>CM076092.1:41750127-43095073 GCA_038088585.1 Chrysina gloriosa | reverse complement strand
AGGAAAAAGAAAGCATGGGCAACCAAGAATGGTGGATGATGTAGACGGCTATCAATGGAGGTTATGGTTCTCAAAAACTGTTTACGCCAAAGATCAGCCACTTTGAGTAATTATAAATCATTTTAATCTTAAACCCTGCACCAAGTTCGAAATTAAAAGGCATAATGCTAAACATCTTTGAACCCAGATGCATACAAACGTATGTATGTCTGTACATATGTGCGTTACATGTTCATACATATAAATATGTATGTATAACAGACCAAGAGCATATGCAAATTAGTCGGTGTGTCGGCGGAATACGCAATTAAGCAAATTAGCGGCGTTTAAGTTATCTTGATTCTTCACGGTGAGTAATCAAAAGAGAAATTTTCATTTGAGTTACTATCTGTCAGCGAAGCGTAAAATAGTTGTTGTGTTTAACGATGTTTACCGTCAGGAAATGCTTTCGTTCGGGTGGGAAGTACCGAATAACTAGAAGAACGCGAGTTGATAATGGATAGGGTACTATTTGATGACTTTTAATAAGTTTCTATTCATACCGAGGTCGTGATTATGCGTTTAATTAAAATCGCTGTCGGTGTCGGTGTCGGCTCGGTGGCAGTTATTAAAATATCGTGCGCGTGCATTTCCGGTGCTTGGAAATATACGTAAGTAGTCACAGGGGAAATGTTTTTGTTTAACATTTTTGTATACGTCATTATCACATTTCTATGATTTTAATGAAAACTTCAAAATATCAAATTTCAAGTCCGCTATTAAAAGTACCCACAAGTTGCGTTTGCTCGTAGCCTATTTGGGTAATGTATTTCTCACGTTTTAACTTTAGACAGAAAAGTAAATTTAAAGCAATGTTATCTAAAGGTAATTCAAGCAATTCGGTTGTTTCTAAATTTTTCTTACTTCTAGCGACGGGCACATTTATTCTCATAATTCTGAGAGGAAACATGCCACTATAATATGGAAATATTACTCTCTTATGCATAATGCAAGTAACTGCGTAGAGTTATAATGATATTTGTGTTTGTCGCGTGTTAAATCTTAATTTTCTCGTATGAGATTTGGGGTCACAACTTATAACTACGCGCAAATATGTAGAGGTGTAACAATGTAACGTCTATAATCTGTTCATTTATAGTACTTATACAAAGAAAACTAATAAGAGAGACGGCCCAGTAAGAAGCTTAGCCAAATACGTTTGATTAAAACGCGTGAAACATGCGCAACAAACGTATGTATGTATGTATGTAGGAATCCAAACCACACACACAGCCACAAACAACAGTTAGTTATGAGAATGGAAGCCGATAAATAGATAAAAGAAGGAAAGACCGGACAGTGCCGCGTTAATCGCAAGGTTTATTACATACCGTACAAATACGTAAAGATTGAATATTTTTCGTCTTTAAACGCTAGTGTTCATAAAGCCGGTAAAGTATTAATTGTAGAGAATGTCAATTTCTGTGATTGATTCATAAAGAAGTCCGTTATGATTTGTTTTTACGGTATTATATCTAAAATCTTTGCGCGTTATGATATCCAGCTGTAACTAAGATTTTATTAGAAAATCGTAAGAATTACGACTAAAGTGGATAGCAATGATTTGAGGGAAACATGAGATTATATTTAATTTTATAGAAAAAAAGGAAGTATTATTTTCAACGAGCAATTCAAAGAAAAACGTCAATCATTGCTTCTAAAACAACCTACAAAATGAGGTGCGGTTGTTACTCAGTTCTATAGGAAAGCTGTACAATAGCCTATAAAGCGGATACAAATTCGTTATGCCTATGTACATATATGTACATATATCTGAAATTGGGGGAATTGTGCCTTGTTAATCGCAAATTCCGAGTTTGAGGAACGAATAAAAAGAAGAAGTAATTGGAAATGTCGAGGTTGTATAGCCAATTTTATCTTTTTACTTAACGCAATTTCTTTGTCGTGGTAATACGATAGCTTCTTGAACGTAATATGGGTCGAAAGCTACTGTGAAATATAATACCGTACAGTCAAACCCGCTTAATTTTACATCTGCAACTCCAAATTGTTGAACTTTAAGGACAGTTCAAGTTAGAGAAGGTTATTAAAATTGTGTTCCAGCGCTCCAGCCAGTTGACGAATTCGAGTTATGGAGAAATTCGAGGAATGTGCGTATCGAATTAGAAAGATTCGACTGCATCGTGACTATTAACCAAAATTGACGAGTTTTTTTACTCTTTCCTTTGTTGTGGCCACTAGTGATGATAAATTAGGTGTATACGTATCTCAAAATACCTCTTACTGTCACCGCATAATTTTGGGTGTAAAAAGTACTTTATTTGACTTCAAATGCATAGTTGATATACGCAAAATAATATGGTGATAGTAAGAAGTACTTTATTTGACTTCAAATGCAGAGTTGATATACGCAAAATGATATGGTGATAATAAGAAGTACTTTATTTGACTTCAAATGCACAGTTGATATACGCAAAATGATATGGTGATAGTAAGACGTACTTTATTTGACTTCAAATGCACAGTTGATATACGCAAAATGATATGGTGATAATAAGAAGTACTTTATTTGACTTCAAATGTACAGTTGATATACGCAAAATGATATGGTGATAGTAAGAAGTACTTTATTTGACTTCAAATGCACAGTTGATATACGCAAAATGATATGGTGATAATAAGAAGTACTTTATTTGACTTCAAATGTACAGTTGATATACGCAAAATGATATGGTGATAGTAAGAAGTACTTTATTTGACTTCAAATGCACAGTTGATATACGCAAAATGATATGGTGATAATAAGAACTACTTTATTTGACTTCAAATGCACAGTTGATATACGCAAAATGATATGGTGATAGTAAGACGTACTTTATTTGACTTCAAATGCACAGTTGATATACGCAAAATGATATGGTGATAATAAGAAGTACTTTATTTGACTTCAAATGTACAGTTGATATTCGCAAAATGATGTGGTGATAGTAAGAAGTACTTTATTTGACTTCAAATGCACAGTTGATATACGCAAAATGATATGGTGATAATAAGAAGTACTTTGTTTGACTTCAAATGCACAGTTGATATACGCAAAATGATATGGTGATAGTAAAAAGTACTTTATTTGACTTCAAATGCAGAGTTGTTCGGAGTTTCATCATAATTTCATTAGGAATTATGGATGCATTGTTAATACAGATCCCTGTAGTAGTTATGGCGCGCTCTGTTCAAATGTGAAATTATTGCTTCTTGAAGTAACACTGGATTTCAATTAAATTTGAAATCTCTTGGTTTTGGTAGGCTCGAACATTGAATTTTATATGTGCAATGCTGAAGCCTCCGCATGAATGATTCCGCAACAATAGTGTTCACACGCAATAGTTATAGGGTACTTGTAAACATGTTTAAATATGAAATCGAAATTTTTAGTATGTTTCTATTAAAAGTTACAATGTTAGTTATGGGCTGACGCGGAGAATACCTGCATTCATTTCTATAAACTGGATTACCAGCAGTTTTATTTAGAATTGGAAATGCAACCATCGCCAAGGAATAAAATAATGATGATACATATTATCGAAATTTAGGCCTTTACCACACTACTTAGGAATAACCGTCACATTCTATTAAACGTTAAACTGATCTGGTCGATACTTTGATTACAACTTGATATTAGATTGCATATTGGTTTAAATATTACGGATTATGTTGTATTGGTCACCTTACCCAAAGAAGCCTCAAAGCGAAGTTGATGCTATTTTCTTATACTGTACCCATTGATTACAACATTTTTTTTTTAGAAAGAGTGTCCAAACCACGAGGATTCGGACCATTTGCCGTAACCATCCCTTCCCAGGTTTTTGCTTTCCTTTCTTTAACACTTCCTATTTCCGCCATTGTTTTGCCATATTTATCCATGCGCCTCAGATGCGTTCTATCAAACTAAGCTTCTTGAAAGCTTTGTACTAGCGAAAGCCTTGTTGAAAGTTTCAAATAAATATTTAGTCATTTCACTATCAAATTTTCGTATGGTTTCACAAGAGCCTTTGGACGGTAAAATACATCGCAGCATTTCTAGGGTTCTTCGTTACATATTCCTATCTTACGATTTTGTTATTTATACGATATTGATTTCGATCTTGTCTCTTTGGATGTTTTTTGCCTTCACATCTGGTATTCGGGTAATCCTCGCATTACTTGCGTCTTCTCCATTGTACGTTTGGATAAATTATCACTGATGGCATTTTTAGGATGTGAAGTTTAATGTCCCTCGTATTCCTTTACTGTACAATCCTGATGATCTTGAAACCCTGCGATCTGTGATTCTATTCCCAGATCTTTGACATGATCATTGAGATAGTGAAAATCATTCCGATACCTTACTTCTAACATGTCTAATGTCAAAAGTGATTTAATATTACTCCAAATATGTCTTCCTCTCGTATACTTTTTAATCTTTTCGAAATTGACGGTAACGTTACAAGTTTCTAAAAACTGTGTTGTGAACGTAAATGCTATTTAATGAGATGTTTCTTTCTACTTCAACTAGTAGTAGTTTCTGCAGCTTCTATGTGCACTTCTACCTTTATTAATTATTACAAAATTCTCTTCTTGCCATTCGTAGACGTACGTTTCGCGGTTATACCGCTCCTCAGTACGGCTTTGCAAGAGCTGTAAGTTCGTATACAAATTTTATGTATATATAGTCTGAACATTGATGTTGATGTTGAACATATGAGAGGGATTCGATATGAATTCTCCCATTACGCATATATTACATAATGAGAGAATTCATATCAAATCTCTCTCATATGTACAAACATCAATTTATTAATTATGAAAGGACATAGAAATAAATTATTAGAGATCAGTTAGTTTAACGATGTGGTAACCTCAAGTTAAAATTTGCACCACGCCCTCCTTAGGAAACTGTAAATCGACCACTTCAACGTTCGTAGCTATTATCATGAGGAGCATGGTTTGTCCAAAAACGACAAGTTTATGACCATTTTTGATATCTATAATCAGTAATTCTACGCATCTTTTCGGTATCGCCACGTTTTATTAATTAGTCATTACATCTTTACATTCATAGAAATTCGTGGCTTCTTTCGAAGCAATCATAATTAGCGTATCCCACGCATTTGCTATTTGTCCATTCCTCACATCTGTTTAATTTACGTAAACAAATTAGAATTCTTTTAATTATTTTCTTTTTATATGAGGCCACGGGAAAACACAAAGAGTGACACTCTTAGCGGGTACTAGAATATGCCTCCTGTTTTCATATTTTTCTGCGGTGGTATGAAGGCTAATTACTTTATTACTCGCAATAGTAAGAGCCAAAATATTAAATAAAATAGACGCTAACTAAAATATGTAATTTTAATTAATTTAAATATAACTTCTGCCCTGGTATGTATAATAAACACCAGGGACTAATTTACTAATTTACGTATACATACTGAGACATGCTAATAAACTTCAATCAGAACAACGCTTTCCCTTTGTTCCTGCAATATTGCGAAGTACAGCTACTGCACCATCTACAATGAGCCCGTTAACGGCCATCACGGCTAACAATAACCGTCCAACAACGTGCGGAAAATTGGTTCAAACAGAAGAACAATTGAAAGACCATAATAACCGAGAGGTATGAGCAATCGCTGAAATATCCGTAACGTTGATCAGATCGCCGATTTTATGAAAAACAAACAATAACCGAACAGTCGCGTGTTATCGTCGTCGATTTTATACAAAACTAGGGTTTCCAATTAGGCGGAGTGATTCCGAATACAATTAGTTTGCACAAGTGCGCGGCTAAATGGAAAATTGTCATTTAGATTGTATCGAACGTATTTAGATGCGGATAGCCAACTGATACCGGAAAAATATGTACCTATCGGGCGTGTTGCTGCGGATGTGCGGATAGGTTGTTTACTTAATTAGATGAAAATGGGAAACTGGGTTTGATTTTATGGAGAGTTGGATAATACAAATATCCAAACGGCTGTAATGGAAGATAATTGAATGTGTATCGAATATTCGTGTTTAGATAACGAAACTGTGCGAGATATAAACGAAGAAATTTAATCAAAAACAGAATAATTTTTACGCTCACAAGAAAGAGGACACTATTTTGAAACAAAACGCGCAAAAAGAAATAATTTTTTTTTTTGGAAACTTTCGTGCAAAGTTATTTAAGAAATTTCTCGACGGTCATTCAACGTAACGAGCGGATATACCAACAAAACTCAAACGAATGGATCCTTTCAACGTGATATCAAAACATCGCATCTAAGTTCTATGTTAAAGTTATCTCTAAAAGCAGACTCAATTCAATTGAAATAAAAACGCGAAAAAGGACGCCGTAAAAACCGCCGTGCGGGGTAATTTATTAACCGCTTCATTATCTTGCGGATAGAGGTGCGGGTCCTCTGGCATCTAGATAATCTCCAGTCTTAACGCGACTCAAAGGGATCCCAGAAACAAATAACTTTAAAGCTACGAACAAGTCCCCGCGAATAAGTGGCTACCTGGGGAATACTATATTAAATTACCACTCAACCGTATTGCTAAATTACGGCCCGCAATTGTCAAAGAATATATTTACGCAGCCCGGGCGACCCACTAAAACTTCTGCTTTAATTTTATTCGGCTTGATTAGGGGCGGTTTTTGCATTTTGGTTTGGCCTGGACGCGGAATATTAAATGAGTTTTGCGACGAAGAGCGAATATTAGACGGCGTTTATAGGGAGGACACATATTTTAACCGTTCATTAATTTTTAAGACAATAAAGTCCCTACTGACGACCTCAGCTCTATTTCAAAAAAAAAAAAAAAAAGATAACTTTTATATAGTTACAAAGCATATATCTTTGCTTACCGAGGACTTGTGCCTAAAACTAAACTCTAAGCAATCTATACACTGACGCCTTTAACTCTTCAGCCGTGTCTATGTATATACGTCCCCAAAATGTTTTTCCCATAACGCATCCTCTTACCCTTTCTCCTCTAATTTTCCTCAACCCCTTAAATCCACTCTCGGCTGTCCCGACCAAGAATCGAACCCGAGACTTTCTGCACCAAACACCGTCGTCTTTCCACTTCTGGTTATCAGGGTGAACGATTTTATTGCCAATTTTGAATTATTCCTTTGTATTTCCTTCATAAACATATTGCACACCTCTATATGTATTTGAACACAATATGTATTTTAGTCAATGAGTATAACAATGTGTCACTCGCAGACACTAATGTACGAGTAGTGCGCCGTAGCCAAAGGGTTAATTTTGAGTATTGCCCGATGCACTGTTGAAGACGTCGATTTTGCACTAACTCTTGTGGTTGCTCAACCTTAAAACAAGAAAATATTTGAAACTTAGATTTTCGCGTAATCTGCACAAGATTAAAGGTGCTAGTCTAAATTTAATTTTACCCATGGTTTAAAACTATACTAAACATCTGAACTTCTCATCTCCTCCTTCCTGTCTCAGTCGTTTACCAGTTTGGGTGGTAGGTCTCACTTTACTCTCTTCAGCAATCAATTTTTTTCCAACTCTTCTGTCTTCTGCCATTCCGTTGTTACCCCCTCTTAGCGTTCTGTGCCGTGGTAGAGACGTCCTTTGTTATAATTTGCTACAAAACTTTTTCAACTCTCTCAGTTTGTTTCTCATAGAATTCCAGGCCCCGATGATTAAATTAGCTATTGATCCTGGTACCGAATAATTGAAAAACCCTGAACTTGCTACCTCCGGTATGATTTCCAACCTCAAACAGTCGGTTTGGCTATTTCACGGCTGAGAAAATTGATCTCACATCAATGTTTCTCATCAATATCTCCGAACATATCTATCTTTGCGACTGCTTAACTTGGCTTGGTCCCAGCTGGGACGAACGCGGTGGTCCACGGAATCTTCCTTCAATATTTTGGGTTTCATTGTCCAAGGCAACTTTTCGGTTAGTTATGGCAGCCTGCGTGGCGGCCAGTTTCTACTGTCGTTACTTCTCTTCCCTTACTTTGGGGGATGGCATGAATCTCAGTTTCAGCGGCTGTTGTGACCAGCGTGTGCATACGCCACACATCATCTATGTGATGTTCTACCCCAAAGAATGTCATAACCTTGTTTCCAGGTTATGAAGATGTTTACTCGCTCTTTTCCGCATCGAACGCAAAATTATTCACTTTGTATAGCCCTTTTGGTTCCCCTCACAAAATCCATATGAAAATCCGAGTGAGGCAATGTTTGTTCTTCCGCTAGTTCGACCCATGGTTTAAATACCACTGACCTAGATCACGGATAGGTAATGGTTTTAACGTTGGAAAGAAAAGCAGTTTCCAAAATTTCTTAAGGTAATATCTATCAAATTGTCTACAATTCTTCTTCTAAGGCTCGCAATATATTCGATCTTTAGATTTTCATCGAGTTATGAAAATCCCAGCGGGAGAAATGAAATATCTTTAGGAATAAAGAAGGAAATTCCCAATTTTCACTGATATATTAAATTTTTATGAGGAGTCAGATAACATTGAACTCAAACAGATCCGTCTGCCGTAGATCATAAACTCTCAAAAAATTATCACGTTGTACTAAAAGTTTTAAATATGGTACTTTCTGTGGCAACAACTAATGCCCAACCATTAGATTATGACAATAAATTTGGGACAAAAATATTGGACCAGAGGATTTACTATAGGAAACTTAAATCGCTAGCAATTGATGCCAAAAGCAGATGACAATTCCTTCGGGAGACTAAGTCAAAAGGTTATTTATTGATTGTTTCTTCTTTTGTATTAAAATTAACGATCCTTCACAACAAAGCCAATCTTTTATAAATCTGTTTAATCGATTTACCTCAGGGCACTTTATCTGGATTTTTAGACCATTTAAACGTCTTGGAGTAAGTTAGTTTCAAAATCAATTTCAAAATACAACTACCGCAGATGGTATGGTACCAAATTGGGATTGCCCTTTGAAAGGTTAATTTCAAATTTTAACCATTTCCCTTGTTAAGATTTCCAAAATCAGATAAATTACACAATTCCAAAATCGAACCATGTTGCACTGAGTCAGTTTCAAAATTGACGAATTCAAATATAAATCTGCTTTAACATTGAATCAACTTCAGACATGTATTCTAATCCGAAAATTAAACCACGTATCCCAGAAAAGATTTTAAAATCAAGCGACTTCTAACGAGATAACGCAACAATCAATAATTTCAACAAACCGGTCCTGGAATTAAATTTTCCTAAACAACTTTTGTGCTTTTTTAGAGGCTAACCTTGAGGATAAGAATTTAATTAAAGAGGAAATATGGAAACATGAAAATAAAACGAACTAATTTTGTTTTAGTATTAGTATTGGTAATTCTACCTTCTTTCAGAAATCCACTAGTTTGTGTAAAAAATAAAAACTTGACATCTGTTGTACATAAGATGGCCTAAGTGCCCTGCAATGCAAGTTGTTGTCCAAAGATCTACTAATTGCAGTACAAAAAAGGTTAATATCTATCACAAGGTGAAACAGCCGCCCTAAAGAAACTTCAAAGTCAATTACTATTTAAATGTTCATTGCTTAATGCTAATACCGTCCCATAAAATGATGTCTTAATTACTGAATTCACCAATCAGATTGATATATTCTGTACAATATTTAAAGTTTGTAGATAAAATCAATACAATTCTCGTTCACAATAAAATAAAGAAGAAAGTCGGGCACCTCCACCATAATTTCACGTACAAAATTCTCTTTATTTTATGATGATACGACGATTCTTTTCTTTCACGAACGCCTATCCACTGGTTGTCGACCTTTGGCAAGCATTTCCAACCGCAAATGTGGTGGTTCTAGCTAAAGAAAAATGCCTAACTGTTATATTTGCCAACAGTATGCAAAAGACTCCAATTGTGCTAATGTGTCGATCTGCTGACCAGTTGATTAGTTTCATTTCAATATTGCAATTTAATGAATTTTCTGCTATTGTGCGTTATTTTTAATTTGATTTAATATTTCGTCCTAAGAATTTATTTCATTTGTTTGTCCTGTAAATGACAGTAAATCCTTTTGGACAATAAAGATTTATTATTATTATTATTATTATTATTATATTATTGTTATTGTTTCTGTGAAAAATGCCTCTAAACGTATTTGCAACAATTTTTCTCCGTTTCAAAAATTACAACTGTATGTTGTGGAACGACTGTTGCATTTCGTATTTCAAACCTCTGCATGTCCTCTTTTCATCCCCTTGGATATCTACCTGTCAACATTTATCGCTCGATTTAAATTCATATCCACTCTTTTTCGACATATGTACCTACGTGTATGTATAAATAATGTAAAACTTCCCGTTCGGATCGCAAAAATACATTTTCCCCGCGGTAAAAACGGGAAAACGATGTGTGTGTATATAAAACCCACGCGGACCTGCCTGCATTATATCTTTACTACGGTCTATTTTTTACCGATTTTCTTTTTTCCGATATGAATGTATGTATGTACGATATATACATACATAAAAATATGGGAAATTAGGTTGTAAAATATGTACACGAGCCGCTATTCCGCAAGGGAAAAACAAGTCAGACTTTCCGACTCTGATCGTTCATATATCATCGCTTTGATTGTTTTCCTCTTTATTTTCTTGGTTTCTTTTTTATGGCGGCCGGAAGATGAAGCGAAGAGGATTTATTAGCGATGCGATGGAGGAGAGATATGAAAATCGATTTATTGTGTCCTCCGGATGGACTGGCGTTTTAATTTTATGTCAAGATAGAAGGAAATTAATTTTCGTCTGGAATTATTGAAATAAAAATGAAATTGAATGGCGTTATTTGTGCAATTTGTGGGAGGTGTATAGGATTATAATCGGCATGAGTTAGAATAAAAATATGTTTGACTCTTATATAATTTCCCAAGCATTATATATTTTCATTCGAGATTTCCTCAGTTTCAGCAGTTTACACAAACACCTTTCATGAGATGACGAACGAAGACATATATACATATAGTTCTTGTACCTATATATGATATTCCGGCCGAAAGATTTCGTTCTACTTCCAGTCCAATAGAATTCCGGAAGTACTGAAATTTATTTCAGAAGTACTGAAATTTACGTGGACAAATTTGATCTACCTCTAGGAAGAAGTGAATTTTAAGTGTTTAGTTCTTCTGTCAGCACATTTCTCAAGCTTTCGGTGAAATACAAATAATAAATATACACAACGAAGCATAAACGTTCCCATTTTAGATTTAGAGGTTATCAAAAACCCGTAGACAACAAGCTTCACGGATAAGCTTCCATTTCAATCAGAGAAAACGCAGCGGATAGTAGAATAGGTCGTGATTTGTGCATTTTGTGTTCGTTGTATCAAATTGCACTTGTCCCGGCCTGCCTTACTGTCCGCGTTCGTCGATGGAGATATCTAGGCGGTCGTTCTTGGCTTCTATTCTGAGGCGGAACAAAAGTACATCTCAGACAGACGCTAGCCGGCGTCCTCAATTGTTCCGGCGGTTAAGTGGATTTAAATTGACCAAAATGTATGAAGAAGTTTGAAACAATGTTGCCGAGGATCGTCTGGCCTGAGAGGAGGCATTGTTCGTTGAATTGTCGCAAGGATCTCGCCGAGAGCTTTGTGTAGAAGTTCTTCAGCGGGAGTGATAAGTGAGAGGAAAGAAAAATGTAGCCGTTATGTAATTAGCGCCGACATCAACTACGTTTCGCTTACTATGGGTAAGCAATGAGTAGAGATGTTGACGAGACCAATTGTACAAGATACTTCATTACGGCATTACCGTAACAGGAAAGAGTAGTGATTGATCTGTTACTTATAGGATTAGAAACTTCTACATTATTCGTGATTCAACTTCATCTTCTTCGTGAATTTCAAGAAATTTCCAACTGTCTAAACGAACAGTAATTGGCACTGTTATATAAAAGAGTAAATTTTACATTAAGAATGGAAATTAGTTGGAAAATTCCGTTGCAATTAATTTAACGGTTTACGTTTGGGATACAATGACGATTGAATTTCACCTTCTCCTATTATTTGAAGGGAGTCATAGTTTCCTTAACTTCGTCTTCTCCATGAATCAGAAAATTTTAACTGTTTGAACAAAGACAAGACTAGAAAAGCAGCGGAATCGCCTCTGATTCAACAGTTACTACGTGGGAAATAACGATAGCCAGAAGGTTCTGAAATGAAATGAAATGACTAGCTCTTTCCACATCAGTTTTACTCCGGAGTGTTACCGTTGCCGGATGCACGACGGTAACAGAACTTCGTCTTTTCTTCAAACTATTTTGGGTCAAGAAGAGATAGGAATTAAGAAGTACGGTGGAAGACTGTTACGTAGGATCTTGAATTGAAGGAGATCAGCTCCAATACTGTTTAATCCTTTTCCATATCATAACAGTTGTTTGTTGTTGTTTGGGCTACAACAAGCGATTTTTATTTTCTCCACAAATATTTGAAGATTTGGAATTATTTGTTTGAGAGCGCATTGGTACCGGAATACTGAAGAACAAAATTTGAACCAGCAGGCACTAGATAGGAAAGGACTGACAAAAAATTATTAATTGACAAGAAGCTGTCGTTTTGGAGTTCATGTTAACTAATTGTAAGTTTCACCTTCGTTGCCAGTTTGAAGAAATTTGGAACTATTTAAAGCAAGGAAAGTCAACAATTGTTAACAGCAAATTTTGAGCCAATAGTTATTATTACGATAGTAAAGACAATGAATTCGAAAATAACGTCCTAATTTTCTTTAGGGAAGTTCATAGGTGGAAAAAAATAGAATCCCTAGGTCAACTGTTTCGATCACTGTGATAATTGTCGCTCTCGCCTCGTTCATCAATTTTAGAAGATTTCAAGCTCGATAAATTGCGGGGGAGCCACTGGGAGCTAGAAGAACAAATATTGAGCCAAAAGCTGTTAATAAAGGAAGTGAAGATCTGCCTCCACTTAGAAAGCTTTGCAGTACCACAGCACTTACTTGGAATTCGTCGATAAGTTTGGTGTAAAATATGACAAAAAGAGGATTGGCATTGTCATGCATAAAAGTGAATCTTAAATCAGCAATTGCTGCATGGGAAAGGACAATACATTTGAAGATAGGGTTCTAATTAGCTTTAGAAACTTCTAAAACGGAACTGGACGAGTTTTCCTTCGAATCACAATACTTTTCCACAGTAAAACTATCGTTTCTGGAGTACCATGATAATTTGATTATTTATAGATAAGAAGACAAACAGCTACTACATATTGGAGGACAATACATTGGAAGATAACGTCGTACTTTGTCTTAGGATGTTTGAAATTGAAAGCAAACAAGTTTTTTTTTAATGATGCTTTGCTTTACATAAAGTCGCATAACTGTTGCTTGGAATCCTGTGATTATCGGACGTCATCTTTCTCGTCGATTTTATAAAATTTCGAATTCCCGAAATTAGATAAACATTAGCATTAGAAGAAGAACATTGGACTAAAAGCTGCTATAAGAGGAAGGATAACATATTGGAAAATAACATCGCCATTTTGTTCAGATCTGTGAGCTTGGAGTACCATGATGGATTGAATTCTATCTTCTTCATGTATCTAATAGCATATAAGGGCAAATGTTGGATCAACGACTACTATATGAAGAAGGATAATAAATTCGATAATAAAGTCACTATTTGCTTTAGAACAGGCATGGGCAACCTTTTTTGTAGAAGTTTTATGCTGCGAGTAATCTTGAAAAATATACATTTTTGTGGTATCCTTATGATTCATTATGAATTAAGTTTAGAGGGGCCGTGCTAATATGCAACGAAAGAATTCAGTAGCGGCCCGGGCAAATCTTACTCGAGGGTCGCATGTGGCCCGCGGGCCGGAGGCTGCCAATACCTGCTTTAGAAGGTGTGGTTGTTCCAATTCTAATGGTGCTCCATATGCCGTATGGTGTACTGTGGTACTTGTAACCCATTTTCTTCATTAATTTTGGAAAGTTCATAATTCTTCAGGCGAGGCTAAATTTTGTATTGATGCGCCGAAAAGCAAATCTTGAATAGCTTGAGCTGCAATAATAGGGAATATAACATCTAGTCTTTTTAATATCTGTCGGTTTCAAGTGCTATAATACTTGAACTTTCTCTTTCTTATAAATTTGGTAACATGGAAGAGTGAAATTTTGGACCAACAGCTACCGTATGGAGGACCATACATTCCAAATTAACGTCGCAATTTGTATTACAATTAGAAAATTCTAGGTATACATATGTTTCTCCATAGCACAGCTATCGTATGGAGTACTATGATACCTATACTTGATCCTAAAATTCAAAATCTTTGAATCAAGGGGAGATTAGCATCGTTACATAAAAGAGTCAATCTGGCATCAAGAGCTACTATAAGAGGAAGGATAACAAATTGGAAGAATCTAAAGAACTATCGGTTTTGAGTACCGTGAAGATGCAACTCCATTTTTATTGATTCGGACCAAGCACCAAATGGGGAATGATAATACACTTGAAAATAGCATTACAATTTGCTTTAGAAAGTTCTAAGGTGACACAAAATTATCTTTCCAAAGCTAATACGAACCACTTTAGGTTATAGCGCTGTGGTAATTGCCACTATTTAAAAATTTCGAACTTTACAAACTAAGGGAGAACCAGCATTGCCACATAGAAGATCCAGTACAAAAGGGGAAGGATAACAGATTGGAAGATAAAATCAAAAGTTCCTTTAGGAGGTTTTGCTACCCTGCATAACACGTCGTTTGGACCATCGCAAAAGCTAAAGTCTGCGTCCTTCATTATTTTTTAGCAGAAGAGGGCGTCGAGATTGTAAAAACCAAGGAGCAAACTTTACACCTTAAGGATGCTATTGATTTGCAACCTGATTATTCCCCCGGTGTAGTGTGTTCTGCGAATTCTAAATGGAGACCAAGCAGGAATTTTAACATTGAATAGAACCATAGATTTTTGTTAATTAGACTCCCAGAGGACAATGATGGAATTTTAAGACCAAGACGACTACGCGTGCAGCCAATACGATTCAAGAAATAACTCTAGCTTATAGTCACTTTTCCCTGTCCTACGAAGTGTGAACAGTTTGTTTTTCTTGATCTAAAGTGTCAATCTTCCGCACTGCTACAATTATGGATAAGGAAACATTGATGGAATAAGAGGTGGTGCAATTAAATAATTGGGGCTTCTCACGCTTCACCCTTTAGACTTGTCGTGAAGGGATTATCTTGATGCTTTCGGAATCACTTGGTTCAACTTGCTTTTGCTTTATAGATGACAATACTATATAGTAGTGCTGGAATCATATTTGGCTAAAAAGTTGAACGGGGAGGTTAAACGCTTAATCAAAATGAGCGAGGAAGACAAAGCCGAATTGATCGCAAGACAACTTGCCAACAACGTGCCAGCCCACAACGCTTTCTCCGTGAAAATGTTTCTGGTGAACAGACGCTTTATTGTGCTTGAGCATCCCCCATATTCGCCAGACTTTGCTCAATGTATTTCAGAAAGTGAACGGTGCATTGAGTGGGACACATTTTCAGTTTGTAGACGAGATGAAAGCAAACATGGCAGACTTGATAACGATGACATCAACTATCGACCCACGCAACAATGCTTTGAACAATGGAAACGACGTATGGACTTGTATATGTGAAACGAGGCATGGAAGTCTTTTAACCTTCCTATACTCACGCATACGGTCTGTGAGACCGATTTATATAGTATAGTATACGTCTTTCATTTTGACGTGAGTATAGGAAGGTTAAAATAAATACGAGTTCTTTGTTACATATTTTGAAAACCACTATTCACGTTCTCAGTTTCGTTGTTTAATTGCCATACCTCATATAGTCTACACATGTGTTTTACGAAGTCTTTGAAAATGTTAACATAATTACCCAACTTCTTTCTTGAAATCATAGAAATTTCATGTTTCACAAAGGTAAGGTCTATTGGATAAGAAAGATGTTTCTTGTGAAGCACGAAAGTTACGCAATTTCTTGGAGATTATGCGAGATATGCGTGCACGTATATAAACTGCCATATGGATACGGTTTTACGGTGAATTAATCGGTTACGGCCGAAGAAACTGTTACTGAATTTTACAACATACATTTATTAAAAACACAACATCGCCATCGAACCAAGCCGCGACGTACACACATTAATAAAGCCGGTCGTGTAAGCATACCAGCGGCAACAGAGAGAGGAGCCTGAAAGGCGTTCAAGCGTACGAAACGGCTTGGCCGTCATTGTACCGCTATACGCTTTGACAAACGAGTTCGACTCTTTAACTAATTGACAGTCTGGAACAGATAAAAAGCGCCCGAAGTCTTTGCTTTCGATCCGTTATTTATACGTTTTCCGTGTGACGCGGTCGTGTCTATATTGATCGATTTTGGGGCCCGCAAAAATGCCGTTGCCGCCGCCATCGCCGACGTGGACTTCTAAAGGTACTCACACGTCGTACGCGTATGTGTGTGTGTGGAGTACGTATGTACGTTGCAAGTGTGTAATCGTCGTCGTAGAATGAAGAGCGTCGCGCCGTTGAATTGGAAGAGGGACGCCTTTGATGACGAAATTTTAAAGGGTTCCTAGGTAGTTCGAAACTTATTATTCTGTTGTAATTTACGTCCTATGGAAAAGCTTTTAGAGAGAGCATGTTGGAGGAAACGTCTCCTTTTACTCTAGGGATGATCTCGTCAAAAGAAAATATGTTAATGGGAAAGGAATATGAATCAATTTGGGACGAAAGAACACCCGACTTCGAATTATTCGATAGAATGCTGGCGCACTTGTATATGTTACATTCAATTATATTTTCTAATTTGAATGAAACTCACTTACATAATTATATGACCAGATGACTCATTGACTACCAGTTCGAAACATGTTTTCATGTTTCGCGTACAGCGTCCTAATATCTCATTTGACCAATAAAATTTGAAATTTTGGTGACACCAGATTACATCCATAAACTTCTTACCACACAATTGTTTATTAATTCCGGGACACATAAGACAATAAATCAGCATCTTCGCCAGTAAAACACGTCTACTGAAATTCATTTAACTCCATATTAGTTCTGGTACATGTGTTTTACTGGTAAAGTTGGGATTTAGCTTTAGCAATATCAACTAACTCTATAAGGAAACCAATAAGCGAACCTACTAGCATGGGAAGGGATAAGGAGAAAACTGGCAGGGCATGAACCTATGTGCAGAATTTCTTCCGCTGTTTGTCCAGGCCAATAACATCATTCAAGAAGGAATAAATTTCAGCAAGCGTAAGTATTTGTCCACTAACAAAGAGACGGTTGAAAGAGAGGCACTGTCAACTATTCATACGAGAAAATGAGTAGTTAGCAGTAGTTGGGTATCAGTCGTAGTATGGTAATCGTAGGTAAATAGAACATGTAAATATGACAAAAACGAAAGAAACTAACCGTTAGAGATAATTATTATTAATCTGTGTAACAAGGGAAATTCACAGCGTAGAACAGCTGAAATAACAGGCACACCTCGAACAACAGCACAACATATCATAAAAAGATAAAAATCACCTCTGGTATTGTAAATGAACCCCGACAAAAAGGCGAAAAATATGAACACAAGTTGAAGAACGTAAAATTGTACGTCCCATGCGACAAAACCCCATATATTTCTGTAGCGAAATTAAGGCTAGAAATACGGTCAAGTACTGGAAAGAATATTAGTGTTAATATGATTAAAAGAGTTATATAAGAACGGTATGAGAGGTCGCAGAAGCAGACAGAAGGCATGGATTAGTAAAGTTCACCGAGAAAAGAGATTGAAATTTGCGAAGGAATACATTTGTAAGCCAGAAAGTTTTGGAACCGTGTCATTCTCAGTGGTGAGTGTAAGTTTTCCATAGCGATGTGTGTGGAGAAACAAAATATACAGAATTTAAAATGGAAAACCTCACACCAACAGTTAAATATAATGGTATGGGGGTGTATGTCAGGGGCTCGAATGGGTAACTACCATATGGTATAATGGATAGATGTGTGTATTTTAACATTTCAAGAGATCATTTAAAATCAAGTGCGTTTGAATTGGGCATTGAACAAGATTTCTTCTTCCAGCAGAAAACTATCCCAAATATACCGCGCACCTTGCCAAGAAATGGATGATATACAGGGCCCGGCAAAATGATTTCCACATTTTAATTTTTAATAAAAACGCCATTGTAAATGCTATTTAGACTTTATTAAGTTTTGAAAATTACAGAGCCCAAGTGGTGACCATTTTTCGATACACATTCGAAGCTGATTTCTGAAAATTTCCATCAATCGAGCAGTAATTTGAGGCAATATTCCTGTAATTTCTTGGCGTATTATTGCTTTCAATTCCTCAATGGTTCGGGGACGGTGTTGAAAAACCTTCGATTTCAGGTAACCCCAAAAGAAAAAGTCGCGCAGGCCACCCAATGTCTCCACTTAACAAGATTACACGTCCTGGAAACATTTCCCTTAAAACGTCCATTGTCCTTCTTGCAGTATGAGCCGTAGCTGCATCCTGTTGGAACCATACATCTGGATGTTCAAGTTCTCTAAGATTTGATTCCAAAACATTGCGCTAGCATGTCGACATATCGATCGGCAGTTACTGTAAGCGTCACGCCTCCCTCTTCAAAAAATAGGGACCCCAAACGCCAAGATCCAACAGCACACCAAAAGATAACACGTTGGCTGGGAAGTAGCCTTTCATGGAGCTACCCCGGATTGTCTGGTGCTCAGTAGCGAAAATTCTGTTTGTTCACACAGCCAGACAAATGGAAATGAGCTTCGTCACTCATTATTAAAAGAGCATTTTATGGGACGTTTTGAAGAATATCGCAGTAGCATGCTCTGCGATTTTCGCAGTCCCGTTCAATAAGTTCTTGCATGATCATCATCTTGTATATGATCGAGGTGTAATATTCTTTCCACAGAACGATCTGACAAATGCAAAGCAGGGGCATGTTTAACAGCTGAACGGCTAGGAGATCGTTTAACTGCTTCTCCACTTAACAAGATTACACGTCCTGGAAACATTTCCCTTAAAACGTCCATTGTCCTTCTTGCAGTATGAGCCGTGGCTCCATCCTGTTGGAACCACACATCCGGATGTTCAAGTTCTCTAAGATTTGATTCCAAAACATTGCGCTAGCATGTCGACATATCGATCGGCAGTTACTGTAAGCGTCACGCCTCCCTCTTCAAAGAAATAGGGACCCCAAACGCCAAGATCCAACAGGACACCAGAAGGTAACACGTTGGCTGGGAAGTAGCCTTTCATGGAGCTGCCGCAGGATTGTCTGGTGCCCAGTAGCGAAAATTCTGCTTGTTCACACAGCCAGACAAATGGAAATGAGCTTCGTCACTCATTATTAAAAGAGCATTTTGTGGGACGTTTTGAAGAATATCGCTGTAGCATGCTCTGCGATTTTCGCAGTCCCGTTCAATAAATTCTTGCACGATCATCATCTTGTATATGATCGAGGTGTAATATTCTTTTCACAGAACGATCTGACAAATGCAAAGCAGGGGCATGTTTAATAGCTGAACGGCTAGGAGATCGTTTAACTGCTTCTCTTACAGCTGCAACACTTTCAGCTATCCGAACACTTCTGGGTCTACCAGTTGATTTTCTTTTATGGCTGAACCGGTAGCTCTAAAATTTGAAAACTACAACAGTGTTGTTTTGCGATCTAGAATTGGAGCATGTCTACCAAGTCGGTCGTAATCACAGGTTCGTTGCATTTCATAAACGTTTCGTAAGGAAGGCAAGATGCACGCCCGTCCAATTCTTGATGACAACTAAAATGGCAAGGCGCTAGCTACCAACTACCAACCGACTACGCTAAGCTCCCCTCTCTTCAGTGATTCGGGCACAGTGGCGGTGCAAAATGTGGGAGATCGTTTTGCCGGACCCTGTATAAGCTCCACACATACTGGTAACGCCATCCCAAAAGCCCCGCCGTTAACCCTGTTGAGCATGCTTGGGCAGAAATAAAACGTCGACTCAGAAACCATCTTATCAAAAAAAGGAGATCTTAGGAACCGTTTTTGTTCAAAAATGGGGGAATATAATTCCGAGGTCTACCAAAAAACTGGTTAAATCAATGATAAAACGTCTTCAGGCAGTTATAAAAGCTAAAGAATACGCTACCAAATTTTAGTCTTCAAGCAATAAATTGTTTTCTTGTTATTAATTTTAAAGCAACGTATTTTGGACAAATACTTTTGGTAATTGAACTTAATGATGTTATGTTATGTAATATTTGTATTTTTACTTCTTTATGGTTTATTTTTTCCTAAATTTTCTCATATCTTACATTTAGTTCATACTTTGTTAAAAGGAATACATACATAATAAAATGATTTACCAAGCGTTTTTACAATTATTAAGCCTGCATATAAAAGTGACGCCAGTGGACGAATACTTATGCTTTTAACTGTAGTTGCTAGGGCTCGCAGACCGCAATTGGGTTCGGACTTCCCGTTTTGTGTAGCAACATTGCTGAGGTTTTCGTTTCCCTTCTGCACAGTAGCGTTCACCCCAATTGCTGGGTTTTACTAGTTCCCAAGGAAGTAAAAGATACTTCCAATCTATATTTTCCATTTCCACCAATAACATTTTGAATTATTATATTATCATTGCCATCTTTGGAATGCAATCATATCTAGTAAAACTCGGTTATAACGTTCACGGTTATAGCGTTCTTTCGGCTATAGCGTACTAAATTGAACAGTCCCGGCTGGGTTTCATTATGACTAATAATATACTTTCTTCTTATATCACGTACTCATTTATAACATACATACTTCTGGTATAAAGTATTTATAATTCAGGCAGCAGTGATGCACGTAATTCGTTTATAACGTACCTATCCGAACGATGAAGCATTCTGCCGTGTTTTCCTGGATTTTGTAAATTCACAACCGAAGCGTCAAGCGAAACGTTAAGTTACGATGATGTCAATATTAGATGTCATTCACAGTCAATTAAACGTGTTCTTTCTTATAAAATGTCGGCCAAAAATAACAATAAATTGCGCCGCAAGAAAAGTTGTGGAAGTTGGCTCAAAACAGTCTGAAATTTGTAGCAAAAACAACAACTGCTTCTACCGTTTTGGAAAATAAAGAAAAATTCTAGCAACGTAAGTGGTCTAAAGAAACTTAGAAAACCCATTCGACAGGGCGTTGATAAAGCTTCGGTGTAGTGGTTTACGCATCATCGAAGTGTTAATAACGTTTCGATTAGCGGTTCAGATCTGCAAACGAAAGCTGAAGAACTGGCAAAGTTATTTAATAATGAGTTTAAATGCACTTCTTGGGGTGGTTAAATATATTCAATAAACGATATAACATTAATGCCAGCAAACGTGCATTTACAACAGGCAAATGAATGGATGAAAAGTGAGTTGCAAAAACTAAAAACAAAATTACGGTGACCATGATATTTTTTTATGCAGAAACACGAATATAAATACATACTTCATCTGAGTGTTCAGTTCTATTTCTATAACGTACTTCCGATAAAACGTACCAAAACCTTCGGACCCGTCAGGTACGTTATAACCGAGTTATGCTGTATGTGTTAAATGGTGTAGCTCAAGAGTTCCATAAGGAAAACCTTAAGATTTTTTCCTACTACCGGTTGAAGATTTGATCTATTCTGCTACGTTTTGGTATTCTCCCTCGTATGTTAAGCCGATGGAATTAAAATTTATTCCGCTCCGATTTCATGATCATCTTGTATACTTGCTTATTTCCGAAAATTTTACGTTAATGTTGAAGGCTTCCTAGTTAGAGATGAAAAAGGCCTACGAGGAAACGCGTTTGTCTACTAACTGGCAATGACAAAAATATACTAGATCGGTTTAAATAATATTAACTAGGTATGTACATATAGACAAGCAGTGTTACTACTCAACGTGTTAATATTTATTTTCATCTTCGTGTGCGTTATATGCATCCAAATTTATTGTTTTTGCAGCACAAACTAGAAATTTGTTTTCGGATATGACCTAATTATAAGCGATTACGTATGTGTATATGTTTTACGGCGTGCTTTCGACCGTGTCTCTCTGTTTAGAATGTCACGTATTAGCAGCAGCCGTCATCGGCGCACAAAGACCGAAAATCGATCGAGCGGATTTCATAAACAATTCCGGCAAAGGAAAATAAATACCGGTGCGCACAAGTACATAGAGTAGAGGGCTTATAGAGCGACGTGGCAGCCGACGAGTTGATACAATTCGCTAATTATTTACTGTATACGAAGCGGCGACGTCAAACGTCGCTTGATAGTCGCTGAAAAGCGGCATCCCAGGCAGCATACGATCCCTGTGTGATGTCGGAACCTAGTCGTAGAGACCAAATAGAGAGATTTATTTTATATTCGGATCACATACGCAGGAAGATAGACGCTGTTATATATACATTACATACATACAAGTATGTATCTATGAACACAATCGTTGAGAAATATCCGGACAGACGGCGACTACGACATATACAGCTGTGTGCGAAAAAATAGCAGTGCGTTGAAAAAGTCCAAAGGGACACAACACATTACAAACCCTATATATGTATGTAGCTATACTTAATTTATAATGTAAAATATAATCTGTATCTTCGTTGCAAAGCAAAATAATAATAACTTTAGAAATTATAACACAATACATTGTATATTGCAAGTGTGCGAAAAAAAGCAGTATTATAAAGAAAATATAAAATGTAAAGAAATATGTAATAACATTATAGACTTTTTAATATTTTGTCATATGACCTTTATTTGCGATGACTGCTTCGCATCTTCGTGGCATAGAATCAACCAATGCTTGACATCGCATATCTGGAATGGAGCGCCATGTTCTTTCAATTACTTCCCATAATTTTTGTCTCGATGTGGGCGCTGCTGCAAAAACGGCCTGTTTTACGTCTATCCACAGATTTTCTATAGGGTTAAGGTCTGGTGATTGAGGAGGCCACACCAGAACCTGAACAGAAACCTCCCGTAACCAGTCTTTAACCCTAAAACTTGCATGTTTCGGGTCATTGTCATGCCCATGTATACCCAGCGAAGAGGCATCTCTTCCTCAGCATAGGGCAGGATGACTGTTTAAAGGATATTTAGATAGACAAATTGGTCTATTGTCTCCTGTATCCAGAAGATTGGATCAACACCATAGTACTAAAAACATTCCCATACCATAATAGAGGATCCTTCATGTTTGACAGCCTTTATTGTGTAATTTGGATTGTATTCCATTCCTAGAGGTCTTCTTATATACCACCTTAATCCTTTCAAGCCAAATAATAAAATATTACTCTCATCTGACCACAAGATATTTCGCCATCTAGTAGCTGGTCGATCTAAATGTTTCCTAGCAAACTTGACTTCTAACAATCAAGTTATTGTTTATCAAACGTTTTCGAATAGCGGAAGTGTGAATTGGAAGATTTAAAGTTTGCTTTATTTGCATAAAACTTATAAAAGGGCGCAATTTAACACATCTCTTAATGCGCCGATCATCTCTGTTAGACGTCTTTTTTCTCTTCGTTCAGGTTTTGCTCGATATTTTATTGCATTAGAAATCATTTTCGCTGAGTATTTTAGCGTTTCTTGAATGAATTTGTAGGTTTTCCCTGGTTTTATTACCTTTTCAATTAATTCACGTTTTTTAAGTGAGCAATGCTTCATTCGACCCATGTTATCGCATAAAATTAAATAAAATACACAACTAATTTAACACTATCAATGAAACTCAACTGCATATCCGATATATTGGATTATATTGGAGTAAACTTTGTGAAAAACCCTTTTTACGTCAATTCGTCCTGTGTTATACAGATGACTCTCATCTCGGATGCATTTAAATAGCTGGGTTCGGTATTTTTATATGCACTGCTATTATTTCGCACACAGCTGTACATACAGTGAGAACCAAAAAATATTTTGTCGCATAGATAACAGCAAATTCATCAGAAGAAGAAATACGCTGGACAAAGGTTTAAATACAATACAAAAGATATTGCACCTATTTGTGTGTTTCTTCCGAATAAAATACCGTTTCATTTGCTGATTCACTCACTTACGCAGTTTTAGTCAGTATTAGTCCTGATTTGATCAGTGTCGTCTTAAAAACAAAATAATGGGTAAAGGAAAGCAAATAAAGTCTGGTGTAAAAAAACTTAATAATTAAATAGAAGGCAAATCCTACCGAAAGATAGGCAAAGTGTTGAATTTGTCATGTGCAAGCGTGCAAAATATTATAAGAAAATATAAAATTTAGAAAACAGTGGAAAATAGGACCAGAATTGGACGGGCCAAAAACTTTCACCCCGAGATGTTAGCCTTGCCTTAAAGGAAGTCGAGAAAAATCCGAAAATAAGTTCATTTCAAAATAAGTTAGCCGATATATAGGCACCTCTATAAAAGTGTATTGAAGAAACATTTGCGGCCTTCGGTATAGCTTGGGTATGAGGGTATTCCAGCAGGAAAACGACCGCAAGCATACCGCGCGTTTGGTAAAGGATTGGTTACTATATTATGCTCCACGTCAACCTTATAGTCCTCCCCAATCACCGGACTTAAACCCAATAGAATATGTTCGGTAATTATTGGCTCGAAAAATTGATCATGCAACTGTAAAAAGCAAGGAATCCCTGCAAGAAGTTCTAACGACGGCCTGGTCGGAAATCACGAGATCCGAAACAGAAAATTTCGTTCTATCTAAGGGCAGTCATTGAAGCTCGGGGCGGACCAACCAAATATTAATTTAAGTTTAGATTTTTCAATTTAATTAAAATTAGCCGAAAGAGATATATCTTTGTATTGTATTTAAACTTTTGTCCAGCGCATTTTTTTATGTCTGGGGAATTTGCTGGTATTTATGCGACAAAATCTATTTCTTTTTTGTTTTCGTTACTGTTTATTATTATTCTTCTTCTTCTTCTCGTTAATCCTTATGCCTTTCAGCGTCGGATTATTTTTGGATCTTACGACGATTTAATCCATTCTTTCCATCGTGTCCGGTCTGTACTCATTCTTCTCATTTCTGGTATGGTCTTCCCTCGCTTTCGTCCTAATTTGTTGATTCTGTCAATCCATTTTTTCCTTGGTCTTCCCTTTTTTCTTCTTCCGTTATTTTTGGCTTCTATTATTTTCTTTGGTAAACTCTTTTGTTCCATTCTAATTATGTGGCCGTACCAATTCAGTTGACATTTTTCAATTCTTTTTAGTATATCTTCTTGATTTATCATATTCCTTATCTGTTCGTTTTCTATTCTGTCCATTTTTGTTTTCCCCACGATCTTTCTCAAAAATTTCATTTCCATAGCTGTTATTTTGCTTTCGTGTTTTTGCTATATTGTCCAGGACTCACTTGCGTACATTATTGTGGGGACTACTACTGCATTGTATACTATCTGTTTGATCCTGCGTTCTATTTCTTTTTTCCAAAGATGGTTTGATTCAGAGCGTAGTATATGTTTGTGGCTTTCCGTCCTCTTTTTGCTATGTCTAGATCAATTTTTCCATCCTTCGATACAATAGTACCTAAATATTCGTATGCGTCGACAATTTCTTCTTGTTTATCGTTTATTTTAATTATTAGATTACTGGCTGGCTCTTTATTATTTATCACCATTAGTTTGCTTTTTTCTACGTTTATTTCCATCTTCATCTTTTCTATTTCTTCTGTCCATATTTTTGTTAATTTTTCCATTTTCACATAACTGTCAGCTATTAGCGCCAGATCATCGGCGTACAGTAATGCATCCACAGCTGTTTATTATTTAATTATAAATAAACTGGGTACGTACATTTGGGTTACAATGCTTTACTTTCATTTTAAGCGATGTTTGTGTATTTCCACTTTAGTGTATTTAAACTTTATTCCCTGACTGTATACCTCTTTCATGCAAACCCACTACAACGCTGAAAGAGACAAGTAGGTGCGAAGAATTAATTTTGTACGGCTATCTCCTGACGCTTGTGTACCACTTCAGATGAAGCATCGCATAAAACTATGATGTAGTGATATGTAAACGAAGAGAACTTTGATTAAACAGAAAGTTCTATTATGGTAAATGACACGTTCCACATATTTGCCACGAGTAACGAATATTTATTTATATATGAATGTTCTGTCTTCGGATTGTTCCGCTAATGATACATTTTTTTCATGGCCACCATTTGCGAAATTTAGCAAACAATATCAGATTTGTAATTTTATTTATCTTCTAAGTACTAAGACTGAATTATGAAACGATATACTTACTACCAGTTATCGATTTTGCTACACAAGCAACTGCTTCCGAGTTATTGTCGGGACTAATAGTCACCGAGGTCATAAATCGAATGCTAAATTGCCAGAACCTGCACCTGCGTTTAAAATCGGTGATCTGATAACTAATGTAATGCATAACTGACTAAGGAAGTTGCTAGTGAAATATTGGAGGATTGTCAAAGGAATAAGCTGTCGTTAAATGGAAAATAACTGCTTTCCGCATAAATAAAGAGAAGAGGCCGATTCATTGTAACTTTATACTTAATTTGCACATTGACTTAATTCCTTTCCAAAAATTTGTTATGAGGGGGAGAAATTTTGCTAATAAGGATCGCTTCAGGTCGCAGTTGCATCTTTCTCGATGTCTTCTCCTAATTATAAATATTGTTATTTAAGCTAAACGTTGGTTTTGGATAAAGTCATACGATTTTGACTTAGAGGAGTACAAGATTATGATTCTAAATGAACAGTGTTGAGATAGGGCAATAAATAAAAATTAATTATTACTATAAATGACAGTTCTTACGACCATTTCCTAGAGCAGATGCACGCAAACTTGCTCAATGCATCGACACATTTACCCTTATCTCCAGGTCAGATTATTTTCCTTCTAAGTACATAATTTAAGACGGGCCTATGCGTTTAGATATCAATTAATTTTTGACGTGTGTTACTGGTATCCGCTGTTGCGAATTCTATATAAGATCTTGGAAGTATAATTATACAACTTCAGTTTTCTAACAAACAGTACATTCCCGTGGGCTGGTTAAAAGCAAATGCACAATCAAATATCTCAATAAAAATTCATGTCTGTAAAGCTGCAGGCAATTGGAAAAGAAATACGAATTTATTAGCGATTTTTATTAATTTTTTTTTATTGAATGGTTTTAAGGTTACAATAAACAGATATTTAGATAAACCTACTACCATTGTGCATATACGAGGTGTATAAATAAAGTAATGTGACTGGTACTATAGTATTCGATCGGGTAATACTGGTGACACGAGACGGGGAGTGGAGACAGGTGCACATGTGATATGCCATCAGCATGAGTTGGAATACACTAGAAGAATCACGTTATTTGGCTGTAGCGATTATTTCAATGAAGCATATTTTGTTTATCCGTTCTGATAATGAGTGACACGAATTTCAAGCAACTGTGTGCGGGCCGGTTTTGCTTCAGACTTGGGGTCAATGTAATGGAAAAAGGTCATGCACGTGAGGCCAAATATCAACAAGAAGTTGGTGTTGCATCACGAAAATGCACCTTGGGCTAGTTAGAATATTTGTGTTGCTTCTCGGACTTCTTATTTGCCTGACTTGAGTTCTTGTGCCCTTTTCTTCTTCTCAGGATTGAAACGACACCTCAAGGAACGTCGTTTTGGGGCAGTGGAGAACATTCAAACGGATACAACCAACCAGCTGAAGACCACTTCCAATATCTGAGTTCCAGCACTGCTATGAGGAGTGGAAGAACCATTTCCAGCGATTTGTGGTTTCCCTAGATAGTTACTTTCAAGGGAAGAACGTTGAATTGTAATGATACTGGAATAAAGCAAGTGGAACAAGATCGGTCTCATCATTTATTTACAATCGCGTATGCACCAAGTACTCTTAGTTTGTAATTAACCATGTGGTGGAATAGATAGATGATATCAAGGATACGAAAAGTGTGCTAGAGGAACTAGTTCAAAAAGCGGAAAAGGTAGTGGTTTTATATAAACGTTAAAGAAAAGAACGAGGATAGGAATAGGTAAACCAGGAAAAAGTGGCATACAGCATGTAGACGATTTTTGCTACTTAGAAAGTATAATAGGCAAGACAGAGGCAACAGAAGCAGACCTCAAACAACAAATTAGAAAAGCTAAACAAATTTTTGGTGTGTGCTTACAGTAGCCTGGTGGTCTATACAAATTGCCCATAAAATCAAAGTAAGGTTATTCAGCTGTAGTGTTAAGTCAGTGGTGAAACATCAGCCAATAAATGCTTAAGGCGAATAATGAAAAATTATTGGTCAAACACTACTACAAAATGGTAATCTGTGGAAATTAAGCAAGCAAGCACAAGTCAAAATGAATATGAAAAGGCGACGCCCTGAGGAGACACGACGGTTATATCACTAGACAAGCATTAGACTGCAAAGCAGAAGGACGTAGAAAGGGGAATGACCAGCACTTACTTTGGAGAAAGCTACCAACAATGAAATGACACAAGTGAATGAATCATCGAAAGAAATAGAAAACTTGCTCGAAACGAAAGATGATGAAGGAATATCGTGGACAAGCTATGCGCCGCAGTTGGCTGAAAGGGATGCATATTGTCCTAATTTGACACAAGATCTACGTGAAGTAATCCATTTTCTTGTATACAATTTGCTATGTTAAATGGATGGTGTAGTATTAAGTACAAGCGTTTGAAAAGGTTTTTCTCACTTTTGCTTTAGACTTAAGTGTAGGAGTGGATGTAACAGTATTTATGATACTGACAAGAATTTTGCATCTGCTTTGAAATTGCTTACTTCTTATGCTTTTACATCAAGTATTTGCTCAAAACTGTTGTTCTTAATTTAAGAATTTCATTTCACTTTTCAGAATCAAATTTATCAAGAAAATAAGTTAAAATCTTTTACTCAGAAATGAACGATTTTAATGTGAAACAAGATAGAACATTCAAAAGTATTTCTGGCAGAAATCTTTTCTTGTGTACGTGCGTGTTTTATTACATCATATTGTAGTATAAGCTTCAAACATTTATGTACCCTCAGACTGCTAAACTTACAACTGCGCATACTTCTCTGTCCTTAACGTTAATCGCTTTCTAGGTCTTCTATTACCGCCATCATCATCATCATCCTCATCGTGACCATCCATCCTAAGGCGTTTGTTTAAGATGCCCTTTTATTTCTACAAGAACAACATTTGTTTTCATCATCATCCTCTTCTCTGTTATCGTCGTGGCAGTTACAGCAACAATTCTTTTCTTCTTGATCTTGTTCGCAACTACACTTTTTCTTCTTTTTCTGTTTCTGACTGCAGCAGCAACCTAGCTCTTGCTGCTGCGAACAAGGGCAACACTCTTCCTGAGGTTCTGGGGAACAACAACAGCCTTCTTCTTCTTGCTGTGACTCACAACAGCAACTTTGTTGTTTTTGTCTCCTCTGCGTCGTACAGCAACATTGTTGGGATTCTTGTTTAGGTTTCGGTCGACATTTTCTGGTCGTAAGGCACCAGGAACAGGGATCTTTCTCCTTTTACAACAGCTGGAGGTTGTTTTCTTTTTCGTTGACTGACAGCAAGGATTTTGGGAGTTCTGTGTAGGTGGTGAACATTTCCGAGTAGTTAAACACCAGCTACAAGGATCGCAATCAGATTTCTTCGTTTGTCCTGAACCATTATCACAGCAGCAGGTGTTGCAATTCATGTTATGGAAAGAATGAACTGGGAATTTGCTTATAATCGCCGAATAAAAATGACATGTTTGGCACATGTCACATTAGGTTTTTGGTCAGTAGATATATATGTACAGGTTGGATGCTCATATGATACCCTAAATATTGGGGTCAGTATTTTTAAGAATTTCGTTTTGTTGAAAGCAGATGTTAAATGTTACATCCAAATTGGCATCAATTACACCTCACCTCGCGCCAGCTCGTAGATGTAGATAAACAGCTAATAACCCTTCATCATGTATTTAATTTGATGAACAGCGCATAAAGTGTTACTGTTCAATGCTATTTCATTGCCGTAATCGATGCAATAACAGGATGCACGCTCATTTAATTGGGGAAATGAATAATGGTTTATACCTACCATATTCATATAAATGATGAATATTAACGACGCTTGACCTCCTTGTAGTTAGAGCAAACCCCCGCATATCCATTAGCGAATTATCACCTAACGTGTACGTGAAAACACCTTTTATTTAATTTTGAAATATTAATTGCTATACTTATTGGCAGTTTGTCTCTGTGTCACTCTTCACAATTCTGTAGCTTAATTCTACCATTGGCCTCTGCACACATGTATAAGGAAACGGAAGAGACGACGACCTGCCATCGCGAACTTTTCGTAACAATGCAGTAATTGATTTATGAACTCTAATTGTAAGTAATGGAGATCGGCTAACAGTAAAATATCGCCTGCAGTCGCCAAATATAGGCAGCGTACTGTTGGCAAAAGCGGCGCTGAATTTCAAGTGCATAATAATAATCGAATGCCGACGCGAAGAAATGCACGTCGGTCGAACAGCCGCAATATTGTCGCAGCAAAAAATAATAACAACAGTAATATCAAGAGAGTATGCATAATTGCGTTAATACGTGATCTGTTGTCGTTTTTATCGATACGTACGCGTACACTTTCTGAGAATCATCTTGTGTATCGAAGTTGATTTGAACGTTAACACTCAAGAAATTACATAACGGGAGCGCAGATTATAGCGAGAATGGTTAGATTTGAATAAGCAATACGGTTGTGGTATGATGAGTCTATTATGGATATCTGGTATGCTATCTTTTCCAGGAGGAAGAGAGCGAAAGGATAAGGGATAGTTTTTTGATTATTTTAAGTGGAAGTAGGAAATCTAATTTCTTTCCTTTTTGACTGCTAATGATTAACCTTCCTATACTCACGTCAAAATGAAAGACGTGTACTATACTATATAAATCGGTCTCACAGACCGTATGCGTGAGAATAGGAAGGTTAAAAGAATTAAAATTAACGGTTTTGTATACGAAAGTTAAAGCAATATCAGAAATGCAAATTACGAGTGACCTAGAAAATTCCAGTGTAAAGAATTGTACGGTGGTTGACTAACAAGTTTCCGGAATCGTTGCTAGGGGGTCGCTATTTCTCCAAATACTTTGTCGTTGTATTGGCAACTCTTTTAAATCAATTGACTGCAAATATTAAATTGATATGTCAAATAGTCTGGTTTTGGCAAGCATTTAACTCAAATAATTTTCGTGTTTTCAATTGCTAATAAAAGAAGTTCGACTAGTCACCAAATTTTTTATTTGGATGGGAAAACCGCAACGCAAATCAAATCAAGGTTAGATGCCGTTCTTGAGGATTCATCACCTTGATTTTCCACCGTGAGTTTTTGGGTTTCGGCATTCAAACGTCTACCACGCCAGAAATTACGAGAAAAGTCCACGACATGGTTTTGGCAGATCTCCGAATAAAAATGCGTGAAATTGGGAAAGCCGTGAGCATCTCTCATGAACGAGTAGTTGGTATTTCACATAATGAATTGGATTTCAGAAGCTTTCTCCAAGATATATACCGAGCGTGCTCAATTCGGAGCAAAAATACATTGGAGCTCGAACGCCAGCCGATTATTTGGAGGTGTTTAGGAAAAACCCTACGGATTTCAAGAGACGATTCGTGACCATGGATTCATCACTACCCATCAGAAATAGAAATGCAATCACGCTGTGAATCGGTTCCGAAAGGAGACAAAAACCATTCACTCGGCTGGAAGGATAATGGCATCGATTGTTTTGGAGGCAAAAGGAGTGTTGCTAATTGGTTATCTTGAAAACGGCAAAACTGCTACTATTACACAACACTTTTGGACAAATTGAAAGCAGCAATCCAGGAAAGAAAACGCTCGAGAATGATTAAGGAAAAAGTGTTGCTTCACCACGACAACGCGCCCGCCCATTCAAGTGCAATAGTTCAGCAAAACTTGACAGAATTGAAGTTAGGAATCCTTCCGCATCCGGCGTATTCACCGAAGTTGGCTTCATCAGATTTCCACCTCGTAGATATAAAATAGCCATGAGTGACTCTAAGAAATTTGCCCTTTAGACAAGCTCTTTAGAAAAGATATAAAGTGGAGCAAAGCGAAAGAGAATATAGAGGTCGATATGAAAGTGTGAAATAGAGTGGAAGAAGATCAACCAATTCAGGAGCCAAGTCTACAAGAAAAAGAACGAAGTTATAGCTAGAATGTAAAGTAACAAAGCCAAACCGCTAAAAACCGAATAACTATAAAAATAATTAGCACTGGATGTAAGAAACCGTTACAAATAACCGAAATAATAAAGCAGTGTTGGTGACAGGAAATACTATTGAATATATGGAATAAATCGCTAATCTGTCTAATTTTTCCTAAGTTGAGAGTAAAGTTGTTAGGGACCAGTAGCATTCCATTTTCGCTAAAAAATATATCTCCGTAAAGGTGACCTAAAGGGTGATAAATGATCTAAATAAAAGTTTTGCGAGAGAAGTCTCCCAGAGTCACATTTTAAGAAAAACCGTCTTACCTTGATGTGTTTACGTTAAGTTCAAATGAAGTTTGATTATGTATTTAATCGCATAAATAAAATTTATAATACATTTATAATAACTTTTATCCTTTTTCTACAAATAAACGTTCAAATATTAGTATAATTTTCAGTAACTTGGCAACATTCTTAAATTTTCTGAGATGTTAAAATAATTTTGTTAGATGTAATGCACAAAGTAATGCCTGTAATTCTAAGACCAGGACTAAAAGTAAATACCACAGAAATTCTGAGAGAATATCAGTGCGAATATTTCGAATTACATATCAATTGTAAATTAGGTAACAATGTTGAGGTTAACTCACACTTCAGCTCCTTTTCAAGTCTGGGTGACCGTAGAAAAAACTCCTAAACCTTGACGACATTCAGTAATGATTCTTCTCCTACTTCTCGTCTTAACTCACATCTGCTAGGATTCTTAATTGATTTGTAGTAAAGCAAATAAAGGTTGTAGATCTCTGTCGGCCATAATTCTCGAGAAGAAGAAGCTTCCCTCAGTGCCGGGAGGTTTTCTCCGCATTTTTCCTTGAACAACTCTTCTTCCAGCTTTAGCACGAAGGACGCTTCTAAAATTTTTGCAAACGATTACTTAGCGGCATTATTGAGATGTGTCATTACCATTTTCGCAAAATTTGCAATTTGCTATTGGGAAAACAGTGTCAGCTTAGGAATTGACCGAGTAGTTTGTTTATAGTAGACGACTAAAAAAACGATTTTTTGATCGTAAAAGGTTCGTATTAATTGCTGGAAGGAGATGCTCAAAAAAATTACCGAGGAACTCTAAAATCCGTATACAACATCGTAACAGATGACGAAACTTGCGTTTATTTTTATGAACCGGAAACTAGGTAACAACCTCCGCTTGGATTTTCCAAGATATACTGAACCCTCCAAAAGTTGTTCGTTCACGAAGCACTTTAACGAAAATGATTGCTCATTTCTTGGTTGTTTCAACCATTTCTTTACGGGACCGAGAAGCAGCTCATGCTGAATGGTACACCATAATTTTTGTTGCCAGGAGTCATCGACGAAATCAGTGAAAGCTGCCGTAAACCCCGCGTTATTCTACATCATAACAATGCCAGTTCAAACAATAAATTGATTATCTTCTTCTTCTTCTTCTTCTCGTTAATCCTTATGCCTTTCAGCGTCGGAAATTGATTATCAGGACGAGAAAAACATCGAATTAATCTCTCATTGCATTATATTCACGTGATTCACCTAACTATTCCTTTCAGTTCCCGAATCTCAAACAGAAAATTGGTGCACAGCTATTTTCAGCACCTCAAGAAGCTGTCAATACCTTTAAAATCCATGTTTTTGAGATAGCCAGTTTGAAGTGGAATAAATGTTTCGAGAATTAGTTTGGACAATACAAAGGAATATTAATCTTAAGAGCAATAGGGTTTTTGTAATTACTTAAAATACGCCCTCGTATACCTGGAAAGAAATGCTCAGTTACGTGAGAAAATGACTCGGGTCCTACGAATGATGATTACGATCCCTCTCTTGCTCATTTATCACGGTTTCATCCCTTTCTAATTCGGCATTACTTGCTAAGACACCTATTGTACTTATCCAGGACGTTTAACTTTTCGCATCCTTCCTAGACCAGCTTAGAATTGATGACCCGTAAATTCAGGGCTTGAATGGCTAGTTGACTATCAAAATCAAAATGACAAAATTTCCTGATTCTTATCCTTTTGAGGATAATGTCGGTATATGTTCCTATAGCAAGAATTGCTGCTTGAAATACACTGGGATAACATTCCCATTGGCTGGGAGCAGTTATTTTGAGATCTATAGCATACACTCCTACCCATGTTGCTTCAGTGGTCTTAGACCCATCTGTGCAAAACTTTAGTTGTGGTTAAAATGGGTTTTTATGGAATGATCCTACCAGTTTCTCTCTTTTCACTTAACCGTGTAAAAAGTTATTGTAAAGTTTTTCTTCCTCGGTATCTAGGCAATGTAAGGAGGAGCTAGCTGCCTCGGATTGAAGGTTTAGTCATTGTCCTGCTTCACTGCCAATCATCCTCGTAAGGGTACCACTTTCGGTTCGCTCAACTACCGATAGAACAGGATGATTTGCGGTTGTTGGGAGTCATGCAAATACATGCGAATTTTTGTACCTCAGTAAGGGTTACTGTACTCATCTTTGCTCTGCTCGGACAAGTTATTGTCCCTTACGTGATCATTGGTTTCACGTGTTGTATACTTGAAATTAGATGTGATGAAGACTATTTCGTATTTTTGTTGAATTTATTGGTCATGTTGCTTTTAAGTTAGTTGCCAAAATAATTACAAATACTAGAAATATTATTATGATGGTTACTCAACTCAAATTTCTACAAAACTGGGCGTACATATACGCCTGAACTAGAATTAACGTTACAGGACATTCCTAAATATCAACTTGCATAAATCGCATAAGCATTCCTTTGCAAAGATTACTAGGAAGTTAATTATAAAGTAAAAGTGTTCCGCACAAGTGCATACCATTCAGGTAAGTTAGAATTAGCTATTGAATAACTTTCTGGCCGTGCTATAATTATAGATCGCGTACCCCAACATTATTTCGCTAATTACCTACAGCGATTAATTTTATCTGTTCCTTCATTTCCTCACATGTTAATTCACTACCTTTTCCGTCTTTGTATGCTGTCATCGATTGATGAACTAATTTCTCTTATTACATAGACAAGTTTTTAACTTATCGCAAGCTAGCTAAATAGCCTTTGTAACACAAATACCTTTCAATCGTTTATCTAGCCGATAGCACAGCTTTTGACAGGTCTATTTATATCTAAATGAACGGGATTGAGACAGGATCGGTATAAATTGCGTATACGTACGTTAATTATTGTGGGCATTCAGTGATATCGGACTCACAATCACATTTCGCGCCGTAGCCCATTTGCATATTAAAATCGGCGTTACACGAAGTACCAGCGGCCGATGGAAAGCTAGTACGCACGCGTTTTCCCTGCATATCGACATGTAAAATTATAGAAAATGTAGCAAAATGCGACCACGTCAACGAGAATAATTTAATGCAGATTATTTTCGATGCGTTTATAGAATTTCGCGTTAATTGGCTCCGGTTCGAAATCCGATCCTTCGAGAGTTATTCAAACTATTGTGCTCTGAGTTGAGTTGATTCGGGTTCGTTATTAAAACCGTTTAGTTTGTGGTTGACTGACGTCTATAGTGGGAATTGGAGTCGATGTACCACGTTAGAATCGATAATTAAAAATTATTAACGAGAAATCTACAAAAAAGAAATCGGGAAAAAATTGTACCTCCTGCGTACAATTCAGTTTTGTTGAAAATGGTGAGTTATTGCAAATATCTAGTCGTTCTTGGACGGTACACTTTACAGATAGAATCATGCGCCATTGTCATGCTTAGTTACTCTTGATATCATTCATGCACCTATTTTACGGTTTACTAAAGTCATCATAAAAATAGGCAAATGAAACTGTTTTTAATTCCATCCGATCACGCTACTTTATTGGCGGTTCTAGATTCAAGTGTTTCTTTTTCTTCTCGTTGTGTTGATTTCATCAATCCACCTCTCGGGCCAATTCGATTGAACAGGGGCGGTTACCGTTGAACCGGTTTAACAGGGGCGGTTGTCGTTGAACCGGTCAAACAGGGACGGTTGCCGTTGCGGCAGTGGCGGGTTGAACCGATTTAACAGGGGCCGGTTGCTGATTAAACAGTTCAACGGCAACCGTCCTCGTTTGGGTTTGTTCACTACTAGATTCAAATGAGGTACGAAAAACTATGTTAATCACCAAAGTCAAACGCAATACAAGGAACTGTTGATCACTATACTCGATCGGAGTTTAAAAACTAACAATTGGACTCAAACGAAATCCAAAAAACTATGTTGATTACTAGACACAGATGCAGTTTAAGAAACCGTTGATCACCAGACCCAAATGAAATTTAAAAAAACTTAGCTGAATCACGAGTGTTGTGTTTGTTGACACTGATTAGGCTCAAATGAAAACTATGTTGATCGCTAGACTCAATAAACTATAGGAAACTGTTGATACCTAGACTAGAATGAAGCTTAAAAACTGAATCACGAGGTTTGGGTTGGTTCACTACTAGACTCAAATGAGGTACGAAAATCTATGTTAATCACCAAAGTCAAACGAAATACAAAGAACTGTTGATCATTATACTCGATCGGAGTTTAAAAAACTGCAAATTGGACTCAAACGAAATCCAAAAAACTATGTTGATTACTAGACGCAGATGCAGTTTAAGAAACTGTTGATCACCAGACCCAAATGAAATTTAAAAGAACTTAGCTGAATCACTAGTATTGTGTTTGTTGACACTGACCAGGCTCAAACGAAAAGTATGTTGATCGCTAGACTCAGTAAACTATAGGAAACTGTTGATTCCTAGACTAAACTTCGACGGCAACCGTCCCTGTTCAAGCGGTTCAACGGAAACCGCCTCCGTTCAACCGAACTGGTCCGAGAGGTGGAGAGGCGGAATCAATGTAAAAGGTATGGTCGTGAACCGCTCATCTCTCCCTACTAATGTGGTAAGTAGCGCACTGCATCCCTTTGAGTTTGTATTGTGCCCCTCACTCCCTATTCCCGTGTGTTAAAGTTAGCTCAAGCTACAGCTTCTCTTCAAGCTTGGATTCCCGCAGAAACTCTAAGATCATGAGTATATTCAGTGATGATAAATCCTTATCCTCAATCCCAAGGATCTGATCTTTAAATGGTGTAATCTGCAGCACTATTCTAGAATATGATGGTTGCCTTCTTGGAAAATTTGGAAGTACTGCTGTTTACTATATCTATGCAGCGCATATATCCATTAAGCCCACAATGACTGAACACCGACTAGGATATTTAATTAACTTTTACTGAAGCAGACAATGGTTCTAGATCTCTTTCGGTCATAATTCCGGGGAAGGGTTAAAGTCTTTATCAACTTTGAAAAGCATTTTCCCAGTGTTTATTCCTATTTCGCTGTTTTCGCGAAGAAATTACTCACTTGACACACAAAAGGGCTCGATTTCTATGAATGGCTTCATTGCCTTCTACTCCTGCATAACTTGAACTGTCGCATAGACATCTCGGTGCACTTGCTTGGAGTATTTGGCTTCTTGCGTTTTGCCCAAAGGGTGCCCTGCGAATTTAGCTTTAGTAAAAGTGATATCCTTCTAGTTGCTACAGTTATTCAGAGATCTATATCAGCCCATATTAGCATAAACTTCCTCTTGGAATACCCTAACGCTGGGGCAAGTTTTCAATGACCCGGAGTATCTGGTCGAGGTCCATATATTCCTGCTATGTCCTTTCAACGTTCTGGTTCTGTACACCTTTTGATTAGTCTTGGTCTCTTGGAGTTTTTGGTGAAACCATCACACTAGCCACTCACCTAAGTCAACTGTATGGAGAAGCTATTGCTTCAGAATTATTGGGTCTCTAGGTAGTATCAAACGGAAGAGATGCTAGCTCCCCTGGATTGAAATTTAGTTCTTATCCTGCATCACTGTCAATGATCCTAATAGAAGTCCTGCGGTTCGCTCGACATATAGTAGAAAGCGGTCTAGCATGACCTCCGTGTTGCAGTATTCTCTTTGTTTGAAATAATTGCGTTTCTACGGACCCATTTCAGAGCATCACCAAATCGTCTTAAAGGATCTCACAGAGCAACCTGGCAGGATATCTTCTGGGTGCTGTATATAGACTGAATTATTGATGTTAATGCAGTGAATGAATGGGTACTGTTTTAGAATGTATTACAGAAGCGTAGCTAGTTCTTTATTATCCTAAGTACAGAATACCGTTCCCTACAAATAAAGATCATCGGATGTGCTTTCACGTATTTTCAATTCATTAGCTTGACCGGCATTGCTGCATCGCAATTTCTAATACTGTTAAACATTTAAAAGTTGATTTAGTAGCACAGATGATTGATAATCCATTGATTTAATAACATAAATTACGTATGTCCTCTTTTATGACGAGCTGTAATTTTCCGCGAGCACTCCCTAATGATGGATTTATATTTACGCGCGCGGCTTTGATAAATAGATTAGTACATACAGTGTTAATGTCTCAATACGCATCTTCAGGCGTCTCCTTTCCACGACGAACACACATATGAGTGTATATGCTACGGATGTATATACATACATGTACATAGCGTTCCACAGTATGTAAATACAATGCCCCTATAGCTATTTACCTACTATATACGTGGCGCTGTAATTACATCGCTTTTTGCCTAGAAGGTTCGGAGGTATAATCTTCATATTAATCTTATTATTATTTCACGCATCAAGCCATTAAATAAAGCACATTTGTTTTTATAGTATTGCGGTTGTAATACGACGCGACGTAGATAGTAATTACTATGTAGTTTTGCTTTTCACTTCATATCATCAGAGGTAAAGGATTATGAAACACAGTTAAGGTAGAGTGGGATACCATTGCTGTTTCGTCAGAAGTGATCACCCTCTTTAGGAAAACTACCTCAGAACCGTGCAATATCCTGTGCGAAGAGCTTGCATTTCACTTACAGCTCGAGGGACATTTGGGCTTCTGGAGCAGCACATTTGGTAGTACATTTCCGACCTAAGTGTATCATTTGTTTGACGTTACCAAGTATCAGAAATGGATTACGGGGTCCACTGGTACAGTCGCCTGAAGAAACAGTCGATACTTTCAAAACTAGTCGATGGCCTGTTGCATTTTTTACAACATAGTTTGTCAACTGTATTGTAAAATAATGCAACGGCCAATCGATTGGTCCATGTCTAGCGGTCTTGGCAGTATTCACAACATACATGGCGAACAATCCATTGTATGTTCAAAAGAATGATCGGCGTAGAAGATCTCTGCAGGATCTAGAGAGACAACTTGCTATGCCAGCTATCGAGACTAGATCAGAATGTACCAGAATTTTCAACAATATTCGCCTATAGTAATGTACAAAAATGAAACTGACATTCCGATATCAGATACTCTAATCCGCGATTTTCAGCATGAAAGTGAAGACTTAGATCAAGAAGAAGAATTAGAAATACACTTGGCACTATCAATGACGAATCAAAGCACAGGTACATTGAAGCAACTAAAGAAGACTCTGACTTGAAAGAGCTAATTAAAGTGATTCAAGTAAGTTGGCCAGACACTACAGTTAAACTAAAAGATTCACTAAAGGCCTACTTTAATTATCGGCATGATTTGTCCTAGTATGATGGATTGGTATTTAAGCTAAATTCGCAGGGAATCATTGGGCAAGATGCAAGGAACTAAATACTCAGGACAAGTAAAACGAGGTGCCTTTGCGATGGGTATCAACTCATGTCAGGGTCGAGGGCAAAGAAGCCATTCATAGAACCTGCGCCCTTTTGTTGGTCAAGTATTTTCTTCGTGCGACCAGCGCAACAGGAATAAACACTGGGCAAGCTCCCCAGAGCTGGTGAAGACTAAATGTCTTCTACGGACTTATGACCGAAATAAATCTAGAACCTTTTTCGGCCTCAGTAAACCTCAATTAAGAATCCTGGTCTTGTCCATACATTGTAAACTGAGTTGATGCCTCCACAGAATAAGGAGGTGTAGTGAATTGCAGTACTTCTAGATTTTGCAAAGAGACAACTGAGACTCCGTAACATATTCCAAAAGAATGCTACAAATTGTACAGGTTAATGGTCCAACACCTGGTACATCATCAGATTTGTGATAAGAAGCTGTCATTACTAAATTCACCTAAGACTTTGGAATCTTTGCTGGCAACAACTGGCTCAACTTGAGAAGAAGCTGTACCTTGAGGTAACCTCAACACGGACTATTATCGTGTAAAATATAGAGATACTAAATCCCCGTACCATTTTCACGCATTTCGTGAATTAAGGAAGAAAGTTCAAACAAACTCTAAAGTACTCCTCAACAAATACATGTCCGATATTCAGACAATCTTTGCGGCAAACCCTGAACAATTTTGGTGATTTGTTCGATCTCAACAGGCGGTATTCCAAATTCACCGTCCAGTATGAACGCAGACATGCACATCTATTGTGAAGGGCTCTCGGGATTTCTTTTAGTCCGTGTACCTTTCCGCCTCTAGTGCTTCAAGTAAAACACCACTATTGACTAATAGTTGAGCTAATTTATTAGATACGTTTTATCGTTTACTCCGCCTGATGCGGGCTGGTCGGAAATTAAAGGATAAGTTTACAATAGTCACTTACAGCATTCCTGCATTCATTGTGCAGGGCTGTTCATATATCTTTGACACACCACTCTGCTATCTTATCAATCTGCCCATGAAAACGTCAGTATTTCCAAATATTTGGAAAATACTCGATGAGTTCCTCTATACAAGAAAGGAGGCAGAAAATTAGTTGACAATTGCCGCTCGATTTCCATTGTCAAGAATTTCGCAAAAATTTTTGAACTCTGTATACACATGTGTATCTATCCTCAAATCAGACGTTTAAAATGCAATGAATAGCTCAGCTTCGTGTGCAACCGTTCCACCATTACAAATCTAACGATCATAACACAGTTTCTCTCGTGAGATATAGATAACAGCAGACAAGTGGATGATATATATACCGATTTTACAACAGCCTTCGATTGTACTGATAATAATAATAATAATAATAATAATAATAATACTTTATTAAGCGCCCAACAGAAACTCCAAGACGGACGCATCAACAAAAAGAGAAAATTGTTGTAAATGAAATACCAAAACGCAATATGCAGTAGGTACTAAGGTTTTACATATATATATATACATAGAAAAATATATAGCCATAGTAAAATATATGCATACATATAACAAAGCAAAAAAATAAAAATACAAGTGCTTACAAATCCACACGTTATAGAACTACAGACGAGTATCGAGCATAATATCACTAAAGAGCCTGTTAGCACATTTGCTGATATGGTAAATTGGGCTTCTGATCATTATGTTTGTTCTACAGTCGGGAAGCTGGAAGGTTGTACAATGCCTGGATCCGGCCCGTGGCACATGAAAGTTAATCATGTCAAGTATACAGAAAACAGTCTGTTTTATTGTGTAATAAATTTCTGAGAAAGTTAGCTGCATATTTTTCTCGCCGAGCTCTTAAAGAATTAACTCCATGATCCAGAAGAAGCCCACCATGATTTATTCCGCGTAAAGGATACACCCCATCGCGCTTGTAGGTCAGGACCTTAAGAAATCTTCTTTGGATAGATTCAACTTGAAGCTCGTAAGAAATATACACAGGATGCCAGATAACAAAGGCATATTCAAGTTTGCTACGTACAATTGATCACACTTTGCTTCTTAATAAGTTCGACTATTTGGATTTCTCTGATACTCTTATTTATCTAATAGACGGTACCATGTAGCTTACACGAGCCACGATTTAAAAAGCTTCTGTCCGTCATCTCGAGTTCCGCAAGGATGCAATTTGGGGCCTTTGCTGTTTGTAATTTATATCAACAACTTATGTGATAGCTCTCCTGCCCCAAACTTTTATTCGCAAATGATCTAAACCTGTATGCATCTATTGAAAGTATTAATGGTTACAGAACCAGCCAGATGTTGTCCACTATTGCCCAACTTACTTCACGATAAAATAAATTTACCTGATCTGCTACAGCAACTAGGTTTTATCCTAGACAAAGTTATAGACGCTTATTTACATTTTACTGTAACAGATCAAGAACAAATGCGTTGACACACTCAGTGTTAACACCGTTTTGGTGAGTTTCGTGCGTTTTCGTTGTGTGGTGTTCGTCTTGAGCATTAGCTGGATTCACTAGTGATAATGAAATCCCCAGTTTTCCGCTGAGAAATGAGTCAGAAGTAATCACTAAATCATAAAATACATTGCATTACAAACTAAAATTAAACTGGACTTTCTCAAGTTACTAATTAAAGAAACATGGAAATACATAATACGCAATTTTCGAAATTAGCCGAAGCCACACAACAAGCTATACACCAACAGGAACCACTTACTTAATTCCGCTTAATAAGGGAACCGAAAGAAGTTACAAGAAAGAAGAAAGCAGCGTGTTATGCTTTAAAAATATTAATTAAATTATTCCTGTCATTTACAACGCAATTATTTTCGTGAATGCTTGTCCTTTGCGGGCGTTATCTTCCTGCGGTCGTCTACGGACTAATTCCGGGAAGTTACCGGACCACATTAAAAATCCATCCGAAGCGCGACGCCTCCTTAAAAATTTAATTAAAGAATGCGAGAGGCGAAAAGCGCAAAAGCGTTGGTGCAGCTTGCATATGGGAACTACATTCGCGTTCAATAGCTTAATTTCCGCGTAAACATGAAATAAAACCACAATTTCATTTCCCATTGAACGAAGCAAAAGTGCGGATGACAAATGTAAAATATATGTATCATTGAAACGATAGGGAGGCGGAGCGTTGTTGTTTGATGGCTATTGTATCGATGGAAAACGCGAAGTAAAATTAAAATTCGTGTTGCGCAGCGTTGTTAACGCGATATGATATGTTATTACGTTTAGTGCATATTTTTTAATGTAAACATTTGTAGTGCAAATATTATTTGTGAGTGTCTACATACATGCAAATGTATATAATCGCTGATTTGTAATTAAAAATATAAAGTTATTAAAAACAAAATTGTTCGTTTGGAATATCTATAGGTTTTAAATTCGAAATCCAAACAAAATACAGTGCTGTGAATAAAACACCAAGAAGACGAAAAGAAAAATTGACGAAAATTCCCAAACCGCTGCTGGAAGACCTCGGAAGACCTTTGCAGTAACAATGTAGTCTGAAATGGTACCATTCTGCGATAGAATCCCATCATCTTGTCTAACGAGTTCCGATGGTAAAATTCGTGCTCAACAATAAGCTGAGAAATGATCTTGGAATGACTAGACGTTGTACTAGCAGACGGCGTCACCATATGGAGTGATGGTTTAGGGCGCTAGCAGTCCGTAGCCATCTACTTCACGCATCTGAATCTACAATGCAGCGCTAGCAGCTCAAAGTTTGAGCAAACAAATGATCATGAAATGTAAAGATTTAAGAGTTCCACATTTCAGCTGAACAACTCCGGGCCACATGCCGCACAAATAATTTAATGTTAACTTGCCACTTAGATTTCTTGCAGGTCAAACATGTTTGGGATGTGATTGGTAGGCAAATCCTCGTAAGCTTTTCTGAAACCACCATCCAAACACTACTCTAATCCAGTGCCAGCTCGAAATAGAGTCGTTATTCGTGCTCGAGTGGGACTACATGGTGCTAGTTTTTCCCGAAAAGAAGTGTATGTACTGTGAAGAAAATTTTGCATTACTTATTCAATTTAACATAAAGGATTTTTCAAGTATATTGCAAATACGCACACGTTACATATTTGCTATATATCCATAAGAATTTGTGGTAAGGAAGTAACGAGTAGTTGTGACTGGAGAACTGTAATGACTACACAATTGGTTTGTTCCAGCAGAAATCAGAAACTAGCCAGAACCGATGTGATTGGTGGAAAATAGTCAGAGACAGTTTGCAAACTTTATTTTTGAAATTGGATTGGTGCTGACCGATTTGTGATGAGGGATTTGAAGTAGGGATTAGGCAAAGAGATCTGAAATGAAATCTACGGCCGTTTATAAGTTGGCCAACTTTTTCGCTTACAAGGGTGAAGTATTTTTAGAATTCATACTATTTGGGAGCTAACATAACTACGAAAAAATTATAATATGTAACACTTCTCTATCAAAGTAGACTACTTAAATCTCTTTAATGTTTTGAAGTAAACGATACGTTTTTAAGCCAATCATGGGTATCGCAACACATGAATATAATTGCTCAAAGAAGAACAACATTGTTGGCAACCACCCTTTATTCCTTTTGTACAGAAAGAATGAAACGTATGAGGAATAACTTGAACCAAATAAGACAGATGGGGAAGGTCCGATTATTTACAAAAGACCAACTGATAGTAACTGACACATGGGACAACAATCCTCTAACAAAGATCAAATAATTAAGTCACAGTATATTAAGTTTATGAGACAGTGTATCTACCCGCTGTTGCTTGTGTTATTCCCTGATCTCAGATCCGAGTTCTGCTTCAAGGACATTGACCTACCGGTGCAAGCCTTGACTCTCACCCAATCCATACCAACATCATCTTCCTTTCCGTCATAAACGTATTTCCCCACCCTAAATCCCAACCAGTTGCTGGGGTGTCGAGTTACGGCTAATATACCCCCATGAGTGTTAAAATTAAAGGAGAATAAAAAGATATTAAGTATATATTATTATCAACGGGTATCAGTTTTGTACTTAATAGAAGTTGGATATTTTTAATATATACAAATATCGATGACAACATGGGTGTTATGTTGAACATGTATTTGCAAATTTGTATGAATGCTATATAAAAATTTGGTAACTAATGACTAGAGTTAGGCCCTTAGCCTTGAAATGCTGTAGGAAATTGGAACGAACTGGTGCTCATGATCTTCGTATATTGTATGGGGTGGGAAACCAGAATATTACATTGCAACTTACTGCTCAAAACTGCTCGAAAACTTTCAAGTATTAATGGAGCAGCCCTACTTTAAACTATTGAAGCAACTCCAGCCGGCAATTATTATGGGACTTCGGTACTTCGTGGTGGACGATAAGACGCGTACTCAACATGTCGGCGGAAGTAAACAGAGCAAGTAGTAAGGAGGTACCACACAATGTGATCTAGGGACAGGTACCACAGCGTTTGCATGATAGTAAATGTCATATTTTACGAAAATAGTAATGAGACATCTCAATAATCCCGCAAACTTGTCGTTTGTAAAAACATAAAAAGCACACTTCATAGTAGGATACCGTCAGATTCGATGTTTCTCTATGCATTATCTAGAAATCAGAAAAGCTCGATTAGCATAGGATTGCTATCGCACCCGCATACACTCTATACGGCTAATTCCTTAGTTCAATGGTGTACTTTCTCTCTAAATGGAACTTTACCAATTTCATGAAGGCAACCAGCGATGTATGAAAAATCTCGCAATATAATAGGAATAGATCATCCAGCTCCAGAATTCATCCAACGTCCAGGAGTCTCAGTGTTATTCGTTCTTGTATTATAGGTGTTGGAATTGCTTTGAAAACTGTTCACTTTGTTCTTCCTTCGGTGTCGATTCAGCTTATAACTCGTCGTTCTAAGGGTTAGAGGAAACACACCCCACACTAACATGCAGTGACGTTAATTGCAAATTGTTACGTTTTTTTATTTTCTTCGCACGTACCTCGATTTATTCAATTTTATTCATCGATTTCCATCCTCACGGATGGAGGGAGCCTTGATGCCTGTTTTGTAGGAGAAATTATCACATACGTTTTCCGTTGGACGTATGATTATTAGTTAGGTTAGGTTACATTATCTCTAGCTTTCGGTGTAAGATCTTGGTGCAGTACACACGTTTGTTCTGCGAAGTGTTTTCCTGCAGAGATTATCGTTTGAAATCTCGGCACATTTGTGGATTCTATGGAAAAGTACTTCTCATTGTCTCATTTTTAGATTTGGATCGCCGAACTGGTGTAAAATATTGATTCACCATCGGAAGAGCTGATTAATTCAGTATTAGTTAGAGCACGTGTGACGTCCGTAGCCATTTTATGTGCTTTATCCCGTTGTAACGGTAGGAGTTTCACTTTATCCTTTTTGGTGATCGTATTGTTAGGATTTTTTGTTTCTTTGGAGGTTTTTGATATTGTTTTAATATTGGGATAGCGTAGTTTTATATCGTCGTCGTTTGAGATCGCCGTAGTCGTGGGTTATTGTACTATTGGACCGAATCTTGGTTTCGGGTCAATTGGAGTTATCTTCTTGGACAACGCTGTCATCTAGCGGGCTGCTAGTGTTACGACCTTACCTAGCCCCACTTCTCCGAGGGAACATTCAGCTAAGTCGCATCCCTTTTGACAAATTTTGCTTTATAATTCACTTGTTTTTTTATTATTATTATAAATGAAAACCTGTTTAAGGTTTACACACCCCTAAATCCATAAGGTAGCAAAGTATTTTTAAATTCCGAGTAAATATTTATCGTATTAAACATTTTATTTAAGTAGATAAGGGATTGGGCTGCTTGGGAGCATATGGAGAAGAAACGTTAAACGGAAATGGTTGGAAAATGATTGATTTTTGTATACGTAATGATCTCCTAATAGGGAACGGTTTCTGGGAGCAACCACTGGAAGAGAGATACACCTTTGTCGCGGAAGAGAGAAACTCGAAGAGTATAATAGACTACATAGTCTATACCCAAAGTATGAAAACTAATATACGCAACATTAAGACACAAAAAGAGGCTGAAATGGGAACTCAACACAGATTGCTAACGGCAGAACTCCAAGAACAAATTAACACAGAACAACAAATAGCTAAGTATCATAAAATAGCAATCAGCAAATTAAGAAACGAGAAGAAAAGAGCAGAATACCAACAGAAAACGAATGATTTACTAAAGAGACATTGCCAGGAAGAAATGACACTAGAAGAGACGTGGAGAATTTTCAAGGAAATTATTTATAATTCTGCACTAGAAGTATGTGGTCAAATCAGATACAGGAAAGAACAGAAAAGAACAAAATGGTGGACTAAGGAAATACAAAAGGAAGTCAAAAAGAAAAGAGATGCGTGGAGAAAATATGTTTTAACAAAGGAACAGCAATACAAAGAACAATATGTTAAGATAAGAAACGAAGTTAAGAAGAGAATCAAAGAAGCGAAAAAGAAAAGCTGGGAAGATTTTGGAAATGATATTAATGAGGAATATAAAACAAATAACAGGAAATTTTGGAACCTAATAAGATCAATGAATGGAAAGAAAAAGAAAGAAATAAAACCAATTAGGAATACCGCGAATGAACTAAAAACAAGAACAGAAGATATACTTGAAATATGGAAAGAATTCTTCACGAAAAAATCACAGATGCAGGAGACCATACAGATTTATTGCCAGAATCAGGAACACGAAATGAATATAATGAAGAACTTGAAGAGATAGATATGGAAGAGGTTGAGGAAGCCCTAAAAAGAATAAAAACAGGAAAAGCCTGCGGTGCGGATAATATAGAACCGGAAATGGTAAAATGGCTCGGACAGGTGGGAAAGGAGTGGATCCTTGACATATTTTGTAAGGCATGGCGAACGAACACAATTCCTGCGGATTGGGAAAATAACCTCATCACTCCCATATATAAGAAAGGCGATCAAAGTCAGTGCGAAAACTATAGGGCAATATGCCTATCGACAGTATGTTTTAAGGTCTATACCAAAATAATAGCGGAACGACTTACACATTTAGTAGGAGACAAACTGGGAGAAGGACAAGCAGCCTATAGAAAAGGGAAACAAACGAATGATAATATCCACATAATTAAAAACATCATTGAACGTAAAATTGAGACAGGGGAGGAAATCTACTTCAATTTCATAGACTTGCGAGCAGTCTTCGATACAGTAGATAGAGGGAGTATAGATATCTATCTAGAGAACCTAGAGGTTCCAAGAAAAATGCGCCAAATAATCAATAGTCTATATTGTCAGGTTAGGGGGATAGTACAAGTGAATGGAAAAAGATCAGCAGATTTTGAAATGCAAGTGGGAATAAAACAAGGAGACAGCTTAAGTCCATTAATATTTATTATAGTAATGGACAGAATCCTGCAAAATACGAGGAAACGCACCGAAACTGTGAAGACACTGTTAGGATATAACAGACTGGAACCTGTAGCTGTGGATGCATTACTGTACGCCGATGATCTGGCACTAATAGCTGATAGTTATGTGAAGATGGAAAAATTAACAAAAATATGGACAGAAGAAATAGAAAAGATGAAGATGGAAATAAACGTAGAAAAAGCAAATTAATGGTGATAAATAATAAAGAGCCAGCCAGTAATCTAATAATTAAAATAAACGATAAACGAGAAGAAATTGTCAACGCATACGAATATTTAGGTACTATTATACCGAAGGATGGAAAAATTGATCTAGACATAGCAAAAAGAGGACGGAAAGCCACAAACATATACTATGCTCTGAATCAAACCATCTTTGCAAAAAGAAATAGAACCCAAGATCAAACAGATAGTATACAATGCAGTAGTAGCCCCCACAATAATGTACGCAAGTGAGCCCTGGACAATACAGCAAAAACACGAAAGCAAAATAACAGCTATGGAAATGAAATTTTTGAGAAACATCGTGGGGAAAACAAAAATGGACAGAATAGAAAACGAACAGATAAGGAATATGATAAATCAAGAAGATATACTAAAAAGATTTGAAAAATGTCAACTGAATTGGTACGGCCACATAATTAGAATGGAGCAAAAGAGTTTGACAAAAAATAATAGAAGCCAAAAATAACGGGAGAAGAAAAAAGGGAAGACCAAGGAAAAAATGGATTGACAGAATCAACGAATTAGGACGAAAGCGAGGGAAGACCATAGCAGAAATGAGAAGAATAAGTACAGACCGGACACGATGGAAAGAATGGATTAAATCGTCGTAAGATCCAAAAATAATCCGACGCTGAAAGGCATAAGGATTAACGAGTAGAAGAAGAAGAAGAAGATTTAAGTAGATTTGTAACTTTAATGTTGATTGAAACGACTGTAAACGATAGCGTTGGTCAAGGTAATCAGTTCACGTAACTGTATAACAATTTGAATATCTTATATACGCCTGAGAATATTGCTTTCTATTTTCTATTACTATTTGCTTCTTATTTGCTTTCCGGCTATTTAATAATTATTACAGACTCATCAACTCTCATGGTTGCTTGCATTCTTTTTTCTTTTCCCTGTAACTGTTTCTTTAATACCGCAAAGTATTTCTCACCCGGGTTATTTGACTAACTTCATGGATTCCTGTTTATCCAGGACTGGACAGGGTAAGCGTGAAACAGCTGGCGCCTTAATATACAGTTCTTAGAGTAACCATATCAAAAAGCAAACTGACAAGCATGTGGGTTCATACCATCCAAGCATGGCAGAACATAACCGAAGGATTGAAGATATCAATGTAATAACAAGAATGATACTTGGATATTTAGTGAGTGATCGAGATGGATACCCACTTGGTTGTTTTGGGATACCGTTTTCGTTTGGTTCTTTATCTTCTTTTAATCCTCCTCATTGTTGTTTCATTAGATACTTTTAATTAATTTTCCAATTTGTACAAAGACAATCATCACTCCAGAAAAAGTGATTACCCATAATCAACTTTATAAATTACAAGCGCTTTCTGTTATAATACGAAACATTCCATTTCACAGAAAACGTATATAATTAAGAAATCAGTTTCACTAGACACCGTTAAATCCAAACAAACGCGGTAATCCTATTCTTACGGAGTCGCATCGTCGTTCAACGTGGAAATGCAAGCGAAGCAAAATAAACGAGCGAAAGCAGCCATATTCCAAGATTAACATTGTCCTCGCTAGTCTAATACGAAAGCGGTAGATCATCCGAAACACCGTTACGTAAATTAATTGCGATTATTATTAAGAATTCCTCGGACACAAATTCACTGTTATCGTATCTTGTACTCGTTCCAGATGCGCCGTTGTTCGCAAGATGAGATGTAAAGGAAAGAAAAGCCGGAGAGCTCCTTTTCATTCTTCGTCGACCCTACCTGATTTGCGATGCCGAAAAAGAGAAGAATTTTACGTTTCTTCCGCTCATCTTGTGCGATACGTTCCCGTAAAGGAGAAACCGTTAAAAATGTCCCTCACTCCGTAGTCGGGTTCGAGCATTTCGTTAAATGGAATTGGATTATAGTTGAATTTCGCATTACACTTGACAATTTACAATATAAAGGACTATGAGGGTATCTGCTTGGGGAATATGTTTTATTATCGCCACCATCGCACATCTAATGTAGTAGTATAGGCAGTTATCTTGTTAATGTTGTAAACAACGTAATTCTCTATATTTCATCGACATTTGCTTGCTCAAAAGCTTGTGTTATGCAGTTGTTTTGAGTAAACTTCAATATGCACCTCAAGTGTGGTACCCATTGTATGTGTGTGATGTTCTGCGTGTGGATCGTATCCATAGTTCCTCTCATATAACCCTCGTTCTAATGTCGAGGTACCCGGATACCGTTTTCATTTTTATAGGAAGAATTTTACATCTCAGAGATGCAATTGAACGCTAGGCCTCCTTGACAACTTCAAATTAAGAAGGAGAAAACTGTTTTTGCTCAGTAGAACAGCAATAATATTCGATAGGTGTGTTCTTCAAGTTTTTTTATCCTTATTCTCTGTGACGCTTATGGTAATTAGGCTACTGATAATGATATTAACGTTTTTATTACGAACGTATTTACTATATTTAATATACTACAATAATATGTCACTACTTGACGTGGTTGACGTATGTTACGTTGGGTGTGTCATTCTGATTATAGATGACTTGGTACCTGGAACTGAAGATCATGTTACAAAATGTAATATTGCAATATGTTACATTTCAACCCCTAGTGGCTGAGTGGTAAAAATCACGCTTCACAATGAGAAGGTCCGGCGTTCGAAACCCGGCCGCGGCGGAGCGAAGCAGTTTAAAATCTTAAAATGGATCTGTTTCCTCCAATATGTTGTGGAAAGGAAATGCCACTAGGCAGGCTAGGAGCGGTACGGTATACGTATGTATACGGTTGGGTAGTTCCGAACAAGCCCTGGGCCTTTAAGGCCTGTAGTGCTGATATATATATATATATATATGTATATGTTACATCTCCCCAGTTTTTCTTCTTTTTTACAAATCCAATTTCTGGATTGGTTTAATTATTTTCCCTGATCGCATTGTGATTGTTCTTGATTGGTTGATAGTGATGTCATGTGCTCAGGTGGTGAACTCGAATGTTGCGGGACTGCCTTGTCTCTTTCTATTATATCTTGTCTGATTCCATTGTCATTGTATGTTTCCTTTATTACTTCCTTTTGTTCATCTATTTCAGCCTTGGTTAGCTTTAAGTGTGCTGTATTTCTTCTATAGGTTCTCGGTTTCTACAATAAACGATCTAGGTTTATTTGTGTAATCTTTTATAGTTCCTTCTTGCCATTCCTTATTCCCTATTTGCATACGAATATTATCACCAATTTGAATTTCTGGAGGTGGTTTAGCTGTTTTATCAGCATGAAATTTTTGTTTTTGTCTTAGCGTTAATAGTCGCTTTCTAACATTGTGTATAGTTTTAGGTTGAAGTAAATTTTCACTTATTGATATTGTCGTTAAGGTTATTCTGTCCATTGGTCTTTGATTTGGGGAACCTAAAATATTATCTTTAAGAGTGTTCCTTTGATTTAATGGTGCTAGGAAAATATCAGATTTATCTTTGGAGCATTTTAACAGTAAAGAGTTGGCTTCCTTCACATACATTTCTGCCAATTCGTTAAAACGTGGAAATGTTGGACTTGATATTTCATGATCAAGAGTTTCTCATAATCAAAAGAATTCTCTAAATTCTTTCGAAGAGTATTGTGGTCCATTGTCAGTTTGTAACAGTAAGGGAATCCCACATGTTGCAAACCTGGTTTTCAAATGAGTTATTACCTCAACTGATGTTGACTGTTCAAGTCAATGAAACAAATCTGAAGCTACTACTTGCCATGGCAGTTTTGGTATATCTCTATTTAATATTGTCTCCTTATCGTTATTTCGACAAATTCTTTTACATGTTGCGCATCGTTCAATCAAGTCGATTATATCTTTGGCCATCATTTTCCAACAAACAATCGATCTCGCTCGATGTAAGCAACCTTATATTCCTTGATGCCCTTCTTTTTGAGAATCTTACTTTTCTCCGCTATGGGTACTACCATATTTTCTCTCCTTTAAGAATATAAGAAAACCTTTTGGTTCCTATTGTTTCTTCAGGGATTTATATCAGCAGATAAGCTTATAGCATGAACTTTCGTTTGGAATACTACATCGGGCATAATTCTGAACAAAACATTTAATCTCCCTCAGTCCCGCGAGGGGTAAATTCCCATTGGCTCAGGGTATTGTTCCGAGGTTCATACACCAACGCTGTTGTTCCCTCACGCCATCTGTGTACCGTTTTAGTTGTGATCTGATGAAACTTTCACTGGAATCATCTCACCAGTGTCCCTTTCCACTCAACTGTTTAGAGTTGTTACTTCCAAAGCTGCTGTTAGTCGAGTTATATTGTCTCTATTTAGTTTTAGGGGTTGGGATTGAAGCTCAGTCCTGGTAGGACTGCTTTTTCCAGTTTGCTCAACTACCAGATGCAGTTGAAGGAGGCCCAGTATGATCTGCATTGCCGTTGTTGGACATATTTTCGTTGTTAAAATTAAACAAATGCACGCTAGGTTATCTTCCTCGTTGTAGTAAGCATAGTTCTGCTCTCCCCAAGTTACTGCCTCGTGCAAACTGATTGGTGTCACTATCATCGTGTACATTCAGCAATGGTCATCTACAATGGGGGACAAACACAGTATTGGCCCCCTTTTGAAATCTAGTAAAAATTTCACAAATTCTAATGGATAAACTGATGCTAGCTAGTAAGCTTTTTAGATCCTTGACTATGGGACGGAATTTTATTGCGGATTAGCGGTTTCGGACGTCTGAAACCATGGCTAAGGTCCATGAGTTCAGAAATGTGTTTATCACGTTTCTCTATGCTAAAATTCATTAATAATGTTATCAAAAAAAATGCATGCGGCAAACGTCCAATTCAATTCTTGCCCGATTAGTAATTATTGAATATATCGAAATTATTATTAACTACAGCTAACGCTCGATAACGTAAATACCCGATACTGGAAACATTGGGCTAATGTTAACACAAAATTCATAGTATGGGATTGTACGGAACGCTCGATAACGTAAAAGTATTGTAAGTTCGATAGCTCGATAACGTAAACAGCACGCAATTTCCGAACGTCTACGAATAACTTCGAGCGATACAAATACGTTACAAGTTAACTATGAAAGGCCCAGTTTGATCAATCGCCGAGTTATCCAATTATGTAAGGGAGTTCCCGATTTATGTAACATGTATCCGTATTTGAGCTTAATTGTATACATTCCCGGGATAACTCATTGCTATCGCAAACACAGATGCATTTAGTTGCGTGCTGTAGTATATTAATATTCACATGGTTAATTGCCACTAAATAATATATCATTAATTACCATTCCATATATTTAAATTCACAGTAAATGTTGGGGTTTGGGTGTTCTTGTTCGAATAATATTTGATTTAGTTTTCTGTTCTATTTATACTTTTTCGATACCACGCACGCCACCTTTAAGCATTTAATTACCCTGCGGGTGTTAGATTCTTTTTTAAGTGCATTCAGAGACGTTTAATGGGAGAAAAAAATTAATTAGAAATAAAATTATCAATTATTATAAAAAGTATCGATTAAAAGATAGAAAGCAATGTAACCATTTAAACACACACATACAACACTTTCACATCATAAGAATTCCTAATAATAATAATAATAATAAACACATTTATTTCAACACATGCCCAGTACAATAAATACATGTAAACGAACACGAAGAAACACGTCAAAGAAACAAAAAATGGCTCTATAATAACCACTGGATATAAAAAATCAAGGAAACCTGGGCATCAATAGTATAGATTTCTATAACAACGTCACGCCATTATGAAGTATTTTCCATGGTAAATAATAAACAACTAGTTATTTGGACAACGGAGAAATAATGTAGTGTAGTCCTGGTTTCCGAAAAATTAAGGGTATGTTTGTTTGGCCACCAGGAATGACAAGACAGAAAAATCATCGAAGTACGTTTTCTTGCTGCGCTGAAAGTGAATTAAAATAGAAGTTTTAACTATATTTGGACCAAACGAGTTTTAAAGAAAGTACCATTAAATAAACAGAGGTTCACCACACCGAGAAAGAAAGAATTTAAGAGAGGAAATCCATAGAAAATAGAGCTGCACCGAGGATACAATTTAAGAGGAGATCCAATTACATATTGACAGACACATACAACACAATAGGTAATTATTTTTAATTTATGTCAAATATTTCTCAAATCTTGTAAATATAATTTGTTATAATACATGCTTTTTATTATATCGTTAATTAAGAGCTATGCAGGTGCAATCTTGTTAATAAAATTATCTAAATTCTCAGTACAGTATAATACATATGTAGTTTTGTTTTTGCGAAAGTAGTAATACACATAGTTTATATACGATTATAAAACGCCATTTTGATTTATTGCTATCCTTAGTGTTCACAAAAGGTTGTTCGAATATTTTTTGTATTTCATTTTGGCGTATTAAAGGTTTCTTTTAATAACTTGTTTGTTAATAAACAGCTTGGCTAATGTAAACATTTCAATAATGTGAAATAACCTTGGTCTGAATTAGTTTACGTTATCGAGCGTCTGCTGTATATTGAAACTTACTAATTTACGTACTTATATGCTTTTGTATTGATGTAATATTTTATATTATACTATCGAAAAGAAAAATACATTAAAAATTACTGAATGCAATTATTGTTTTTTTTCGAGACTAGATATATATCTAAGGAATTCAAAAAGCAGAATGATATTTTCTCCTGTTCATTTTAGTTTTGTGTAATAAAATCTCAAGAATTTATTGCAACCAGTAAGGAAATCAATTAAATTCTGTTGGATATTTTATAGTATAGTTTCATTTCTATTAAATTGTCTGTCAATTTTTATAAAATTACCTCACTCTCTAAACTTGTCAATTCAAACACCTTAACCTTCCATTCGAAATAATCGCCGTTATCTATGTCAAAGATATTGATTCCCACAGCATAATTTTCTTTTAAACACAATTTCAATGCACAATAAAATTAATTTACTGCCCATTTGATTTTATAATTTAACTAATTCTACGCCGCTTATCTAGCAGTATCTTTCCAGATCCAATCTTTTGCTTTCTTCTCGTTCCGTAATACTTCAAGCGTCATTCCCGCAATAAAATACCTCTCGGGCAATATCAATTAACACGTTAAGGAACAATTCTCTCCGCATCCTAACGCTTATGCGTGTGGTATAAAATATCCAACATCTTGAAAGCGGCTATCCAATTTCTGAAAAATTCTGAAGTACCCGTCCCATTAGCATCGGTTATGCATACGTATGGTATGTATGTATGTATGTACGCACGTTGATGCGTAAAATCGAACTGCGAACGTAAGTGTGTACTGCGGACGAGGAAAATAGAGAAGAAAAGACGGGCGTATGCAGAAATAGAAAAAGAAGTGAGGATATTATGTATAGCAGATACTTGGTATAGGACGGAGATTTTATTGTTTGACCCCGGTTGCCTTGAACCCGCGGCGAGGTGACACTCAGATAGTGTAGGTGCAGGTGAGCGACGCCCCTACATGAGCCCATGTCTCGACTCTATTAATTTTTATAACTTATCGAAACACATACGTTCACACCGGACTGGTACGATGAACTCTGTGCGCTGTGTATCATGTGTACAATGTGTACAGATACGAAGTGGCTGAAGTTATGTGTTTCTGCTATCAGTACTAATGGTTGACGCTTACTTACAAACTTGCTGAGCCAAAACGTTTTCTGCTGGCTTATGCTTAACTCTTTGGTGCCTACAGCGTTAGTTTTGCAAATATTACCTTAAAATTGCAAGTGCATTTGTTGACGTTTAAAAGTGGTTATACAATTGAAAAGAATTATGCACCAATGTTTTTATAAAAGCATTAAAAAACAGTACGTCTAAGTGCTTTTAGGACATAAATATACATTCACTTCATAAGTTCAGCTCAAACTGCTTTTCTCCTACCAATACGCAACAGTGTAAGCGCAGAGCCACCATCACCACTTCCTAATTCATATAAAAAAATTGGTTTGTAAGGTTTAATTTTGTCCTTTTTAATAATTCTTTGTAAATGTGATTTGGTAAAGTTTAACTGCAAACCTTTTTCGTAATGATAGTTTTGGATTAGTTTTTACAGAATCTAAATCTAGTATTTATTGTACCAGCATCTTCCTTATTATGTATCCTTCTTTCCCTAATGCCATCCGCGCTACCTGCTGCTTGAAATTTTTATACCTAATTTCATAAAATATTCACGATTACGTGAATATTAGAAAACTTCTGTTGAAATTTATGCATTGCAAAGGTGTAAGTAACTTCATCAGTTCCATAACACTGAACGAGGCAAAGCGTTTGTTCCAAAGTTAGCATTACCATTAAGTAACACCCAGTCACTTAGTTTGACTCATAAGTACCCACATTGACAAATAACATGTAAGTTGATTTACCAGAAGCTATGTTTGATTTAGTAAAAATATGATACTTAAAAAATTTTTGCAAACATTTTTCGCTGTTCTTGATTTTTCTCTGCTGTTAAAAGTAATATTTACAGTTTGTTTCAAGACAAGCGAAAATGTATATAGAAGATTTACATAATTTCAAATTACAAATAAAAGATTTTTCCTCTTGTTCAGTCTATCTGGGGACATCTAAGGTAACCTGGGGGAATATGGCAGTTAGGGCAAAACGCCAGTTTTACGATGCAAAGCTGGGGCTAGGATGGCACATGTAAATAGTTGATGCACTTCAGTACTGTTAATGTGTTCATTGGCAGTGCTGCTCGTAGCTTATATTTTAGATTTTATTTTGTTAATACGGTAAGCAAAGACTGAAGCAGACTATTTACAACTTTCTGAATGGATATAGTAAGCAATTTTGTTAAATTTATGAAAGCGGGGCCTCTAGCGGAATATTATTATAACTGTATAAGTGAGGATAGGACTACTGTATGCTTCATCGCTTTATTTTAAGGCCGCCATATTGTGTAAACTATACATCTACTGTATAACTGCATTTGGGATAAAATGCCAGTTCAACGTCAGGATAAAATGCCATAGGATATTACATATCAGGATAGTGACAGCGATATGAGCTAACATGATAATGACTACTGTGCTGCACGCAATGGATGCTATTATGCCGAAATGAATGTTGTAGTAAGTGGATACCCGAAAATTGTGCAGGAAAAGCTTTATGTTGTACTTAAGTAAATCTGGTTAACATTATTTTTACTAAGATATGTATTTAGGAACTATAGGTCAACTACTTTTGTTATAATGTTCACGAATAAATTGTTGATTTAAGTTTATCTCCACGTTTTGTTCCATATTGCATATTACCCCGATTGGTATGGCATATTACCCACGCCACTGGGTAATATGCCACTTTGCAGGCTCAACGATTTTTATAAATTATGTTCTTAAAAGTGTATTCTTCCTATACTGAAAGTGCGTGTAAGTGTACAATAGATGTGATATAAGAGATCAATGTGCAAAACTAATTCATACATGACAAAATTTGACAAGGAAATGGAATTTCCCTTAACTATGGCGTATTCCCCCAGTTACCCTTATTTATGAAAAAATGTGACAAGGAAAGATAATTCTTTGGTAACAAAATAAGTGTAGAAATTTTAAATATTGTGTTAACTAGAACATTAAAGGATATGGTTCTTTTAACAATATCAAAAAATAGACGTAGTCCAGTCATTCTGTCAAGAAATAAGGCGAAGAAAAGAAAGTGAACCGGGAAAGCCAAATTTTCATATGTTATGGGTGGTGCTTAACTTGAGATTTGAGACCAAGACTTCCTATGTGTATTTTCCGCCATCTTGGAAAAAGAGGTGAATTTTTGTTTTTGCTATAACTCGGTGCCCCGTCGAGATACAGAATTGTTGTTACAGAATTGTAACGGAAATTTTCATTTAGTGTTGTAGTCATTGGTTGTGCCTTACAATGGTTCTCAGTATTATTTTGGGAAGGTAATGCATTATAATTGCAATGCAAAAAATTTTAAATTTCTTCAAATCTATTTCTCGACATTTAATTCGTAATCAAAAGGACTTAGAAACTTATAGTAGTAAGCCAAAATCATAAATACAAGGTTTTATGTTGCACGCAAGTTGCAAAACATTATCAATCGCTTTACGCAACAATCTCAGGTAGACATTGGTAGCTGCTATGGGTCGCTATTGAACTATCTGTTATTTTAGAACCGTTCTCCAGAACGGTTGCAACTGTTATCTCGCTGGGCAAAGAACGGTTCCTTTCGGACGGTCTCCAGCGTACGCGGTTGAAGAAGAAATTCCACATCATCGACTTCTTTCCTATTAAATATTTCTCCATGATGATTATTTTGCATCGGAAACTTCCGGCTGAATGAATTGTGATTACTTGATGATTGTTCCTATTTCCTAACGATAAAGCTGTTGTTCGATGGATCAGCTACGGATTGTAGCAAACGGATGTGTCCACAATGAAAACGGACTTAAATGCTTTTGTTATATTTATTTTATACCATGTATGTAAACTAGCGTTCAATCGTGAGAAAAGAAAACTGTATAGGAACTTCTAACGAAAAACTTAATGTACGTAGGATACAGTTGCATCATCAATACACAATCATATAACTCGGGGAATCACCAGGATGTTAGAACTAGTGATGGGAAAGTATAACGTCGGGGAAAAACAAACTATATATGAAATCAAGCAAAGCCCGCCAAAGGCGATGTACTCATGACATATTTTATTAATTTTATGATGCGTTATCAAATAGAACTGTCGAGTACGAAACAACGATGACCTGTTATATTGTAACCGTTATTTCAAAATATCGAGAACGGTTGGAACTGTTCTTTTAAAAGAACGGGTTTTCCCATCACTAAGCTGCTCTACAGTCTTGAAATATGTTAAAAATTGGATCTTCATTATAATTGTAATCTGGAATATCAGTTACTTTTTTCTTTGATCCATATGATCCCCAGTACACAAGATTTAATATTTGTGATAAGACAAGCAAGTGAAAAGATAATTAACAAGAAAAAACAAATACATATATGTTTTATACACTTAGAAAAAGCTTTCGACCGGATAAGAAGGGAAGACATATGGAATGTCCTAGAAAAGGGAAATATAGACAAACGAACAATAGAGTTAATAAAAGCGATGTATAGGAATAACACAAATATAGTAAGAACCAACAACGAAGAATCTAAAGAGTTTGCAACAAAGATTGGAGTAAAGCAGGGTTGCGTGCTTAGTCCACTGCTGTTTTCTATGGTACTAGATGAGGCCATAAAAAGTGCTAAAAAACAAATGAAACCACTAAAAATGGGTCACTGGAAAATGAAGGAGACTAACTTGTGTGAACTGATGTTTGCGGATGATATGGCAATTCTGGCTGAATCAGAAGAAGCGCTACAAAGGAACCTTGAAATCCTAAATAAGGAAATAAAGAATATAAACATGAAAATAAACATCGAAAAGACCAAATCAATGATAATAGCAGGAGAAAGGAAAAGACATAACATCAAAATCGAAGGGAGGACAATAGAACAGGCGAATAACTACAAATATTTAGGAACAATAATTCAATGGGACGGAAAAAATGGAACAAGAAATTAATGAAAGAATGAAAAAAGCGGCAAGAATGTTTTATATGATGAGAACAACGTTTCTGGGGAAAAAGGAAGTGCCAAAACGGATTAAAACGGAAATTGTGAAAAAAGTGATAAGACCAACAATAACATATAGTAGTGAGTCCTGGACAAGGTCAGAAAGGGTAAAATCGCGGGTGAACGCCATGGATATGAGATTCCTAAGACGAATAGAAAACAAGACCAAGAAAGACAAGATAAGAAACGAAAATTACTGGCAAAACCTAGGAATAAAACCCATATGGAGAATAGTGGAGGAGAGTCAGCTGAGATGGATCGGCCATGTGTGTCGTATGAGTGATGATAGACTGACAAAGAGAGTGTATGAGACACGAGTGATAGGAAAAAACAAAAGAGGAAGGCCAAGAAGAAGATGGAATGACGATGTCAGGGAGCAGCGGCAGAGAGGGGAATTGAGTGGGAGGGAATAAAGGATCAGACCGGAGACAGAAAACGGTGGAGAGAAATATATGGAAAATAGGAAACTTGACCCCATCCAAGCCTTACACCGAAAGGTAGATAGGAATATGATTAAGAAGAAGAAGAAGAAGAAGATCCCCAGTATTTATCGCCCTAACAAGTTTAGTTGAAAGCGTTTTCCCATTGGATGTAGTAGGAAGTTTAGGCTGAATTACTGGATGAGAATTTGATATTCGCTCAGTAGCTTTTCCATTTGCGACAGTGTTTTGTTCTCTCTTTTGAATTACGAATTCACTAACCCTTTCTGCACTATTCATGTTGGACCAATGTCGCCCTTTTTATTATCATCAAATTCTTCGCCAGTGTTGTAAAAGTTATCCGAAGATAGATCCTCTAACAATATGGCATCAGCTTTCGAGCTCAGTTTTTGTTAGAGCTCGTTTATAATACCATTTTAATTTGGTGGTACGTTTGAGCCCTATAAGGAAAGCATTAATACCTTTGAAGTAATCATGCATTTCCGGGATTAATTTACCAGAGTACACGGGTATATAATTTGATATATAAACAAGATAATAGTTCTAATAGTTGCGATAAAGTAACTTAGTTTAACATACGTCGACAATGCACGGAAATGCGTGACTGATGGGAGTGCTTTCCAAAAGTATCTAAGCGCAATTGAATAAAACCGATAGTACAACAACGATGTTGGCGAACTCGGTTGCGTCGAGGGCTAAAGGATTGAATTATTAATATTAATTTTCTGGTAGGTTAATTGTATTCCGCGAGTTGTAGGATGTCGTAAAGTTTGGTTGGTAAAACTAATTAAGCAATAAAGAACTAAGAAAAATCTGCGAATATATATTTTATTTTCCCTACATTCTATTTAATCTCCTTCAAAACAATTTTAAATTGATTGGGCAAAAACCAAACATCGCAGTTGTATTATTACGTGTATCACATACATCCTCGTATACATATCTCTATTGACAGTTATTATGTTTGGGGCCATCAATATTATCAAACGTCCTTTCACGTCGTCGAAGAAAGACAACAAAATGGAACAACACTCACTCGATACGTCGTATCGCTTTTCGGATGGACCCTCTTAAAATTCGGCATCCATAAAACAGCGATACATCACATTAAATTTAAAATTTCTAGCAAAAGTCAATAAACTCGGAACGTGTCTGACTCGAAATCGAATACGTCAGAAATTCCATTTTTCCTTTTGACATGCAAAACTAAATCAAGTGAAAACCGACTGAAAACAAATCGATACGCAATTCGGAGTTGGCATTTTATTTCCTTCGATATAAATAATTCTATACATATCTGATACTCGTTCAATGTCGACCCGTTCGCATCTATATTCGGTCGTACGAATCTACGTCCTTTTAATTTATTTCTAAATATAGAAAGAGAGAGAATGGTGGAGATTGTGAGGAATGACGCGCGGGGAAATTAATCAGTTAAGATCAATAGATCGGAGAAAACTGCGCGCCAAATGAAGGATGTCGATGCGATACAACCAGGACCCTATATTTTGCCGATAAAATTTTGTTTTGTTTTCTGAAGTTTCTATTTCCATTTCCATATAAATCCTTGGACGTAACCACATGACAACGTAAAGTAATGATCAAGCATATTTCAAATATATATACTTTCCTTCAGGATATATTTAGAATGCAGCGCAATACATGATTAAAATCTTGAATATACGCTTTGGGATGCATTTATTGTTGATTGGGACGACAATTCAGATCTAATTTAAAGTACTTGTACTGCATATTTAATAATAGTTAGCAATAGCTATACTTGGAGCAGTACCATGCATGGTACTGGGATACAATTGATATAAAATTACGGATTTAATGATTAGAAGAAATAGGTGAAAGCATATGTTGATATACATATATAACTACATACAAAGCATAAAATCGTTCCTACTGTGGTTTACCAAAAACATAGTTTTATTTTCAGAAAGTCAACCGTAAATGGAGTCAATTTAAGACAAAAATTGGAAGAAAATATCAGAATTTACGATAATATTGACGCCCACAATATTTCGTAAACTTCAAAGCTGGAAGGTTAGTAACTTGAACAAATTGTATTATTATTATTGTATTCCTTCCTACTTGAAGCTTAAAGTCCTGTGAAGTTGGCAGCCGAATTTGTGAAAATATAATAATTCATCGGAGTTCCTGGTAGATATGAAATAGTTCTAGAGTACTTTGCGGAAAATTTCAAGCGTTCTGCAAGAGTGCGCGAAAAAGCGGAAAATATCGAAAATGAACATAACAGCGAATATCTTTTCCTATTTTCAACAGAATGTTATTAAGATTTTCGATAGAACTCCTATAGTTCTAGCGGGAACTGCGATCAGAACTGTAACGCGATTTTTAGAGCGAAGCGGAGAGAGTTAACTAGGAAAAAGTGAGGCGCTTGAAATCGTCAAATATACGCTTCTCTATCTTTCTTCTTTCCTTAGTCCTCTCTTGCGCGCGCACGTACATACGCATGGAAGGAGCAAACTGTAGCGTATTTGCCCTCCCCTCCAACAGATGGCGCTCTCTTTATACGGATTCAAATTTACTTCAAATTCAACTTCACCTTATTTATCATCGGTTTCGAAATGAAATACTCTTTCTTTATAAATTGTTTATTTTTACTCGATTATAGAATTTTATGAAACAGTTGTAGAGTACTTTGTGGAAAATTTCATAGTTCTGCAAAAAATTACGCGAAGAAATGGAAAATGCCGAAAATGAACGTAGCAACCATTTTCGAGAAAAACAGTGCGGTTTGGGCATATTTTTACAGCTCGACCATGGTTTTAGAATTTGCGAAAAATTCTGCAAAAGTTGAGATTTTGCAAAAAATGGTTAATTTTGAAAATCGCAAAAACAGTTGTATTTGCAGATCGGAATGCTACCCTAAGAGTTCTATCGAAGACCCTTACAACATTTTTATAAAAACCTTAGTTTTGAAAGATATTTGCAATAGTGTTGAACCCATAGTTCCGGATGAAAAATAAGCAAAATCGCGCAACAGTTCTGATCGCAGCTCCCTCTAAAACCCTAAGGGTTCTATCGAAATTCCTAATAACGTTTTGTAAACGTGAAAATTGAAAAGATATTCGGGGAAATAAAGGTCGTCTATATGTATAGTAAAAAGAGAAAAAATCGCGCAACAGTTCTGATTGCAGTTCCCGCTAGAACTCTAAGAATTCTATCGAAAATCATAATGACATTTTTGCTGTAAAGTTGAAAATTGAAAAGATATTCGTTGCTACGTTCAATTACGGTATTTTCCATTTTTCGCGCAATTTTGCAGAACTCTTGATATTTTCCGCAAAGTATTGTAGAACTATTTCATATCTACCAGGAACTCCGATGAATTATCATATTTTCACAAATTCGGTTGCCAACTTCACGGGACTGAATCTTAAGGATTATGAGTTTTTAATTAATCGATAAAGAAATATTAATTTTTGAAGACTTTAAAGCGCCTAGATTTAGTGAGGAATGTGAGGAGGAAGGATGTGAGGAGGAGAGATGCGAGGACCAGAATACTGTTCGACTTTATGGATATTTTGAAACTACGCCAACTCAATTCTAATACTAATTGGAATGGCTGACCATTAGATTTGGTTTTCTCCAACTTAAGTTATGACATTGATGTCACCTGTGAGATTGAATCATTGGTAATAGAAGATAGACATCAATACTTTTTACGAACCTTCGCAGAGCATCGTGCTGGTAATATGTATGATATTTTCTATCTCATACGAATCTAAAATATAGTTTTGGAAAATCTGATTTTACGAGATTCTACGCTGATATTACCAATATCCATTGGTCTTCTTTGCTGACCTGTACAGATGTTAATTCTGCTGTTGGTGACTTCTACAGTCTAATATATAACGTTGTTGATAAATCTCTAAAAGATTCATGCCTTTAATCGTGTGTATCCTCCATGGCTTACATTTAATATTAAAAGGTTTGTACGATTGAAGGAGTACTATCTTAAGAAATGGGAAAGTACAGACGCATTGTACTTTAGCCATGAATTTAATCATTTACGTAGACTAGTTAAGCACTACACAATTCTTTTAAGAGGTACATGTTGGAGATTGAAGATAAACTGGTTGATGATTCTGGAAATATATAAAGGATGGTATTTTAAGAGTTGCTGGAGCAGTTAACTTATGATGGAACCAATTTAACAACTGTCAATCATTTTTCTAAAGTATACCAACCTCATTCTCACTTCTGGCTCTTCACACTTTACTTGCCTTAGTATCTTTGAGGACGGTCCATTCACTGAAACTGAGATCCAGCAAAGTATTAAAAGTCTTTGGAATGGTATAACCAGTGGTTAGGACGGATTACAGACTTGTATTATATGCGATTGAGCTTCGGGTTTTGGTTGACCCCCTTTCGTTTGTTTTTACTTGATACTTAAGACGGCAGTATTTACAGAGAAGTAGAAAATTATATAGGATAACCCCAGTTTATAAACATGGTGGGAATGGAGATGTTACTGCTTAGAGGCCCATAAATATACTTTCTAATGTGGCTAAAGTACTGGAACAACTACTTACTACTAATATAGCGAAATATTTAGAAACGTGAGGCATTTTATTTGTAATAATTAGCATGATTTTGTTTGTGTTCGACCTACTATTATTAATCTAACTCAATTTCTTAATGAGACATTTGATAGAAATCAACCAGAAGGTCTATTTTACCGATTTTTCAAAAGCATTCGATTCGTTATTGATCATTTTATCCTTCTGGTTAAGCTGGACTCTTTTGGCTTTAGCAATTCTCTAATCAGATTAATATAGTCGTATTTTATGAATAGAAATCGCAACGTTTATTATAATGGCTACCTCAGGAGTACAACAGTCGACCAATTTGGACCATTTCTTGTTAATTATGTTATTTATAAATGATCTTCTTTCAATGATTGAATGTGATGCACTAGCATATGCTGATGTTCTTAAAATCTATAGCATAACTAATCGAAATCATGACTGCGATGAGTTACAGGGAAACTTTGAAATTATCCAAAGGTGGTGTCAAGAGAATTTAACCTAATGCCAATAAATATGCCATGGGCTCTGTTTAGAATCCATTGTAAAAGAAATTATTATTCACATTGATCATGTATATTTCAATCTATAATAAAAACCGCGCTGCTCTGAAGCCACCACCCTTGATTAAACGTAATGAAAATTCAAGATGGCTAAAAATAATAGAATCGAGTATGGTGGTGCCAGGACAAGTAGTAACAAAGAGTCTGTCATTATTCAATACACACAGAACAGAAGTCAAGAATCAAATAAACAGCCTCCTATACCAAATGTAAAGTATCTACCACATATAATTACTCCATTGAAAAAACTCAAATTGCAAGAAATAATTAATATAATGATCTTGGAGGTGTTTTCGAATTTAAGCAATTTAAACGTCATACTGAACAAATGTGTAGGGGTGCTGCTAAGTATATGGGATTTATGATGAGGATCGATTGTCTGCTATCCATACTATTTAAACCAACAATTAGCCGTTAAGCGCATACGGCGAAAGAATAGATTTTTTCTAGTTTCAGACACGAGATGTTTACTATAGTTGCAGGATGTTTTGTTCACATTCAACAATCGAATATCGGTATTCGGTGATTTAGGTTTTATATTTGATATTCGACTTCGTTCTTGTGACTCGTTCAGTCGACCCTTTTCTATTAAGCGTATGTTTACTGTTTGGACAAAAGGAGGTCAATCTGTTGAATAAGGTCTCCTCTATGTTTACTTAGGACATGAATTATTACTGCTATATTGTATATATATATATATATATATATATGAGCTTTTACACAACTTACGCATCAAATTAAAACAGAAGAAAGTTGAAATAAAATAGAACAACATTTGTAAGAGAAAATATTTTCCTACTATAATAGGAAAGCCGCAAACGTTTGTAACATTTCGAACATTTTTGTAGCAAGTTCATGTATATCGTGTTTTGTTTTACTATAATAGCTGTAAATCATATTTGTCGACGTTCTTCGAACACTTGATTGAAGCATAGAGGCGAACCTTTACAATTTGGAGAAAGAAATATAAACGCTTGTAAAATCATGTCATATTTCAAGCACGGCGAAGTGTTTGTTTTGATAAGAGGTGTTTTGTTTGCACATTTATGGCTGGATCGTACGCGGAGAGTGACGACTTCGCGTTTTTCAAATATCTTTCGAAAATACATATTGCAGTGATTCTAAAACTAAACTTTTAATTTAATATTTATATTTATAATCATTTTATCATATTACTAACACTATATAACATGGGTAAACTCCTCACTATATAATTATTTCATTAACTCCGGTAACACCTGTTTCGCTAGCAATGAGGTTACCATCTTCAAACCCTAAATACCGAATAAGGTAAGTATGCTATGAAGATGCTAGTCTTGTTGCTACCGAAACACGTGTCACTAAGATTTAATTAAATTGTGTGGTAAGGAGTTCATGGATGTGATATAGTGTCAGATCTCATCTAAGGATAACAACAAATATCGCTGTTTTATCAATAGCTTCACCAATGTCTTATTAAGGTGTGTGTTATGGATTATGGCAGAACCTTAAGACTTGTAAGCTCAACCCTTTCATTGTTCGATTGAAATGTTATTGGCTTATTTTTTAAACAAATCTGGACAAACTATTGTGATACCAATAAAAGCTGAACAGTTTGACTAGGACCTTTCAAGGGGACTATCACCCCTTTGCGAGACATATTCCAATTTTTTCGTCATTACGAATAAAAGAGAGTATTCTATGTCAAGCTCCTTGATAAAAATTATCAACACATCCACTGTTAATTTAACGGACCACCGCTGGAAAAGCGATAACGAAATCGGTTTTGAACCGCAAAAGGAATTTTCATTATTGAATTTCATTTTAAGGATGGCAAACACGTTTTCGCAATATTAATTCCTCCGCTTTTTATTGAGCATGGTAATGTAGTTGCCGAAATACGTAATTTCAATTTATTTTATATGAGTCATAACCAAAGAGAATAGAATGGTATCGGCAAACTCAAATTTCATATTTACAATATTTGAAATAAAAGTTGGTTCTCTCCAGGTACGAACGCTTTTTTCTAAATATGGGTAGAAAGTCCTGTAAATCTGACTTATTCGATAAGGGTGATTGCAAGGACTGTGGTGTAATTTACTGACACAAATATCACAACGGTAAACTCCTCACCACACAATTGGTTATAATAAAATCGGTGACACGTGTTTCGCTAGCCCGAGGCAAGCATCTTCAACAACCGTATAAACCGAAGTGACAAATTTCTAACATTGAAAATTCTACAACATGAATTTTTACCCCACCTTTTACTGTGACCATGTGCATGCACAAATATTTTCCCTCTCGGTGACGACTCGGACGCCTTTTCACCCCCGCAAATTCCCATACTAAGTCAAGTGGACGGCCAAGGGAAAAGTACCTGTTACCCGAAGTTTGACCGTTAAAGATTTACAAGTACATTGTGTGAATTGGTTAATGCCCGAAGAAATTAAACTATAGTTAAAATGATCTTCCTTCAGAAGTTATATACTCCGAAAATCGTTGAAAATGTTAATCATTTAAGTAATAAAAATCCTGTGTGCTTCGTACGCTATCGAATTGATTGTTCATATGACAATAGACTAATAATTTCATAAGAAAATGTATATCCAATGACTCAATTCATTACCCTCGGTTCTCGAACAATAAAGGTATGCATTAAATATATAGAAAGTAATTTTAATACGTTCTGGAATACAATATTGAAGCACTTCGTTCTAATTAAACGCAATTAATTTCAATTTTCGCATCTCTTCTCCGCGGCGTTTCATTTTAAAAGGCGTTAAAACGAATTCGCGTAGAACGCCGTTATACCGTATTCGACTTTCCTCCTTTTCTCTTCCTCCGGTTTTACGATAAATAACTGCAACTCAGCCCACTACGGTTCTACGGCGTTCCAGCTAAACAAAGCCGCAGCTCTCGCTGTTGATGATTCAGGAGTTTTGAATTCGCTTATTGCAATGTTATTAGCGTTTGTGTACGCTAAACGTTGGACGTGTTACACGGTATATGCATGTATGTATGTACGTATGCTACGTAAGTATCACCACCGGTTTTGCGTTACGAGGCCGATAATATCGCTGAACACTTATGTATGCGTGTATGTAATATACCTACATACATATATTTTATTGAAGATGATAAAAATCCAGAAGAGAAGTACATACGTGTTTGCGCAGCTGCTTATTCAAGACTTGAGTTACAGATAAACTCGCGGGTGTACGATGGTATGTGTAATAGCTAGTTCTAGTACAAGAATCATTAAAGTGGAAACATATACTAGAGCTATAATTTTCGTATTACCTGTTCTTACATCAACCATAAACTTTTACATTACAGATTTATAAACTACTTACATACATTACACCATTTTTAACAGCCTTGCTTTCCCCTATGATCAAATTTATACCAATTGCTTTTTACTATTTTTTTTTGGTGTAACTGAGGATGAGATAATGCGTATTTCAACATTCTTTCAAAACAACAACGTTGATGATAATCTGCTCTTTACTTTACTTCCCCAAGCCATCCGATTTATTTGAGCTAATCCCCTAAACAAATTTATTTGTTTGTCCTAGTGTTTCTTCTGATTTATCAAAGCGTGCCAAAATTACTCCAATTTGCAAGAAAAGTTAAAAAGACCGCTATTGTCAACTGCAGGGCAATTTCCATTTTGACTAATTTTGTTAACGTGTTTGAAATGATAATAATGATAATGCTAGCTTTGTTTGTGATCCTGAAAGGGCAACCTATTTCGTTAGGGACCATCTCAATGAGTTGTCAATAACTTAATCTGAGATAATCAATATTTTCAGAGAAATTTCTACCATAAGCGGATCGACCAGAGGTACGTGTCTTCTTCTTCTTCCACACTAACATTCAGCCCATCTAGGGCGCCGGTATCAGTGTCACATACTTAAATATTTATTTCAGAATGTAACCCAAACGTTAGTCCATTTCATTATTCAATGCATGTAAGCGGTACTTTTTCTGATGATTTGGAAATTTCCAACGTCGTACCCGTCAATTTATAAGAACGGAGATAGAAAAGTGTGGAAATTACAGAGAAATAACACTCTTAAGTGTTCCAGGGGAAGTATTCACAAGCGCAGTAGAAAATAGAAACAAAGTTGAAGGGCACGCAGTGCGGATTCAGAAAAAATTGAAGGATGGAAGATCTCATATTTATGCTCAAACAAATAGTTCCCAAGCTCAACAAAACCAAAGAAACAAACATATGCGTCATAAATCTTGAGAAAGCATTTGCCAGAATACGAAGGGTAGACATATGAAGAATTTTGAGGAAGAGAGGAATCAATGGAAGAATCATAGAAATAATACAAAACTTATACATGGCAAACAAACATAATAAGAACAAACAATGAGCAGTCCAAGGAATGCAAAACTAAACAAGGAGTCACACAGGGATGTGTACTGAGCCCGCTGTTGTTTTCAGCAGTGTTAGATAAAGCATTAAAAGAAGTCAAGGGTGGAGAAAAGGACATTGGGTTATTGGAAAATGAGGGCAACATAATTCATCGACGTGATGCTTGCGGACGATGTGACCTTGGTGGCTGATTTGGAGGAGAATCTACAATATACGAAAATAAACATGAAGATTAACATACAAAAAAACAAAAATTATGATAATCTCAAACTCAAAGAAAGCATATGAGCTAAATTTGGATGGGAAACAAATAAAATAATATAACTGGAAAACTTCAAGTACTTGGGCTCAATCATAGAAGAGAATGGGAAAATAAAAAGTGAAATAAACGAAGGGACGAGAAGAATGGGAAGTGTGTTCAGTATGAAGAAAATCACTTTTCTAGGAAAAAGCAACGTCCCGAGATAGAAACCAAGGTAGTAAAAAGGGTGCTGACGTCAATAATCACATAGAACAGCGAGTCGTGGCCTCTAACATACAGGTGAGAATCCCGTATAAATCCAATGGAGATGAGATTTCTAAGAGAAACAGAAAACAAAACTAAAAGAAACAAAATAAATAACAACATATTAAGACAGAACCTAAACATGAACCCATAAAGGAGAAAATCATAGAGGTTCAGACATGTTTGCCGAATGCCGAAGGAGAGGCTGACGAGAACGGTGTTCGAGACGTGAGTATCGGAAAGGGGCGGGAGAGAGAGACCGAGACCACAAAGTATCGACAAAATCAGAGGAGAGACTGAGAGAAGACGAAAGCCATGGAATGAAATGCGTACAATAACACAGGATGGAAAGCAATGGAGACAACATTACAAAACTCAGCTTCTCAGCCTTACACCCTCAGGTAGAAAGGTTTCGGATGTGCTTTGCCATGTGCATTTATAAAAACTGTGGAGAAAGTGATCAACAATGGAGTACGTCTTATCTAGATTTCTAAATAAATACGGACCTATTCATAACTTATGCATGAAATTAAACCACCAGGAAATTCAAACCAAATAAAACAAAATTTGTAAGGAAAACAAATTCGCTTTTGATGTAAACACAATTGTTCAAGATATCACCACCTAAAAGTTGATTTTTGGTTGTTCGTATCAACATTTATTTGTGACGGTAATGAAGGAGAATTCATACTAGTTCGTTAGTTTTTAAAAGAACTGAAATGCGTCAAGGACGTTATGGAATGAATCACCTTTCAGCAATGCGTCATGGAGGAGGGGCGCCTTAAATTTAGAGTTTCAAGAAAGTTGACGCCAATTTTGCACTTCGACGAACAAATTTTGAACTTGCGGGAGGTTGACTACTTCCCAGACACACCATCTATTGGGAGATGGAGAGCTAGTCAAGCCCCCGGTTAGGTGGTTAATGTCACGTCGTCCATGTCGCTCCATCAGCCTCCCCTTATTACGTATTCTTAAAAGGTGATTCACTTCTTGCCTACGTCCAGGGATGTCTGACTCCATAGCTTATCACAACGCTTTGGTGAGTGCGGAGATCCCAAGAGCGTTGAGTGGATGAAGAGGGTATCTAACATTTTTCGCAAAATTGTTTTTATATCATGGATGAAGCCTGTGAGTGCTAATCGATCCTGTGTCTACCTTTCAGAAGTGCCGTTGTACTTATAATAAGGTTTCCACAATGGATAATAGGACAATGTATACTGTATGTGGTAATATCATGTGGAAGGAGATAATTGCAGTTGCCACCTTTATTCACAAATATCGGAATCTTTTTCCAAGTTGTGATAATATTTGGGTCAATATGCAATACATATGGTATGCTCAAAAGTATTAATGTGTTTTTGACGCAATCGTGTTGAGTCGAACAGGAAGAATTATTCAATTAGCTTAAATGAACCAAAATATATCTGACAACACTTGAGTACCAGAAGGTAAAGTACAATAACACCAATAGGAGGTAAAAGCTAAAGTACTGAAATGAGATAAAAGCAATCATACGTGCTTCAAACGATGAAGAAAATGGTTATTTTTACGAATATCAATCTAGTAACAATGATGAATCCATTGATACAGAAGATAGCAATATTAGAAAAAAACCTACCCTAGGAAGAAGATGAGGAGAAGAATATGCTTCACAAATAGATAAAGTTATGCTTGCAAAAAAATATGCGAAAATAAATAAAAGTAGAAGTAACAAGAAAACTAATCTATCGATTTCATTCATTCAAGTATTTATGGTTGTCAAAAATTTAGTGAGGAATACCAATTCCAAGAGTGGGCAAGCAATATTACAGTGGCATGTACATATGTATGTACATATGTAAAGTAAGTATATTCAAACTACGAACATATATTCCGTTTTGACTAACTACATATTCTCATTATACCGATACAGCATATAATAGTGTATATGAGGTTCAGGACACAAATAGTTGTAATAGGTTAACAAAGTGCTGTTAGAACATATAAATGAAATAATCAATTTTCTCATTAATTCCTCGCCAATTAACGTCTAACCTAAAGGATATTCCCAATTACAAAATACGTTAGCATTGAGGCAACAAATTTAATTACCTGTTACCAAGTGATAATATCTGTGAGTGGACAGCTACAAGCTCCTTCCGCTTAATATCGCAGGAGATCGAATTGTTTCTTTTGTAAGGAAGTATTTGATTATCGCTTTAGATTTATCGCCATTTCAATCTCTCAACTATCAGCTTACGATCTGTGTGGTACGTTTTACTATCAATTAACTATTTTCCCTAAGACGCGTGTGTCATGATTTATAACTCGTTTGTTAGGTTTGAATTTCTTCGATAGTTATTCGGGAAATCTAACAATATTTATAGCGGTCCTTCCAGTGAAAGGTCTTTATCATTACATGGAGCAAGTTTACATTGGTTACTTTTTGTTAATTCCTTTTGAAAGTAACCACTCATTTACTCTGTAGTTTCTCAAGTGACGCTTCTGTGTGTTTTGTAACCTCTGGCAGGATACCGTACCGCTTATAAGTTGTCCTATGGAAGTATGACAGGTATTTGACACTATATCACCTCGGTTAACTTCTCACCACACAATTATTTAAATTCAAATTAGGTGACACGTGCTTCGCTAGCACGAGGCAATATCAAAACCGGTCATTACCGAGTGTTCGTGTCACCGAATTTAATTAACTAATTGTGTCGTGAGGACTTTACGGATGTGATATAGCGTCAGTAATTACACCATAATCTTTACAATCACTATCATCTTATTTCTACTAAGGTCTAGTTTAGATAGTGTTAGCCCTAACATATAAAATAATTAAAATTACCCTTGACACACATTTCGGAAAAAATCCAGATACGTATTTCGGCAACTAAGTTGCCATCCTCAGTGGAAAACTGGGGAATTCAGTATCACTAGTGAATTCGGCTAATGCCCAAGACGGACACTGTACAACACTAAAGCACTGCACAATGAACATCACACACTGAACGCGCAAAACACTACAAAACATTGTTGACACTGAATTTCCATTAAGGGGAGGGTGTATTTATACTAATTCTAGCCTAAATTTTATGCCCTATGGAGCATGTCAATACGTTTGAATGATCCCACACGAATCCAATTTTAATTCAATAGCTCCTACAATTTGGAAATTGGAATAGGTCCTTTATCTGCATTCATGGTTCTCTCCCTATTTCTATAAATATATATATATATATATATATGCATTTCTAGCTATCTAGTTGCCTGTTATTTTCTACCGCCTTAATTAATTTTAAAGTTTCAATTGGCATAGCGTTTTTTGCGTCTAAAATATGTCGGGCCACACTTTATCGTGCCTGCTGAACCGAGAATGAGCAATGTGCTCCTTGTATCGTGTTAGGATTGATCGCCTAGTTTGTCCAATGTATTTTATATCACACTCTTGACAACCGATTTCGTTGATACCCAATTTTTGATTTATTTCAACTTTATCGTAGGTATTTACCTAATGAATTAGCTGATTTAAATGCGGTCTGTAAATTAAACTGTTTAAAAATTTTGGAAAGGACCTTAGTGTTATGATGTAATAGTAATTTAACCAACTTCTTAGCTGGTTTATCCAAAATTAGGCTCATAGATTCTTTAATTAAGGTTTTGAAATTTCCTGCTGAAAACTATGGTTAGAATTTTCAGTTATAAACCTGTTCGTTATTTTTCTCTTTTTCCATTGTAAATTTTACGGTGTTGAATTTAGAATTTGGTTCGTCCCAAAAAGTCCTGTAATTTATATTTTTAATGTCAAAAAATGGCAAATATGTCGTCTATGTATCCAATCCAAACACTCGGGCAATACCTAGCATCTTTTTTAAATTGGGTCTGAAAATTGTTCATAAACAAATCGCCCATAAATGGTGACAAACCATTACCCATCGAAGTCCCGTGTTTTTGTTCAAAATATTTGCCCTCAATTTGGAAACAGTTTTGGGACATGTCAAGAGTTATTAATTAGATGTATTCCTTTATTTTTGCCATGCTCATAGCATTTCTATGGAATAAGCTTTCCAAATATTGTAAAGTGTCAGGAATAGCTACTGATGGAAATAATGAAGTAACATCGAAAGGTACCAAAATCTCAGCTGAATTATTTACTGCCAAAGTTTCGGGATTTACGGCAAAATTTCTAAATTCTTCTACAAGCCACTTGGATATACAATATATCGGTGAGTTAATTCCAGATACCATGGGTCCCATCGATTTACCGGGTTTATGAATTTTGGGCAAACAGTACAATTTCGGCATTGTCGGATTCGATACCATAAGTCTATTTTAGTGACGAAGTAACCAATCCGTACACTCTTTTAATATGTTTTTGGTTTGTTGAATCATCCTGGGTAGAGGATTTTTCTTTAGTTCTATATGTGGTGCTTTCCAAATCATTTCGCCAACTCTGCTAAAATAATCTTGCTTGTCTAAAATTACCAATTTGTTACTTTTATCTGCTGACTTAATATAAAAACAATTTTTTGTTTTTAGATTTTTGATAGTTTTGAAGTTGCTAATTCTGTTGACTTGGTTTTGCTTTAACCAATTTGCATTTTTGTGGTTAATTTTGCATGACCCTCTCATAAAACTCTTGGAAGGTTCGTCGAAATTTTTGATTGCTGTTTCAATTCCAGCGATGATTTCCTCGGAAGATGTTTTTGAATTTCGCAAACAATATTTTAAACCTTTGTTAAGGAAATTTAATTCCGTTTCATTAGCCGTCTCTGATGTTTCATTTACGACCAAAATTTCTTTTATCTTTGTATCCTCTTTTTTCTTCTTATCTAATTTAGGGTACAATTTTCCAAACTTTTTAACTTAATTTTGAAATTTTACTATTTTATTTGTACTCTGAAACCTCAAAGACTTTTTATGAAAATTACACCATCCTTCGTGTGTTCCAAATCGTTTGTCAAATGCAAATTGTACGCTTCTAATTCTAATTTACTTCTCTTACCGTACTGGTATTTAATTTCCAAATTTAGCCATTCTATTTTTGCACAAAACATTTTTCAATGACTTTACAGCTAGAAGTAACTTCGTAAATTTAGGAAAGATGTTGCTTCGTTTGCATTGTTTTAAGAAATTAATATCAGCAGTCAATAACCTAATTCTAGTAACTAAACTATGGAACCTGTACTTGCCCTAATACTACAAAGTACAAATACGACAATTTGAGGAAAAAAGCGAAAATATTAGAAAGTCTGTTTACGATCATAACTTCAGATATATTTTTGAATTTGAGAAAAACGACGATCAAAATACCCTTGTTAGGCCATTGGATATTTCTGCCTAATACCATTTGATTTTCTTTCCTATCCCGGTTATGTTTGGAATCCGGACATTGTTTTGGTCACCATTAAGAAAGTGATACATACTGTATGAACCATATACGTAAATAAAAGTAAAACTGAAATTAGCCGTCCAGCAATATACGGAGTGAAACGTATCACAAAGCAAATATCTAGCGCAAGTGGTATCGGTCGTGAAAGTTCGAATACCTCACGCACAAAACTCTGCTTTTATCGTTTTTCAAATTTGAACGTTAAATATCTACTGTCGTATATATCGTATTTCTTACCGCTGATCCAAGAGACACGTCCTGGGTTGATATCAACTATCAAACATTTATTGCAGTCGCTATACGTACGCTCGTACTGCGTGCGTGATTGACAAAACGTTCGAATAACCGGCTCGTGCCTAATATTAGCATAATCGAATAAGATACATTTACGTACAATACAGACGAGCATGGTGTAACTGTTTATTCAGCGGGCGGCTCGCCGTTCGTCTCAACACAAGACCCCCACGCGCCTTTCAAATCCATCTATTATCCGTATGCTTGTATGTAACTTACGAAGCGAATAAACGTGAACTTAATCTGCAAAGTAAACAGACGAGACGCTAACAGTTGTCGGTTTTCTTCGTTTCAATCAGATTCTTCTTTGGTTTTTCCATTTGAGTGTATCTATATATATATGGTTTCAGTAGACATACATACGCATTTATGCAGGTTTCGTGTTAAAGGAAACGGTTGGAGATTTTATCGAAGAGATTTCATTCTTACATCTGCTCTTATCTTATCTGTACCGTAATATCGATGAATATAAACTTAAATCTTGCATCTGTGAATGAGGTACATTGGTATGGTAATGTAATCGTGGAAGACAAGAAATTACTCCTAGCCATATATCAATAGTCCGGGTACTTTGTCCGTACCCTTATCTTACTGATTTGTTGTCGAATGCCATTTTACTTTTTCCGGCTGCGATGCTCCGTTTTATTATCAATTCGTGATATTTATTATATCATGCTATTTTTAAAACATTCGTCTCTTTAAACTGTAGGACGTTTCCGGTAAAAAGTGTACTTTACCCCATAGTTTATCAGACTGGGAGAGTTCCAACGGCTACGCTTCCCCGAGTCATGGACAATATCCTCAAAAAATTGCAAAATAAGATATGGACAGTGTATGTACTTACCTGAACGATATCGTGTTACCGCAACTTTGCAAAAGCATACTCCCAATCCAAGAATCGGTAAATTGCCAAAGGCAAGAGCAAAAGTGTAAGTGCAAAAACGTGATTTAATTTTTTCGTTAGTTTCAGTGACATTTGATTTGAAGAAGCGAAAGACCTAGAACTAAAAATTAACTGTGTGGTGACCAGTTCACTGCTGTGATCTAGTAGCAGCAATACCACATCACAATCCATGTACTAATTGCCAAACTAAACTCAATTGTAAACCTGTTGAATTCCCTTGACATGCTTTCGACAGGTTTCACTGGCTACTACTGAAAATTGTTAAATAACTTTGCTCACTCAACGAAACCATTGGCCCAATATCTAAACGCGTTTCGAGGGTACGTATTCGATATTTAGGTTGACCAGTAAACGGATTTAACCAGAAGCGATCCTTGCCTAAAAGATATTCTAATACTCGTAGTTAGTAAATGTCCAATTATAAATTATAGTCTGATGAATACACTAGTAGGAAACATAAGTTCAGTAAAGATTGTGGCCCACAACGTGCCCTCAGGACTTGGAGTTAGAATTATTATAACATAGAAATAAAAGACAATATTTTTTTACAATCTAAGATTTACCAGAGGAATACATTTTTTACTATATCCAACCTCAACACCATGGTATATCACAATTCCAGGATCTTCATCATAGAAGGAAAATGAACATGTCCAAATGCTAGCCTAGAACCTAATACATAGTAGTACATAGAGAAATAACCCTCGTTGAGACCACGTCACCAACATGAAGGAATAATAATGAGAAACTGGCAGAAACACAAGTTGCGTCGTTTGCTTTGAGGAGGGAGAAATGATGTTATGGGTAACGGATTGCACTTCACTCTATTTATCGCCTGCAAATGTATTGTGAACATAATCTATATATTTGAAAAATACACCAATCTTCTAAGAAAGAATTCTTGCTAGATTCCTCGTTCGGATCATTGCCAATTTAATAAAGGGTTCTAGGTCTTGATTACCCAGCCAATATTTGGGGCTTACAGATATCTAATTAATTTTTCCTGCATATTATTGCCTTCGTGTACAGGTATAATAAATCAAATAATTCAAATTTTACCGTAACGGCGTGTACTTTTTCAATATCGATGGCAAAATGTACAAGTTCCTACTTATATATGTATATAATTAACATTGACCATACTTTGCGTCAAGGAGTGCGATAATTCCTTAAATTTCGCTTGTTAATCCTTAATGATCTAGTGATATCTATCCAAATTGGTTTTCATATGCTCCAATCATAAATGTTAAAAAACAGTGAAATGTAGATAGACGTCATGAGTATTTTGACTTCTTTAAAGCGCCTTACAAATTTGCTGTTTAAAAGACAAGGTTCTGGAACTTCTGGAACGTTCATACTTATTCCTCTTTTGTTAGAGCGTAGTAAACATTTTCTCGATATTTAAATTTTACAAAGAACCCGCCTATTAATCAAGTATCAACGGTTGCAACGATAAACTCTCAGAAACAGTTTTTAAATTAAGGAAATACAATAGCGCGGGACAACAATTATCACTAAGCAATTCATGCAAGCCTTCGAATATTTGGGCAACGTAAATACCGATGACAATTGGAAGAAAAACCGATCAACAGAATAAAAGAAGTGCCAATGCAATATTGATGAAAATCGAAAATGGAACCAAATTTCATAAAACTAGAAAGGATAAAATCAGAAGACATAAGTCGGAGGTGAGAGCGAGGCTAGCGAGATTATGTAAAACGTGTTGGAAGCAAGAAAACATGTTGGACAATAGGAGAAGTTTTGAAAAATGTGGATATACAAAATTACAGAAACAGGGTGAAAATAAACATAAAGGAATTAATAGACAGAAAAATATTGAACTACTACAGTTTAAGTTTAGGAAAGAGCTAGCTAGGAAAGATGAAAAGACCACGATCAGAAAAAGTATTTCTATATTCACTGGGTTTGTAATCTCTAAATTTAACAGATAGGTGGCATTTAGCAAAATGATATATTACGTATCATAATTAAGGCGTCCAGTCACAACAGCGACGGCCTAGTAAGCTTTGACTGCCACTTTGACGCGGCCGTTGCCACCGAACAGTTTGACGCTTTCCAAGTCTGCCCTCTAAACATAACACATACAGTACAAATGGTCTCTTCGGTAAAGGGGTTTTCAATAAGGAACTCATTTACGGCCATATATTTTCTGTCAAATCTCAATCAAAACTATCGATTTATTGAAACGGAAATTTAAAGATTCGTTAATTTCACGAAATTGCCCGATAAATTAGGTGCCACTTTCATGCGACCTGACACAGTCAAATTCTGAGATTATTTTAAGCCAAGGGATTACACAAATGAATCAGGAACAATTGACCAACTTGAAGCTAATATCACTCGCTGTATTGGGGAAATAACTGTCGATTTTTTGGAAAAGTGGACCAAAAAAAAAAAATATATATATATGGTATCTCATCATTGGTGTCAAACCTTCCTCTTTGCAATAAGAAACACAAAGGAAATATTTTCTACAAATAAATGGCTTCGTTATAGTTCAAAATTCTATTATTTTTAGTATAGAAAATAGTGATTGCTAGGACCGTTGTATATCTACTGACACACTACAAATATTTAATTGAATTATGTGACACGTGTTTCGCTAACACAAGGCAAGTATTATCAAAAGCTTAGATATGTGATATACTGTCAAAAACTACTATAGAAAGTAATTTATACATGTTCTCGAATCATGGTGCATATGATAGGTGATCACATTAAAGTAAATACAAGATCAGATGAATATTATTTACTTCTTATTTGCTTTCAAAATATTACGGGTTGCCACCAGAGAAATAATACGAAGTCAACGACAAATGATATTTTGTTCGTGTTCACAAAATATCGTCGAATTCAGTATACAAAGCGTATGCGAATGATAATGAATACAGTAAAATTGTAACATTTGGTTTTTCACTTCGCGTAAGCCGCAATACATTTTTCTGCGACAAAATTCACGATCTCGCCAAGTCCAGTACGTCGCCAACCGAAGTACAAGACTTGTTAACGGTACTGAAATTACTGGGTAATCTTTCATTCGACTACCAGTTAATCGGCGCATTTTATCGATCTGGTGCAGATCGCATTTCCTGCTTAAATTTTTGGAAAAGTATGTTAGTAGTTTGTAGTATATATTTCGATATTAATGGATATAATAGGGCGATTTGTTTGATTACTAAAATTCCTAGAGTTAAATATGCAAACTTACGTATGTGCGGCTTAAAAGTGTTATACAAACTTTCAGAACTAGAAAAAGTACACAGTTACTTTTAGCGGAGAACGTTTCAGATGTTGAAGTCACTTCACTACTATCTTAACTAGCTTCGTAGTAGTTGATACTGAAGAAACCGAAAAAAAAACTTGTTAACAATGACGTATTCATTCGAAAAGATCCACAGAAAGGAACTGTTTAAGAAGCTTATTATTCACTTTCTTGTTCAGCTTTGTACATATGTGGTTATGACTCCCAAAGGAAACTACTCGTCTCCTAGGTGTTAAAAGAATGTTATTAACAAAAGCGATACATACAGCGTTTGTCGCAACTAATGCGCCAAATTTGTTTATAGGATTATATGAGGTAAAAGTAGATCAATAAGAATAATAAAAATAAAAGAAAAAGAGTAATAAAAAAATGGGATAAATAAAAGTGATAAAAAGTTGAGTAAATAATAGTTTTGTCTAGAACCACCTAATTATGTATCGTCGACACACAATTAAGAAACGCAGTGGTCGTGCAACTCGGCGTTAGATATAGGCATACGATCCAGCTGTGGAAGTAAACACAACACGTCTGTCAAAACATGCACTTGACCTTGCTTAACATATAGCCAGAGTTTTACTAGCGTTTAAATGTCTTCTTCTAAGTTGTAAACATTCGCCTTTATTTTTTAATCAAGTGTTCACAGTTCTTCGATGTCGCATAATAACACGAACACGATCCACTTGACCTTGCTCCAGGTGCGGTCCGAATTTTACCAGCGTTTACATTTCCATGTCTAAACAATGAATATCCTAGAAGTTTTCCAAATGTTACTCGTGAAACAACAAAAGTTAATTTCAGCTTTCTTTGATAGTAAAAAATATTTTATCTTACGAATTTTGTTTGAACTCTGTATTTGTTTTAATTTGATGAATACGTTGCGAGAAACACCACATAATTTCGGAGAAGTTAAAATCTTGACTTTATTTCTTGTTACTTTCTTACTTATAACTTTTGTCCATCCTCACTTGGTTACATGTTGGAATCTGTACGTGATAGTTATCTCATTACAGGTTGTCACATGATATCTTTTTCTTATTCATCCGAGAAACTGCAGGCTACACGAGTTTATAATACTTATAGCGGCATTAAATTCTCGTCCTCAAAAGGAATATTCATTTATATTTCTCCGTGTCATCGGCTCTTCCTTTTGTTTTACCGGGCATCTTTTTCATATTCATTTGGAACGCGTCTGCTCGTCCTCGTTTATCGGTACATTTTTTAGGTGTATCCCTCGTTCGCGTATAACTGTGCAACGTCGAGCGATATGTCGCCGTTCTGCGTTTCCAACATACCTACGTACGTGCAACATACATACATATGAACGAATAAAAAAGAGGACACATAAATCTGTTTAATAAATGGTCCGCGTGGAAATAAATTTTACATGACTAATTCGAACGTTTCGTGGTTTCGACGGCTGGACGAGTCGAGGTGGTGGGAGATATCGCGAAATTGCGAGATGGGACCGCCAATGTCGTTCGGAAGCGAATATATGGCAGAGGAAAAATCAAAAATAATTCGAAAATTTATGGTTTAGAATAAATTTAATTAAAATGACTAAGTCCAAGTGTCGCACGTTTTTCGACCTCCTTCTGTTTCATCAAGTGCAACAAGAATTTTTGCAAGCACTTTTGTCATCGACTCATCATGAACTTTCTTCAGGACGAATCCCTTTACACCCCTTTTTGTGTGTTTTCTGCTGAAGATGCAACTTTCATGCCGAAATCCATTCAAGTCGGTGTGGTAACGGTAGTAACCATTTTATTTGCGTTAATTCTGGATCAAAGGCTTTGCAACACTCTTTGGATGTTCTTTCATCTGCCACTCGCCGAAGACCAACTACAGTAATCTAAATATTTTCCAATGATGACAGTGTAAATCTCTTTTTATGTTTTATTGCTGTTACAAAAATAAAAATGAAATGCCAACTTATACGTTCCATTTACTTTAATCAAGCTTTCACGACAACGCAGCAAGTCTCGTCCTTTGGAAACGTATCACCTTTAATCGATGTAATTCGAGTTGTAATCCGTCGCCGAGAGTTTCATTATCCATAAATAAATGGCGCGATAAGATCGTAATGACTCTCGTAAAAATACCAGAATTACAAAATGCAACGGACTATAAAATAAAATGGTCCTTTAGGAGCGCACTTCCTTGCAATATCATCAGAATTTTTCTATACTTTATTCATACATATAAAGTCGGAGTTACAGCGTTGGCATCCGTACCGATAACTAGATTATAAATCTTGGTTCATCACGTGGCGAATATGTAGCAGGATTTCGCATAAAACTCTGCGATTTATGCTTTCGGTGGTAATAACTCGAGCAAGGTGCGGTACGTGGAACAAGTTTCAATTACTGACTGTTTATGCCTTGAATATATTTATGTTGGAATATAGCTTTAAATTAAATATACATATGTATATGGAACTGTTTATTAGAAATAAGGGAAGCTTATAACTGGATAACTTAGTATATATACAGAGAGTAACTATGAAAATGGTAAACAATGTGTCCAAAGGTAGATAATTAAAATATATTCAATATTTGCTGAATCAACATAGGGCCCCAAACGTATCGTTTGCAAGATATTTATAATTACAGTTTTTGGTCCGACCCTGTTATACAATTATATTATAGCACCTTTCCAATGCGACTAACGATCGGACCATTGACAGAGATAAGCATAAATAATATATGAATAAGCGGTCTACTTCAAATTTGCGAATTTCTCACATTGCTTGCACAGTACATATATGTTATCTACTGTTTATTAATGATTTTACTTTAAACATTTTACACAGCAATCACATAAACATATTATTATCAAACAGGACTAATGTTAGGTATTTCTTGTGAAACTTTCTCTGTTTCCCTAACTTTACATTGTTTACGAGGAAATAAATCTTTTGAAAGAAAACATTTTTATCATTGCTAATAAGAAATCGTCGAATTTTTCAAATATAAGCCAAGTTTATGCAACGACAGCGAAATAAAATATCTGTTCTTTTGTCTGTAACAGGACAGAGAAGCACTATTCACCTGTCGATAATATGGTATTTATTGGCGGTGCACAGTGGTCGGAATGCCCGAAAAAGTCGGCAAAAGTCCAAATTTCAAAGTTGGCGGTCAGAGTTGGTTCTGAGATATGTTGAAAAGAAAGAATCACTACGTAAGTTTCCAGAAGGGCAGATCGCTAAGTCAAGTATTTCGGCTATAACAATTGTCCAAAGTGAATCGTCGCGACAGTACCCTAAACGCTCTGTGATTGCTCAAAAATAAGCGCGTCACATAAAGTGTCAGAAAATTTCTATACTAGTGCGGATTGTTGTATGCGATATGGAGGGTGTTCCGGGAGGTATGTAGAATATATTTATACATTAACTACCTATTTTTTCGTTAATTGTATTGTATTGTTTCATAAGTAGAGACAAAAAAACCCTTGAATTTGGTATCGATTTTTGAAAAATTTGATCGAAAATGATCGAAATAGTTGTGATCCCAAGAGATCCTGCCCTATGCGAAGTTTAGGTACATGGGGAATAGTGTCTAGTTTCATAATTTTCAAAAAATGTACCGGAATCCCATAGACGCAGGCTCAAGGCCATTTTTCCTTTGACGGCGTACGGTTTGTGGATTCGCTGTGAATGTCGAAGTATTTAAAAATTTCTGCTTCGAAATCGCGGAAATGTTCTCGAACTTGTACCCCTGGTATTGTATGCCAACCTCAATTCATAAGATTTTAATTCACGGAGCTAAAATTGTCAAATATAGCGAATATAATGAACAAAAGAAAAAGTTAAACAACTGTGTAGGACAAGGAAACGAAAGTATTGGGAACACATTTTACAAAAGATCGAGGAAAGTTACACAAAAAAGAAATTAGAAACTTCTACAAAGATGTAAAAAACATGAGAACGGGAAGCAAAGGGATTCAACGATACTTCAAGGATAGGAATGGAGAACTGCTGGGGTCTGCAAGCGAAATTAACGGAAGATGGAGACAGTACTTCGAAGAGCTACTCAATGGGAAGAACCAGGAGGAGGAAGACGACGTAAAGAATCAAAGAGAAGTGCGGAAGCGAGGCAAAGCGACCAAAATACCGAAGGAACCGAAGAGCCGTCAATAATAGAAATAGAAGAAATAGTAAACTCAATGAAGAACAACAAGAGTCCAGGATAAAACGAGATGACAGCAGAAAATATTAAATACGGGGGTGAAGTGGTAATTCTAAAGATATATGAACTGGTTAAGGAAATCTGGAACACAGAGGTAATGCCGCAGCAATGGAATAGAGCTGTCATAATCCCGCTATTCAAGAAAGGAGACCGAACCGAGTGCAGCAACTATAGGGGAATAGCCTTATTGGACACCGTATACAAAGTCCTGGCCGCGCTGATTAAGAAACGGCTGGAAATGTTTATAGAACCTGCTCTCGGAGAGTACCAGGCTGGTTTCCGGAAAAACAGATCAACAACGGATCAACTTTTCACGCTGAAACAAATCCTCATAGGAATGTATGAATACGAAATTCCGACTTACACGCTATTTATCGATTTTAAAGCAGCATACGATTCAGTCAACAGAGGAGGGCTTTTCGACGCATTGAGAATACTGAATGTTCCGGACAAACTAATTGCACTGGTAAAGATGACACTGCAGAACACAATATGCGCAGTTAAAGTAAACGGAAAGATATTAGAAAGTTTCAAAGTGAAGAACGGGGTAAGACAAGGAGACCCGCTTTCTACCCTGCTATTTAACGCAGTGTTGGAAGTGATGATCAGAAATAGCAACAGAAACAGAAACGGAACACTCTTCAATAAGAGTCACCAGTGTCTTGCATATGCTGATGACATATTGCTGCTGACCAGAAAAGAAAGAAACTCCTAGAGGAACTAACAGAAAACCTAATAACTGCGGCAAGTAGAATGGGACTGGAGATTAGTGAGAGCAAAACTAAATATATGGAACTAAGGAACAACAACAGGTTAAACGGAAAACAGAAACTACGCGTCCAAGCTAGAGATAGAGAGTTATACGAATTTGAGGAAGTGGAAGAATATATGTACCTAGGAACTTTGGATAGACAACAAATGCAAAGAAGAAACGGAAATAAACTTAAGGATAGCTAAGAGCAACAGATGCGCGGGGGAATCTCAAACATATTAAAATCCAAGAATATATCAACGAGATCGAAATTACAACTGTATAAGACCGTTTTGAGACCGATATTGCTATATGGTTGCGAAACATGGTCGTTGACAAAAAGCTCACAAACAAAGTTAGAGATATGGGAGAGGAAAATACTTCGAAAGATCTTTGGAGGGAAGAAAGTGGACGGCATGTGGGAGAGACGCACCAATGATGATATCTATGCACTATACAACGAACCATGTATAACACAAACAATTAAAGCCCGAAGAATGCAGTGGGCGGGTCATTTGGAGAGAATGCAGGAGGACAGAATAGTGAAAGATATAGGATGGAGAGACCCGGAGGGAAAGAGAAGGAGGGAAAGACCGAGGAAAAAATGGAGAGAAGCAGTGAGTGAAGACTTGGCAGAGAAAGGATCCGCGAACTGGAGAATAATTGCAAGGAACAGGGAAAAATGGAAACATTTTACAAAGCAATGGGCCTAGAAGGCCTGTGAACGCTGCTATATATATATAAAATTGTCAAATGGGCCCCACTTCCGATCGTGAAATTATCGGAAAAAGCTCGAAATAAGGATATTAAGAGATATAGAGAACATTTCTCGCGAAAAAGGGCAAGAGAAAAAACAATGGAAGATATTTTTCAGCGAAAGAAAATCATATCTTATCCATACATTTCGAGCATGGAAAAACAGTTAAGAAACCTAAAAAAGGTTTTCGCCTGAAGCCTTAGCAATGTTTCTGTGTACTGATGGTTTCGTGGACATAGAAGAAGATGACGATGATGGCGAATAGCTCAAATAAATTTGACTAAAATATATTGTAGCGCTTAAATTTTGCAAATGCACAAGTTTTACAAATTTGACTTCAGATCCATAATCAGTGACCTTGAAAACGTGGATGTACAGGGTTTGACTCAAATTCGATAAAATTTTAGGCCATCAGTCGGCCGCGTTGGATCCGCCATTTTGAGTTTGACAATTTGACTTCAGATTCATGATCAGCGATCTCGGAAACATAGACATACAGAGTTTGACTCAAATTCGATAAAATTTTAGGCTGTCGGTCGGCCATGTTGGATCCGCCATTTCGAATTTGACAAATTTTACTTCAGATTCGTGATCAGCGACCTCGAAAACCAAAGTTTCATTAAAATCATAGCCTTGGTGTACTTTTGCCGATTTTTTCGGCGATCCCGACCACTATGCGGCGCTGTATCATTGAAACAATCTGCTTAAATTGCACAATACCCGAATACTGACCGAATGCTTGATTATTCATTTTGACTTTTAAAAATTCCTTACCACTCAAATAAACGTCTACGAGAAAGTACAGTACCGTAATGTAAAAATGTAGGGGGACAATATTCTATTAAAGTTAAGCAAACATGTTTCGCGTGATTTGCCATTGTGTTTACTAATTACGTTAACTATACCATACCGGCTTTACCATATTAATAAATTTACCATTTTTGCAGTTACACCCTGTATATGCAACCATTCGTCTATTCTCAATCTACACGACCAGAGAGACCACCAGAAGATGAAGGGAGTGTCAGATATGCAACTCGTATGAATAGCTACAGGAAAAGAGGAAGTATCTATTGCCCTTTCTTAAGCTATTACAGATATACAAAGTGCGGTAATTAAATAACGAGACCTTTCTTCTAACAAACATGTATTAAGCAGTATAATGAAATTAATATTATGAGCCTTCACAACTCGATACAGTGTTTCCAACGATGTTTCCACCTCAAAAACACATCCTTGGAATCTTTTAGACTTTTAATTTTCGGGAAGAGGAAGAAGTCGCATGGAGCACAGTCAGGGCTGTATTTGAGGATGGGGGAATAGAGTAATGCCTTTTTTCCGTTAAAAAGTTAAAAAACTCAAATAAGTCACGCTGAATGTGATACAGTAAACGTCCTTTCTCAGCCCATTCCGGCAAACTTTGGAGGTAGAACGTAAAATTGACTATCGTACTAGCAGGTACAAATTTCCGATGAATCACACCTTTCTGGTGCGTCTTCTCTCACATTGTCATCAACCGATTCTCGGCCATTTTTGAAATGGTTCACTCATTCGTAAACACATACTTTTGACAATTGTTCTTCGTCATAGACGGCTTGGAATTTTTACAAAATTTTGACTTGTTGCTTTTTCTGACATCCCTCATTTCTTCGGCTGAGGGTATTTAACACTACAGTCCCAAAGCTTATATGAGTCAATTAAGCGGCGATTCAAAATAAGCGGCCTTTGCAGAACAATCATACTAAAGGTTCTACATATGTTGTCTGTTAAGTACTATCTAAGTGATAATTTATTTATAATAAATACATAAGCATTTCATTTGCATTTTAATATATGTATATACATATGTACTATATATTAAGAAACAGTGTTATGTAAATAAATAACAAGGGTAACTATACTTGATTAAAATACAATTTAATTGTAGTTTGACGATTGCATATCCTGCAAATCGCGCTTTCTTCAACATTATAAAACCTTCTAAAATCTTCCTCCTCCTTAATCCCAAATTTCTTCTCAGGACTAGCAAAGTTGCATGAATTTCATTTGATGTTGGAGGCGGACCACCTTCAAGCTTATCAGTCGTTTTCCCTAGATCTTCACCCTCTTGCAACTGCTTCTTTTCCAAAAAATTCCTCACTATGTATATTTTCTTCGAAATTATTTTCAACAATCGACACAGTATCGTCTATACCCACCCAATCACCCAATTCATCATCCAAATCAGTTTCATTATTCTCTTCTGAACGGTTCCCATCTTCGTTGTGCACGAAGAAACTATCTTTTCTGAAACAATTCATAATTGTTGAAATTTTTACATTTCGCCAGGCTTTTTATATCATATGGGTCGCAGTGATAAGTGATATTCTTTTCGCAACATCCTTGGCTTGCTTTTAGTTTATCCTCGTCGATTATGTGAATGATAAAATTTCGCATATGCTTTCGATATAGCGTCTTTAAAGTTTTTGTTATTCTCTGATCAAGTGGTTGGACCAACGATGTTGTATTACTTGGCCGAAAAAGCAATGTTATGTTGCTCAACACAACATTTGGATGAGCGGTATAATTGTGCAAGATCACTGCATTTCTTTTATTTTGTGCACTAAGCTCCCGATTCCATCCTGTTAAAAACTCGCTTGTCATCCATGTATTCAAATTGTTTTTGTATCTTATTGGTAACGAGTTTCCGAGGAACGAGGAAACATCGTGGGTTTTTGTTTTTCCAATCACCAATTATTTCTTTTCTCTGTTCCAGATATGTTACACGTGACCTAGATTTTTTGCTTCTTACCGGCAGCATCGGTTTCTTTTTTGAAAACTAAGGAATAATCCGGAATCGCTCTATAGTACAAGCCTGTTTCGTCAGTATTGTAAATTTCATCTGGTTGGTAATCTTTCAGAAGTCCCGATAAGAAATCTTTTACTCAATTTTCACCAGCTGATTTATTGGAATCTTTCTTTTTCTCCGTGAAGTTTTTTGAAAACGATATTGTTTCTTTCTTTCCAACAACTTAACCAACCATCAGTAGGCTTGAAATAAACGTGGCAAAAATTTAATGTAAAATACGCAGCTTTTTCCACTAGAATGCCCCGGTGCATTTTGCATTTGCTCGTTTGTAAACCATCGCAAAAGCGCTGTTTCTACCATAACATCTTCTCCATGCCGTTCTCTCTTACGATCTGAAGTTTAATTTTTAACATTAGACTGGTGAACTTTTTCTCGATTACGTAGCAGTCTAGTAAGTATAGATTGCGAAATTCCTAATTTTGTCGCTGCAGTACGCTGGCATAACATCGTGTTCTTGAAAAATTCCTTTTCTTTTGAGAAACACTGATATCCTGTCGCTTTGTTTCTTTATGCATTTTAAATGTTGTATGTGAGAGGTATAAATTGAAACTGACGTGCGTTCTCTCACATGCTTGTTTTCAGAGTATTACTTTAGTAGGCAATTCCCCGAGCATTGAATGATGCATCAGTAAGAAATAATTTAAATAAATGGCAGACGCTGTTTTTAATGATTCAAATAAGCGGAAAATTTAAGATAGAATAATATGTAACTGGTTTTAGTTTTCTTACTTTCAGTTTTATAAGCGGCTGATTCAATTAACCAGGGATTCAAATAAGCGGTATGTACTGTATATGGGAAACTATGTTACAAAAGCAGTTCGCTTGAAATTTGCAACACGCACTGCGTAAAGTCTATTGAATGCTGTGAAACAGTTGAGAGGGTACCAGTGTGGCGATCTCAATCGGAAACAAAAAGATCTCGTTATTTAATTGTCGCGCCTCGTATGTAGGTGCTACCTACTACGCCTACAAAGGCACTGTCAATTATTGAATTGCAATGAGAGCCATTGTGCAAAGGAATTTGGTAGTAAAATTTGTATGTGGTAATTCAGACGGAATTATGTCCCGTGGCCAAGGCTAATCGTGATGTAGTTTCGTCCTGATTGAGACTCATCAGCATGGCGTAACGTATTTGGGCAGAATATCTCCTTCGATAGTTGATAACAATAAATAGGACCTGGATTTAAATGCTTCCCTGATATGATCTTCATTTTTCTTCAAATATGTATATCCGAAATCTATCCAGTTCTATGTAGTATGCGTTGTAGTCTCCACTTGTCTTTATTTTCCTATTTGTATGATATTCCTGCATGTATTGTTTAAATCAACAAAAATCATCTACTCTACAAACATAATGCTTTCTGCGTCCATTGTATATTTACGTACGTACGTATGGACAATGCAGTTATTATCGACAGTCTATCTCATTACCTTACTCGTCGCTCTAGCTGCGTCATCGAATCGAATCAACGAAAGCTGTAAATAAGGCATGTCATAATATATCAGCGAACCACTCTATCACGACGACGACGACGAGGACACAGCGACTACGAGCCGCGATAATTTTTCCATCTTCTTTAATTTCCGCATGCAGCCGCGATCGTTGGCGTTTCTGTTTCCAGTACATTCTTCCTTCCAGCGTCGTTTATCGAGGAAATTGTTTTAGCAGGTGGTCGTTTCGACTAATTTATCGATAATAAAGTTACGACATCGCGATTAAGCTAACATCCGTGTGTGGTTGGTTACTTTAGACTTGTGGACAGCAAATGTAACGAGTTGAATACGTATTTACATAGTATACATACATACATAGATGTAACTTGTATTTAAAAGTGGACCGCTGATGGTGATGTTTGGAATTTAAATACGTTCCATACTCTCCATGAATTGTTGTAAAACTTCATGTTAACATTGAAAGCAATAAAGCCAACAAATCCAACACACGTTCGTTCCTGGATATTTAAAAAAATTTAAATGTAACGTTTGACACGCGAGAGTTATGTGAAGATTTTATAAAGCCCAGAACACATTTCTGTGTTGTGTTGATCTGTGCTGTGATGTGACGCGAGATTGAACGGATCATATAGAATTATACGTCTGTTGTTAAGTGGTAGTATGCATAAAGTGACCATCAATATTTTAAACTCATTTACATATATATCTCAGAAGAACCAATTTTTCTTAGTAGTGCAGGTGAAAACTTCATATACGTGTAAAACTGTTGACAAGACTGATTTATATTGGCCTTAGTTATTAATATTATATTTAGAAGAGGCCCTAGTAATTGAGTCTTCTCACTCGCCCATATTTTATTCATTAAAGAGAATATCTTCTTTACTGGTGCATTGGTTCCAGGCAGATACCATACATATTCAATAGTTGTGCAAAAGCTTTTGCGATTTAAATTATTAATTTTAAAGTGGTTAAATAGTTCAACTCAACGGTTTTCTGTAGGTAGATTTGAATGTTTCCATTCCAGAATATTTATTTGTTGTAATGTAGTTGGTGACAAGTAAAAACTCATCAAATCTTTCTGTATCTTTTTCTCGTTCAATAAATCCCATGTCAATCAATAAGTCCACTACCTTTTCAACGTCTTTCCACTCTGGTACTTTTATCAAACAAGCCCAATCGAAAATGTCCGAGCCTTGACAATAAGATGTCCGTTGTTCTAGGTACTCCAGACAAGTTTGATAAAAATCAGAAGCAATGTTGCTCACATACTGTTCATCCACGACATAATTATTTTGTAACTGAGTCACTTAGTTTCTGACACCGTGTGGAAAACATTGCCTCCTCCGTTTTAAAGTTTTCTTTCAACTACTCGATTTCCTTTGCGATCTCAGGAGCAAAAATGTTCTGTGCCTTGATTTTTAAAATAACCTGATGAAATGTGGCTGCTTGTACCTGCATAAAATAAAGAAAAAGTTCTGACTTTGGGTTTTTGGAAAGCGTTTTTAAAATATTGAGACATTTATTTATAATCAAAAATAGCTTTCTAGGGGTTGATACATTTTCAAAAGCCGTTCAAATGCAAGCATATATATTCTAGTAACTTATTATACTCGGTATCGATATCGTCATAAATCCTCCAAAGCTTCCACTGTAATGGTGTAAATATAAAAGAAACAATACGTCTTTCTAAAATAAATAGAAGGCAATCGGCGGCTGTGAAGTATATGAGCACCGCATCCAATGCCGATCAATTCTCGATTAAGAATTGAATTCAGTTTACTAGAAATATTACTTACGCCGCCTCTTTGACGGCCACCAAAATTACAGTTTGTGTTGCCTCCACAAAAGTCCACAATTTTCTCCGATATGCTGTAATCGTTTAAAGAATTCAACAAATACTGTACAATGATTTCCAATGTTTCACCTGACTGTTCTTTAAGGTTCAATATCTTAACTTGTACACCTTTATATGGTTGAAAGTAACGGACCAAAATGAGTAATATTTTTTGAGAACTGTGGTTGGATGCATCCGTAAAAATAGCGACACACTTAGCTTCAGATAAATCTGCTTTCAAATCTTCAATTTCATTGCGTGCAAAAATATTCGTAATTATACTTCCGTCTTTGTACGGGCGCATCGGAATGTAGGTTCAAAACACCACTTACCACGATATTACATCCTAACAGAACACAGCATTGTGTTCCAAACGCCTCACAAGTCAACTCATCGTAACATAATTCAACACAATGCAGCAGAGAACTGTTTCCGGCTTAACACGTCAGCTAGAATTGGACAAATTTAATTTTCTCTCTATGTGTCCCTAGCATTTTGCAGCTGTTGCTCTTACTTCTTCTTTTTCATACATATTTGTTACTAGTAATATTATCTACTGGACTTAGTGTGCTCTCAACTTCATTTCCCTTTTCCTTGATCCTTCTATACATATTTGTTCTTTAATTATAACCGCTTACCTTGACACCGTTTGTTATTTTTCCAGCCTCTTTGAATTTTATGACCTTAGATATTTTCTTCTTCTCTCTTTCGCTTATTCCTTCTATAATTCTTTCTTTCACTAGATAGATAACTGTTCTTACATTCAAGGTAGTCGAGCATGTCTGCCAGCGATACAGAGTTTACCTAGTTGATCAATCTGCTCTTTGCTCATTAAGTGATACTATAAATCCTTACTTCATGCCTACGAATTTTATCAGCTTTGTCCTCTTTTCTCGCTTTTGCTTTGGAAGCTTGTGATATTTTTGTTTACTTTCCCGATATAAAGAGAGCAGGAAAGTCAAAACGAACAGTGAAAGAAATTGAAGAGAAAAGCCCAAGAAACCAAATTGACGTAAACAAATCGAAAATAAAAGCTATGAACATCGAAGCCGGAAGAGGACTTGATCAACATCGAACCATCAGAAACGAAGATATAACAGAATTCACCGATCGTGGAGGCAAAGTTAACAATGGAAATGACGTACACCTTTGGATTGACGTTGTACTATAAAAACAGCTATGTGATAGCGGCTTTAAATACAAAGTTACACAGAAAACGCTGATATGAGTAATGATAACGTACGTTTACCTAACGTGGATATTGATTAAGGAAACCGAACGAAGAGATGTTAGCAATATGTGAGGGCATAAATTGGGATCAATATTTATAGTACTAGCTGTTCTCGTTGCTTGTTGAATATTTTAAATCCTACGTTATGGGTGCGGTTTCTTGCCAAATTCGATTATGGATTAAACACGCTTTTCCGATACGTGAATGCAATTTATCGTTCCCAGGGTGAAACAGCGGTGAAGCGAGAAGGCGTTCGGAATAGGTGGATAAGAATTCGAATTTCACAGGAAGAAACGAATAATTGCATGCATGTGTCGGGAGGGCGTGTTAAGTTTAAAATCGAAATGAGTTTAGCAAGCTTTTATTAGTGTTAAAAGAAGCGAATAAGAATTAACTGAACGTACGGGAGAATGTTGTAGAAGCATCAGACATAAGAATTTGGTAGTTGGCAACTGGGGAGAGGGTAGTTTAGAAATGGAAGGAAATGGGGTTTATGATCTCATTGAACTACAAAGCCACTGAAAAAGAAGCATAAAAATAAATTTTATGAAACCATAGCACATTTAGAACAGACCATCTATTGTTAATTGAAATGTAACAACCACAATCTTTGCAGGAGCATTGATTGTTACAAATAGCAAAGACCTCCAATAATAACTATAATAACAATTCAATACACCCCAAAGACAATAGTACAGGGATTGAACCAGAACCATCAGCAAGATTATCTAAAATCCTATAAGTTGAGCCTTCACCACGATTCGTTGAGAGTAAAAATCACCGAACACAAAAATCATATTCAGAATAGGTACTAGAGAGATAAATGAATATATAGATCTAGTGAAGGCAACAGTTTTGAATGTTGCTAATTTTAGTATTTTATGTTGGATGCAACGTTAGAACATGTACGACAATACACCGAAAAAGCAAAATACCTCCCTTTCTTCTATTAATCCTTTTTGTTCCTACGTTTCTTCCTATTTGATATTCTTGCATCCTTAGATGTCGATAAAGAATACTTTCAAATCTTTAATTTGACTCCATATTTAATCTGGATTTTCATAGTTAACCGGACCACCCTAACCATAGGGCTAAATGGGCTATAGTATCGGGGCGACAATCTTTTAGCGTAGCAATTGTGTTTGCATTCAAATCAGTTTGACTTTTATAAAATTTCACTGACCCATCAGCTGTTAGTAGCCCAAAGGCTCCAAATATACTAGGATGGCCGTGCTTTTAAGCCGATTCAAGCAAGAGTAGATATCGGTGATGACCTCCTGTGCTCTTCTTTCGGGTAAGAACCTTTTTCAACCTTTTCCATTTTTTTACTGTTTCATACCGTTAAGGATCAAGGAACATACTATAACTATATCAAGTCGTACTGATGGTCATTGCTTATCAAACTACAGAAGTGGGAAGCTCCTATTAGATTTTGTAACTATAACTATATTGGTAATAACTTGGTTAGCAAGGTCTAATCCCAATTTGCAATTTTGACAAACTTGCCTTATAAGGCCTGGCCGAAATACTAATAACAACGTGTCAAGAATTTCTTTCCGTACGTTTCGTAATCTAATCTAAGGTCTACTAGAGGTGGAGTAAATCGCGGAAATCTTCTATTACCATTTTGAAAGCAACTTCTTAGTTTGTCCTGAGTGCATATTAATTTCGTTTAAACTTGAACTTTCCTGGCGCTATCTTGAATTGTTAAGATCTCAGTTTTTTAATTCTTCTTCGTGCCATCAACTGTTCCATGATCTAATCCTGACTGACTCGATCATCGATTTCATAGCAGTTGTAACATCACGACGGAATTCCAGCCGATTGCGATAATTCTGAATGTCTAGTGTTGGAGAATTACCGGAAGAACAGTGCAGGACAGGGGAGAGCATCAAAGTGTAAAGTAAATACTCTTCTGGAAGGAAACATAAGGGTACATCGGAACAGGACCAGAAGTCTTCCGCACACTTCTATGACATGTGAGCATTAAAGAAGTCGGCGACAACAAAACAATTTCATAGTGTTGTTTCATTGAACCTGCACAGTCCGGCTTTTGACGTCAAAAACGAAAAATTTTAAAAATTAAATGTGAGCAGCATGTATTCCTTGTTTTCTCGAGTAATTTGCAAATACACATATTTAGCCGTCCTTCAAATATTTTGTTTCAAATGTTCCTTCATTTGATCAAAGATTTGGGGATCAACTACAGCCCCGAAGTCTCTACATTCTTTTTCGACGGCGATTTTTCCTTTCGTTGCAGGAAAACCATTAAAATCTTCCAATGCTGGTTTCAACTTTTGGAATTCTCCTTTCTTCACTCTTCTTCGTATCATGAAGCATTGGACTATCGGAACCTCACTGGTTTACCGCCTTTTGTCTTCGATCACAGGAATCCATACCCACGGGGGTGTTGCGCTTCTGGTCTAGGATCCACAGCTCATGAGCTACAAAATGATAAGGTTTGAGCATGTTGTGAGGCAATAGATGGCGTTGTTTTTCTTCAACACGGTTTCAGATAGCAGCAATTACAATAACAGTTCAAATCACTTCAAATGAACATACTACACATAAATTGGGGAGAAAGGAGCGCGATTTCGTTATGGGTCTACTTTTGCAATGTGGAAATATGGACATTGACTGCCCTAATGCATGTAAAGACGGTGTATATCAGAAGAGCATGGAACATCAGGGAGTCAGGTATACATTTCACTACGAAAGGTATAAACTGATGGGGGGAATTAGGGATGATCAAAATTTTTCCAGGAACCTCCTCAATGTGGGAGCGGTAAATGTCTTGCCAATCTAGAATGACACGCAAATGCCTCAAGTGGAACTCACTTTTGAGAAGTAAATTCTTTACGATATGCTGTTGTTCTCCAATTTTCTTGTTACAAATAATTTTTTACTTCCACATAGACCCTTAGGCTTTAGCCATTTTTCCCCCGAAGAACGAGTACGAAGCAGTTTTAGGATTGTAGGTTGAATGATTAACTACGGATAAAACTTATGTTTTCACCTATTCGGTGATGTAGGTAAATAGGAATGCCAGTGATTCAGTGTCAATTGAGATATAGTGAAATGCACTCTTTTCAGACATTTGTAAACCTAATAATGGTAATGCCTTCTTTCCTTGCCCTTTTTCCACGTCAGTGCGGTAACGGTAAAATCCAATTTATTCGGTGGTTGACTTGCAGATAGGTCATTATGGTGCAGTCTTTAGATACTTAAAGCAGAATCTAATTATTGTTTGGAAAGAAGTCCAATTAACTTATTTGCTCTCGTATTGCAAAAATTTCACGATTTACGAAAGATCTCTTAGTTATTTCTTTCCATTTACAGTGACTGCTTGACTTTTATCCAAGTACTTCCCAATAGTCACATATCCTTTTGCGATTTGAAAGCTAATCATGATATACCATTCGGTACAATCCTATTGACTGCTGCTAGACTACTAGTTTCATAATGTTCATGTTCTAAAATAAAGCAAAGTTGCTTCAAAATTTTTCGAATGCATTGTGTGTTGACATCAATTTGAATGGGAGATACTCCGGTGATTTGCTGTACGAAGCGTGCCACCAATGGAACATGCATATGAATGTATGTAAGTAAGTAAATTTTACGGAAAAAATATAGAGAATCTAGCCATGTTTACAATACGCTTGTCGGTAACAAAGGGAGTCCGATGTCATTAATAACTCAAATTCGCACTGACCATTTACCTTGTTTCTGAAACGACTGTCTTCTCTTAGAAGTTTAAGCAACTTATCGGAGAAATATCTAAGGATCGATGTACAATTCGATAATTAAGTAAAGTACATATTTACACGCAACTGGAAAATGAATACGAACTACTGGTCTTCTCCCTGTTAACAGCTTCCACTTACCCGTTCAGTTAGAAATGATACATTCTTTAATATAGATGGCCAACCTCCGGCCCGCGGGCCACATGCGGCCTCGAGTAAGATTTGTCCGGCCCGCTACTGAATTCTTTCGTTGCATATTACCACGGCCCGTCTAAACTTAATTCACAATGAATCATAAGGATACCACAAAAATGTATATTTTTCAAGATTACTCGCAGCATAAAACTTCTACAAAAAAGGTTGCCCATACTTTAAACGTACTGAACACTACATGTAATACTTCAAACGTTCATCGAATTTATGTTAAGCATTTATGGCATTTAAATACGATTAACTGTAATTTTAGTGTTTCCTTTACATGTATTCATCTGGACACCTGAAGTTATGTAATTTGCACGTCGATTACTTTTTGTCTCCGTCCGGCAGATCCTTAACCATGAATTTCATTCTATGTTCGTCTATGAGTAGCTAACTGTACCTCAGCTCGGTTAATTCTGATTAAGGTAATTTTTGTTTCAGAAGTGAAATTGAAGCACTTACACGTTAACCACTAATGAGGAGTATGTATGCTCTTAACAAAGCGTAATTTACACGTGCTAACTAAGTTGAATATGGGGCCATTCAGATGATTCCATCTACGCTTTGAGGTAAATTTAAGTGCAGAACCGTTGGAATTTTTGTTTCTGTTAGAATGAAGGTGTCGTATGCTTTCATAGTTATATTAAAATTAAATTCAAACTTATGTAATACTAAACCAATACTCTACGTATTACAAAAGAGTGGATGAAGTCTGAGATATATCGGTGTACCAAAAGTATGGAGACACCTAAGTATTTAGTTGGGTATGAGCTATTAAAAATCACAGAGGTCCATACAATTTCTAACGAGAAATCCAATGGTGGCCTTAGATTTGACCATGAAATGATCGTTTCCTTTTCTTCATGAAAACCCGCATTGTTGGCGTCGGAAATCGAAAGAGCAGGAAATTTTACGTCCAACTAAGTGTTTATTTTATAGATCAAGGTTACCTTAAAGAGCACTACAAGGTCATTTAAACATGAACCAGATACTAGGGGCTGGATAGCCCCGGAACATCAGTAGGGAAATCCTTCCACGAAAATGTCGTTAGAACAAAGGTTTTTTACTTTGAAAAAGTGCACCGCATGGTCATCTTAAATTTGATTATTTTCAAGTTGTTTAAAGAACACTAAGTCACTAGTTCATGTTCAAGTAACCTTCCACTTGAGTATAGAATTTTACTCAATCTTTTTGTCCTTTCTTAAATAAATATTTGTTATAATAAAATTAAAATAATTATTTGTTTGTAACTGGATGAAAATGATTTTTCATTGCTTTACTTCTTTTCGAAGAAAAGTATGGAAAGATGGATGTAGCTTATACCCTTATCAAGGTTTTTCCCTAATTGGTCTCTTGGACCAAAATCTGTTGATTTGTCTGTACACAGTGTACAGGCAAAGCTAAGTATTCAAAATCTACCTGCATACATACCTGTGTTTTTGAAATTTAAAATTTGAAATTTCGATAAAGTGTTTCAGTTGGTGTCGGTATTCTATTATGTTTCCATGGTAAAAGAAAACTATAAAAAGTTCAAACGTGTTTTCTGGCATTTGAAATTTGAAATCAGTGATTGAAGTGATTGTGAATGAATGGTCCGACGAAGGAAAGTACTCTGCTTCATATAACTTGGACGAATATATACCAGAAACACTAACACTCATAAAAAAGGGGTTGATACATCTTGTGGTGAATCCATTCCTGAGCTACCAAATGATAACAGTGAAGAAGCATCAAAGGATGAAAGAAAATTATTCAAATAGCCAGAAATCAGCTTAGATTACGATAAGTCACCAAGTGGTGTTGATTCTTTGGATCAAATTGTTGGAATATTTTTGTGAAAACCCCAGATATACCTTTCTAGTGTTTTATTTGGATTCCAGTGATAATATTAATTAATATTATTGATATGTTCGCGGTCAATGCATTTATAATATATACTGATATAAATCCTTCTTATAATCAAAATTACAAAACACGTCGTCGACGTCGCTTCATCAAAGACTTGGGGCAATGGTTTTAGTTACACCCCACACAAAGAGACGTCAACATTTACCTGCTGGAAATAATGCTGCTGAAATTGTACAACAGTTTAGATTTGGCATATGTTCCACACAAGCGACGATAAAACCATCGTAGTCATTGCAGTTAACAACTCGCTCTACAGCAAAACGGGCAAGTTGCAGCCTTTGCGAATATAACTTACACGCTAATAAACATGGCACAAAGTGTAACGTATGCAACAAATTTATATGTTCATGGCACCAACGTAAATATACCACCTGCACATCAGGTGAGCCAAATAACGACAATGAAAGCTCTAAGAAGTAGAAAATGTAAAAATTCGCTTTCAGCAAATAAAGTCATCCTAAAGTTAATGCGCTTTTAGTATGATTTGAAAAAAAAGAATGCTCTTCAAAACCGTATTCATGCATTTATAAACAATTTATGTAGACTGCACGATTTTTACTCGTAAACGTAATAGTATGAAAACTGACGCCAGGGACAAATGTGGGGAAAAATTTTTAAGGACTATTGAGGGTTAAGGTAAATTTGAACTATAAAATGAATACTTATCTGCACGTAAAATTTCCTTCTCTTTCGATTTCCGAAGCTAAGAAGAGAAGAAGCAACCTTGAAATGACCTTGAAATTCTATTTCATCGTCAAATCTAAGGTCACCATTGAATTGTTTGTTGAAATTTACATTAAAAGTCTTGACTTTTGCCATTTCTTAATGCGCCATATCCGCCACATATGCGCCACTCGAGGTAGTTGTATTTGAATGGGGGTAAATTCTTGACCTCTGCTTTATGCAAATTAGCAAGAAAAGTATTGAATTTATCGCCGCAATTTTCAACTAAAATTTTCGCAAATAACTTAAGAATATCAATTCAGTTCCCGAAGCTGTACATTCGAGATGGTCGACGTTTTCATCTCTGGGCAATTCCAAGTAAATACATCGAAACATCGTAAAAAGACAAGTGGAAGACTAAATACAAAGTGAAGTCGAAACAACAAAACCGCCAAAGAAGAAAATTAAAAAGAAAAAGAAAATCCAAAACATTCTGAAACAATCCGAGTCCACGGACGGTACGTGGAAATTCGACCGTTGCACGCAGTCATAATTTTTCAGTACACGCATAACGCCATAAAAGAGATTTACACATCACGCGGATAATGATTTCGGGTGCCGTTTTGTTCCCGCGAGGGCCCCGCCACGGTTCGCCTACTAAAGCGAGAAGAACGAAGACGATCGCGAGGTCGATAAAGCGAGACGGAAACGTCCTGAACGATCTGCACTCGCCGAATGCTGTGTGTACGGCCATCCCAGTGCATTGAACCGAAGAATACGAACCCGACGATGATGGTGATGACGATGACGACGGCCAAAGAACGAAATGAACACCGCGACGGTGAAGCGACGAGCCGTGGAAGCGAGGAAGGAGCGAAGGAGTTTCGCGATCTTTAAACAGATACAGCAGCCATGCAAATGGCATTGTCTGGATCCTCAACATGCAGTTATGTGCAAGCGATTATTTCTGTTTATCGATTCCGTTTTGGCGTGTTACTCGCGAATTTCGTCCGTAAATAGAATCGCTCGTATTCTTATGTCGTTGCGACGTTTTACACAATGCTACAAGAAAGCTAGATGGTAGGTACTTTAATTTGGAGGATGAGCTTTGTCTGGGAACAAGTTCAAGCAGAACAGGAAATTTTGTGATATATGTAATGCGAACTTATCACGAGAAGGATATTTTGTTGTCTCTAAATGTATTTCACTTTTACGGAGCGATTTTTCTTCCAACTCGGTGTCATCGATGTAACCTATGCATTTGCAGCACATTGATTTTATCTAGATTGGCTAGAAAGGCAGTTAACACTTTACGTCTGAATTTCGAGGATTGTACGCTATGGTGTGATTTGACCATAGTGCATGGTTGGTTGAATATAGGCCCAAGCAGATTAAAAGCATTCGCTAGCAACAGTGTAGCAGAAGTTCAGAAATTAACCGCACAGTACTTACTCCTACCCATACGTATCAAGCAGACAGAACCCAGGCGATCTTCTATCTAGAGGTTATTGTCAAGATGTATTGAAAATTCAAAGTTATGGTCGAATAGTCCTGAGTGGGTCGAGGATAAAAAACACTTTTGGCCATCTACAATCTACACACATCAAACTAGGTTTGAAGATTCACCTGATACAAAGAAAACTAGCCATGGAAAAATTCCTGTTGAAAACATCGACATCGAACCAAAGGTTTTCAAAACGCCTGTCAGCAAGTGAAATAGGTAATAACTATAACACGTTGACTGCCGATAACCCAGCAGCCCCTTGGTGGGAAACCATCGTGACTCAACAGTTGAGTCATCGTCAGTCAACGTGTTAAAAACGAATACCTTCATCAGAAGATTAAGTCCATCAAATGTTGTAATCAGCTTAGCAATAGAAGTAGAATTTTGGGCATTGTCCCGTACTCGGATAAAACTAAAGTGCTAATAGTTGGAGGGCGTTTGAAAAATTCAACAAGTAACTATTAACAGACGCGAAACATCATGTATTAGATTTGCATTCGAAACATCATTGTACACGTTTGAGAAAGAACATGTGAGATTATTGCATAGTGGCCCACAGCAATTATTGGCACCTGTCTGGAAACGATTCTGGATTGTAAGTGGGCGGACTCTTGCTAAGTCAGTTGTAAGACGTCGCATAACATGTTTTAGACATAAACCACGAATGCTTCAACTAATCATGGGCTAGCTTCCTGAGCAGCAACTTGTACCAAGTACACCATTTAGTATCACTAGTATATGGTGGACTACGCAGGACCACTATTTGTTAAAGATAGGAAACAACGAGGATAGAAAGGTAGAAAGTGGTACGTAGGTATTTTTGTATGCTTTTCTACATAGACTATCAATTTAGAGCTAGTATCAGATCTCACTAAACAAGCCTTTCTTATGTCATTAACACGATTTATGGCGAAACGCGAAATGCCCTGTAAAATAGATTCTGACAATGGTAAAAACTTTGTAGCAGCATAGAGAGTTAAAACAATTATACGAATTTATAGAGAATCATGGTACTGAATTTACTGATTGCTGTTCCAATGGAAAGATAACATAACTTATGCCTCCATACATGCCCCACTTTGGCGGATTGTAGGAGGCAGGTGTAAAATCTTGCAAACTTAATCTAAGACGACTATATTCGTACAAATGGAGCCTTATCCCGTTATCCTCTAATCCCCAATACCTAACTCCCCTATTCCGGCCCACTTCCTCGTGGGAAGATCTTTAGTGACCATTCCAGAGCTAGTTGGCAACAACTTCCGATGGGCAAGTTAAAAATATCAACACCAGCGTCAACAACATTTTTAGAGTCGCTGGTACAAAGAGTACTTGGCAGAGCTACAACGGCACATAAAGTGGACGAAACGAAGCGAAGAATTAAAACTGGGTTCGTTGGTTGTTAGAAATGACAATTGCCCACCACTAAGATGGAAGTTGGAGTGAGTTACTCAACTACATCCAGGTAAGGATGGTATAAGTAGAGTCGCATTCGCGTCGTCAATGGTGAAATCAAGAGGTTCTACTCCAAGCCATCCCCATTTCCAGAAGCAGAAGAATGACGATTGCAAACTCCTGAGAGCTTCCAAGACCGGGGCCATGTTTAGAATCCATTATAAAAGAAGTTTTTATTCAGATTTAATCATGTAGATTTAAATATTTATAATAAAAATAACCGCGCTGCACTGAATCCACCACTCTTGACAAAATGTAGTGTAAATTCCCTATGACTGAAAATCATAGAATCAAGTAAAGTGATGTCAGTATACGCAGCAATAGAAAAGTCTGTCATTAATCAATATACATATGTACACTGAACAAAAGTCAAGAATAAAATAAACACTACCACTTTGCTAATGAGAACCACTTTTACCTCCTCCAGCCGATCTCCAAAGTGTTTAAGAATAATACAGCTCAAACCATAGCATTCACACTCGAACGAACAACAGGGCCTGCTAATACCATCCTTCACCTTCCTTTGTGATGGAGATCTTTGTCAAGCCGACAGTGTGCTCTCAACATGGCCACTGTGCTCCCAGCTTAGTTCTTGCTTATTCGCAGCAATTCCTTGTTATTGTTATCTGATGGTTCTGCAATAAAAGTGCGAGGCTGTCCTAGTCCTTGTGCCTTCCTTCAACGTTTATTATGCTGCTCCTTGGGATAGCTTCTCATCTTGGTCTTTACGGTTTGACAAGAAATTCCACATGCAGGATTTAGCACCATAAAGTCCCTCATTACCATCGTCCTTGCCAGGAGGCTTATCTCTTCGCTTCCTTGCATCATCTGCGTCCCAGTGTTCACCGTAGTTTTACCCCATTTCCTTCTGGTAAGGATACCAGTGAATTTTTGCATTCCTAAATAGTCCTTCATTGTATTTTCACCTTCTGAATTACTTTAAAATCTGCTTGGGTGCCCGTCATGATATAGAGTTTCCTGTTCTTCTTCTTGTTTCCTTAAGATTTGCGCGCAATGTGGTTACGGTGATACCCGCGATCTGAAAAATAGTCACATAGGGTTTTCAGGTTCGTGCTAAGGAGTTTCTACCTCATACCGTTCTAGTTCTGGTGAAATAAAATTTGCTAAACGATATGTCTGCTAAATATTTGCTCCGTTATAAGTCGCTTTTTATTTTGGTACCTCAGGAATCTAGAAGAAGCATAAGAGACGCTGGTTAAAGAAGGTATCAATTTAGTACTTTGTGAGATGGGCTGTGGAGGAATCTCAACACTTTTATGGAGGCTGTCGACTAAAAATACAAAAACATCTTTATAAAGCTCTCTCTATATAGAAATTTCCCCCAATATTCTAAAGACGTTAAGACTTCTTAAGACATAGATTTTTGTGATATTACGATTTTATAATATTTCTTTAATCCTCACATTGAACCTGTCTTTGTTCTTTATGTTGTAACACCTCGGCAGCCTGCTAGAATATTAATTGATATCGTGATAGCATAACAAGTATGCAATGGGGTGGATATCATTTTCTAAAGAAGTGACGTTTCTTTCCATGATTGTTACTAAAATCCGGTCGATGTTAATTCGTAATACTGGGATCAATTTAACCGTTGCGAAAGCGCTCCATGATCCGTTCTGACTCCCAGTGACAACGTTTACACGCCCTATGAGCAACAACAATTGGTTTAATCGACTTTTGAAAATTCATCATCTCCGTCCGTCCCTGTTGCGTTCCGCACCGTTTTCACGCCAGCTATCTCTCTCTACCGTGTACCATCTGTGCAATTGTATTAGTTCACCGGTCGTTACGTTTATGTAAAACGGATATTGGCGATTTCGCTTTTTTTATTATTTTTTACGTGCTATGGTTGCCGTGATAATGCGTCTGAAAATAATTATGACATATTGACCGCGCGTCCATTCAGTTGCCGCTATGACATAGTTCAGTCCATTTTACAGGAGTAAATGTAGTAAATATTAATAACGGATTGTTGCAATAAAACTGATAATTTTAAAAATTAAAATGTTTGTTAATTGTTGAAGAGGAAACTTTTCGTAGTTGTATAATTGTCGTCTTGTATCATTTTTTTACACTTTCCTTATGCTGCCCCTTTGAATATTACAGGTGTAACAGGGTTTATTAAGTCCTCGATTTCTCCCGTCATAAATCCTAATGTGATATCCACGTATTTATGATGTAATGCGGCTTCATTTCCTTCTTGAGACAATGGCTAATCATAGAAGCATAACTTTCTAATCAAATTTCACTCATTTGTGTTTCCTTATAAGCTATGCGTTAAACACTTAATTATAATTTCATATTGGACGTAACATATACCACTGAACAGATATTCCGTATCTAAAACCTTCATAACTATTACATGTTAACGATATGTAATCACTACTTACTATTTCTTTAAAGAAACCGCCAATTTTATTCTAAATTTGTTAAATAATAGTCATGCAGAATTAAACTAATATATTTAATGTATTCTACCGAATTTTATATTTATTATTAGATTTAAACTAAATTTTCTTCAGATTGCCAGGGATGTTTTCAAGGTTCTAAGAATCTGACTATAATTTCTTTTATTTCGTCACTTTTCATCAAAATTACAATGCTGCTTTCACAGATTAATTCCATTCAATTGAATATAGTTATCGCAGCGTAAAACTAAAATTATGTAATTTGTCGTATTTCAACTTCAAATGAACACCAAAACGTTAAATTCATTGAAAATATCACGTTATACATCGAATCCTATCGAATTTCATTCTGACACGCCAGTATCCTACTAAACTTTACACTCTGTTAAAGCTCACTGCTAAATGAGTATGAAATGTGTACAATTTTACCGAATTTCAACCCGAGCAGTCAAGGTCAATGTTGATATTTGAAATTATGAAATTTCAAAACGAATTGTCACCGTCAAACATCAAATTTATATTGAAACATCATTTTTAATATTGTTATTTCAAATTTCAGTACCAAACGTTAATGATAAACGTTAAATTTCAACAAAAGAATGTCAAAATGTGCAGCTCACTCGAAATATTAAACACAAACACCAAATCCTGCGCAATATCAATCTGAGTCGCCATTACAAAAATTTAAGACAAAATGTCATAAATTAAATTTTGTCGAATTTCAACCTGAATCATCACAGTTTTAGATGCGACAGATTCTGCAAATACACCTTGGATGTATAACAAAAGGTTTAAACGCATGCTCCTCAAATAACAGGAAAATTATAATTCTGCGTGATTCAATTGCGTCTTCCATGATTGTAAAATGAGGAGTCTTTCTTTCTGCATCAATCAAGTAAATAAAGTGTACTCAACAAAATTCGATGGGATGACCGCATAAACGTGTCAGGATTTGTCTTTGACCAATAATATAACCTATAAAATCTCGTTATCGAGGATATACACTGAAATTCGACGCTGGGAAGTGTATTGTACGTTGAGTGAATTTATAAGTTTCGCTTCCCTAAGTTTTGTTGTTCAAACTAATCGTCCAAGTTGCTTTTTCCTCAATTGAAAGTGAGCCTTTCTTTTTGTTAATTCCAATGTCGTTATCGTAGCTTTCACGTTGTTATAAGGAATTCGTATAGACCGGTGTAACTAGTGCAGGTTAGTAAACTAGTGTGAGCTAGTGTAGGCTAGGATAGTTAGTATATCGTAAGTTTTATTTTCGAGAACATCTGAGAGCTAACGCATGAGTTAGAAGCCGACATAGTCTGTAGGCTGTTGGTTTCCCGACATTTTTACATCAAATGCGAGAAAACCCGCCAAATTTCGTCCCGATACCGTATACTACACCGTACGGACGTCGACAACAGGAAACAATGTTCTTCTAAGTCCCGCTTTTATTTGATTTTAAATTTTTTACGCATTGAGTTGTGGGAAAATTCTCTAGAATCTTGCAGTTAATTTAGAGTTAGGAAATTGGGGATTTGTGTCCGAGTAAACAGGGGTTTTCTTACTTTTGTAAACATTCGAGTTTTTGAGTAAAAATGGTTTTTTTGTTACGTTTGCTATTTAGTACTATATTGATTCCTTTATTAATTTAAGGGGGAATTACAAGTACTTGTCACTTGAATATATGCCTGCTTTAATTACGTTCAGGTAAAGCTGTAAGGTAGCTGTAAGGCCGCTGGAATTCCACAGGTTACCGAAAGCGTGTAAACCAGGTAACAAACTAGCTTAATTGATTTCCTTAGATACACCTCAAGTGACAATAAAGTGCTGTTAAACATCAATCTCTCGCCTCAATTCATTTTATTTTTACTTCGCTTATGTTATTTTTAAATAGTTCTCGAGTACTTTTGCTGGTCGCTTCACGAGAGGATAAAGATCCAGACCATATACGGTTCGTATAACGTCGCACTACGTATTACGGAAGCTAAAGGGTCTCTCTGACTCCAGTCACTTAGATGTGATCCAGTTCTATAATTGGAGAGTGGTGCCTTACTATTAAATTCTCGACCTTTAACCTACTCCGTTTCCAATGGGCTAGCACGTCCTAAATCCCTATCTTTATCACCAACGGGGTGGGTTATCCGTACTGTAACTGTATCGGTCACGTTTATGACTCTTTCTATTATTTTCATTTTTAACAAAAGCTTTAAAAGCTAGTAACAGTGTACATACTCTTGTTAGTTTCCTAGGATTTCTGGTTTAACTTTTATTTTAAAAGCTAGATTGCACTCATAAAATCAGTAATTTATTAACTTAAATGTGTCTCTGTTCTGAACACCACGTCATAGATGCTCACCAATGTACAGCAAGAATGTTCTGGATATCACCACCATTTAATTTTGGTTACAAAGTTTCAATCATTTCTGCTTTTTTCGAGATACATTCTTTGATAATTCTGTTGTACATATATAGTAAAGGTCAACACCATTGTTGCTCGAATTAATATCTGGATTAGTTTGAAGAGGTTTATTTATTTCTTCTTTATACTTGATTGGTGATTGTACCGATTAGAGGTCTGGTAAATTGGGCCTAACTACCACGTCGATTATACTTTAAGTCAATCAATGTGAATCAATTACATAGAATTTATCATCTGGGTATTTAGAAGAACTGGATTCATTCCTCTTGTAAATGAAACCACCTGTTTGTAGTCGTCCAGGAAATATCGACAATCATTGCTGGTTCTACACATTTTTGGGTTACATTGTTACTTATCTTGATACTTCTTTCCTATATTAAAAAAATAAATAAATGTTAATTAAGATTAGAGTCTCTTTCACGGTTGTTAATCATTCTCTCATGGAAATTGGTGTCCGCTTCGACAAAAGGGTCTTTATGTATATTGATTTACGGATTTACTCTCATTTCAAGTATTACCACCAATTGGGGAACGAAACAAACACGGAGGATGGAAGCTTTTCATTATGGGACAACGTACACACATAGTCGGTACGTATGTAGGTATTTGCATTTGACAATGATGTCTATTTTGGATTTTGGGACGCCGGTTTTCGCGCCGTTGTCCGATCGGTTTGGTTATTGTTGTTTGATTTATCGTCGAGTTCTAATTATACGTTAACGATTTAGAATTATAGCCTTAATAGATTTTCCGTTAAACTTTGATGGGAACAAATGATCAACGGCGAACATAATAGACATATTGGCGTTTATGGATCGGTGCGGCCAGTGAGAGCGTTTGATTCATGGGCGTCATCTGCGAGAGTGTGGGTGGTGTCAGTCGCTCGGTCGGCGAAATAAATTCGATTTCGAATTAATTTCGTTTATAACCGATGTGCCGCAAAATACATATATTAATATACGCAAGCTTTTTAATTATCTAACTGATTTGCGATTGGATAAAATTCCATTCCTATCCCCTAATTAATTTATGTTAGTGAAAATTTTTGTAACAGCTGTTTCATCTATTAATTACTTTTTGATGTTGCGGTATACCTAATTATGCCAAATTATGCCTGACAAATCTGATAATTATGTAGTACATATTATTTGACCGATTAAAGGATGGAGATCATACATGTTACATCTGTTGTCATGGTACAGTAGCAAATTTTATTCATCACATGTATTTAATTAAAGCATATTTAATTCCGAATTTCAAGGTAGATTAATCACACATAAATAGCTTAATTAATGGATGCCCTAATAATTATTCCACCAGAAATTTACAGGCAAACTCAATTTTGGGAAAGAATTTCCTCTTGGACCACGGTACCAGGTGTACAAGTATGAATTAAATTGAATTCGGAAGAATGATAGAAAGTGCTTTATTCAAAGTATGCTCCAACGCTTGTTATACATTTGTCTCATCTTTCGGGCAATTTGTTAATACCACGCCAGTAGAAATCTTCCCCTTTTGCTGCGAACCATTCATTGAGACATTTTTTCACACCTTCGTACGAACCAAAGCGCTGCTCAACAAGTGCGTTACCCATCGATGCAAACAAATAGTAATCGAGAGGAGCCCAGTCTGGTAAGTAAGCCGCATGGTGTAGCACTTCTCAGCTGAATGCTTGCAACCTGTCGTGAACCGGTTTTGCCGTATGTGATGGAGCATTGTCATGAAGGAAAATGACTTTCTGTTGCCTCTTTTATTATTCTGGTCTTTTTCACGGCAGCGAACGGTTCAAATCGGTTAATTGTTGTTGGTAACGTTTAGTATTAAGCGTTTCCCTAGGTTTTAACAGCGCATAATAGACCACACCTTTCTGGTCCCACCCAACACAGAGCATCGTCTTTCTGCCAAAGCGATTTGGTCTCACGGTCGATGTGGATGGTGCACTTGGATCTACCCATGACTTTTTTGTAAAATATCACATGTATTTTTCGCTTTTCCATTTGCCTGTCGTTCAACTCATGTGGTACTCAACTACCGGTCTTCTGAACCTTTCCCATCTCTCGTAGCCGATTGGAAACGGCTTGGTGACTAGCGCCCAATTACTCGGTGAGTTGTTTTTGTATTTATCGAACCATTCCTCGTTCCTTTTCTGCAACATCAAAGTCACCACTTTTGAAACGCCAAAACGATCGTTTACACGTATCTGGCGATGTAGCATTTTCATGATAAGCTTCTCGAAGTAATCGGCACGATTCAGTAGCAGTTCTTCTCAAATGAAAACAAAACATTAATACTGTATGCGAATGCTCTTTGTTCGGTATAAATTTCGAAATATTGAATACAACAACACAATACTATGCACACACTTTTCCAATTTATCACTTGTGCGCGCCTGACACTTGTTGATGACACAACAAAATGGAGCGGTGTCAAATCTTTATAGCACAAAATGCATTGCTACGCATCCATTGTCTGAAATCCTCATTTTATACTTGTACACCTGGTACGTTCATTCAACAATGTGTTTTCCATTTTTAACTAACATAATGACTTGTCATTTATCAGGCGGAACCGGTATTAAAACTCTTATTCATTTTCTTTTTAAAAAGAAAATTTAGTCACAGAAATCCTTGTCTCCCGTTTACGCACCTAACCAGATCCCATTAACGAATTTGTATAAATGTTCAGCGAATTTATCCGTTTTTCCTGCATATTTAATATGTGCCTACTTCAATCTCGCATAATTCTTTGAACAGCACTTCACGCAAAGCAATGAATTATTTGGGCTTCGCCGCCAATCAAGTTATCATCACTCGTTAAAAAGGACTGGCACGCTCACGTCGCTCAAAGGAAGAGACAAGGAACGAGCAATTTCGGTATAAAATTCATTTACATATTAGATTTCCATCAGGCAAGGATTTTCGTAACCCATTTTATCTCTCTTAGCGCTTCGAAGAGGTGTACTCAATAATTTCGCGTAAATACGAAGCTTCGGGAAGCACGTACGGTTTCTGAGGAATATCGATAGGCGCTGTTAGTCGTCCTGTAAAGAGCAGATATCTTCCTTTTGTGTAATTTTAAACAGTAATGTTTTATAAAAATTGGTATTGGAAGGGTGAAGTATCTATAGAGGAATCTGAAAGTTCTTGTATGTCTAGAACTAACAATTGTACTTACTGCGTTGCTAGAACTATCTGGAACTTACCTGAAACAAAATGATAAGACATTAGATTATAGAAAAGAAATTATTAAAATGTAATATACATGAATATAGATATATTCAATTCATTTCAAATCTGCTCCTATCCAAAATCCTAAACGCCAACACCTGCTTTTGGTAATATAGTGGGCACGCAGAACTGTTTACAAAACAATACTAGAAAGAATCGATGATTAGGAGTAATATGGAGGAATGATCTGTACAAATTTTCTTTAAAAATCGTAAAGCTAGAATATAGTTAGAACCCCCTTTTCAGTGCTATTGATTTTTTCCTGAAATATGAGAGGTAGATTTGAAGAAGCAGAATAATTGCTAGATATATCGGATGAGCAAGTCGGTGAACATTACGGATCCAGTAATAAATCACTACAGCACAACAGACGGGTGATGGCGAGAAGGCAGGATGAAATCGCAATAGGTCTTCCCAATTGCTCTGCACTGGTATTGTGCGAAGTATTTCTTTCTCTCTCTTTCAAATCCGTACAAGCAATTATATTTCTGGAAGGTGGAACCTTATCTACGCGACCGCTCGCCATCACCCGTCTGTCGGATAATACATGAAGAGGAAAGCTCACAGCGTACAGCCGTATTGTATCACAACACAAAGAATACTGGCAAAAATTTATTTGCAACACGTAAACTCTGTGACCACTTTAACAAACGATGACAATTCAAAATTATTTTCGAAATATTTATCGCTTTTTTTCTGGACATATTATTTGCATATAAATTGCTTATTTGATATGAAGGTGATTGCAAGGACTGTTGGATAATTCACTGACACAATATCACATCGGTAAATTCCTCACCACACAATTGTTTATAATAAAATCGGTGACACGTGTTTCGCCAGCTCGAGACAAGCATTTTCAACAACCGCATAAACTGGTTATAAACAAAACGCGTGTCACCGATTTGATTATAAACAATTGTGTGGTGAGGAGTTTACCGATGTGACATTATGTCATGATAGGAATTGAGTAAAAAAAAGTAAATTTTACTATTTAGTTATACACTTACTGCATGTTTTCTTTTTGGAACGGTGGGCTCAGAAGAGGGTAATAAAAAATAATAGAAACAAAACAAAGATATTAAAAGAACCACACAAAATAATTAGTGTTCGAAGTGAAGGTTTAGAATTATTTGAAATGGAACTGAAGAAGCAGTTCGTATGCAAATTTACGTAACATTTTTGCACAGTTTTATTATGTGCTTCTACACTTCGTACATCTATTTTGTTTGTTTGCCAAAACAATAATATGATCTTGACTGTTGTATCTTACATCACCAATCATCCTTTTCGACAGAGATTTTGAGCTAAATGTTTACTGTTTTCCCGTTGAGCTTCTAGATGTAAATCTTTGACGATGAGTCATGCAAATCTTTCTCGTAAAGCTAAGCGTATTCAACGATTTCTCCTCATAGATGGTTGGCTGTTTGTATCGAAGCCAAGCACTGTTTACAGAGACATTCCCATTCCCATTCTAAAATTTATTTGCCAATATTTTTATCTAAATAATCTATACCACCCATATACGTATTGTAAGCAGAAACAATGGCGCAACACTGAGTATCGATGTACCTCTAACCTTTCTGACTAAATATCCTATATTTGTCACGTGGATTTACTCAATTTCTATTAGACACCACAGTGGCTATATTATTATTTTGATGCCTCACTAAAGTTGTTCTAGTCTCGAGATATGTTACTTACAATTAGTCACAGTTTCCTCTTGATTCTTTTAGAAGCTCAAATTTACATTTTAAACGAGGATGTTCTACTTTATTAGCCCCTATTGTGCAGTCTTTACCTTTCAACTTCTTTAAGAGTCTAAGAAGTAAAAGAAACGGCCAAAAGAAAATCATAAGTTTCATCATTATGTAATCATAGTATAATAACTAGAATAATAATGATATATCTTTTTGGCCATTTTTATGCTTCGTAGACTCTACTACTATAACCTAATGGTAATTTACTAGTAAAATCTAATATAATAGTTGCACCAAAAGCCGCTTCATCTAATAAAGTCTCTCTGCGCCCTTTGTAGACAAAACTTCCAAAATCCTTTGTTTCATACTATGACGCCTATAGTATAATACCACAGCTTCATCTATTTTGAAGTCCCTCTCTCTGTTGGAATATCCCTCTAGTTAATCTGACATAACCACTCGTTTGGTGAAATCTATTGGCTTGAACTGTTGCTAATATGTATATGAATAAATATTCAGATGTGAGTGAAATTCTATTGATAATCGCGGACTACCTGTACCACACTGATGAGTCCTAGTAGGAACGAAACTGGTCTGTGGTTGCAGTCTAGGATTAATAACTCATAAATTTCCTCCGTTTTAAAATTGGCACATGCAATTTGTGCTTTGCATGCTAACTGTGCTAAAGATTTGCCTAACAAACGTACCTCAACCATTAGGTCGTTTCATAGATAGTCATTTAGATTCTTCTTGTTCTTCCTTTTGTTTGAACCATATGCCCATCATTGATTCGGCTTCTTCGGAAATTTGGATCAAAATCGGTTCTATCAACCTAATTGTAACTCACGATAGGGTGTGTCTTTTTCAACGAATCAAACAAAATTAATAGGCGAAATCCGGACAAGTGGCAGAACCGATAGAAAAACAAGACAACTTATTTTAAGAGTGTATCAAATTAAAACTTTCTCTTTTACATAATTCTGCTTGCGTTAGGTAAAAGCATGAAAAGTCTAAACTTCATATTTCTGTATCATTATTAGTTTCGGAAACACATTTACTCCCTTTCGTCTTCTTGATACCGTTACTGCAAAAAGAAGAGTGCAGATAAATTCCGACTTGTGACAGTTCCATGGATTTATATTGAAGCTATAGATGGGATGTTCAAATATATGCCAAGAAATGTGTTTCCTGTTTCATTATGTTCCTTGTCAAGTGCCGTGGTTTCTTTAGTTCCAAGGCGATCCTAATTTCATTATATTTGGCAGTAGTATGCCACATTAACTATTCTTTACTCGTGGAAAAATCTAGTAGGACGATCTCTTGAATCACAAAGGACCGTGGTTTGTTCTCGATGACTATTATAGCTCTGGTATGCCAGAAAATATATTATGACAATTAGAAACTAATTCGTCTTTCACAATCAGGACACAAAGATATATGCAGTAATATAAAGTATATCACCTCGAATACTTGGTACAATTGCCAACATGCACCTATACCGAGTAATTGTAAAGCCTCTAGATCCTAAAGAATTATCAATCGCCTTTTTGCTAGGGTATGAAGAAAGCAGGAAAATATCGAATTTAGGTTTGATCTAGCACTAAAATTTCCTATATCTAACTATAGAAATCTATCATTGTCACGCGACATTGGAGTTGCTCTAAAATTATTAATCCATTAACACCTAAGATCTTTGACTTTTTAAGTTGTTTTCCAACTCAATTTCCAGGGTCATAATAAAGAAACAAATGAATAAGGGTAATGTTTCCCAATGTTGTTGGGTGTGGTTCTTCGGAATCCAGGCTCAGGATGAATGAAAGAGATAACACAAAATGTACGTTCTCAACTTTTATGATTTCTTTCACATGGAAATCGGGCATGTCATTAACATGAATATGAAAATGTTTCCTGTTAGACTTGAACAATTTCGTGTACTGACTGAGCGCGGTTTCCTATTTTTGCACAATTTCTTTGTGAAAAAGTTGAATATGTACATCTTCTTTTCATCCTTTCATTTAACATTCGCTAGAAAGAACGCAATTCTGAGCTCGGATTCACAAATAGCACGTCCAAAAACACTCGGAATCATTACGTTTATTAATTTATTTCTTTGTTATAAATATGGAAATATAGTTAACAAAACAAGTTAGAAAATCAATGGACTTTGTGGCTAATCGGGTAGTATTCCTTTTGGGTTCCTCCAATCGTAATCCAGCACAAAGGCCCAAATCAGGAATGTCACAATGTCTTGGAGCAATGTTTTGCAATGACTGCTTTGGATCCCAGTCGCCACTTCCCAGGATAGTTTCTAGTAAATATTTTTAAAATATTCAAACGATATAAAGAAGGCATTTGAAGTCTTGATAATTAGTTATTATGGAATAAAGAAGTTTACGCTAAGCTACCGATCTTAAAGGGACATCTTTGGATAGTACATGTTTTAACCGCGAGCTTACTAGTATCAGTCAGTTCGAATTAATAATGGATATACCCCTAATTGTTAATCAGAATATTATTGCAAATTAATCTATTTACAAGTACAAACTGTCAGCTACCAATTTACTTGAAAATTTAATTTGAATCTTTAACCAAGTGCTCACGATTTATCGTCAAAGCGAAACGGTAACTCTTTCGTTGAGCAAATAAAGCAAAGACAGGCAGACAGAAGTAATGGAGCATAAATCGAACTAGTCTATTCTTTATCTCGCATCTGCCCATCTTCGCTGTCTGCGAAATTGTTTGACGATACGATTGCAGCGGGCCCGTCTCGGCAGGTGCAACACAAAATCTATCGGGTAAATGTCGGTATCTTGCGCAAAACCAATAACTGAACGACGGAACGAACGCAATGACGAAGAAGAAACAATTGCGAAGTGTTGGCAAAGAAAAAAACGTTGTTTGTTTCATCTAAGGAGCTACCGCATGACAATTATGTTATAAATTGTGCGGCTGCTTTGTTGTTACCAGAAGAAACATAGGCACTTGGTGTGCAACGTATACATAATTGCATTATGCGATGCTTATGTGGTATTGTATAAACGGTATTGATTATGACAGGCTGTCGATGATGCAATATCTTAAAGCTATTCGTGTATTTTGAAAGCTACATGAAGGTACAGAAGGAGCCGGGTATGGTAGTTGGTAATTATTTATGCAAGTTGTGTGAGTTTAAGTGTATGTTTGGATCAATTATGGAAAGCTTGTTTAATGTCAAACAGCGTGCGGTCGTTTTTGTGCTTGCGGTAGTCCCACGAAGTAAGCATTGTATTGCACATGCACGTCTAGTGGCTAAGAAATTGATCGGCATGTTAACGAGGTGTTATAGCCATCGCTACCATTTATTCTCCATTAAATATGTCACTCTAAAGCGGATGTAACCGTTTCGTTACCAGTGACATTGAATTTGTTTCTAGCTCGGTAAGTAGGACAAAGATAAACTAAAAGAAGTAGTTGGCGATCAACAAAGTTTACATAAAATCGCCCAAAGTACTATGCACATACAGCGCTTGAATTACTCATGCCTTTTCATAATTTTCAATTAGTCTTCCATCTGTCAATAAATCCGCTCCAATAACCAAATTCGGCAATTTTTACTAATGTCGAGCCGGAAATGATATGGACAATTTTCTGGTAGTTACCGGAGAACCTATCTTCAAAGTAACTTATGTAGAGGATGTAGATTCCAAGTTTCGAACTGGAAACAGTTTCTGCTTTTCTTCGTTTAGTTAAAAATGTAATTACAAAGTGATTCTACATTTTTCTTACTTTTATGCGATAAAGTTTAATTAATCAAAAGCCACCAGTTCTTCTCATTTGATCTCGCCTGAGGCCCCAACGTACAATTGAAAAATTCGTAAATTGCGCATTTATCAAACTGACGTGTAATATAAACGAAGTTATACCTAGATTTGCGGTTAACGACCTTTAATCCCGGAAAAAAAGGGATAAGAGAACACCGCACGTACGATGTAGATATTCGCTTGATGATTCTCCGCAATTACTCGTCGCAAAGCTAGTGCAGTTAAGTAGTGCGAATCAAGGATAAATCGGTATCACTAATTACGTTTTATGGCAATAAGAATATTTAAATTCCACTTACTCCGAGTTTCCAGAGAAAATGTTGATCTTTAATGAACTTGAAAGTTAAGAGAAGGTACATCAAGTTTAATGATTAGTATGGAGAGACGTCGTTTGTACCAAACCTATTAAGCTTCGATTAACCACTCCAATTTTATTCGTACTAAAGCGTACGGCCGATCCCGAAAACGTCCGAGACTTCCTAGTAGATGTAGAAAGCGAGGGCAAAAGTCTTTCCTTACTATCGCAATTAGGAACTGCTAAAGGGAATAAAAGTTGTAAACGTAAGAGGTAGCTGTAATTTTGAAGGCATTTTACCTTAAATGGAGACATGCTTATAACGAGTGACTTACATCTTCTCTTGTCTTTTGGTATTTGAATTGATGACTAAACCGCCAAGGCTGCTACACACGTTTAGGCGATCTGTTAGGTTGGCCTAAATAGGCCAGGCCTGTGCAGTAAAGTGAAGTAATGATTTTAACAGCGAACAGTTGAATGTACACAGTTTGGCTGAAAAACCCCCTCAGCTTTGACCTCGCTTGCTCACCTTTCCACAAATTTTAACCACTAATGCTAACGATGTTTTGTCCTCTGACTGATAACAACACTCACAGTTTCTTTCTATAACCAGGACAGTTACAGCTATACTAGTCGAAGAACTATTAATCGATTTTGAAATGAAACTAGTTTGCGAACAGCGCACGTTGCACTCGGTCTTTTCGCCCAATTTTCTATAGCATCGTTGCCAAACATTATTACTGCGTTCTTCATTTAGCCACCTTTTTGTTTTGTTTACATCTGTCAGGAGTCAAAATTCGGTTCGAAAATTAAAACGTTATGTAGGAAGCCTGTCTTGTTAAAAGTCTTAAAATTTAAGATCAAATATTTTACCGGACATTGTTATACATATTTAAGGAAAAAGAAATCATACCCAAAATCAAACTATTGACTTGTTTTTTGGTGAAAAGACGATGTTTTGAAGCATAAATATTTTACGGTGTAAGTCATCGTTTGTGTAAAAAAGCACTTTTCCTGAAAGAAAAGCAAAAAAATAATGTTAAATATTTAAGGGTGCAATTTTAAAATCAAGCTACCAGCCCTAAGGATAAAATGGCGAAAAATTTTCGCGTTCTACAGTTGGCTACATTTTTGTTTTGTTTACATCTGTCATCAGTCAAACTCCGGCTCTAAAATTAAAACGTTATTTAGGAAGCGTGTCTTGTTAAAAGTCTTAAAATTTGAGATCAAATATTTTACCGGACATTGTTATACATATTTAAGAGGAAAAAAATATACCCAAAATCAAACCATTGACTTGTTTTTTGGTGAAAAGACGATGTTTTAAAGCATAATTATTTTACGGCGTAAGTCATCGTTTATGTAAAAAGTACTTTTTCTGAAAGAAAAGCAAAAAAAAATGGATGCTAAATATTTAAGGGTGCAATTTCAAAATCAAGCTACCAGCCCTAAGGATAAAATGGCGAAAAATTTTCGCGTTCTACAGTTGGCTACATTTTTGTTTTGTTTACATCTGTCATCAGTCAAACTCCGGCTCTAAAATTAAAACGTTATTTAGGAAGCGTGTCTTGTTAAAAGTCTCAAAATTTGAGATCAAATATTTTACCGGACATTGTTATACATATTTAAGAGGAAAAATATATACCCAAAATCAAACCATTGACTTGTTATTTGTGAAAGGACGATGTTTTAAAGCCTAAATAATTTACGACGTAAGTCATCGTTTGTGTAAAAGGCACTTTTTCTGAAAGAATAGTAAAAAAATTGATGCTAAATATTTAAGGATGCAATTTCAAAATCAAACTATCGGCCCTAAGAATAAAATGACGAAAAATTTTTGGGTCCTTCAGTTGGCTACTTTGTTGTTTTATTGACATCTGTCATCTGTCAAATCATTTTTCTCAATTGATTTATGTTTCTTGAATATATTTGAATGAATGTCCAGTATTACCAATATGTTAATATTCTTAACTTCAAATTTTCGTTCACGTCGCTTTCAGCTGTATTTGCTCATTATGTATAATCTTAATCTTATAATATTCGAAGATGTAAGATACATATAATAATCTGTCGTCGTTGTGATACTTCTTGCCGCTAAAATTATTTCTGTACGGTCATTTCATTTATTTATTCATTCTTTTGGGGTTGGTCACCAATAGAGCCGGTCTTCTCCCCAGTGTAAACTTGCATGATTGGTTTCACTTCCAAGCTAGATCTGAAGCAGATATAAGTTCTAGGTTAGCGTTTGGTTCATCCACTATCTGTACCTTGTCATTGAACATCTTCAACCAAAATTCTTTGGCTCGGTGTGGGTGTGGCCATCTTCTGATGCTGAAGATTTATCTAAAGGATCTTCAGCATTTTATTCCCGGGATGTTGACCCTTAGGGTTCTCCTGAAGCACACTCATAACATCACGGATTTCTTGTCCGCTTTTCCTGGTTCTGGGGTTACAAAGCCAGTGCTCTGGGAGCGACAGTATGGTCTCCAGTTAGACCTCAACAACATCTTGTCAGACTCTATGTCTATCCGGAGGCTCACATGTAGTCACCTTTTAGATGACATTGAGCTAAGGATTACCGATCGGTCCACCTGTAATCCTAGATTTTGTCTCTCGTGTTGTTTCGGCCCCACTGACAGATCCCCCAAGTGGTCTAGAAGACAGCATCACTTGTGAGCCTTTCATTAACACAGCTTCTATAAAATAGGACATAATGATCTTACTATAGACAAAAGGAGGAAACGTTTCGTAATATTTCAGGCAGAAATTGCTTTGGAAGGAAATGATGCAAATCCGCTAGAAAAATTTTGCCAGCTTTTTCTCACATAAACGGTAAAATTTATTATGTTTACAACTGACACATCTGCCTAAATCAAAAAATTATGAACATACGTATGTATTAGTATGTGGAAATACGTAATTGTCGTTCGAATAAGTAAAAGCATTCGCAACGCAAGTCGGTTTCTCTACGCACCCACACTGTGAGATTGAACAATGCTGTCACGCTGCAAAATCTAGGACAGATCTTCGGTCTATGGAGTATCGATTCAAATAGACATGATTTCGTCAGAAGCGTACTCAATCACGACCCCGACTCCGATATTCGCAGACAGTAGCATACATATATCGACAATACAATTTGTATCAGAAAATAGTCGAGTAAAGAGCACGAACGGCGTGCCGCATCAAATGGGTAATAACAGTAATTTTTAATGGTCGAGATTGCGACATATTGCCATTACAAATTTTACAACTGTACGACATGTAATTCTAAAAAGGCAATTCTCGTACCACTAATTATATCGATTATTTGCTACATTTGGCCATCAATTGCATTTCCTTTTTCTTCGTCTCCTCGGTACTCCTCGCGTCTTCCAGAGCGTTGGAATTAATGAAAATCTGAGAAACCAGATAAATTTGGGTGTATACCGTGTTTACTCATAACATACTGATGCCCAGTAAATTACTTACTTTTTCTTAGTGAAGGCAACAAGGGTTTTTCCATCAAAGTTGACAAATACTGATACTTCGAAATTTTAAATGAATTTAATCACTGACTTGAAGGTGGCACTTCTGTAGGGTCAAGAGTTGTCTTTCCCCAAAGTAGAAATTTAAACCTTATTCTTGTAGATATCCCCTGATGATCGAATGCGGGTTTTCACGGCTGTTGGCTAATATAGAAGCATTTTAGACACTGCCTTAGAAGACATCTGAAAAATCTGGTAGCATAAGAAGCGAAATGTTAAGCATGTTTGTCTTCACGATTAGAGGGTATTTCCCTTGTATCCCTTTCTATATATTTAATTTTGTGTGTATATATATCTATATATACACTACACTTTCGATTATTACTCTCTATAGCTTTCTTTCCCATTACTTACTTTCCTCGGTTTCTATCCTACAGAAGTAACCAAGTTCACGAGTACTTATTCCAATAGTACCTAGTGAGGTGAAAAGGACAAGTCATATGAAACACAGTCTTGAATGCTCTGTAAAGGTTTATAAAACCAAAAGCTGTTTTTGAAGTAAAGATTGCATCTAGGAGGAGAATATAGGATCGATGTACTATGTAACATTTATTGCACACTGTGAGAACAAACTCGTGGCTGTATTCAACCACGTCCATACAACTTCTTGGAAGTTTTTGTCGATATTGCTCTCATTTGCAATTTTTATGTAAACTGCTTCTACTCATTAATCCCTTTGATTTCGTTCTCAAACCTTGTACGTTCGCTACTGCACATAAGCCTTTGAGAGAGATTGGGACAGTGATAAAAGTACATGAAGAAGTAAAATATTTAAGAAGAAACAAGAGTGGGACCGTAAATTCTCGTAAGTAATGTTTGGGATAAAAATGAAGACAGGTGGTCTCTCAAAATAGATTTGCCATCATGCTTAGTTCATAAGTTTAAGCAGTTTGTCTCTAAAAGACATTATTTTTCATCTTTGCTGGTTTGTCGAAAAAGTAGACCTATATTTATTTTAAATTAATTTAATGGACTGTACTAATGTAAGTAGGCCTCACAACGAACGATTGCTCGGAGCTAGCTGTTTTGCGCCTGCACATAAAACTAATAACCGAAAGAGAACAAGGGTGGAAAACAAAAGCAATCAAATATGCTAAAAGTGTATTTTTCACTTTCAAATCCTTGTTCTGTAAAAATACAAAACAGCAATCGGCTTTGTAGTTACTTTCGCAACAAAAACCTATTGTTGTTATACCAGATTTAAAATTATTTGCATTAATTATTATGACACCTGTGTTAGTAAAGAAAATAAAAATAGAGGGAGTTGGTACGATCTCAAACATTTTGAATGTCAACAGTATATCCAGGAGATTTTGAGAAATTTGCGTCTTTAGTAATTTGTTTTTGTGAAGAAATTTTCCAGGAAATATCAAGTGGGAAGTAAGCTAGACTAAGACAAAGGACGTCCTTCATGTTACTATAAACGACCATTTAGTAGTGTTATTGACACGTGTCATTATTATTCTCGTAAAATTTGATATTTGTTATTGTGAGGACAGTGGTAGCTTTAAAAATGACCAATTCATCGCTTTTTCCTTCGATTATACTGAACATGTCGCATCGTTTCTTTAGACCAGGGGTCTCCAAACTACGGCCCGCCAGTGTTATCAATCCGGCCCGCGACAGCTAATAGCTTATTGTTGTTGTGATAAGTCGGATAAAAATCACAGAATGATAATAACTCGGATTTATTTACTTGCTAGATAAAGCTTAATGACAAATATACTACGCAGAACACTCACTGAAGTAATCAGTATGGCCCCAAGGTTGAAAAGTTTGGAGACCCCTGCTTTAGACGATCGAAGAACAGTTAATGCTGAACGGTAAACAAATCAGAAGTCGTCGACGAAATGAGAAACAACAACCGAAAACATCGCATCACTCTGCATCATGATAATAACTCTCAAAAAGCACCTTCAAAAATTCATTATTTGGGAGACAAATATCGACTTACTGTCTCATTGCCCGTATTTACCTGATTTATCGACTAACAATTTCTTTCTATTCTCGAATGTGAAAACAAAAATTGCGTGGACGGTAATTATCAGCAGCTCAAGAGGATATGGAAGCCTTCGGAAGCCATGTTCTTGTGATCAAAAGCTGAAATCAATAATGTACTTTTCGAGAAAAAGTTGTGTTTACTGATTCACTGTTTAAAAATCATTGATTTCCAAACTATACCTTTCAACTTCAGAGATGCGGCTACTACAAGGAATCGTATTTCTAAAATGTTTTTTTACGCTACCTGTTTTTGCACCACATATCAACTTGTAATGTGTCTAAAACAATAACGGGTTTATATTTATTTGAGGACATTTAAGTTGAAATGAGGATTGGAAATAATAAAGATCTTTCCATACTGTTGCTATAGAACCCACTTCTACGAAACGAATTCTTGTTGAAAATAGATATTAAACGTAGTAGTTAGGATTGAAGCCGCTTAAATTTGAAACATTTCTTACAATTTTAACGGTTACGTACATAAAAGTCAAATGTGCAATTGTATATTGGTTACTACGGTTATTACCGCCACTGGCTAACATCACTCAGTAGTTAGGTGACAGTGTCAATGCATTATTTAGAAAATGATTTGCTTACAAATTTATTTGTTACTTTTACAGAACTATATACAGGCTATAAAGGAAGCCGGGTGAATATGAAAAATGATTTTACTACTAAAAGTAATGTGTAATAAAGATTACTTCTCTGCATAATCGCTTTGAGGATTGAGGCTTTTGTCATATCTCTGAACAAGCTTTGCAATCCCTTCTTCATAAAATATTGCCGCCAATCTTCTTTGACCTCCTGGTCAGTTTGGAAGCGCTGTCCCCCAACCTACTTCTTCACTTTAGGAAAAAGATGGTAGTCATTTGGCGCTGGGTTGTGACTATACGGTAGTTGGTTCGAAAATGTCCCATTGAAATTACTCAAGGAACCGTTAGGTTACACGAGGGGCGTGAGGACGGGCATTGTCATGGATCAGAACAATTCCAGAAGTCAACATGTCTTTTGTGAATTTTTATGAATTTCCGCTGCACTATTCCCTTCTGTCTGCAAGAAATAAATAACACTTCGCAATTCACATTTCGTGGAAGAATCAATAGAGATAGCCATGGTTACGTGACTGCAGCTCAACAATAAATGGCGTGTTGAACTCGGCAGTGACAGAGCGTGTGGAGGACGAGATGCGCAGCCTCCAATACGTCACCAGCCACCTGCCCCACGCCAAACAGCTCTCGTACAATACCTACGGCTAAATTTTTTACTTAGGGCGTTGGGATATCAAACACCAGACCAAGGTTGGAAAACATTCGTTTCAGTGCTCTTTATTGCTTTAGTATTCGAATTAATTTAAATTAGAAAACACAGTGAATTAGATGAAGGGCCTGTGGTCCTATCCACACGTTTGGTGCTGTGTATGAGGTATAGATGCTTCGGTATGCCATCCCAAGGTAACTAATCTTGAGTTCTTTACCATAAGCGTTGTAGGATATTTTCATTTAAAAATCAGGATTTATGTCCATCGATCTATGGAGAAGGTATTAGAAGGTATCAGTTAGATTGGTAATGCTATTGTGACAATGCGTTTTCTTATTAATTATCCACCGAATGAATATATTTAGTTGATGAAGTGTAAAAAGTGGTTAGCTAAAACTAGGACTGGAAACAACAAACAAACTAGTACCGATCATAGTTGGTATTTTCAATCCAACAAATAGAATGATTTATAACTCAATTACATCTAATCTTAAGCTATTGTCACCATTGGCCTAAAAGAGCGAACGATAATTCGTTTCTGATTTTCTCCTTTATTCCAGCTGGGTAATCACAATGATCCCGTTATGAATGTAATACCAGTACCTTTCGCCCAACATAAATTCTAATTCAATTAACCGTCGCATTTTACTACCTTCCACTCCCGCAGCCGGACGAGATTCTATATTGCATCGGCGGAATATTACTGTTTAGCGTTTAATTCATTGAATAATCACAGATCATTAATACCGCGAATGGTATTACACTGGCCATTAACGCCGTTGACAAGTGCAATTACCCGACTAGGAAGCAATTTTAGAGCAACGCAGCGGCGAGCGAGTGCCTCCATGGTCGTCTAATCACGGCCCGCCTGGCTCAGTAAACTGCTAAATAATAATAACCGACTTGAGAGAAACATTACGTGCTTCTGTTACGGTGGTACCTTGCGAAGAAGAGTCATCGCAGTGTAACGAAATATGTACATAGGTATTAAACCCGCGTTATGCTTCGCCATCCTGCGGCGCAACGTAGATATAACGGCGGTCATTTCAAAAATACATTAGGTGGCGAGTAGTAATGAGCTGTAGTTTCGTTTTAATTTAGTTTAGAGTCATAATTAAGTGCAAACTGGTTGTTTTCCATAGCGGTCATGGCTGTAAGAAGCTAAACGGTGGATACAGTATATAGGCGTTAACTACATTTCGATAGATGTGATATGCGAGGATATATAGTCACTAACTGATTCTCAAAGTGTGTGACCCCTCTAACCAAACGTCTAAGAGCTTCGTTTGCCAGTTCAGAGTATTCTTGCATTCTTCTGATCCAAAAATGATAAGGCTTCTGGGAAAGAAATTCTAGTTTCAACACACCCATCACTTGATATTTCAATTGTTTTTTGTTTCATGTTTATTAGAATGTTAGTATGTTGAATAAAATTGTTCAAAAAGGAATTCACTATCCATCTAGATTTGTCATAATTGGTTTATATTTATGATTCACAATATTCAAAATCCTGTTGTTTTAAATTGCACAAAGTAACTTGCATATCCAAAAAAATTGCTAGATCTTTCAAGTTTTTGACCGCACCTGAAATGAATCAAAATTCCTTTTTTCGATTGAAGTTTTCCATAAGTCAATCTTTTATAAATCTTCCATAAATCCATTAAGTTTGTTCGTGGGTGTTATCATATTAATATCACGGCCGTGCAAATCACTGTTTAAGATATTTATGTGTTCAAAAGTATCACCAAGAAAAGCCAGACTTAAGAAACCAAAGATGATTGGGAAAAAGGCTTTCATATTCTGATTTCTCATCGTCTAAGCACATTAATAGTTCTGGTTTTGACTCAAAACTCAACGTTAAAAATTCTAAACATTGCCCCGTGAAGGTCATATTACCGTAGAACCTTGCAAATTTTTATAAAAATACGAGTCTGTAATGCTGTTTCTTTGATAGAATTTACAACTCTAATGACACTTTTCGTAAGACAGTCCATTTCGGAAGGAGGCAATCTTTCTATGGGCGACTCATACACCATTTCGACGTTTCTTTTCCAGAATCGTACGTTTAGATGAATGGGTATCATTCTCCTAGAATAGATTGGGCAACCGATCATTTGAAGCTACACATTGGATGTGCTCGACGTTGTAAATAGAGTAGTTGGAAGCACCGAAACACAACATCTGTACAATTAAGCTAGACACGAGTACAGGGAAAAAATCACAGAGTCAAAACCCAAGGCGATAGGCAAGTACTTACGAGACGCTGATCATGGAAACAAGAATAGAGCCGTGTGGGATATAATACGCATGGAAGCTCGATCTGAGAGCAGAACACAAGTGTATGCAAACATGAAAATAACGCCACATGATTTCAACAGGTTCTTTACGAAAATAGGTGAAAACATAAAGAATAATACAGCGGGTCCAATACCACTAATGGACTCTTTACTAACAAAAGCCAAGGCGAGTGAATGTGCAAGTTTGTTCTTTAAGCCAGTAGATGAGATTGAGATTTTGGCTATTACGAAAAACTTGAAAGCAAAGAGGAGCACAGACATAGAAGGAATGACTACCACTCTGCTTAAAAGAATTATTCACACAATAGGTGTACAAATAGCCAAGTTAGTCAATCATATGTTCGAGCATGGAGTTTTTCCTCAGGAACTGAAAAGGACTGAAGTTGTTCCAATTTTTAAAGGAGAAGAAGCAGATATGGTACGTAACTACCGACCAATTTCAATTCTTCCCGTTATTTCCAAAATTTTTGAGGAGGCTATTAAATCTAGAATGGTAGATTTCTTCGAAGCCAAACATTTGTTCACTGATTCCCAGCATGGTTACAGAAGAAAAAAGTCAGCAATAACAGCTATGACTGAGTTAGTGGATACTGTGGCTGAGGCTTTTGATAATAAAAGCGATCTAGAAATTCTATGCTGTGACTTGTTAAAAGCCTTTGATTGCGTTGACCATGAACTGCTTTTGAGGAAATTGGAATTCTGTGGAGTCAGGGGAGTTTCCTTGCAACTAATAGAGAGTTACCTTACCAACAGGGAACAGATAGTGGAATGGAATGGGAAGAAATCAAATTTCCAACTATTAAGCAGGGTAGTACCACAGGGTTCAATTTTGGGACCCATTATTTTCCTGATTTTCATAAATGATCTACCTGGGAACGTAAACTGCGTCAAATCGCCGATGTATGCTGATGCCACGACATTCTTAGTGGATGCGCTCAATACCATAACGGAAACAGTGCTAGGAGAGGCTGTGGAATGGTTGAACGCTAATAAGCTGAAAGTAAATGATCAGAAAACAAAATCTATGCTTTTCACCACTAAAACCGTTTAGGAGAGTTAGTGGATTTTTTGGGAGTGCGTTTTGGTTCCTCTCTGTGCTGAAGGATCATGTGAACAACCTACAATCGTAATTGACAAAATGTGTCTACGCCATTCGTCGAATTAAGAGAATTGCAGGAAGGGAAGTTGCCCGCATGGCATATTTTGGTGTCTTTCAGGGCAGAGCAACTTATGGTATCCTCCTGTGGGGAAATTCGGCACATGCTCATAAGATTTTCGTACAGCAAAAGGAAGCAGTCAGGGCTGTAATGGGAGTGAGTTCGAGAACAAGCTGTAGAGAAATTTTTAGAGAACTCAAAATACTTACCCTACCTTCCCTTTTTGTATTGTCCTCTCTTCTCTATATCCACGGATCCGATACTTTCCCGGTACACGCTGCCAATCATGCGTATCCTACACGGCAAAAAGACAACTACATTGTACCTTACCATCGTTTAAAGCGTACTCAAACAAGCACCAATTATCTGGCCGTTAAACTATACAACCATCTGCCATGTTCGGTGAGAGCCTTGGAGGTCAGGCATTTCAAGGCGGTGATCACAAAGTATCTGCTCAGTAACATCGTGTATGAAGTTGAGGAATTCTTTTCCACAGATCCGTCCACATTAATGGAATAGGATTTTTCTTTTTCTCATTGTTTGGTTTTTTTGACTTTTTTATTTTTTATTTTATTTGCTGTTTAATTTTAACTTAGCGACTGTTACATTATTTTGTAATGTAACTTTCTTATTTATTATGCCTTTTTATGACGTTATTTTGTATAAAAATGTAAAAATATGGAAGTGTGATCAAGAGAATGACGTATTGTAAATGTAAATTTTTTGTTATTATATACGTACATTGACGTGTCGAATACTGTATAACAGAATCTACACTATTTTAATGAAATAAATCATATCATATCATATCATATCAAGAGTGTCTCAGTGTAAAAGATAGTACAGCCATTCAGCATTTGGCATTACTTGTAATCGAACAATAAGACTAGATCAAGGCCCTGTCATAACCTTTGGCACCATCGGTGCATATAGCAACGTATTTAGTCCAGTCAGTATAGTATTTAGATATACATTGATGGATATTGAATGAAAGTATCAAATAAATTTTTTAAATAAAATATTTTTTGTGGGATCTTACCAATCCGTATATTCGTGGCTCTTTTCTTTTCTTTCAATTACTATTCGGATCTTCTGCGTTGTCACTTATTCTGCTTTGGATAATATTATTGGAGAATGGTATTGTTTTTAATTTGGTAGAGTCCTTTTCAGCAATCAATATTTCGACCATCTCAACAGCTGTTGATTAAATCAAATCTTCAGCAATTGTATGGTAATTACTGGTTTTTGCAATGGGGGTATGTAACTCAATAACTCGCTAATAGTAGGAATTCTACAAGTTGTCTTTTTCTGTGAAAGCAGTTTTGATGGACAAACACAAACTAAAAAGGTAGAAAGTAAAATTCTACATATTCCCCACACAAATTATCTCACTGAGATGTATTTATTTAGCAACTTTTACAAAAAGTTGTGCAAGGACTGCACTGTAGCCTACATGGCGTACACCAATAATTATCAACGGAGGAAATTATTGGTATATGCAATGTAAAAGTTGCCAAATAAATACATCTCAGTGAGATAATTTATGTGAAAGATATGTATAATTTTATTTTCTACTTTTTCGTTTGTATTTGTAACTCTCTCCAAGCTCTTGAAACTATTTTCCAATCAGTTTTGATGGCTTCACACTTTCTTTTGATAGGGTTTCCCTACAAGCTACACATTGCCCTTTATTGAAAACAGTGGTAAACCCCTATTTAATATATTCATCACTGTAGAATCTGTTCTTCTTGGCATTGTTGCCACTTTGAGACGTAGATGGTTCTAACGATGTTTTGAAAAAGTTGTCAATGTTTAGGAAGATAATAAATACCAAAGAACGAATGTAACATGCGTACATTAACCTAAAATTTTTAGTATTGCACTTTCTACAGTACCCAACTTACAAATTCTAGAAAGATCTAGTATTATATTTTCTTTTCTCGAACATGCTGAAAGTTGCGAAAAATAAAGAACAAGAAAATGCTCTATTGGATCATGGATGACGCACGCTTTTTAATTAGTTAATTAAATTTAATTGCGTGTATTGTTTGGCCTTCTCCGGTCAATCGGACTCTTTTACTTTACTTTACCAACTTAGACATTTTTCTACTGATATATCAGGCACCTGATCCTGCATGCTTTAATATACAACGGAATAGTAGATTCGTTGTAAAGTTTTTTAAACTGTTGATTTGTTTAACTTGTCCAGATATCTGGTCCGTATTTCCCACTAAAGATATTTCACTGTGGTTCTTATTCTCAACCCTCTATTCTTTTGTATCCTCGTCCATTGTAGTGGAACACCCAGATTTCAGCTACATCAGTTACTATAGGTCGTATCACAGACTTCTTCAACTATCAATCCTAAGTATACACTTTGTTGTCCTTTCAAGCGTGTATTTTTGGCTAACTTGCAAGGACCCACCCTCTTTCTTCTCTTTCAGCACCCTTTTGTTTTCTTAGTAGTTGATGATTAGGTTAAATTTCTTTCTTTCTTCATCTAACTTCTTTGCAATTATTTGTAATTTAGCTCTTTGCTACTAGCGTTAAGTCATCGGCAAAGGCCAGGAACTGGTGTTGGTTCTTAAAAATGTTCTTTTTTGTTCTTAATTCGCAATTTGTCGCTAGTGCATCCACTACCAAATTAAACAGCACAGTGGACAGTGAGTCGTCCTATCGAAGCCCTTTACACACCCTAAAGTCCCTACATAAATCAGTTCCATATATTCTAACAGTTTTGTCTGTGAGGCATCATTTTGATCAGCTTCTTAGGTATATCTAATTCCATTATAGCCTAATACCTTTTTTTTCTATTTACCCTGATCACCGAGATTTATAAGAAGACTATACAGTGTAATGTTGTATTCATAGCAGGTCGATCGTCGTTTTTGACGTAAAAATTTGATTTGTCGTGGCTTTATTGCTTCGAAACAGTAGAGTTTAGAGGTGACAAGAAAAATATGAAATAAAAATATATGCAAGTCCTAACATTGAAAGAAATTGTGGGCTGTCCCTGCTTGAAGTTTCAGTACCAGATTGAACATCTATGAGGCGCCTTGTTATAGTTGACATTGCTATTCCATTAAGAATAATTACAAGGTTTTTCATGCAGTGCGCTGCTTCATTCCTCAAGATATCAATACTCTACGAGACAGTTTTCTATCTGTCATAGGTGCCCAGGCTTTACACCAATGAGTTCCAAGATTCATTGGAAATATGGAAGTACAATAGGCATTTCAGCATAAATCAGGTACGCTAGGGTCTTTCAGAATAATATACTCCTAGAAATGTTCGTGTTAATGATCTGGTTATGAGCAAGATCGACCTGAAGGCATGATTATTATCCGAACTCTATCATTTCGCAGACGTACGGTACGTATTTGCAATTAGTGGAATATAATAAGTGAAATGAACGAGGAGAAATCGGCAGAAATTGAGTTGCATTCCATTTAACAAGATTATTAAGTCGATAATGAAGGAAGATGCATTGAACCGTAATAAATTCGCATAACATTAACGGATCCATTGTCTGACATTGACTTATGTGCTTTTTGATAATTTTCCATTATAGAAACTTGATACGTAAATTAAGCGAGTACGGTAGATGGTTTTTATCATCGCTGAAATCAATTTACAATATCATTATCATCATTCAAAATGGTTCTCCTTTGTTGTTTTCTTTTTTCGATTTCGACGCGTACGCAGGTAGTCCGAGAGGGAAATTTTCTTCCACTCGAAATACGTAAGACGCGGAAACTTCTATCTTTGACCGTGTACAATGGTATGAGTAACGGACTCCCGAGAGAGGCTGTGGAAGATTGCAATCGGAATGCCATCCTCATTACGATGATGTATATCGTGTCATTATTATTTTGACACCGAACTAATTGGCACATTGTTATCGGGAAGTACAGAGGCGCAAAACGAATTGCGAACTATAATCACATGACGAAGGTGGAAAGATGGAGTAAATAAAGAAAATCGACAGCGTACGAACTTTACTACACGACTTGGACAACTGCCGATTGCCCTCGTCTGACAACTTTAGGTGGTCCAATAATATCAGGAAAGTACTATTCGTGCTATTCTTTAGCTTCAACCCGTTTGCTTCTTTATAGAAGTGTATGAAATAGAGACATATGTTAGTTAAACTCCGAAAATTACTTCGGTTTGGTCTAGTTGTAGTTATTTTTTGAAAGTTAATAATAGTTACGTAGACAAAACAAAACACACTGAAACCGCCTCATATGCGCTCGTTCAGAAATTTTGCTGAATGAGCATATGAAGAAGTCACATATTCTATATAATGTTTTATTGATCAAGAATGCCTTTAGTTTGTGCTTTAGTTTTTCAAGAGATAGTGTCTTTACGGCGTCTGGTAAATGATTATATACTTTTATACGTTGGTTATAAAGACACAGTAACAGTTGGATATCAAATTCCAATTTAAATAACACCGCGACTATTAAGCTCTAACTATAATATGCCTCGATCATTCTTAAATTTCTACCACGAAGCGAAGGTGCAATGAATTTCATCGTGATTGGCTTTCATCAAATGGCAGTTTTCGAGCTCCTACATCAAAAAGCCGCTATTATCGTCTTATTGAAAATTATTCAAGAGGATCGACATGTTGCTATCAGGAATATTTAAGCAATTTTAAAGATTGATGTAAAGGCAATTAACACTATTTTATACAAAGTTTTGAAGATACGTTAGCTTTACTCCAATCGAATTCGTCATAGGTTCATCCCATTTCAAAAAGAAAACCGTGTGAAGTGGTGTTGATTTACACTAGATCGTTTTTGCAATGTGTCGTTTTATCTGCCCTATGGCGTCCTAGATATACCGCTATGATGGAATCATGGACTTGCTGGACGTATTTCTACTGTAGCATTGGAGAATCATGATGCTATTGATGTTGTTGATGCTGTCGATGCTTTATAGTTCGTCATAGTTTATTTTTCCCCAAGTTCTCCTAAATTTTCGCGAGAAGCAACAACCACCAGGTATTTGAGGATGGATTGGTTCCAGCAATCCACTTTTTTAATTACCGGACGTTTCAACTGTAGTATTGGAAGGTCACCGTACTGTTAGTTCTGAATGGTTTTCTCTCTTAAATTTCTCCAAAATGTTAGCGAAAAAAATTCCCAAGCCCCATCTTGTACTTAGATAAAGCTTGGGCTCGCGGTGCTGCTTGAGGATGATTATTTGAATGCCCAAAACATTGAAACACCACACATATGTAGTTCACACATTTCAACTAAAGATTCCTTTTTGGTTCCACGTGTGAAGAATAAGTTATGAGGTTTACGTTTTACGTTCACTGAAAAAGCAGTGAATGCATTAAAAATTAAATGAATAATCTAACGGCGGAAGATTTAAGAAGATAAAAAATCGGTTATAATGAATTCGTAGTGTATCATAACCAATGTCCATATTAACCGAATTTATAAAAAGAATACAAGTTCATTTGCTACAAGGCATTATACGCTTATACTGGATTATTTAAAAAGTCTATTATTTTTGTTTGTTTTGTAAACCTTACATCAATGTAAGCTCGCGCGATTATGTTGTGATCGTGTTTTAATATTTCAAAGTACCTAATACTAAACGAATTATACGTGGTAAACTGCATTAAATTTTGTACGGAATTCAAAGCACTACCTAGTGAAAGAGAAACCAAATTTTCCTCAGTCCTCTGGTTCTTGAAAATTGACCCCTAAATTAGCAGGAAATGATTTGTTCATCAATAAGGTTCTCACACGTGGATAAATTCTCGTCAATATCAATGAAATTTTCTATGTCTAACGAAACTGGAATTTGTATAGAATGAGTTAGAACTTCCCTCCATAGACGGGATAGTAGAATTTCGTCTTCCTCATCGAAGGAATCTGGCGTGGGCTGCTCCTGTGCTAAGAATCCGGCATGATGAAAGCAATTGGCAATGACATGGCTCTCTATTTTTGGCCAAACTTTAGTTACCATTAAAATGGCATCAAGTAGGGGAATATGGTGAGAGATGGATACTTTTTCACTTTTGCCCATAACCAGATGATAAGTGAAAATTGAGATGATGGTTGCACATCATTGGAAAAGTCGAAGCAAAACGAAACTTTTGCGGTGGGTTGAAAACTAATGAAATGAAAAACAAAAAATGAATGTCAATTTAAAGAAAATCAATTTATAGTCAGGGTTATCCCTTGCTGTTAGGGTTGGACCACCTTAGAAAATCGGCAAAATATATGCTGATATCACCTGGAAAAATTACATGAATCAAATTAGGACCGATTTTGTTTATTTATTGCAGTGAACACAATGCCACAATGAAATTCCGCAAACAAAATTATGCACAGTTATAATACACGAAATAACTGTTCATGCGTTTCGCGCACTTCAGATGCACATCTATTTTATATTCTAGGCATGCGACGGAATTATTGCGGTTCAAATGTCTTGGCATTGCTTCTAAACAAATAATACAGAAGTCCTCAACTTCATGTTCATCTTCATCTTCATCGTAAGAGTTTCGCTGGTGTTTTATTGGCTAATTTCTTCGGCATTGTTGCCGAGCGATTTTCTTTTGGCGTCCTTGAAGCTTCTCGCTTTATTTACTTTTGGCGCAATGTATCGAGATTCTCTGGCGAAGTCAAAACTGTGCTGTTCATAGGGCGTCGTCCTCGATTCCATTTGTTTGTCATTGGCACAACAGCTTGCATAGGTCCGATTAAGGTTAAAAAAGAAGGAAGGCTGAACTCACGAGACGTGGATGCCAAGGGCTCATTGTCAGTGGAACTGGCGACTTACCTACTGAAATGTTTGAATATGCATTTCTTTCTATATTTCTTATAATTTTCAGAACTGGTGGTCTTTGATTACACCGTGATCCATTGGTTGTGAGACGGAGGTTGTCTTTAGTGGAAGGAATATTAATTTCATAAATTTGAAATTTTCGACTCGCGAATGCGCCGGTCAGTTGTCCACAAGGAGTGGCACCTTCTTCTTGGTGATTTGTAATTCTTTGACCCACTCTCTTACTTGCTTTCCAAAAAGGTCTGAAGTCACCCAGGAACGAGTATTAAATTCATATTTTACTGGTAGTGACCTAGCATTTCGAAAACATGTTGGTTCTTTACCAATTATCATGAGATTCCTTTTATCTGTCCCTGTCTTATTAGCTGCAACGAGTATAGTGATACGGTCTGTCGACATTTGGCATTGGAACATTTCTCTTCTTTGAATTTAAATATTTTATCGGGCACCATTCTAAAGAATAGACCAGTTTCGTCTGCATTGTAAATGTCATCCCTGATGTAAAACCTTTTCAATTCGCCGACATTTTATTGCGTGCAGATGTATAATAGGCGATACATTTTGCTATATCAAATGTTCAAAATTTGTACAGTATATGCGATATATGTTTAACCAATACAATAATAATCAATATTTAATGGTATGTGCTTATATGTTTTCTAGAATGGGAATTCCTAAAATGTCTATACTAACTGATTGTCCATTATAAGCAATTCTATTATATGTGCTTTTGGCTGTATATTGGAGATTGGTTTTCAGGTATCCAAAAAAATTGACTGTAAAGGACAATACTTTGAAAAAGTATGAGCAAATGCACTTTGTAAATATCATGGGCTCGCTCGAAAGGCAATAGCTCTCGTATTAAGAGTCTTGAAGTTATATAAAGTCCAATTCAATGCAACCGTTATTATATCGACATCACACCAATCGCAATAAAATAAATGTGTTATTGTTACCACTATCGAAGCGGCACTAAAGTAACCATAAAATAACTGAAATGGGACGGAATCCGAACAATTTCAAATTACTCCGAGCTCCGCAAATAAAACGTACGGCGAAACTAGTTAGCGTTATACACACGACGTAATAATAGTCGCCTTTCACTGAACACCTTGATCGTGAACTTAAGGAGTGAATATGTAATTTAAAATTTTCTGGTCGTTTGTGTTATCGACTACGTTTCTACTTTTTATCGGACGCAGCTATTCCGGTATGTATCCGTTATTTTGTTTATGTTCGAACAAAGCTCGAGCATCGATCATTTCAATTTGAATTCAACGACTTTCGATATTTTATCATAAACGCGTCTAAGGTGTGAAATATTCATGATTTAGTTCGTTAACTTTTGCTTGCGATATGAATAATGTAAGAACAGTTAGGCGTAGAGTAATTTGATCGCGTCGTACTTACATCTATTTTACGTAATCGTATGTGTAATTTATTATTTGAATCATAATGTATAGCTTCTTGCATGCGCTTCAAAGTAAATTACTGTCGTCAATAGGAGGGTGCACATTATGAAATTAAATAAATTGCTTTTGGGAGCGGACCGGGATTATGTTCCATAAAGCAATTATCTTTATTAAATTTCAGCATTAAGGAAGACGGATCCTGAAGAAATGGAATGCGACGTATGTGTGTATGTATGTATGTATATACATTCACCGCATTCCAATGAAGATTGCCTGCTTTAGGCATTTCTTTATTACACCATTACGTTTGTTCTTTGGTGCCCTCAGTGTATTGTTAAATGAAGATCGAGCGAGAAAAAGATCTTAAGTACTGTCACATTACAATAATTTGTAGTATTCCTTAGTTCAAATTTCAATTAATGCTAGATCATGTTAACGTTACAGCAGAGAATTTACGTTGTTCAGTGTTATGGGCTCGGACAAATTGCACTAAGAGAAGTGGTGCAGCAGTTTAACGAGAGATTTCCCAATACCAACCTTACACGTATGACTGCCATGCGAATAGTTAAGAAATTTCTTGCAACTGGCAGCGTTCTTAACGTAAAGAAAGAAAAGAAGAAACATGATGAAAACGATGCCGTAACTTGGTTCGGTGGAAGAACATCCTAGACTATCATTGAGGGAAGATTCACGTAATCTTAATGTTAATGAATGTATAAAGCAAACAAGGTAAAGGCATTCAAACCAAAATTTGTGCACACTATCGAAGAAGGTGATGAAGGCCGAAAATTATTATTTTGTCTTACCATGGGGGAGAAATGTATTGAAGAACGAAATTTTTATAAAAACATTGTTTTCTCTGACGAAGCAAATTTTACTACAAATGGCGTTGTTTCCTCTCAAAATTGTCGCTATTGGGCTACACAAAATCCAAACTTTCGGGTCAATTGTAGACGACAATATTACCAGAAAGTGAATGTATGGTGTGCCGTTTCATATCGTTTTGGCATTATTGGACCTTTCTTCATAGAGGGGCGGTTAAATCAGAATGTTTATGTACATCTACTTGAAAGATTCAGGGAAGAGTACTTACATGACTTGCCGCTGACAGAACGACAAGCAATGTATTTCCAACAAGGCGGATGTCCTGCACATTCGACAACACGCGTAGCTGAATCGATAAATTTGGTGTTTGGAGAAAAGTGGATAGCTAGAAATGGTCCGATTGCGTGGCCTCCACGGTCGCCCGACTTCACAATATTAGATTTTTTTATGGGATCGCCTCAAACAACTGGTTTATTCTCAACCAATACCCAACAGTAGGGAAGTACTAAAGGAAAGGATAAGAAACGGCGTACAGCAAATACACATCCAGGAAGTTCGTAACAGTTTCAGAGGTTTCAGACATAGAAAAGTGCGTACAAAATGGCGGTAGTTACATTGAATAAATAATTTATTATTACATTATGTACAACAATGTTATTACGTTTTGTAAATTTAATTTTTGAGTAAATACTACATGCTATTTATTTTGTTCAATCTAAAAAAATGACGGTTTAGTCAAAGTACGTAAATATTTCTGAAATTTTGCCTAGAGCCATAATTTTTTACGTGAACGTTCCCTCAATGATAGTCTAGGATGTTCTTCCACCGAATCAAGAGCAATAATAGTTACGGCATCGTTTTCATCATGTTTCTTCTCTTCTTTCTTTACGTTAAGAACGCTGCCAGTTGCAAGAAATTTCTTAACTATTCGCATGGCAGTCATACGTGTAAGGTTGGTATTGGGAAATCTCTCGTTAAACTGCTGCACCACTTCTCTTAGTGCAATTTGTCCGAGCCCATAACACTGAACAACGTAAATTCTCTGCTGTAACGTTAACATGATCTAGCATTAATTGAAATTTGAATTAAGGGATACTACAAATTATTGTAATGTGACAGTACTTAAGATTAGTGAACAATTTTGTTTTCATGGCCTCCCATTGTTTTATTTCACCCGAATTCAGACATCCCAGACTTTAAAAAAGCAATTTATTTTGTTCAATCTAAAAATACGTAAATATTTCTGAAACTTTGCATAAAGCCATAATTTTTCATTCTAAACAACTTCTTTTAGTAGCATTTTGACGTATCATGAATAAAAAGGGTAGGTTACCTGAAAAGAAAATAGTTTTCGCTTCACCGTCAAGGCCAACTTGTTTTTCAAAAACTGAAAATATTCTTAAAATTCTATTCACGCCAAGCAGGGCTTAATTCTACAATCTTAAAATAAAATTCAAAAATTTTCAGTCCATCACACCTCTTGTAACGTCAATCCTGGGACACACTGTATATATATGTATATGACATTTCAGTGGTGATGCTATAAGTTTCTTCACAAGTAATTTAAAGATTGTACAGTCGACCATTACATTACCCGGAGAATATTTCCACATTAATATGATAATTAATATGGACAACAACAAAAGATAACAAAGAACCAAAGAAGCAAATTACAAAGTAAGGAAATGAGGTTTCCGAGAAAAACTGAAGGTAGGAAGGGACTGGATAGAATCAAAAGTGACACTATTAGGGAGAACCTGTAAGTTAAACCAGTACAAGTCACAGTAGAGGAGACTCAGTTAAGATGTATAGGACCTGTTTTGAGAATGGAGAACAACAAGATGGTTAGAAGAGTGTATGAGCCACGAAAATCGAGGGAAAGGAGAGAAAGACCAAGAAAAATCTGGGCAGAAGACGTAAAGACAGCGGCTGAGAAACGAAGTATAAAATGGAGCAAAATCCGTAGAAGAACACGATAGAACAAGATAGAAAGAAGTGGAAGGAGTTCTCTGGAAGGGTCAGTAGAATGACAACTCGGCAGCTTAACGTCACCGCCTTACACTCGCAAGAGTGAAAATGATATAGGATTAGTTAGTTAATATGATCAAATTTTTAACTTTCTTTCGTTGATGCTACATACTCGTGGTATTGATAACTTTATGGATTAGCTTTCCTTCCTTTTAGGAGATTCGCCTACTTTCCTAAGAAATGCTTCGTTTTCGTGTTCGACTTTTTAATTAGTCTTGTATCTTTTACCCATTTATCCATGAATATTTGCAGGTACATCTGCTTGAGTTTGGACCTTCTTAATCTGCTCGGTATTATAGGCGTCACATAATACTTCATTGCTCCTTGCATCTTACTATATCCTCCATAATTCTTGTACAATATGTATTAGTTTAGCCATTACCACTTTTTCCTTAGTATTGGTACTTCGTCACTAAATATTTGTGGTGTACCTATCATTATTTTGGGGTTGGAGTGATCAATTTAGAGCTAGTAAACATTTTGTTTACGATCTTGTTGTCAGGCATCATGAACCAAAGGAGGATATCGTAAAGAAGTGATTATCTCAAGTTTTGTTACTCCTCACTTATGTTGGTTCCACTTATTTTGACAAGGGACAAGCGGTTTTAAACAAATGCCCTCCACTTCTTGCTCTCCCCTCCCCGGTCTCCGCGAGTGTTGGAGTATCGAGTAGATAAAATGCAATCAACACAATTCCTCGCCTTTGCTGTGCAAGGAGGAAAACAGTTGGAGCTTTTCCACGTATTCATTCCGTTGAATATAATCAATTAAGGACCTCAATTTCACGTTGGGCTGCTAGTGTTGAAGTTTGCAGGGATGGTACCAATCAACGCTCTTTAGTATCAACAATTTGTTATGGCCTTTGCTAGTAATTTGCTGGTGCTTGTTAGTAGGCTTAGCAGTCTGAAATTGTTCTGGATCTTTTCTTTTATTTTATATACTTATACAATGATACTATTTTTCCAGTTGATAAGCAATCTTGGAGTACAAATAATTTTTACGTAGCATTATTAGCACATTCTCTCATTTAAATCTGCAGCTTTACATTGTACATTTGGTCAGCATCAGAGACGTTTTTGTTCTTCAGCTTTAGTAGTGCTTCGTGTACTGGCAATTGTGCTACAGCCTGACATATTTAAGTACGTGTTTCGAGGTCGTTGGTAAACGCTTCAAAACTGAGGTTTTTGATTACCGTTTCTTCAACAAATACATTGAGAAAGCGGAAACTTAGGGGTGTCAAGCTGCACATTATCTTTTCTTATACGTTATTCCATGTACATATCCTTTTAGTACCTTTTAATGAAGAGTACTTTCCCAATTTATATACGAATTTCGAACAGAATAAAGCTAATATCAGCCTTAGAGCAAAATAATACTTTAAACACGTAGATGAGGATGGACTACGAAACTTAGCCAATTAAATTCACTTCGATAGTAATCCAATGGAACAGGTTATTCATGTAGAGAGATTACCTATCGTGTAAATTGTAGTATCATCACTGCAATTCCGTCGTCATCATGTCGTAATAAGCATGAATCGAGAAAAGGAGAGGCAGGACTGGAACTGAGAAAACAACGAAAGGGCACAATAATCGACGAGAACAGAGACTAACAATTGTGGGCTCTTAGAAGCGCATTCATTACTGATGAACAAATTGAAGACCAATGATTGGTTCTGGGTTATAAAGCTTTGAACAATTTTGAGATATCAGGTCTTCTGCAATCAGCAATCCACCATCCTATGACGTTTGATATTGAATTCAATTGAAGTGTGCACATTACTATATGCTTCCAATTAATGACATTAAGTCACAATTTTCTGATGTTTTTGACATTTGGGTCGATAATAATATGTAACGTCTTCCTAAATCTTCGCCAATTTAATAACTAACAATGTCTAATCCTCAAAATTGTAAAAATTTCGGCTGCGATAAACCAGGGAAGGAAAACGAACAAGAAACCCAATCAGAATGCAAATCGGAAACGGAGCCGAAACGTGGTATACGTGGTTTCCTCCAATCTATGGAACGACCATGGCTCGTCCGAAATTTCGGGACAATGGAAAAGGAGATGGTCAAATCGCTTTTACCCAGCTTTGGTTTATATAGTTTTGCTGCCCTTGTAGCTGTAATTTATTTTTGCGATTGGAGGCCTGTCGTAAGATATATTCCGTTTTACGCTGGGAAATTTAGTGACGAAGACACCGGCGTGAAAAAGAAGAAAAAGAAAAAGAAGAAGAAGAAGGAGGAAGCGGAGAAACCACCGGAAAATCCGGAAGAGGGGAAGAAAAACTGACATTGTGCGGTATTATGGTTGTCAAAGTAAATTTTGTGCATTAGGTGATAGTTACAGTTATTACATATATGTATTATTGTGATTATTACAGGTTCCGGAAAACAATTCTCCAGATTCTTTTCTTACAAAAACTCCATAATGATTTATCTTGTACCTTATCCTATCACCAACACAATATCTTTAGTGCTTTTAAAGACATGTATAAGCTCTTAGTTTTGCTGGAAGATTTATATTCTTAGATATTTCAAGGCCCACTTATTTGGGGCATGGGATTTTCTAGACTGAGAACTTAATCTTAATAACGATCAGGTTCTTGGTTACAGTAAGGATTACAGCAGTATTGTATTTTTATTGCTTTATAATACGAACATGGTATCGCATGGATCAACTCGTGACCACACAATAATAACAAAAGTCGGTGAGTTTGAGAGTAGTCCAAGACGAGAGAAAACCAAGAAAATAATTTTGCAATTACAAGAACTTTGGTATCTAGACACCAATTGTGAAATGCTTTGAGAAGAATGGGATAAATTATATACCTGGTCCAAATATTTTATTACCAAGAAAGTTAGAAACAAAAGAAAACTTTCTGTTGCTTTTGATTTAAATTGAATATGTCCTTTATGGAATGCATTTCATTAAAAAAACAACATTGTGAAACCACAGTTAGTCCTTATTTTTGACTGCTCTATTTGTAGGTAGACCTCAAAATGACGTGGTAGTAAAACACATCTCACCAGTAACATGGTGAATAACTCGCTTGGTGTCATTAATATTCTTAGTATTAGAGGCGAGAACTGGTGGATACGTGCAATAGTGTAGTGGAAGAGAAGGTTTGGGGTTTTGCTTAATTAATTTAACACTGTATGAGGTAGGTTTTTGGACCATGATGACGTTCGATCTGTAACATCATCATTTTAGTATTGTGCTTGGCCAGAGAAAACAATGTGTGAATGGAACTATCACTCACGTAATGCAGTACCGTCGTTGGTGAAGCATATGAATTAGTGAATGATTTGAGAAAAATTAAAGTAGTTCTGATTTCGTCGTTCGAAGTTTCCTCTTTAAATTTTGATCGAAAACTACTAGCAAATCTCATTCAATTATCCAGACCTCTGCAGCCACGTTGTTGCTTCACCAACTCAATATGTTGGTGCAATAAACGTCTTTCAAACCCAGACATCTTGTGAATTTCAGGCATACGAAATAAGTAAAAAAGTAGTCAATAGATTTCGATATGTTTAGATATCCAGAGAAGCTGTGGTCCCAATGAAGATATCGGGTATGAAAGCATAGCCTAGTTGGTGAAGACGTACCCGGAAAATGGCGTAAACTTAGATCATAGCCCTTTTAATAGAATAAAATGAGTAACCCCTAACCTCATACAGCATTGAGTATAAGCTGATCGACTCAAGTTGTGTGCGATAAACAATATTAGTGGATAAAGAATCATGCTGTGAACACACGCATCTGTTTCTTTTTTCCACTGAAGATGAAAAATGCCGTTGTCACAATAAGAGGATACTTGAATTTCTTGTAAAGTAATCGTGGTTCTGAAATATATATTCATACAGTAATCTCTTACAATCGCCTAATCTCGGTCCTTTGGCAACATTGATGCAGATAAAACTAAAGATGATCACAAATGAAGAAAATGAACCGCGTTCTTGAACCTCTTCTTATAGACACTTTATCCAACTTTTTTTTTGTTGTTTATACATTTTATCATTTTTACTGAAAATTTCCACTACTACACCGATCCGGGCTTCATGGTCTTTTCTTGGGCGATCTTACCTGCCAGATTTCCTTCACTTGTCTTTTCTCTGGTAGTTTTGTCACATGGTCAAACTATTTCAGTTGGTATTTCTCTATGCTCCCTAGTATTGTCTCTAATACCCGTAGTAAACCATTATAAATCATTTTTTATAACAACCCATTTATGCATCACTTTTTACAAGCATTGTTTCCGATTCAGGTAATGTTTTATATTTAGGTCGTTGTCCTGAATGTTTACATATAATTTTTCATATATTTTACATGTAGAAATGTGTACGTGCAATGTCTGTTTAAGAAATCCCGGAAGCCGATGTATTAAAAGAAAAGTTGCAATAGCAATCAGTGACAAAGCTTTATCTATTCAAATAAATAATGACGGCCCCTAGGTCTTGTTTTCTAAATTTTATTATATGGAGCGGAATGTTGAAAACATCAGACTCGTATTACAAATTCTGAAGGTATTGAAAGTACTTTAAGTTGAAGGAGCTATCAACATTTTTAGCAGCAAAGTTAGAATAATAGGGGGATGATGCGAGGTTATAAAATGTATTCAAATAGTTCCAAAGAGTGGAATATCTAAATCACAAGTGGCATAAACCAATTTCCTGGTTGAGAAATCTAAAACTTATTCAACCATACGTAGTTCGCTAAATGTAATCAGAACTCTAATTTGTAAAATTTGGATATCAATTTAATGCTTCTCCCAATACTGTCGTACTTTAAAATGCAAAAGATGCACTAATTTATGTTTAAAGAAAGTGAATTGAGAGAAGTCCTATTGATTACACGAATGCTGGATGAGACGTACGTATTCGCATTTTAAATGAAACCAAACGTTCATCAACAAGCAATTTTCTAAAATGGAATTTGGAATGTTATTGCAGTTACGTTCACCTTTCATACTGTTACCGCAAGCGAATAATGTTATTTTTTTTTAAACAAATCTCCATTCAAATTGAGTTTTTAATCACTGTTTATCAATGTAGGATTAGTATTTACATTTATTTCAATTACATTCGAAAAACGCTATGTGCACAGCCACTAGGAAGCAGACACGTTAAAAATTAACGCTGCAGTATTTGGTAAGCAAAATTGATTTTTATTTACTTTATACCCATCCGATTCAAATATGAGAGAAACTGGAAAAATACTCACTAAAGGTGTAAAACACGTCACACATCTATATTTCTGCTATGTTTAATATAGTTTTCCATTGTATGAAAAATGCAATTCCCATAAAGAGCAAATCAAATATTTACCTGAATTAATTGAAACGAATGTATGTATTATATACATAGAAATATTTTCGAGGCACCGATTAAGTTTGAATTAACACTAAACGTGATTCGGTTATAAAAAAATCGAGATACTCTACCACATGCTGAACGGTGGTCTAATATCGTTAATACCCACTTATTTAATTCCGAATTATTGACAGTATCTCGGTGCATAGTCAATTTGCAAAGTTTAATACACTCGAATATCACAGTTAATCGTGTAGACTAATGTAATGGATGAAGCAATTATGATATAGGCTTGTCAGTGAAGATAAATTGCCTAATTTCGGTGCTACATAAACTCAAGTTGCGACCTAATAATCAATATGTAGATATGTAGCTATGTACATATGTGTGTTTGTATCTATTTAGTGACTGGTACAGTAGGTGATCAGTGTAGATAAGTACTTTAGATAAATTTGTATCCACAGATAAAATTGCATTTAGGAATTGCAGTGTATCAAGGCAATTGAAAGTGGTTGCAAAGAGTGACACCATCACTTCGGTAAAACTACTCACTACGCAATTATTTAATTAAATCAAGTGACACGCGTTTTGCTGGCAACGAAGCTTACGAAGCTTGATAACATACGGTTCATTGGGCAAGATACGGTTTGAAGATGTTGATCCCGCTGCTAGCGAAACGTACCACTGAATTTAATTAAATAATTGAATCGATGCGCTCAAGTCTACAATCGGCCATTCTTAACTGACAAGGGGAACACCAGACGACTCCGCTTTCGATTTTGATAGGTCTTACAAGGAGAAGGTAAGGTAATCGGATTTTTGTAATTTTTGATATTTATGGTACGTGTAGCTTGGACCCTAAATAAGAATATCTTGGAGTAGTTCGACGTAACGTTCATAGATTACCGAGATAATCGATGTTGAAGTTTCGCGCACCAGTTAAATCCACTAGATATAATCGGTTCCCAACTGGACTTGCGGCCTAGTCGATAGCGTTTTGGTGCGATACTCACGAGATCGCTGGTTCGAGTCTCGTCACGGAACATTTCTTTTTCTTCCGTTCAAAACGCACCACATGTTTTTTTCATTCTTCTTCTCATATCAAAAGTTATGAACAAACGAAATATATGAACTATATGCAGGAACATTCTTCAAGTACTTCATTAAAATGCACAATCGGTTGATAAATAATATTCATTTTTTTTTTAAATATGATCGGAATCAGGTAGGAAATGAAAAGTCCTATTATTTTATATTTAGTATGCGACATTTTACGTAGTGTGAGCCACAATGGTAGTTATCATAGAAACATGGGAAGCGACATTTTTTATTATTATTTTATTATTTGTTAAGTTAATTCAAAATGAATATTGTTTATCAACCGATTGTGCATTTTAATGAAGTACTTGAAGAATGTTCCTGCATATAGTTCATATATTTCGTTTGTTCATAATTTTTGATATGGATATGATTGATAACCACCAAAACGCTATCGACTAGGCCACGAGTCCCACTTGGGAATCGTATTATATCTAGTGGATTTAACTGGTGCGCGAAACTTCAACATCGATTGTCTCGGTAATTTATGAACGTTGCGTCGAACTACTCGAAGATATTCTTATTTAAGGTCCAAACTACACGTACCATAAATAGAAAAAATTACAAAAATCCGATTACCTTGCCTTCTCCTTGCTAGATATGTTATAGGAGGACCTCCCCTGAGTATCTAGTTAACGACTTAAATCGCACTTCGCCCTATTTCGGCTGGTTTTCGAAACAATACACCTTACAATTAAAATACATACCGTGACATACATTTGCTCCTTATAAAATGAAAGTACCACGATGAAAAAATTATTTTCGAACAATTTTGCATGAAACGGAATATATTTGTAAACATCGTGTAAAATAAAATTGAAAAAAAAGTGTAAAGGTAAGAATCGAACAAGGGACTTCCAGCGTGGTAGCTGAGTACTTGACCCACTGCGCTACGCTTCTGTGCTTGTTACAACTAACGTTACTAGTATATGAAGAACGCACGGAAATCGCAGGTATATTTTTTCGAAAATCAGTTGAACCAGGGCGAAGTACGATTTAAGCCGTTAACCAGATACTCAACAGAGGTCCTCCTATAACATATCTAAGACCCGTCAAAATCGAAAGCGGAGTCGTCTTGTGTTCCCCTTGTGAGATAACCAACACCTGCAAAATTACTGGTTCCTTCGATTGAGTTTCAGAACAGTCCTTTAACTACCGAGACCAACATATTAGGAGGGCTTTAATACTTGAATGATTACAAGAACAATACTTGCCTCGGACATGTAATGTTTTTAAACTGCGTAGATGTGACAAATGCACATTACTTACAGTTGTGTATGCAATATTAAATTTAGTAAAAAAATTTAGGTTGTAAGGGAATTGTAGTTGTGCCTTCTACTAATTATAAAAATACATATAAAGTATGTAAATCAACATTTTAATGCAATCTCCGTGGCGGTCCCATCCATGATTTAACATGCAAAAAACAAACATTTTGCCGATGTTCTTCAACAAGGAAACTAACAAAATGATAAATGGATATTCTGTACCAGTTCGTCTGCAGTGATATCTACATGTCCAACACCGACCGATAAGCAAAGCACCTTTTTCATCTGGAACTTAATTGTGGTTTTGCCCTCATCAACCTTTTGTATCATTGATTCTTGATGGGGGAGAAGACCAGAGAACTTGCCCGCTTAGTTCAAACCTGGACCCAACACACGTGGAATTTGTTTAATCAAAGCTTCAGATGCCAAAAATACATCGTATTTTTTGCCTAGTTTCTTAACTAACTCCTTGTTTTCGTTTCACATTTTCAAAAGCTTCAACCTCTATGTATGGAATGACAGTAACTTTATCCTCGTCACAGTGTTGTTGATCACCTAAGACACATACTTGCATTTTCGGGCGACGAATGTGTTTTAGTCTGGCGGTTTGCTGAAACGCTTGTGCTTTTGTGGATTTGAACCTCGACTTTTACTAAGAATTTCCTCTTCTTGGTTTCTTTCGGATGAGTAGAAACGAGCGTAAACACATTCGTGCAAGGTATCGCGTGACACTTTCCAGGACACCTTTCTCGATTAATATGTGCACGTTGCACGAACAGTGTCTGATAGTCTTATGTAAAAATAGTCCTGAGGGTGGAAACTTGGATTCCGGAAATGTGAAGCAAATCGAACTTCTTGGAAAACAAAATCGAAAAATCGGGGCAATTGTGTGGGTACTACAGGAAGGAATGTCGCTGCTAAAACTACATGATCGGCCTGCACGTAAGACATTTCCAAAATATTTTATGCAATGGAAACGAACGGCGCCTTTTAAGTGATTACAAAAACTAAGAAAAAAACATTTTTGTGGAACAAATTGCCTTATTGCTTCCCAAAATATTCGCCTTTAAGGCATTTTTTATTTGTTATTCAGGAAAAGCGAGAAATCATTAGACGATAAATCAGATGAATGCGACATGCGACGTTTTGCTCCTCCAAATAATAAATCAATTGTTTGTCGTGCTGTGTGAGAATTGGTACTGTCAGGAAACAGAACATTGCGACGTTTTCGGTTATTTTTTGGTCGACCTTCACGCAATTCATGACTGACGGAAGCACTAGCAGGTCGAAATTCTGCAAAATTAATTGTAAACAGTCCTTTTTGATGGTGTTTCACTACCAAAAATGAACGAAACGATTCTACGCATTGCTGCTGAGTTAGGCATGTACTAATCCAACAAAAACCTTCACATGAAATTTTCATTCTTTAACAAAATTACTCTCTTTAAACGTTCACTGTAAGCAAATTACTCGGTCAATTTCTAAGTTGCTACTGTTTTCACAATAATAAATGTAAATTTTTACCAAAATCGTAATAACACACCTCAGTAACACCACTAAATGGTGGTACATAACATAAAAGCTATCCCCCGTATTAAAGCTGCAGTTGTAAAAATTAATGCATGGATAAATTTAATGCAACAGAAAGGCAAAATATATTCTCACAGTTTATGATGATAAACCTAGAAACGAGCAAGACGGCTTTCTGTTGGGGTTAGTAGTGCTAAGCCAATTCTGCGACATAAAAACCTTAAAAAGATTAATAAGAAATTAAAATAAGCAAATTTTGACTATTCTGTATTCAAATGAGCACAACCAATATACAGCCAATATGTAAGATACCTTTTATGTCTCTTCAAATTCTTTCATCTGCGCAAGTGCAACGTTTAACAAACATTCTTTTGGACGGGCAGTTACCAAAGAATGGACGCGCCCCACGTATTAGTAGACCTCGTGCTCTTCCATCACCATATGAAAACAAAGGAACATATTGAATTTTTTCATATAATACTTTGCATTATTCTTTCAAGCGAGTACATTATTTTCCTGCTGAACTAACCATTAAAAGTATGCACAATCTCTTTCTAAGAAGACATCCCGAACTGGAAAACTAAGTGAATTATGAGTACTACCCGAAGTGCATCAATGAGAACTGCCCACTAAGATTAGATAGGCCACAAGTCGATGTACGTTTTGGGTGTAAAGGATAGAATGTACAATCAAAAGATAAACATTTAAATAGTGCTATACGAGTAGTGGTAACCGAATCTACAGTATGTAAGCGGCACCCAAAAAAGTTTTATTCCCAACTGCAAGTGAAGGGGGTGTATTCTGAGAGGGTTAACGGTGGGACTATCGCATTTGATGATGTACAGAATTCCCCAGTCCCTAACGTATCTTTGCAAGAAATAAATAAAAATTTCACTCAACATTTGTCACCAATAGCACATCGTCCGCAAATAACTAACATTGAGTGTTTAAAAGGTTTCAGAACAGATAATTTGGCAGCGGTTCTTTTGCAATTTCAGTTATCACAAATGATATATTACAAACGGAAATTATTTTAGAAAGAACAATACAGCAACAATTATAGTGAAGGCTATTGTGGCTATTCCATATTAACGAAACTGACAGTAAGAACTACTGAAATAAACGGTGTCGCCTTTGCGAAATATATCAGCCATCATTTAAGAGAAAATTTTCCGTACGGTAGTAGTAATTACTCAATATGCAGCAACATTAGTTATGGACTTCAATATTAATGTTTAGAGAGTTGTACAAGAGGAATGCATGCAGGTGCAACTCCATGCAGAAATATCTTGTTATTAGTGGCCATAAAAACTGCGTATACTATTACATAAGAAAAACTGCCGAGGTATTTATTAGCAAGAAATTACTAAAGTGATAACATAATTCTCACTAATCACTAATTTGTCAGTTGATTCCCAGGTATATTACAATATTAATTTATGTACTATCTACAGAATTATATTAGATATGTTAGAATATCTTGTAGAAGTTTTTAAATATGTAGGACTGTTGAAAAATGAGGGAATGATTTATTAAGACGTTAATTTCTGATGAGAGCCTCATTAAATATTCTTGTTTAATGCAAAATATGTAGGTCATTACCTGAAAAAGGAGAACGTATTGTCAAGTTTTTTTTCGTCACCTGTTGGAAGTGAATAATTTCTGCTGTTAAGGGAAAAGAGTGGTGTTGATCAATCTATTCCTTTCTTTGTGGGATCGGCCCGTGACTGGCTTTTCTATAAAAATGCTATAAAATAAACATTGCTCAATATCCTTAAATAAATTTCTTGATTTTCGATCGTTTGGGATCACATTCCAGCAAGGACTCAATCAATATTGTGCTTAAGTATCGGAATCATTGCTGAGCATGGTAAAGATTTTTAACGCTGTCCCACAAAAAGAAGGTCCAACGGTGTCAAACGGAGGCCTAGCAGCATTATCAAAACAATCGATTACACGATTATTGATCTTAGTACGTAAAGAATCGATTATAGGGCTTGTGTGGTACGTACGCTCAAGTTCAATCCTTTAAGTACCGGCCAAGAAAAGTCACCCACATATACATTTGTAGAGCTCTCCGTCGACTTTTACGTTATTGTTATTGTCATCTTAATCTCCCAAGAAATATGGACCAATGTTGCCATCCTAGAAACCACAACAGGCAGTCACACGCTCAGGACGCAAAGGCTTCTCTACGACCACGCGTTTTTCGAGTCCCAACTACGGGAATTTTGTCTTTGTGTTATTTTCCAAATTCGCAGTTTCAGAAAAACAGCACTTATTTTGGAAAATAAGTTTTCGATATTTCCCAACGTTGTCCATGCGCAAATCTCTCTATTTCGTACCGCGGAAATTTTTTCAATCTTTGAGCGCGTTTGTGTCAAAATAACATGTAATTTAAAAAGAAACAACCCGATGGTTCACCATGTATTGTGAATGACAACTATGTATTTCCATAAATTTTAGCTTTCACCGAAGAACTTTCAGGTCATACAAATGACCACGGGAGTTCACAATATTATTCTCTCTGATCTTGGAACGAAACTGAGCGACGTAGGAGTCATAGGCTTCTACTACGAAGGTACTTTTAGAAAGAGTCAGCAAAGCTGAAGTATGAAGTAGTTCACCCCACAAATGACCACTTCAAATCAGTATTTCTACAAGTGTAAGCGTAGCTTGAAAGAATTCTTCCATCATTATGTTGTCAGTGATAAAGTCTTATTACTTAACCAAGGAACAATGTGCTCCAAAGAAGCCCAAGTCGGTTTTATCGCCTGAAAAGGTAATCACTACAATTCATAAGATTTACACAACGTATGCATATATCGTGACTGTGACATATTGCGCCAATAAATAAGGGGTTGTCATTTTCGATAACCGGATTTTGTAATTGAATAAAAACCAAATGGATTTGAATTCCGTCAAGTTTTTATTATCTTATGAAAGTATATTCGATTATATTAATAATGGAAAATAATAGTGAACTGGCAAGTGCGACTTGGTTTGGTGGTCGTCATGCAAAAACCCGAATTCTTTATGACATTCTGACACATCTAAGGCTCAATACCTGCTATTTCACGTCGTATGTTATACTTGACTCTAGCATGGTGTTTGATTGGTTAGTGCAGTCACTTTAGATAATCCAAAAGAAAAAAATGTAAAGGCTTTAGATCGGGTAATCTTGGGGGCAGTTCCCACCGTTTTCGCGGGAAATTATTCGTTCAGGTAATTTTTCATCTAACAATAAGTGCCAACGTTTCGTTATCCCTTTGACGCGCTGCGCCATCGTGTTTAAAGAACACGTTGCCGACGTCAATATTATCCAAATTGGCTAACACAAAAGGCCGTAATTATACTATAGTTCTCTTTATTGCCGGTTGAAGCTTGGCAGGCATTGTTCTTGAAAAATGAAAGTCCGATGATGCCTTCAACCCACAATCCGCACCAAACACCAAAAATGTACTTCTAATGCTCAATCTGCAAACACACGGCAGCTATAATGGTCATCTGTCTTGAAATCCTGGGTTAATTGAATGTGTTGGTTTGTAGGTCGAAAATTCTACGCAAAATTCGTCTGGTTGAGTTGGTTGAAAGGTCTAGTCCTTCCACATGGCGAGCAATCGATAAATTTGAACTTCCATGCATTGATGTGGAGCGCTGGACCAGTTGACTTAAATTTTGGGAGTAAGCGATGAATATAACGTCATGGATTCTGAGTGGTTTTGATTTCCTATGTCAATCTCTTAGGGTATATATTTTGCTATCTTTGTACTTCGAGTCGTTTTCGTAAGTTGTTAGTTGATTTCTCTTTTTCTAATTCGCTTTGCGTTTCCTCTTTCTGCATACTCCATCAACAGCGTTTCCTAGACCCAAGAATTCAGAGTATGAATTGGGTTTACTTGTTAGTGCTAGTTTTTGAATTTGTTCCATTTTATCAAGCCAGTTCGGTTTGGAATTAAACAAGCATTCATATTTTGTGAAGAGAAAATTTTTCTCCTTCTATCTTTTCACTCAACCCCATTAGAGTAGTTTGACTAGATACCAACTTGTTAAGCACAACGTTCTCCATCCCCCAAAATATATGGAAGTTGTAGCAATTACCCCGATCGAGACACGAACTTGTGACCTTCTACACCAAAGACCAAGGCTTTTCTACATTTCACCATCGGCGTAGGCAATCCACTTTTACGTTGTTTTCTAATAACTGAATTTATTCAGTTTGGAAAAATTCGCTTTGACATTGTTCATTCTCTCCACATTAACTTTTTTCTATTTGGGGAGGAAGTCATGTTGAAAAGATTTTGATCGCAAAAGGTGAGACTCATAGAAATGGAGGAGTAGATTTTGGAAGAAGTAAGAATGCCGTTGCGTTGTTATCTGATTTCCACAGAGACGGTTTGCTTGGCGATTCAATAAAGATTTCATCTTCTTCGTGAGGTTCGCGTGCTACTCAAGAAGAAGGTGAAAAACATTTTATTGGAGCATAAGTCCAAACAGCAACGTGATCAACCTGAAAGACCAGCAAGATCTTTCAACCGCACCTATGCACTTTTTTGTGTAGGAGTTTTAACTATTTCTATTATTTTGTCTTCTCTTAGTCACCTGTTTTTTCTCTTGCACTGTTTCTACTACGACTACAACTGTTTTTTGTTCTATGTTGCCTATGTTTTCTCCCATTTTCCTTTGTCCTGTTTTTGGTTCTAATTAGGACTTCCGACAAGTATTTTATGCATTGAAATGTCTCTAAATGTCTAATGTCAGCTAATAGACTCTTTTGCAGCGTTTTCCATTCCAGAATTCATTTTTAATACTGTGTTCCCAATTATATGCATTCTTTCCACTTCTTTTACGACCCCAAGGCAGTTTATCACTGCTATAGATATATTTATTTTGTTCGTTGGATTTACTTCTCCCGGCATTTGCCCTTTATCTTTGAATTTTTGTGTAATTCATGTCTGTGTCCTCTCGTCCCAGATTCTGATACCTCTTTGATCAGATCACCTTTCTGATATGAATTGTTTTACTTCTTTCGTATCCATTTTCACTCAGTATTTTTTAGTATCTTACTATCGCGCGTACACATATACACGTCTGTCCAGAGGGTTCCGTATCTTTCGTGCAAGTACAAAGAATATGATTATTTTCGGAAAAAACATGGACTTGCAGACGTCCATTATAGTTAGTCTGGGAAAACAGCGAAAATTACGAAATCAGTTACAGCTTACATACACACAGAACTACTCGCGTGCAGCTAGTTAAGGCGATGGGGAGTCGTCACTTATTTCATAATGCGGCGCAGTTATCGCTGTGCGCACAGACTAATTATAGTTATTTATCATTAATTTCCGATTCTCCTTCCATTATTGGAACTACTACTAGGTTGAGCACATAGACATAATTTACAACTGATACTTTTAAAGGTTCTTGCAGCCTACGAATTTCTTCGTTTTTGGTTAACATTTCTTCATTACATCCTCAATGAATATAGCAAATAATAAGAAGTTGTACCATAAGACCCCTTTCCTCTGTTCTGATATTTCGACTTGCTTTACGATTAAAGCTTGTTTTGCTCGGAGTGACGATTCACCTCCAACGATTTTTTTGCTCAAACCATTTCTTCTGGTATGTCCTGTATGTGTTTTAGCTCTCTCGCTGTTACCATTACTACAGATTACTACAGATTGGTGCGGTAGCTATTTCATATATTCTCACTTGTTGGTGCTTGGAAGTTAATGCTACTTATCCTAGTTAGTACTGGAGGTATCCTTCAGTTGTGGAGGTGCGTAAATCAGCCGATTTGACTTCTTCAGCAGTGGTTTGGTTTTATTATTGATAGGATATGTAGTAAATTCCTTTTATTTCCAATTTACCTTATATTTATGAATTTGTATTTCGCCAGTTAATCAGGGAAACATCCGCAAGAAGCCATAGGTCGCTGGTGTATTCCCAAATGAATGGAACGAATGCTGGTGTGCTCTTAATATAAAATGTATCAAATTGTTCTATAAATTCACGTAATTTTAACCTGTTCATTGTAATATAAATCCACTTAATCATATTCGGTCATCACATACTACAAGAAAATTTTAACTTAAAATTTAAATTCCTATTGTATCTTTCACACCATTCCAAAAAGCCCAACTGTACTGCCAATGAGTAATAAAAATATGGCAATTGAGCGTAGATTTGCATTTCAATAGGGAATTGAGGAAGCATTGGTAACAGACAAGCAAGAAATTGGCCGACTCCGTCCGAAACTCCGAAGAAATAGATCTATTTATCGTTAGGTTGAGTCCGTCAGGCAGCAATGATTGATCATATCTGCGTTGTATACATCTTATTTGGGAAAGCGTGCGAAAAATTCGGTGTCAATCTTTTCAATTGATTTCTATCCGGGTTCGACCTCAATGCATATATGGAAATGAAGACGCGTTATAGTCGTGTTATGCTGTTGTATGTCTATACATAAGCAATGAATCTAGAAAGTTTGGCGTGCATGTTTAGAATGACTTTAATTAAAATATCAAAATGATGTAATATCGATTGATAGATAAGGAGGAAGATAGATGGGTATTATATTTAAACAAATATTTTTCGTATCAAAGGTTTAGTTTCACTGCTTTACTAATAAATCATTTTGGATTTATCAAATATGCATGGAATGTTGTTCAATATTTGTCGCGGATGAAGAACTAGAGACAAAATTTACCATCATTAAATCTAAAATCCGCTAAAACAATTCTTTGCATTTCTACACGATTACACCAGAAGTATACTTTGTAAAGCTGTACCGAAGAAAAACCTGCGATATACATGCTATCATTATCTTCACTTGTATTGATTTTCCAGGCCGGCTAACTGAATCTCGCTTCCAATCATCTTAACAGCCATACCCATTGCGTAAAGTGTCATTAAGATTTTATTTCTTTTTTATTGGTGAACTTTCTCCGAAATTACGGCGGCAACGGTGGACGGTTGAATTTTACGCAGAAAAGCGGCACGCAGTAACGACGACTGGTACGCCGGTTTAAGGCATATTACGTTTAGCGTTACTTACTCGGAAATACGCGCTAGGATAAGTGTCAGGCCCTAATAAAATTTCTTAACAGTGCTCCCACAAGAGGAAAGTGCATAACGATTTGATTTATTGACCGTCGTAAGTTCATTACTCCGGGGCAATAGTCACGACATGTTTCTGTAGAAGTTTACGACTTACATACATACTTCGAGATAATAACAATAAAAACACTTGTCGCAAAGCGATGACCTTTCCTTGCCTAGATTGCTGATATTGAAGTAGCACCCTTAATATTTGAAAATAATTGGCTAATGTGTCGAAATTTAGAGTAATTTATTATGATTTGATGGTTATGACTATTCCAGAACGAGCAAAGGAATCAATATGTTTGAGTTCTGATATTTTAAGTGTATTGAAAATTAACTCCTCTAGAACTTGCAATCTTATTAAAATGTTTCAGTAAACATCAAAGTAATACCCATTTATCTGATTTGATGATAATAATTCAACAATCCGGATGGAATATTTGCAGTAAAATGAAACACAAACAGTGAAAGAGTATCCAAATATACGAGGAATGTTTAGTCCTAAGAATTTGGCTTTACTTCAATTGCGGAATCTTATACGACACGGAATGATCAGACGCTCATGGCAAGTTTACGCGTATACTTTAGCTACTTGACTGATACAGACGTATTTTCGTACCGATGATTTTGCAATCACATAAGACACAAAGAGCTAGCACTATCTTTTTATTTAAAGAGGGTGGGGACCTTCAGAAATGATTCAACTGCAGCAAGATCTATTTGGAAAGTCTACAGAAAGTACAGTCTACTGATGGGTCGCTGGTTTTAAAGCTGGCAGACCCTACTAAAAGAAGAGAGGCGAATAACTATTATATAACTATTCGTGAAATTAGTGTTAGTGTAGTAATAGGTATGTAATAAGTTCATGAGCTTTTAAACAACCAGTTAGGCTTGAACAAGGTTTCAGACCACTGGATATAAAGGCTGTTCGTATCTGAATAGAAACTCAACAAGTTTGACACCTGTCGCCAGCTCCAATAGCTTTTAGCACTTTATAATAACTATTTCAATCTTAATACCAAAAATCAGTCGAAAGGATGGCGCAAACCAGAAGAAGGATCTCTCCTTAAAACACGTCCAATTCCGTCAGTTGGGAAGTAGAGGTAACTATATTCTGAAAATGCGAGGAAATTATTTTTATGGATCATCTAACCGAAAGGTACTGCGATTAACGCAAAATATTATTCTAATCTTCTACCTAGGCCATTGCGGAGGGTGCTTTGCAAGGAACGACCTAGACGTTGCATAAGCGTCTGATATTGCCATATCACAATGCAAGACCACATACCACACAAAGAACGACAGATATTTTAAACGAATTATATTGGGAATTGCTTCCAGGTCCACTCTATTCGCCAGATCTGACTCCTAGTGATTTGGATCTGATTCCAAATTTAAGAGAATCACTACGGGATGTTGAATTTCAGCCATTAAATGAGCTAGGGCTTGCTATCAATACATACACTTCGTTCATTTAGAGTTTTTACTTACGTCATCAATGTTTGTCCACAGATCTTTGTCTGGGAGACAAGCGCAAATCGTGATTATCTGTTCACCGGCAGCACTTCAGGAAGATATTTAAATTAATATATAGTTTTTACTCCTACGACAAAACAACGACGTAGGTAAAAACTTAAAATAAGCAAAGTGTAGGTGAATTTCAGATATCACGAAAAGGTTCTTTGAGGACGGTTAAAAAGAAATAGTTTTACGTTAAGGTAAGTGTAATCAATTAAATGGAGATTGTATTGAAAAACTACATTGTAGTTTTGACGAATATTGTCGAAATAAAAAAATTATGAAAAATTTTTAGAACTTTGGAAACATCCCTCGTATTTCTGTCACCATTTTATTATGAATACCAATGCACCATAATGTTTAAAGTAAATGCTTTCGAATCCAAGTTGTTTCTTCGGTTTCATCACGATTATCCCAAAAGTACCAATTTTAGGTAATTAGGATATCTTTTGTAAAAGATGTAACTTGTGGTATTGAATACAACATAATTAATTCCATTCGGTAATGTTTTTGTATTATACTAGTGGATCACTGTAAGTATAAAAAAAAACTGCAAAATTCTGTAAAGATCAGAGGCGTCAATGTAAGAAATGAGGGTCTTCTTTGCCATTAATCGAGCCGGTGGCCACTATGTATATTCAATAAGGTTTTCCACCTTGCTGATAGAAATCTTTACCCCCTCTGACTGCAGAAACTAATAACTGTTTATATCAAACACTTTTCAATCCTTTACATTCACAAAGGATATGTTGAAGAAGGTTCTTCCTCCTCACAACAGGCAAATAAGATATTCCATTATTCCTAGAGACCACATTGGCACTGTTGTGTGATTTCTACTGATTCGCAGCAATTGCGATATTTAATTAAAATGACCGTTTTTCAAAATCAGTCGTTTTCACACATACTTTTGTAAAAGTAATAAAGAACGTTGAAGCTTTCGATAAAGGCTTAGTTAAGGAGACAATGTTAGAAACTGTCTACTAAACTAAGTTTACTATTTTATACGTACTTTATACGTAGTGCACTTATGGAAGCATGATTTACGCGATAATCTGACGTAAAAATTTCCTTAGGTTCCTTAGGTTAGGCATTAAATGTAATTAGTCACAATCATGCTAAACAGATTAGAATATGACTGAAGAATGTTATCACGAAGTTTGGATTTAAACGCCTAATATATAAAATTCGAAAGACAAAAGAATATCGGAAATCTTAACGGCAAAGGAATACTTCCATGGATCAATTAATCGCCTTTCGGCATGTATAGTTTATTTCCATCAGCTAGTCAAACTTCTAGTAAGTCAACTGATAGTGCACTTCATTTTACCATCAACATGGTACGCTATACTCCGCATCTCACCATCAGATTTACCTTGCTTTAATACTCACTTTGTGAACATATTTTCAGTCAAATTTTAGGAGTAATGGCAGCCATCTCAAACGATATGCGTAGCAATCATATCCACATTTTAAACAAATAGGTATCAAAAACGGCAGTTCATGCTTAGTTTATCTGAACAACGTTCCTTCAGAGAACTATAAAGAAGTTTTGTCGTAATCATTGCCTTGTTTCCAAATTGTTCACTTTCCTTTAAAAGTTCAGTATTGCGTAAAAATCTTGGAAATCTATGGGTACTAATTAATGTTGAAAGGGCTCCAGATCGTTTGTTCGTGATTTAACTAAGCAAAAGGATATTTCGTATGATTTGAACATCGTTATTGATTTATTTTGAATTTTGTTATGGTCATCGTTTCAACTCTAAATTGTCAACCGTTGCAGATGTCGAATTGGGATCAAAACCTACCACCCATGCACCCTCACTTAGACTGATAGGATTGATAATTGATTAATAGCGCAGAGATTAAGGAAAAGATATTTCTTGAGAGAATTGTACAAAACAATTTGCTTCTAACAATTCGCAAGTTTTGAAAGTCAGTCTTCTTCTAGATTTTGTTATTGCCTTCTTTTAAAAACTTTTTAGCTCACTTTGCTCCTGCTTTCTGTTTGAAGGAAATAGCTAAGGTTTTACACTTCCAGATTATATAACAAGTATTTTAATTAAAACATTCTAGTCGCAACGTACAAGTCTGGAGAAGGGCGCAGAAGGCTCTTCTAAAACTAATCTTATTCTATTCTCACTTCAATCTGGGTTAATTTCGTAGTGTAAAATATATTTTCGCATTTTCCAATCCCAATTCTTATCAAATAGTCGTTTCAGCAACTTCATCAAAGCCATTCGACAGAAAATGTAACACTATTGCCCAAACCCATTTTCTCTTTATATTACCTGCCTTTTATTTGTTATAAAACCCCACGGAACATTGACGTTTATTGGAGGTCAATGTAAGTAGTGCTTAAGTTGTAAAACGTCACGGAATTCGCCCAGATAAACGCGACAACGTTTCCTATTTTAGCATTTCTCCCGATAACCTCCATATACAATATAGAACGTGTACGCCGTTCATCGCCTACCACCTAGCCTATCCTAGACTGTACGCGGACCTGTAAATGCAATTCCGCTTTACGATCGAAAAACCGTCGGAAAAGACAATAAAAGGAGTGCAATAAAACGCTTAACCTAATACTTGCAAGATCGTATCGTAAAACGAACGCGTAGTAAACGAGACGCCCTTCTTAATACGTTCGTTACACATTTTGATTTCGTGTGCAATTCTTTATGCGCAACGTTTTGGTGTTTCCAGCTGGATGATTAATTGTGGAACGTCGTAAAAGTTGCTATCTTGGGTGTTTTGCTAGCGCCCGGATATATATTGTATCGAACCTGGAGTTTGTGAGATAATATAAATCGAAGAGTACGAGAAATTCTCTTAGAAACTTGCTGGTTCGTAGTGTACTTGATTTCTTGTGTAGATTTATACCTTACATCGTGTACACGTGTATGTATAGAGTTCAGAAGATTGTTTGTTGTAAGTCCTTGGTAGCACACAATACATTTGGAAACAGTAAGTATTGTACATGTATGTACTTATTCATATTGGATGCAATCTTTTTTAATTATGGGGGATACATAGGAACATTTGTTTATTTGGAAATTTATATTCGTCTTCATTTAGAATATGTAGAATTATTGATCTCGTGATTAAGGTTAAGATTTAAACGTATTCCAACTCGCTCAATATCACTTTGGGACGAGTACCTATTAATCTATAATTTAATTTTCAAAAATTCTAGCTCGCTTGCGATACCTATTCGTTGAAGATTTCTTTGTTAAACCGCGCGTTTTCAATTCACCCGAAAAACTTTTAACGAATTCCCAACTTCTTCTGCTAGAACTTCCGCCCTCTAACCACAACAGCGATTTTCCGAATCAAAAAGACTAATGAACGGGGAAAAAGGAACGGCACGGGTAGGGTGGAAAAACGAATTTTGGAAATAACGATAACAACAATAATAAAACTACTGAGACGGAGAGGATGATACTCGAACGGCGAAGCGGTGGGAAGAAGAGAACGCATCAAAATCGAATGAACGGGCTGAAATGTCGAAACAGAGCTAAAACTAAATTTTCCGCAATTTCTTTCTTGGGGCCGCGTCGGTGAGGAAACTTTTCTAAAATTACTTTTTCCCCCATCGAGGGTCTTCCTGTGCGGCTTTATTCTTTCCCTGCGTACATCCGCTCACCCCCTCAGTTAAAAATAACAGGATGATAATTTTCATTAGGTGAAAACTTATCCGGGAGGGCTTTATATAAATGTAACAAAGTTTAAAACAGGTCCTTCTCTCTCTTTCTCTCTCGTTCAGTCGCTTTTGCTTGCTTGGACGTTCGACAAAACAAGATATAAGAAAATTGTATTGTCGCAGGAAGTTAGGACGAGTTTGGAATGGCTTAGAGGCGGTTGTGGAGGAATCGTGTGAGAATGGGAGAGAAGATGGGGAAGTATATTTCGAAACGGACCCGAACTAAAAACAAACTTAGTACGAAATTGATAACAAATTCATCTTAAAAGTAGGATGGGGGACGGAAAGGTCCATTCCTTTCAACTCCTTTATTACTCTTTGACTGGCCAAACTAGCGAACTTAAAAATTGATATCCTGTTTCCTCTCTATTCCTCCTTTACTTTTATTTGTATGTAGAATAAAAGCCATATCTTAAGTTGGGGGTAGTTGCTTACTTCTCTATACTTATAATTTCTATTTCTCAATGCGTATCTACTGCGATTTTTTAAATTCCTTATTACATGTAAAAATCTATTTGCTTCCAGAGTCACTCGGAAATATTCAATGGTGCTTTGCTTTTCATAAGGTACGGTTTACTTCCGGTGCTCTCCCATAGGTTTTCAGTTTATGCATTACGCTTACGGCCAAGTAAATCCTTCTGTTCACATTTCTTTAAGCTAAAAATGTAGAAAAACACTCTAGCCAAATCTGAGAAACTTCACAAAGCATATATTCTCTCCAATCTTCATCAACTGTTTGATCTTAGAACAAACGTCGCCAAACATCAATTCCAATTTATTTAATCAGGTACTATACTCATCTATTGTTTTCTTGTTTGGCTCTGTGTGTAGCCATTTTATCTGTTGTTGGTGTTCTCAATCTAAAACTCAACTCGGTCCCTTTTTCAGCCCACCCCAACCAGTTCGATATCAAGAGCATTATCGAATACTTCAGCTGAGCACCAAACAGCAGGGCAACTCAAACTAATAAACTTTCGACCAACGATAAGGAGTAAGTAGGGAGTAAAATTATGAGAGTGCTCTTTTGATGTATCCATTTAGACCCCCACAATCATTATTCTCTCAAACACGACGTATCCTGTATACATGGGGATAGACAATCGGCTGTACCGTTTTAGATTTTCCAAGCCAGTACTCCCTCCAGCAGTAGTACAAAAACGAATCAAAGAAAATCAAATAAAATGCTCGCTACCAATGGTTGGCATTTCAGCACCAGACAGCGGCGGAAGCCAAATTAGTAAACTTTCGATGAACGATAAGGAATAAGGAAGGAGTAAGATTAGGAAAGTGCTGTTTTGATGTATCCATTTAGACTCTCACAATCATTACCGTCTCAAACACGACATATCCTGTATACATGAGGGCAGAGAAAGCAGAAGTTGAAATCGACTGTATCACTCTGAATTTTTCAAGCCGTTACTTCCTCGAGCAATAATACAAAAACGAATCAAAGAAAATCAAATTAAATTCTCGGTTCAAATCGAACGAGGTGCAAAACATTTCATTAATTTTTGGCGTGTCTTCAATTACTACGCTCTGAAGTCGGAGCAGCCAGATAGATAACATCTAAATTGAGACATTAAGAGAACTTCTAAACAGAATCGGGATTCCAAATTCCAATACAACATGCTTAGAACCTGCAGAAGCTTTCAATGTGAGCGATGAAATCATACGTTTGCACCTTCATCTGCTAGGAGAAACGTGGAAGTTAAGCAACTGGGCCCCACATGAATTCTCTGATGATAACAAGTTAATCGTCTTATCAGAAAACCTTGCATACTATGAAAGTCTATCTTTTCGTGATCGGTTGTTAACTTTCGATGAGAAATGGATGCTGTACTTTAATTTTAAGCGCTGGTACAACTGGTTGTCACCAACTGATCCATAACCGCACACAGCTAAAACTTTTCTGCACTCAAAGAAGATTTTATTGTGGATAGCACCTGGAGTTGTCCATTATAAGTTTTTCGAAATGGATCACACCATCACTGCTTCGGTCTATTATAAACGGCTCCGTCGAGTGTAAGCAGAACTCATTCAGAAACTATCTGCTTTAGTCAATAAAAGAAGTACTATTCCGTCCAGAACAATGGCAGACTTCATAACCGTAAGAGTGATCCAAGAATAATTTGGCTTGGAAACGTAAAGATATCCCCGTGTACTGGCTTCTAAAGCTTTTGGTGAAATGGAATGATAAGCGGAAAGGTCAGAAACGTGACCGATACGAAAATTCGTTTTTACAGTGCAGATAACCCACGTCGTTGGTGATCAAGATGGAGATCCACGCTGTGCTGGCCCAATGGAAACGGCGTAGGTTAAAGTTCGAGAAATTAGTAACAAGGCGCCACTCTCCAATTAATAACTGGATCACATCTAAGTGTATGGAGTCAGACAGACTCCCCAGCTTCTTTCTTATTCTCCGGATATTTCAGCACCTGTTCTTAATAATTTCTGGACAATTGTGTCAAGGATAAAAGTACAGTAGTTAAGATAATGTAATAAATACAGTCCATCCACTTTTTGATTCAAATTCCGTAGATTTCAATAACGCCGGCGTACAAATATTGGTGGCGCGTTGGCAAAAGGTCACTGAGTGTAACGATAATTACTTGTGAATAATAATATACATTCTGGTTTTGAATAAATTTTTATGTTTTATAAATAAAGTCGAACTTTTGGCTATTCGATAATTCCAAATTGCAGGTTTCTAATAAAACCCTATTTATAAAATTTTATCCAGGCTGGTAAAAAATTGAAGAGAATTCTCAAATCGATGTCCTAAAATACATGTATCTGCGTACCAGGACGATTACAATTTTTCTCTCGGAATTGCTGGTCGTTGTGTCAAAAATTGCAAAATACTTCCAATTTATTTCTTCTCGATATCTACGTCACGAAAATCTTAATAAAAAAGACTTCTGATTGTGTCACAGTAGTCTTTCGTTACCTAAAAATTTTAAAATGTGCAGTTGCATTCCCCAAAAATACAATATCAAGCGAATAAAGCGCAATAACTTCCAGACCGTAACAGCAAGTGCACTCCACTAAAAAGCATTCCTCTCCAGATTCTTGCTATCACTGCGTTTGTCACTTTAATCAACTGACGATGACGTTTACTTTTATTTTTCGCCGAAGATAAAGAACGCTCGCTGTCTCATAAAATATTCACGTTTATATGAAATTTCTACCGTTTTCGTCGCGTTGGCCTTCATTTATTATTCCATTTTACGATGACTAAGACAAAAGCGTCTCAATTATTGTAATTTTTAACGTTTCGCCATTGCTTCGCCGCCCTCTTGAAAACGATATGACGCACGAAAATGAATTTGTTTATGTTCGAAGGGAAAGAAATTTTTGTCTGGCGTTTTTTGCTTCGTCGTGCGTGAAAGTAGATTGCTATGCTTGGCTGGGAAGACTGCGTGTGATTTATTAAATTTTAAACGAAGATTTGTTTATGTTTAGATTTTATGTATTTAAAATAATTTCTTGAAAGATAAAATGAACATAGACATGCGTAAAAGAATTTTACTTTTTGAAAGTTTGTGATTTTAGTTGTAAAGCTTTTTCGTGTTTTATCCCTCTTCTGCTAGTTTTTTGTGTTAGGGTATATTGTAATACTCGAATAGTTAATTACCATTAGAAAATTCATCGTTTATTATATTTCAAGATATCAAAATTCACAGTTAATGTTGGGGTTATGGTCTTCATTTGACATTTGGTGTAGTTTTGGGGTTCTATTTCTCCCTTTTCGATACCACGCCCACCACCTTTTGAACATTTTATTACCCTACGGGTGTTATCTCCTTATTCTAATTCCAGCCAGAGACGTTTAATGAGAGAAACAAATGTCACTAAAAATAAAATTGTTAAATATTTTAAAAGGCATATATTAATAGATATATAAAAAACACTATTAACCTACAGATACATACATACATACAACATTTTACATTACAGGAATTCATATAAATTTACTGGAAATAACCAAGGATACATCGACGTTCAATACAGGTTTCTATAACAACGATATACCTGGATGAACTGGAGTCAAGGTGAATTCGTTTCGTGGCAAACAGCGGCAACAGCCTACAATTACGAAATACGTTACGACAGCATCGCCAACTCCCCATTCTAGTCAGTACTCTGTATGCAAGTAGTTCTCTGTATATGTAGGCTGTCGTAACTGTTTTCGTAATTACCGGTGTTTGCCTAGACTATTCATGAGTTTGATCGTCTCGTTGTTATCCGTGACGTTCTTTATATTTTCGTGGATTTTGGGCTTGACATGAAATGGGAATACAAGGGTATTTTCCACGTTAGATCAAACTTTCAAACTGAGTACAAGAATTTGGAAGCAAAACAAATAGTAAAAGGTAGCTTCAAAGATAAAGCTAGTACCCTGCCATGTCCAAGAAAGCAGTGGTAGTTATTTTGCTTCTGGATACTTAGATTCTGACTAATTAATTGTTATAAGTAGCCGCTACGTGTTAGTCTTGTAAATGTAGTACTTCCTGTTACAGCTTAATTCGCTCAGTATGATCGTATAAGTAGATCTTTGACATCAACTAATTTTATTCAGGACTTTTACATCAAACAAACCTTACAAGGTTTATCTTCTGTAAGTTTAATTTCTCGTTTTATATAACAATTTTAGAACTTAGATAATTTTATTTTATACCTTATTGATGGTTTAAAATTCATATTAAATCGGACGCCTTATATGGGCAGAAGGATAAGGTGAAAGAAGAAGAAGACGAAGAGATTTTTACTATATCCGTACTTATATGTGCATTCTAAAACTTATAGGTAAACTATTTCAGGGATTTCAATTCCTTTTATTACTTTTTACCTGTTAGTCTAATTAAATTAACTAATATTTCCAAAGCAGTCATTTGTATATACTCGTACGTATACTGGGTCTTCATTTAGAAATGAAACTCAGGTGATATCTTTTGAATATGCAACCAATATTACAAATTGGTAGTTGTAAGCATTAAAATCACACACTGTTATTTATTTGAAAAGTTCTACCTACTTAGCTTACACAAAATATTTTCAGGAATAAATATTTTATTTGTATAACTTTATTCATTTAAATCTACAAAATGTGCTGAAAACGGTTTCCATTGTATTGTAAGCAAACATTTTCTTGTCGCTTTTTAAAAACATGTTGCAGTTCCTCTAGACACTAATTATTAATTTCATGCTGAATTGTTGCTTGCAGTTTTCCTAGGCTTTTGAATCTGTTTTTGTGTATTTAATTTTTTTAATTCCCAAATAGTGTGTTCAAACGAATATTCTAAATACTTGTGAGTTGCTGTAACAGTGTGAGGTGGGACATTATCCTGTTGAAAGAAACGGTGCTGTAATTCATTATCACCTAGTCATTCCAAAAACTCATCTAAACTATGACGATATCGCTGAGCAGTTGCAGTGTCACAAAAAAACCTTTTTCTTTCCTACTATCCTTTGTCTCGATATACCCCAAACTCCAACTTTCAAAGATGTAGGCGTGTTTCGATGGACTCATGTGAGTTGTCTGTGGCCCATGTTTTATAATTTTGGGAGTTGACATAGCCAGATAAATAGAACCACGCATTATCATTAAAGACAGTCACATCCAGTGCGGCTTTATTATTTATGTGCTCATTAGACTATGGACAACAATTTATTGCTTTTCGTTTTTCAAAAACAATTGGATTTAATTGTTGAACAGGATTATGAGGATGCATTTTCAGCCTCTTAGTAATTGCCTTGTGGGTAGTTCTTACTGAAAGGCTTCAAACTAATATTCTTGTACGAAATTTAAATAAAAATAAATTACGGTACCTATCTGGCTTTCTAATTTTACCACGGACTTGTGGGTGCTATGGTGCATACAAACTAGAATACCGTTGAATACATCCGCAGCTAACTCACAATTAGTTGGTCTGCTTTTAGGTTTTTGCTTGAAAATGCAATTTCCCTCTTCAAATCGATTAATAATAACATGTCTTCGATACTTGAAGGCATCATAATCCAGACCAAAATCAGGAAAGGGTTGCACAAATTGATCGATACAGCTCTGATCTGAAAATCCACTTCCCTTTATGATCCTGACTTCCACTTCCATAGTGCGCCATTAAAGTCGATGCTCCCTATTCCGATGTAAACACAATTGTTAAAGATCTCACAACCTCAAAGTTAATTTTTCGTTTTTGATATGAACATTTTCAGTTTAGGTAATGCCCTACAATACAGGAAAAATAATACTGGCTTGTTAGTTTTTAGAAGAACTTACGATAAATGCGAAAATAATGAAAATAGGAACAACAGGAAAACTAATCTGTCTATTTTGTTCAGCCTATTATTTATGGTTGTCAAAAAATCTGTGAAGAATACCAATTTTAAAAGCAGGCAGCTAATATTACAGTGGTAACGTGGGTTTCGTTCTTCACTGAATTTTCTGTTAATCGACAAGGATATCCGCGAGTGGAATATTTAGAATAATTCCCGAGTAAAAGTTTACCCCAGAATTCACATGCGCAGGGCATCCATATTATTGTTTAATCCTGTGACTGTGGCACTGGATAATTCGAATATGAGTGTCTTTTCTTTCAATTTGAAGTCAAACATGTTCTTGTAATGTTTCAAGTAAGTCACTGTCCATGCGTAAAAGAATTATATATGTACATACATACATAAGTGCATGACTCCTTTATAAGCTTTTTCAGTAGCATCATCTGAGACTATATACTCCTACCCAATACCAATCTTTCGACCTAATTCGTTTGTTTCGTTTTATCATCAAAGAAGAATCGCAAATCCTCCAATGACGGCTGGCATCTTTTTATTGTCTATGACAGCAAAATGTCTTACTGATCCAAGGCGATTGCGACCGTTTGAGAAACTAATATTCGGACAAACCGTTCGAAACAAATATGTCCATGTTTCAAATCCAAGAGATGTTGACAACACTTAAAACTCTTAAGTGAGGAATACCAATTCTGAAAGCAGGCAAATTATTTACTGAATTCCCTGACTGTACTGTACTGGCAGCTACCTATTGTTACAGTTTTCTGTATTATTACTTTTGGTTTCGTGCTCCAACAGTTGCCGTAGATGGCGCCCTGCTATTGTAAGTTTGTGATATCGCGTGGAGATCCAGCTTCTGATGTTGAGTTGGACCAGCTCCGTTTCCGTGACTAGTTTATTCCGTTTTCGCTTTTAAATCTCGTTGTCGAAGATATACTCGGAAATTCGACGCTGGAAGGTGTATAGTATCGTTAAGTGCATTTAGAAGTATCGCTTCCCCAAGTTCTGCTGTTCAAACCAATCGTCCACCACGGTACTTTTCCCTCAATTGGAGGTAGATCTTTCTTCTTTTTGTTAATTACAATGTTGTTATCGTACCTTTCACGTTGTTGTAGGGAAATAGTATAGGTTGGTATAACTAGTGCAGGCTATTAAACTAGTGTGAGCTAGTGTAGGCTAGGATAACTAGTATATTGTAAGATTTATGTTTCGAGAAGGTCTGAGAACTATTGTGAGCGCCAGAAGCCGACTAGTCTTCAGGTTGCTGGATTTCCGAAATATGTAAGAGAAAACTCGCCATCTTGGACACCTTCCGTCCCAATACCGAATACCACGCCGCACGGACGTCGACAGCAGGAAAAAACGTTCCGATAAGTCCCGCTTTTATTTGATTTTATATATTTGACTCGTTGAGTTGCGGGAAAAATCCCTAGAATCTTGTAGTTAATTTAGAGAAGAAAATTGGGGATTTGTGTGAGAGTAAACAGGGGTTTCCTTACTTTTGGCAAATATTCAATTGTTTTAGTATTTTTATGGGGGAGGGAGGAATTCAGATTGGTTTTCGAGTACGTTTTCGTTACTTTGGCTATTTGGTACTATATTTAATTTTGTTAGTAGTTTCAGGGGGAACTAGAAGTACTTGTCACCTGTAAGTTGGCTTTAAGGCCGCTGGAATTCCACCGGTTATCGAAAGCGTGTAAACCAGATAACGAACTAGTTCAATTGATTTTATTAGATACACTTCAAGTGACAATAAGGTGCTGTTAAACGTCAATTTCTCGCCTCAATTCATTTCGTTTTTATTTCGTTTATGTTATTTTTAAATAGTTTTCGAGTACTTCTGCTGGTCACTTCACGACAGGATAAACATCCAGAACATAGACGATTCGGATAACCTCGTACTACCTACTACGGAAGCTGGAGGGTCTCTCTGACTCCAGAAACGTAGATGCGATCTAGTCTTATAATAGGAGAGTGGTGCCTTGTTACTAATAAATTCTCGAACTGGAACCTACGCCATTTCCATTGGGCTAGCACGGCCTGGATCTCCATCATCAACGAGGTGGGTTATCCGCACTGTAACTGTATCGGTCAAGTTTCTGACTTTCCTTTTATTATTTTTCGTTTTTAACAAAAGCTTTAAAAGCTATGTCTACCCAGAAGCCGCATATTTATTTGGTTTACTAATTTCTAGCCATAAGTTTTATATGAACTTCGATCGGAGCCAATTTGTTAAAAGTCGATTATCGTGATGACGCGACGTAATGATCGGCATCATGAACTTCTAAATAATGAAGAAGGTAGCTGCGGTAAAAGAAAGGAACGACAAAGAGAATGACAGCCAAGTGAGATAAGTAGAAAAGCATCTATGTAGAAGCGCGATTTACGTCATGAAAGTAAGACGAAAAATAAAGCACATCGGAAGGGAAATTGAGGAAAAGTCGAAAGAAAAGCGATATTACAAGAAAACGCGAGGATGACTATAAAGGCTGCGGCGGCGGACGGATGAAGAATAAATAACGCATAAGAATCGTGAGATGGTTACGTACCAACGGGATTTGAGTAATTGGCAAACAATTCCGTGTTTGTTTCCCTTTTTTCGATTTTATTCGATTTGTTTGCGCTTTTCTATTTCCTTTTTTCTTTTCGGTTGTTTACAAGCGATTCCCGCCGTTTCGCTACGGATCGCCCGGCGCTGGAATCGAAGCGAGCCCCGGTTTTTAATAAAGAAAGCTTGTACGGCGTGTGTTTGAACAAAGAAATTTCCCCGAGTTAATTGGGTTTTTGTGTTTTCCTTTTTAGAGGTTTCTATGCTGTTTTTTGTCGCGCTGCCTTTATGGAATTACTTTGTATAAAGCGCCCTCACCCAGCGCTCGGGTACAGGAAACGTCTCCAAATGTAATTCTAAGAAGTCAATTACATCTCTCGCTGTAGTATTTCCTGGTTTAATTTTTCTATAGATGTAGAGGCTACAATCATTTTAATATTAGAGTCAAACCGATCGGAAAGTTTTGTCAGATTTATCTTGAAATGAGTAAATTCATAGATTCTGGATGGCTATCCAAAGAATGGCCCAATTAAGTGCACTAATTGGGCATCTACAAAAGTGTATGTGCAATAGCTTACTAAACAAACTCAAATTGCATATAGCAAAAATTACAGAAGGAATTATGTTTTATTATTAGTAGACAATAGTTTCGTCTTTATTAGGACTGGACTTATTGTTAGTGCGATATAGTCAAACCCGATTGAGAAAACACAAGGCGCAAGATAATATGGGGATTATTCCTGCATTCGATGGATTTCACCAAACACTAATCAACGCATCTACACTTTGTCTACTTTAAGTTTTTACGTACGTCATTATTTTGTCGTAGGAGTAAAGACAATCTATTCATTTAATTATCTTTCTCAAGCGCTGCCGGTCAAGAAAATAGAACGTTTTGCGCTTGTCTCAAATACAAATATCTATGGACAAAAATTGATGACGTAGGTAAAAACTCTAAATAGACAAAATGTAACTAAGTAGGTCGATTTGTAGAGCGTGATCCAAACTCTATGAATTAAACATTTTAGATCTGGTAAATAGCTTACAACCCCTAGTGGCTCAGTGGTAAAAATCACGTTTCGCAATGAATAGGTCTAGATTCGAAACTCGACCGCGGCGGAAGCGTAGTAGTTTAAAATCCTAAAATGGATCTGCAACCTTCAATACGCTGCAGGAATGAAATGCCACTAGGCGGGCCAGGAGCGATACGGTATACGTGCGTATACGGCTCGGTGGCTCGAACCCTTACACCGAAAGGTAGAAAGGGTAAAAGATTATATATATATATATATATATATATATATATATATAGTTTACTATTGAAATATGTACTGCAAAATGTGTGGGCAAACAGGGGTAACAGCATACAATTATGAAATAAGTTACCACAGCCTACAAATACACAAAACTACTCGTATACAGTGTACTGACTATAGTGAGGAGTCGGCGATGCTGTTACCAAACTTATTTCGTAATTGTATGCTGTTACCGTAGTTTGCCCAGACTATTTATTTGCTTGAATTTCCAAATAGGTCACAGTTCATTGAATAGATCGTTACGAAAGTGAAATATACATTCTGCAATATATGTACTTGGGTAGGAGGAGCTGATGTTTCTATTGATGTAAAGGTGGATACTCTTAGAGATGAAAATATAAATCATAAAAATTGTATATTTCTGAAAGTTTTTAGGTATATAATCTCTTTATAACTTCGGATAAAATCACTTCAACCTGACATTGAACTTGAACCGCTCTAATTATGGGGAAAGATAAAGAAAATAAAAAATCATTCCTCAAAACTATGGTTTCGTTCAATATAAAATATTTCGTGTTCCTGATGCGGTTGGGATTATTCATTTGCCTCCTTGGGATACTGCAAAATCTATTTGGGATCAGCTGTAAAATTTTGTTTACGTTCCTACCGAAATTCCCTTAAGATATGTAAGTTTATGAACCTTCAATGTGGTAATCCACTTTCATTACATAGATCCTGTGGAATACATTATTATTATTATTATTATTATTATTATTATTATTATTATTATTATGGCAGGATAAACCACTAGAACTTAAGCCACCTACGGTTTTCTAGATCAGTGTTGTGTTGGAGAGATCAACTACCTTGCCCTGATTATATTTCCTCACAGATTTTTGGTCTTTCGTCTTTGTTGCATATTGTTCTTTGCTTAGTGTATTTAGCTTGATTGTATGTGTCCGTTGTGGTTTTGTACTGTTGGGCACGAAATAAAATATTATTATTATTATTATTATTATTATTATTATTATTACTATTTACTCTCCAGTTATTGATTCCTCTCCTTTTCATATCCTACTCCACTTTTTGTAGCCACGTACTTCTTAACGGTCTACGCGTCCTTCCTCCGCCCAAATTCCATTGCACTACTTCCTATATGACTGAACCTGGCCTTGTTCTTCATACGTGACCCAGCGATTCAGCTTCCTGTTGTTTGATCCTTTTCATTATGTCATGCGTGATTTCTTGAAACCGTTCACGATTAGTTCTTCTTCGGTATTAATTATCCTTAATTTTCTTCCGACCTAGTATCACTCCCATTATTTCTCTCTCTGCTATTCTCAGGCCTTCTTCGTGCTTCTTTGTCATGCTGAGTGTTTCAGCTGCATACATCAATGTTGGTCGAATTATTGCCTTGTAGATCCCAAATTTGCAATTTTTTACTTCGCAATTTATTCTTTAGTAAAACTTTTGTTCAAGTGGAATGCCCTGCTTGCAGTAAACTATTTTTCTTTAATCTCTGCATCTCTTTCGTGTACACTGACTATCACCACTACCAGATACTTAAATGTATCGACCTCATCAGAAATATATTCCCTATTTACCTTCTTCTTTTCTTAAATTCCTTGTCTACTATTACTATTTTATTTCTTTTTTCATTTATTTTGTGTCCCATTTTCATACATTCCTCGATTAAGCAAGCATTTAGTTCATTATTTTTCTTTCTTTGTGATCAGCACAAGATCATCGGCATACGCTACTATTTACCCTCTCTTCTTCTGCCTTTAAATTTGGAAGTACATACTGCAATGCTAAGTTGAACAGTGGGGCTGATAATGCGTCACCCTGTCTTACTCCTTTATCTACGATACTTAGGATGCCTCACTTTCCACTTTCTGGGTTTTGACATTAACAGTTGTCCTCTTCATGGTCATCATATCATCCTTCTTAGCTTTGGATGTACTCCCAGTTCCTTCAGTGCTTTTTTAATTCGTTTCTTTTAATTTGGTTGAAAGTTGGTTGGAAATCAATGAAAAGTAATTCTATTTCTATCTAGTTTTGGTGAGTAGTCTGGGCAAACAGCGGTAACAGCGTATAATTACGAAATAAGTTACGCCAGCGTCCACAACTCCCTGCTCTAGTCTGTAGATTGTATGCAACTAGTTCTGTGTGTATGTATACTGTCGTAACTTATTTCGTAATTACGGCTGTTTGCCCAGACTATTAATAATAATAATAATTTATTAATTGCCCAACAGCCCAAGAGCTATTACAGAGCAAAATGAACACAAAGCAGTTTCTAGTTTGCGATACAAATATACACACTATACACCAAATAGTACAACAGAAATAAAAATTAAACATAAAAATTAAAAATTATGCGGTAGCAGAAATGTTTAACAGAAAAAAGGATCAAATTCCAGCCTATTACCATTTCTCATCATATGTGTTATTGGCGCCTTTAGTAGCAAGCTCGTCCTAGCTTTGGGAAGATGAAAAGTGTTAACGTGTCTAGTATTACAAGCAGGCACAGTAAAATTAATTTGCGATAGAAGAGCATAAGAATCAATTCTATTGGTAAGGAGTTTAAGAAGAAAATTTGCGCTGTTGTTGTTTCTTCTATCAGAGAGAGAAATGCAGTTGTGTCTAAGAAGTAACCCCTGGTATTCAGTACCTCTTTCCTCATAAACTCCATCCACTTTAAAAGATAAGTATTTAAGGAACCTCTTCTGAATACGTTCAACTGCTAAATTTTGGTACGGGTGATACGGACACCACACACTTGAAGCGCACTCAAGTTTAGGTCGGACAAACGCAAAGTACAGAGATTTTATTGCGTTAATGTTTGTAAACTGCCTGCAAGAGCGAATGACGAATCCGAACGCTTTAGAGGCCGATACGCAGATGGAGTCAATATGCTGCGTAAATTGCAATTTAGCGCCAAAAAGTACTCCCAGGTCAGAGACACAAGCATGTCGGGAAATAGGTTTGTTTTCTACTGTGTAGCTGTATAGGATGGAGGTGTGGGAGTTTGTATAAGATACCACCGCGCATTTAGAGATATTCAGAGGTATATTATTTGCAGCAGCCCATGCGTCGATAGCCGTGAGATTAATCTGCACCCCAGCACAGTCTGCAAAAGTCTTCACTGCTGAATAGATTTTTCAGTCATCTGCATAGGCTAACAAATCACAATTAATGTGCCATAGAAGGTCGTTAAGATACAAGTTAAATAGTATGGGACCCAGGTTAGACTATTGTTGAGTCTTCTCCATTACCTGTTTCACTGTAGATATTTCATCGATTGTTGATCCTCCATGGGCGAAGCCACATTGGTACTGTTTCACTATGCCTTTTGTCTCTTTTGGTAGTCATCTCTGAATTGGTGTGGTAAATATCTCATATTTTGTGTTCAGTAGGATAATTCCTCTAATAGTTATTACCTATTTTCTGGTCTCCTTTTTTATGAATTGTTATTATTAATCTGTGTTCTCACTCCTGTGGCATTTCTTTTCTTCTCAACGTTTCCTTGATTAGTTGAAATAAGCACTCTCTTAATTCTAGCCCTCCGGGTTTAAGCATTTCTATGTTTCTTCCATCTGCGCCTGGTGCCGTCTCGCTTCTTTATTTAGTATTTCATGAATTTATTCTCTTGTTGCGTCGCGTCGGTTAGAAGCACACTCTTGATTTTCAGCATTAACTTCTATATGCAAAATTATGGCGTAGGTATTTATAAATCACAGTCTGCTTCCAAGCTGATTGAAAATTTCCTGCATGGTCTATAAATATCGGAGAGCTTTCATTGAAAGGACCTACACAGCAACATGCATATTCAAAATATTAATCTTGGGATTTACGAAACATTTTATTCTAATAGTCTCTTGCGTTCTTTGCATCATAAAAGCAAAAGTGTGCCTTTTCATAAAAGACGAAAATATCTCATACAACGGAAGAAATACGGAACAGCTACGCCCTCACAAACATAATCGAGAATAGCGTCCGATATTTTCCCCCTTTGGACTCGGTTTCACATTCATAAACGGCCACACAAATTTTTCCTACTCACACGTAAAGAGTGTTGGCGTTGACGTTGTAGTACTACACATACCCGCAACAATGCGTCCGGAATGGAAACCGTCGTGACGCGCTTTCCTCGTAAATTTCGAATGTGCATTGGTAGGGGTCCGTTTGACGTGACCTCGCCGACTTGTAAAAGCTTTGCACGTGTTTACGGTATCGGGAAAACAGAGTATAAAGGATCGATGGCGTCGCCGGGGAACAGGGAGAGGACAAAAGCTTGCTAACACTCGACCCATACTTCATATCGTCTCTGCGCCATCTTAAACACAATCGGTTTCCGTATTGCTACGATGTCAACCGGTTCGATGTTTGCCGGATAGGTACGAAAAGCTCTATCGGTGTATATACGGAATATTGTTAGATGAGCACGTATTGCGTGATATACGTTTTGGGGCGCTATTGTATCGCATCAAAATAAGGCGATGTACACCAATAAATAGCTATGTAATGAATTTTGCTCTTCAAGATTTCCGATTCACAAATGGACAAGCTTTAACAAGAAGATCTACTACCAATCCGGTAAAATCCAAGCATCTTACTACTAAAATCGTTTGATGAAATATTAACAAAACTGTATGTTGGTTTTTAAATAGACTAATAAAAACTAAAAAACAAATGGCGTAAACACAATACATACACTACATCTTGCTCAAGCTTTTGCTAATTATATTAAAACACAACTTTAGTCGAAGATACCTTATGTTTAGTTTGTAAGACTGAGTCTTTGACTAGAAGTGTAAGCTACGAAGATTGTATCAAAAGTGATCATAGCTCCAAGGAAGCCAAAATCCTCGATCAAATCAAATTAGATCGGAAATATTTCGTTGCACACATGAGAACCATGGTTACGGAAGGAGGAAAAACTTATTTGGATATGTTAACTGAAGTGTCAGGTTCTCACATAAAACATAAAAAGCACATATACTTCATGTCTTACCAAATTCGTTTACTTCCGACTGGACTAACATGCATTTGTAAATTTATTGGTTTATTGTCCTCTGGTTTGAGTTGTAAAGAGACTGATAAGAATTAAAAAACTTCTTGAGGGCTGATAAATTGCCGAGCACAATGAAACATGGTTTTAAGTTTACGTTCTACAGCGCGCTGATGTTTATTTCAAATGCATTGCTATTGCAGTCGGACGGCGCAACTACAGTTTGGTTTCAAAAATACACATTTTTAACAGAGACTTTACCGCTTGACCCCGGCAAGTATCAGATTTAATTGACAGAGGATGCTCGTAACTAACTGGAATGATTCAGCGGTCATTTGGTCATTGCCACATGGAAACCAAATTTTCTCCAGACATTTTGAAGAACGGCAGCAAAGCGAAAAAGAAACCAACACGTAGGAGAAAACACTCGGGTCGACTTCATACATATAGTTTGCTTATCCGTTCTTGAGGAAGAATAAAGTTCTTGTAAATGTTAAGGGTGTTTGGTACTTTTTCAAACTCGGTTAAACTCAAAGTTTCGTTATTGGTTCCAAAACTATCTTGAAAATTGTATATTTGCCCTCTAAAAGTAGTGTGTGCAACGATGAAATACTAGTTTTTCACAATGCTAAGAGTTTCTACAGCTTCAATTTTTCTTCAAGAATAAATGAAGAATCAGTAAGTTTACGGGCTCGAAATTTTGCATACCGCGTATTCCTTACCATAGCTATGTCTTATCGGCGAGCTTTTTTGTAAATTCCTTTTTTCGTTACTTTCTTGAAATCCAAAGGTCCATGGTCATTTTTCTATTCTTTAATTGAGGTTAAATTCAACAACAAACAAGGAATTTACAAAAAAACTCGCCGATAAGACGTAGCTATCGTAACGAATACACGGTATGCAAAATTTCGAGCCCGTAAACTTACTGGTTCTTCACTTATTATTGAAGAAAAATTAAAGCTCTAGAAGCTCTTAACATTGTAAAAAATTAGTATTTTATCGTTACACACGCTACTTTTAAAGGTCAGATACACAATTTTCAAAATAGTTTTGGAACCAAAAAAAAAAAAATTAAGCTTAACCGATCTTCAAAAAAGTACCGAACACCCTTAACATCTTATTTTGTATTTACGTCAACTTTACGTGTAAGAGTTAAACATAAATGTTAAGTTCAGAAATAACAAAAACTAGAAGGAGCTTTAAATCCAAGGATTTTGTGGCCAACAGGTGGTTACTGCAAGGGGATCGGGCAGCAATACATGGCTTCTGCAGATGTCCAAAAATGAGTTGCAACAAGTCGTTAAAAAGTTGAAAACCGAATTCGTATAAGTTCGGTCCAAAAATATGTGCAACGAAGACGAAACATATGGTGATGAGAATAACAGAAAAGGAAGCAGAGGACAACATGAAACTGGGGATATATAGAGGAGAGGATTGTAAATTTAAAAGAGCGAAAAGCTTCGCGTATCTAGGAGCAGTAAGCCAAGAAGAATTAGAATTAAGGAATCTAATCGGGAAAGGTAATAGAAAATATGAAAGTGTGAAGAAGAATGTTGGAAAGGTGGGAAAGTACTGACAGGTATCTACGGAGGGATAAATAGAGACGAAGGACGGAGAAGACGGATAGACAGAGAAATCGAAAGGTGATATAAGGAACAAACCATAATCATCGATGGGCGATCTCAAAGGATGAGATGGTTAGGACATGTCCAATGGCTAAACAGGAATAGATTGACAAAGATGGTATTACTTACAAGTCCAATTGGCAAACGGAAAAAGGGAAGACCAAAAAACGATGGACAGGATATCACAGAGGCATGTATTGGAGACTGTAAGACAAGGACTATAGATAGAAGAAAATGGGGTAAAAAGAGTACTGGAGCAGTTTATTCAGGTATAAAAAGGAACAATACGAAATGCAACGATTTGAATTTATATTTTGTGAATCTTTGTCTTCTGTTGCGCATTTAAATAGATAAATAACGCAATATAGGGTAATATTGCGGTAATAATATCAAGTAATAATCTATTATTGAGTGATTATTGGTGTATAATAATTTCAATGCATTCAAATTTGTAAAACATAGAACGAAAGCCACCACACACAGATATCATGACAAGGAAATTAGATTTCCAATTAATTTGATTTTTAATGATTAATATCTCTTTGCCAGGTTGAAAACATGTAAAAGCACCATATTTGGTAGCAAAATTATGTCACAGCTATTTAACATCGTTTATAATCAATGGTACTTCTAAGTACCTCCGAGCAACAAAGGGTTAAAGGATTTTCCCAAAGTAAAAATAATATTGGCTCTTGACACCCTACCATATTTACTATACTTACACACTTACACATACATAGAGGGAATACGCGCAAAGCGGATAACATCTAGTCAAGCACACGTAAAAATAAGACGCATAAAACTTGTCCGCGTTGTTTCCGAAGAAGAAATTTGATCCTTATATTCAGCTCGTTTATTCTTTGTTCGGTTTTATGGGTTACGCTCGTATTATTTGAACCTTATTGTGGTCTCTTTCTCAACAATATTCTTTAATGCGGCCGACGTGGAAGGAAAGAGGTTTTGAATCTGCGCCTTACGTTATACAATCGACCAAATAAACTAACCACGTTTCTCGTACAAGTTTCCCTCGGGTGTTGATTTGATTCTCTGAGCGACTTACAAAGGCAATATGGAAAAGAATAAATAAAAATACAGCAAGAAGAAAATAAAACAATAAGCTAAATATATTTTATATCGGGATATAGTAGCATTACAATGGCCAATAAAATTTTGACATTCAAGAAATATGTTTCCATGAAATAACCGCTTCTCGCGAAAGAAGTAATTGTGATTGGAAAGTGCTACTCTACTACATAGAAATATTTTACAGAAATTTCCCTTGCATTGTTTAGAAAGGCGGGCCTATGTTGTAATTTTCAAAGGTATAATATTAGGTGACATTGTAACAGATAGAAAACAATATTGAAAAATATGAAGAAGGATCCCACAAATGTCAACTCTACTTCTTGGTAACTGGGAAAGTAAACGCCGAAGTAACTAAAAGCCAACTATTTTTCGCCATCTACCGCACTGAAACCCAATTCTTAGAAAACAAAATTCACTTATAACGTCCCTCTCCTCATTTATTTTCCCCACTAATTAATTTGACCCCCACAAAAACGCTTCTAACGACCTTAACTTGTTCTAAGTATCACGACGAATACAGCTAATTGTTAACACAAGACACTAACGGGCACTAATGAAAGGAAAACTTAAAGTGAGTGAAAGAGAAAGCCAAGATCCTTTTGCTTAAAGGCTCGAGTTCTTCCTTTTTCTCTCTTTGACCGTTGCGTCCGGATGCTATACCGCTCAAATTACAGAACTCGCGAGTTTGCCACATCATGCATAAGATTCTTCTTGTTCGTAAGAAAAGGACACGATAGTTGAAAATAAGAAGAGGGTATCGTATTTGCAGGTTCGCGACGGTGGTATTTGTATTTGATGTGTTTTTCATAGCTGCAGGCATTTAACGATTAAGGCTTTCGAGAATTTTATGACAAATCTGCTGGTTGCGTGAAATGTTAAAGGCCAACGTTTATAATCTAAGATAACTAGTATAAGTAAAATCCTTTTTTGCCAGATGTGTCTAATCATTCATATCTTCAATTGTGATAACGGGAAATGAGGCCAACATCTATAATTTGGAACTTTTCAATATTTTCTTTGGAAATTTCAAGTTTGAAATCACGATCATATGCAATAATACAACAGCGAACACTTCTCCTTGTTATCATTTATATCTTTTGTCGTAAAGTAAATACACAAACTAAGTTATTCAATACTTTGTAGTGTAGGTGTAGATGTGCCTCATTGTCAGAATAAAATTGTATCTCGATTCATGATAATTATAATTCGTTGAAGAATCACATTCCCTTGTTGACATCTATGTTAGTCGAATCGTAACTTCCCGCACGTTTCTGCCGTTTAATTCATTCAAAATGCAATCTGCTATTTAAAGACAAGATTTATAAAACAATAGAAAGCATACTGTAATAGAATCTAAACCACGCATGGGCAACCTTTTTTGTAGAAGTCTTATGCTGTGAGTAATCTTGAAAAATATACATTTTCGTAGGATCCTTATGATTCATTATGAATTAAGTTTAGACGGGCCGTGCTAATATGCAACGAAAAATTCAGTAGCGGGCCTGACAAACCTTATCGAGGGCCGCATGTGGCCGGAGGTTGCCCATACCTGATCTAAACGATACTCGCTGAATCAATCTACAAATGTGAGGTACGTCTGCTACGCAGCTATCCAGGATAGTTGTGCAATAACCTACAATGTAGGTACGTCACACTCCGGGATAGTAGATCATTTAGGGCATCGCGATCAAGATATATCCAAAACAAAAAAGAAACAACAAAACATCTACATTTGTAGTCAAAATACAAAATGCCGCAATAATGTGGCGATTCAGAAATTGTAGATCTTTAACCAATTACGTAAAAATCGGTAATTGGGGGTGTCCTCAGTCGCTAATGACGATTCTGACATTGCTTTAGCATTTTACAAAACGACCAACTGAAGATGCCGCTCAGAAATCAACAAAAGTGTCCCTTTAGCTTAGCGAAACAACAAATTAGTGTTGTGCGGTGGAAGTAAATGATGAGAAAGTCGTAACTATAGAAATTTCTACTACAAAAGGATTTTCCAACATTGCCGATCCAAAACTGGAAAAGTTTTGCAAATTACATGAAAATCAGTATTCATCGGTTTTTTTTTAGATCGCTGACAACGAATCTGACGTTGGTTTGGGAATCTTGGAGCACCATCTTCAGTTGACCTTTCTTAAGGTGCAAAACTAACATCAGATCGTATATCAACGATCTAAGAAAATCCATTGGGCCATTTTGTATTTCAACTGCAAATGCGATTTTTTTAATAATAATAATAATAATAATAATAATAATAATAATAATAATAATAATAATAGCCTTCATATCCAACAGGCCAAGCCCAATTATAGGATACACAAAATCACATAAGAAAAGTATAACAATCAAACTATTCCCCATATAACTATATCCAAACTATTGAAACTATTACTGGGAAAGAAAGCGGAAGATAGATACGAGAGACTAATTTACAAAAGATTTACAAAAGAGCAAGTATAGAGGAAATACAGGGTGAACGATATGAAGTGTTACCAACTTCACACTGGTCATATCTGACAAACTTCTCAGCACAGCAACGTCGCACTTGTTTTTTGACAGTTCCTTGTCTTGTTTACAAGCTGCCGGAAGCATTCGCGTTCTATGTCAGTGAAACAAAAAATATCCGAAATGGAATTCAAACGTAATAATGTGATTTGTCTGGAAAATCACAACCAGTTATCGTTCGTGAGCTCAGTCACCTCAAAGTGAATAAAATGTTTGTGTATCGCACCATAAAACGTTGTAATGATACTGGCAGCATTGCCAAACGTTATGGTGATGGACCGAAAAAACGGCAACGTCACCTGGAATGGTTCGGAAAGTAAAGATGCGGCTCGAGCCAAATCCGCGTTGAAGTGGACCGCAAATGGCTAAAGAACTGAAAATATCCCAAGACAGCATTCGCCGTACACTAAAAAATGAACTTAAAATCAAGCTTTACAAGTTCCAGAAGGCACACGATCTTACACCAAAGCAAAGGAAAAAGTTTGCCGCAAAAGAGCAAAACAGTTGTTGCGCTTGCACGAGAATGGTCGATTCCCGAACATTGTGTTCTCTGAAAAGAAAAATTTTCCAATTGAGCAATTCATCAACACCCAAAACGATTGCGTTTACTTCACCGAACGCACATACGAGAATTTAGGGCTTCGAATGGTCACCCGAAGTAATTTTCCATCACAAGTAATGGTGTGGGCAGCAGTGACCGCTGATGGACGCTCTCCAGTCGTTTTTATCCAGCCTGGTGTCAAAGTAAATGCGACTTATTATCGCGAAAATGTTTCGGAAGCTGCATTGGAGCCGTGAGCACGCAAACACTTCGGTAGTAGGCCGTGGACATTTCAACAAGACTCGACCCCAGCTCACAGCGCTCGTGTGAACGAAGAATGGCTGGAAAATCATGTTCCACATTTCATTTCGTCCACACAATGGCATTTTAAATTCCCCAGACGCGAATCCGATGGACTCTTCCATCTGGTCCATTTTGGAGAGCAGGGTGAGGAATAAGAAATATGCCAGTATGGATGCGCTAAAGAAAGCGATCGGACGTGAATGGCACAATATACCATTGGTGCAGCATGCAACTCATTTTTGGACCGTCTGAAGGCCATAGTCAAGGCAACACACACATTTTTTCCTTTGGATTAATAAAAAAATTGTTACAACTAAAAAATCGTAGTCTTTTGAAAAGGTAACACTTCATATCGTTCACCCTGTAATTCAATCAAGAAGATAGCCCGGCAAGCGCCAAATTAGAAGAATACGGGAGTTGGAAAAAGCGATAGAGAGAGGTCATCATATCAAATTTTGAAGAAAGAAATAAAGTGGAAATTCAAATCCCATTTCAGAGGCGAATAGAAAAGCGGCACCAAACTAGAGTCCCCCAGGAACGCCTGATCTAAAAGTCCATAAGTTCGAGAGGCAGTTATCGTGTACAGTGTAAAAATTTCCTCTGAATCAAAGACTGCCTTCAACGAGTTATATAAACCTTTTCTGAGAAATAAAAGTAATCTGATTTACTTTAGTAGCACATAATTGCCAACTCACAAGGAAAGACAGGTAAATGTATCTCACAGATTTAAGTGAAACTTTGTGGATTGGTAGACCGGTTTAATGTACTAAAAACAATGGTGACTTTCTTAGTTTCCCAATCTCACATTGGTGAGTTGTACAGTCTCCTAAGTTCAATACTACACTTCGTTGTTTAACTCAATAACTCAGAAATTATAACAAATATAAAGAAAAGGTTAAGACAAGATTTAAATTATTTTCGCCATCGTTAAAAGCATGTAAAACAGTTTAAATCTTAATTTATATCTTGGTTTCCGGGTTGGAACCGCGTCTAGTGGGCGTTGGTGCTGACGTTTCACCCAGTGTTTCAAGGGACATCTTCAAGGCTGCTCGTTGATGTTGATCGCGTCGCTGTCGCTTGAACCCGAAAACCAAGATACACATTGTGATTTCGACCGCACAAGTCTACACCGGAGTTTAAATCTGGTCTAAATTATGTATATACATATATATTCAGTAGGCCTTTCTACCCTTTTGGCCGTAGGCACGTTGAGTTTGTTTATCCTTTCACAAACTCTTTCCAAGTTTTCCGACCCCTTGCCAAGCTAGTTCCTTCTTCCCTTTTGTTGCCTCTCTTTTCCAGAATTGCTCTGAGAGTGTCGTCCCATGCCTTCTTTAGTCTACGTCTTCCTCTTTTCCCTTGCCTTTTAGCTTCGTATACTTCTTTCACTTGTGCTGTTTGATCTTTGAACTAGTCCCCACCATCCTAACCTCTCTTCTATGTATTCCTCAATGCCCTTAATGCCCAACTTTTCTCCTAATTTCCCACTTCTGACTTTGTACCACGGGGTCCCTCCTCACGTTCGTCTTAGGTATTTCATTTCTACCCCTCCTATTATGCTTTTATGTCTCTCATTCATTATCCACTTTTTGCTTCCAAATGTTAATACTGGTCTGTAGATAGCCTTGTATAGTTTCATATTTGTACTTTGTTTTATTTCTTTCTTTCCTGCTATGTATTTATTCACCTAATATAATAGCTTGTTTGTGTTACTAATTCTGTTATTTATCTGTTCTTGTTGTTGTCTTGAGTCTTTTATGGGCACTACTAAGTATTTATATTGTTTGCTTTGATTTATTTCATTGTTGTCAATGTTGATATTTGTTTTCACTTCTTATACCGATGTTACCATCACTTTAGTTTTAAGTTCTTGTCGGCTTGCTAATATTGCAATGTCATCTACGAACGCGCATTGCTGCATCAGTACTTATTTCATGCTTCTGTATCCAATGTTTGCAGGGTTAATATTTTTATATTTCTTATAGTTTTTGATCTTATTATTATTAGTGTTGAGGTCAAGACGCTGTACACCCCGCTAATTTGAGATTGACCCGCTAAGAAAGATACCGTTGTTTCTATAATACATCGGTATATAAACCCACAAAGTTTCATTTAAGTCGGTGACACACTTGCCGATATTTACTGGTCAGTTAAACGTTTTTCGAAAATCGGAAATGCTGTAATAGTAGTTTGCCTTCCATCGCCCTTCAAGAAAAAATAGAAAAACAAGCTAAATCGACAAGGGCGGAATGATTCCGCCCAAAAGCAACATTGGAAAGGGAGAAACAAACTTCCCATTCAATAAGGATCAGAATTAATTCAAACGTTTTGAGAAACTGCAACATTGGAATAAGGCAGGTACGGTTGTAAGGTACTTTCTTTCAAGATCGGTTAAACTTAAAATTTCTTTATTGGTTCCAAAACTATTTTGAAAATTGTATATCTGACCTTTAAAAGTAGTGTGAGTAACGATAAAATACTAGCTTTTATAATGTTTACAAGAGCTTCTACAGTTTTAATTTTTTGTCAATAATAAGTGAAAAATCAGTAAGTTTTCAGGCTCGTACTTTTGCATACCGTGTATTTGTTACATTGCTGTTGAATTTAACCTCAATCAAGGAATAGAAAATGACCATAGGTTGACAGCCTTTTTTGGACTTCAAGAAAGCAACAATAACAAAGGAATTTACAAAAATGCTGAATGAAAAGTCTTAACTACCGTATCGAATATGTGGTATTCAATATTTCAAATCTGCAAACCTGCTGGTTCTTCACTTACTATTGACAAACGATTAGACTTGCCTGAGCTCTTAAAATTGTAAACAATTAGTATTTTATCGTTATCTTTTAGAGCTAAAATATACAGCTTTCGAAATAGTTTTCGAACCGACCAAAAAAAAAAAAAAAATTATTTCAAGCGACCTTGAAAATAAATACCTTAGAGCCTTAAGGAGTACCAGTTGTTCTTTTGTTTGCAAATTTTTTCGTATTTAGAACTAAATCGTCTTTTTCTAGTTAATACGAAACAGTGTTCCGATTCAAACGTCTGATACTTTACTAATGGCGCTGTATATTGAGCAACCATGTCTCAATTATTCCACGCACACGCTCACCGACAATAGCTAAATTGAAATTATTAAATCGATGATGTAGACATGATTCGCTGCAAGCGTATATTTCTATGATAATAACGCTGACAGAGATAATACCAGTATACCGACTCCGCCAGTGAATACACAAATTAATGATTCAGAGCAGAGTGATGTAATGATCACGTAAAAAGCTTTTGAACGGGCAAAATAAAAAGAACAAACAGGCTCCAGCGGAAATGGGCATGTCACTAATTGAAGGGGCTCGTCTCCGCGGCAATCCCTCGATCGGATCCGACCTCAAAATTAAATGGGATATGTGTATAGATACGCTCATACACTCATACATACTGGAAGGTAAGCCCGTATAAAAGGATCGAAGAGGATATTTATCTGCGGCGACGACAGTCGGACGGTTAAATCTCTTATTTAATCTTCCTTAGGACGGATGATATAATATTTTTTCGAGGTGGGATGTGTATCCGTGCTTTGAGGTCAGAAACAGGTAAAATTATGTAGGAAAAGGGGACTCTGGGAAAGCTGCCTGAATTATTAATAATTTCGGTGGTAATCGCAATGTGTGAAGCGAACCGGGGTGTCATTCTCACACTTTTGGGTGTACGAAGGAAACTACGTCTTTGGTAATTTCAAATAATGAAGATTGCAAACCTTGCACAGAACGTTATTAAGATTATGAAACTTTCCTCTTATAAATGATGTTTTCACGCTTAAACCGTTTTCCATTAGCAAAATCATGTTGAAATTATATGTTTGTGTTCCACTATTGCAAATTCTCCGTATAAATCGTAAACTCCTTCCATACAACGTCTTGAAATATCCGCTCGACTCCTATCTACAGATGTGCCTCGAATCCCCAATTCAATAGCAGGAACTTATTCCTTTGAAGTCGCTCTCCTTCGATTCTAATAATTTATTCCCTTCATTATCCGTGTTCGCGCTCTTATCCCGCGACCTAGATGCGCGGCACACGTGTACGAACACGTGTGCTATTGGTGTTCTCTTACATGCATTTTCAATAAGCCAGAATTTAATGGACGACCGAATGGCATTCAAGAAGCGGAATTTCACTCATACGATACGGCAATAAAAGAAAACAAGTTCAAGGATTTCTTCTCCGTCTTCCTTCACCTCTTTACCCCTTCATGACCCCTGCGATTCATATGTTTAATGCCGAGAAAAAATTGAATGCCGCGAAACGACGTCGGTTATTCAAATCTTTGCATATTTATGAGGCTAATGTCTATAATATCCATGAGAGCCGTTTCTTTTCCTTTTGTGCAATATTTTCATGTTTAGCTTATGGTTCTGTGAGATCCCATTTAATAAAAGATCCGAGTCGAACGAGTGGGAAATAATAATAACAATAGTAGACGACGACGGAGGAAACATCGATCCGTCCCCGGTCCTCGTATTTGGTACTCTTTTCGCTTAATGGAACTTGATTTCTTTATTTGCTAGGGTGCTTTTGAGACGCGTAATTATATGGAAATTCGTTAAGGGGGATGATGAGAATAAAAGAAGCATAGTAATTGGCGTCGTCTCCTTTGTTTTCGTGCTTGTTATCGTTTGTTTCACGGATTGGTTTTAAGGAGAAAAAGAAACCAAAGAAAGAAAGGAATGGGAGAAAAAATCCTTCTTCAAAGCGATTATACACTCCGGTGGAAAACAAAAATACAATTATATTCTAAATTTTATTTGGTTTTATTATCCACGAATATTCGCGAAGAAATACTTTGTGTTTGCGAGTGAATTGCGTAGATTTTGTTCCTTCTTTTTTATTTACAATACAAAAATACAATTTTGCTAGTAAATGTGTAGGAGAGATAGTGCCCAGGTCTTGAAAGGTCATTTAGTACTTAATGAATCAGCTTCCCAAGAAGCAGAAGTAGCAGAGATTGATTGCAGTTTTGGAAGTTGTGAGAGGACCTATAATCTATAACCTCTAATCCGGGTTAAATAGAATTTATGTTATACACTTATACTCGGTAGTAGTCAATAAATATTTAATTTATAAACAGATGTTTGGAAGCTAGATATTCGATAACCTCCTGACTTCTTCCAAGGCTCATAGCTCCTTCAGGGAGCAATAGGTGTTCCGTGGCGTTTCTTCACCAACCACAATTGTCATATATTTATAGATATGAGAATTCAATGAAGAAATTCCCCAAATATGTACTTAAATCCGCAGTTTTCCAGCTATTTAATTCTACAGGAGTGGACAACGAAGTTGCCACAGACTCCTGCAGTAGCTGCACTCGCGCTTCTCGGCTAGCCCACAGTGGGAAAATGTGTAATTAGAAAAGTACTTTCACTATTCGTAGACGCGTTTCGCGGTTATACCGCTCGTCAGTGCCACTTTTTGAGAAGTACTTTCCATTTCCAGGTAAGTACTATATATGCTAGTACGTTTGATGTTTGTAGATATGCGAATTCAATTAACTTAGTTGTCGACTCCTGTAGAACTAAATAGCCACAAAAATGCGCATTTAAGTAGATATTGGGAGAATTTCTTTCCTTCTGGTAAGGAAGCATCATCAAGAGGTACAATTTACAATTGGTTTGCAAAATTTCGCCGTGATTGCTCACCCGTCAGTGATGAATTGTGTGAAGGTTATCCAAAACCGATTTTTATTTCAAAGAATATCGATCTTGTGCGCCATTTGATTGAAGAAGATTGGCATGTGACTTACAGTGAGATAGCAGTATTCCTAGGCATATGACGACTGCAATACATTTGATTTTATATGAGCATGTAGCTATGAAAAAGATATGCTTTATGTGAATTTCGCACAATATAACCGAAACTCAAAACGGGCTAGTGTTAAACGGTATAAGAAAATGGTAAGAAAATTGGACCAAACAAGGCGAAGTTCTTTATACAATATCATAATATTTTGTTTTAAATATAAGTCTTTATTTACTTCTTATAAATAGACACACAACTATAGAACCCAACATTTCATTACGATATTCCACTAGACAAGCTAACTAAATCTGACAAAAGTGAAACTTATAATATTATCAAGTTCGATCTGTCTTGAATACGTGTGCTATGTTGAGTCATATAGTATAGGTGAATATCCCGCTATTATAGTAATGAGATTTACCATGACGCTGTTGTTAGGAGATATTGATTGTGCTTTTTATGGCACAAATAAAGAACTGTTATTATCATCATTATTATCATATATTATTATATATATAAGTATATTGTTTAAACAAGTAGATTATCATATTCAACAGACAAAGCTAAAAAAGGCAAGAAGATTCATCATAAATGTTGGTTAACACGATTTCTAAAAGAACGCTCTCTTCTAAGAGCTATAAGTAACCAGAGGCATGATACATTCACCATGAAGAAAATTTAAGTTGAAATTGCAAATACAAGGGGTGTTTCCAAAATTCTAGGAAGTTGGCCATAGTTTTCTATTTCGTCAATTTTCTAAAAATTACAATGGATGATTTCAATATGATCTCTATACAATTGAATACACTTCTCCCAACGTGAAACTCATTTCTTTAACGGTGCCTAAAGAACTATTTCGGAAGATTTCAGATTGAACATCTTGTAGTGGTTCCTTCAAATTCGGGAACAGCTGAAAATTATTCTGGGCCAGATCTGGCAAATAGGATAGATCTAGAATTCCTAGCGCAATTCATTTACAACATTCCTTTTTTTGTGCCGTATGGGGTTTTGCATTCTATTGCTGCAATAAGGGATGCTTATATAATTTGTCGGGCTGTATCTTCCAGAGCGCTTCCCGAAGTCGGTCTGATAAAAGATTAGATTTTCCATCGAAAATCCATAACAATAATCCTATCGCGTTCCCAGAATACAGTAATCATTACTTTTTAAATCAATGAAACTGCACGTGCCTTAAGCAGAGGTTCTTCTGTTGGTTGGTGCAATTATTGCGACCGATTTTTGGTCTAAGAATTGAAGTATACTAAACAATGTTACACGTAAACGTTTCGACACTTGTGCGTGACCTATAAGATTTACGAAATCACCCTCGTAGTCTAATGTTACGTCTCCACTTTTAGATTCTACCTCAACTATTTTAACTGTTTACGTACATATTTATGTTTCCTTCTAAAGAGCAGATATTAGTTAAATAAAATATTGTATTTCATCCCTTTTCTTCCTACTGAAGTTTCTTAGCACTAACAAATAAATATATTTCGAAATTTTTATATCATTGCAGTAATATCTTCTTTGAGATCACCTAAATCAGTAATTTGCAATTAATAATGCAGTGAATTCTATTTATGAGAGCAATCATAGGGTGAGACACAACAGTTCCTTCATTAACCCCAGATGATCACATCAATCTAAATCAACGACACAATACCCATAATTAAGGTTGTTAAAAATAAACACTTCCATACAAACTTCGTCTTTTACACATTGTCCATATATATTCGCGTATCCAATGTATCGACGTGGCTAGACTCCGAAAACACAATACGATACCGGCGCGTCCGTAAAAAATAAAAACTGTTAAACTCATGTTGCGTAGAACAGCTGTTCGTGAAAAAGGTTTCCTTTTTAATCCTTTTTGTATCCTTAATTCCCGTTGCATGATTTGGACGACAGTTGGTGTGCATTGTACCCTTGTATTTCTCGAAATTATCTCGTTTTACTTTTCTTTTTGCCCTTCCTTTTCATGTTTTGTTCTCTCGTTTTTTCCCCTCACGCCGGTCGAATTTAACCCCGAACGACGCCAATTTTCTAAAAATACGTTTTGTCCTCTTCTTTTACGTGTGCGTCGGGAATAAAGAGCCTATACCTACGAAAAGGGTCAATAAACTTATTACGACATTTAGGGATTTTACCTGAGCTGCACGAATTTCATCAATGGTTTCGATCGCGGTCTCTTTCTCTCTTGCGCAACTTGTCCTTTTCCGGTTTCGAAACGTTTATCGTTGAATTCGTCCATGGAACGTAAACTGGGGAAAATAAAATAACCTAGGGTCTCTTCGGGTCGGACTTAAACCCATTGTAAGTATGTAGGAACCGTGGACCTTATTGAATATTATGCTTTTTTCACGAAATTCGAGAGGAAATGTTATTGGTGTAGCGTCGAGAAGCGGATCCTGAAGTGAGGTCAGAATCGAAAATGGTCAAACAAGAGCCAATTTCCAATAAAATAATGAGCTTAAGAGATTGATGGTGCTCTCGATGTATTGGAGCCTGGGTACGTAACGAGGGGAAATTGAACGTGTATTTTAGTTTAATTGGAATTTTCGCTTCTGCTTTAATTATGATGGATGTTTCTGACCTATACGGTCGGAAGTACTGGATTCGATGCCGTACGCTTTCGGGATCAAATACTGAACATATCCCTAGGGGAGCGGTTATAATTTTCGCTTCCTCAGTAAAGATGGAAACTTGTTGTCGAAATGCAGATCACTTTGAATTAAATGTAGGTGGAAGGTTTGTGCTCAGAGAGTTTTATATAACCATAACAGACAGTCGAATGTAAGCGGTTTATTACATTCCAGGGTATCTTCCACAAAGATTGCTATAATTTTACACTTGTTCAAACGAAATGTGAAAGCAGTTATATTCATCTTTATGTGATGTGTTGCTTTATCATTACATTGTTCTTGAGTTAATCTTCTATAAAAATTGGAAAAGAATGATGCACTTCTTGACGCAATTTTAATTTACGGAGGAACTTGTTGACTTTAGGAATTCATTGTGGCAAAATTACTTGAAATATTGGGTTGTTCGTCTTTACCCAACAGAGGACTTAATCGTATTTTTCACAGCCAACTTCACACTGAAGACGCATGATCATTATATATTTCAACAGCTGATATATCAAAGCCAGCTTGTGGAAAAGTTCGATTGATTATACGCAGTAGTTTTTAATTGGTGCCCTATCAGATATGGAACGTAAAAAGCAGTATTTTGGGCATACTTTACGTTTTTACTATCGCAAAGGTAAAAATGCTGTTCAAGCGAGAAAAAGATTATCCGATGTGTATGGAGAAGATATATTGACAGAGCACCAGTGCCAAAACTAGTTTGCAAAATTTAGATCCGGAAATTTTGATGTTGAAGATACACTACGTCCTAGAAGGCCAGTTGAAGCTGATGAAGACACAATAAAGGCATTAATTGATGCAAACCAGCGAATAACAACTCGCAAGGTCGCTGAGAGATTAGATTTATCGAATTCGACCGTTCATGATCATTTGAAACGCCTAGGTATAATCTCAAAGCTCGACATATGGGACATGTTCTTACGGAAATAAATTTACAGAAATAAATTTGTGCCTTGCCGTTGACGTCTGCAATTTCCTTCTCAAACGCCAAGAAAATGATCCATTATTGAAGCGCATCATCACTGAGGACGAGCAATGGGTTGTGTACAACAATGTTAAACGCAAGAGCTTATGGAGGAAAAAAGATGAACCGGCTCAAAGCATGTCGAAAGCCAATATTCATCAAAAAAGGTGATGCTTTCTATTTAGTGGGTTTTCCAAAAATCGTTTTTTTTTTCGAGCTTCTACCGGACAACACAACGATCAATTCTGAAGTGTACTGCCATTAGCAGGAAAAATTTAATGATTCGCTTAAACAGAAAAGGCCTCAATTGATCAATAGAAAAGATGTAGTGCTCCAACAAGATAATGCGCGATATCATACAAGTTTGGTAACTCGCCAAAAGCTTTTAGAGATTGCATGAGATCCAGATCTAGCACCCTCCAATTATTACTTATTCCGGTCTCTACAACATTTTTCGGCGGCAAAACCTTTACTTCAAATGAGGAGGTAAAAAATCACCTGGATTAGTTTTTTTTTTGCCAGCAAACAACAAAAATTGTATGATTGTGGAATCATGCTATTGCCAGAAATATGGCAAAAGGTATTGGACCAGAATGGACAATGTTTAATTCAATAAAATATTTATTCACTGTAACAAAATCGTCTTTCATTTTCATAAAAAAATGAAATTTACGAGCAACCTTGAGAAAACTAGATGTAGTGCCTCACATTGACGTTTGACCGACTGTATTTGCAATACTAGAAAGGCGTCCCTCGTAACTACCTTATATCACTATACACTTCTAAGACTTTGCACAAGTACGACACATCTATTGGCGCACCTTGCTCAACCGGAAACCTTTCCTTCTTGTTTATTTTCCCTAGATACTCGTTCTCGCATAGCTTTACATTCTTGTGATAAAGCAGTTCGGAATAAGCGTAGATCTACTAGCGAAAATCGACCAATTGGGAGCGATCTTTACCGGAAAAATCATGCTCGAAATAACTGTTCGACCTTCTTAATATTCCTTCCGTGACCGCATGATTATTTCTGGCCTTAAGTTCCTTCTACGTCGTCGTTCACGACCGAGCAACATTCTGCCTTCATCTCCCCTGATTCCCAATTTCAGCAGCTCGACACCGCGCCGACGAGAACCCTCTCGCTTATAAGTATGAAAGTCATGGAACCGGGGAAAAATTTTAAAATTCGACACATGTAATTCGACGACGACTGTTTCGATAACGGCAGAACGACGAAAAGATATGTGAACGTCGTAAGTTGTTAACGCGAGATGAGAAAAAAAAAAGGAGAGGGAAAAACGTCCGTATTCTTTTGTAAAATATTTCTTCTCGTACGATTGGAAATTTCTTTTCCTTTTCCAACTACTTCCCCTGCCTTCAAAGAAATGTATCTTTGAACCAACTCGTACTTTAATGATAATCATTAATTAGACTCCAACTTACTTTAAACAAAATAATATAAAAATTAAAAAATTATCGAAATTCTTCTCTAAAGTCGCAGCGATAATAAAGTTAACAAGCTACAAGTTAGATGTTCACTTCCGGTCTTAGACTCAAATTCAATTTGATTTTTACCCGTTGTGCAACGAAGTTCTAAATGCGTATTTCTATGTTCTTCGCCTTCCATGAATAAATGAAGCATCAATCGTAAAATACGTTTTGCCGTTCATGACCACGTTGAGGCACTGAAAATGGTGTGATCAGAATCAAACCAATTGTGTTTCAACTAGTTTTTCATCAAATTTGAAGATCGCTATCACATAGTTGTCGATAATAAGACATCCATTAGTCTTTAATCCTAAACCTTTCTACTTTTAGATGTAAGGTGTGTAATTTACACTTCATTCAACTGCTTCGTGTACGAATTTTGCCCATTCTCTTTTATTTCTAGCCTTGATCAATGCTTCTATCCACCTGATTTCCCTCCTCTTGAATATTTCACACACCACATCATTACACTGCTTTCTCGGTCTTCCTCGGCCTCTTCTGTTTTGTACCGTTGCCAACCATACTCGTTTGACCTGCTTTTGATCTCCAATTCTACACATATGGCAAAACCATTTAACTTTATTCTTTTCCAGAATATTCAAGTTGGCTCCATCTTCAGTTCTTCACTTACTGTGATGCTTCTGATTCTATCTCTTCTATTAAACCGTTTGACTTTCCTTAAGTATTTGATATCCATTGCATTTATTCCACTTTCCATTGATTTGTTTACGATCCAGCTCTCTCTACCATAATTCAATATTGGCGTAAAAACAGTTTTGTACACCCGCATCTTTGTATTTGTGCTGGCCTCTTTTTTATCGATAAATGTTCTATTCCGAGTGTGGTACAATCTTGAGGCCTTGTATACTCCCTCGTTAATCTCATCTTCTATGCTACCATTCGCATTTATAATGACTCCAAGGTACTTAAACGTCGGAACTTCTTCCAGCATCTGATTGTCTTTTTTCCGATTTAATTGCTGTTCATCCCTCCCGAACACCAGCACCTTCGTTTTCCCAATATTTATTTTCAGACATCTTTTGCTAATTCTTCCTTACATATTGTCAAGTTTTGTTGCAGTTTGGTTTCTTTGTTAGCCAGTATTACTACGTCTACCGCAAGAGCACACTCAAAAATTCTTATGCGGTTCATTTGGTGGTACCCCAGAGTTATGTTGCTACACTTTTGCTGTGTCGCTTTTATGACGTCGTCCATAATTACAGCAAAAAGTGTTGGGCTTAGTATTCCCACTTGCCTTGATCCAACTTTTACTTCGAATAATTCTGACTGCATCTTCTCCTTTCTAACACAGCAATTGCTTTCCTTGTATAGACTTTGTACTGCTTTAATTACTTTGGGCCTGCACCCTCTTCGTCCTACGCTCTTCCACACTTCCTTTTGTGATACACGGTCGAAGGCTTTTTCAAGATCTAGGAATGCCGTATATGTTTTTATATTCTTCTTTCTGTTTCTCTTCGTTAATTTCGTAAGGGTATACACATGCTCTTGGGTGCTTCTACCTTTCCTAAATCCGCCTTGAGACCCTGACAAGTTTCGTTCGATTATGTCCTTCAATCTTGAATTTAATAGGTGTTCATACGTTTTAGCTACGACACTAATCAGTGTAATACCCCTTTAGTTTGAGCAGTTTCTTGAGTCTTCTTTCGTGAATAACGGTAAGATAATTCCTATTTCCTAGTCTCTTAGTACAGATCCTGTGTTCCAAGCTCTGTTGAAGATTTCTTTAATTAGATTTATGCATTTTGGCCCCAGACTCTTCTGATATGGTCTGATATGGTCTTGTTGTGACCAGCAGACCTACCTACTTTTAGATGTGCAATAGCCTGCTTGTCAAATTTGCAATACTGGATTAGATTATCATACATTGTGAGCTTTTTATGTTATCGTATCACCAAAACCATCATTTGAGACACTAACAGGGACAAAATAAAATACCTCTAGCGGTGTCAAATGTAACGTAGCCCCTGTTCCAACCGGAACAACACAATTCGAAACCGGGAATTTTGGTACTAAACTCGCAAAATTTTATCTGACAGACCTTTTTCGTCGTTTCAAAGTAAATATTTCAATATCGGCACATATATGAACTCAGACATCTGACATCCCAATAAAATAGAAATAAACTTTACATTCAACGTAACAATGTACACGTATTACACCGCAATATCACAGGAATGAAGTTATCCGGTGCAGATATTCACAAAGGGTGCACGTTATGTAATGCCGATGGAGAATTTCCATATCGTTTTGTAATAAATCTCCGACCCTGGCATATTATTTACATGGCCCTGTATCGTGCCGGGGTGGTTATCTCGATTGTTTTTTTACTTTCTCGTTACACTCTGAATTTTACGGCAGATATAGATGTAATGAGTCGGTGGAAATGCGGCTGAAGGGATATTTATTTAATTTTGACCGGAATATGATGCGAACTAAAAAATACGTGATAAAGGGAAGTATATGCTTAAACTGAATTTAAATTCAGAATGTTAGGTATAAAATATAATAAGAGTAGACAATAATAATAATAATAATAATAATAATAATAATAATAATATATACATATATATAGACGAGGGATAAGTTGAAATTATTGAGAATAAAAAACACGGTTAATATTTTCTACGATGTTATTTTAAATATGTTCAAAGTGATTCCCTTCAGCAATGATCACTTGACCATCCTTAGTTTCCACTGTTTAAAAGCTCCTAACTAATCTTCTTTCGGAATACTTTCAAAATAAGCGTGAACTGCGGCATGAATTTCCTTCTACCTTCTACCTTCTACCCCGCGAATTTTGTTCATGCCTAAAAGATAGCCAAAAGTCACGTATTACAAAATCAGGTGAGTTTACAGGCAATAAATTTCTCGAGCATAAGTAGAAGCGTTTTGACCCTAGCCTCTGCTTTATTCGCATCTGATCATATCTTATTGCGAATTATCTTAAAGTCAGGATTACAATTTTTTTAAATCTCCGTTTAATTCTCCAGTTGAGTCATAACTTGTGACTCTTATCAAAGAAAGTTGTTATTAAAGAAAAAATATACATTCTTCCGCCTTCATCCAGTTGATCATTTACTCCTCCATTTTCTCCCTGCGTTTTCCTCTACTATTGTTCCTAAATTAAGTTTTTCACTTGCTCTATATTTTGTATTTACAATGTAATATTATGAATTTTGTTATCTTGTGATATAATCTTATATGATAGATCTCTACCACTAATAGGTCAATAAAACAAGGCTGGTTTGAACGATAGTTATATTTTCAGAAAGTTTACAAACGTTTTCGGAACACCTTCGTCAGTGAAAATATAACTAGATAAATATATAAAACAAACTTTTGTTTTTTATTTGGGACTATCAACAAAATAACTAATGACTAGGATTTCTTGATATAGAGGATGTGTAACCAACTTTATATATATATATATAAATTATAAAAACTAAATTAATGTGTAAACATACATGCAAATTAAGTAGAACCTTATATCAAAAGATATTTGTCGAAACCTTAACAATTCTGTTCAAGGACTAGGGAAAACCAAATTTAAAAACCTAGCCAAAGGTTTCCTTCTTAAGAAATGCAAATGTCATTTTAACAAATTGCTATATACATTACTTAAATTTTGAATATCGGTCCTGAAATTAATAGTTTTAGTGTCTTTCTGTATATTTATCATTTCATATATTAGTCTTTTTTTTTATAATTATTCTCTGTTTTTAATATAATTGTGTTTTCAAAATCAAAGTAATGCCCAAGATCCTTGTAATGCTTTGTTACAGATAATCAAACTTATTCGGTATTATTATCAGACCCAACAAATAAATTACAAAATGAAATAAATAAACTAATAAATAGTTGGTTTTAAAAAATATATTTCTAAAGATTTAAGTAACCATTTAAAAATTCTAAATTCTATATCTCCAAGAATATACGGTATTCCTAAAATACATAAAAGATAATATTCCTTTACGTCCAATCGTAAATTGCATTAATTCCTCCACTTACAATCTTTCCAAATTTTTTATCTAAAATTTTAAGCAATATTGTAGGTAAAACTACATATAATGTGAAAAATTCATGGGAATTTGTAGATTCGGTTAGAAATCAAACAATTCCTAATAATTACGAATTAATCAGTTTAGATATTTCTTTATTTACTAATATTCCTGTGGATTTAGCACTAAAAAAAAATTTAGATAAAAAATAGAATTCCATAAAAGATTTTACAGATCTTCCAAAGGAGGAATTCATTGCAGCTTCGAAACTTTGTTTAAATTCTACTTATTTTACATATCAAAATAAAATTTATAAACAAATTTTCGGTACTGCAATGGGTTCTCCATTATCAGCAGTTATCGCAAACCTGGTAATGGAGGACCTAGAGCAAACTTGTTTGGCAAAACTAAATTCTAGTGTAAGTTTTTACAGACGTTATGTGGATGACTGTTTTTGTTCCGTAAGAAAGGATAGTATTGATGAGATATTAGATTCATTTAATAGTTATCATAATAGATTAAAATTTACATATGAGAGAGAATCTAATAACTCATTGAATTTCCTGAACGTGACAGTCATGCATAATAACGGCATTGTGAAAACAAATTGGCATATAAAGTCTACCAATACAGGAAGACATTTAAATTATTTTTCAGAAACATCCAAATTACATAAAATTAATGTAGTTACCGGTTTAGTTGATCAAGCGGTTAGATTAGCTAATCCTGAATTTAGGGAAAAGAATTTAAACAAAGTTAAAGAAATCTTAGATAAAAATAATTATCCAAATAGTTTTTATGAAAAAATAATAAAAAATAGAATTAACAAATTATATAATAGAGGAATTAAAAATAATAACAATAAATGTTATAACGCTATTCCTTATAAAAAGGTTTAAGCGAAAAAAATAAAAAAAGAATTTAATAAAAACAACATAAACATTACTTTCATTCCAAATTATAGTAACAGATCTCTTTTTACTAATACTAAATCTAAAATAATTAAACAAAATCAGAGTAATGTAGTTTATAAAATAAACTGTAAAGACTGTGATGGTTGTTACATCGGTCAGACGAAACAATATTTAAAGAAAAGGTTGTATAGCCATAAGTATTCTTTAAATAATGATTTCGGTGCAATGACCGCTGTAACAAAAAGCATTACAAAGATTTTGGGCATTACTTTGATTTTGAAAACACAATTATATTAAAAACAGAGAATAATTATAAAAAGAATATATAATATATGAAATGATAAATATACAGAAAGACACTAAAACTATTAATTTCAGGACCGATATTCAAAATTTAAGTAATGTATATAGCAATTTGTTAAAATGACATTTGCATTTCTTAAGAAGGAAACCTTTGGCTAGGTTTTTAAATTTGGTTTTCCTAGTCCTTGAACAGAATTGTTAAGGTTTCGACAAAGATTTTTGATATAAGGTTAATTTGCATGTATGTTTACACATTAATTTAGTTTTTATAATTTATATATATATATAAAAGTTGGTTACACATCCTCTATATCAAGAAATCCTAGTCATTAGTTATTTTGTTGATAGTCCCAAATAAAAAACAAAAAGTTTGTTATATATTTATCTAGTTATATTTTCACTGACGAAGGTGTTCCGAAAACGTTTGTAAACGTTCTGAAAATATAACTATCGTTCAAACCAGCCTTGTTTTATTGACCTATTAGTAGTAGAGATCTATCATATAAGATAAGTATAAAAAGGTCACGAAATATATATAGATATATATATATATATACTTGTGATATAATCACCTTTCTTGTTTGATTTATATTTATTTTCATTTTTTTCTCCAGTTCTTCGTTTCGTTTATTTAGGTGTGTAGAACCAAAGAAGCGAATGCTCCTATATTCCCTAAATTATCTTTCCCGCGTTATACTTCCTACATTTTTCCCGTATACTTGGATTTTTAATTTCCTACGATTTGATGCGGGCGCTTCTTTTTATGGATCGCAAAAAGCGGTCCAATATATGGGTCGGAATGTAAATCACGTTTTTTGTTCTCCGTCGGGCATGAAAATTTAATAATGCTCCCACGAATGTATAAAAACAAAACGTTGCTTCGTGATACTTTTCGCGCTAAACAGATTACCAGAAAACGTCTAGATAACCGATTTAACGCATTCTGCGGTAGAAGCTGGGTACTACGCAGGGCATTGTCGGCTCAGACTGCTTTTACTGGTGACAAATGGAAATAGATTGGAATATAACGAATAGATTGGAATATAACGAAGTTACCAAATGTAACTTTCACCAAAGAAGTGTTTTTTGTTTTGTGATCGATAATGACTTTAGACGCCAAAATAGCTATTTATATCGCGATTACGATGTCAGTGCAAATTATGTGAGGCAATGTATTAACGAATTTGTCATGCCGCCAGTTTCGTTGGTCAATAGTTCGTTTGTGAGCGAAATCTTTCCCAATAAGTTCAAATCACCAAAATAAAACTTATCCATAAGAGAATTCTACGACAAACATCGATAATTATACACCTGTATCTATCTTGCCTATATTTTCTAAGATTCTAGCGAAGCTTGTTGCGTCAGTACAATAGGCTTCCTAGAAAATTTCAGCATTCTAGCCACTGCATTTGCACTGCTTTTAAATTCGATTTTTGATAATCATCAAGACCGTATTTGTTTGGGAATATTTCTGCACCTAGGTATGGCGCGACCATATGACCATATGACCCCATAAATCTTGACATTTTATATAATATATCTTTGTATTTGTGCTGGCCTCTTTTTTATCGATAAATGTTCTATTCCGCGTGTGGTACAATCTTGAGGCCTTGTATATTTCCTCGTTAATCTCATCTTCTATGTTACCATTCGCGTTTATAATGACTCCCAGGTACTTAAACGACGGCACTTCTTCCAGCTTCTGATTGTCTATTTTGTGATTTAATTGTTGTTCATCCCTCGCAAACACCAGCACCTTCGTTTTCCCAATATTTATTTTCAGACCTCTTTTTGCTAATTCTTCCTTACATATTGTCAAGTTTTGTTGCAGTTTGGTTTGTTTGTTAGCCAGTATTACTACGTCTACCGCAAGAGAACACTCAAAAATTCTTATGTGGTTCATTTGGTGGTACCCCAGAGTTATGTTGCTATACTTTTGCTGTGTCGCTTTTATGACGTCGTCCATAATTACAGCAAAAAGTGTTGGGCTTAGTATTTCCACTTGCCTTGATCCAACTTGTACTTCGAATAATTCTGAGTGCATCTTCTCCTTTCTAACACAGCAATTGTTTTCCTTGTATAGACATTGTACTGCTTTAATTACTTTGGGCCTGCATCCTCTTCGTCTTATGCTCTTCCACACTTCCTTTTGTGATACACGTCATTTTATGTAAAAAAAAATGTGTATGTATGGTGTTACAGATATAGTACTCAAATGGTTTAAGAGCTGTTTATATGATCGCCTCCATTATGTTGATGTAAACGGGCAAAAATCAATTTATCTACAATGTAAAAATGGTGTTCCACAGGATAGTATTTTAGGACCGCTTTTCTAAATTATATACATTAACGATATGCATATTCCAAATTCTGAGATGTTTGTCGATGGTATGTGTGTAGGAATACATATAATTGCTTAAAAGCAATCACTTCATATTTTCATGGTTATAAGTTACATCTCAAGTACGCTGAGGCTGTCTTTATGGAATTCAAAACATCAACAATTAGATAGAAAATTCAAAGTTATCAATGCAAGTTAACACAAGTAAAACAAACACACTAGGTTTTGATTATAACTGCAATTGGTATAAATATAAAATTAGAGCAAGTGTGCTTTGTTTGTGGCAATCTAAACCGGTGGTAGATGGGTCAACCTTAAGAATGTACTATTTTGCTCACAATCATTCGGTAGCCTCCTATGGCATAATAGTTTGGACTGCCAGTAGTCATTGTCATTGTGAGTTGTTTTGTTACAAAAGCGAACAATACGGGTGATGGAAGGAGTTGGTCTTCGTTGTATTTCTAGAGAGATATTTATAGGAGTAGGAAATATTTGGGAATTTGCCACATAGTGAGGAAAGAGGGAATGGAAATACGTACATATTTACAAGAAAAGAGGAATCTTCATGCCAATCAAAATTCAAATTATCTTCACAGAACTTCTTTCATAAATTATACATTTCTTGTAACCGTGGGGAGCTTTGAAGGAATTTGACTTATGATTTATTTACAAAGGACATTTCTATGTGCAATAATTAGAGTTTACATCCTAGATATGCTACATTTATATTTTTCCTTTAATTGTTAGATTCTAGGTAAATGGAAATTGTGTTTAGTGACACGTATAAAAGAGAACGAATAAAAATAATGGATTTATATGTATATATATATTACACACACGCAAATCGATCACGTTGCACAATATGAATAACATCTAGTTTTCATTTGTTCGGATGTTAAACGCGTTTTACGGATTGAAGCAAATAAACACCATTTGAAATAAACATCAAATGACCATCACAAACAATATCAGCAAATACGTGAATGTTTGTACCTCATGTTTAGTTAACCGAAACATCGAGTTATTTGGCCTTCCATTATAAAAACGTAGTGTATTGAATGAAAGGCTTCCATAAAAGCGAATATTTCTCGACAGTTTTATTTTCCGGCTGAATTTTTTCGCATTTATTTTGGCGCTTCTGAAATAATCCTATTGACACGTAATTAATGATTCCTATATCAAGATTTGACATAGTGTAAACTTGAATAAAATGCGTTTGTAAATTCCTAATCACGCCGATTGTTGCTGCTCAAAATTGTTAGTACCGTTGCTAGTATTATATTAAATAAGGTCGAGGATAATCACATTTTGAACGAAATGTGTTATATGTTATGTTATATGTTATATGTTAGGTAATGAATTTTGTGATGACGAGAAATACTGATGAGGTTAGGAGTCATGTTGATCAACACTCTAGCATATGGTTTTCAATATTTATATGCGCTGAGTAATAACAAATCGCCCTAGGTGTTATTCTATGTCTAGCCGTTGAATCTGAAACCTTCACCACCGGCAAACGGTCTTTCAAATTTGTTTACAATTGAAGGAGAAAATGCAGCAATCGTTAGAACTGCACGATATTCTTTTTCGAGAATTTTCAAGAGAAAACGACTTTGGAGCAAAGATTTAGGTTTTAACTCCAGGAGACCGCCGGTCTTCCAGCCGAAAGTCCAGGTCGCGCTTCAAGGATATAGGTGGGGCGGAAAGAAAGGGCGTTTTTGAAACGGGCAGTACATGCAAAGATGGGGATGTGGATGGTTGCGACTGACGTCGTTCGATTCAAGAGGGTTTACCGTTTACTAGCAATGGTTACCTGAACAAGAGAGCATCATGTGTTCACACTTGAGAAGTATGTAGAATTGAGCGAATCTGTTATCGTCGTGCAGCGGGCTTTCACCAACGCTTAAATATTGGTCGTAACAGTATAGTTCCAAAACGTGACACGATCAACAGATGGATACATCATTTTAGAACGACGGAATTGGAAATGAATCCTAAACCTCGAGGTTTTCTCCGAAGTGTAAGGACACCATCTTCCATAGAAAGCGTGAGACAAGCAGTAATCCGTCGCACACACACACACTTTGCAGTTTTTTACACCAAGACTTTCACCTTCACTCCTATAAGCTTACAGTTTTCTACCATCTGAATGAAAGAGATTCTGCACAACACCAGCAGCGCGCCGAAAAATGCAAATGATTTTTGCTGATTAAAATAAACCAGTAATAATGATGAGCGATGAGGCTCATTTTCATTTGAGCGGTTCCGTTAGCAAACAGAATTGTCGATATTGGGCAGCAGAAAACTCCCGTAAACTGAATCAATATCTACTTTGCCGTGAGAAAGTCACAGTTTGAACATTGTGGGCCGTTTTGGAATGATCGAATCTTCGAAGATGCAAGAAGGGCAACTGTAACCTCCGAGCGATATGTTTTCATGGTAGAAAGCTTCTTCTGCCAGAATTGCGACGACGAAAAATTAACACAAGAAATGTTTGGTTCCAACAAAACGGTGCCACAGCATACACAGCAAGAACTTCAGTGGAAGTTGGCCTAGCATTTTGTCTGGACACGTAAGCACCCCTCGTTTCACTGGTCTCACAGCATGTGATTACTTTTTATGAGGACACCTAAAGGCAAAGGTCTACGTCGATATACCTCGTAATCTGCAAGAGTTGGAAGAAGCCATCACAACAGAACTTAGAGCAATTGACATCCACTTGCGTGAGAAAGAGATGCGGAAATTTGAGGAGCAACTACAGCAGTGCATTGCAGAAAACGGATGTTATCTGCCTGACATCATTTTCAGAGCATAATTTCACTCATTCGTTGTTAAATGGTAACATCTAACCTTTCATTTCTCGTAATTAAAACTTTTTTGAATTTAAAAAACAGCTACTTTGTTCTCATTTCAGAAAAGCCTTCCCATTTTGCCTCACCCCCGTATATATTTTTTAAGAAAATGGAGGACAAAAACGAGTACAGGTAAAATCCGGAACGATGTTTTTGGTAAAATGTAAAAATAAAACAAATACTAGCCGAAATTTATGAAGGACAACTTGGATGGTAAGGGCACATGCACAGAACGCTAGAAAATATGTTAGCAGAAACAGTTAACAAAAGCCAAGTGGAGAAAGAGTAGACTGAGGAAAACGTGACAGAAAGAGGTTCGAAGGAGGCACAGAAAAATGGTATCCAATAGGGAAAAGCTGGAAACCAAGCCCAAAGCAGGAAGGAATGGAAAAAGAAGACGAACTTAATACAATTGTCTTTATTTTGTTTCTCATCAAAACTTTCATTCTTGTTTAGATTGAAGGTGCAATTGCTTTTCTATCAAGGTAGCTATTAGGCTTAAATATTGGATACACATAACCGAGTTTGGAAACCGAATTTAAACTTCAAACTAACAATGAGAGGCACATGTTGTTCCTCTGTTTCCAATCTCATCGCAAACGAACAATTTCTTGATCTTTCCTCGATCTATACGCTTCTCACATTATACTCGATCGAGATCTCTCGAAAGCAGCAAACAAACGGCTCAACTAGGCAACCGGCCATTGACGTTCGACCAAGTCGAGTGAAATTCAACGGTAGATACCAACTGTTAAATTAGGCACGGCGAACGATCAAGATGTAGTCGAGCTTGTAGCTTGTGTGTGGTGAACGGGAGGAGGAATTGTGCCACCGGCGGTAGTCGGATATCCTGCAGCACAACGACGCGCTGCTCTATTGTTTATGTGCGGTCGGTAACTTGACCCGTTCGTATGGTAAATCACCCACATAATTACCAACACACCCAATATAATTGCATCTCGGTGAGTCATTCCCTTAACGCTCTACGCCACATAATATACAATATGCGGATTAGTCGTTAGATGCGAGGAGAGTATCGGAAAACGTCACCAGATATTGCATTATACGGACGTCCCCGTATATGCATGGATAGATGTACAATAGTCCGAAAAAGTAGACGAACGATAACTGGAGATTTGCAATTTAGATACGATCAAGCATGTCCTATTAATCTGCTTGTCATAGACAGGAATTGTTTTTTGTTTATATGTTATTCAATTAGCTATCAAAATTAATAGTTCTATGCGCTAATATGTGTTTTCCATTGGCAAGACCCTCTCAATTCCTTCTAATGTCAACTGTCCACCATCTATTTCATCTTCTCTCGGTAAGTGGATCCAATAGCGGATGGAGTAGATAATTAGTATGGTTTGCCATTCCTGACAAATACAATATTCAAGCCATTATAAAATATTCGGTTGGACTTATACCAGGGTGCGTCTGCTATCATCCGAAGTAATTTATATGGACTTCTATTGATTATGTTTACACTTGATTTGCATGCGCATCCCCATATCCCAATTCCGTAGACCCAAATTGGTTCGATAATAGATTTATACAGGAGAAGTGTGTTTCCTAATTAAAGCTTGGATTTTTTCCAATTAACCAATATATTTCCTTAGTTTTGAAATCTATTTGCTTTGGTTTTTTTTACTATGTATGTGATCTCTCCATGTCAGTCTGCTATCCATGTGTATACCAAGATATTTACTACTTGTAGACTGTGGTATTTGAATCTTGTGTAGTTGTACTGGAGGGCATTTTTCTTCTCTTAGAGTGCAGTTCACTAGCACTCATTTCGGCTCATCGATCTTAATTTTTCACTGCTTTAGCCAGGTTTGTATTTGTTTCAGGCCACTTTGCATAACAGTAGATGCTAATGGGTCTTCATGTGACGCAAGACTAACTGTATTATCCGCAAAAGTGCAAATGACTGCAGTTATATTAATTGGTAGCGGAACAATGACAATACCCTTCGCGAAACCAGATTCAATTGGGAAGTTGTTGGATATGCTGACTCTAAATTCTCTGTTGTTTAGGTAAGATTTTAATAAGTTGGAATAAGTGACATAAAAATACCGTTTGATTTCAGATCGAAGATTGTCCTGGACTCCATATTGTATTGAATGTCTGACTTATATCGAGAAAGACAGACTGATGGGCAGTATTTGCTTTGCAAAGCTTTGTTTATTTCATGGAAGATTGTATGCGTCTGCTGCACAGGCGAGTTACTTTCTCTAAAACCGAATTGGTTAAATATACCTATTCTGCTGTGTTCGGGTCATTGCTTATTCTTCGGAGCAGCAGTCTTTCTAGTAGCCTCTACGCCGGGATATTTCTCCCGATGTTTCGGGCTTTAAGTCGCGCAATCGCCAGTAAAAGTGTATCGCTTAATAAAAAATTGGAACTCTCGAACGATTTGGGTACTTTTTAGGCAATTGCAATCTTAATTTATACTACTTTTACTTTTACTTTTACTTTTTAGGCAATTGGGGAATTTTAGCGAATTGTAATCCAGTTCGAGACTAGGATGTGGGTTGGAGAAATTCTGAACAATTTTTTTAAGAATTATTTTCACTTTGCTCTATACGGGTTTCATAATGTTTACCTCGTGCTAGCTAGCGAAACACGTGTCACCAAATTTATTATTTAAACAATTGTGTGACGCGGAGTTATGATATGTATATGATAACTATATCACATACACATAATTCTTGATACTAATCAAGATTTGTATGGGGATTATGTGGATGTGTTGTTTTTTTTGTCTTTTTCGTGCCAATATCACAAAGTTTCGATAAGTTTACCATTCGTTTCAAATTTGATAGACGCGAGCGCTTGTTAGAAAGCACAATTGTATGGAAAAAATTGAACAACAAAAAAACAATGACGGGATCGGGTTCTCATTACTTCGTCTAAGTTTCGTGAACTAAAATTTGTAAAGCTGTTAGCTGATTGCCAAAATACGTGTCCCTGAGGTCCGTTTTACAATTCCCGAATAATCACCCGTTGGCTTACACGAAAAATATGTAGCCTGATACCAAAGGTTTCACATAGAAATTATACCTAGCAGGAACCAAACCGACGCTTATGCGGGGATTGTAAAACCGGCCCCAAATCGTTTCTTGCCTTCTTTCCAAAGCTTCGTCGAAAATGAAAAACCGGGGAAAACTCGTGATAAAGTTTTTCGTGATGATTAGTCTCAAGGTTACATGAAAATAGAAATCAGCGGGGAATTTGAAGCAATGTTCTAAAAATATGATAAGTTCGAAATAATTCTGTAAGGTGCCATTCCATAGAAATGATCAAAATTTTATGTCTTTCCCAAATTGTTTGATCTCCTTCGCGATTAAATGCAACAATGCTGATGTAATTCTCAAGTCATTCAGTTAAATAAACGTACTTTTTTAGAACAGCATTTCCCAATTGGTACTGCCGAGACCTTCAACGTCCAACGACCCAATTTTAGAACTAATATGAAATAAATGAGTAATGAGTTTGAAGGTAGCAGAAGTGCGAGTTTACCACCATTCACACTAAATTCCCATTTTATATCATGCGTAGACAATATACTCTCTACATATAAAACCATGATATTCCGGTTCCAGGTTTAGGTGTTTTGAATTTAAAATCAAATTTAATGTTTGAAAGTATCACCACACGAAATTTTTAATCCTCAGCTCCAAACGTCTTTTATATATTCTGTTTTTTATTTAAGAGCATACTAGTAATATTAGTAATTTTAGTTATACACATTTAACAAAGCATTATTGGGATAAAAATAAACAGTTACTTTTCGAAACAAATTGCGCAAAACTTTTGGAAACATTGATTGCAAATTGGTGTTTTGCTAGCTTCACATTTAATACTTCCTGTTCTTGCTGGAGGGATACATACCAGATTTCTGCCTATTGCTCTCCATCAAAGATGTGTTAGATTTAGAGTCTTCCGTACTTGGGATCACCGTGTTTAAAATTTTTCCTATTAGGGTTTTAATTCTTAAGGGCACTTTTTGATTTACCATTTTAGATCCTACTGCTTCGGTAATTAAGTGCACTCCAAGTTCTTTTAGAAAATTAAACCGTGTTACTCTTTCACCATTCGGTAAGAATAATATAATATCCGGGAATTAGTACTAGCAATATTGACAATCGCCTAAAGGGATTGCCATTGACCATGGGTTTGCTCCTCTGGATTCAGTGTTACTGAGGACTGGGCCATGTTGCCGTAAGTCGATAAAACAGGTATGCTCTATAGCGGAGTCTGAGTGGCTAATGTGTCTCCGTAAACCAAGTAAGTACTGTACTTATCAGACCCCACAATTTGTTTCTAGCTGCTAAACATTGCGGCTTCCATCTGATGAAGTTTCATTTCATTCTCCCCAAGGTATGACCACAAACAGGAAAATAAAAGTTCGTAAAACCTATTTGGGTCATACCCTGATATATAGAGTAGAAGCAACCAGAAAAGTAGCAGATCTAAATATGAGAAACAGATTGGAACATACACAGAGTAGAGACAAATGTAATACTGGACAAACTATTCAACAAAAGATGCCGACACTGAAGAGATCACCTACAAAAGTGAGTGACGACTAATTAGCAGTGTGCAGTGAAGCAATCATATCTTGATTATGAATTTCGCACAAACGATTCGTTGTTTTGTCTGGGCCGCAGTACAAGCTCGGGTTATGCCATCTGCTCACTAGTGATGATTTGCTAAAAAAATATGGTAGGGAAGTTAAGAAGTACGAAACCAATCAGATATCTAAGAAGATGAAAGAATAACTAGAAATCATCACTTAAATGGGATGCAAGATGAGTCTATTAAACAGTGCTTATTCGTAGTCCTACCAAAAAGAAAAGTCAAGTCCCGTATTATAACGCCAACTCATTTCGATTGTATTCGTAATATTGGAGCTAACATCTTCAGATAAATTTGACCATTCATTTGGCGTAATTCGATTAGTTACAACTAATGGACAGGAAAGAATACTTTATTCGCGTTGGCGTCAACTTCTCTATTGACCGTTATTCGTCCGTATATCCACCCGCGTAGTAAAAATTATGTTTTCGCCACAACCTCGTCTAGGGATTTAATAAAAATTCAGCTTTTTGATCGATAGCGTTTTCCATTTTAGAACTAGTAAGTAATGAAGTTTAGGAGAATTACTAAATTTGAGTTTTCTAAGATTCTAGTCATCATGCTACATTATTTACGTAAAAATTAGCTCCTTGGTAAATATATTTCAGGTTGCATTACTTTAGCTCAATAGTGTACGACTTTGCAATAAATTATTACTGGATATTGTTCTGCAAACAAAAATATCGAACATTATTCAGTTTAAGAGGCGAGTAATTTACGATAATCGGGTACTTGCTCGGCATTAATATCATGCACGCTATTGTGTTAGTGACGATTGACTGCCAATGGTAAACGGGAATTCTCTGCGTTCGATTTGACGCAAATTAGATAACGAGCGCATTATCCCCGTAGATTGCAGACAAGGATTTATTTCGTTCGGCAAGAAAGGATTGAGAAAACGTGCAAGGCCTTTAGGTAAGTTATCCTTTATTTAGACGCAGGAAATTATAAGATGGGAAATTAGCTTAAAAGTTTAATTTTCATCGTTAATGTCTTTATCATATCTTGTCCTCAACACTATGAGGATCTGAACACAATGTGGTTCAAGGATATAAACTTTTACTGGGTGATTTGTTTCTTATGTCGCATAGTATAAATGGGTCCATACAAAGAAAGTGTTAAAATTACTCAAAAGTCGAAGATATATCAATATTGCATTAATTGCAACATTCGAAAATGAATAAATCCCGGTCGGTAAGAAAATCGATTAATCAATCAAACTATACAATACAATTTTTCAAATGGACCTTGTGCTACGAGGCCATTCATCTGGTTCCTATACCCGGGCCCGGTTAATAACGGACGCTACAATTTTGCCAAACGTACGACAGAAACAGCAAATAACGTCCCCGATAAATAATATCTAATTGTTAGAAGATATCTGAGACGAAACTAAAGAAATATATATCCTTCGACCGACGAGAAGAAAAGAGGCGAAAAGAATGAAGAAAAACGCGAATACGGCAGTACAATACCAGTTCCTTGTAACAAACGGGTCACCTATCCTTGTTCGGGGTTTCCTTCTCCGATCGTTAACTTCGCCAGCTACCCGGAGATTTATCTTTTTCGGTCAAACCAGCAACTTAATAGGAATCTTCGATATAATCGATGTAGAAAGAGTTTTAGAAAGGTGTCACAGGAAATCTTAAGCAAAGGAGCGTTGAGAAATTGCTTTCGAGGACGGCGATACGTACTGCAGCTTTATGTGAGCCGTTGTTAGATGTACTTTCGGGTGAATGCGATGACAAATGTGTTCAATGGATAATATCTAAAGAGTAAAACATAGAACATATCAAAATAAAAAATCCAACAAACTTTGACCAGTACTTATCTAAAATTATGGGGTGCATTGACTTTTATGGCATTTGTATGTTATAATTAATGTTTGATAAAAAGTGGATGACGTGTTATAATTAGGTAGTGTAAACCGGTCTTTGTCTCCACTTACGAGCAAGGCGCGACATTAAAATTCGGAGAAGTAAGGACGTCAGCACCGTTTACACTACTTAATATAACACGTCATCCATTCTCTTATCAAACCGTAATTATGATATCATTTATGTATAGAGAAAAGCGTTTTGATTTTAAAAGACAGCATGGCTGGGATACAAGAATGGAACCAGCAATTGATAACTTTTGTGCTGTTCAAATAATAAAAATTCCTGGACTTACCAAAAACCTATCTTTGAATTGGAACGTTTTAATTTCAACAAAGAAACAACAATGGTATGTTGGACGTTTCTCCACTCTATGCCAGCAGAAACAAATTTTGTTTTGATTAAAATTTAAGACAGCTTTACGACTTGGCACATACAAATTGAGATTTGAAAATAATTCTAGACGAACATGGTATTTGGTATAAAAACCAACCGCTACTAAACGGCTTAATCGAGCGAAAAATTGACACATTGCCAATACCGAAATGATTGAGTTCGCTTTATATATTCAAATTTCTTCAATGTTGACACGCAATGCTCACTTTTTTGTGATTTATAGTGAGCACGCCAACGTAGTCGTCAAATATGCAGCTTACGATTGAACAGTTTGTATGGTAAGGGTAGGGACTATTTCAAGCTTTTGAAAAAGTGAAAATAAAAGTTGCATTTTCATTCACTGATCAACACTTCACTGAAGCATTATTGCAAGCACTGCAATATAGTATAACTAACACTAACTTTGCAGTATTCGATAAGATACGGTTAAAGATTCCAGCTTTGTTGCTGTCGAAACACGTGCCCCAATTAGATTAATAATTATGCGGTGAGCTGCTGATAGAGTTCAGTGATAACGGAAGACTTCTCAATCCTCGATTTACACTCATTTACGAACAGCAGTAACAGCAATTTCTAACGAAAATTGAAAAATTACATCCAAGACACCTTATTTCAAGAGATATGACACTAACTTTGCAGTATTCGATAAGATACGGTTTGAAGATGCCAGCTTTGTTGCTGTCGATACACGTGTCCCAATAAGATTAATAATTATGCGGTGAGTTGCCGAGAGAGTTCAGTGTTAACCAAAGACTTCTCGATCTCCTATTTATACTCATTTACGAACAGCAGTAACAGCAATTTCTAACGAAAATTACATCCAAAACACCTTATTTCAAGAGATATGACAAAATAATTCCAAACATTGCAGTTAACTTGGTAGATACTTTCGGAGTTGATAGCCCTAGCTCATTTGTGTTAAATTAGTGTAAAGAAAATAGTGTAATATTAAATAGATTTTTCCTCTTGCAATTATTATGATAACGATAATGTAATATCTAATTTATCGCTTATTGGATGTAAAACAATGCTAAAGAATGTCCTCAACTGGATTTGGCTATGCTTGTCCAACTCTTCAGTGACTTCTGTTTCTATTCGTAATAATCAAACGAACATCTTTATCCGGCTAATTAGAGCATCGATATCTATACTAAATTGACATTCAATTATGTGCATGAAGTTTCAAAATTTTTATGTGGAACTTATTTCAATGTTTCACTTATTCTAAGCTATAGAATTTTGAGTGGCTGGAATTTTCTCCAACTTTATACTTACAAAGCAAAAGGCAAAAGTAAGTAACTAAAAGAAAATCAAGAACCATTGATGTTGAAATACAATGATGTAACATGCAGGTCAAAGTAAGATGGACCATCACGAGAAAGAAGACATGGAGTAAAAACATAAGCAGAAATTGAAGTCTCAGAAGGTGCAAGACGAGTAAAGAAATGAAAATGAAGTCCTCATTATCTGATGATTAACGAATATTAGACAAAGAGTATGTAGTTCTAATCATATGAGGAGGAAGAAAAAGGAGGATAACAGAGAATACAAAAGAAGAAGGGGAAGAGCGAAGAGGAGGAGGAAGAGGAAGAAGGGTGCTTAAGGAGGAAGAAGAGTCACAAGAAAGAAAAAGGAGAAACAAAAGTATCTGTTTGAGAGTCATTTCCTAGTACAACATTTGGTAGTCAGTGCTTAGTTAGTACTTGCCCATGTACAAGTGAAAACAGTAAACGATTTTCGAAAGCCAAGATCTTAATAAAATCAAATGTTGATGTCCGTCCAAACTTAATTCCCCTCACGGATTATTGGCATACGCGAATTGTGCTTGCTCAGTAAGCAGTTACTAGGTAGCTACCCATTGATGTACCTAGTGCTTAGTTAAATATAGTAGCTCGTTATATGGAGAATCATCCAGATTTTTTGTGATGTAAGAGTAACTTTCGCAAGTTCTCCAATCAGCCAGTTTATATTAGTAAAATTTCATCTGTGAAAGCTTAAATATCTCGGAAACTATTAACTTTTCAAGATCACAACCTAATATCATTTAGAAGGTGTCACAAATATCACATCGGTAAACTCCTCACCGCACAATTGTTTATAATAAAATCGGTGACACGTGTTTCGCTAGCTCGAGGCAAGCATCTTCAACAACCGTATAAACCGAAGGTGTCATCAAAAGTCACTTAAAATACTGGAAATATACAAAATGTCCCATTAAAAAAGACACACATGGCATCATCACTCAAAGTGAAGCCAATAAAGGAGATTTTTCACTGCGTTAAAATACATATTAGAAACTTTTTTATATTATAACATCTGGATACGGTTCTAAAACCATTATTCCACACTTTCTGGGCACGCAGTATATAGCCGTATAGTGTGCCTTGATATTCTGATACACATGTACCATCCCGGACTTTGGTTATGTCCGGTCTTTTGAGGTACAGCCTGTGCTCCTGTTATTGTATCGGTTTTTAGCGTCAAGCAAATTTCGCACATACATGGCCGGGTGTATGTGCGAAATTTGCTTGACGCCAAAACCGATACAATAACAGGAGCACAGGCTGTACCTCAAAAGACCGGACATAACCAAAGTTCGTGACTGTACATAAAGCTCATGAATAAGACTGCACTCGTCTAAAAACCCAGTTTGATTTTCACGCCGAGGAAAGCTGAAATGATTTTCCGCAACTTAATGTTGCCTGCTGATCTTAGACTTCTTTGTTGATTTGTTGGAAAGTTACTTGGTGTTAAATCTGGCGAATGGGGAGAATGGAATATTATTTTCACCTTTGTGCTGGCTTGCGCAACAACAGTTTGTGAATCTGTGGACAAACTTACATTATCATAGTGAAGAAGCAAACAATGATATCGGTTACTCCTTCTTTCCTGAATTTTCTGAATTGTTATGCACCAGCCAGCATTCGATTTACTAAAACTACTGTTGCCACCAACAACAATGCCATACACCATATTTGGATCATCCTGGTTGAAATACTTGGAGATTTTTTGTAGCAATACAATTTGTGTAACAGAAAAATATTTTTCTTATTTAGATTAGAAACTTGTCCTGTTTGTTTGCCTTTATTTGTAGAGCCATTGACTAATGTTTTTCCCTTGGGGATTCGTATTTTAGGAGGCTATTGAATTGATTTCCACGGTTGGTTTCTGCTTCTTAGACATTCTTGCAAGTTTGTTCTCATCAATTCATTCAACCTTTTCTTTCCATCCTTGTCTACTTCACAACGTTTTTAACTCCACAATTGGGTTTCAAATCTAGTTTTATGCTTATCTCTCAGAGCAACGTTGCATATCTTCAAATTTTCATTTTGATGGTGGTAATTTTTAACTCCTATTTCCGGCCTGATGTATGTTAATTTTGGCCACATTATTTCTTTCTTGAAAGAGGTAAAACTGTTTACAGAAATTCAATACAGTCTCGGAATCTGACGAAACTAACAACGAACACTTTGGCAATGGATAGTTGACATGGGAACACTGAAAAAAGAAATTCGTGGTGAGAAATTTTGGAAATTGTCACACCAAACGCATCTACTGAAATAATAAAATTGCATTGAAACATTGTATTATGAAAATTATCTCCGCATAAGCAAGGAAGAGTTCGTCGGCCTTTTGTTATACATTTTCTCAATTTTCTTTTTGGGCGTTTGGAAGATTTCTTTTCCTATAAAGAATTTATAATTAAGTTTGACTCACTTCTTCTTATATACTGAAATTCCCCCAAACAATTGTGAATCAGTGCAATATAATTATTTTATAGTCTGCACTAGTCTAAGCATCTGAAGCAATTTCTCGATGTCAGAGGCCAGATGCGTGATTTCAGAAACCGAATTGAACCAAGAAATCATTTCCGAGGCCAGGTTTCTCTGATAAACACTGGCGTCTCTGTTAACACTTTCGTTTCGTGCTTTGATCAAAAAATGGAAACCATGGAAGCAGAAATCCCACATCGAACAATGTCCCTGAAGTGATTCGAGACATGTTTTCCAAAAAACTAAGCGCAATAGAAGAATTTCGAATCAGCTGTTCTTCCCTAAAAACCTATTCATTACTTGTCTCCTACCGCTTTACGAAGCCAAGTGCAAATTATAATATCAAGATTACGAAAACTCAGAGTCCTTTTACAATACAGTAGCTCGTTTTTGGAATGGATTTCTTTAACGGATAATCTGTTTGAATCATTAAGAGCATTTGATATCCTTCAAATTTAGCCATATTTGGTGAAAATAGAATACATATTCCACACCAACTACAACGTAATTCCCTTGACATATTAACGCCATCATCTTCTTTCATTATACCTTCACCCAAATTAGCCTACAAACAGAAACAATTCAAATCATGAAAAACCGCCGGCTTGAAGAAAAGAAATAAGGAAAGTCTCTCGAAAGCAATAGGCGCTCGTCGAGAGTAAAGCGAAACAGCGTTCATCCCCTTTTCAAGCGGGAATTACTCCCCATTTCCGAACTAATCTCATAATAATAAATAACGGTATTGCGTTATTTATTATTGTAACGAGAATCATCCGACTGATGGCGGGGCGTACTAGGTGTATATGGTTCTTTATGGGACACTCAGGAGCTAAGCAAATCCATTACGATCGATTTTCAGACTGCGAACTAAGACTTACGCTCCAAGTCGGACGGATAGAGACAGGAGAGTCGTAGTAAACAAAACGATAGAAAATTTAAGTCTTATGAATGCGATTCGCCGCCAGTCCCTTAAAGTTTATTAATACTGCTGTGTAATTAATGGTTCTATGTTAATTAATTTTCGGCCCCGGAGGGAACCCGTAACTCGCTAGCGTCTCACACCGCGAAGATATTTGTATATGTACGTAGACATCTATCTGGTCGCCTTCGCGAAATAGCGGATTGGGGAAACATCCTTGAGATGTCAAGGACTAGAGTGGAAGTTCAGTTATTGATTTATATCGCCGAACATAGTATATGTATAGTAAGCGTGATAAGTAAATTTATATTAACCTCTTTGCGATTCGGAGAGAATAAGACGTGATGCCTTTAATGGATTACCGACATGCTCGAACCACCCGCCACTAGCTATGAACGGGCTAACGTTTGATGCCATTTAATGGTGGATAATGCCAATGGTAGCTGTATCGCCTTCAATCGGTGAATCGGTGCAGAATAATGGATTCTCAGAACGTACTAGTTGATTGCGAAATAGGATTGAATATAATTTGTAGCACATTACTTGGTAATTAAACAGCGTAACATTCCGTAGCCAAATTAAACCGCGCGAGGCGTTATATCCTGGTAATTTCGACGAATCAATCGTCTTAAATATATCTATGTATAACCCGAGTACGATCGATCTGATATTTGAGAATGTTGTGTGATACTATGAGATACGATTTCATCCTGTTTAATCTTGCGAATCAAAATGATGTATGACGTTGGACGTTATAAATTGAACAAAGTGATCTATACAAATTTAAACTCTGTTGTAGCTTAAGCCACATCTTTTATTGCTTTAGACTTATGGATCAGCTAATTTCTTCCTGTAATTTTAAGGTCAGATTTACAGAGAAGCACTGAACGTGCCTACCCAATAACTTCAGTAGATCATTATCAAACGAACAATATTTATAACAAAATCGTATTTCCTCGCCTTTTGTATATAATAATTCAGAACGGTTTTTCTGTGTCTCGCCGCGTTCTTTCACGATCGCCGTTAATTGCAGAAATTCCATATAGCTGTCGTCTGCATTAATTTCTCTCTACTCTCTGTTTCTGCAGATATCAGCCGGCATATGCATAACGATATGTTGACATCAATTCGTGATACACGCTAAAATCTGGAAGAAATTTCTATCATTCCACTGTGTTGGTTATTGGTTTCGTTGAAGGTCAATTTTCAAAATGACCTGAAATATAATTTCTTTCATGCCATCAATAGTAGTATAATATATTATCATTATATTTGACACATTTATATCAAAAACCATGTTTTTATCAATTTTGTTCGTACAAACTAAAAATTAACATAAAAATTCAATTTTCTGACTCACCACCAAATTGTGAACGAGTATACAAGTCGATATATTTACAGATTTTGTGACAATATTTATCCTCCAAGTTGTATGTTGAGAAATAATTAAGGGAGAGGATGAAACATCCTCACCTCTAAATTTTACTACTTCAATTTTATAGCAATATTTACAATTTAATTAATAATATTATATATTATTATTATTATTATTAAAGTTTTTATCCTAGGCTTGCTGTATTTACTATAAACTTTTTAAACACAAAAATACTGTTTACTCAATTTTTATTTGTATACTTCCTATAACAATTATAAAAAAATAGATCAGTCAAATATAAAAAATATTAGTAAAATTAATTGACGGTAACATACAGTCAGGTACCAAATCAATTTGAATGTCTTCCATAATCTAGGCACCATCGGCCACATTCCCTCTATCTATCCGCCCTAGGGCTTCTCTTGCTATTTGACACTCAATTTTCATCTACAAATTAAATAGACTAACATATTATAAATAAATTAACAGAACATACTTTTTTAACTCCTCTTCTTGTTCTTTTCGTGTTTCTTCTGTCTTTTTAGTTCTTGCTTTTTTACCCTACATTTTTCTCTAACTGCATTAGGTGGCCGTTGTAATATTTCGATGAAGGCACCGAATTTTCTTCGATAATTTTTGTCTTGCGAATCAAGCAGCGATTTGATATTAAGCTTATAAAATTAGACAATGTATCGTCGTTTACAGATACAAATTAGAAATAATATCTAATGAAATGTACATATTTGTAATAAGTAATTTTCAAGGCTAATATGAAATAACAGAATTAAAGAAATAAATTTATTCAATAACCCATAAATCCCGCAACAATTTAAAATAAATATGCAAGGTAACTGTTTCCTCATGGTTTGTTACTACAGTAATTATTGCTCCATCACTAGGTGTCGTCACTGTAATGTAGTTACATATATAAATATTCCATTATTATGTTTTAATAAAGGTAAACAAGTTGAAAATATTAATCCAACAGAAGAAATTAAAAAATTGTTAAGTATACAACATCCTAAATTATTTGAAACAAAATCATAGATATTTTGTCTCTGCCTTAAATAATAAACATATAAAAATAATAAACACCACCAACCGCAATTTACATCATTAGACTTTTGAAATTTGTAATTATTATGAGTTACTATATAACTTTTTGGAATTAGAAATTTTTCTGGTAATGAATTACCAAATGAATCAAAGAAATTCACTAATTTATTAATATCATCTACATACATACATAGCAACCCAATGTGTACCAGTATTCCAATCTAAATTAAAAATATTGTACTTATGTAAATTATCTATTCCGTATGTTAACAATTTATCTGAACTTTTTTTCCTCATTTGTAGTTAATTTAAAAATATGTTTCAAATCAATATTTGATAATACTATCTTATTATCATTCTTACATTTATCAATTAAATAATTCAAAATAATATTATGTAAATCTTTGACGTTTGTATAACTTGTATTCTTCATTTATAATACTTTGAATAATTGCTGAATATAATTATCACTTATAACATCTGTTTTCTTAGCATCATCTGCTCCTGCATTTTTATATGCTTTATAAATTACATTTGTATTCCTAATATTATTTTTATATTCCTAATGATTTGTAATCACATAATTTTGTTGGAAAACAAATACCATTTTTATTAATAGTATAGAATCCAGTTTTACTATAATTATTTAGACATTTATTAATTGTTTTATCATCAAGAGTAATATGGTTCTCCAAGTCACTTACTATACTTTTATGAATAATAATTTCACTATAACTTGATTTCATTCCAGCTGGTATAAATGTACCAGTTTGTTGAATATACATACATATATGATATGTTGCTGCCTGTGTCTACCTTCTATGAATAACTTTTCTGCTAAATCTGTTATACCAATTTTCTTATGTGCATCATCAAATATATTTAGACTATGTGTTCTTAATTCATTTGGAACGCTATCTTTTTCGTATCTATATATATTAAAATAAATAAAAGATTCTTTACATAATTCTTTAATTACTTGAATACATTTTCCAAATTCATTACCACTAGATAAAAATAATTTATTTCTGAAATTGATTTTCTTTCCATACCAAATATTATTCCTTGAGCAATTGTTGATTTACCAGATCCAGATGGACCTATAATTATCATCCTTTTTGTTTGTGATAATAATTCACCACCCATTTTTCTTTCAATTAATAATCTCAATCCAAAATTTATATTATCCTTGTTATTCAATAATTTTTCCTTTGGTCTACCACTATGAGACATAATTAGTGTTAATTAGTATTTATTAATAATTAAATAAATATATAAAAATATATTTATAATAAATATGAGTAATGTTAGTGTTAAGTATTATACACATTTACCAAAGTCAAGTAATTCAAATATATTAATAAATAAATCAATAGCAAATTTATTTAAAAATATAATAAATATAATACAAAAGATCAATGGACTGCAATAAATGATGCAAAAAATTGTTATAAAATAAATTTAGCAACTGAATATTTAAATAGATTGTCCAAAGAAAATATTTCTAAAAGAAAATTTATAAAATAGAAAAAATACCTCAAAAAACTTTAGATTCTGCACTAATATTAATTAAACAAGATCCAAAAATAAAATCATTACAACAAATTGATCAAAATACTGATACAACTACAATTTGTAATTCCTATATAAATTCCATTGAGGTTGAGTCGAATTCACCCACAATTGCTCGTAAAAAACTCAAAAGAATTCAAAGAAGTTAAGAGATGATCAAAACACTATTGATGATCAAAATTTCGAAGAAAATTTTAATAAGTCTGTAAAATCTTTATCTAGTAAATAATGTCACTCATTGATATAACAGACAAAACTCAATTGAAAATTATACAAAATAAAATTAAAGCTGACTGTATTGAATTTAATAAATAGTCAATTGGTTCAAAATCAAAAGCACCAGAACAATTATATACTGAAAATAAAATATTTATGGAATTAGGAGTTGTAGGTGTTTATACAATTGAAACCATGGATGAGGAAATAGAATATAAAGATAATAAAATAAAAATATTAGAGAAAGAACTAAAAGATGTTAATAATTATGATGAGGATAAGATAAATAATTTATTAAATAAACAACCTGTGACTAGATAGAATAATAGGGAACGAGCAAAAAGACGTTTGGCAAAAACTCCTTCATTAACCAATAAGTGATGACAAATGAATTAATAGATGATGCAGATCTAAAAATTAATCAATTGTATATAGAAAATAAAAAAATTAAATGATTATTTATAACAGGCTTATTAATTTTCATAATCTTAGAAATATTAGATATTATTATTGATTATTTGATTTTAAATATTTTGAAATTATCATTTTTCATTTTATTTTTAATATATTATTTAGTAATCTAATTACTCAATCTCATTCTATAGTATTTCAACTCTTTTACATATCCTTCTAGTTCTTCTCTAATCTCTTGTTTCTTTTCTAGTTTTGCTACTGATAATTTAATATTTATTTTATAATAATTTTCGAATACTGTTTTATAATTTTTTAATTCTTTTATTATTGGTTTAAATTTATTATATTTATATGAATTTAATTCTTCAATCAATTTTCTGCTTTCATCTACTGTAATAATGTCATCATCTAACATTCTTTTCACAATATTTGAATTTTCTAACTTAATGTTACCTATTATTTCATTTGGTTTTGTTGAATCACAAATATATGTAGATGGTGATGGATATGCAGATGGTAAATCAACACTAAAATATTCACCTGGATTATAATTTGAATTTTCATTGATTATAATATTTTTATAAATTATTACATTTTCATTTATATCGCCAGCGTAACCATTATTTACAGTTCCATTTTTATTAAATATTGTATAATACTCATTTGAAAATAAATGTACTAAGTAATTATAACCATAATTTACTTCGTTTCCAATTAGTATGTTTAAAATTTTTTTATTTATATTAAACTTAACAGGACAAGCGTTTCCATATACATATACATGATCCTTAAAAATATTTATTTGCTTGTTAACGTGAAACATGGAATATAAATTTTGAACATCTAGTCTAGAGTATAAATTATTATAATTTGAGTATTTTATTTGATTATTATTATCATTATTGAATATTAATATATGGTAAACACTATTTAGCAACTTTTTATTAAAATTTATATCATAAAAAATTATTTTTAATTCATTCATTTATTATATAATTAAACATCTTTAACCTGGGTAATAACAGGAATCTTGATATCATTAGAAATGAATCCTTTGTTGAATTTAATTTTTAATATTAATCCCTGTGTCTGAATCTATCCATAAATAGCAGCTGAATATATTCTAAGATTATTTACCCATTTTGATTTTGTTATATATGAATTAGTACTGTTTAGAAAATCATCATAATGTTGTTGAATTATATGATTTTTATTTGTAAGAAATCCTTTATTATTTGAGAATGGATATGTTTTTCCATTTGCTGTAATTTCATGATTTGTTGTATATACATCAGGACCTGGATTAAATGATCCAGTTTTCTCATTATAATATGTAATAAAGATTACAGGCGTATGGTGAAGATAAATTAATATTTATTGCTAATGTTGTCTTATTTGATAGTACTTGCTCCATTAATGTTGAATATACTGTTTCAGGTAAAGTATATAATTTTTTAGTTAGATGGTTCATTAACTAATATTTGTGATTGAGAATAAAAAACAATTCTGAATACAATTGATTCACAATGAACTATATTTGGTTGTGAAAATTTTGCTAACATGTATTTCATTGGAATTCTAATATCAATTCCTCCAACTGGAATTTCGTCAATATTTTTATAATTATCTTCATTATCCCCTATATAATCTTTTCTTCTTCTAATGAATGAATTAATTTAAAAAAATGTGCCAGCATAATCAATTGATTCTTCAATTATATCAGCACGATCTTTTTCTTTGAATACTCTCGATTTAACAGATATTCTATTTATTATTTCTTGAATAAAATCTTTTGATAACTTAATCACTTTATCAGTTGGATTACTGATTGATAAATATAAATTTACATGATCCAGTTGTAAACATGTACTTTTTCCAAAATGAAATTCTTTTGTTGTTGATGCAGATGATTTAAGAGAAATTTCAAATGAATCGGTGTATTGTCACAATACATTTAATGAAGAAAATAATCCTTCTTTTGATAATAATGACATTTATTATTAAAATAATATAATTAAATATATAATCCATATTTCATCGTCTTTCAATTTATGTAAAATATTATTATGCTCTAAACTAAGCTCAATTATTTGATTATTAGAATTTATATTAGATACTGGTAAATTTAATTCTTTTGAACTACCTTGAGAACCAAATGTCCACAAATAATTTTTTTGATTACGTACATATTCAGTTAGTAAATTACAACCAAGATCAATATAAGTATTTTGATTATTAAAACCAATCCATTGAATGTGTTTAATTATCATATTTCTAATTGGTTTATTGTCTATAGTATTTAAATTAATTGAATATTTGTTATTATTTTTGGTAAAACTAAATGACAATCTTTGTGATCTATTCATTGATATTTGTATTTACTAATTAAGGATAATATTGATTTTTAAGTTCAACGTGTTCTTCAGGAATGGAATTATAAATTTCAATTAAGTGATCAAAAATATAATTCTTTGATTTAAAAGATCTTTTATTTTTTGTACAAAGTCTGGTAATTTTGTTAAATCAAATTTTATATTTTTTAAGAATGGAAATATGTAATCAGGTATTTATCCTTCTCCAATTATAATATCACTTTTATTTATTTGATTATCTAATAATTCAAATAATCCTTTGTGATTATTTTTATTATTTTCAAAACTTGTATCAATCATTTACTCCTATGAATTTATAACCATATGGAACAGTATTAATATTATCAGTTAACTATCTTTTATCGTCATATGGTGATAGTGCAGTTTTAGTTGTTTTTTGGGTATACAGTTTTAAATCCTTAGATACAATATTATAAATTGTTTCTGTTGTTATTTCATTATTAAATAAACAGTCCTTGTACATTTGAAATTTTAATTTTTCAATATTGCATTTTTATTCCCTTACATACTTTTTGCTCTTTTGAGATTATTTCATTGTCTTTAATAAAATCATATCTAAATGCATACATTTTTGATCTTAGACCAACAAATTCTCTAATCGGTTTTCCTTTGTGTTCGTCTTTGAATAAACCAGGTACTTTATTATTTTCTTTGGGCATCCAATCAATTGTGTAATCATCTGTATCAAAATGTTGTATATTTTCTTTTATATCTTCATAAATATCATCAGTTTCAACATATATATTAAGTGAGTCAGTATCTGTCCCTAATAGGTTGATTTTGTCATTATATTTTGTTTTTAGTATGTTGTAATAAAATTTATACATTAGTAGTTTTGATAATTCTAACACAACAAAGCCACCATAAATGGGCTTATTTAATTTTACTTTTGTTTTCTTTATATATAGAAGTACATTATTCCCATCCATTATTCTTCTCGTCTCATAGTCTTTATGTTTACTAAATTTATCAAATGTATTTATTAATTTAACGTCGCATCTTTTTCTTACATTTTCCATTTGCTTTCCATATACTGAATTATTCATTAACTTGTAAAAATCCTTTTCAAAATCATTGTTTGTCTTAATTTTGTATTTAAGTCAATGTATGGTTTTAACCATTTCTTCTGTTTAAATGATATTACATTTTTAACATTTTTTAATGTTATTCCTTGATTGATACATTCTTTTAACATTCTGTAATCAATAATATTATTCCTTTTTTGAGTTTAATGTATTTATTAATTTTGTTCCATTATTGATACTTCCAATTTTTTCATCAACTAAATCTCTTTGATAGTTAATAGATAATTCATCAATTGATGGAGAATAGTGTTTTGGTAGTAATAGATAATCTTTAAATTTGTCATGTAATTCAGTTGGAATTTCTAAATCAACTACAAACGTGTATCCTCTATCTTCATCATCAGATAAATTTAATATTTTATCTTTTGTAAAATATTCACAATTCTCTTGTCTGAAATCTCCAATGGGTAGGGATTGACTTAGAGCATATCCTTATAAATTATTACAATCTAAATACATTATATAACTAATATGTTTCTTACTATTATATATACCTTTTTGTTCTGCTTTTTCTTTTGTTAATTTGACAGTTTTACCAATCTTTTTATCATAAAAGTAACAATTGTTTGCTATTGCCTGTCGATGTGGAAACATTGATATACCTCCACGTATTCCTTCTCATACACTTCATATACTTCTTAATCTTTTATTAATTCTAATTCTTGTCTACTAATTTTTAATGAAGCTGAATCAGATAAATTTGGTGCTGCTATATAATAAACTGGATCTAATTTATAATTCTTATAACATGTTTTTCTGAAGTTATCAAATACATCTTTTTGTATTTAACTTTGAATATAAATCATGATATTCACCAAAATTTTTACAATTAAAATGCTTATAAACTTTTACTGCAAAGCTTAGGTCATAATCACTTATATTTTTATCTCCTAATAAGGTGTACCAATCTGTCTTTTCTAACGGTAGTTGTTTATTAAATTTATTGCATGAATTTAACCCACTCGTATGGATATACACCTTTCTGCAATACTAAATGTAAATCTTCTTTTTTAAATTCTTTTAAAATACTTTCAAACTTTAAATAGTTAACTGGCTTTGTTATTTTGTTATCACAATTTGCAGTTATTTTTTAAATATTGTTTTCAGTAATTGGTTGATATTCCATATGATGAAACTAATCTTAGCAAATAATGGCTTCCAACGATTCTGAATGAGAGCTACATATGTATGTGCCTAAAACGACGAGGTTGGAATGTTGTTTGCTCGAGATCCATCCATGAAGAATGGACTACATCACAGTCATAAGTGAGCACACCTGGCACATTCCGCAGCAATCAGGAAGCCACGCACAAAACAACAAGTAAAACGACAACCAAAATGATGACAAGGCAAATGTGCATTGTATACTGAGAATTTGGATAATTTCTTAAACAAAATTGCACCGGCCTAGCTTTAATAAAGGTTATAAAAAGCATAAATTATAACAAATTATATTTATAAATTTGGAGAAATATTTAACATAAAATAAAGATAATTACCTAGTATTGTGTGTGTGTGAGTATAATTTCTTTTCTTCTTCGAGGCATCTCTATTTTATATGGATTCTTCCATCTCTTAACTTCTTTTTCGTTGTGGCTCTATTTTCTATGGATTCTTTCCTTTCTTAAATTATTTGTTCTGTGTGATGAAGTTCTGGTTGCTTCCTTTAAAACTATTTTGGTCCAAATATATTTTAAACTGTTTTGTTGACTTATCTATCTTGTCAATTTTTTCGTCGGCAACCAAACAACCTTTTTATTTTTTTCGGAAACCAGGACTACACTATATTATTTCTCCGTTGTCCAGAAAGTCCGAAAAGTTTTAATCCACCATGATTTCAGTTCATCCTTGGCGTAACGTTGTTATAGAAACTTGTATTGTTAATGTACAGGTATCGTTGGTTCTTTATATCCAGTGGTTATTAGGAATTCTTGTGATGTGAAAGTGTTGAATGTATATGTTTGAATGGTTACAATGCTTTTTTATCTTTTAATCGATGCCTTTTATAATAATTAATAATTTTATTTCATTACATTTTTTCTCCCATTAAACGTCTCTGACTGGACTTAAAAGGAAACTAACACCCGTAGGGTAATAAAATGCTTAGAAGGTGGCGTGGTATCGAAAAGGTATAAATAGAACCCAAAAATAAACCGATTGTTATTTGAACACAAACATCCAAAACCCCAATATTTACTGCGAATACAACATATTGAATTGTAATAAATCATAAATTTTCTAATGGTAATTAACTATTTGAGTATTACTATACTACAATCGACATCGGCAGGTCATCATTGAGGTACCGATAAAAATAAGAATAGCAAGTCTTAAATTACAGGAAAGAAGATGTTGTTTATTTGACTTATTTCTGCAAAGTAATTGTTTGGTTGCCTTGAAGCCATATTCCTTTTGTCCATTGTGGCAAAGGAGAAGCTTTGAGAGCTAAAACTGCTTTCCCAACCATCACGATTGCATTCGATTTTAATCCCTCTGGTTCTCAGAAATGCTTTATTCGCAAGACGAAGTGGTTTTATTCATCTGAAAGGATTCTTACCTACGCAATCAAGTTATGGAAAACAGCTTCTAGTTGGGAATAATTAGCATTTAAATTCATTATCATCTAATTCTCTACCGAATACCGGTTTTTATAATCCGAGTCGTATATTAAATGAAGTTGCCAAGTTATAATTTTTATTGCCGCGTCATTTAAATTACAAGACAACTTCATGGGCGAAGGGGATGTCTAGATTTCAACAAAACAAGTCCTCAACTCGGGACTATTAAAATTAACTCTCAAGTTTCAATAAGTCGAGGTGTCACAGACTCGACCTTTCCCCTTACATAATCCACGCCTTCGGCGCAGAGATTTCAGGAAGTTCATAAAGCTTTCAGCGACGAAGGTGCACTTTATTTTTCACCGGGCGATAAACTCGTCCTTGTGATCCTACGACGCGACGACGGAGCGAACACTCCGGCAAAGTTCCCTCGGTGACAGGAGCAAGGTGTAGGTCGTTCGCTAAGCCTTCGTCGCGTGTTAACCGACCGGAACGTATCGTAACTAGCGCCGGGATGGCCGAATATGAATTTTACAGCACGTCCGGGTCTTGCGGTGTCATGGTATTTCAACGCCGCTCATAATAAATTTACGGAGCTAAGATCCAAGTTCGGGGTGTAGAACGGTGGCTCACGTCCAGGTGTATTGTGGCCATATATCAAAAATCGATTATGGTCTCGGAACGTTTACCGGCCGAAATTGGTTGGGTGTATAACGAAAATTCTCATTTTGCTTCAAAAATGTTATGAGAAAAATAAGGATTTGGTAACTAATGGGGACGTCGAACTAAAACTTGAGAAATGAGAATTTTTTAAGTCAGGATAAAATATGTACATATATTGAAGAAACTGTAAGGTAGAAGAGATATGGAAGGTAGAAGAAAGGAACTAGCAGGGAAGAGGGAGAACAAATGGGTGAAATACAAAAGGCGATCAGGTACAAATGGAGAGGGAGCAAGAAAGTGAACAGAAGCTCTACTTTAGCTGACGTTGTAACGCGGAAGGCTTACGACAAAGAAGAAGTAATTTTCATTGCGAAAACTAACAATTAACATCAACGGAAAGCAAATATCTGTGCGAGAATTATTAACGGTAATGTTCGCTTTTCCTTAATGAAGCTGTTGTAGAATTTCTAGGCATTCGTTAAGTCCTTTTCCGATCGGAATGCGTTGGTAGTAATTGCGGTAAAGTCATACAATGTGCTCTAAATAATAAGGATAATTAGAATATTCTTTCCATACTCGTAATGGTACTATTTATATGGAAATAAATTGGATTCATATACCATTTATTTCTAGTGTTGGGTTACAGAAGAGAAATCGGCGAAAGGAACTGAAAAGGGAAAATCCCCAACCCGTAACACAATATACTGCGTTGCCCTTATTCCGAATCGGTCCTATTACTTTTTCGTTCATTTTCGAACGATTCTCTTGCTAACTTAATCATATTGTGACGTTTCTTGTCGCACTTCTGCCTCTCGAAACGCGACGAACGATGGAACAAAGCGAAACGTTGTGATTGTCTGTCAATAGACGACGCAACGCGAACGGCAAAAATATCATCCGTTCAGAAATGTATTGCATTTTAGAAATTAGATTTACTTCTGATGTCTTTCCATTTTCTTTTAGTGCACTTAACGGTAGCAGCCGATGGAGAGACTCCCGTCCCTGTCTTTCCGTTCGCACAAAGGATATGTAATACGCTTGAAATGATAAAATAGTAGCTTTGCGAATGCAATTCTAGCTGTTTCTATTCGCGAAATTATATTTTGTGACGTCTACTGTCACGAAATCATATTTCATATTATTATTACGAACGTAGAATATTGTTGTACGGTAGGAAATAAACATTATTGCAAATGTCGCGAACGCTGAGACGTGTGATATGTTCAATTTTAAAATCATATTCGTGATCACGTTAGGTACTTTGTGTGCCGGGAAAGTCAGAAATTCTTATGTGCTTTGTCAAGTTGAATAAAATTCTTTTGATGAAGAGAGAAATGCCGTACAGTAATTCAAACGGGCGACCTAACTTCTAATAATTATTCATCATATTATGTAGTAAAGTAAAGGATGTTTTTGTTTTAGGAGTCGTCTATTATGATACATTTAAAACATATTATTGGATATTCTATACAGCCAACGCATTAAGAATAATTGGGAACACTATCTTAAACTGTTTGTATCTCAAAATAGATACAGAAATGGTCGATTACTTACAAATTTGCCCCAACTAATGTTTAAATTAAAAACAAAAGTAGGTAAAAGCAGGTTGCCATTTATGCGGCATTCAATAGAGGAAGCATAATGGAAAAGTATAGAAACTAGACACTATATCACTTTGGTAAACTCCTTGCCACACAATTTTTTAATTAAATTCGGTGGCACGTGTGTGGCTAACCGAGCGTAAACATTATCAAAACTGTTAATTACTGCATTCGGTAATGGATCCTCTTGATAACGTAATCACATCATCATTGTCCTAATGTTAGTGAAACACGTGTCAACACTGTCATTTATGAAAATTAAGCTTGCACCCTTCAGGAGATAGAACCTTGATTATAGTAATTATATTTGTTTTTGGCCTCAATATAATTTATAGGCAAGCATGCAAGCAACAGTTGCAAATGAATTTATTTATGTAAACCACACATCCATATTTCAAGAGTCTTTATTTTAATAATAATAATAATAATAATAATAATAATAGTCTTTATTGTCCAACAGAAAAATCAGTTAAAGGACAAAACAAAAAAAAACGAAAATACCAGAAAAAGAAAAAGAAATGTGCAGTGCATACAATCAAGTAAACTAAAAACTTATGCTATGTACAAAATACTCATCGGCAAATTATAACGAATCTTAAAACTAAGTCAAACAAAAGAAAGTAATGCGACAGTAATCAGTTGAATATTAAGGATAAAATCAAACTTAGCCAAAGTTATAAAGTAACAATAATCGGTGTACTATCAATATAAAGCAAAAAGACAAAACATTAAAAAAATATTACAAAAAATATTATTAAAAATAAGCAGAATAATAATAATAATAATAATAATAAGCAAAACTGATTAATTAGGTGTAAAAGGGATCTACATATAGATCATTAGCATTTTTACACATATGAGTTAACGGCGCCTTTAAAAGAATATTAGTTCTAGCTCTTGGCATACAGAAAGTATTGGTAGAACGCGTTGTGCAGCAGGGGATGGTAAAATTGACCAAGGACAATAATGTCGGGGAGTCAACAGCATTATTCACCAATCTTAACAAGAACATCGCACTAGCCCGATTTCTACGAAGCGATAAAGCAGAAATATTATGTCGAAAAAGTAACGATTCGTAATCAGTACCTCATTCGGGGTAAACACCATCAAGCTTAAATGACAGATACTTCAAAAATCTCTTCTGGGCCCTTTCCAAGGTAAGCTGTAGAAAGAGATAACAGGGAAACCAGACCACCAACTCATACTCCAGCCTTTTATTATTTTAAGGTTTGTACTCCGTCGCTTAATAGAATATAGAGATTCTATTATTTTCATTATCATTATTATTATCATTTGCTTTAATATGATACCACTTTCTACCACGATAAAAGAAACTAGAACTGATATGACAATAATACGATCGCTCTTAAATAGTCAGCTTCCTAATAATATCTGTTATTTACAAATTACTTTTGGATAAATATGCTTTGAAGATTAGATCGTTGTTTTCAACAACTCTGCAATGTTGTGACAGAAAAGTGTAAAATATGAATTCTAGCAGACAATATGCCTTGATAAATGATCAACAAAAAGATGAAGAGGGGATAGCAATAATAATCTTTATGATATTTATCATTCTCTTCTAATAATGCTATCTACGCAATGGAATAGGTACTTTTAGGAAACAATACATCAAACCAACGCTTTACATCAAACCAACGCTTTAATTTCCTACATATCTCTTCACTTACTGCTATCAGAAATACAATACAAAAATACAACTTACCGTGGGTGGGAATGTTTATGAGATAGAGTTTTGAAAATGTGACAATTGCACGCAAAAATTATAAAAAACAAAGAATGAGCAAATGTATACTGGAGAATGGGGAAAACTCTGATACCATCAAAACGACAAATTAATGACTACGAATAGGACAAGAGATAAGTAAATTAGTATACAAATACAGAAGCTAGTAATGTAGTGAAGTAGAATGCTAGTAAATAAGGGAAAATGAACTAAGGAGAAGTATGAATTATAGTCACGAAAGAATTGAACAGAGGAACAACAAACTTTAAAGCGACAACATCAAGAATAGTCGAAATTACTATTGAAACTGACGAAGTAATCCAAATCTATGCTCCTACAGAATAGAGAGACGAGAACGAAATGCTGAAATATTATGATAACCTGCCAAGGAAAGAAAGTAGATAGAATAAAAGAAAGAAATAAACACATATAGTAATGGTGATGGGGATTGGCTTTCAAGAGTTGTAAACGACATGCACAAAGGACTAGACTGTCCGTTCTTCGAGAACGCAACAGGAATGGTAAAAAGATGATTTGTATCTCAAATAATCTGAATATAGGTACCACTTGCTGGAATTAGGAAATGAAAGAAAGGTATATTTCCTTTGCAGAGGAATGAGGATATAGATAATAATAGATTTTCTAGTCCATCTAAGTAAAATGAAGGAACAAGTTGAGAAGTAGAAAAGACGTAAAAGTCAAACCAGATACAGAAATAGGATATCAGCATTAATTGGTAGTCGCAGCTGTAAAAATGATATTTATTCGCACATAAAAACGAAAAGTTCACACCGAAGCTAATATAAACAATGGGATGAGGAGTAAGTAAGGAAATATCACACGGAAACCATGAAAGGCTGGATCCAACAGGTGAAGACGAAAAGCGGTCCATTGGACAAAGATGGGCGGTGTTAGAAGAAATATTCTGAAACTCATCCTAAAACAAATATGCGGAGTCAACAAAATAAACATGAATTTCAAGAAAATAGGTTGGTGGGACTGGAAATAAAAATTTAGTCAAATATAAACAAAAGTCGTGGAAACAATTGGTCCAAACTAGAGAGGCAACAGATAAAGAGGAGTATGATCGAATAAAGAAACAGATGAAGAAATTAGTTAGAAGGAGTCAAACAAAACGTATGGGCAATTTATATTATTTCTTTCTCTTTACTACTCGATACGACGCATTTCAAATATAAAACGTACTGTAACTCGTACTCCAAATTTCTGTTGATGTATTTGACTATCGTTCTCTTCTTTATTTCTTTCTAATTAATGAATTACTTAATAAGTTAGTATTCTTAATAATCGTTTTCAAAGGACAGCCATTTTTTATTGTGTCGTCTATAATTCAAATAATTGCATGTTAAACAAGTCTATGTACGTTTTTTGTTTTTATTTTGCACAAGGGGACAAAATTTAGTTGGTGTAAATAATGTTGGCAATAATAGATGACTTAAATAATTTATAGTGGCTAGCACCTTTAACCTCTACTAACTTACAGCACGTTAAATCGTAGTCTTACCACCTTATCCAATAATAAATATTTCAGTTCTCTCCAGTATACGACGTACGTCCAGAAAGTAAGTTCCGTTTCAATTTAACTCGGCTGCAGCGCTGCTATCGCAGTTCCGCACATGCGCGGTAGACGCTCTCTATCAAGGAGAAGAAACGTGCGCCATTTTGAGATCGCTGTCAGCCACGTACGCTTTGTTGTGCTTGTTTACAATGTCGGTGTTGATTGAAAATCCCGCCGTTTGTGAAATCAGATCTGTGATTCGTTTTCTGAATGCTATGCTTATGAATAAGCGCCGAGGATTGCTGTCAAAAGGTGTTGTTTTTCTTCACGACAACGCACGACCACACACTGCAAATGTGACGAAAAACCTCCTACAAGGATTTGGCTGGGACGTGTTTGACCATCCTCCGTACAGCCCTGACCTCGCTCCTAGCAACTTTCATCTGTTCTTACATCTCAAGTCTTTCCTTGGCGGTCAACAGTTCAACAATGACGAAGAGCTGAAAGAAAATGTTTCCAACTGGTTGAAGACACAGGCGGCAAACTTCTATGAAGAAGGTATACAAAAACTTGTGCCACGCTATGACAAATGCCTGCAAAATTTCGGCAGTTATGTGGAAAAGTAGTTTAAGAGTTGTAGAATTTTGTGCAATAAATAATTTTTCTGTATCTGTACACAATTTAATTTTATTACCAAACGGAACTTACTTTCTGGACGTACCTCGTATTACAAAAGAAATACTCGCCAAACAGAATCTTTAATGAAATTACTACGTACTAGATTCTGAAACTCCTAATGATGGTGCATGTATAGGTTCACGACTTCATTTAGTAATTTGAGTTGGAAGAATGGTACATACATATGCACATTCATTGTGTTAATTATAGTTGCTGGAGAACTGTTTAAATACCGACAGCGGTCCGCGAACGTATAACTTTCACAAATACAAGTCCTCTGCAAAGTTAATTATATCATAAAGGCAGTTTACAGACATACTGCTCATCGTGCTTTTAAGCAGACAAGAATGCATTGAGTGCTTGCAGTCAAATTTAGGAATGAATTTAGAATAGTATATTTGCTTTGTTTTATTATACGCTGAATGGTACATAATTTTAGCAATATGAGGATAATACGAGGTCAATAGGAAAAGACATCAATATCTCGAATTTCCATTTTTATTGCAAAAATTTAAAAATATTCGCACAACAAATAATTTACTAAATAAATAAACTCATACAATTAGGTCAATTATTTCTCCGACTGATATCGTTTGACAATCCCTCGTCTTCTTGGTAACAAAGGTACGAAGCAGGGACTTGGAAAAAGATATCTTCCACATGTCATCATTGACTATATCGTCTGTCATCATATTGCCAACTAGAAATATATTATCTTTCACACTTATTGTTTAGTGACTAATACCAAATATCGAAACACAAGAACACGATAACAATATCACCTTATACATATTTGTTTACAATCTATCAAATATTAAAATCCCAAAAAAACGAAAGTTAGCAGGCGCCTCCACCATTCCTGGCGGTGCCTGAAAAGCGACGTATAAAGCGAATGAAGGCGGGCGGAATAGATGGAAGCTGCAAAACGCGTTATCGTATATTAAACAGACGTTTGATCTCGAATGATTTTCTTGATTGACATGCGCTTAGTTACTTTATATTCTATTGGCGTAGTAATTGCCTACGGATGCGTGTAATGTGATTTGGAAACTTTTCCGTATCTATTTTTAAGTAAGTGTACGATTTTGGTAATATTAGTTCTTACCTATAGTTCTACAGTGTCATATCAGATTGAAACTTTTTGGGCCAATAAGGTCTTGTTACTGTTTTGATTATTTTAAAGTGTAATACGTTTTTATTAGTAGAAGCATTACTAAACTATAGAGGCATTCTTTGAAAAAATAATTTACCGTAAAAAGTGCTGGATTATTTTTCCTTATTACCGTTCCACATATGGAAGAAGACTTACTAAAAGTAGTAGTAAAGTAGCCAAAATCTTAATAAAACAGAATCTGGAGGACTCTTTATATAACAACCTAATAAATTAAGTGTGGTAATGGGCACCTATCAAGTAACTGTGTAAAAGCTAACTAAGTAGGCAAATTTGCATATGTCAACGATCCGTGAGGAGAATTAAGCTTTGTCAATCGTAGACCGCAACTGCAGGCTAATTAGTTTCGTCCTTTTTGGAATTCGTCAGTACAGACAGTACAGTCAATTGCAGGACGATATATTGTTACTTGATAGCTGCTCATTAACAGATTTTATTTTATTGTTACGGCCAATTTGTCATAGCAGTTCCGGTTTGTTACCTTTGGCCTCTCGCTTCAACTTATGACGTGTAGATGGCGCACCGATTTCGTAGGTTTTATTACAATTCGCGTCTTTTGGATGCACGTGTAGGCGTTCTGCTTGTGACGTTCGGGTGAACAGATCGTTTTCCGTGAATAGGTTATTCCGTTTTCGCTTTAAGGTCTCATTTGCCGAGGATATGCACGAAAATTCGACTCTAAGAAGTTTAATGTTATCGCTATTATCCTGTTAATTTGGGAGTTACGCTTCCCCAATTTTGGTGTTCGAAATACCACGTTGTGCTTTTGCTTTTCCCTTTATTGGAGGTGAGGTTTTCTTTTGTTAATTACAATGCCGTCATTTTCTCTTTCAGGTTGTTGTAGGGTGTTAGTGGAGTGCTAGTAGAACCTAGTATATGCCAGGTTGGGCTAAGATTATTTAAAAACATCTAAGAATATCGCACAAGCTGGAAGGACGTTGGTCTCGATTCACTAGTACCGACCCTTAGCTCCATGTCATCGACTCACTCCTAAATTTGCTGTGTTCGGCTGAATTCCCAACATTCCAACACCGAGTGCGAGGAACCCGCCATCTTTGACAGATCCCGTCTCGACAGTGACTACAACGCCGTACCAGAATTGACAACCGGAAATACGATTACGCCTTTAGTTTTATTTTTGTGTGGTTGAGTCTTGGGAAAAATTCGTTGCAATTATTTAATTAATTTAACTTTAGTAAGTCGGGGATCTGTGTTCGAATAAAAATAGGTTCCCTTACTTTTGCAATCTTATAGTTAACAATTTACTTAGATATTTGTTGAACGAAATATTCACTTCTATTTAGTATTTTAAGGGGGATCACGTTTAATTTTCAGTTGCATATTTTTTCTAATTACGTTCTGATAAAGTTGTAATATGTCTGTGAAGCCTATGAAATTTTAACGGTTGCTGGAAGTTTTCTAAGCACTATTTAAGTACGATACGGAGGTAGCTCATTTGAATTTTTTTGAGACCCTATACACTTCAAGTGCGCTGTCAGTGATAAATAAAGTGATATTCAACGTCATACTCTCGCCTCGATTTATTTTTATTTCCTTTACTTAAGTCGAGTTGTCGACCAACTTTGCTAGTCGTCTCACAACCGAATAAAAGAATCGGTAACGTAGATGGTTCGGATAACCTCGTTTCACTTACCGACGAAGCTGGAAACTCTGTCTGACTCCAGGAACTTAGATACGATCCAGTTTTATAATGGAAGAGTGGCGCCTTGTTACTAATAAATTCTCGAACTTGAGCCTACGCCGTTTCCATTGAGCAAGTACGGCCTGAATCTCCATCTTTATAACCAACTATGTGGGTTATTCGAATTGCAACGACTGTCCCGTATCAGTCACGTTTCCGATCTTTTCTATTGTTATAATTTCCCTATTTTTCCACAATGCAGTAGCATTGTTACTAAGAGAAATATTTTAGGACAGATTATCTTAATTTTCTTATCTGCAACTGTATATTTACGCGATTTAGGTCCCCATCTCAACTCAATCAGTTTGCTTGCAAATCCACGAATACATTACAATACAAAGCGGAGGCGAACATCCCATCATACACCATGTAATGTTACTGATGAACTAGCAGCTCTTCCGGGATGCCATTAGGTGCAAATGTAGGACGAACCGTGCAAATGTACCCGTATAACCAGCATCGCGTTGCCTCCATCTACTTAAGACGGTACACTATCAATAGTGTTCTCCAGAAAATTAATTAAGAACGTCTAGTCTTTCCCAACACGAGTTCCTTCGTCGTTCCACTTCGACCAGGAGGAGGTTTCGGATCCTCTCCGTCGCCATCCTATTATGTCATAATTAAGTGAAAAGCTCTTTCGGCGAGGCAACATCGTCGAGACGCTTCTTCTCCCAAGACGCATAAAAGGATCGGTAATTTGATTATTATTACGCCGTTAAACTTAATTACGGGATCTGCAAGAGCGGTGGATGAGTGAGCTGTGTCGTTTGTCGGTTTTTCAACGTTCAATGCTTGGAATCAATCGAGTAATGATCTATGATTCGAAATGCCTTTCATCTACCATCCCTTACTTCTAATAAATGCTTATCGATGTAACTGTGTGGGTGCCGATGTAACTGTGTGGGTGCGAGATAGGTATCGATAGACAGTCATTCGAATGTGTAAGAAACGTACAGTACGTGTTTATGAGATTTGACTTACGTACGAGAGATGTTCCCTTTCAGTAAAGCATCTCCAGTATGCCAGAATATTTCTCAAGACGTGGTTTTCAACGTTTAATGACTCTGATAATTGACAAACATACTTGAGTATACTTAAAATGTATGTAATCGCTTTAACATGCCTCTTCGACCCATCGCCGTGTAATTCTTCTCCATCCGTCTCTGCTTCTTGCAACACGTCCCTAGTTTCTATTTTGTTTTTTTTTGGACTAACGGCTCTCTCCACTTTAGTCTCGGCCTATCTCTTCTCTGTTTTTCCTTCGGTGTCTTCCACCCTATATGCTTCACCACTCTACTAATGTCTATCCTTTCGAGGTCTCCTACCCGTTGCAAACGTCTTGCTTTAACGAACACGGACGTTTATACAGTTGGAACACAATTATTCGAAACCATCATTATGTCGAAGAACAAACATTCAAAAGTACCATTTGTTTGAAAGCACTACCAGCTCGAAGAAACAATTGTTATTCGAAGATAAGTTATTGGTACTTATGAAAAGAAAAACACTACCTTGTTACACTACCACTTTGTTTTTATTGAAAAACGTGACTGCAGTTTCGTAAACATTGTTACATTGTCAAACTAGAAGTATCGTATAACTATGCTTAAACAACTATTTATATGCTGGATTCTTTTCTACAAAAATACTTAGAATAAGTGAAATTTTGAGGACGTCATTAGGTATAATTGATCATTAAGTAAGATTAACTATAGTGGCTATGGATTTCAAATTATTTCGATAATATTAAAATCTACTTAGACTAAGTCAACAACAATGGCGACTTCATTAGGTCTGTGTTGTCGTAGAGGAGGTTTAATTCCTACTGATTGAAGATTGATTGAGTATGCGGCTTTTAGGTGCGGGGTGTATTATCTTTATGTTATTAGCTTCGGGAAACTTGTGTGTGGCTTCTAGCAAGTGATTAACAAAATTGAAATTTTGTTTTTCTAGGTGGCATGACGATCTGTGTTCTTTAAAACGTGTGATGAAACTTCTTTCTGCCTGGCCTAGGTAACAGCTATTGCATTCCTTACATTTTAACTTTTAAACTCCCAATTTTCGGTGTGGCGGTGTCTTTGGTATTAAATAAGAGGTTAGAACGTTTCTGATGTGGTTTGAAAGCTACCTGGAAATTGTTTCTGGATAGGATGTATGGCAATTTATCTAAAATGGATCCAAAGTATGTTAGGGTGGCGTATTTCTTCTCTACTTTTTCTATAGATTGGTTGGATTGCCAGTTCTTTTTGTTTTTTGTTAATTAGAGATCTAATGGTGTGTTGGCTGAAACCATTATTTGCTGAAATGTTTGCTATGTAGTTTAGTTCTGTTTCCAAAAATCCATTATTCATGGGGATGGAGTACGTTCTGTGTATCATAGATCTATATGCCTCTAATTTATGCTGGATAGGGTGACAGGAGTTGTTTCAGATAGTGGAATCCATGAAAGTAAGTTTCCTTGTAAACAGTAAATGTTACTTTCTGGTTAATTCCTTTTATAGTGATATCCAAAAAGTTTGTGCTCCCCTCAACTTCTTTCTCTAACGTGAATTGAATTTTAGGGACGGAATACTCAATCACGTCTTTTAAGTTATTGGTGGTCTGGGCGAGCAGCTGTAACAGCATACAATTACGAAACAACTTACGACAGCTTACACATACACAGAACTACTCGCATACCGCATCGATTCAATACTGATTAGATAAGGGTATGTCGCACCTTAGTACGCTCTTACCGTTGTTTGTCCAGACTAATGATTGGTTCTGTAGCATGCGTTCATAGTTGATCCATTTACTGACAGATAGGAAATTAATTACTATGCACAATAATAAAAAGTGAAGAATTTTTATTTACAATAGTTAATAATAATCCTTAGCAATTGCACAATATACCATATATACATTGTTCTCTAATAACTCATATTATGTGCTACTCCCCTTAAATACTCCACAATATTTATTGTATTAAATGTTCGAACGATTCGTTAAATGCTTTCAGGACAATCTTTGTATTTTCTTTTTTGGACAGGCGGTAGAAATCCTGCGAAGTATTGGTCAATTTTTAATTGGTTTAAACTATGCTCCCTTTGGATGTCGTCCAAAAATTTCTAAATGATTGGATGTGTGGCTGAAATTTGGCTTTCAAATCCCCGATAATAATCTATAATTTCTTGAGCTTCTGCGGGTAAACCGCCGTTATCACATAGTTCCTCGGATGCCTCTAATATATGATCAACATTCTCATTTAAGTATGTGCATACTCTCGTCTTTCCCATCCTTCTTCCAAATATTCCTTTTAGAATTTTCGGCTCCCATACTTTTAATTTATTCTGATTAGTTTTGTTCATCACAACTACATATAAATAAGAGTTGGACCTAAGACGGTCTCATCTCGTCGTCTCTTACAATTAGTTTGGTTTTTCGGAAGACCTTTTTTGTTCTCAATATTTGGTTTAGCACTCCTGCACATTTATTGCTTTTATCTTCTCTCATATTAATTAACGTCCCATTGTCGCATATACATACACATGTATAACTTTCCACTTTTTCAAAAGTAGTACTATGCCGTCCTCTCTGTACCTTAAATCCTATTCCTCTTTCCACATTACTCTTGCTTTCAATTTCCATATATTTACTTTTCTCTATATTGCTCCGTAGGCGCCATTTTTTCTTCGGATGTTATTAAGTGTCTGGTAATATCCTCCAATGTTGGTTAGCAGGACCACATCGTCAGCATAAGGAAAGCACTGATAGCTCCTACAGCATAATTTTCAGTTTCTCTTCATTTTTCTGATTACTTATTCCAGAACATAATTGAAAAGTACCGTGGACATTGAATCCCCTTGCCTCAATCCTCTTCTCACTCCATAAATATTTAAAACGCGTTAGTTTAAAGAGACCTCTTACATAGGAATCCATGGAATTTAGTAAAGCGCATTATAGATATTATCTATTTTATATGTGTATTATTGTGACTTTTTATAATTTCCACTCATCCACAATGTTTTGAAGAATACAATCGAGTATTTTGTAACACGTGGTCTTCCTTAGCTACCACAAAGTGGCGGTTCAATCAATTTCAACGTGGCCCATCTTAAGTGAAGTGGATCACGTTCAAATTCATTGCATCGCAGTAGTAATGGCAGTTTTCGATCTCGTTAACCAAGAAAGGGTAACTACCGAAGAAAGTGGTTTTACTTGGAATAAGATTGGAGAGGACCGACATGCTACTTTAAATCTTTAGAATTGCTTGAATACTCCAAGCAACTCTAAAGATTATATACGATTTCATACCAGGATTTGAAGGTACATAAACTTTCCTTCCGCTGGATGCATCATAATTTAACCCCGATTTAAGCAGAGGATCATATGGAATAGTGCAGATCTACATTAGATGGCTTTAACAATAGGTCGTCTCATCTGATGTCCAACATCATTATAACTGATGAAACATGGTTATACCGCTACAACAGCTACAACAAAGTTATACATGAAAGAAGCCCAGAGGAAAAACGGTCGTCCAATTTCTCTTAATTACTAGGCATTTTCACCGTATCACTGCAAGTTTCCATTGAGGTTAACAAGTCATTGACTTCCTTGCCTTCTACAGTATTGTAAGAAGATCAATTGTTCATTGGCCTACTGAGGAAACTGCTCCTACAAGATACGGAGTCCCCATTGAACAACCCAATCCGGTGATACGATGAGGTTACTTCCAAAGGAAAAGACTAAGGTTATGATGGAATCTTGAATGGATTATTCATTTTGAGGCACCTAAGCTATAATGTTAATGATTAAATAATATATTCGTGGCCTCCGTGTAGGAATACTAATTATTGGTAAAGAAGAGCTAAGCAGTATTAACGCATGGGTAGCAATCAATTTATCAAACTTCTCAAACACTCACTAAAATTTGGCGTATCGTAGCTGAAGTTGATTTTATTCTAAATCCTTTTTAGCTTCTCGTAATAAGTAATAGAGAAACTCTTAGTGCTGAATGGTTTACTTGTTCAGTTCAGTTTGTTTCTTTCAAATTTTCCTAATTGTTCACCAAACGCATCCAGAAGATGGGATCCTCCTGCATGTAGATGACGGTTGGGCTCAAACTACTGTTCAAACGATTGAGTATTTGAATGCCCAATACATGGGCATGGGAAACAGTGGGTCATTTGCCATATCATCTAGACCTGACATCTAATGATTTTTTACTGTACCTGCTCGTAATACTAGACACTTTGACACTTTTCATCTTTTCAGAGCTAAGACAAACATACTACTAAAAGTCCCAATAACAAATATGATGAGGAAAGGAAATAGGCTTGCAATTGATCCGTTCTCCTCATAAACATTTCCGTTACCGAATAATATTTAAGTTTACACTTTGTGTCTCCTTGTACAATGCTGTTGTTCCATTTAGTGTATGATGTGAACATTCTTATCGCAAACTTTCTTAAACTAAGAAACAGAGAAGAACAAGAACATTTTAAGACACCAAATTCCATAGCTTTGACTTATTGTTAGAATCTTATCGCGTATAGAAAAACTAATCCTATTACAGCACAAGAAATCATCTAACTAATACGCACGAATGTTGTAAGTTTGGCAAAGAAGTGAAAAGAACAATACGAATAACATAAACACCGGACTCTGATGCGATACGACGTAGCCACATGGTCTGAATATGATTGATATAAATGAACTGTCATGGAGATGACGGCACTGCTGGTTTCATATTGCGAACCGCACATAATGAACTTTTTCATGTCCTTTTTTGGAATAGGAGTAGCATTTATTTTTCGTTTTCTCTTTTTGAGCCATTTTTCGTTTGGACCGCGTAATGGGATAACGGAACGAGCTAATGAACAAAAACGGAGTACTGGAACTTTACGAGTGGTGGAAATCAAATGTGCGATATCTGTGGACTAGGATAGGCTTCTCGTCATTTCTGGTGTTCCAATTAATTCATGTCACAACTGTTATTTGGGAAGATGTGTTTTTAAGTTTGTGGAAACGTTTTACATAAGAAAGAAGGAATAATTCAATTATTTTGTATTCAATTGTTAATTTGTATACAATTAGTTCAGCTCCAGTCTTCTAGATTTAACAAATTACTAATTCTCCGATGTATAAATTCCCATCTAAATGTGAGGAAGTTGATTCACAACTGCTACCACTTTGACAAAAATTTCATCTAATATGCAAAGGAAATGATGAAAAAGGGTCGCTTAAAGAAGAGGTACCTGCCGGTATCAATTTTCACCCGTACGGTATAAATCTGCCCTCTGTAAGCAAACGCGTACAAAGGAAAAGCTATTTGTTTATCCCCTTCCTGCCAAAAGGTCCTTTCCCCGGCGTTGGCCCTAATTTATTTCTTCCTGTGACACTAACGGTATCTAAAAATAGTAAGTCCAGGAACGCCAGTTTTGTTGTGTCAATTTTGTCGAAAAACAGAGACCCGATTTGCTTTAAATTAATACTAGTATTTACAAAAAAAATATTTCCCTCGAATTACGAGGAACAAAATCGTGATATTAGGATAAGTTGGTAATTCCGTAAAACTACATTTGTTAACAAACAAACTGTCAGTTCGAGAATGACCGTATATACAAAATAAAAGATTCGGTTATTTTCTATTCATAATGAAATACCACAAAGTAACGGCTGAAATTATTAATTTAGATCTTCATATTTTCTTCCCACAACACAAGAATCTAAATTAATTTATTATTAATTATATTTAAACAAAACCAAACAATAGAAATTATCTTTCGTGTAGCATTATAGTTGCAAATTAAAGGTACTTGATGTCAATTTCAACAGAACTAATCGAAAGATAATCAATCTTCAGATTACTTCTGTTCTAATGAGTTGCCAGCGAGATCTTAATCCTTTCGCTACTGATGACGTCTTCTCAGAGGTCACTGTTGCATGTGTATATGGCATGATTTCTTCAGCAGTGAAAGTGCAAGTGAAAACAGTGTGGTTTTTGTTGATCACGAAATCATCTAGAGAATATTTATGCATATTTCGACCAACATCGTCATCAAGCTATAGGAAACAACAGTTGCTCTGGCATCAAGAAAAGTCAATAATTCTGCAGGTAAACATAGGAGTGCCATAGGGGTCGCTGCTGAGGTTCCTCTAACATACATCAACGATCTTTCAATATATGTTACCTGACACTGGACGTTGATGTACGCCGTGATGCATCCTTCCTTATACATACATCCGCTGAATTATACAAAAGATTGGGAAATGTTTTGGGGCAAGTGGACTGAAAATTATCGTTTCGAAGACGCCTATTCTCCTTTCTTTCACTTGAAAAGAGACTGAGGGAGCTGTTACACTTCTGGAGATTCATATCAACAGATAGCTGACTTGGAATACTCATTCTGGGCAGCCTGTTTGCTTGCTGTGACGAAGTGCATTTATGTCATTCGAAGAATAAAAAATGCTAATGAGGGGGCAGTACGTACGAACTATTTCAACATCTTTTACGGTTCAGTATCAGCATGTCACGGTCTTTCTATGGTAAAAGCAGGCAATGAGAGCAATGAAAAATGCAAGCTCCTACAATTTCTTGCACACGTGCTCAACATGACTATTGTAATTGAGATTGGTAGATATGTGCAGTTCTGAAATTTTTGCATTTTACCGTTGTTTATGGTCAACCTGTTGCTACTGAACTACTCTTCAGCCTCATGCACTGCATTGTCAGTCAATATCGGCACGTCTTCTTTATTTCCTCTGCACAAACTGGAGGTATTATCATTGAAGAGCTAAGCTTATTCTGTGTGAATTATACCACATAAGAACTTTGGGGAGCACCGACCATAACCACAGCCCTGTACTGGATAAAGTTCCGTTGCATGCAACAAGCTGGTTTCTATTTCAGAGGTATAGCTCTAGCAGCACCTGTGGTGCTCATCTAAAAGTATAGTGGTAGAGCTTGTGCAGAAGAATTCGGTAATCCACGTAGTCGAAGGCTTTACCAAGGTCACAGCAGGTGAGGCATGCATCTTCTTTCCTGTCAAAAGCCTGCGTCATCTCCTCGAACCAGTCTACCATGACTGCTATTTTGGATCTCTCATTTTTGTATCCATATTGACTATCCCTAAGGATCTCCTGTTTGTTGAAGAACTCCATTAGCCTCGTTTGGATTGCACTTTCCAAACACCTTCGCCAGAATGGTATCTATCGTAATTATCGCTTTTGTAGATGGGGCGATAGATGAAAACTTTAGTTTCCTCGGAAATTTTACCTCGCCCATAGATCGGCTAAATAACCGGGTGCAAGGTTTCGTTACCATGTTGCTAAATTTACGCCTGATCTGCAAGGAGATGCCGTAGATATCTTTTGTACTATTGTTTTTCATGTCATATATTGCTTTTTGATTTCTTTTGCTTCTACATCCCGTACGAATATTGTATTTTCACCTCGACTACTATGCTTCCACGAGATGCATGATTGGTCCCACAACCAAATTCCTCCATTTATCCGCTTTTTCGGCAAAGCGTATATTAAATTCTTCGGGGTCTAACACTATTTTTGGTATACTATGCGATTGATGCCCCGTTTAACTTTTTACAACATCCTATATGGCTTTGATTTTGTTTTCGGATTGGTCGATCTGCCCTGTAAGTGCTTGTTTTCGCAGCCATGTGATTTCCTTTCTGAAACGTTTCCTTCAATTCTGATGGAGCCGGCTAACCTCCGAATACTTCCTCGTAGCATAATTGTAGATAACTTACCCAGCAGCCTCTTCTGTTTCAAGATTTCGTGATTCTTTCTCCGTGGTTATGAAAGCTTTTTGAACTTTATTTTATTCTCAGAAATACGGCTTCATATATTTTGGGGTTCACCAGCACAAATTAGTACGCTCTGAGGTAAGTTATTGTCTGTCCTTATTGTTTCTGTTTTAGGTGTTTTATCTGGTAATTTGATCTTATTGGCTGAGCTAAGTGAACAGAAAAATGGGGATTGAACACACCCTTGTCAATTGTCGATACATCACTGTTGGAGAATATGTTGTCAATATATGTCTGCGAGGTGGGTACGAATCTTGATTACTTCACGATACTTGAATGCAATCCAAAGGAGGCAAGGCCGTTAAGTAGTGCAGACTTTGCAAGTGTATTGATCAGTTGGTCTATGTTGAAATCACATGCCACTATATAGCGCGCGATTGGTGTGTCTTAGATGGAGCGCCTACCTCATTTCCAATTTTTCTCACGCATGTATTCATGCACCTTGCACGCGTCGTCCTATAAATACACAAAATCAAGATCTTTTTCTTTTTGCTCAGTATGATTGTGATTTCCAAAGTCCTCTCCTCGAAATATTCCTTCATTCCTAACACCTCCGTTATCATCCCCATCTCTTGACATTACGACTCCTCCATTCTTATGCTTCTTTCTACAGTAGCTTTAACCCAGGACTTTTCCGTCTATCTTTATTAATTTTACTTGTTCTTTTCTCAGGCAATGTTTCGTCATACACACCACATATACTTGTTGATCGTTTTGCAAAGTGTGTTAGTGCACTTATTTTATGCATCAGGGATTGTATATTGATGTCCAAAACTGCATTCATTTGTGTTGATACATTCTCCTGCTTTTTTAAAATTAAAGATCCTACTGTTTTACCCACGGCCCAGTGAGGTCGTTTGTTAACTTTGCCTGTTAACTCGCTAGGTAAGCTGAGTTTGGAACAATTATGTGTATATATATATATATAGTTTGTTATAAAATGTTTGTTTTCAAGTCTCTGTATATTACATTTTGAGTATTCTCCAAATTCGTTTAATGACATTATTTTCATGGTTTCGTCTTCAGAATCCTTCATTAAATTTGCCTACAAATAACCAACGATTTTCTAAAGTTGTATAAACTATTTCGTGATTTCTAGTTGTCCCTTTTACAACTTTCTCATTGTTTCTCCATTCCAGTTCTGACCTAAAATCATTTTGGGTAGTTGAGTGCATATTGGGTTGCCTGCTCTACCCATTTTCAGGCAACTTGTATGATCGGTTTGTTTGCATCGAAGGTGGAATCGTGTTCTTCAGTTTTAAATCCTATGACAGTTGTCTAACATTTTCGAACCACTTCCTCGTTCATTTGTGGTGTTAGTACTTGAATTTGCCTGTTCATAATATTGACTCTGTTATATTGGCAATATTTGCCCTCAAATTCTCAATCTTCTTCTGAAACTGTTCTTCTATATGCGCGATGTACTGTTCTAGAGAAGAAATTTTCTCAATGAAGTCAATTACTTTTCCTGTGCCACTCGGAATTTCTTCTTCAACTTCTACAAATGTGGAAACCTGTCCTAATGGCTTTTTTAACATTCTTTTGTTCACTTTTATCAACCTTTCCCTTGTTTCTTCAATGTTTATTTCCTCCCTTCTAATTGTTTTATCTTTTTCATTGCATTTGCACTTTCTTGGCACGCATTTCGATTTCTTTTTAAATTTTTCTACCTCCTTTCTTATTTTATTACATTCGCATGCGTTTACCTGTCTTCCAGCTTTTGATTATTCGCCTAGTTTTGTTGAATAAGATTTTAGAACATTTTTCTCCATTTTCGTCCACGAAAAGACGAGGCAACTTTAAAATGCAGTTGAAAATTTAAAAATTTAACTCTATTCATATGTATCTGGCTCAAGACCCATTGCGCTGTATGTACTGTGCACTGTTTTCCGGAAAATAAATCAGTGAAGTCACATTTAATTAATGTGAAATTATTTTTCATCATCGATATATACATACATTACTACGTACATTTCCCAAATGGAATACTATATTAATATATATTTTTCACCAAATACAGTGTACTTACATAAATAATCAACACAAATTGTTTATTAAAAATGCATTCCATTATGCAATCGATTTTGAAACATTAATCACAGATTTGTATACGCGTATATAACGTATGGTGCACAGCGAATGAAATTGCACATACGCATTCAATTAATATGCACTGAATACGTTTTATTTATATGTTAAAAGTGAAAAAATTGGTAAAAATAATTTCTGAATTTGCCGTATGTCACAATATAGCTAGCAAACCTAATAATATACATATTCTAAATATTCTTCTTCGTCTAGGATGTCAAAATGTGTAAAAGATAATAACCTTGAAGACGTCTTCACCGATTTACTCGTTGGAATTTTCCAACAAAGAAATTACTATCATTCGATTTTGCAATTATTGAACTATGTTGAATTTAATCTGCAGTTTTGGCTCGTTTCTTGAATTTAGGATACTAAAAAGCTTAAAAAAGTTTCGGAGCAGCATGACATCTGAGTATAAAATGATCTCAAGCTCTTTTAGCAGGGATCCGTATTTAGTATTGAGCTCTCCTTTAAAATCAATTCCTGGTATAGGCCCCAACGTATGTCTATTTTTCAACAGCTCGCAACGTTGGACGAATAACTCTTAACAGGGCGGATAATCCCCCTGGATTAAGTTGTTATAATTCTATCATGATCTTTCAAAATTAGGTTTCAAATATCTCCTACAAAGGACACTTAGCCATTGTCGCATTCACCGCACTATCACGGATTTGTTCTTGGCAAATCGACTACAATGAATTTGATTGTCCCCAAAAGAATGGAATAATGTTTCTATAGCCTTATTCAGATGCTGTATTAGAAAATCTTGCAATAAAAGTTGCTTAACATGGTTTTGCGCATATTTTGATGTAGAGTAAAGTTTTTGTTGTTGTCCAATTTATTTGAAATCAGAGATTGTCATTATTAGCTTCGTAGAACGGAATTATTTGTTATTGCAGGAGCTGTAGATAGCAATTGCCAGTAGGTTTCCCAGGAATGAAATAAGATTCTATAATTTGCTCGGGACACATCTTAACCCACATATTGAGTTTCGTGACATTTGGGTATGACCCTCTATCACCCAGTGGAGCTTGTCAGCAGCCAAATATCAACAATTTTGTCTTATTACTTTTCCATTCAGAGAGGAATTAGTTTCGTCAGAAAAATGTAATTAACAAAGTTAGAAGAAACCGTTAAGTTGCTCAATCACATTTTGCGTATTGGTTAAAATCTTCTTCTGACACCTCCTGCACCAAAGTGCGTTTGTGACCGACGCTTAGGTGAAATGATGGGAGAATTTTTGTTCGCCACCAGAATACTAAACCACAGAATGGAACAGAAGTAACGCAGGAAATATGATCATGTCAAGATCATCTAATGGTTGTAGCAATAGTACAATGAGTGAATTTATCGGTTGTGTAATAAACGTTCTTACACATTATTATCACCCACTCGTTTCCGCTTAGGTTAACTTCGAATCACATTCAACTGTTTCTGTTCTAAGGAAATGTTGTAGATTTAAACTGAGCCAAAATAGATTCAGTGTTCACTACAAAACTTCAATTCGTTATCGATAATTTCTATTGAAAATAAAAAATGTTGATTGAAAAAATCGCCAAATGGACGGTGAGCAAAAAACTCAACACCGCACCCTGTTACCATTAATCGAAATGCTCTTCTGTGTAAAAACTTCGTACAATCCATTTGTTTCAAGGCGAAACAACTTCGGAAAGGCACAACGAATTCGCGACAGTTGTCACAACGGGCACGCCATAGGGAAACGTGTCCCTACACTCTCGTAAGCTTTTGACTTCGTTCACATATTTAATATTAATGGAGCGAAGTGTACACACGCTGTAGACAGAGAAGAAGCCGATGTAGTAACAGCAATCGTAAATCAGAATTTCGTTTCCCGAACGCGTGTGATGAATTTATATCCCTACATATGTCAACTCGAATATTTCATCCGGCAATTTATGCCTTTTACTCTTTCTGCTACTCTCCCGGCCCGTTCGTTCAATAAATTATAAAACAAACTTCTGCTTCAGATAGGTCGTTGCTCTTTCGCGACACGCACTTGCGTGCATATACGATTAATAGGCTTAAACGTGGTATCCTGCAAGAATTTGAAATTAATAGACGTAATAAATTAGAAGGGGATTAATGTCAGGATAATAGAGTTCGTAATTAGCCAAGTGAATCTGCTTCTTAGCATTAAGGATTGTTTACTTCGTTATATTTCTCCTTTAAGCATCTGCGGTAGATTACTGCAATCTCGTACAAATCACGAAATGTTGTTCTATCTTGCTTTCGGTGATTTACCAATTGAGTTAGCAGAAAATGTGGGCATTCTGACTTATATGACCTCATCAACCAGAGATAATGCTAAGACATACATACGAGGGCGGATTGATATTGAAGCTACCTAAGTAGGAAAAAAACATTTTCTTTTTCGAAAACCATTTATTTCTCAACATAGTCTCCTTTTAGCTCAATACACTTAGTAAGACGATATTCCAACTTTTTATACCATCTGAATAATACGATTTTGAGAACCCCTCAAAATACGCGTTAGTTTCAGTAATCACTTCTTCGTTTGAGATGAATCTTTTTCCTGCGAGCCATTTTTTCAAGTTTGGAAACAGGAAAAAGTCACTAGGAGCTAAATCTGGACTATAAGGTGGATGATCAACCAATTCGAAGTGTATTTCACGTAATTTTAGCATCGTATCTAATGCTGTGTGAACCGGTGCGTTGTCTTGAAGAAAGAGCACTTTTTCTTCTTTAAATGTGGTCGTTTTTCTTGATTGCGTCAATCAATTGATCCAATAATGCACGATAATACTTTCCTGTGATTATGGATTCTTTTTCAAGGTAATCGATGAGCAATATTCCGTGTGCATCCCAAAATACAGTGGCCATAACCTTGCCAGCCGATTTCACTGTCTTCGCCTTCTTCGGAGCACTTCCACCAGCTTCCACCCATTGTTTCGATTGATTTTTGGTTTCAGGTGTGTAGTGGTGGACCCACGTTTCATCAACAGTTATTAATCGACGCTAAAAATCAACAGGATTACGCTTTATCATGTCCAAACACCGCTGTGAAGTGGTCTGTCGAACTCGTTTTTGTTCGACACTCAACAAACGCGGCACCCATCTTGCCGATAGCTTTTTCATATGCAAATGTTCATGCAAAATGTTGAACACACGTTCATATGATATGTTTACCATTTCAACAATCTCACGTAACTTGACTCGGCGATCATTCATAACGATATCGAGGATTTTCTTGATATTTTCTTCAGTAACCACCTCTTTTGGCCTTCCTGTTAATGGTATTGTTGCAGTGCTTGTTCCGCCGCGTTTAAATTCAGCAATCCAATATTTTACCATGTAATCTGACGGGGCAGACTCACCGTAATGTTTATCGAGCTTTTCTTTTGTCTCTTTCGCCGTTTTCCCTTTCAAATAATAGTGTTTAATCACTGCACGAAATTCACTTTTTCCATTTTTCAAGAAACACACAAGTTGCTTACTTCAAACGACTACAACAACTAAACTAATAGATGAATTTGGGTGAAATTTTAACAGCTGACGTTAGACAGATCGCAATTTCTAAAAAAAAAAAAGTTTTTGTGTTTGTGCTGCCATATAGCGCTAGGTAGCTTCATTATCAATCCGCCCTCGTAGATGTTTTAGTCAGTTAACGTCATCAGACTAAATTTTAGAAACCAGAATCCTAAACGAGGGTGGCAATTTTGTCAGGCTGTATCTATCGTAAGGTTCATGGTAAGATTTACAGATAATGCTTGAATATATGATAATAATAATAATAATAATAATAATAATAATAATAAATCCGGATTGTCCAACAGATTTTGCTCCACTTACAGGACAAATTTATAAAATATAGCAGTGCAGTGTATGATACTAATTATAAGTATTATTGCCATTAATTAATTACAATTATACATAAGTACAGATCACCAGAAAACCTGATAATTATTGACAAAATATACTAACTTTTATATCCTGTTGCGGATATTAAAATTTCTGACCATGTGCGTAAAGGAGCCCATTGGACTGATATCCGGATATATAAATAGTTTGTACAGTACGCACGTTGTGAGTAGGGATCATAAAGGATAGTTGTGAGAGTACATACAGGGAATCAATTCTGTGGGGCACCACCTTCAGAAGAAATCTGGCAATGCAACGTTCCCGGCGCAGTCTCAAAGAAAGAAAGCTGTGCCGTTGCAGCCTTTAGGTGTAATATGAGCCTCTCATTGGATAAGTATCGTCGTTTTTGTAAGACATATACCTTAGAAATCGTTTTTGTACGCGTTTCAGTGTTAAGTCGAGGTACGTACATATATATAGGATACAACACAACTGACGCATATTCGAGCTTGTTAATAACAAGTGTGCAATACAATGTTCTTAGCGTTGTAATATTTTAAAAGTTATAACCTATCTAAAACACCCAAATTTCTAATGCTCAAATCGCCCACTGGTAACTTTCTGGGGACGGGAATATGATTTATATAATGTTGATCCTCTATTGGATTATGCTTTCTTGAATACGATACAACAGCACATTTTTCTATATTGGGTTTGAGACCATTGTCCACACACCACTGAGTAAGATTTTCTTGTAAGTTAATGCAGTCAACATCACTATTGATCTCCTTAAATATCTTTAGGTCATCCGCGTAGGCCAATAGTTGACAATTTAGCGAGGTAATTAAGTCATTTATACAGATGACATTAGTATGACATAGGTAAACTCCTCACCACACAATTGTTTATAATAAAATCGGTGACACGTGTTCCGCTAGTTCGAGGCAAGCATTTCCAACAACCTTATTAACCGAAGTGACAAATTTTTAACATTTAAAATTCTAAAACATGCATTTTCACCCCACTTTTCACTGCGATCATGTGTTTGCATGAACAAATATTTTCCCGCTCGGTGACGGCTAGGACGCCTTTCACCCCCGTAAATGCCTTTTTTTTCTTTCATACTATGTCAAGTGGACGGTCAAGGGAAAAATACCTGCTAAACCCGAAGTTTGGACGTTAATGATTTACAAGTACATTGTGTGAAGAAACTGGTTAATGCTCGAAGAAATTAAATCATAGTTAAAATGCTAGTTGCCCTTCCCTGAGCAATAGCAATATTACTTAATTTTTTATTTGATCATAATAATGAATCGGTCCCGCGTCCCGATTTAGAAGATTTATATTTTTGTGTATGTGCATAGTGTATATGCATAGAGTATATGCATCGAGTTCTCGCGGTGAATCGACCTGTTTTATCTATTTAAAATTTTCCATTTTTATGTCGTGCCCCGTGTCGTGCATATGTTTCGCGATACTTGACGAGTCTATCCTGCCTAGCGATAATGTGCCACATGTTCTTTGAATCGTATAGCTATTACGCGTCCCGACTGTCCTATATAGGATGTCTCATTTCGGAGGGCCAAATTGAAATATCTCTCTTATTATAGAATATATCGGAAATTCGTTTTAATAAATATTATTATTTATTTTCCACAGCATAAGAGAATTTTGTAAATAAAATAAAGAGTGCATAAGAATAGCTTGGCAAGTCACATTGTCACAATTTTTACATAACTTTAAAGTGAACGAGTCCAGAGTATTCTTTGTCTGACACATTTTTTTGCTAAACCTTTATTTCAATGGCTACTTGATTTCTTTAGATTACTAGTACAAATATTCTGATACTTATTTTATAAAATTGCAAAAAATTTACAGACTTAACTAAAATATGTTTATTGTGTATGGTATTTTTTATAAAGGCAATTCAGGGGCTATTTAGGAGTGGCATGGCCTACTTGATTCTATCTATTTTTGGACGGTTCAAGAGAGTACAGCTAAAAATGTTAACTTTACACCACTTTTTCCTTGATATTTCGAAAGAGCAATGTTTTGCCATCAACTTTCATTCAAAACGTTTTTTTGTATTTTCAAAAATAAAAAAGTTACAAAGCCTCGAATTTTTCCCCAATTTCATATTTTTCGAAAATATTTCGAAAAGTAGGCTGTGGTGCGGAATTTTGTTTTAACCATATTGTAGTGCGTGAAAAATGTGACATTTTTTATTAAAACGAATTTCCGATATATTCTATAATAAGAGAGATATTTCAATTTGGCCCTCCGAAATGAGACAGCCTGTATATGCTTTATCGCATTCACTACAATCAATTTTATAGACACCCGACCGTTGCTCCGGAACTGTTTTGTCCATGCACACACATGGTCACAGTAAAAAGTGGGGTAAAAATGCATGTTTAAAATTTTTAATAATAGAAATTTGTCATTTCGGTTTATACGGTTGTTGAAGATGCTTGCCTCGAGCTAGCGAAACACGTATCACCGATTTCATTATAAACAATTGTGTGGATATAACATCCTCTTGACCTCTGCTATCTAAAACTTCACTTATGAACTGAGTAATATCTACCAGATTTGTCACGGTGAGCCTGCGCGAGATGAAACCATACTGATATTCGGAGATAATAATAATAATAATAATAATAGTGTTTATTGTCCAACGGTTACACCAATAACAGGACAAATTAACAATAGCTACACACATACATATAGATATGCTATACAACAAATAAGTCAAACTGATTGAATATTGATTTGGATTTGGATTGAAAATCCAAACAAAAACACAAAAACAAAAGAAAAAGGAGGAAAAAAGCAATTAAATAAATTTATTAATTCCATCAAAAAATGTCATTATATAGCGCATCGGCAGAGTGGTACATAGATGCAAACGGAGAGCCATGCAGTAGCAGGTTGGTCCTAGAAAAGGCTAAAGTAAAAGTAGGAGAGTAACGGGCGGATATCCGGGGAACAAATTAGGAAACTAATAGAGGATAGAACCGAGGAATCAATAACACCATGTACAAGTGAGAGCGGCCTCGGGTTCCTGGAGACCTCTGTGCACAAGATATGATCATAAATTTTAGCAAAATTTTCAACCATTTTTAATACAGTTCTAATTCTTTCTACTTTCCATATTTGTGGCAAATTGCTTGTTTCTAGTGTTAAAGAGGACTGTCAATGGCTCGGCAAGATGGGATGCACATTCACGTACGAAGGAACTGGGGATGGAATGGTGGCCAAAAGTCATTTTCGACTTCACACATCTTTTACTATGTATAACTTCCAACTCAGTGAACGATCTGATATGAAAAACGTTACCGTTACTAAATTTATATCGAGAATTTGCAGGTAACGATCATGATTGATTCTGGAAAATAATCATTGAAACCTTCATGATGTCTTGAACATTCTCCTATTCCAAACGATTCCAAACCAAATTTCCAGGAATACGTGAAGAAGTCCTCCTACTATTCAGGTATCTCAAAAAGAACCGTGGATATCAATAGATCAACGAAGTTCCTTCCCAAATTTAGGGCAGCAAGAAGTGCTAGCCACAACACACTTTGAGGAAATAGTAACCATTTCTATAGCTCCCTAGTGGTATCCACAAATCTAACGATAATAGATTTTATTAAAGAGTCACTAATAACGTTCCACAAATTAAACTTCATGATTCTCGTCAGATCCGCAAGTAAAATCCAAGGATAATAAACGTCCAAAGCGCGTCCAAATCGCTAGCTACTGCATTTTATAACTCTCGGAATCGCGTCCTGTAATTCATCGCGTTAAATTTTACCTACCTTGTAATTAAGGCGAGAGCTCAGCGCGTCTCCGGCCGAAAAGATTGACTTATAAACGTAATTCCGACGTCCTAATTTCAGCGTGCCTATGATAAAAAAGTCATTAACGTTCGAGAATTATAAATTTAATAGTTGCGCCGTTATCAATTTTACGACGGAAAATTTACGAGCTCGTAAAGCGACAGAAACCGCGAAGCTCCGACGGTTAATCCAGTTTGTTATGTGCGTATAACGTGCAAGAAAGATGATTATTCCTACGCCAATCATTATTGACGCCGGGACTCTTTACGTACGATGTGACTATAACCCCCTGCCGGAATTGTTATTCTTATACTTTGAGATCGTTTCGTCCTATACCGCGTCGTTCAGGATGGTTATGGAGTTCTTATTGGATTGTATCGAGACTGCTATAAATCGCGGTTATGCTCTATTATTTAAGCATCGAATTGAGATAATTTGCTATACAGCACCACTGCGTTTGAATTCATATTATTCTCTCGTGTTTCAGTTCTACATTTCAGATTTTACATAAGTGATACTTAAACCCCACGAACGGCCCATATTTTGAGGACATAAAAAACTTCGGTACGTAACTTGGACTACACATTTTCTTCGTCTCTTGAATGTAAAGTATTCAACATTTTGAAGGCTACATAACTTTTTCTGCTGGATAATAAAAATAACAAAACAATTGTGTTCAGGTCACCTCTAAAAGAAAAAGGTTACAAGGGAATAGTGCATATTTGACATACACAAAAATAGAACAAATGATACACATACTAGTAGACTATGTTTACAAACGTAGTTTAAAGATAAAGAAATTCAGGTACATTGTAAATATGCTTTGTGCGAGACTCGCTTTAATCACATTCAGAAACCGTTGGATGGCTTCACATATGCAGTTTTATACCTCAATGGTCAACAAACTTCTGCGATGACTTCAACCCACCGATGGTGTCTCGAAGACTTTTCTGTTGCAAGAAGAATAATAAATGATTTTCGATCAGCATACAATAATAATAGTAATAATAATTTATTCCATATTCCAGGTGTGTGGAATACAGATTCAGATACATATAACACAGACATGAAAACATCAAAACGTATAGTTCTTTATTACAAAAATTCAAGTTAAAGAACTCATTTACACCATAACAGGTTTTGGTTAACAGTAAATTCTTACGAGGGTACATTGAAAAGCTTCCGGAATAACAATAAAAAGGTATATTTTATTTTTCAATATAATCCCCTTGAAGCTCAAAATACTTGGTCCAAATTTCTCTAGCTTCTCGATTCGCTCTTGGTGGCGACTTTCTTCAAGGTTCCCAAAATAATCGTTTACAGCCTCTGTCAGTTCTTCATTCGACCAAAATCTATTTCCGCCCAGAAATATGTTGAGTTTCGGGAACAAGTGGAAGGATTTCGAACTTTAGTTCTGTCAATTTCTGGTGAACGATTGCATGAGGGGGTGCATGGTCGTGGTGAAAGAAATTGTTTTTCTTAATCATTCCCGGGCGTGCTCCCTGAATTACGGCCTTTAATTTTTCTAAAAATGTTGCGTAATATTGGCTAGCAACGGTTTTGCCTTTTTCAAGATAACCAATTAACAAAATTCCTTTTGCATCCAAAAAAATGCCGTCACCTTTACAGCCGAGTGAATGGTACTTGCCTTCTTCAAACTTCCAACAATCGGCTTAAGTTCGAGCTCGAATGAATTGTTTTTCCGAATTGAGCAAATGTGGCACCTACCTTGCAGGAAGCTTTTCTGAACCCGATTCATTCTGTAAAATACGAACTATTCGTTCATGAGGGATGCCCACGGCTTCCTCAATTCCATACACTTTTAATTGGCGATTTGTCAAAACCATGTCATGAATTTTCCCACAATTTCTTGCGTCGCAGCCGTTTTCGAACGTCTTGAACGTGGTTCATCACTTGTATGCGTATGGCCGCGCTTAAATTCCGAAATCCAAAAGCTCACGGTGAAAAATGAAGGTGATGAATCGATAAGAAAGGCATCGAGCCTTGAATTGAGAATTGAACGAGTCAGTTATCGAAATTTAGCCGGTGGAAAATAATGTCCATTTAGTCAAAAACAAAGGAAAAGCAGGGACAAAGGCTAAAACTTGACATATGAGACAAAGTTAAAACTCTAGAGAAGAAAATTGATCCCAACAAAGCTAGTCTTCATCGCATGCAAATCACCCCCTAGTAGAATTTACTGACAATGAGGAAGAAAACGAAAAAGTTATATCGGGATTGTAGTTAGCACTACGAAATTACTACAGAAACGACTGATTCGATTGAATGCCTTAAATGAGTTTGCGAGGATTTTGCAGTGCTTGAAACTGATTGCAATCTAAGTGGAAGAACATGAGGAAAGCAAATTTTCTCATAGTTTTGTGTAAATTAAAGGGTTTTGTTTTAGCGTATATTGTTGCTCTTGACCATAATAGCGCAGCATAAACAAAAAAGAAATTAGAAAAATTGGTACTACTTAACGCTGGAATAAAGTTTTGTAAACCACGTCTAATACAGGTAATTATTTTGAGAGTAATTTACTGCCAAGTGCAGTTATTCGAAAAATAAATACTTAAATGTGTACCACTATTTAGGTTAAGTAAAGGACAAAATTTCAATTAGTAGATTTTATTTTTGGATCGCAATTTTACAGAAATATAGTATACTAAATTGAAGTTTTGACTTGTAGTTGACTTCAAAAATGGCAAAGACAACACGAAAACGTAAAAAATGTACACTAAGAGAGACGGTTCAGGCGTTAACTACGCGGTCTCCTCACTCACTTCACCACATTATACTATAATTAGATTAGCGAGTAGAACATAAACGTGCAAGATTAAATGGAAGACAACCATACGATTAAAATCGACAACAGATTTCCTGAGAACTTAAATGCACCAAAGCTCTAAAAATAACCGTACGATTTCAAGGATTTAATTTCTTTTCTGTAAACCGCTTCTACTATTTGTACCTTGGAATATTTGTTAACGAACAGAATCGTTAATGTCCCTGTCGGATAGGCATATTTTGAACGCGATTGGACGCAAAAAATTTTTTGTCATAACGAATTTCTACCTCAAAGCATAGAAACTTTCTCGGTTTTTCGAGATAGCATACTTCCGATAGAGCTAGCTAATTAGAATTCGGTACGCTTGTATCGTAACAGCATTATTAGGTATTTAATGGTCTAACCGTTCTCATAAACAAATAAATTACAAAATTTTGATCTTCTCTTGCCATCCGTAGACGTACGTTTCGCGGTTATACCGCTCGTCAGTACGGCTTTGCATGAGCTGTAATTTCGTATACAACTTTTATGTATATATCGTCTGAACATTGATGTTTGTACATGTGAGAGGGATTCGATATGAATTCTCTCACAATGCATTGTGAGAGAATTCATATCGAATCCCTTTCACATGTACAAACATCAATAAACAAATAAATAAATAAAGAAAACTTATTAACGCTTGAAGAACTCAATCCAATCATAAAAGAATTCCTCACGTATTTTGAACCAACTTCTTCTGTATTGTTAAGATATCCGTCAGTTGCGTTAAGACAATAAAATTAAATCAGAGCTAAGATGATTTCGTGAAGATTGGTAGGTACAAGAAGTGGGAAAATTCGGGTGCGCTATTCTGATTCTTTTCTAACGAAATTTATCTTTATGGCAACCATCATCGTCTTCCAATTTATTAGAGTTGCCGTGGATTGCACAGGAATTATGAAATCTGGTCTTTTGCGTGTGGATTTTGGTTTCCGTTTATGATTCCATGTGCTCTAGGTTTACATACCTCCATCACTAGTTGTTTTCTTATTTTTCCTATACCTATATTTTGTTTTCCATGCATATCATACCACTGCCCTCCCTCGCCCCGGATAGTTTAAGAATAAAGGGCAGGCAGAAGTAACGAGTACAACGTAACTACAAACTTCAGAAGTAAGAACGTGTTAGATTCTCGAGGAAAATGGAAAGAGCTAAATTTCTGTTAATATCGTTTATTGATGCTACAGAATTTTCGCGCTCAGACTAAGGGCACCCGCAGTATAGGCAAATTTATACTATAATCCCCACAAATTAGTTGGAAAATCCATAGACAAGTGAAACGAAAATTTACACTCTTTCTTGTGTATTAAAGGAAACTCTAACTCCACTGCGGATAACTGACTTTACGGTGATAAATCTCACGTGCTCGCACGTTAGAATGCGCGGGAAAGGAACATGGCACAGCGACAGTCAGATTGAATGTCTGAGGATGCCCTTAATCTAAGGGCGAAAATTCTGTAGCATCAATAAACGAAATTAACAAAAATTTAGGTCTTCCCATCAAACACGTTGTTACTTCTGAAGTTTAAGAATAAATGCAATGCACTTTTTATGTATGTATGCGTATGATCCTTTTGTTGTATTAAGATCAAGTATGGTTTTCTCTATTTTCCTTCCAAATCTTTTTGGGTTATCCTCTTCGGTCATCTTTATTCTGGTGTTTCCATGGTATATGAAACAATTGGTCTTGCTAGACTCCTGTATAGATTATTATTTAGATATGACAATTTAAACTTACAATCCCATGTTATCAATTGTGCCCCAAAACCTATTTTTCACCTTTTCCATCTAATCTGTTAATTGCGCTTATACTTTATTCTACATTGTTATCTAGATCACATTGAGTCGAAAAGAACATCCCGCTTAAATTAACAGAAATGTAGCAACTTTCTCCCAAGAGTACGACTTACTCTGTTGACAAGACCAACCAGCACAGCTATTTATTTCGTACAAATGAAATCTTAATCAATTTCGAAAACATAATCAATTCGTTCATTTAAACTACTCTACAAAGTCAATAATAGCCAAGATAACAACACTTAATTTGGATCATCCTCGGAGAGAGTCAACTGTCGGACGAATATTTCTCCCTCTCTTGGGTGCCGTTCCTCGCTTAAATCCACTTCAGTCTGTTGCCGAATCCTGACGTCCCGCGGTAGGAATAAATCCAAATGGGTAGAGTAATTGTCGACTTGTTGTAGTACGGAGCTATGTCTTATTGTAGCAATTTTGCGGCTAAATTGGACCACGTTAAGAGGGTGGAAGGGCGCCGCGGCGTTTAATTAAAGGCCTCTTTGTAGCATTTAATGCGACGCGCCAGACGGTTATTTTCCTTAACAAGAAAAAGCTTTCGCAGCGTCCATTATTTAAAACGGTAAAGGTTTAATGCCCTGCCGGCATAAGGGTGCGTACCGCCTACCGGATTAATTCGAAAAAATTAGCTTCGCTTCACTTCTATCTTTGTTATTCTTTCACGTTTCCGCGTAAACACGGATTTTCGCTCGGATTTCACCCCTCTACGTGCACGGTCACGAAAGCTGTGGAAGGAGTAAGAACAGCGATGTTTCGTTACAAAAGTAAAAGTAAGGGTTTAAGCTGAAGAGGAAAATTTATTAAATAAATTACGAAAAGGTGTCACTCATGGCTGGATGAATCTTCTTCTTGATAACATTACATACCTAGACATAAAGATTCTTTCTAAAACTGGCGCATATTGCTCCAATGTAGGAGAATTCTTATCCACATATAAACTTAGACTTATATTTCGAGAACCGATTTTTAGAATTCCTCGATAACAGTGATCCAATTCTGCCACTAATTCGCGAATCGAAATAAATCTCACCACATTCCAAGCACGCAAAACGTCGGGCTAGTTGCGGTTCACGAACGTAATAAAACCAGCGTCCGATTCGCTTAGTTTGATCGACGAATAAAATCGGCCACCGCAATCTGTCAACATGTGTACCCGTTAGATTTTAACCGGCAACACAATTAGCCTGTTTAACATTTAATACAGGGCGAGGACCACTCGAATTACGGTTGCGAAGCTCGTACCACTCTGCGTATATTTCCGCCGTTTAAACAATTAGTAAGTCAAATAAACAAGTGAACGCGGTCGTGTAAAACAATTGGGGTTTTCGAGTGGCGTTCGTCGCTACCACCGTCGCCCCAACCCTTCACGTTGTCCGCTTGTGAAGTGATGCTGCAACATGGAAACGTAAACAACATCAACATGAAGACTCGTCAGCGTTCACCTAACAAAACACTGTACGTTTTGATACCAAATATTGAAGAAGGGGAACCGGTAGTAGAGAAGATGAGGAATTTTAAAAACAACAGACAATCAGAAATTCGAGGAGGATTCAATGGCAATGATTGGGTGTCTTTTTGTTTTTTTACTTAGAGTGTACTGACACAATACCACATAGTAAAACTCGTCATCACACAATTGTTTTATAATAAAATGGTGACACCTGTTTCGCTAGCTCGAGCCAAGCATTTTCAACAACCGTATAAACCGGTTAAAATAAATGTAAATTACACCACAGCCCTTGCCCAGTGTATGAAAATAGGACATTTATTTTGAAAGTAATTTTAGATTCGTCAATAAACTACCAAATGTTCAGTTGCCTAATCTTCTTATTATTCTTACACAACTTTGCGATGTAGTGAACCAAGATTTCAAAGATAAACCTCATCGTCACTTTGTATTATGCCTCCCATTACCGCTGTATCGAGGTTAGCTCCAGTTCCTCAAGTTTAGATGCCCGCAAAAACTTTAAGATCTTGAATGGATTAAGCGATGGTAAATTCTTGCCCTTAATGTAGTGGTGCCCCAAGTATCCAGTACTTACGTAAGGGGTACAATTTGCAGTACTCATTCAGAACGTTCTCGGGAGTCCCAACTGCTTATTTGTGGAATCTGCAAGTACTGTTATTGACATACCTATTTTGTTTAATCCGTCTATTCAATCTATATCTATAATTTTTGTTGATGTTAATGAGGGCTATTTCCGGAGGAAACTTTTAGCCGTCCTTAGAACATCTCCTGGTTCCTGTAGTTTTATTATGGTTATTACCTATTTGCTGGTATTTTTCAATACGAAGTCCACATCTTCGTGCTTCTATTCCTTCAGCGCACTTAACCCCATCTGTATACTACTTTATTGGTTGTAGTCTGAGGTAGCTTTAAGTGACTCGCTGAACTATGTAGAAGCTAATCTCAAAGTTGGATTTCCGAGTTATCAGGTCTCTAGGCAGTGTAAGGATTGTGGGACCAAACAGAAAAGATGCTAGGTCCAAGGATCGATGTTCCATCGTTGTCCTACCACACTGATAACTCTCCCAATAAGGGTAGTACGTCCCGTGGGTTCTCAACTAGCAGATGTTGTGAAGACACGCCCAACATGCCCGTCTTTCTATCTTCAACAGTAAGCTGGGTTTCAGTATGCTTGATGTTTTGGAAAGGAATAAAAATCTTTGCCGCCAAACTATTTCCTTTCGTCGTTTTTGTAACAACTTAAAAGGCGCCCTTGTATATTTAGTTATATTTAGTTTCAGTCCAAATTGTATACTGTATTCCGCATAGTTCATGTGTTTTGCTACACTTGAAGAATCAGCTCTTCCGTAGTGGTATTCTACTAATTATTTCTTGGCGTTTGTTGGATGGGGGCATTTCTTCTGCTCGATATACAACGTTACCGTTGCTACGTGCTTCCTTGTTCCCATGTTTTAGAAAGGCGAAGGATTGTGTCCTTGAGAACCACAAAAAAACACTGACTAAATCAGAATCGAATGCAGAAATGTTTCGGCCAAGCGCAGGGTGAAGTATTAGGGTGTAGGTCGTCGGTTTGTTTTCCGTAAGGTGTGCAAAACACTGATGGTTGTTAAAACAACGGTCGTTAGTGATTTAATAAATGAGATACTGATGAAGCTGGTAGTTATCGCAGAATAAATTGTCTTGATTACTAGCTGAAATAATGCTGTATACAGGCTTCTATAAGGTAGGAAATAATTTTAGTGAAATCAATTTGTAATGGAAGTTTATAATCATCTTGAATGAACCTCTAGGATATCTAAGCCAGAAGGAGATTCTTGTCTTTTAGCATTTCAACACAAATACATACCTTCAATCGACCTTTGCTTCTAAGAGAGCTAGTTTTGGTGAAGAGCACCCAATGTACAGGCATTAATAACAGGTCAATTAGAGTTATAACTTGGAAATCCCTTCCTACCGCTTTTACACTTTGATTTCCTTTGTCAGTTAGTGACTCGTCAATTTCCTAATCTCTTTTGCCACTTCCCTCCAATTCCTCTTTGAGCTGCCCTACCTTCCCAAGCAAATTGAATTATTAGGTTTCTAATTATTCTGCGTGATGCCGTTTCTCATTCCTCAACTTTTACAGTTCATGATGTGCCCAAAAACTCTCCCCAAAGTTTCCTTAATGTCATTGCTTCCCCGTTATTTGTTTCACATCTTAGTGGCTGGTTAAGTTCGGTGGATATTAGATGAAGGCAATTGGTCTTCCTCAGCGATTTTCAACAAGCTACTTAATCATAAAAATGTCATCTATACGTGACCGACCAGCCCTATTCAGCATTCAACTACAGACGCCAGACACTGAACAATTTACCGAACACTAATACCTCCGCCGTTATTGTAGTTTTGCTTGCTTCAATTTCTAAAATTAAAGCCGACTAGAACGTATTACAGTGTACAGTTTCATACGACCTAGCGTTCATATCACCTGAAACTGCCACAAATGCAATAAGGAGCAAGTAATTTCATCTGAAAGTAATGAGACTGAATGACCAAATGCTCAGATCTGTCCAAATCATACCTGAGACACCGATAACCAAATTCTAAATCCTGATCACCAACTAGTTGTTTTAAGGAGGAAAAGAAAAACAGAAGAGAAATACCAGCAGAGTTCATAACTCAACAATGCATTGCGATCCCAAAATAACTGAGGAAACAGGTGCACCGAAACCTGAGATTATAACGTTTTATAATCATATTCAATGTGGGGTAGATGTACTGGATCAAATGTGCAACGGTTATGATATTTCCAGAAATAGTTGTTGATGGTATTTGACATTGATTTTTAATTCACTAAGGATTGCAGGAATAAACTCTTTGAATGTTTTTACGTAAAATATGGATTGCATTCAAACTTGAGCTGCTATACGTATATATTTGCGTTCTCTGGTTCTAGGCATGATCTAACCGCACCAAATAGTACGACTTAATTCGCAACATGTTCCGAGACCTATTAAAATTCGGTTACAAGTTCTATTGAACCTGAGTGAGGGTTCAATAACGACGAATGCTAATATAGTTCAATACAATTTACTCAATATTTGAAAGACTTGTTACATCAGAAACGTTTAATATATTTTTCTAATGAGCAATTTGTATATTTTGTTGTCATATATTACATCTTCAACATAATTTATTTACCTTTTAAGCAAAATCAAGCATATCCATGCCGCACAAGTGACACCATTGGTTTTTGTAGAAATGCTAACGCAGCTACTGCAGGGTTAAATGCAGTATTTGTTCCCTTGCTTATTTATAAACCCTGAGTATCAACATTTCGAAGGTAGTGCGAAACTTTGAGATTAGACTAATGATGATTTTGTCAGCTAATTCACGAAGTACAAGAAAGCAGGTTCCGACCATGCAGACCATGCTTGTGACCAAAAAGGAAGGAGTTCCTCATTTCCTATTTTCTTCCTATTTATTCATCTTGTTTTACTTGGAGTATTTGGTCTACGTTATTTAGCGTAGTGTCCAAGTGCTGCATGTGGTAGTCACGGTTTTCCAATTGATGCTGATGTTTTAGAAGAAATGGAAACTTAAGTGTTCTATTTCTTCTCAGTTATCCAGTTCTTATGTGTTTTCCTCCTTTTTGTCAAATTAACTAGCAAGTCCCGAAAAAAAAACTATCATACATTTTCATTAAGTACTGTTTAATACAAACCATCAATTTTGGAACCGAATTTGTTTCTAATTTTCTACCAAGAACTACGAAACTAAAATTATCCCTTCAACGCTCCGATTTTATATACAACGGTTTATCTCTCACTTCATCGAATAGAATCGAACTTCCCCCACGCTAATAAAACTTCCGTCCTTCCAACCGCGTCCCATTCTCCCCCTCCCAAGAGCGGAACGAAGTCGAACTTTGTTGTCGTCCCGGGAAACAGATAAGATAATAGAAAAATAAAAAACATTTTCCATCATCCGGCGGAGTGGATGGAATTTTCCAGTCGTTACCCAATAACTCGATTTGGCGTTGACCTCGCGAGAGAACCACTTTTCGGTCTCGGACTTTCCGCGTAAGAAACACAAGATAAATTGAAAATGGTATTCTGATTGGTAGTGGGCGAGAGAGCTCGGGGCATCTTTCTAACACGACGGCGACAGGATTGAAGGCGAACACCCGAGAGCTTCGGCAAATCGTCACCTCATCTTTCAAACTATCGACGAGCTATCGCAATGTCCCAAGAGAACGTCCCCGAGAGGCGAGGGCGGCAGGTCAAACTCGTTGCGAATCTCAACTTCGTACGATGGACTTCTACGAGTAAAGATAACAATTGTGATGACAGATGGACGTTGCGAATTGTTTTAGATGAATTTGTCCGAGTAAAAGAAACATTTGGATGTTATAGGAAATATGATTAGTAGACCACTACACTTTCTTGATCAAATAATTTTCTTTTATATCTCACAATATAGAATCGACCATCTTCAAAGGCCATCAAGATATTAAAACTGAACCAAATACATGCAGGAACCAGCAAACTACTCTGTGTTTAAGAAGGAAGCGGTCCCGAGTTTAGAAAAGAAAAACCCCTTGTCTGCGAGTATTACGACCCGTGTAACCGCCACTTCAGAACACCATCGTTATTCAATATTCACCCCACAAAACGGCGTAGATGTGGAAAGGCAAAATTACTTTATACCAGCAGAATGTAACGCAGAAGGATCGACTTTACATACATGGGAATGTGACATTAATGCAAAATAAAATGCGGTCACTTTCCCTTTCGACGCAAAAAAGGAAGTCAATATGTCGGGATCCTTTATGTAGAACGACAAACACGAAGCCAAGGAAGGAAGAAATGAAAACGGAAAGTTCCCTCATTTGCAAGTACAATGCGGTTTCTGCGCTATAAATACACAAAATTATATATTTTTGCAATGGATGACATTGGGGGCTAATGAATGATTGAAAGTTCTAAGTACTTTTGTAGAAAGAATCCAGCATATAAATAGTTAAAAGTTACTTCTAGTTTCACAATGTAACAATGTTTACGGGACTTCAGTCACGTGTTCCAATAAAAACAAGTGGTAGTATAACAAAGTAGTGTTTTTCTTTTCATAAGTGGATGATTGAAAGGTTTGTATCAATGGAGAAATTCCTCACAACTGAAAGTTTCTACAAAGATAATTGGTGTAGTAGAGATCATAATCCGTTAAGAGTTTGTGGAAATTTTTTCCCTGGTCCCCTGGTCCAAGCATTAAGCCATGGCAATTGATGTAATAACCTTTAAGCTTTTGTAGCAAATCGTCATATCAACTAAGATACGATTAAAACCCAGGGGTGAATATCTTCTTACGTTAGATTTGTTTATCCTTCTAACAATAAATTGCTTTCAATAACTATTTCTTTCTTCTACTAGTACACCCACCAATTTAACGTTTCCCCAAAATTATGCGATTCTTTTCAATTATCACCCACTTCTCTCTATAAGAAATCTCCTTGTATAGCGAAATAAATACCGTGTACCATTTACGAACGTCACAGACAAAAAAAGCGCCCACAAACTACGATTGATCATCTTGTCGAACTCTGAAATGTTAGTCCGCCCTCTGGTGTATTATTAACTTTCCGACCGGGCCGGAAATAAAGAGAGTCAATTGGTCAACAGGCTTTCGTGTAACGTTCCCAGTTCTAAATGAACTTCCATGTCATAGATTAACGAGAAAAGTACGTGAGCGATAAGAGAAATACGTGGACAACACCATTAAGCTCGTACAGCATTCTGTAGGGGACTTACCGTGTAATACTAAGAAGCTTTACAAGCAAAACAATTTTAGTAATTTTTATATTTCAGAAAGCAGTTAAAGGAAAGTTTCAACTTTCCCGATAGGAGGAGCTGCTGCGAGAAAAACAAGAAAAGAAGAAGTTGATAAAATGCCTCTATGATACAAAAAAACTCTAACATTTTAATCTTATCATCATCACGTACGTACACCGTACTGCTCCTTACAAAACCTTATAAAAAGAAAAAAATAGATATTGGAAATGTCGGGAAGGTAAATTAAAGAAAAGAAGTTTTGTCATTACATATCAATGTTTACTAGCGTTTAGGTTCCCGTATATGAAAATGAGAATTGCGATAAGTTGCCCGAAGATTGCGTCCAGATAACTTTTATTATGTTCGAGGAGGAGACAGAATTCTAACTGAAAGGAGAGAAGGCAAATATACATAGCCGAAACAAGAGTGATATTAAAACTAAGACTTATAAAATAAATAAAAGGAGATAGAAAATTAGATTGCTTTTTAATCGCTGGTCAGGGTGAAAAATGGAGTTAAGAACATTTGGCAATCAAACTGTTGGGAACAAACAACCGGGCGATACCAATCGAAAAATAGAAGTTGAAAATGGGAGATTTTCTAGAAGGGACCAGCAAAAGCTGCAATGTAGTTAGTAAAATGGTAAATGAAGAAAAATGGCGAAAGCTTGGTAAAGCGCGTGCGGTGCGGTGAAGAGCATCGCGCAAAAACTGTAACCATGCCACCAAACTCACCCCTGCAAAATGCGGCGAAAACCATCCCGTAAACTGGGATTGTACAAGACGGTCAAACTTCCCATTGAAAACTCCGGTAATTCCTTTGATCGATGTTTCTAATTTAACAACTCCTTCTTCCACGCCAGTCTCTTCTAGATCGACCTGAATCCGGAAGAAGCCGATGTAGACCTCAAACTCAGACTCAAACCCCCAAAAGATTAAGAAACTGCCTCGCTCCCAGCCTCCTCCAGTTCGGAAAAAATACCGGATGCTGGACCTCATTTGGACCGTCTTCTCGCTTAAGGATTTGCTCGCGAGGAGGAAGTTTCCAGTAGTTAGTGAGGTTTCTGTTAATAAAGTATGTTGTTTTCTTTCAAGAAATTTTTCTGCCACCTTTTATTAACCCGTTATTAATTTCGCATGAAAACTATTTTAAGCCTTGATACTATTAATAGAGAAATCTTAGTTCATAAAAATTTCATATTCTTAAATGTTTAATTCCGGTGATTAGAAAACAAACATGCATTTTCGAACTAAAATCTTACAGTTCTGACCGCTAAGCTTCTCTTATAATGCTATTTCCCAAATTAAACCATCATATTCGGCGGTAACCGAATGTCAGATACAAATTGTTAATGAATGGCGTGAAGCCCAGACAAGCAAACGTCCTAAGCTTAGATTTGTATAATCCGAAAAAGATGGAAACCTCTTCCTAAAACTGTTTGACATTAAAACTTGAAAATATCATCCCGATTGTTGGACAAGCATATTCCCGCCGATCCTTATAGGAAGAGTACAAAGTTTTAATTTTAATCACTGAAATCCTTACTTTGAAGACATTCTCTATCAATTACTATTCCTAAAGGAATAGATGCGTCGGGCGAATTGATTAGTCAAAATTCCTAATCTGATACGTGTTTTGCTACTTAAGAAACATAAAGTCAAAACGATGCCTTTTTTGGATAACATACCCGATTCGAGAAGCGATAACTGAAGAATAATATGCTGCTCCAGTCAACAAAACACCATTTATATAAACGATTGATTAGACCATAACATCACTATTCAGCAATTCGTGATGTTGAAGTTGGGGGAATAGGTTTTTGAGAAAGCTACAGTAATAACGGTGATATAATCAGTGTTGCCAATGCACCCAATAGTATGTCCAAATTTCCAAATGAAACAATGGAATGAAGCAGGAACAAAATTTGGCCTCTGGCGGAATCACATAAAAAACAATAAAATGGAGAAGCTGCGATACGATTAACTATGCTAATTGTAAATTAGAATAAGGAAACTATGGCTAAAATAATGTATAATATAAATAAAATTACCCTTATTGTACCTTTTGGAAATAATTTCAGATACGTATTTCGGCAATCGAGTCCCCATCCTCAGTGAAAAACTGGGGGAATTAAGTATTACCAGCAATATCCGGCTAGGGTCCACGACAAATAGCACGCAAGTAGCATTGTACAACTCTAAAGCACTGCACAGTTAACATCACACACTGAACACTCACGCCAAACACACCAAAACATTATGGAACTCAACACTTAGCTGCCGAAATACGTATTAATTGGATATATTTCCGAAAGGTATGGTAAGAGTAATTTTATTTATTTTATATATGCTAATTGTATTTAAATGTTCCTGGTTCTGAATGTATTTAGGGGATTTCACATGACAAGCACTAATAAATGAGAATAATTGAAATATCATCTAACTGACGTTTTGGAAACTTGGGGGCAGAAATACATTCTTCGGAAGAGAGAATTATCAAAATAAGTTTAAGTGGAACTAATATCATAGTATACAGTAGTGCAACATGGACTTTATCAGAAAAAACATAAATCCAAAATAAATGAAAATGGAAGTGAAATTCTTGCAAAAGATCGAGGGCAAAATAGAACGGGACCAAACTAAAAATGAAACCTACAAAGAAGAACTTAACACGAAATTAATAGAAACAAAAATAATAGAAGCGCAGCTGAGATGGTTTGGTCACCTATGTCGGGTGTCAAGCTAAACAATAATAGAAAGTGTATAAGAAATGGGAGTGAAGGGTAAAAGTATAACGGGAAGACTTAGGAAAAGATAGAACGATAGAATAAGGAAAGAAGCGAATATACTTTAGGGAAAGAATTAAAAACAGATAGGGGAAATGGAAAAAGGAATATAACGCAAAAATGTAAAACCTCAGTTCCATAGCCTCACACTTCATGCGATGTAGAAAGAATGGATTAAGTAGACGAAAAAGGAATTCTCTGCAAATGTTCTTGCAGAATCTGGCCTTATATGACGATTTCGTTCCTTTTGCGTTTGGACCGTGTCCTGGTGTCATCACTACAACCTGATTTCTTAGTGAACACTGGTTTCAACTCAGTAAGCATTTAGTCAATCCTATTTGGCGCATTTATCCTATTATTAGCCCATCACATTTTCCCATTTACATACATACATACATACGTTCCCTTAAGCTGAGATGAATTACGGCGCTCGCCAGCATGTTTATAAACCACATCGTGTAACCACATCTGTCATAAATTGCGATTACAATACTCTAGACAGACAAACATGCCGAAATTGCACGCTTTTGCATTAAATTTGTATGAAACTTGCGCAATTGTAGTAAACCAAACAGGCGAAGATTCATGGTAAATGTGCTCCGACGAGAGTTCGCTTCCGGTATCCGGCTCTCCTATTCCGAATAATCAAATTTAAATTTTGTCGACGAATTCGCTATCCAATCATAAAGTTTCGATGCGGTAACTTTGTGCACGGTTTCAGGGGCTAACTAGCCTACGAACTCGTCGATAAGAAATTACGTTAAACCGAATTGGATGGCGCTCCGTTGTCGAATGATTGTTGCAAATTTAAGCGGGTATTACTTGTGCTAATAGCGTTTAAAGTTTAGCGAATTATTGAATTGATCGGAAATGCAGATCTGCTTATAGCTTTATGTGGGGATAATACTGGTACTACATATGGTACCAACAGGAAAGCTGGAGTTATTAAGCTTCATTGGAATGGCTATTGTTTCCGAATTTTGAAAGCTAAAGAATAAGGAGTGCAATTTCAGAGGAACAACCAGAATTGCAAACTCGTAAAGATACTATGACTAAGAAGCGTGAAAATTAGGGAAGACCTTGAAGTTGAACCCACCCTGGAATTTATTGAAAGAAGACAACTGAGCTGGTGGGGACACCTCGAGAGAATGAACAGCCAAAGACAAGTAAAAAAAAATATGGGAAGCAAAAACAACGAGAAAGATGAAGCGGGGAAAACCTAAAGAGACCTGGAACAAGGTGATAAACAAGATATTGGAAAGAAGAGGACTGACATGGAACGAGGGAAGAATATTAGCGAGGAATAAGAAGGACTGGCATAAATTGATACACGGTTACAATTAGACTAGGAATTGCGCCTACACCTCATTGGTATATATATATATAAAGATACTGTGTTTCATCAGATCACTGTGAGAGGGCACACGTCCTCGGTCCATTGGCGTAAAGTTATTGGAACTTCGTTTTTGGGGAAATTTCTTGAGTGGCAACAATCCTTACGATGCCGCTGATATCGGATGGTACTTGATCCAGTGTCTTTTTGTGCATAAAACCGAAAGCTTTACGAACATGGAATTATGCCGCCATCTACACACACAAAAATCTTTTCTTTAAATAAATATATACATTTATTTGAATATATAATTTGATATCAATCCTTGCAGTCTTTCTTTAAGAATATAAAGTATGTATTGATTTCTAATGAAATAACGATGTATTTAAATTATATTGTTATGTTCAAATTGACAATTATTTCCTTGAATCAAAAATTAAAACTCTTATTGCAAATTGTTAGTTGTACTGAAATAAATGTATCGAGATTGTTAACTTAAACATAGCAGTACGATCAACGTAAATGCTTTATGCAGATGCTTGATTTTAAAGTCGTATTGAAATAAAATATAGCTTGCTTTTATTTCAAAAATAGGCAGCACGAAAAAATGTCCTTCAAATAAATCATAAGGTGTTATAGTACATAGAGTAATAGTAAATTCAAATATAACAAATATTTCTGGTAATATCTTGTTTTTTTTTGGTGGCAACCATACGATACATTTTATTTAAATATATGGTTAGTTAGAGTGTATTTTAAAATTGCCATTTGTTTTATACACACTTTATATGCTTAAATTAAAGATTCGCCTATAGGTGTGTAAGACATGGTAAGGAGTAATTCTCATAAATGGACAAATATTAATGACCAAAGTTGTTTCGTTTCATGACAAGAATTCTTCTTATTGATTTATTTAGACGACAGTATAATATATTACGTTTGCCATACACAATACTACTTTACAAGATCGACCGATTTTCACCCCAGAAACACGCCAAAATCAATAATCCCCCGAATTCATGCAGCCTCAATAAAAAGTTCATCCCATCCTTTCCATCGCTTCTTTTTCACTTCCTTCATCTCCGGTTTTATTTCCCCGCCTCCGAGACCATGAAACAGAAGAAATCTATCACGAGCTCGAGAGCTTTTATTGACGACGCCTGAATTGCTCGGGTGTAATTAAGTGTTTAGATTGTCAGTCGGTAGGGTGAGACAGAGCCTAAAAGGGCGAGCGATTTCGTGGACGTTTTAAGTTATTATGTTATTAGATTGAGCCTCGAAAGAACTTAATAATTTATAGAGCTAAGATGCTTACCGTAATTTCATAATGTCGTTCCGCTCTTTATTTAGCGGATTTCGTCATTAAGTCGTTGAAAACTTATTGATTTAAATTTGAAAACGACGCGAATCTAGCACAAATGCTTGTCGAAACAAAATATAGGAGTTGAGAGAAAATTTGAACGTAAGTAGAATGATTACTAGCATTACATTTTACTACATTACTATTTTATAAGCATGAAATTTTTCTAACCTCGTCCTTTTTGGAACAGTTTACATGACTTTTATTACCAAAAAATCAAAACATTGTGTGAAATGTATTTCAAAATGTAGCTATTAATTTTAATCCTAGCAGAATGGCATCTACAAACGTTACTTATTACACCTTGTACACTATTCTGTGTAAGTTCTATTGCTTCTATTGATTCCTGCCATATAGTACCATTTTCCTCTTTATGTAGTTAGTTGCTCTAAGGTTGAGGAAGGTTCTTCAGTTTCAGAAATTGGAAGCATAATTTTAGCATCTTAGTTATCTTTTTCGCGAAATATTAATTTGAGTCCTTGTTTGAATTTTTCAAGAAATTACTCCTTTTTGCTGGTTTAGCAATATCTTGTACCTTAAATTTATTGGTAAGAAATTTTGTAAATTATAGCACATAACGAATATGGTGCCCCCTTGTATTTTTAGCCACGGTATAGTTTTAGTAGAATTAGTTGACAGAGTTCTGCGCTCAACCTCCATCACATTGCGAAATAAAATAGACTTCCTAAATAAATACGGTACTATGTATTACGAAGCACTGTTCTTGAATTCCAAAGGTGGTCTTGTTTACTTTTCGTTGCTTATTAATCATCAATCTCTATCAATCAGTTATTTTGCCTCAATGTTCCAACACACGTCAAGTTCTTCCACAACGAATCTTTTGTTTAGGGAACACTGTTGGACTAACTGTCAGCTGTATGCGTCTAAAACTTTCTTGTCTAGTTCAACCATCCGCATTACCGCAGACTTACTGTACCTGTAGAAACCATGAGAGTATTGTTCACACACAAGTTGCGAGTTTGATACCATATGCAGCTTTTGATGCAATTTTTTGCGCTTAGTGCAGCGCAAGAAATGGTGTGTGCCGTGGATAACAACTCTCACCCATGTACTCACTGCCGAGTTGGTGCAATTGTAAATAAACCAGGTTTAGATTAATAAGTGCTACACACTGTTCTTAACACACCATCAAGATGTGAAACACCAAGCCAATTACCATCCACATTCTTCACATGTTTGCTTTTCGGATGAGATGATTCATAAAATAGCATATCGATACGAATGACACAACACACAACATTCCACTGGTTTTTTTATGGCTTTATACTTTCGAAGCATTAATTTTCCAAATGTAATATACAGTCGAATATCTTAAGCTTAATTTGTATCTATCACTCCAAGTGACTTATGAAGAGTTCAAGCTATAGAAAGTTATTAAAATTACATTCCAGCTATCAGTACGCGACAACTCGGCGATGTAAAGTCGGCGACGGTCAGCTCGGCGATGCTGAGTTGGCGATGGTCAACTCGACGATGGTAAACTCGGCGACGATCAACTCGGCGAAAAGGAATACAATAATATATTATGTAATTATTTATTACAATACAATTATTTATTATAATAAAATATAATATACAATCTATTAAAAAAACTAGTTCATATTGTAATTGTGTGATATCCCTCTGAGATATTCGATCATATTTTGCCTGTTATAATTGGCAACTTTATTAAAAATCCTCTCGTCGGCTCCCTCATAACGTCTCCTTTTTGATGCACCATTGCGCTCGGCAATTGCTCGTTCATAGTCCGCATCGTACGAAGACTGAACCTTTTTTAAATTTTGTATGAATGTCCATAACGGAGGATGAACAATGCCAGAACCAAAAGCCAGTTGCAACTTGCGATGACATGCTTCTGCAAAATTATTTGTCCTATCTCGTCCATTCAATGTCCAAAAATAAACGGACCAAACTGCAATTGGAAACGTTGCTGGCGCTCTGGTTCCATTATTCCTAAGTCGACCGATATAATTTCTGTTAAACCATTCTAAAATTGGTTCTAATATTTCTGGCAACTCATTTTCCAATTCGGCAATGGCATCAATCACATCCTCTTCTGGGACAAATGCCAATGATGTTAGCATTTTTGCTTGTAGTGCAAATTCGGGATCAGTATTGTACATTCCTAGGAGATTGGAAGAAGATAAATGCTTTCGAAGATTTTTACCAAGTGGAATAAGCATCCTCTAATTTCGGCTTCTGGGAAAACTTGTCTTACGGCCTGGTGAATTGCCAATTCAAAGTCTACACTGATGCTTTCCGGATTTAATTGCGGCCAACGAACTTTTATCATGTTAAACAATTTGAGATATGTTTCTGCACTTTTATTGGGCAGCAAGCAATATAGTACAGGAAAAACTGGACTCTTCTCTTCATGCGTATCTTTTTCTTGCCAGAACAACAAATATTTGAGCAAAAAGTGGAGGACACAATAAGAATGTGCCGTCAACAAATAATTCTTTCATGCTTGCATTCCATGTTGCATGGTATTGTCTACCAAATATCAGAATTCGATGTGGATCCACCTGATCTCTTCCGGAATCTGCCAGCAAGAAATTCTCAAATTGGGTAGGGGTATAGTAATATTGCCAGTACACTTCTGGGATGATAATTTCACTAAGAGTTTCTGGATTGGCGGGTGCTTTGGACATGGTGACTCTTATTCTTTGAATGTTTCTCCGCATAACACTGGAACTTGGAAGCATTCCTTTAACCGCAGCTGGGATTTGGGCTGGATTCTCCATCGTTGTCGCGGCCAGGTACTTCACAGTGGTATTCATTTTTTGCAGAACATTTGCTGCATTTCCTACCGTACTACATGTGTTCATTGCGGATGCATTTGAAAGAACCATCCATAATATTGGTCCATATACTTCCTTTTGCATCCTTCGTGCTTGTTTTCGCAGCGCCAGAATTGAATGGTGTTGTCCTTGTTCGTTTATCGTTCGTGTAAAGGTAGCCATCCCAGTAGCACTTTTCGTGACCCCTTTGGCTAAGAACTTTATTTTCCATCTTGAGTCTCAGTAAATAAAAAACTCACGCAGACAAACAAAATTACACATAATGTCTTTACTTCTGAGATGAATTCGGAATAGTAAAGAAAGTGAATATTACCAGGCTTTTATAGGTACGAGTAAGCAGGTAATTATAAGGTCATTATGAGTAATCCTAAGCTCTAAATTTTCCCTTAATATTTTAATTTGCTTTCTAATACTAGGTATTAGTTTAATTTTGTAATTCCAAATATCCCTTGCCATTACATTTTAATTAGTAATCATTTAAAATCTCTTTTATTATCATTGTTTATATATTATTGTAGTCCTTTTCGCCGAGTTGACCGTCGCCGAGTTTACCATCGCCGAGATGCCCATCGCCGACTCAGCATCGCCGAGTTGACTGTCGCCGACTTTACATCGCCGAGTTGACCTGTTACGTCCAGCTATCCAGCTAACTGAAGAATGCGATATGTGGAGAAGTTTTCTCTCTTTTTAGGGTAGAACTGACCTGCAGTAATTTCTAAATATTCTCCATTTTAGATGCAATTTTATTTCTGCCTTGTAAGCCAATATTAGGATCACACAAAGTTCTTTTATGTCGCATAAGAACACTAAGAGATACCTCCTTCATTGTCAAGTTCATTATGAACTTATCGTTTTCTTACAAGAATGAGACGATCTCATGTTGAGATGAAGAAAGGCGATTCAAAACCTCACAACTGTTTAGTTCTTCTATCGATACGAATGGACATATGTCACTGTTATTACTAATTATTTCTTCACAATGTTATTCGATGGTTTTCATTTCACCATATGCTTCCAGCATGGATATGCTTACAAATTCAAAAGTTTTCTAGATAATAATAGACATAAATAGACAGTAAAATGACAAGATTTATCAAATTCTATTTTCCTTTCAAGTCTTCTTGAACTGAATTTTGTTCATTAAAGTATATCACGATAGTAGATTCTGCTGTTGTTGAAGTAGAAGCCCTGGAAAGAACGGCCCAATAAAAGTATTATAAATCTTCTGTTATGGTATCAGACACGTATTGTGGAATATCTTTAATGCATCTGACATAGATAGAATTTGAGAGCCGTAGTTCTTAATTTAAGACTTTGGCTTTCATTGTTAAATTCATCAAATAATGCATTAGGCGCAATTACCAAATATTTCTTCACAACTTCAACATCACTAGCTGATTTCATATTTTTACCAAGTATGTAGCAAATTTCATAGGATACTCATAATATAGCCGCTTCTTGTAGACCTCCAATGACGTAACATTTTGCTGTTGCTGTTATAGTGAATTTCTCAAAAGAAAGCCAACTTTTCACTTCTAGTTAAAGGCACATGACCAAAAGTGTCACGAAATAACTCACGTTTAATGGTATAACAACGATCAATCTTCTGAACGATATTTTCATGATTACTCAAACATGCTGCTTAAGATTTTTATTTAACACACCAATTTCCTAGTTGCTTTCAGACGCTGCACATATTTTTAAAAAGAAATTTTTGTTTGTTTTGTCGAGAAGAACAAAATTTTGTTGGATAGCTAAAATTAAAAAGGCACGTCAATTAATAGCGTCGTATTTTTTAAAGATGAATTTGTTCCTATGTAAGAATTTTGCTGAAAGCTTTGCACGTATGTTAAGAAACAAAAACGAATTTGATTTTCCTGGGGATCTTTGAATAAAATCTTTGTTAAATCTCTGTTAAGAGAATCTCTCCGTTGTTGATATCTCTTCAAGATTCTGTTTAAACCCTCTACATATGAATTTTTAGAGGCACAGATTTTACTTTGAAAATGGTTTAAGTTCTATATGTACGATTGTCTATCCTTCGCTTTTTTTAATCGTATCCGAGTTATTAGCAATTACACTTGGCCACCTTTTTTGACGATGTGTTCACGTTTGTGAACACCGCAAGGAGAAGGTCGTTTGTGATTCGTTGAAAACCCGCCACAGATGATCGAATAAAACCTGACCGATTCTGAACGACACCGAACCAGAAGCTTAAAAATTGTATATTGAGGTTCAGTCAGGGTTTATTTAAACATTTTCATTGCATTGCTGTTTGATATTTTGTTACTCGTTGACTTTTATGTTTTTTTTAATACAATTTTATAATTCTGGGTTACAGAATGGATGCCAATTCGTTCATTGTAAATATTCAGGTTTCGGCGCTGTTCTGAAATAAAGCATTGTACATATTTATGTTTTATTGCGCTTACGTCTTCCAACTGAAGCTACCTGATAGCACTAATTGGAAATTAATTTTGATATACTGCACTTCTACGTCGAACTGGAAACAAGTCCATCACTCAATATGTAAACTCTCGCTGATTGTATATGGCGGTACCATATTCATGTGACCATTCTTTTTACGATCACAATATAATTATTGGCAAGCGACAACCAAGTTAAAAAGATAATATTTATTATATGCAGGGCGTATCGTATTTTTACGGCGAGACGAAAAATAGAAGGTCGTAAAAGGTATGTCGTTGTAGTTGTTTAAAGACGTCACTACCGTTGTTTAAATTATGTGTGCCTTAAATTGATAGGTTACAAAAGTTGTCCAAAGATGGAACTCCACGAACCTAGATCCTAAGGCTCTCCAAGTCAAGTTCTCTCCTCTTTATTCATACACGATTTTTGTTTTTCAGAATTAATTTACAGAATTGGTGATGACGTACACACGTAATCATTAATAAATGTCCTTCTATGTATGTGGACCAAACTGGAGAAGAAGGATTTTTCAAAACTGGTTTTGAACTTTGCGTTCTGCTCGTTCTTGTGCAGGAAAACGCAAAACGCAGAAAGAGGGGACAGCTTTAGTAATAATGGTAAGCCATAACTTGTATTGCGAGAGAGCAGTGATATGCGATGATATGCTGGGCATCACGCATCAGATAAGCGCATTATTACCCTGTGTTTACAACGTACACGGCCACTCAATTTTTATAGTGACTGTTTTAAGCTCGACGCTTGCGCAATAACACGCCCTAACCGATCAACAGTATTAACGGAATTTAATATGGGACAATTACATCGGATTTAAAACAGAAATATCCTAGTAAATGTTTGAGGATCATTGTAATCTGCTTCGAAGAAAAAGCTATTACTTTGTCACCCAGCATTCCAAAAACGAATTCCTGTTAGCCCTGTTTTGCGATAACTTTTTAGGAAGATTTTTTCGTAAAGATTTGGAAAAAACGATCGTACCAGCGCTACTGTTATCGGTGTTAAAGTCACCGCCTTGGTAAAGAAGAAAATTTTGAAAATTATTTCGCAAAAGTGAGAATCAAATTTCATTAACGTAAATAGTAGGAACCTCCAAAATCACATGAATGAGAAATTTGCGAACCATAATTCCCCGGGAGGTGGATAAGTAGAAGGAAACATATCACCAGATTGCATTGAATGCGAAGATCATTGAAAGTCTGTAATGCGTCGCACAGAACTTAACACACGCGGTGTGACAACTAATATTACATCCAGCTTCATCGAAAATATTCAATGGAAACTTATGCAGAGATTAGGACACTGTCAGGAATTTGTGGACTTTTATTTTGAACCTCTAACTTAGACTGCCCAATTTCATACAAATAATTTCATTCGAATTCAATTTTGATTTCGATTTCACGCTATCATGGCAAATTCGCATGTTAGAATTGACCTTATATCGTTAAGTTTCAGACTCAACGATACTTGAAGTATCAACATATAAAGAAAAGTATAATATGCTCTATTCAAAACTCGCTATTTATTGTCAAAACTTCGCAACTCACGAGGTTAGAAGCAATGTAGATTCTACAGAGTCGTAACAATATCATTAGCCGTCGTTTCGACAACTTGAAGTTAATACAATATTTCGTACAACTCAAATCAGGTGTCTTCGGGATTTTCGTCCAATACTGTATGCATCAAGTTAATAGGAATCTGACACGAAACACCTTTTCTGCAATTTCTATCTATTTAGATTTGTTTCTTTCTCTATTCAATTAGTGTTTCCCAAATCTTCCTGTTATTTTACTTCTTTGTTGGCCTTCTCTTCCTCTTATTAATCATCCTTACTACTATCATTTCGCGCTATCTATTTCTGTACGTGACGGTAGCTGCCTAATTCTTTTCAATCTCCATATGTTTTTCTTCACATATTTTTAATCATTTTCAGCGTTTCTAAGTTTGGAATATGAGGCTTGCTGTGATACAATGTTCCAAGTCTACCGTGACTCACTATGACCCATCCATATATAATTATTTATAACATGAAGTATTTAGAGCAATTCCCAAAGCGCATCTAATAATCCGACTAACATCAAACGAACATACCCACATGAGAATTACACCACTGCCAATCCGTGATTGCCAGGACCTGCAGACGTTTGGGAAATAAAACGACACAATAATTACACTGCTAACGCGTTTTCCCGTGTCCGGTGGACCGAACAAAAATCAATAACTCAATATCAACAACGTGACAAGGAAAGTACACCCAGAGGACCGACGAAATCACTGAAAATTGACTTAATTTCGATCCGTCGCCGCCACCAGTCCATAAATTAACCGAGCGGTGTCAAGGGAGGACGGACGATAATCAATTATTGTCGACCAAGTTGTTGCGTCCATTCTGCCACACCGTAACGTACATCCGTACAAGGACAAAGGATTCTTCCACTAACACCTACCGTATTCGAGAAGGGAAACGAAATCTAAAAACTGCTTTCATAAAACCCTTTCAAGCAACTTCCGTCGAAAGCGGCAACACCAACGCGGCCAGGTTTGCGGTCTCCGGACTCTCCGGAGTCGAGATTCCGACGTCGAACGCTCGAGGGCAATATGGCGGTCACTTGGTTATAAATGTACTCTGCATTACAATTGAGACATCTTCGGGTACGCGGGAAGGAAAGGGCGAGCGGGGAATCGACTATGGAAGAAGGGCGTGTGGAGAAACGATTTATCCGGGGAGTCGTTCAAACTTCGCAGGTCGACATAGAATATTCTAATTTACAATTATTCGATCTGAATACGTTATTGAGGTACGAAAGTGGAAAGTTAATGTATAGATTTTGCAGGCGTTCTTATTTTTTAGTCTTGCTCTTGATCTGGTAATTCTCATCCAAAACTTTCCAGTTTCTGGAAAATAGTTTATCACATTGCTTTGAGATTCCTAACTGGCTATTATAGGATGAAGAAAAAGAAATTAAGTCGTTAATTAGATAGTTGCAAATCCGTAAATCAAATTATCCAAGCATTTTGATGTTAATTCTAAGAGTCATAAACTGTGCGTTCAAATTAAAAATAAAATCTGCCTCAAGGAAGTAAAGGAATTTAAGAACCATCTACCGCCAATAATTATTATATTTATATATTCACTACCACCTAGTCAGTCTCCTGCAAACAGAAAATATTTGTGAGTTGTTCAGGCCATGCTCTATCTCAATTAATTAATAAATAATAGATTTACTACTACTTGATTCAGATTCTAAGCATGTTAAAATTCTGATTAAAATAGCTAAGTGCAGGATCCAATACCTTAAAGAAGCATACAAAACAGTAAACGGCAGTCATACGAATGTGACGTGTAGAATTTTCCATAAATGTCACTATGGTAATATGTTTTGTTAGTTATAAAAATAAATGGGAAGCATCTATACCTTCCGCATCGTAATAGTTATTGCAATAAATCCTTTAGTAGGAAGAAAATTACTACAGTTCCTCAGGCACTTGCTTCTTTGTAACTTGCAAGAAATAAAATCCTATTGACATGTAGGCAATGTAGGTATATTTAAGGTATTTAAGGTAATATTTAACAGTAACGATTTAAGTTTTGCTTCATTTTGTCATTACTAAAGGCCGGATAATATGCAGTTTGCATAAATTTGCATATTTGCATAATATATGCATTTTGTATATTATTTGTATATTTTGTAGTAATTCAGCATATTTGAAGTATCCGAGTTTTATTTATTTATTGGATGTAATTTATTATAGGATAAGCATTACTAAGAATAGGTCGTGGTTATAACAAGCAAAGAGCTAAACAGCCCTCCTTAAATTAAAAATAGCATTCTATGAAGCCTCTTCTCGATACTTTTCCGATAAGCGCTTCCAAAAACTTATTAATGCTGTTCCCATACATCTAGACCGGGACAGAATTCAAGGAAAAGCTAATTCCCTGAAACTTCTAAATAAATACAAAAATACATTTTACCAGAAAATTAGGAGCACAGGGGTTTCTTTGTTATTCGGAGAAATTTATTCCCATATTCGACAGCAATCTTATTTGTTTTAAACGTCATTTTACGTTGGTTTTTCGAAGTGTAAACTTGTGGGTTGTTATTAATTATAATAGCAAAAATGCCGAAAATAGGGAATGTGCCTGAATGGATTGCACCTTATTCAGAATTGCGTATGGATGGAGAAAAAGTATTTTGCGTAGCATGCAGCAAGATTGTAAGTAAAATTTAAGGTTATTTCCTTTTGTTAATCTATAGTTCTTAAACGATGTTTAACAAAATCACTAATATAACGCTTCTACAAATAATTTTATTTTAAAATGAGTAAAATGAGATGTATATTTCATGCGTATTTTTCGCATTTATTCTCATCAACACAATACCGAATATCTGATATTCCGTATTCTGCTGATGATTTTTAAATAAAAATCATTTTAAAATAAAATTATTTGTCGAAGCGTTGTGTTGGTTATTTTATTAAATGTCGTTTATTCCGATTGCTTCGCAAACTCTTTACACATTAGTTTTTATTACTCCTTTATCTTTTACTAACACTTATTTTATAAGAAAACAACTGATGATGTCATATTTTTTATGCAGGTTACAAGTGAGAGAAAGTTTCAAGTTGACCAGCATATTAAAACTCCATCTCATGCTGCAAAACTATCAAACGTGAATTTGGCGAAGATGGGTCAGCAAACAGTACTGCAATGTTTGCCATCTACCTCCAAAAAATCGGAATAAGAACAATTTAATGAAGATTTGTGCCTAATGTTTGTGTCGCCAGATATTCCACTACATAAAATAAACAATTTAAATGTCAAGTTATTTTTGCAAAAGTACACCCGCAAATATAATATTCCCGACGAGAGCACCTTAAGAAAAAATTATATTCACCATATCTATGCAGAACCATTGAGTAGCATTTAGAAGGCTGTATCAAACAATTACCTTTACATATGCGCAGATGAAGCTACTGATAGTGTGGGCCGATACATAGTTCATTTAATGATAGGTATCCTTAACGTATCGGTTCCGGCAAAATCTTATTTAATTTCATCCAAACAGTTGGAAAAGGCAAATAATTTGACAATAACAAGGTTTATACAGGAAGAACTGGCAACCTTTTTCTTACCGGAATCGATTCCACCAGAAAAAAATTCTATTGTTTTTAACGGACGCCGCACCATACATGGCGAGGCGTGTATGAAAAGTTTTAAAGTGTAATAGAAAAAAATGAGGGTTTTAAAAAGCTAAAGGATATTGCTAAAATCTTGTGTGGTGAGCCAGTAGAAAATATTGAGTTGACAATAGAGGATATTTCTAATTTGAAATATGCTCCTATAACAAGCGTGGACGTAGAACGAATCTTTTCAATATATAAATACATGTTATCAGACAAGCGCCACAATTTTTCTATTGAAAACCTTGAGAAATATGTAATTGTAAATTGTTTTCATAGTTAATTATGTTGTAAAATGTTATAAATAAACTTGTAGTAAACATAATAGAATATTTTTTTCTATAGTATTATATTTTCTAGCATTACTCCTATTTCTTATCTGCGTACTTTTCATAAGAAAGTGCATATTTATTTATATTATTTATATTTCCACTTTCTTTTTGCATATAATCCGGCCTGTAGTCATTACCAATTCGTATTAGATGCATTTATTATTTACAAACAGATCCTCGTTAAATTCGTTGCACTAGTGCCTCTATCCGCAGATTTTTAGATTTATTCCATCATAGTTGTGCATGCTTACTTCTATTTCATTTCATGATTAATCAACAGAGGTAACATTTAGCTTATAGCTGCTAGTTTCCAAGTATACAGTAAATAAAATTATTATCATTTTTCTATTTAAGCTTGGATGAACCTTGAGATACATTATACTGGCATTTGGTCAAACTGCATGCAATTACTTGGTATCTTTTTCTGGAAACGCTTGCCAAAATTACAATTGCGTTCGTCAATTAAGTTTCGGCAGTTATTCTAAATGAGCGTTTTCAATTTTTTTACAAAGAAGGTGGTGTTTATTTCCCAAAAATAGGTATCCAACGATCAACCATCTTGCATTTGAATTGTATAAATACTGCAAAATCATGATGATTAGTGAGCGAATATTTTACGCAATTGAGTTTTGCCTTGACGTCATTCCAAAAAATATCCGTTGGCTAATGAAAATATAATAGATTTGTGAAGTGATGAATAAAGTATGGTAAGAACAAGAAGGAGATATTTTCTCCTGCAGATATTCATACTTCATACGATAATATATTTATTACTTTCTAGAAGTTTACCGAAAAGTGGTTTAGTAGTTACAAGATTTAGACGACGATTTCTTCTATTTCCCTTTGTTCCATATTAGAAGAAATTGAACGCACAATTAATTTTGAGGTGGCAGAGCTAATCTGGAAGGATCTATCAAGGTAAAATTCGAATTATAGACTTTTCACAATCCTAATGATGCGTGCCTTTAATGAAATGCCTTTTGTAAGGATGCCAGACTCATCCAGAATTGGACATCCGATTGAGATCTGCTAGCAACTTCCTTCCGGTTTTATATACTTTTTCACGTTGTAATTTCAAATACACTATCCAAAATAGAAAGGTAATATTTCTAACATTATGTGTAACACATATGTACTTTGTTTATATGTAAGTTTTATAAAAGTAAATACAAAGTTCCTATTCCTAGCTCGTAAATTCAATTTTATTTTCGGCTTTAACACTTTATATCTACATTTCTCTATATTTGACACAATAGGTATTTTTCTTTTTCTTAAGCAAATAAGATAAACCAATAAGAATAAGAAAACCGTGGCTAAAGCAATATGTAAAATAAATAAAATTACCCTTACCAGAACTTACGGAAAATATCCAGATACGTACTTTGGCTAAGTTGCCATCTTCAGTGGAATACTACGGGGTTCAGTAACACTAGTGGATCCAGCAGATGCCCAAGACGAACACTACACAACAAATCCTGCACAATGAACGTCACACACTGAACGCGAGAAACACACCAAAACACTGTTAACACACTGGATTTTTTCCCGAAATGTGTGGTATGGGTAATTTTATTTATTTTATAAATAAGATAAGGAAGGAAAAAGTTATTAAATAATAATGTCATTTAATCGAATCTTTTTGTACTGTAAACTTTTCCTCTTCCCCACTACAATATACAGACATATAACTGTCTTTTGATTTCGCTTCTTCAACATTCCCGACTTTTGTTATGACCTATCTTGATAACGACACACATCTTTTTTAAATAATCGGAAATAGTTTATATTCGTTCTCTCCTTTGTAATAGGCTTACAACCTTTTTACACCAACCATTCCCTCCATCTTTTCCTTGGTCTGCAGGGCAATCTTTTTCGGACCGGCTTAATATCTCTCACTATCTTTACTAGTCAGTCCTGCATCATTCTGTTTATGTGTTTGCTGTATTCATGTCTCTTCGCAATACCCAGCCTCCTCCGCCTTCTACAGTACATCGGCGTCGGACGGTTTCACTGCAATCTTACATTTTGGTGTGAGCTATCTTTCCCAAACTGTGCATCCTCATCGTCTCAAGTACGTATCTGGTTCTGACTGTCTTAGATGTAGTCTCTGATATCATTGAACTCATCACACAACATCAAACTCTCATCTAAAACGTTGTTATATCATTTGGTGTTACTTCACTATCTTTGCGTTTTTCTTTGTGTGGGAGTCCTCTTTTTAGTAACCTATTGCTTCTTAGTAGCGCTCCTGAATAGTTCAAAGACATATTTGTTCGGTGATTTATTCCTAAAGTTCTAATTTGCTTCTTATTGGTTATTTGTTTATTACCAATACTTTGGTTTGGTGGTCGATAAGTTCAAGTCAAATTTCTTGCAGACTCTAAAGAATTCAAGCAGCAAACCTTGTAAGTCATCTTCATTATCGGCGGCTAAGGTCGCGTCGTCAGCTTATATTAAGTACTATTATCCGGATTATAGGTATAGCTTCTACACACTAAGAAAGAAGAGGCAGCGGTATAATGTAATGTATTATTTAAAATGAAAGAACGTACTCAACTTTTTCCATTGAAGGACACACACGGAAAGTAGAAGGTGTTATTCATTATTAAATCGATGTGATTATTTCTTTAGTTACGACAAAATCACGAAATTATGTGTTAGCTGTTTTACACCACTTTCTCTTTAACTTTATTATTTGGTTTGTATTAATAATTTGTTGTATCATTCCATTTTATGTTCGAGATTCCAATGTTGGTCTTCACGTAGTCCCTTTCCCACCACAATATTGAAATCCAGGAAAAATATTGTCGAGTTGTCCTGGAAGTACGACGTCCTCATCATCTGATCCTCATTTCAAATATGGATTTAACTCCGAAGTCGCTAGTTTGTAAAGATGTAAGCCCTCCACAAAGGGTTTTGGCTTGCAGATCTAGAATACGTACGTTTAATCCCTGCAATATTAAATTCCACTATTTCGTTTTATCCTGCGTCGGTCGCCGAGGCCTTAATTAAATTTGATTGGTTGCGGACTGCGTGCAAATTAACTGAACGGCATTCATTATACACGTGGTGCAGTGTGTGAAACGAGCACTCGGAAATTACGACGCTGCGCGAACAATTTGTTAGTTGCAACCGCACTAACATAACTAATCAAGCCAGTAAACACCGACGCGGCTTATAAATTCGCGAAGTATGGTTATTAAGTGGCCGAATGAGGTTTAGTTATTATATATACGTGTGGCGCGAATATACATATAGGGTTTGGAGTCCGTAGAATGGCGTAAATTATCGACTGGATAGCGCTAATTGCGCCGCTAGAGCGTCGCAATGCCGTAGTGCACGTGATTTGCATCGCGGCGAAAATGATTTCCGAGTTCTTTTTTGTCAGGTACTGAAAAAGGGTGATATTAAGGCTAATTTTATTTGTACAGGTTCAATTAGAACGCCAAAGATACATACGTAATCGGCTCCTCCACCATAAGTTTGGGTAGGATTTAAGCATGGAAGAGGTAATAATTGCGTATCATTCCAATCAAGAGCCCTCGACAATGAACAACAAGCGGAATTTTTCCCGATTTTTGAGACCCTTTCAATTTTTCTGCCGCACATTAGTATTTCTTTTTTTTTTTTTTTGGGTGAAAACTTTTATTTGGAAGCTTCTTTTATGTTTAACATATTGTAGTGATCAGTTTTTCAATCTGTTTTGGTTCAAATTGTTCCTTTTAAGTTTAGCCTTAGTTTAAGTTTAAGTTTAAGTTTTTGATTTGTAACACTGCATTGTAGTTTCTTTCTTTGTAAATTGCCATGTTATTGGATAATCTGTTGGGTAATAAAGCTATTATTATTATTATTATTATTATTATTATTATTATTATTATTATTATTACCATGGGGTCAAATATTTGTATGTACATGTTTGATAAATTCTGAGCTTTGGTGGCATTTAAAGCTATTTTCTTATTTTTCTGGTAGCCCTTACTCTTGGATTTTTTTCCTCAAGTAGCTAATAAGTAACCATGGTCTTTTCTTTCATAGTTTTTAGAACGGTTGAATTTTAAAGGCAGGCTGTGAAACATCTAACAAAAACCATCTAGTATGCTGGAAGTTTCGGTTTCGTAGACTTTTTCAGATTTTCACTGCAATAAAGGATGTATTTCGTAGTTCTTTCAATAGCCGAAAAAGAACACCTCGAACGACAAACTTTCTACATCATCCTCGTACCTTCGTCGAAGTAAGTATTACTTACACCGTCTGGAGCTCGTTCAGAACCAATCGAATAAGTTCTTCGGAACTCGCCGTTCACAGCATGGGATGAATCTACGAGATGTTCCGAGAATAGAAAACCGATGACGCCAATTGAATGGTAAAATATTGTCTAGCGCGTTGGCATTACTGATGCCCGCCAGGGAATTATGTGCCTTTGACGTCGATACCCTAGTTGAATACGTATAAGCTTTTCCGTCTCGGGAATCCGTTTCACGTCAAGTGTAGTGCAGTAAAGTGATATAGAGACATCGTGGTCGGGGGATTGAATTTATAAACATCGCTCATCCTTGTCTGCTATCCTTAATTCGATATTCGACGAGAAGAAAAGTGAAACTGCGGCAAACCGCTCGTACATATCCATAAGGTACGAATAAAAATGTAAACATTAATTACATTTTAAAATTCGAAAGGAGCATAAATAGATTTACATCGTACCTCCGTTTTAAAGCAGTCCATCCAGAATATCTCTGTATATGTTTCTAAAGTGCAGCAAGCATATGTAGGTCGGGTTAAAGAAAGGATTGCGAAATTGTCGCCTGCCGTTTCTTTCAGTGTTGGTAGTCTTTGAAATAAACTCACTTCGCGTACGTTACGTTTTTGAATGCTATGAAACGTATGCACTATACAGCGTTCAGAGTTTTATTAAGTACTTTAATACATAACATGTTTGTGCCAGTATTTTTCCAAATATACCAGAATAATACTTATAGCCAATTGAAGAATGTGAAATGTCAACTTAGGCACAACATAATAGAAACCACCATTTTTAAGCCGCCTCTCTTTTAAATCAAGATTGAGGAGTTAAAGAACGTAGTCGTGTTGCAAATTACATCCTAAAAAGGTGAAATGTTGCATAGAAATGTAAAATAGGGTGTAAAAGTATACAATAATGTAAAAATTAGAAAAGAAAGTTTCAAGATATTTGAGAGAGTTAGAATTACAAAGAGAATAAAAGTATAAAAATAGAAAAATATACATAACTCTCCAATGAATAGCCTTTCAAAGAGACTATGAAGAGACAAAAAACTTTCAAAGTTGCCTAACAAATGAAGCCCGGTGTAGGTCATTCATTGCAGAGTCATGTAGATTTTCATATTTTTCCACTTTTCTATTCTTGTTAATAATGTAAAAGGCAGTATCTAAATGTTCTAAATGTTGTACAGAAACTATATACAACGTTCTTTAAAAAATCTCTCCTTACTCCTTATCAGTAATTTATTTCAGGACTAGTTTCCACAACAAACCATTATCAACTGAACTGAAATCTCTTGTTGGTTTCAGGTGATAATGGGTTGTCGCCGATACTAATCCTCAAGTATATTGTAGTATAGTAATAATCAAATGATTCATTACCATTAGAAAATTTATTATTTATTACAATTCAATATATAAAAATTCACAGTTAATGTTGGGGTTATGGTTTTCAAATGACATTCGGTTTATTTTTGGGTTCTATTTATACCTTTTCGATACCACGCACACCACCTTTTAAGCATTTTATTACCCTACGGTTGTTAGCTTCTTATTCTAACTCCAGCGAGAAACGTTTAATGGGAGAAAAAATGTAACTAGAAATAAAATTAATAATTATTATAAAAAGCATCGATTTAAAGATAGAAAAGCATTGTAGACATTCAGACACATACATACAACACCTTTACATTACAATAATTCATAATAATTACTGGATAAACAACCAAGGATACATCGACATTCAATACCGGTTTCTATAACAACGTATTGTGCCTTGGATGAACTGTAGTCAAGATGAATTAAAATTTCCGTTTCGTTGACAACGGGAAATAATGTAGTGCGGTTCTGGTTTCCGAAAAAAGAAATAAAAAGTTTGTTTGGTTAACGACGAAGAAAATTTACAAGATAGATAAGTCAACAAATAAGTCAATAAATGTATTTGGAATAAAAGGGTTTTAAGAAGAAGTACCAGTGAATAAAAGAACCTCACCATACCAGAGAAGATAGAATCTAAGTAGGAGAAGAATCCATAGAAAGTTAAAGGTGCATCCAGAATAGAAGTTAAGAAAGGAGATATAGGAAAAACCATCATCGAAAAAGAAATTACACTCACTCACACACACAACACGAGGTAATTATCTTGATTTCATGTTAAATATTTCTCAAAATTTATAAATGTAATTTGTTATAATTTATGCTTTTTATACCATTAATTAAGAGCTAGGCCGGTGCAATTTTGTTTAAGAAATTTAACTAAATTCTCAGTACAATAGCTCCACTTTCGCTTCGCAATGTGTCGCCTTGCATCTTTGTCCTTTGTTATGTTCGTTATCCATAAATTCATCTTTCTATCTCTCAGCCTACGACCGAACACTGATCTTTCCATAGCTCTTTTGGTTTTCGGTAATTTGTCCATATTAGAGTTCGTCGGCGCCTAGGTTTATGCACCGTAAATCAAGATCGGGAGTATACAGCTAAAACTACCTTGGTCTTCAAGTATTGTGAGATTTTATTACTTTTCAGTACATATTTTAATAGAAAACTAGTTTCCAAAGATACTTGAGAAAGTCACAATTACAAAGAATAGAAAAGTAGAACATTGACATAACTCTTCAATGAATGATGTGCAGTCGCTCCAAAGGAGACTTCATTGCATATACTAATAATTGTCACGGAGGGAATTGTGCCTTATTGATCGCAAACTGCAATCACAGACTAGTTTCGTCCTTATTAGGACTTTTAACACATTTTAACTTTCCAAAACCAGCACTTGTTAATTTAACTCTTCTATATATATCCGAGGCCTGGTTTCCTTTGACAACTTTCAAGATAGATATGTTTGCTGACGTTTGCCATTACAGCAACAATTAACTTTCGCTGGCACTTTTCGAAGCGCCTGTCCACACAATGCGCCACCCTCAAACGATCTGCATGATCTACTTCTCTCATCAGTTTATAATCTTGAACTATTGAAGCTTAGTTAATTGCTTTCCGCGTTCCATCTGTCTGTTATCGAGATACATTCATCTGCTTTATTTCATGGGAATTCAACAAAAAATTAACAATCCTATTGTCGCACTATTTGAAAAAATAGAGAATTGTTGCATTTCTTGGTCTTTCAAGTAATTCGACCGACGTAAAATAGTTATTAAAATGTTTTATATTTTTTCCCCAAGAATTTGCAGACGAAGATAGTACAACTTTTTCTCTTTACCCAAAGTCTGCAAATTTTTCATCTGTTACCTCATCTTTTCCTTGAAATGTTTGAAATTTCTTTAGGTAACCGTATTATCCGTAATAGATCACAGTTTACATCTTCCTTTGATTCTTTTCGGATTAGATTGCTTCAGAATTGGTTATACTTTTAATACAATCATGGTCACATCAACTAAAAGCCTCCTGGTACCATTCATCGGTATGCCGAGTATGTCATTCTATGCTGTTACGGAGGATTTTATATTTCTTATCTTTATTTCTTTGAGAAACCGAAATATTCTTATTCGGGCGTTTAACATACAAAATTTCCTGGAATCCCTTTTTGCTCGTGAGACGTTTCAGTATTGGTGCTTCCAAATGCTTTTTAGACGATCGGTTGTATTTGGTACTGGAAAGTTGATGATCTTCCATAAAATGGATGGTGGCCCTCTATATATTGTACCACGTAACCGACCGGTTCCGAAAATGGATTTCAATCATCTTTGAGCTTCTGGAACGGGAGGAGATGGAAGTATCGTCTGCCTACATTACCATATGGTGACGTGCGGTGTAACGCAGATGATGCTGGTGAAAATGTTGAAGAGAAAAGGAGAAAGAGCTGAACTTTGTAGGACATCTGTCGCCATGGTCCCGACGTCTGAGGTTCCTTCCTCCGCAAACTTCGATTGCGGCAGAACTGACGATTCAAAAATAATCTATAGAAGCATCGGCAAGATACATCTCATACATTAGACGTTGGTACCAAACCTTATCCAGGGCTTTGACCAAATCAAGGGAAACAGCGCTTGTAAATTTTTGGTTCTTAAATCTACCTTTGACCTATTCAGTGACGCACGGAATTTGAAATTAAGAGTCCAGACCTTACCTGAATCCGAACCGGACGTTGTGGATGATGTTGTTGGGTTCCGCCTCCTAGACAAGTCGGTGGCACAGTAAACGATTTGCTACTCCTCCGAAGATAGAGAAAGGAATGATAGGCCGGTAGTTTTTAGGGGATAGATGGCCGATTCACCGAGTTTTGGGATGACCATTATGTCGGTGCATTTCCATTGAGTTGGAAAGTGGCGAAGATGGACGATAGTATTCACAATGACTGTGGTGGTGGAGAGCGATTTTGTTGACAGGATATTGAGACCGTGGATTGGGATTTCGTTGGATCGTGGCACTTTTCTAAAACCAAAGCATCTAAGCACAGTCTTCACTTCTTTGGGCGAAGTTGATGGGATATCACCGTAGTCCCCTTCTTTGTAGAGCTATCGCCTTACCGTGAACCAGTCCGGTACTAATGATATCCATGTTGATGTAGTTGGACCTGCACTGAGTTTCCAAGCAGTCGGTAACCGCTTCAGATTTTGCCTTGGTAGTGAGGATTAGTCTGTTAAGTTTGTGATTAAAATTGGTACCGAACCCCGACTTTCATATGTATACCCACTACGTGAAATATCGTTGGCGTAGACCGTCCTTTTTCACTTCGAGGGATTGAGTGATCAACAACTTTTTATCTTGACAAATGACCAGTTTTAGCGAAATTGCGTACAACATCGTACAATGTTTTAAACAAAACTTTGAGGCGATACTTGACATGGAATAAAATTTATACCCAATAAAATTTTGTGACTTGAATTTCGACGCCAAGTTAGCGTACTTTCCCAATTTAAATCTGCCGACAAAATTCTGTCCAATGTGACATCCGCCACGTTATAATATATGTATCTAAATGATTGTGTTAGATCAAAAATAAAATGGGAAGTAATTTGATCGAAATACATAAAATGAACGTGCTTGAAAGTAGATGTGTAAACCATATGAAAGAAATTGTTATCATTGCACTTGATTCGATTGCTTCATCTAGTTAAAGTAGCGTTAACGGAATGTACTATCACCGCCATATCATAAAGGCAAGTACTTTTCGCGGTAAGACTCCCGGATTGCTACAGAAAATCGGCACGGTAAAAACACGATATCTCAGCCATTAACTTCCGGTTTATGCCCTTTGAAACGTACGGCATTTTAAAACTAAACGCGATTATGTATAATCCAGTAACTATCGGACAATATCATCTTCAGTAATCGCGCTAGTTGTAAAATAGCGCACGTAAGGTTAGTTTAACATTCTACGGTATGCAGCGGGATCGTAAAACGTTCCTACCATGAAACCAAGACAAATTAAGAGGAATATTCCGTTATTCGCAGACATAAATTTCCGAGCCCGTTAAGGAGGAACATTTCGCGATGTAGGTGGTTAGAATTTGGTTAAAATTCAGTTTGGTGCGGTGTAACACACAGGCACATACCGCCTAAGTCTCGTCCGCCTCGAAACACGTTTTATGAAAGCTATTCGAGACTAGTTCCACTGTTGGCACATAGGATTTGCATTGCATTAGGTAGCTCTGGGCTCAGGCATTGTGCGGATTATGAGATTCGTTTAATGTCGAATACGGTACATATTCCGTCTTGTGTCTGTTCTATTACACGTGAGATTTCCATTCGTGAGTGAGTCGCTGGCAAGTTACCTTACCTAGGAGAAAATTCGTTTACTTTTGATATATATTCTATTCCGTAGTAATTCAGAAAAGGTAGACAATACGAACCGTCAAGTCTAGTTCGCTATGTTTTACACAGTTCAGAACACTATATTGTGTATATTAAACCTACGGAACTGCCAGTGTTTCTATACGGACGATGATTCCTTGCCGCATAAGTTTAAAGTTGCCCTTAGTATAGGAAGTTCTGGAATTCAACAAAGAACATGATCAAATTGTGATCTTTCGCACTTTAAAGGTATCTAACCTTAAACGATGTTTTGAGGAAATCAGTCGAGTGCTTGCTGATAAGTTGTGATCCTTAACTACCGCTCAACGGTGGTATAATGAATTTCAGGGCTGAAGATTTTCCTTAAACGAAGAAGTTTTTGAGCTGCTACGCCTAAAAAGGCAATTACCGAATTGATCTTATTCAGAATTATTGAAACAAAACGACATGTTACTGTAAGGACTCCAAGGATCGGTGTGAATGCAATTAACACCACTTTATGCAAGTATTTGACACACAATTTGACCCAGGTTCAACGGGAAGGCAATATGGAGTGGCGTAGATCGTCTTGACAATGGGTGGTCTCATTTGGTGTACAATCACTGTTACGGTCTCCTGGTTTGGAGAGAGCACCAAACAGTTACCCGTTTGCGTGGGGATATAAAATAAGAAAACAAGCTTTTCTGTTTTCATGCCGGTTTATTTAGATAGATAGATTGACATATATTTTTACAATAAAAGACATTTAGATAGACATAACATATAACACATTTAGACAGACAGTTAGACAGATCATATTGATATTTACTAGGCAATAAAATAATTATAAAAATACGTATTCCTATATATATATTGTTTCAAGGTCAAATTTTTTCTTACACAATGTTCGCAACTCACTTATATTATATTCAATATCACGCACTTGGCGTGTATTCTATTTGTGTCTTTATTTTCTGATATAATGACATAGAATTGTACTTTTGTTTCCCACTTAACACATGTTTGTGACTAAACGTTTCAAAATGCGTTTTGTTCAAATTAGCTCAAAAATATATCTTTGCCTTGTTCTTAACGTTTTAAAATACGTTTGTCTTAAACGTTTCATATTCTATGCATCTATGTTTTCAAAGATCGAATGATCTGTCTCTGCTTTTAAACCTAGGGAAAGCCGGCCCTAATATTTTTGTACATCTCGTACATAGCAGCGGTTTACGAAGAAAGCTACGAACGTCGTCGGTGAGGCGGGTCAGTTCTAGACGACATTCGGGTGATATGGTTTCCATGCTAAGTTTCTGATATTGCTTTCTTCTAACGCGCTGGCCTCACCTAGGTAAGCGACAATTCCAGGGAACGTTACTCAAGTAGCCGGTCGGTCCTTTTCGACTTCGTAGCCTACGTAATGGGCCACATGTATGTAGCCGACGCTTGATGAATAACTCTTTGTACGTTCGTACTGGAGCCGATCGACGAAGTTTCTTTTATCTGTATGTTAATGATTTTCGGTACGCATTATCGAAAGCGTTCATTGTTTGTCGGCGATGAATTTAGATAATGTTTGATACATAATACAAGCACTTACAAAAGTTGAAACATAAAACTATTCTAAATTTAGTACATACATAAACAGAAATGAATATTAGTTTTAACACATTGATAAAAATAAAGACATCTATTGAAATTAAAACAAATGAATAATAATAATATATAGAAAAACTGTTAATTTAAGAGTCTATTGAAAATGTCTTTAAATCCTTAACAATCACTACAGATGATAAAACCCGAGTTTACTCCTTTATTCCGATGAAAGGCCACAAGAAATAGTTTGGGTCGTTGAAAATTAGTCTACTCCGACAACGGTTACTCGTGCAAAAACACCAAACAAGAAGATGGTCGGCATTTTTTTGAGTTATTATGTTTTCACTATAGCACCGAAAATTGCGGCAGCGTTAATGCTGAATGGTTCGTTTTACTTTGTCTACCTCAAGTTCTGATGTTCCTGAAAGGAGTTAGAATCACCTTGCTTCTTGATAACGTTTGAATTAGCATTGCTGCTGCGACGATTGAATATTTGAATGCCCAAAAGTGTTAAAGTAGTGGATTTTTCACCATGCCGGACAGAGTCGAGACTTGCTGATTCGCTTTTATTTCCCCGTGTGAAGGGTAAGTTACTGGATTTACGTTTTACATAGACCTAAAAGGCGGTGAACGGATTTGAAAATAAAATAAACAACTTGATGTGGAAAGATTGGAAAGATTGCTTTGGAAATTCAGTTTTCAGCGATGCAAAATGCATTGTAAGGAGGAATACTTTGAAACACTATAAATACATGTTTTCGTGGATATAGTGAGTGTTTCAAATAGAACGCAAGTCAAGACATAAAATGGTACAAGAAACGTACGTGTGAATATTATATATTTCTATTCTCGTATGTTGACAACACTCTGCTAAGGATTAACAGTTGAAATGGTTTTGTAATGCAACAGCATCGGCTCAGTGTCGATTCGTTTCTACTGTGGCAGCCATAGCTTTTTCCTTGGCGAACGTCTGCTTATTGCTGAGACTTATATTAGGTACAAATCTTACAAAGCAGTTCCAGATGATTTTCGGCCACAATTTTCTAAAATGATTCTGGCTTTTGCTTTTAGGGCAACGACGAAACTAGTTATGATTCCATCCTCAACCGGAGAACGAAAAATGTGTACAGTTTTGTTCTTTTGATACTGAAAATGATATAGATTGGATGTATTGGATCATGTTTATTTTAATTTATTTTGAGCATGACTGTGTGACAAGTTAAAACTGTTGAATGTGGAGTACCAGAAACCCATTTCGCACTTTTCGTACACGTAAAATTGTTGTTTGATGGGCTATTTTCCGTCATCATACAATGTGATATTTAGCGATCAACTGAGGTTTAATTTCTGGTTTAAAAATATTACATCTATTGTCGGCAAAACGTATATTTCTTCAGCAATTTTGAAATACCTTTGAATAAATATGTATGAAACTTAGTTCAGTTTAAAAAATAAAGTTAAAAAAAAGATGAAGGAACTTCTAAATAACAAAAAGGCAAAGCAAAAGAATACTTTACTTATGTCACTTAAAGTTGGTTTTCCTTATAACTCACTTTAGGTTTGTTAATTACTATCATTTTAGATAGCTATAACGTAAACTGTCTGCTTTTGTGTTGTTGGTCGTGTAGCTATTTTTTATCAGAAACGTAGTTTATCGTGGCAGTCTATTACAATGTTAGATTTGGACGACGATGGTTTCAGCAGGGTAAAACAAAATGTCCTATTGTTAATGAAACGCTTTTAATGTAAGAGACATATTTTGATTACCGGTTCTTTCATTAATTTTTTAAGGTTGGCCACCAAAAGACTAGGCACTTAAATATTATAGCCTTTCTTCCTTCTTTTTGTCTTTCAGTTCGTTAATAATAATACGTACTGGTTTCCTCTCGTAATTTACATCTCCTACATTACTAATTATTAGTGTGAAACTGACTTTCAGGCAATTTCCGTCTCTTTGAAGGTTCTCTTTCCAATTCTTTATCCCGCATAGAGGTTCTTGCCCTAGGAAGTTTCATTTTGAACCTCCCTTGGCTAGTTCCATGACAATTAGGTTGTCTTTAGCTTCCTCACATTCTAGCACCAAGATCAAGAAAACAATGTTGTTCGGTATCAATCTTATGAGGACTTCTTTACAATGTTTTACCGACCTTGACCTGGTAATGGGTTTTAATAACGGCTTTAATAGTCGGCTAATATGGAAAGGTTTGTGGACACCAGATCTTACATCAGTAGACCTTTGCGATTTTTAAGGAAGTTTAGCTTTTCAAAAGAATTTCCACACAATTGACGAATTAAAACAAGCATTTAGCATAGAATTTCAAACATTAGAATATAGAAATATTAGAACGTGGCTGCAAATATCATGAACCTGTATTCAAGTTGACTCACATCCCTTTCAACATTTATTGTAAATATTATACTTTTCATTCTAATTTGACTAACTTAGGACTAAATGTAAATATAATGCTACACATTATTTTGTATTACTGTACTGGGCCCAACAGAAAGAGAACAACCCACGCATCACAACTTTGTATTGTTAAATAGTGCCAGGTCTGCCCGGTATGGTATAATTAGGTGGAATAGACGCTTTTTGTATTTTATTACCAGTTTATCGTTTCATTACAATAGTTGTTCTAAAAGATCGGTTTTACATTTTATGTAAACCTCGTGTACCACCGCATTGCGCGATCAACATTCGTTCTCTTCGTATAAACATTCCGGTGGTATCCTCTTCCGTGCTAAACTGACGCATTATCGGGCCTTACCGAAATTTGTCGTCTCGAAATGCGGCAAATTTTCACCGCGGACGCTAACGATATCGCCGCCGGATAGCTTATTGCCCAATTGCACGACTGCGCAATTACTATTAAACTTTAGGAATGTGTAATTATAAAAGGATCAACCGATAATAAAGGACTCATTTACGGTGTGGCGGTAGCCGCGCATCGTTCGAATAAATTACGTTTACTAATAGGAGATGATAAGCGTCGTACGACTTGAAAATTAATTCTGCTACTGCGGATTTGCATCTGGAATGTTATAGGTTTTAAATAGGACGCTGATTTGATCGGTTTGATTACAATGGGGGTAATGATTAAAATGAATCACCCCAAAGGGATTGCATTAGTTTCATACTACACCACAATCTTTGTGATGATTAAGTGTTAATTAAGGACTATGCTGTAGAAAAATTTTTAGACCCCCACCGCTTTAAAAGTATACACCTTTTTATAAGTTCTTTACCACTAGTTTACTTCAGAGTAGAGCTACTCAGATTAACTTAAAAGAGTATGGTAGCACATAATTATATATATGTTCTGAAGCCACCGATATAGATTATTCTCAATACCTAATCAAAAAATACAAATATATGGTTTTCTTTTTTCTGCAAATTTATTCATATGATTTGAAAATAGCAAGGTAGTGAAACTATTAGTTTACATTTCTTTCATTACATATCTTTCTAGTAAAACTTTAGACCCAAACATACCACGCCGTTTTTTCTAGCTCCGCTGTTGATAACGTAGATCTACTTGCAATCCCTGTTCTGCACGAGATCTTTCTTGAGTTTCTTCATCATTTGGAAATCACACGCATTTTTAAAAACGAAATGTGAACATTTTTGTTCTTCCATTTTTGTATAGCTTTGTTACGGTGTACGAACTGATAGTAATTTACACACAGTTCAAACGTCCAGAAGAAAAAGGTATAGCCACGATTTAAGGAATTTCCATAAGTTGCACCAGGTATGTGCATCTACCGAACCGAACTTGCAAGTTATATTGGATAGGTGCGTATACGCCTAGCTGAAAAGCCGTAAAAACGGCGAAACCGGTCCCAGGCTTTGGCTCTGCTTAATTCCATCCAATTCCTGTCTCGTATTTATTAGGACATGCGTTTATACTTACCAAAAAAAAAAAAAGTTATATTGCAATGACCGTCGAGGCTTCTGCCCGGCTAGTCAGCAGAACTGAGTCAATTCTATTTTGTTGAAAATTTCGTAAATAAGGCTCGAAACACAGTTTGATAATATTAGTAAGAGTGACGTTTGAATTTACTGAACATTAAGCAGCCTACAGTAACGAATGATATTGGCAAAACAACAAAAATAAGTAATGCGTTTATTCGTTCAAGTATCTATGTTAATGTGGGACCGTTAACATTAATTCGAAATCAAGGCATGAGAAATGTAAGATTGCTGCCACGTCCAAATCCAAGCATGTTAAAGCTCACAGGCTACTATCCAAAATGGCATCAATCTACCAAGTGTGGTATGAGTATATATAAACAAATTATAAATATGGGAAGAACAATTGTCAGGAGAACAAAATGGTTCAAGAATACGCAGAAGTATCCAAAACCATATATTTACAATCAAACAGGTCCTAGAAAAGACATACTGGCAAAAGAAGCCAGTATATTTGGCATTCATAGAGATGAAAAAGGCATTCGACAGGGTACCACGCAGAAAGCTATGGAAAATATTAAAAGATAAAGAAATCAGCAACAAAATTAGAAAGAAGAATTATTAGAAATATATGCGAAGATAACATCAATGTAGTACTCCACAACAAGCAAAATTCAGATTCATTTAAAACCAGAAGCCTACTGAGACAAGGCGAAGCGTTAAGTCCAACGTTGTCTATTACGTACATGGAATACGAGAAATATCGAAGTCCTAACTGGAGCTCTTGCAAACGACGTTCTGACTACAGCTGATATGGGGAATAGTCCCCAAAATAATCTGGAAGTGTGGAACACAGAACTAATAAGAGCTGGAATGAAAATGATCAAAGGTAAAACCAAGGTAATGATAGTACACAAGCCAATAAAGATTAGAATTGATAATGAAGAAGTAAAGCAAATAACCAACTTTCAGTACCTAGGAGTATAAATAAACAGCAATGGAAAAATAGAAACGGAGATAACGGCAAAATTGTACCAGTCGTCATAAATAATACAATGGTATCTAATTCGATCAAACTACGAGTATTCAAACCCAAATACCGTCCAGTTCTAATTTTTGGACATAAAACTCCTGAAAAGAGTTAGCGGGGTAAGCAAGCTGGATAAAATAAGGAACAAGAACGTACGAGAAAAACGGGAAATATAGCCAATGTCGAAATATATAGAAACAAGACAGCCAGGATGCTGAGACCACCTTCAAGTATTAGAAGAAAACAGACAGGTGAAGTAAGTATGGATGGAGGCAACACAAAAGAAAATCAGGAGGATAGGAAAACCAAGGCAAACATACGTAAAACAAAAATCATCGAAAAATACCAAAATAGAACCGGAATTCCCACATTGTGGAAGTGATAGAGCGGGCTAAAATAAACATAATTCTATCCAAAGTGCAAGCACTGTCAATTTTACTGTGAAAAATGTAATACAAAAATTATTTTCTAAAGATACAAACACATGCAGTCGAAGAAATAATTTGATGATTTATATTCCTCTCAGAAATTATATTAGAGGTACTAAAACTCCAGCAAATCTGTGCTGTATAATCTCAAGTTGGAGTGAGTAGTATGCAAATGTTGGATTCCATATTGCGGAAACATATTCCAAATCACTCCGTATTCAACTTGTAAATCAGCACTACGGAAGGTACGATATGGAACACTGCAGGGTGGGGCAGAATGAGCTCCCCGAATTTTAAGGTTAATGGTAAGAGAACGGTTCGATATACATAAAAAAGATTTGTATTGCTCAAAAGTACATATAATGCCCTTCTTTTTCATAATTTTTTGACGGCGGCCTTGGCCTTACCGAGCAAGGCACATATTGAGCCTGTCGAAGAAGTTTTCCGTCACTCTGCCCCGCATATCTTTTGAAATTCCAAAGATGACGTCCTCAATCGCCTCCTTCAGATCTTCAAGAGTTCGAGGTCCAATTTTGTACAAATCAGCTTTGCCGTATCTCCACAGAAGAAAGTCACACGGTGTCAAACCAGGGAAGCGAGGAGGCCATAGAACATCCCCCCACCAAGAGATCAGGTGACCAGGAAAGAGCTCTTGCAAAGTTTCGCGTGAACGACGAGCAATATGGGCAGTGGCTCCATCTTGTTGAAATCACAAGGCTTCTGTGTCGTGCTCGCCGCCATGCTCTTCCATTTTGGGAAGCAAAAAGTTCTCCAACATGTCACAATAGCCTGCCGAATTCACAGTAACAGTCAATGCTTCGGATTCAAAAATAATTTCAATAATGCCTATAGAGGACACAGCAGACCAAACTGCTATTTTGGGTGTGTGAAGAGATCTTTCATGCAGTCGACGGTGGTTTTCCGATACCCAGTGACGAAAGATTTGTTTGTTTACTAGGCCATTGCGATGAAAATGCGCTTCGTCGCTAGTCAACACAACATTGCCGGAGGTTACAGCAGTCAGGATTATATTGCAAGCATCGCTACGTTTCACAAAGTCTAGTGGGCTCAATTTCTGTGCTAACACCAACTTGTAGGAGTACAGCTGAAGATCTGAGCATAAGATCCGCCTTACACCCCTGAACGTTATTCGAAGCGCAGCAGCGTTTTTCGCGCAGATTACTTTGGAGAATGTTTAATCGACGCTCTTAGTGCCGCGATGTTTTCGGGTGTTCGCGCACTTTTAAGTCGCCCAACTAGTTTCATAGGAACTACAGATCCTGTCGCCCTTACACCATGGATCCATTTCCCAATGGTTCAGGAACACTGTCGTGACGATTCAACCCTAACCGGACCCGAAAAGCCCTCTACATTTCCACAACGCCTACGCCGTTTTTGAAGTCCACAACAAAGCCCCGTTGCTCACTCGACCACGGCATGGTGACTACTGTAAACGAAATTGCTTCCTCCACCTAACGGCACTAGCAGCACTCCTCTATTCAGTCTGAGGGCCCTTCAGTGATTTTTGAAACCATCCTGTCCCATCCTGTATTTTGAAGAAGGCATCAAAACACCCAATATTGTCCTGGTGCTTTACCCGTCTCCTTCTAGAAAGTTAGTTCATAGTCCTAGTCTATGCCCAAGTCCAGTTTCCAGTTTCATGTTAAAGAGTAACTACAAATATTACACATAAGCAGAAACAGATGGCTGTCTTTTTTCGGTGTACAATATTAAATAGCAGTCATCAATATTATACAGGTATCAGATGCAAATTAACCTAGCTAAAGAGTGGCAAGAATAGCAAAATTTCTCTCCACTCAATTCAATGCAATTCCCGTCTCGAATTAATAATAACACATGAGTCTATATTTGCCACCTTGTAAGTTGGCGCGCAATTCTCGGTCTAAAAATTATGCAATGACCGTAGGGGCTTTTGTACAGGTAGTAGTTGTTCTTCAGGCGAGAATTGCTCACCATCTAATTACAAAATTAGGTAATTTACTGGAAGCACTACAAAAAATTTTACGTGACCGTTTACATGAACAGTGCTCCAGGCGGAGTCTACAGGGGGGACTACTACATTTACTGTATTCCTATAATAGGAAACTGAAAGAATATGGAGAGAGCAGTAATAGTAGCAGTTGCAAACGAAATGATGTGTTAAGATCGATTGCAGCTGGTAAACAAGCTAAAGGACTAAGGGAAAATGGGGAGACAAAACTTCTTGATAGGTAAAATAATGAAACTGGAAGCACACATTTACTTTAAACGGTGGTAAAACTGAGAAATTTCGTTAGTGTTTTCTTGATTTTCAAACCCAGTACAAGTTCAAAATTAAGATTTTCTGTATGAAACTGTAAGCCGTACCGAAATCAATTTTCTTGCTAACAATATCTTCTCTTTGCAATGATTTCTAATAGAATGTTTCAGAATCTTCTCCTATAGTGACCGAGAGGTCCCAGAACCACGTTATTAACGTATATATAGCAATGGTCATCCTCTCAATAGCTGTCTTTTGAGTTTTAGAATACAATGCATTACAATTTCATTTCAATTTAATTAGTACTACTCGCATCTTATTTCTGTCTCATCGCACTTGTATTGCTTCTTCCCTTTCGTTGTCGTAGTCTTTGTTATTCGACTCGTATCTATTTCTCGTTTGACGTCGAATTCCCACGAGCTTGTCCCGATTGGCTAGAGGAACACCGTTCAACGGAATGGTCTTGTTTGTTATGTATTGTAAATGCAATCACTGTAGCGGTGTACCGTCGCCCTTTACGTCGATAGGATCAAACGGCGACCGGTGAAACCATCGCAAATTCTTCAGCTTCCTATTTGCACTTAACGCGAACTTACGGCGGATTTATTGGGTACGAATTAAAAGGTTGTTAGTAATTGAAAATTTTGACGCATTGTAATTTAGAGCTGAGAATATGTACATATGTATGTCTAATCAGGATGTTCCACTAGAATTGGTATTGAAGATTTTTATCCAGTATTGGGAATTTTTTGTTTTGCATATTATTACAAGCAGCGCCTACACTACTAAATCAAAATTTCTAATATTGTAGGCGATGCTCCTGAAACGTTTTCGAAATAAATCATTATTAAATTCCGGTGATTTTCGGGCGAAATTCGGTTTAGGTAATTCATAAGCTAATTTGCGGATTAGGCGATGTACATACATATATGCACAAGTATGTATAGAAAGAGATAGGCAAGGATAAACGCTCTAATTAGTGAGTAAAGCTTAATTAACTTAAAGAGTTTAGAACTACGCCAGGCCGTAATACAAATTTGATCTTCAACCGCGACTGGGTGTAATAAAGCCTATTTCATTTAGAATAGACCGTAGAATTTGATAGATAAAGTGTACTTTAAGCTTATTAAAATATTAGGCGGGTCTCGTAGATGGTGTCGTAGTTATTACAGCTATATTATAGGCTCGTAGTTAGCCTTCGTAGATCGTAATTAGACAAATGTGAATACAATTTAAGAGATCGTTTTGAAAATTTGAGCAACTAAGTTTGCACTAAACGAATTCATTATAACGTAATTACATTGCTACTTCTGTTGTTTATAGACAGTATGAACGGAGTTTACTTAACTCTTTCATCGGCCCCTTTCCTGGTAGCCAAACCAATAGTGTTACATTTATTTCTTCCTTGAGGCGAAATCGAAATAATCTAACTAATACCTAGAATTCGTGCAAATGAGCCATCCAATTGAAAATAACATCTCACATAAGAACGGATAAAATGGTCGGAAATGTTCACCTTTAATTAAAGGAAAGGAGGCAGAACCGTAGGGAGAAACGAATAATCCCATTTTGTCAGTCATAACGTGCGTCGAATTACGAAATAGTTTTCGTCGCTTGGATTCGACTAGACCACCACCTAGTTTCCATAATTAAGAGCAGCAGACATATGTCTGCGTGCTAGAAAACAATTGAATCTTTATCCGGGAAGGTATTCCTCCGGATGCCAACGCTTGTTAGCGTCGAATTGGTTTCGAGATCGGTCTGGGAAACCGGGTTCTTTCGCGACGCCATCGTCGTCATTATCGTTTCGTCTCGGGAAATCAAAATCAGCAGACGAACGTGTGCGGGAATGGATGTTACCTTGATGAAATTAAAATGATAATAATGATAATTTCGTCTACGTTAATTGGGCTCGATGTGATGAAGCGAGATTTCCTTCGTTCTCTCGGCAAACACTTATTCAGGAATTGCAGATGAGTTGGTTTGGGGATATGTTCGAGATGGATGTGTGCAAATTTGTCTTCAGCGGGGTTTGTGTATGATGAACGGAAATGTCGATTCAGTCGTATCGGCCAAATATATAAGACTTGGAATATGGTAAAATCGAGGATGTAATTGCATAAAATTTGGTTTGGTAGCACTGTCAGCAGCTTGTACGAGCGACTGAAGTTTGGAGCTTTGTTAACCATAAGTTAACTAAATTAACTTTTCAAACTATAATTCCGATTTCCCAATTACAAACATTTGAAAGCTCGTGAAAGGAAATATAAGAAGAACAGTTGAAGTTAATGTATTATAAAGGAAGTCGTGCAGTTCGAATGTTGTGACTAATCACCTATAGGCTAGTATATTGCGATCCTCATTTTATGTGTGGTCAGTGTGTAGCAATTTTCGACGAGATTCAAGCCGAAGTAGGCATGGAAGAGGTGTTACTCTCCTACGAATATTTCTGATGTGATTACGTAAGCGTTTCCTCTGTCTGTATAGAAAAGGCTGCACAAAAGCTGATCGCAATAACAGATATTGCCAGACTAAAACCAGTCGAGTAAATAATATGAGCACGTAACGAACAACATATCTAGTCAACATGTTCTGCTATTATTTTAGGGAAGGAAGATTTGACGGCATAAATAGAAGGAAGGGGAAATTAAATTTAAAAGACTTCAAATGGGGCCTCATTGTTTAAGCGCCACTTATGGAGTTCCAAAAATCTGGACTAAAAGCTCAATTCGCAGATAATATTTTTAAATAGCACCCTATGCTCTCCATTGTCCACTTTCTTCTATTTTGAAATTGGATAAGATTTCTTCCTGAAAAACACGCAGTTAGCAATTTAATGCTGATTCCTCTAGCATAATTTTATCCTGGATTTGTATCATGGTGATTCATCAAACTAATGAATTAGTGCTTCGATAAATAATAGCTTCCTTTTTGTTTTGTACTAGTAACTATAATAGCCCAATAATGCGGAAAGTAAAGATAACGATTGGTTTGGCGAGGAATGGGTCAAAATAGCAAAGGCTAAAAGGATGTTATCCAATCAAATGTTAATAGATAGGATTAGTGAAGTGGTTTTCAAATACAAAGCAGCCAGAAAAGAAATGAGAGGAATATGTAGAAAGAAAAAAAACAGTACAATGGAAACAGGGTACCAGCAATTGAAACTGAATTTTAAAAAATAAATACGTAAGAAAGAAGCAAAGAAGACGGAGACAGTATACGTGACCAACAACAGTTTCATCAAAACCGAAGAAGGAGAAGTGATATGCGAGCCTTGAGAAATCATGCAAATATGGAAAATTATTTTAAAGAATTGTTAAACGAACGGAATGAATACTGCAAGTAGGAATATGCGAGTTAATTAAGAAAATATGGGAGCAAGAGGAAATGAACGGAGTCGACGGTTCAAAGCAGTAATAAGTCCAATATTCAAAAAAGGAGACAAGTTACTATGTGGAAACTATAGACGGATTGTCATGCTTGATACGTGTTACAACATTGAATATCTGCTTTCTAGACTTCAGACAAACGTGCGATAGAATAGATAGAAACAAGATGCACTAGGGGTTAAATCAGTTAAGGATAGCAACAAAGCCTCTAAGGTTTATAGGAATGAAACCAAGAATGAAATATTTTGGAAGGATTGTAAGTGTGAAGGCACTGGAAGTCGTCGCTAGAAACAGCAATATGAAAACAAAATGTTTTACCTTTAGTAATCAACACCAGATGCTTGCATTTGTTGACGACCTAATAGCAGTAATAGCTAAATCAAATAAAGAGGTCCAAAAATCAGACAAAAACTAGAAACAGAGGCCAAAAGATACGGTTTAGAAGTAAACCAGCAGAAGACGAAGTACGTAATAATGGGAAAAACAAAGAAGGAAAACGAAAATCAACTGCAGATAATATCATAAGCAGGGAAAAACTGTAATTTTGAAAGTGTCAAAACCTTCATGTACTTTGGAATAATACTGGAAGAAGACGGAAAGGAAGACAAATAAAGAACAGACTCTCCAAAGGAAATCAAAAATATGGAAGCATAGCCAGATTGTTGAAATCAAAGTATCTATCGAGGAAAACAAAACTTGCAATATTCAAAATAATTAAAAGGCTAACAGTGACGTACGCATGCAAAATCCGGGTATCAAAAAAAAAAAAAAAAAAAAACAGAGAAAGAGATGTTAATCAGATGGGAGTGGAAAATATTTAGAGGTATCTTTGGAGAAAAAGTAGAGAGGAGGGCTGGATGAGAAGAACAAATGCAGAATTAGAAGGTCTATATAAGGAACCGAGCATAATTTGGTTTATCAGGCTTCAAATGATATGGTGGTTGGGCCATATGAAAAGAATGGGCAGAGAAGGAAAGCCAAAAATAGCACCATGTAGAAAATTAGTAAGAGGAAGAAAGGAAGCCCACGAAAAACATGGTACGGCAGTGTGACAGAGGACCTTAGCAGTGTAGATGTCGTGGATTGGAGAGCAAAAGCGTTGGAGAGACAGGTGTGGAGGTCGATTATTCGAAGCTTTCAAGGGAAGCAACAAATGGCTAAGTCATTTTATGCTTTAATTAAGAATCATATATTAAGTCACTGGGAAAACAGTTAATATTGTATTAAAGTCAATATTATTGTTGTAGCCCTAGGCCTTCAAGGCCTGCAGGGCTGCATAATGTAACTATAAGAGTCATCTCAGATAAACCTATGGTATGCATATAAATTACTGGGTAGGAAGTAATATGCAGGTATATTAATAACATTTTGGGAAATGTTTAGTCTTGGACAAATTATTCAACAGGTTACCTTGGCGGTATATTCCACTGGGCATCGGATCAGTTAGCCCGACGGATATTTAGCGCTCTTGTAAGAAAATTCCATTTCACCCTTTATCTGAATTAGGGTTAGACTAATGTATGAATCTTATGCCTTCTGTTTTTACAAAAACATAAGGTAAAGTTTAGGAATAGGGCTTACCCTGTTTGACTAGAGAGACTGAGAGGTATAAATTGGACAGGGAAGCGCTCTCAGAGCTGAGTTTCTTTGCTATCGAATTGTGCACGATTTACGCGGATTTTACTGACAAAATGAATTGATGTAGTTGGAAAGATGAGCTGGACTTTGGAAAAATTAAATAGAGAAGAGCCCTAATGCAGAGGAAGGCGTGTTTGTTCCTTGTTTCCTGTCCCGGAAAGCAGAGCAATTTTTGCTTCTAAAGATTAGACGCCTCAAACTAACTTTAGATAGAGACTTGAATTTATCCTTCAGGATACTAACGTACATGGGGACTAAATGTCTCGCAAACAAACTTAACCAAAACCGCCAAACTACCTGGATAAAAGACAGTTCATCCCTATTTCTCTAGATTCAAATATTTTTACGGCCATAAATTGATCATTATATGAATTCTTTAAAATTACGGGGACTTTTCTTTTCACTTTTGGTGTTGCAGTTCAAGATATCACAATTTCTAGAACGAAAAAGTACTTTTGCAAATCTAACTTTAGATATTGGGCATCGCTAAACCCATAATTGCAAGATGCATCCTTTTTGGATGATAAGAATTTAAATAAAAGAAAGACAACTAGGATGGTTGGGACGTATTCACAGAATGCCAGACAGTAGATTAACCAGGTCGGTATACGACGCACGAATGCAAGGTTCTAACAGAAGAGGAAGACCGAGAAAGACATGGTGGGCAGCAAGGGACACAAGAAAGAGGAATACGATGGGAGCAGATCGAAAACTTATCACAGAATAGGAAAACATGTTAAAAGCCGGTCAGCTCAACTCGACTCAACAGTCTTACACCTTCCGGTAGGAAGACTCAAGATTAAGTAAGTAAGTAAGAATTTATTGTTGAATGCATTGTTAGCAGCTTGTTTAGTCTACAGACGACAGGCTCTGGTCCACGTCCTCCGCCTGTCGGACGACGCGAGGAAGAACTCTTCACACAAAGAAACCTGGAGTGTCTGAATTCCGAAAGTCTGCTATCTTGGAGAAATTAGCAGGATAAACCATAAACTTGAAGTGGTTCCATTAATTAAAATCAAGCTCCTATTAAATAACATGTTCTAAAGGGATTTTATAGCTTTTCCCCAAAAACCATTTACCACTTTTCCCTCTTCATTAAATCCGCAACAACTTCCACCTAATCGAAGCTAGCAGCCCTGGATACAAACGACTAATTATAAATAGCAACTATCTACCTCTATTATTCCAAACCAGAGATATTACGAGATTGCGAAGTCATTCGGGAAACACATCCTTCGTACTAAAAGCATTCCAACCGGAGCTTCCCCAATCTTCCTGCCAAGGCATCATAATCGCGTGCATGAGTATACTGTGATACATAGTACGTATATAACAACAGTAGAAGCGGGATTCCCTTTATATTTCCTGCGGCCCGTGTTAGGCCCGCCGCCTTCGGTGTATTTTAACATTGACGTTTTGCGTCACTCCTCCAGGAGCTTTGACGTCAGTTCCGGAGAAGGAATCACCGTCGAAATTGAACTTGACGCGCCGGTTGTCTCGGCGTTCGTCTCAGTTAAGACGACTGGAAGATTTATGCTACCGCAGGAGAACCGTACCATTTGTACAACATCGAGATAATGCGAGAAGTGCTGTGAGTAATAGTAATTGTTCGAAACTTTTGGTGTTCGTTCGAAATTAGTCTCTTTTTGCAGCAAAGAGAATAAAATTTAAGACGCTATTAGGTTGTATCTCTGGCTATAAAGGGGGATAATTGAATTGAGCAAATATAAAGAGAAATTCATTATTTGCTTCCCATCCAAATGTATTTCTCTAATTAGATTGTAGATTGCAAGGTGGGTGCAACATGTGCCCTCCCATTGTTTCGACCTATCTTTTGTAGTGCACCCCAATCTACATTTAGCCCTGAATGTTTCGAGGAGGGACATTATCCATTTCAGGCAACTGTTTTGTAGCATTTTTAAAATATTTTATCCTTGAATGTAGCACGCCTACGCATTCACATCGTAAGCGGTCCAAAGTTTCTGTTGCACAATTGTAAAATTTATAATTACTATGCGTAATCTGGAGATTGCATCTCAAGTGACAGTGCCTACAAAGAAGATCTTTGACTGTCCTGAAGTCTTCTTACTGCAGCTCGTGGAATTTGTTAACTTTCTCGGCAGGAAAGGCGATAAACGTGTTTGCCTATCTGAGCCCAGGAATATTTCTCACATACCAGGGTAGGTCCAGAAATATCCGATCTATCAAAAGAAGATGCAAAAGATTTGAAAACTCATCTTCATTTCCTTTTCTTCTTCTCTTAGCTCGATACACTTTTCCTAACGATGCTTATTAGCTTAGATACCCTGTTTACTGTGGGAACTGTTAAGCGCATCAAAATGGCCATCAACTACAGACTTCACCGCTTCATTGTTGGTAAATCTGTTACCACTGAGCCATTTCTTTAAGTTGTGAAAGAGAAAATAATCCTAAGGAGCTAAATCTGGCGAAAAGGGTGCATGAGGAAGCAATTTCGAATTTAATTCATTGATTTTGGCCAGCGCGATAACGGATGCGCGAATTGGTGCATTGACTTGATAAAACAACAATTCCTTTCCGCGAAATGCGGCCGCTGTTTCTTGATTTCTTTACTCAAATGCTGCAATACTTTAGTCGTCATTGATTGTTTCCCCTTTTTGAAGATAATCAATGGAACTATCATTGTTAAATCGCCCCTTTTAGTCAATTGTTTCGACTCTAGTTCGTGTCAGGTGTGAAGTGATGGACTCCTGTTTCATACATTGTTATGAATCGAAGCAAAAATTTGGTGTTTTGCTACAAAACATCACCAAACCCTCGATTGAAACATCCTCACGACGCTGTTTTTGTTTTATAATAATAATAATAATAATAATAATAATAATAATAATAATAATATTTTATTTCGTGCCCAACAGTACAAAACCACAACGGACACATACAATCAAGCTAAATACACTAAGCAAAGAACAATATGCAACAATTGAACGAAGAGATACACCCGTCCTCATATTAAAGTATTTCTATAACTATACATAGGTACATACATATATGTGCTACCTTATATATATATACGTAATATTAAACTAACTCCCCACAAAAAATGTCTTTATATAACATATCACCACAACGACACAGACGTGTTATGGGCGCTAGGTACATGACGTTTGTTCTTATAGAATCCAAGTAAAATGAACATATATTTCGCGACTTTTTGGCAGGCAGATAAAAAGGTACGCAAGAAAGCAACTCAGGACAGTCAATCCTGTTGTTAATGAGTCCGTAAAGAAACACCGCACTAGTGCGTTGATAGCGCATATGAAGTGATGACAATTCGTGTGACAGAAGCAGTTGTGCATGATCGTAGTTCCTCCTCGGATAGTCACCAGTCTCCTTGAATGTTAAAAATTTTAAGAAACGTCGCTGCACTCGCTCAAGTCGAAGTTGGTGAGATGTATAGTGAGATGATCGCTGCATATTCTAACTTACTCCGAACTAATCCATAATAAAGAGTTTTAATAGCAGCGCAATCAGTAAATGTTCGTGTGTTACGAAGAATGAAACCAAGAAGTTTGTACGCACTATTACACACTGATGTAACTTGTTGACCAAAACAAAGTTTATCATCAAACAATACTCCAAGATCTCTTACAGTATCCGATGAGGACAGGAGTTGGCAATGGAGACTGTAGTCATAGATAATCTTCGATACTTTCCGGGTATACCTGACGGCGCAGCATTTATCAACATTAAGGTGAAATTTATTGAGGATACACCAACCGCTAATAATTACTAGATTCTCTTGTAGAAGCCTGGCATCATGAAGGGATTCAATTTTATGAAATATTTTTAAATCATCTGCAAACGCTACATAACGGCACGTCAATGTTTGCAAGAGGTCATCCATAAATACCAAAAACAGAAGCGGCCCTAAATTGGAGCCCTGTGGGACGCCAAATGTTGTTAAATATTGCTTGGAGGAGAAGCCGTTATAAGTTACATAGTTGATTCTGCCAGTAAGGTAAGATGCCATTAGTTGCAGCAATGAAGCGGAAAAAGCCGATAGCACTCAACTTCTGAATCAATAAGGAAAAATCAATAGAATCAAAGGCTCTCGTGAAGTCGGTATAGATGACGTCCAACTGTGAGCGCTGATCAATAGTCTCGCAAATCGTTTGTGTTACGCAAGCTGGATTAGTAACCGTTGACCTACCCTTCATATAACCATGATGGTGCCAAGACAATTTGATTTTGATACTACTGTAAATGGAATCATATAAAATTTGTTCAAAAACCTTTGAGAAATTACTCAGTACAGAAATTGGTCGATAGTTGGTGATCATCTCTGGTTTGCCTTTTTTGAAAACTGGCGTAATTCTAGCAATCTTCCAAACCATTGGAAAGACACCGGATTTTATACATAAGTTATAGATAGCGCATAGCGGGATAGCTAGAACCACACGACAGTCTCTTAGGAAGAATGAAGGAATTTGATCCTCACCGGCAATAGAACCACTTCTAAGTTTAACGATGCTGTTAACAACCTCTGTCTGAGTAATAGTTTGTATATAAAAAGAATCGTGAGGGGAGCAAGTATCAGAAATACGGATCTCGTTGCTAGGTATAAAATTTTTAGCAAATGCATCGGCAAATGCATCAACTATAGTTTGTGGTTCGCTGAACTATTATGAGCAAACGCGGCACCCATTTTGTGCACAGCTTTCTCATGTCCAAATATTCAGTCAATATGCGATGTACAGAACTCGTTCGAATGTTTACCTCATCTGCTAGCTCGCTCACTTTCGGTAAACGGTCATCCAATACCATTTTGTGGATTTTATTCGCCCTTTCTGGCGTGGTCATCCCATTTGATTGTCTTGTCAGCTTGTACGGGCTCGTTTAAACTCTACCACCCAATGTTTTATTCTTGTAAAAGAGGAAGTAGACTCCTCCAGAATAGAATTTAGCTCAGCTTTGATATTGGTGGGACTGACACCCTTCAAATCAAAGTATTATATCACATAACGATCACCAATTTCTTCCATGTTTACAGAATCACTGAGATTGTTCACTATTGATAGCTTTCAAGCAAATACTAAACAACGTAGCGTCCCCAAACTTCAAACTTAAGCCTCATAAGGTTGGTACTTTCCACACTAGTACTTTTTAAAACTACAACCGCTATCTGGGACTATCCTCACAGGAGAACTTTTCCGCTTCTTGTCATTCTCATATCCTCCCTATAATGTTACATTTGGCAGTGCCATTAAACAGTTTAGATCCGAAGAACTGAGCCGCAGATACCTCGTTAACAAAACTATCGGCAACTTCAATACCTTCATACCCTCATGTGCTCTGACACCCACATCAAAGTCTTCTTGTTGTTGGCCAACTGCAATTACAAGAGGTGGAAAGCTTGCGAATCTTCTCGATGACATAATTTTAATAAAACGAAAGCTGTTGGTGTCATCGAATTAGACTGTAAGAAGTATCAAATTAACAATTCTTTTCCAATTTTTAACCTTGATCTCTTGTACCTGAAAAATCGGTTCAGAAATTTTATAGCTTGAAGATAAATACTTTCTCAAATTCTTTCGCATATTCCATTTGAGATACCACAAATTCATACTTTGTTCTCACTTTTTGTAGGTAGTTGCAGGAAAGCCATTTATTCAGAAAAGTAGAAAGTTGGTGGGTGGAAGTATGGTAATAACAACGTGTAAAAGAGAAACTTAGAAGCCGGAATAAGTTTCGTAATAAACAGATTTTCTCGGAATTACTCTGAAGACAAAAGTAATCTTTGAACCATACAGCAGATTCATGAAGTAGTTCGATTTGGAACGAAAAGAGATCAAAATATTCCCTGTCCTCCACCCAATGTTTTGAAAGTATTTTCATTCTGAAGATCTAAAGTAATCAAATTTGTTGTTTTATTTCAAGCAAAAGCAAGGGATGGAACAAGGCGCCGGTTACAGCCTGATTTCTTTGTAAAGTCTCTCCATTGTGTTAGTATACACTCCTGCATATCTGGAGTGCTTCAACTTTATAAATCTTTAAGTTTTCCTTTTGCCTCTGTTTGTCTTTGTTAAGTTTGTTTTCCATTGACAGCAACTACGAAAGCTAGAAGCATCACACTTCCATAACAACTTGCCTCCAAACTAACGGAAGGTTTAGTTTTGAAGATTAATTATGCGACAATTTGAAATCTCCGATTTTCGAAACAGTTTGTCTCCTAACCGGTAGTGACGATATCCACAAGAATCACACATTGAAAGCAACATTCTGCTCTCAAAATGCTGAGTCTTCTGAGAACTTCTGAAGAAGCTAACAGCACAGGCAGTGAATATATGATCTTTACAATTCCAACCACCTTTCGAATTTATAACAGTTACGTTGTTATCCTGAATGGGAAAATACGTAAAAGTCTAACTTTCGAGTAATGACCCATTTTCTTAGTACATTTTCTCCAATGATGATAAAATACTAATTGTCGAACTATGTACGAACACGTCCAAATTCTGGTAAAAGTGGGAACCAATTTGCTTTAAAACGTAAAAAGGTAACATGGCCGAAGAAAAACAAATGCTTTAAGTATCAGATCCAGTATTTAACCTTCCTATACTCACGCATACGGTCTGTGAGACCGATTTATATAGTATGTATACGTCTTTCATTTTGACGTGAGTATAGGAAGGTTAAATAATGTTTTCCAAGTATTTGGAACTCTGTTTTAAAAGTTACTGATTTATACAAAACGAAAATCTCTATATGTATGTGTTTATGTTAATTTCATCATTACTTCAATATTTTTGTGTCAGTTAAATCTGATAAATTTCGACAAAAATGAAATTGAATTATGCAGAAAACAAAAGCGAAAAATTATCCAAACCCAACATCGCAAACCTGTAATGCCCGAGGATTAGGATCGAAATAATAACCCGGATTTATTCCGGAGCGCATAAAAAACTTTTAACGACAACCGGAGTCGTTGTAATTAATTTTTATGTTTGCATGGCGTACTATTTTGTATTTTAATTAATCTGCCCCAGTGGCGTTCGTCGCACGGATACGGACCCGGCTGTCTAATAGAGCGTATAATTTTATCGCTTTATCATCTTTTTGCTCGCTTTGCTTCTGTTCTGTTTTGTTTCCGGTTAATACTTGCCGGCGCAATATGGACGATGTAATAAAACAAAAAAGGAGGATGATTTAACTTCGATAATAAACGCTGATTAAATATTTTTGTTCCGCCGTTATTAGAGTTGGTCGAAACGCTGATACTAGCACAAAGAAAATTTATCCGTCTCTTCTTTATTATATTCTTTGAAGCAGCAACAGATTTTTACGGCGTAAATAATTATAAAAGGGAGGTACATTTAATTACGTGACCGGGCAATGAAAACGTAATAAATAAAGGAAATGTGTTTCCTTGGAGCATTCGTGTATTTTATGGAGAGAAATATAAGTACCCCTATTTACTATAGTAGATTTGTATTTTGATGACCTACGGTTATCTCTTTTGGAGGATTTGGCGATTTACTTCTAAAAATCAATGGAAGGGGTATGTCTGTGTCAAATTGATACTCTTCTGGTTGTTCATCTCAAATACTTTAACTTTAACATACATATTTAGCATACTTAGATAGATGAGATGAATTTTCTAGGTGCTGTTAGTTCTTAGCCCATTATAACTCAGCGTTTTATTTATAGGACGGTTAGAATTGTATTTGTTTTTAGCAACTAAATATTAGTTAAACTTAATAGAAATTTTGCTGTGTATTATATACACTTGAATAAATTGTACTGTATTTTCTTCTGGTGATTTTCTTGAATAGTTTCTGAATAAAGAAACATTCAACTTGGTACTGATTTTCTTCATTTACTTCCAAATGGATATTCAATTGTAAACAATACGTATTGGTAAGTTGTATTAATTTTTATACGTTGCTTTGAAAATGTATATTTTAACACATAGTCATGTATTTTCAACCTAATTGTTTATAATGTGCATGTTATCGTTTGCCAAAGGAATCTGTCCTAAAAATATGATGCTAGCACTCAACGCTATCTAATTTATCGATGAGAAATTGTCATTGATAAAATCATTATGAAGAAACATAAGCAAAACGAAGAAGTGATATACGTTATTTTTATGTTTGGAAACTTGCCCTATCTATTCAAACCTCTCACTTATTTGTATAACATCAGTTTATAAGTAAAACTTCGTGCGGCTAGTGTGTATTATCGAATTATCCTCAAACATTTGAAAATAAATTTTGTTTACAGAAAGTAACATATCCATTTCTACACTTGCAATTAGTGTTATTATATTCTCGAACGTGTTTTGCTGTACAATAAATTCTAAATTTACTTTTTCCCTTTATTTGATACTTGATTATAGCTCATATTTTTTAAATATTCGTATATGTGTTGAAAATCCTTTTTTACAAGAACTGGAAGATATTGTAAATGATCCTAACTTTGTGGAAACCGATGATGTAGATTTAACAGTGTTACCACCAGATCCAGATTCACTCATAGATCAACTAGGTACTGCTGAGATAAAGGACGTACCGAAAGAAGTTCTGGTGCATTTCAAATCATCGGATAATTTCAATCAGCGTAAATATTACAGGTCTGGTGATAGTGAACTTTCACCTTGAGCGTCGAATTTTCAAAACAAAAGTACCGTAGTCAAGAAATCAAGAAACAGGCGTTACCTCACTAGGCAGACATTTGGCGGGAAAATAAAACACCATCATTTTATACAAAGCTGCCTCAAATACCTTCAGCTGGACCGTCAAATGTTCAAGACAAAGGTAACGTAGCGAAGAAATCGGGAAAGAAGCGTTACCTTACTAGAGTCATATTTTTGTAGGAAAAACACCACCAATTTATATAAAACTGACTCAAGTGTAGTGTAATTTTATGCCAAAAATGTTCTGTTCCATATCAGACAAAATTTCTATCGGCTTTTATCAGTCAGCCATGTCAAAATCTCTCGCTCCCTCACTCTGCATTCGTGTCTATGACTTCGTCACTAAACCCCATAAACACCACCAAATTCTATAGCATGCTATTAAGCTGCGATTCGAAGTATCGGCGCATAAAGTCGTATTACCTAGAGCGATTTACTTCATTTTCTAAAGATGATTCTGCATTATATTGTGAAATCACTCAACAAAGATCTTTCCTTGTAACTTGAAACGTTTTGGCTTTTTTCGGAATGGACCTTCTCACTCTTTCCGTTATCCTTTCTTTCTTTCTGCTTCATTTCGTATTGTTCTAGTTCTAAAAACCGGTTTTCCAATATATCTTGTGTATATATATATATGTATAGTATTTCCCATTTAAATTAGCTGTGTTATATTGGCTAGCAATGCTTTTTGGCACTGGAATATAAAGATTATAAAGTTTATGTCTTTAAAACTCTCGGATTTATAATAAGAATTACATGAAGTTTTACTCCGCACAACGCTATAATAACTTTATTATTATTATTTATTCCACCTCATTTGACCTTCTTTGTAAGGTGTTATTAGACTGATGTTATCCCGAGAGCCCAGCAGTTAAGCACAATATTGATTCAGTTTTTCGTGAAATAGGGACCCAAACCATCGAAAATGTTGCAAATTTCTGTTGCCAAGATAAGAGCTACTGCTAAGCTAGCCAAGGCAATCATTTGAATTAAATTATATTCTATAACTAACAATAAGTAGAAGGTTTACTATTTCCAATACATCAACAAACTTTGAAAAATATCGAACAGCGTTTATTTCTATATATTTTAACATTTTCAAAGAGTGTGGTTCCTCTTGTGGTTGTGTGGTTCCTATGGCCTACCACTTATAAGGCAATGTGGCATAAGATGTGATATACACACATACCGATAAGTTATAATTAGTGAAACTCTCGATAATTCCAAATTCAAGTTTACAAGAAGCTGTTTTGCAGGCCCAAAGTCTAATAAAGCAGTAAATTTCCACGCACGTTTAGACAGGTTAATCGACGATAAGTATAAAATATCCGTGTGCATAGAGTTAACACCAACCAAGTTATATCTGACCCCTAGCAGCATTTGGCTTCAAATGTTGATGACTGTTGGATATAAGAGCCCATGTACACATACTATTCTCTGAAACAAGCCAGTTATCTTGAAATTACATCCTACTCTTCATCATCTCAGCAAAGGCAGCTTTAAATTCGTTCTTCACTTGACATCCTTTTGCACCCAAGTTAAGCACTTTAGAGGTACTAAATCATATGCAACAGTACGGATTTTCTGACAGTATTGCATCATTTGTAGAACAAAATTCATCGCTAGATAATCTATTCGTACTAATATCCATAGAGCAATGATTCTACTAATCATCCATTAGTCTTTGTGCAAGCATATATGTATGTATGTGTTAGCAATTTATAACGGAATCCCGTATCTATTTGATCTGCGGTTATAAATAACTGTTTCGCGTTTATTAATTACCTCCGTATTGACCCGAAATCAATTCATTACGTTCGCAACGGCGTGCAATCGCGAAACGTGTGCTTGCGGGCGGACAATCCCACCCGTTCGATAAGTTCCATCAAATCATCGAGATCCAGTAAAATACGTAACGCTCGTATACAGAAGAGTTCTCCTCCGCGAGCTTTGTATGTATATGTATATGTATGTATTCGATTATATGAATTGCCCGGAAATCGTTCCGGGTAAAAAGGGCGGGTTCAGATCGAACCGAAGTTATACCTTCGCCACACGCGTCGATAATTTAGGACGCAATCAAGCATAACGATATCTTAACGGAAAAGGAAAAGGAATCGGTTTTAAAAAGGAAGAAAACGGGGGCGTATATTCGAGGATTATCTTTTTGGGTTTTGTTGGACCCATCGGTGGTTCGGATTATTGCAAATACGTTTTCGTGGATCTATAACAGATTTCTTTTGCTTTTCTTAATACAAGCCATATCCGGGAAAAGGTGCATCGATTTAACGTTTTGCCTCTAAATGTTGGCCTACACACACCGGGTATCGGAAAAATTTTAATGGGCCGTATTTTCTATGACGTATCATTAACCAGAATGGTGTTACAAATGCGGTCTCACCCCTAACCTCAGAATTAGGACTGTTTTTAAAGAGTATAATTTGTGTTTCAAAATATATTTATACAATATAATATTTCCTTACCATCGACTGAAAAGCTCCCAAAAAGCGGTTGTTTACTGGGTATCCAAATTATACAACAAATTGCCTAATGAACTGGAAACATTGGCCTATGGCAATTTTAGAAGAAGAGTGAAAGAAATGCTGATGGAAAACGAGTGATACAGTATAGAGGAATTCCTAGTCAATTAATGTGTCTATGTTTTGTTAGTCTTTTATCTCTGTCTGTTTGTGATATACTCCATTTTAACTTTTAACTTATTTATTTATTTTTTATTTATTGACTTATTTACTATTAAATGTACATGTGTTATTGATGTGACAATTATAGTATACATCTATGATGTACTATATGAACTAATTGACAAATTTCTGTAATGGTTTGATTAAAAATACATACATATTATTATTATTATTACTATTATTATCGAACACTTTCTGGTAACGTATCAAAATACTTCGCAATGAAATTCAATTTTGTGGTAAAATGGGAAGAGGAGGGTCTGAATGGCGTTTCTACAATTTATAACACTTCCTGCGTCATCTTCGGAGGAGCTAATTATGTTTTTAATCGATTCTAAATGTTTAAAATAGTACAGAGCAAGATCTATCCAACAACTGCTGAAGGAGGTAATGGGAGATGAGGACATTATCCTTTCTAAAGTATAATTCTGAATAGTGCTTTTAACAAGAGTTTGTTCAACAGTTCTAAAGTCGTGTCCAATAAATTCACAGGTGCGGTGCAGTGCATGACCCATACAACTAGTTTGTATTACATTAGGATAGAGGGCTATCAAGAGTTTATCACCTTTCAATATATTTGCAGCAACATCGATCACAAATGGGAGAGTACAATGGTGAACTTATTTTACCCCAGGATATTTTTTTCCAAACTGTCTATGATATCTATCACCGTCTCACAATTTGTTTTTATGATTACTGACCCAGCAATTTATTACGGTTGACCTAGTTTATTGGATTCTAGAGTTTTTACCACTACATTTACTATACAACGACCTAAAGTACCGATGCGACGGTTCCATCTGCGGTAATCCATAAATAATTGTTCTTAAGTTTGTAAGGAGGTATATTGGCACTATAAAAATGCTTCGCATAATTGCTGATTAGAGTTATCTATTTGCTGACCGTTAGATTTCGTAAGTAAATTTGTGTTTGTAAATGTCGCAAGTTATGCCCTTTACGTTCAGCCACGAAGATATTTTAGAACAAATATCACAATATACCTTAACGTTATCTGGAACGGCTAAACAATTATTCCCCGCAAGCCAATAATTTAAGATACCTTCCTTTGTTATTAATTTGAGAAGCCAGAAGCGATAGGTAACATCAAGAGATATGAGAAAATGAGGATGGAAACCTAACGATAAATAAATATAGTTTGCAAAAAATTGTTATAAAACGATAAAACGATTTGGGCATGCAACTACTAAGAAGAAAAATTTCAGAAATGAAAACACATAAAACAAAAGAACTTGAAGACAATTTCCACAACCAATATACGAGTACACCGGATCACGCCTGATGGACGCCTGAATAGGTTAAAAATTCCTCGCATATTTGATTTAAAACTTCATCTTGTCAGGTTTACCCCTGCTTGGATAGAAACTAATTTCTGCCACCAACTAGTTTTTATCTAGGCAGAGCTGAACCACGGAGGCTGGAATTTTAGAAATTTAAAGATCCAGGGACAGTGGACAGCTTGTATACATACATACAACATATGCCGAATAAAGTAGAAATACCACCGAAGTGTAAAGGAAGATTATATAGGAATATATAAAGTATTATGTAATAAATCAACGACGCTGAAAGGCATAAGGATTAACGAGTAGAAGAAGAAGTAATAGATCAATTTGTATAGATTGACCACTATATTTTGTACCCCGTCAACTTCGTTGAACATGCCTGGATAATCATTAGCTGCTTCAATAATAAGGCGTGGAAATCACTGCAAACTATTTGATAGAGATCAGAGTTTGGTTACCTTTACGGTAAGTTTTAGTAATTGCGCTGAATGGTACTTTATATAACAAAACAATAGTTTTTCAATTCCAATTTCAATAAAGGTCGATATTTGACAATTTTACCTAAACTATTGTTAAAAAGGTTAATAGTGACTTTTGAAATCACCTCATAAATAGTTCCAAATTTAAATAAATAGCACTTGGAAATTTCACTGAATCTCTTTGTGTAATAATCTTCAGGAGTCTACATACGAAATGAGAAGTCCAGTACTATGACGGTGTACATATTGCCCTAGAAAGTGCAAGCGCATCATTGTCCAAGCGCTACAGGTTGAAGGACTTCATGAATGGATAAAACGACGGAAACTGCTAGTAAAATCTGACCAGTGTAAAACTCTCAGATTTACACGGAAAAGAACCCTACCAAATCAATCTTTTCGTTGGAGAATGATTGTCAGTAGAGGGCTGATTCTCCGCTTTCTCATTTTCTACGTCTTGGTGTGAATCTTGAGTAGCTGGACATCGTGCTGTCACTGGTCCGCCGAAATTCTTCTCTGGACCTGAGGACCAGGACGTTAATTTATGAAAGATACGTGTGACCATTCATAACTTATGGAGCCCTAAGATGGTTCACAACCACATAAACCGTCTTGTGGTAACTTACAACAAGGTTCTGTTCCCAGCACCTGAGACCTCGAAGGCTCACTCGTGGGAGCAATGCTCGTGAGGATGAATTCTTCGGCTAATCTAGCAAGACAACTAACTGAGTTCGATCAGCGTCGCCCTTGCCTTAGTACATCATCAGGCGAGTCAAGGGGTGCGAAGTCAATATAAGAAATTCTGTAGCATGGACGATGGTGGTGGATGCAGGGAGATATTCGCGATCCCAGCAGAAAAGACAGTAGCTTTCTAATCCGTAGGATCCACATCTATCCCCTTGCTTTAACATCGCAGTGCATGTTTACCGGAGAACTAAAGGGCCCAATATACATTTGTTCCACACCTTGGAGAGGGTTAAAGTAATTTATTCTATGCGGGCAAGAACCGTTGTGCATTGACAACAGCTGCTGTGCTTCAGACTAGATGTCGGAAAAAATGTTAACCAATTAATCTCGAGATTTGAAGACACTGTACCGATATCACATGAAAACGTGCATATACAGCAGCCCCGAAACTTAACGTGTAGATGTGCAACGTGGGTATTCTTGGAGATGCAATTACTGGTCATTCCTTTATTCAACAAAATATGAATGGAAAAACTTATTTAGGAGTATAGTAAAGCGCGACTAAACATGTTATCCTCCAAAAGGTGGAGAACCAGCAACACGTAAAGGGAAACACGAAGACTTAATTAACTTTTAACAGGATGGGTCACCATCCCACGTAGTTCCCGTTCGACCATTTTTACTTGACAAATTCCATCACCAATGAATAGGCAGAAGAGGCTCCATGAACTGATCAGCAAGATCGACCGATTCGACACCTCCACAACTTTTTGCTTCGGTGCATTTGAACGCGACGGTTTATAAAATTCCGCGGGCGCAAGTTCGTAACCGTCTCATTCGAGAAAATAGTTCAAATCCGAGACGTACGTTCCAAAATGTGAAAACGGAGTTTCAAAATTGGCTAAGATAAGTGTTCACTTGAAAAATAGTCTCGAGACTGGACTCACAAATGTATATGGACCTGAGAGCTCTCCTCGAGACAAGCCTCTGCTGGTCGCAGACAGTGAACTTGACGCAAGTGGACATGTTCATTCCTGCTCTTGTGACCTAGCCTCCAGTCTTCCGGCACTGTTGAAGGGACTGCGACCTCAGACCTGAGACTCGATCAAAAAGCATGTACCAATTTTTATTTGAAGTTTTCAAAATAAATATAACTTTGATAAAATGGACGCACAAAAGTGGGCAGACGATGAACTAGGAACACCAGGGGGATATGATTAATGCTTACTTTAGCCAGAAAGCGAAGAGTAACCATTAATCTATCATGAGAAGAAATTGCATCACATAATTTTGTATTTTACTTGACAATATCGTGCTTTACTAAATTTAAAAGTTCAATTTGCACTGCAGATATCCGAATATAATTTGTTGTGCATTCTCCAACCGCATCTGATTTACGAGTTTTGAAGAAGCTCCCAAGTCATTTCGTCGATCCACCCATTTTCTTATCCAACACTTCTTTCTTTTCGCCTTTCGTTTTTGTACAATTTTATACGCAATTAAAAATCTAGGACCTGACGTGAATCCATTTTGCATAAAAACATAAATTTCCGATCGTCACTCAGCAGTCTCAGCAGACTGTGCATTGACTCCCAAGTCGACATCGAATTGTCCTTGTCTCAAGACTACAGGCCCTGTCGAGTTTCCAACAACTACCTCCAGACCGTAAACGATCTCATATGGACAACAGCCTGAGACCAACCTCGAGACTTTCTCTCGACGTTTTGTCTCAAATGGGCACTTAGCTTTACACTGTTACTTAGAAAAGAACGGTGTATATTTCGCATAATTTATGAAATAAAATGCTTCTATATGTAAAAATAGTAATAAATTTAAAACAATTGTCTGGCGTGGTATTACCCGTATCCCACAACAATCATACATCTTACTATTAAATCAGTTAATACCTACTTATCCTAATTACCTTTGTCGTGGTATCAATAAGAACATTCCTCAAAAGCTTTTGAGCAATCTGTCACACATGATCAGTTGGTATTTAAGATTCTGGAGTTGGGTTGGCTGGAAAACAGGGAGTTGGTGGGAGCGCCATATTGGTATCATAATTTTGCTTCTCTCTTCATACTACCGAAATGGTTACCAGCATTCTATAATACGCCTCGTTGTTGTTGTCAACTACACAAGTAGTACATCTACATTTACATCAGTTCAGTGCATGCCAATGCTCACCTGACATTGTAACGCTTAATAAACAATGAATGACTTTTAACATGTCAGTTTTTTGTAACCAAAATGTGTGTCGTCTTGTGCATGTTTTACTACTTCCTCGTAAAGATAAATTTAAAACCAAATTCGGATATGGAAACGTATTTCGTTTATACGACTGCGAAGCCCACGCGAACGCTCTCTTGAAAAAAAGAAGGAATGAAGATCCAATATTAAGACGTTCTGGTTCGTTTCAATTTTTCACAAAATTCCAATTTGACATAAACGCCAATTTACGAACGAATTTTCCAGTTATAATGACACATATTAGACACACATCACCAAAAAATTGTGCTAGTGAAAAGGAGTAAGATATACCGGTCCTCAGATGTACCTTAAAAGATTATGTCCTCGATTGGTAGATTAATAAAACGTGGCTTGGAAAATTATCCAATCACAACGAACGCTTTAATATACGGTTCCATGTTTGCTACGGCTGAATGTCTAAATCAAACGTTGAGCAAGAAAATTTTGACGAAAGAACCCGAGCCCTACGACGTAGCAAACATTAAACGGTGCTCCATTTTTGGCACCTTAGGGCAAGGGCCTATGATGACAATCTGGTATAAATGGCTTGATGGGAACTTTCCGGGAACAAAACCAAAGACTATAATCAAAAAATTGGCTCTAGATCAGTTTGGCTTCACACCAATCCTATACGTAGTCTTCTATATAAGTATGAGTATAATGGAAGGACGGGAAAACCTACTGGAGGAATTGATCATTAAGTTTCCTAAAACGTTTCTCGTGAGCTGTTTATTCTGGTTCCCCGTACAAACCGGAAACTTCGTGCTAGTGCCACCGATGTACAGAGTAATTTACATGGGATATGCTGCGTTCTTCTGGGTTACTATTCTTTGTTACATCAAGAGTGAAAAGTCAAAATAATAAACGAGAAAATTGGTATAAAAATTTGGTGTTGCCTTTTTTGAATGAAATTCCATAATGCGCATGTCAGGAAGTAGTTTAATACGTGAGTCACTGAAAAACCTTTGTGGGAGCATTTGCTAGTTTCTTTTCAGAAGTCGATTGGCTCCCCTAGTTGCTAATACCATTTTGCTTATGCAAATCTAAAACATCATCCTCACCGTCGAGACAGCAAGAGCTATCCGATTGAACACTACCCATTAACATACATTGTTCACACGACATACGATATGGTTATCCAATATTCAGAGATGCAAATATTCCCGGTAAACCGGACAACTCATGATATTTGCGCAATCCATATTTCTAATTATCGCAGATCGGCATGAATATGTACATACTATTGATGCGTACGTATGTATGTACGCACATAACTGCATGAACCGACTGCAATGAATTTCGAGTCGTCGAAGTACCAGCAAACGAGCCGCGGGGCATCAACAATACCATGTTAATATCACGTGATGCGAATAAACACGGTTCCGGAGTGAACACAAAGCGAACAAATTTGCGGAAGACCGAAACAATAGCTTATTAGTTATATGACTTAGGGAAAACGCATGCATTATGTATACCTAATGCAATATCGATAGCTCCCGGATATACAACCTCTAGAGCAATGGTAACTGCTCCACGGGCATATCATTTTTTTCGGTTTTACCTTTTTCATAATATTTTGGAGCAACTTTCTGTTGTTTGAGTCCACTACATTTTACTACTACTATTTTACAGTAATCAATGCTACATTTCTTCTTAGCTCAACAATGATTTCACTTCTGAAACAAAATATGCTTAATTCTTTGCAAATTACTACAAACAAAAACACCAAAATACTAACCAAACAAAACCAAAGTTTTCCAACTATAACAAAGAACGAAAGCAATTTCTCCTATGAGGAGTATATAACAGACGCTTGAAATCCTTTTGTGGTGATGGAACTAATAATAAATCAATGTTGACAGAGGGAGAATTTCCTAATTAAGTAAGTAAATCACAAGTAAAACTTACACATGTATCAATAACAACTCATCATTGAATAATAAAAATCGGAGGAGTGACAGCATCAATCCGATTTACACTACTTAATTATAACACATCATCCACCTTGTTAACAAACTCAACTAATAATATATAACTGGAAGACGTACTACAGGAGGAATCTATTGGCTCTTATTAGAGATAATTGAGGGGATTAATAATGTCTAACGCAGTAACACCTGCCTTGAAGGCCTCGGCTTCCAGATTCAGAGTTATTTCTTTCCACTCTCTTCGATCTTGTGCGCTGTCCCTCCAGTCCTTTATTCCGATCTCTCCCAAATCTCTTTTAACCACCTCCAACCATCTCCTTCTTGGGCGTCCTTTTCTCTTGTTCCCACCTTCCCCAGCCTGTTTTGGCATTCGAATTATGTGTCCTACCCATCTTAATCTTTGAGCCCGAATCTTATTTGCAATACTTGGAACATGTTCATTACCTCAGCATTTGCTCTTCTCCTCCATTCGCCCTCAACTGTTTTGACTCCCCCAAATATATTTCTCGGCACCTTTTTCTCCCAAGCCTGCAGTTTGTTCTCTTCTTGCTTGGTCATTACCCATGTTTCGCTCGCATATAGTAATTCCTTGATTTTAGAATTGTTGTTAGGGACCCCAGTGCTCTACTTCTTTTTCAAATTATTTTGTCTATTTCCATTTCTCTTTGGGCCCTGCTTGTCACTGTTACTCCAAAGTATGTAAATTCCTCCACTGTTTGGTTGTTGTATTCCTTTTGTCCTGCTTTAATTTTCTTTTCTTTTGTCACCTCGGCATGCCTTTGCATATATTTTGTTTTATTTCGTTCACCATACTTTCTTGCTTCTTGCTCAAAATATTAAAATGCTTTTTCGAACTCCCTTCTAGATCTAGTTAAAAGAGCGACGTCGTCTATGTATGCGACGCATTGGTTTTCATGATGAAAGATGAGTCCGTTTCTATGAATTTTACCTCCTCTAATGATTGCTTCTAAAGCCAAGTTAAATAAATCGGCCGACAGCGGGTCACCTTGTCTTAGTCCTGCTAATATAATAACCACCCAAAACAAATCCGGTTACATCAATTACGCCGCCATTTCTACTGACCTGACTATAAGCCCTCTGAGCAAACAACTCCGACCGCCATAAGCAATAAGATGGAGACGGTACTAATGAGTTTTTTTAGAATATTATCGGTATTTAGCATTACGTAAGAGGAAAGATCAGAAACTAAGTTACACTCATGCCGTGTTCCTGCACTAAAACGAGTGAAATAACATACTAACACTGCCTATGTTGTCTTCCTATTTATCAAGTGGTAATGCTGTATGGTACTCATTGTCAGTGTATCAGTCGTATAGTGGTTTCAATCGAAGTTGAATTGCGTTCAGTAGTCCGACCTTTGTGAGCCACTAATTGTAATCGTTGTGAAATTTATCGCAAAATTGCCTAAGTGTACGGTGCAAATACAATGTCACCCCCACGATAGCGTAATGCCGCCAAATGTTGGAAAAGGAAAAAACAAATTTGATTGACGTCATGGACGCCGTTAAACTGCAAACACGACTAACAACGCAGAACGCGTGAATGGAACGATTCTAATTGATCACCACGTAAACATTCGAAAGATTTCAGGTACATTAAACATCTATTCTGGTAGTGTGTTTGCGATTATTCACAGCTACACGGGTTACAGTAAGATATATGCGAGCTGGTTGCCTTGTCTTTTGGCCGACAACAACAAGAATCAATGCTTCCGGTCTTCCCTTTCTTTTCTCCAGCATTATTTTGGAGATAGTCCTATGATTTCGGGAGAAATCATTATGGAAGATAAAACTCGGAGCGAAAGAAGACAAAAGAATTCTCTACACCCAAGAAACGTGATAACAATTTTACAAATTCAAAAGATTATGCTGACCGGCTTCGCGATTTCAAGTAAGTGAATTTATAGCCTGTCAATCAACAGTCAACGCTGCACCATGCTGTGTAAACCCATTAACAATTGAAGACCTGGAAAATTTAATGGTGGTATGTTTTTTCTTCACGATAACGCTACTCCTCATTCAGCTAGTGTCACTCAGGAGTTGTAAAATTACTAGTGTGAAATGTGGCACCGTCAGCCTTCTAGCCCTGATTCGACCCTCTGCAACTACCACTTTTTTGGGAATCGCAAGCGAGATCTGTGAGGGAAGCGTTTTGATAATGGTGATGAAGTGAAGAAGACGGTCCTGAAATGGTTAAAAATAATTGTGCGAAATTTACATGAAAGTGGAATAGAGAAACGTCTCGAAAGTCTCACGGTATGAGAATTGTAGATTTTGTTGAAAATATATACATGTATATATATGTTGTTTTCTTTTCAATAAGAGTATTTTTCCCGTAAATGATGGTTCCTTTATAGGCAGGAAGTGTAACTTAATCTCTTATCCTTCCTCATAGGAAGTGTACTGCACCAAGCACAGATAGACCTATAAAGCACCATAAAATGTTCAAGAATATATCAGAAACTTATTTCGTTCACAGGCACATTGCTTAAAAACTCTTAAATATATTACTGAGGAAATATTACTACAATAGATAGATAGATAGATATATCTATCTATCTATCTATCTACTACAATAAATGTAGTCGCGTTTTGATATCACTAACATAGCGATTTGCGTTATATTTCGTTAAACATAGCAATTTAGTAACAGTATATGCTAGGGCATAATAAAAGGAAATATTCAGGGGAGCTGAAGTTGGCTTGGATATAATTTTCAGTGAATTTATAATTTGGTATTGAAATCTGTAGTTGGCTTTCTATCGGTACTCATGTCCATGTATATTTCTTGATGACATCTATTCGCACTTCAGTTTCCATAATCGTGTGTTTCCAGATTTCTGGCTGAAATTCTTTATCGTTTGATTCCCTTGGTTTTGCGAAAGATTAGAGGTTGTTACTAGCCTTTAAAGCTCTCGTTAAAATTATAAATAACAAAGGCAAAAATACAGTGCGGATAACCCACCTCGTTGGTAATGACAAAGGCGATCCAGGCCGCGCTAGGCCGGTGAAAACGACGTAGGTTAAGGTTCGTGAAATATATAAGGGGCCATTCTCCAATTGTGAAACTGGATCACCTTCAGGCGCATGGAGTTGGAGAGACGCTCTGTAGTAGATGGTACGCAGTGACCCGAACAGTCTATATTGAAGTGTTTAGGAATTTAAAATTGACATAAGCAAAATAAAAGTAGAACTGAGGAGAGTAATTTGACGTTTAACAGCACTTTATTATCACTTGCCGCTTATAACACAAGCAAAGAAAAGAAAATCAATGACGCTAGTGCACACGCTTCTGTAGCCGATGGAACTCCAACGGCCTCACAACCACCTTACAGCTGACCGCAATTATAAAATACCAATACTTCCCCCTTAAAATAGTTATCAAATTAGACATGATATAACTAATAAACGCAACAAAAAAAGAAACCCTCTGTACTAGAAAACAATCTGAATTTCCACGCTTAAAATACTAACAAAATTAAATGTTCACAAACGTAAAGAAACCCCTGTATACTTGCACACAATTTCTAAAGTAAGATTAAGATTGGTTACGAGTTTCTAGGGAATTGTTTTCCAAGAACTCAGCGATACAAAATATAATTAAAAGTAAATAAGACTTAGCGTGATGCAGTTTTCCGTGGTAGACTTTGCACGGCGTGGTTTTCAGTATACAGACGGAAGTGGCCCAAGATGGCGGGTTTTTATCGACCGTGAGGGAACGATGGAAAAATTATATTCTAGCTCCTACGATACTTATACCAGCCTATACTAATTATATCAGGCTTTACTAGATCACATTAGTTCTCTACTAGTTTACACTAGCTCACACTAGCTCACTACTACTCTACTACCCTATAACAAGTTGAAAGAGAGACATTAAGGCATTGAAATTACAAAAAACAGTACTATTTCCTTCCCTGCGTCAGAAATCTGTATAATCCTCGACAACGAGATTTAGAATAAAACGGAACAAGACTTAGGTATGGAAAACCAACTGTGCGATCGCCACGTTACAAACGGAATGAAAACCACATGCGCATACAATCGACGCAAGCCGTATCATCGAATCAAAATTACGAACGCGGTACATTGAAGCGATCATAGAATATTAAAACAGGAAACTGTAACAATGTAGAAAACCTAAGAATTGGCTGTAACAATGTAGAAAACCTAAGAATTGGCTGTAACAAGGTTGTCCCATTGTTTCAAGCCCTCCAGGAATAAGTTAAGAATCCGTCAACCTCATAGATTTACACTACTTTTTTTTATCAAAAATGGATTCGTAAATAATTTCCTTACTAAAGAAATACTTTCCCCACCCCCAGCTACCTCCAAAAGCATCATCGACTATTGAGTTACAGATAATGTGGAATCTTGTAACGACGTATTCGGAGGTTCAGCCGCATGTTCTTAAAATAAGTAAGTAGGTTTTAAAGAAGCCGCCCATAGTCTTACAAGGGGAACACCACCATGACTTCGCTTTTAATTTTGAGAGGTCTTAGATATATTATAGGAGCACCTCCCCTGAGTATCTGGTTCACGGCTTAAATCGCACTTCACAATGGTTCGGCTGGTTCTCGAGGAGATATACCTGTGACTTCCCTGCATTCTTCATATACTAGTAACTAAATGTATATATATATATATATATATATATATATATATATATATATATTTCGTGACCTTTTATACTTATCTTATATGATAGATCTCTACCACTAATAGGTCAATAAAACAAGGCTGGTTTGAACGATAGTTATATTTTCAGAACGTTTACAAACGTTTTCGGAACACCTTCTTCAGTGAAAATATAACTAGACAAATATATTAACAAACATTTTTAATAATAATGTTTGTTTATATATTTTATTGCGAACCTTTCATTTCTTTGGCATATATTGATTAAATATAAGAATCAACATAGAGGAAAATTTTGACGTATACTCTTCACATCCAACTTAGAAGAATAAATAATTAAATCACACCAATTGGTATTTAATATTGCTACGCATAAGGCTTTAAAATCGGCTTTACTGAAGTAATATTCAAACCAATCTGCAGATACAAAGTTGGTATTTAGAACGCAATTAAGTTTTAGTTCGTAGCAAAATGTTGTAATGCAACGTTTAGTCTAACTAATTCGTTCTCTTAAATAAGAGTAATTCAGGCTGAATTATTCTGTAGAAGATAAGAATGACGCAATCGCCAAAGAAATTCCCGGCATTATTCCTATGTCTATAGGGGATCAGTTGGAGATCGTTTAGGATGTGGGTTATTTGTTCGTTCTAAAAGCTTTAAAAATTGCAAATTAAATTTCTAACCCATCACGAAACCCATTTCATTTTTATACAGCATAAAATTAAGCCGAATTAATAGCTTTACAGAATCGTGGTGAATTTTGCAATTTGAATGGAGCACTTGTATAAAAATTGAAACAAACTGGTTTGGCGGGGAAGTTTATTGTGACATTAATGGATTGCATCGACCACGAATTTAAATTGATTAACTCGATTTTTTCCTTGCTTTGGTTTTTTTTTTTTTACGCTAGTACGGGTAACAGCGAATTATATTTCAAATACCTCTGTCATCATTTTCAACCACCAATCCATGTACTTTAATCGGTTATTTTACCTGAAATGTAGTGCCTGTATACAACTTCGTTAATCGTAAACGTCCAGTAACCCAAAAAGATGGGGTGTCCAACACATATCTGCACTCGCAGCGTACGTTATTCGATCATAGCTCTAAGCAGATCGTCCTCTAATCCATACATTTACGTGTAGAAATGGTAGGAGTACTATATAGAACATATCGACGTTCCACTGCAAAGCGGAGACCTGGTGCATTTCCTCTTTGAAACGTTTCCGGCGTAATACTGTGTGTCGATGGTAAATACGAACAATTGTCTGACGACAGCAAGTGAATCCTATTCGATAGTCGTAGCGGCGGACAAGTTCTGGTTAGCTAAGTTTCTGCATAGAATACGAGAAATTGATATTTGCACTGCGCTAATGTTTGTTCAAACAATATCAATACTAATTTAGATGTATTCGTGTGTATTGTGTTGACACAAATGCGATATGCGATTTTCTCAGGAAAGTCCAAAATCCGCCCAAGGAATGTTGAGATTTCTCCTCGTCTTATTTTATCAAATGGCATCGAAACGGAATGAAAAGTGTGTATGTAGATTTCTAATTTAATATTATCCAGTCTCTTTCATCGTTTCTCTCTTTTATTTCAATACATTAAAATCATACCTGAACAGACGAAGATTCGAAATTAAGTCGAGACTGCTATTTCTAATCATTAACAAATGCGACCCGCATTTATACTCACAGTGTAATAACAACAGACGCATTTCCCACCGACACAAGGTAGATCCTGTGATCGTCACACTTCACTTGCAAGAATATTTAGATATACTCTAAGCATTGCTAATGGGAACGGAGACAATTCCCAAAACTCTGTAACCTTTGCTAAAGATATGGGAATTTGCGGTATAGGGGAAGATTGTTGGATTAGCTTAAGTAGCCTATCCAGAAGGGAACACAAGCTCCAGTAAACTGAGCAATGCTGATAGTGTTCCTCCAAGAAAACTTTAGATTTAAGAATTTGGGACTGATCATAATTATGGTTTCATATTACGAACGATTTTGTATACGTCAAAATAATCGAGAAACATACGCTGCCCAGCGATCCACCATGCAATCTGCAATCTAGAAATATCGCCAGTAAGTAAATGATAAATCAGATTAAATGGAGGTAACTCAGTTTACATCTAGGTACTTCAACCTATCCAGTAAACAAAATTAGAAAGGATTTGGCCATCTGAATTTGAGCCCAACTGTGGTGAACCCGAATCTTCATGCCACTTCATGTTTTCAAGTGAGTTTGTGAGAAACATAATGGAAAGGACAAACGGAAGTTTGTTACCACTTTGACTCGGACCTGAAAACTAAGTGGTTTCATTCAATGAAGAGAATATGAAGAAAAGAAAGTCTTCCCCATGACTTTCAGATAAAAGCTTGCTTCAAATATATATTTGGAGTCATGCAAGTCAGTGCGTTAGTGGTGATAACTATTTTGTTTGAGTAAGAAGCTATCGGGGTTGAAAATATTACTTTCATTTTATATAATATATCTACATAAGTGGTACACTTTACCGAATATGTGGCTTACGTCAAAGAATGATTGATTGATTACATATTCGAGATCCGAAAGCACTCCGAAAGCCTCTACTATCCTTAGCGGAAACCAAATTAGCGATTTGGTGTCAAATCGTGAGGGCCAATGTCTTCCTTTGGTCAATTATGACTTGGGTCTTTCCCTAGCTTTCGTACTCTAATTATCGGAGCTGTTTTGAATGGGTTACGTCAGTATTTCCTTTCTTAACACGAAGACAAAGACGCACGTTGACTGTAACTGCTTTCTTTGCAAGCCGTTCAATAATTTTGGTGTAATTAGGTCAATACGTCTTCTTTTATGTAAGTACGTCTTTTATTTCACTACATATGTTACTGGTCTCTTCTCCTATTTCCATCCGTAGGTTACTTACTTAGCAGTGTAACACACGATAATAGTTAAGTCATTAGTTTCCTCCTCTGAAAATTACAGCTTCGGTGATAGGTTTGTGGTTTTCTAAAATTATCTACTAGTAGGTGCCCCAATTGTAGGTAACACATAGATATCCTTTCACGATTCTAATAGAAGATATATCTACTTCAGAAACAAGACCACCTGGCCACGCGAATCCTGATTCTCTGCCAACTTATACCAGCTGAGAGACATCATATCCTCACTTTCATTTCCATCTGAAACATTCGTCAACTTCTCTAGCTGGCATGGCGATTTACGGTTAATATACCTCCTACGACTCAACAGTCTTGCATCTCACGATAGGAAGACTCAGGATTAAGTGAGGTGAAGATACCTCCTATGTCTTTTAGAAATTCAAGCGGACTCCGGGAGTGAATTCAAACGAGCTGAAGAAGTGCTCCAGATAGTTTTATAGTTGTAAAATGTAAGCGTTGATTTTTCGTCAATAATTGTTGTCCCCATTGTTACGGGTATGTGGCTGTACGCTGCGATGACATTTTGCTTCTCTCAAACTTGTGTCAGCTCTTGGCTCTCAGTGGTAACTGGGCATATACCTTCCTAACTTTGATACTCATGACTCGCAAAATAATATTGCAAACTGTTCATCCTTTAAATGTATTAGCAGTAAATTGCTGATATCGTTATTTCACATAGGGTGGTGAGTATCGAGACAGCGGGGCGTAAAAAGAAATAAAAAACCGATCATCCTTTTACGGAAGTTTATGTGTGGAATTATGTGTGGAATTCCTTATCAAGCAGTAGAAACCGGCATGAAAAATTTGTTAGTTAAGTTATTGATTGGGCACTGTAGTCCCAACAAACACCTCCACATCATGGGGCTAATGGACGAACTAATCTGTAGGACTTGTAGCGAAGAGAAGGAAACATGTCCTGTGTAGGTAACAGAGATTGAGTAGTGTAAACACTTTGAATATCGGTTCCTGCAGCCGGGAAAAATAATGAATGTTCTTATTAGCTTTTATCGAGGATACATACCTAATGTAATTAAGAGGCGCAATAAGTCATTGAACTTCAGTTCAGTGGGCCGGGAACGACATCCTGGCGTGATAAAGAAGAACGCTCTGATCACATTCATATTGTGTATGTTGCTGTTCTACTGTTGTCCTTAACTGATCCAATAGTTTTTTCAATTCATCCAAAGATTTGAAAAATGTGCTGGTTGTCTTCATGTTGACTTGTGTTTGATCACATTAGAATAACTGGGAGTTGGGTTCTTTGCAGTCCATTGTATGTGAGGTTCATCAGTTCCTTTGGCAGTATACGCAATTTTTGCATAAACTATAGTTTGCACTGTTTACAGCTTCTTATCAAAGGGTGTTGTATAATTCTTTAGCCGAGCTGGTGTCGTAATACTAAAAATTATTATTATTCATACATATTCCTAATTTTTTTGTCGTTATTTTATGATTAACCGAGATTGTTTTTATATATTTACAGCGTGTCTACTCCATGTTGTGGTACTCGGTGAATAGACTGACCACTTTCTACACTTCTACTTACACAACTTCCATCTCTAACGAACTTATTTATCGATAACATAATTCCAACCCATACGCACGAATTATATATCTTTTATATGACGTCTAGCCCCGGTGCCTGTCTTGAAGGTTCAACCATAAATTCGAATCTGAACCGGGACGAAAGTGATTTTCGCAGCCGTGAAAATCGCACAGTTAACTAAGTTACACACCATGGAGTTGCTGTTAGGTCGGGCAACAGCTGCGAACGAAGCCGGTGATTGATTTTTGATTTATTGCTTAATTTGTAAGAAAACTGTAACGGATGATGGGGAAAATCTAAACAATTTATTAAATATGGACGAAGCCGGCTTCCCGCGTTCTTCTTTTACCGCCAATTTGTTTCCGTCATTGTAGATATCGCTCAGGCGGAAATAAATTCAGCAAGAGAACGCTAGCATGTAGTCAAGTTCACTTTGATGGATGCATGTTTACGTCATCTATTTGGGCTTGATAGAAAATCCTGATTAACGTTAATCAATTTTTGTGGCTCGACACGCGAATTTTCTGTACTTGCGAATTTATATATGGAATGTTTTTTAACGAGTAATTTCTTCCAGAATATTTTAATACAATTGTAGTGCTTGATGAAGATAAAAAGCCGATTGATATACCGTCTATTAGTACTGAGTGCAGATGGCAGTACGAACAAAAACATAAACGCCAAAACTGCTGCAAATTAGTTCTTTAAAATAGCAACCAAACTCTAATTTAACCTTTCATATTTAAGTAGTAAAAGAAAGGTAGTTTTGTAATGAAATTTTGTTTATATCCCTCGTGTATGTAGATATATCTACGTCACACATATGACACTATATTACCATAACATTTTACATGCCATAAATGAGGTTTGTCCTCCGTATCCAATTCTTGCGCATTCATTCCTTTCCTTATTAACATAACGGCGCTGAAATTTAACGAAGGCATTCCAACTCTGTACAATCTACTAATACCCACGAAATTACGCCTTTCATGACCGAAGTGCGACATCCGGAATGATGCGTCGTAAAGAATGGCGATTTGCGGTGTAAATTTCTTTAAAAATAATGAGAAAATTTATGTCGATGAAAACGAAGGAAGTCATCTTCGAAAATGTACGCTTAATGCTCGAAATGTAATAAGCTGGCGGTGTAGTAAAAATTCAGGATAATATTGTTAAGGACTCTTGGATGCGGCGTAGGTAATGTAACGGGGTACAAAAGGAATATTCCGGAGGTCATCCAGTTAACCTTAGAAAGGTTTAGTAAGGTTTTAGAGGGAGAAATAGTCGCTATAATAAGCGATATCAAACTAACAGTATTTCTGAGTGTTGTAAGTTGTGTTGAATTTAATTCAATTGGAAAACTAGTTTCAAAAAATACTTGAAAAAGTAAAAATTACAAATGAATAAAAACGTACAACATCTACATCACTTTCCAGTAAACGGCCTATCACTGTTAGGAAGCAGAAATGTGACATCAAATTTCTTGGATGTATGAAGTTCAACAGTGTTACACTAGACGAACCGATTGGCATAGCTGACGTATTTGCAAGCATCTTTTCAAGATCATATCAAACACGTACTATACCTGATGGGACCCTACATCCAAAGGACGTATGTATACACCAACATATCCGGTACTTTACACCTGACAAAGTATTTCAGAGCACAGAAAACCTTAAGTCTAAATGGACGTCGACTAGAGATGTTGAGTTATTAAGGATTGCGCCCCTGTTTTATGTGAATCCCTTTCCGTTATTTTTCGCAATCCGTTTCCCTAGCCATTGGTAAGTTGACAGACCCATAAGCATACTCTTTAATTCTGCAAAAATATTTGAATTTCTTATTTACTTAAGGCTTTACACTAATATAAAGCCATACCTTTCCATCCATCAGCATGGTGTTATTGCCGGTCGGTACAGAATTACTAACTTGTCTGTTGTGGTCCAGTATATTAGCCAAGCTCTCGATAGACGGCAACAGGTCGACGTTATTTACACGTACCTTTTTAAAGCTATTGGCACTATCGACCATACCATCCAACCATTCAACTCAGCTTCGCTTTGTTACTCTCTTCCTACTGTCGATTTCTTCCTATCTCAGTTGTAGATCGTAGTACGTCAACTATACCGGCTCTACTTCCAATTCCTTATTGACTCTGTGAAGTATACCACAAGAATCAAATTTAGATCTCTTGCTTTTCAATATCTATATTAACGACCTATTAGATATTCTAGACTGCGTATAATGTTGATCACTTAAAAATATTCACTACTGTTCAATAGAATCGGTTTATACAAAATAAATAAAATTACCCCAACCACACCTTTCGGAAAAAATTCAGATACGTATTTCGGCAACTAAGTTGCCATCCTCAGTGGAACACTGCGGAATTCGGTATCACTAGCAAATTCGGCTAATGCCCAGGACGAATACTGTACAACACTAAAGCACTGCACAATAAACGTCACACACTGAACGCACGAAACACACCAAAACACTGTTGACACTGAGAATCAGTTTGAATATTGGGAAGTGTGCTATAGTTACATAAAAGTGTCATGAACTGCGCATGTGTGGGTATAATATAAATGATCAAAAGTTATACCTATATATCCCGAAATTCCAGCTTTATGCGTGATGTCTGACTCACACCTATTTTCTGATCACTTCTTTGCTATTCCTAGATCTGCTCTGAGGACTTTGGGATTTCTCACTCGTACAAGAAATTACTTCACTTATTCTTTCGTTGTCACTTCTTTATTTTTTCTTTAGTTCGCTCTAAGGTAGAATATGCCTTCAAGTCTGATGTCCCTTATTATTTATATCAACAACTTGCGCTGGAACATGTTCACCTCTTTAAAATCTTTTAAAATTGGCGGCATTTACCCGCAGAGAGATCCAGGCATAACTTTACGTCTCTTGTAGGGAGAAGAGATGGACCTAGCTATAAAAATTTAATATAATTACTGTATGGTATTGTTGATGCTTCCCTCTTGCTATCCAAATCCATTTGCCACAGTACGGTATCAGACTTATTACCACTTTCATCCCGCCTACAGATAGAACTGACATACTCAAAGAAGCACCATTAACGGTTGCGATCAGAAATGTAGAGCATCCATTTTATACTTAAATCTTACGCATACACATATATAGAATTACTAATAAAGTAAAATGTAGAGGGCTCTCTATATAACAACCTAATGAATTAAGTGTGTTGAAAGGGAATTAACAAGTAACCGCGCAAAGTAAGCACAATTTGCATATGTCGGTGAAGAGAATTAAGCTTTGTCAATAGCAGACCACAACTGCAAACTAATTAGTTTCGTCCTTATTAGAGCTCGTCACTACAGTATACCGATCTACGATTGACAAAATATAATTTCCATCTCAATGAGATATCGATGTATCACCTGCAAATTATATCTTGTCAATCGCAGATCGATATACTGTACTGACCAGTCCCAATAAGGACGAATATAGTTAGTCTGCAGTTGCGACCTGCGATTGACAAAGCTTAATTTTCCTCACGGATTATTGGCATATGAAAATTGTGCTTACTTTGTAAGCCTTGCACGATTACTTGTTAGCTGTCTTTTAACGCACCTAATTTATTAGGTCGTTATATAGATAGTCCTCTACATGTTATTTTACTAAAATGTTGGTTCTTGAAAATAGTTTACTATATATAGAATTACTTAGTTTTGACTAATTGTTTCCCTTTTCTTGATTTGTATTCTTTATAAGTCCCACTTGCTGATTTTGTAATTGTATCTGCACTATGTGTTTATTGTTATTTGCATATATATTGTTAACTACAAATAGAGTGACTAAGAAGGGGGTCGGCAATCGTTGGAAATAAAAAGAATAATTGATGGATTTGACTGCTGGAAGGTGAATGTGAAGCAGTGCTGTGCAAAGAAAGAGTCATAAATCAAACCAAGAAGATCACGTATTTATTTGATTGATATACAACAGATATAAAACGAGCACTACCGTTTGAAAACGTTTATTAATAATATGAACTAATTACACAATTCAAGCAAAAGTAAAAATAAACAATAATCAAATACAATTGAAATTTGGAAAATGCACCGCAGTACGTTTTATATATGAAGTACGAGGTGTCGAGTAATAATAAAAGAGAAAACGAGGTAGATTAGAACGATACAAGGTGATTTACTGAATATAGAAAAAAATGTAAAAAATGTATTTAAATAACTTTCCTTTAATTAAATATAACACTCAGATGTTGGCTAAAATATTAAGAAAGCAATAATTCAAGTGCTTATTTAAAATGAATGAATCACCTCCCCGTTTCAGCTGGCCTATCTAACGAAGTGCTAGTTTTCTGAACACCAAAAAGCACTTAATGTTGCATTATCTTTTTTCATTTCCTGCATTTTGATTGGAGCTGGTTGTATTCTATACAATAAGGAATATAGGAAGGCACGACGGAAATATCCTGTTAGGACAAGTGAAATTAAGCAAAAACTAGGAATATTGGATTCGTTCGCACCAGAATGTTGCTGAGACTTGATTAATTCTTCGGATGTCATAAAAAATAAACCTTATATGATAGATCTCTACCACTAATAGGTCAATAAAACAAGGCTGGTTTGAACGAGTTATATTTTCAGAACCTTTACAAACGTTTTCGGAACACCTTCGTCAGTGAAAATATAACTAGATAAATATATAAACAAACTTTTGTTTTTATTTGGGAACTATCAACAAAATAACTAATGACTAGGATTTGTTGATATAGAGGATGTGTAACCAACTTTTATATATATATAAATTATAAAAACTAAATTAATGTGTAAACATACATGCAAATTAAGTAAAACCTTATATCAAAAAATCTTTGTCGAAACCTTAACAATTCTGTTCAAGGACTAGGAAAACCCAAATTTAAAAACCTAGCCAAAGGTTTCCTTCTTAAGAAATGCAAATGTCATTTTAACAAATTGCTATATACATTACTTAAATTTTGAATATCGGTCCTGAAATTAATAGTTTTAGTGTCTTTCTGTATATTTATCATTTCATATATTAGTCTTTTTATAATTATTCTCTGTTTTTAATATAATTGTGTTTTCAAAATCAAAGTAATGCCCAAGATCTTTGTAATGCTTTATTACAGCGGTCATTGCACCAAAATCATTATTTAAAGAATACTTATGGCTATACAACCTTTTCTTTAAATATGGTTTCGTCTGACCGATGTAACAACCATCACAGTCTTTACAGTTTATTTTATAAACTACATTACTCTGATTTTGTTTTAATTATTTTAGATTTAGTATTAGTAAAAGAGATCTGTTACTATAATTTGGAATGAAAGTAATGTTTATGCTGTTTTTATTAAATTCTTTTTTATTTTTCGCTTAAACCTTTTTATAAGGAATAGCGTTATAAGATTTATTGTTATTATTTTTAATTCCTCTATTATATAATCTGTTAATTCTATTTTTTATTATTTTTCATAAAAACTATTTGGATAATTATTTTTATCTAAGATTTCTTTAATTTTGTTTAAATTCTTTTCCCTAAATTCAGGATTAGCTAATCTAACCGCTTGATCAACTAAACCGGTAACTACATTAATTTTATGTAATTTTGATGTTTCTGAAAAATAATTTAAATGTCTTCCTGTATTGGTAGACTTTATATGCCAATTTGTTTTCACAATGCCGTTATTATGCATGACTCTCACGTTCAGGAAATTCCATGAGTTATTAGATTCTCTCTCATATGTAAATTTTAATCTATTATGATAACTATTAAATGAATCTAATATCTCATCAATACTATCCTTTCTTACGGAACAAAAACAGTCATCCACATAACGTCTGTAAAAACTTACACTAGAATTTTTTTGCCAAACAAGTTTGCTCTAGGTCTTCCATTACCAGATTTGCGATAACTGCTGATAATGGAGAACCCATTGCAGTACCGAAAATTTGTTTATAAATTTTATTTTGATATGTAAAATAAGTAGAATAATGATAAACAAAGTTTTGAAGCTGCAATGAATTCCTCCTTTGGAAGATCTGTAAAATCTTTTATGGAATTCCATATTTTATCTAAAATTTTTAGTGCTAAATCCACAGGAAACTGATTAATTCGTAATTAAATTATTAACCACTTACAATCTTTCCAAATTTTTATCTAACATTTTAAGCAATATTGTAGGTAAAACTACATATAATGTGAAAAATTCATGGGAATTTATAGATTCGGTTAGAAATCAAACAATTCCTAATAATTACGAATTAATTAGTTTAGTTGTTGTTTCTTTATTTACTAATACTCCTGTGGATTTAGCACTAAAAATTTTAGATAAAATATGGAATTCCATAAAAGATTTTACAGATCTTCTAAAGGAGGAATTCATTGCAGCTTCGAAACTTTGTTTAAATTCTACTTATTTTACATATCAAAATAAAATTTATAAACAAATTTTCGGTACTGCAATGGGTTCTCCATTATCAGCAGTTATTGCAAACCTGGTAATGGAGGACCTAGAGCAAACTTGTTTGGCAAAAAAAATTCTAGTGTAAGTTTTTGCAGACGTTATGTGGATGACTGTTTTTGTTCCGTAAGAAAGGATAGTATTGATGAGATATTAGATTCATTTAACAGTTATCATAATAGATTAAAATTTACATATGAGAGAGAATCTAATAACTCATGGAATTTCCTGAACGTGACAGTCATGCATAATAACGGCATTGTGAAAACAAATTGGCATATAAAGTCTACCAATACAGGAAGACATTTAAATTATTTTTCAGAAACATCAAAATTACATAAAATTAATGTAGTTACCGGTTTAGTTGATCAAGCGGTTAGATTAGCTAATCCTGAATTTAGGGAAAAGAATTTAAACAAAGTTAAAGAAATCTTAGATAAAAATAATTATCCAAATAGTTTTTATGAAAAAATAATAAAAAATAGAATTAACAAATTATATAATAGAGGAATTAAAAATAATAACAATAAATGTTATAACGCTATTCCTTATAAAAAGGTTTAAGCGAAAAAATAAAAAGAATTTAATAAAAACAGCATAAACATTACTTTCATTCCAAATTATAGTAACAGATCTCTTTTACTAATACTAAATCTAAAATAATTAAACAAAATCAGAGTAATGTAGTTTATAAAATAAACTGTAAAGACGGTGATGGTTGTTACATCGGTCAGACGAAACAATATTTAAAGAAAAGGTTGTATAGCCATAAGTATTCTTTAAATAATGATGTTGGTGCAATGACCGCTGTAACAAAGCATTACAAAGATCTTGGGCATTACTTTGATTTTGAAAACACAATTATATTAAAAACAGAGAATAATTATAAAAAGACTAATATATGAAATGATAAATATACAGAAAGACACTAAAACTATTAATTTCAGGACCGATATTCAAAATTGAAGTAATGTATATAGCAATTTGTTAAAATGACATTTGCATTTCTTAAGAAGGAAACCTTTGGCTAGGTTTTTAAATTTGGGTTTTCCTAGTCCTTGAACAGAATTGTTAAGGTTTCGACAAAGATTTCTTGATATAAGGTTTTACTTAATTTGCATGTATGTTTACACATTAATTTAGTTTTTATAATTTATATATATATAAAAGTTGGTTACACATCCTCTATATCAACAAATCCTAGTCATTAGTCATTTTGTTGATAGTTCCCAAATAAAAAGCAAATGTTTGTTTATATATTTATCTAGTTATATTTTCACTGACGAAGGTGTTCCGAAAACGTTTGTAAACGTTCTGAAAATATAACTATCGTTCAAACCAGCCTTGTTTTATTGACCTATTAGTGGTAGAGATCTATCATATAAGATAAGTATAAAAGGTCACGAAATATATATATATATATATACAATTTATAAAAAATAAAGGTGATATTGCCTAATGCCAAACATTAAAATATTTGTTTGTTAAGTATCTTCGTTCACATTTCTTCTATTTGCCTCATTTTATATTAATTATTCGTTTAAATAACTTAATAGGCATATATTTATATTGATTTAGAGATGATAAAGGGTAATGTATAAAATTATTTTGTGGTATTACTTGCATATTTGCTCCCTCAATAGTGATTTCTGAAATACCCTAGAGTGAGCTAGCTGAAATGGGAAGTGGTTTGCATTTGTTTACCATTGCAAGCCCGTCATTTGCTCTATTTTCTTCCTTTTACCTTAATGAATTGGTTTATCTTTGTATTATTGTCTATTGGCCAATGATGTTTATTATTCTTAATAAAAGGTGTTTTCTAACATTGTGAGGAATTCACCACTCGTCGTGATTCATATTATAGCTAGTGTCAGATGTGAGTATTTTTCATTCACGTGCTTCTGTAATTTAAAGGATTTCAAAGCGAGCTGAAGCCTTAGAATGTCAATTCCGAAATTATCCAATGCATTAATCTAATTAATTATCAATTGTTGCGCGGATATTGTACACACATTATACCAACATCTTATTTAAACATGTACCGAATCAGCGAAATATATTAATTCACTTACAATATTTACATAAAATAATTATTTAGAGAAATTGCTTGAGGAAAGGTCGAATTTAATTTAATAAAGCGAGAGTAGCTGTGCCCACGCGCGCCACCCGCTGCCTACAAAAGCTTCAAGGCAACGCCAACCGACGACGTTCTCTAGAGAAATTTTTGAGCCCGCAGTTATCGAGTAACGCGATATGCAAATTATGCTGCTCTTAAAATTCGCTAATTAAATTTATCTAAGGAGCGGAGAATTCGAAGAAGGCTTGCGTTCTGGAAGCTTCGCCTCGCCTCTGGAATCCGACCGACGATTTTCTCGGGCAAAAATAAGCGAGTAACACATTTCAAACATTTATCCAAATTATCTAATTTCGGTGCAATGAAAGAGGAAAGAAAACGGTCGGAAGCCAAATAATAAACTACCTGAAGCGTCGCGGCATGGCGGTCTAATTAGCGCAATTTGAAATAAGATTTAATTACGTTCAATTCTAACAAACGAAGAAAAGAATAGGTACATACTTTGAGTGAACTTTAATGGTACACCTAATGGTAGTCTTATTTGCTTCTTTTCACTTTCGAAATTGTTCCAAGAAATATTTCGCTTCATTTAGTTAATGTACGCAAATGTAATGAAAATATTTGCAGCTTGTACGAAGAATAAAATTCCAATACAGCACGTTCTAAAGTTGATAATTCACAGGTAAACACGAACAAAACTTACTCATAACAAGTTTCTACTTTTCCTCATTTCATTTTATCGATCACACTGCGACTCTTACATAAGCGCTTCGCACTACCGCAAATTCCGTACAGGACTCTATTTATCCTGGATTAAGTACAGCAGGATAAATTGGAGCCGCTCGAAGTAGTCGAAATGGACTATACACAGCGCCTCAAGGAGGCTCAACTTTACCAAACCTAACATCGAAATAATGTGCTAGATAGTTAAGGTAAGTTTCCCTTCAACTTCCATAATGAGCATAGTTCACCAAGTACGGGGTCTGCTACTTAGTTCGTTGGTCGGTCACGTACTAGGGGTAAACCGTAGTTCAGAAATTTTAAACTGTGTACAATATATAAACGGCAAAAGATATTGTGGGATTCTGATATATTACTATTATGAAAAAAGTTTAAAAGGATTAAAAGTTCCCTTGCTTTTCTTTCGGTAAATAATCATTAATTTTTGCCATTCATATCTTTTAAATTATTCCCTACAAATACGGATACGGCATTATGATCTAGACAGTAACCAGTCTCATATCGAATTCTATCTTGTCCTTATTGAGGATTATCGCGACACTGCGAATACTGGTGACCTGTTTTATATCGAGCGAATAATAACGCGACGTTGCAAACGACTTGCTCTCCCAATACTATGCGAACTATTTTGTTCAATTTCGTCCGGTCGTAGGCATCCAATTTGTTAAAGTGAATTGTATTACTATTACAAGAAGCGTACTTGACCATAAAACCAATTGGATTGCGTTAGGAAAGATTACTGGAAAGCTTCGACCGGAGCGCTAGTTATTACGATGGTTTTTGGCGACATAGATAGGATTTAATAGATGATCAGCATCCCGTAAAATCAAATGGATTAAATGGCGAATGGTTGTTAGGCGCTACTTCTTTGAGTTTTGCGTAGTTGAAGTTGTTATTGTAACTGAAGCAGCGCCAGTACTTTCTAGAGAACATTTCGGAAGATATGGTGATGGGAGATACCTAGAAATTCCGAATTATTCACAAGTAATAGTTTCTCGGCTTCACTAGTACGAACCATTTCCGAAACATGATGATGTTATTTTTATGATTACATTTAATGGTCGCTGATATACTCTTGCTCTTTTTAAACAATATACACGTAATAGGCGCAAGTTTCTGCAAATCTCAGATCTGCAATATCCTTATATGCAACATTTATTTATGAAACAATTCTTGTTTTCTTTCTCTCATTTTATATGTATCTCCTGATACAATGCTTTGTAGCAACTTTTAGACACATCTGGGAGTCACCAGGTAGATAAACCAGTGCTATTTGCCGGAAACTTCAACCTTCCGTATCTTAGTGACAACTATATCCACAATAACAGCATATCCAATTTAGTTTTTCCTTTATGGGATTTTTAAATCTAACGCAACACAATACTATCTTTAGGGAAAGCCAGCAGATCTCTTGGATTTAATCTTGTTCAACCTTGACTACACCATCCAAATAGAACCAGCGATATTTCCACTCATTCCAGAGGATCTATATCATAATCATAATCATCATAATCATCATAATCATCTTTGCTGTTACTCACTTACAGGAAGCAAAAAAAAACGTCAACAAGAAAAAATGCATACAATGTAAATACAACATATATGTGTAAAAAGAAAACAATATCTTATTGGTAATAGCCAATAAAATCGTTCACTGAATAGCTGTTAATTTGAAACAAGCAACCCTTTAATTTTTGTTTAAATTTATGCAGTGGATGACAATTCCTCAACTCGATAGGCAATAACTTATACAATTTGCATCCCATAAAATTCACACTTTTCTGAAATGTGGTTGTTTTGTGAGCAGGAGGTAAAATATAATCAGCATTTCTTGTGTCGTAGGCATGAGACGTGCCGTTTCCATAGACTTGCAGTCACAACCGTCTCCAATTAACTTTCCTACAAACACCAACAGGTTCAACAATTTCAAGAAGACTAATTAGAATAAACTCTACGCCTCGTTCATGACTACCAATTATTTATTTTTTAATTAATTTAATTTTATTTAAATAACTTATTCGGTGTTAATGTGGCAGTTAACTCGTTCTATGACAAAATCTACGGTATTATGGAAGAGTAAAACAAAATTTCCTACCTAGTTTATGTGTGTTATAAAAAAGATTTTATACTGGGAAATATAGTTTAAACTCTAAACAATGATAGCTTATTACAGTAATATCATTCAACATGCCTCGTTGGAATTTTTAACGGTGATATGGAATTTGATGATCCCCAGTTCATTATGAATGCCTCGCTTCAGTTTCTTTTTTTATGAGTTAATACAGCAACTAAACAAAGCAATGGAAAAAGTTGCCGTGTGATAGTAGAGGAGTCTTTAAAGGGAAAGATAAAGAGAGAAGTAAACTAAGGTTATTTAATTTATATTACCTCCTATCTTATATGATAGATCTCTACATTATTAATATAAGATAAGTATAAAAGGTCACGAAATATATATATATATATATACATTTTATTACCTCCTATTGTAAATTCACCCCTCTTTGCGATATCATTGTCACAGGATATTCAAATACCTATTTGGAAAACTAAATTATTGTGTTCAGTGTAGAATCAAACCAATTAAATGAGAAAAAATAAAATCTGACATTTCGAATGAGCGATTGATAGAAGGCAGTTGTACAACCGCCACAAAAAGATGAGCAACCGACATAAGGGTGGTTGAGTTGGGTATAGACCAATGACAATGCGATTAAAAGATGCCTTAAAAGACAATGTGCACCAGTCACAATATACACAGAAATACCGAGAGCAAGAAATGATCTGTCAGATTATTAAGAAGATGATGAAATTCTTTTGGCAGGATGTTGATCAAAACAAAGAAGGAACTAAACATAGAACAACAGTTAGAACAGCACAAGAGGGTAGGAAGGAAGTAAGGAACAAGGAATTAATAAATTAGTAGAATCCGGAGGTTAGAGGCAAAATAATTAATTATAATTAATAATAACCCGTCAAATTTCTTTAACAAACAAAATCAAACACAGAGTAAAGGAATGAAAATCGTGGAAATAGCAAGATTCAAAGCATGAAAGGTGAATATTGCCAAAAAGAGGTTAGAAGAGTCCTACAATTTAAAGAAAAGAAATTTCAAAAGGTATAGATAAGAAGAGGAGTGACAACAACATTAACGCATAAATCTAGAACACATACCTCTGTTTTGGTGAATGTCACACAGAAATAACAGGATATAATGGAAATTGAGGAAAGAAGTAGACGAAGCAATTAATCAAAGGACAACAAGAAGATAAGGCGCAACTTCGGAAACTGTCAAATACGAAGGAAAACATTTTGGCAGAAAATAGAGTGTCATACGATTCCAAAAATTCTTTAATTTTCACGAGCTCTACAAACAATGGAACGATGAACGAGGAAGACTAAAGTAGTAGTTATTCAATAAATTCTAGTTCTTGGGTGGATTTCCAAGGATTACAAGATTTTCGTCCCATCCAACGAACTTTTGGAAGGCGTTGAGATACATACTTTCAAACAGTCCAGTAACGTTGAAAAGTCCTGTTTTCAAATACTTAAAAAATGAATCAAAACAGGAAGAATATGTAAAGGTATGTCCATGCAACTAAATTCTAATTCTAATTAATGGGCAATTATCGCATGAAACACAACTACTCTCCGTACAAAAACATTTGCTAGCTATTGAATTACACCCAGATCGAGAATCGTGAGATGAATTCCACTGCATTAACCACATGCACTATCATGTGGTAATTTATTTGGTGCGGAAAGTCACAAGTCGTTGCATATTCTCGATCTCTATGTAATTACATACCGGATTGAGGTGTTGTACGGGAAGCAATTGTGAGACTAGAAACATCCTAATTACAAATTTAATTAATTACTGGAGAAAATACAAAATCCATGTTGACTACACTAAGAAAAAGCATACTTAGTTGTTCTTGATCCTTTCTTCTGAATGGCAGGTGCCAAAATTTTCTCAATGATATTTTAATGATTCTCGCCAATAATTTGGAGAAAAAGAAATTTATCAATGTCTCAAGTATTATTAGCATACTCTCCAAATTGCTGAATTTCAACTTACATTTCTTCCACAATTTCAAAGGAATATCAAGTTGGAGATATATGCGGTGTGCGTGCTACTAAAGTTATCACTATATGCTTCACGCCTATAAAAAGGTTACCGCCTCTGTCTTAAGTTAAATTTTAAAGACCTAAAATATTAAAAGAAGTAGAAGGTCCTTTTGGAACTAACTTGATTCGCATCTAGATGGCTTTCAACACATTAGATGCTTCTTTAGGCTACTTCCAATTCCATATACCAATAACACTGGCAACAACAAAATTTCAAGAAACTCATGTTTCCGAGATGAAAATAGTCATTTTTTAATTAATTCAATGTGCAGAGCACGAATATAGCTAAGAAAAGAGCTAATTTGGCTACAGTTTCTTTGTCTTGTGCACGCGATTTTGAGAAAAAGTGGATACATGTCATTTTATATACAGTGATCTGCTTCGGAGTATCTCTGATGAGCATCCAACAATAGTTCACCAATATTGACGTTAACTGTTTGCCCTAGTACCTTTGTTTCATCTTGATAATCTACTAATTAAAACATTGCCCGTATTCATCACCGACCTACCCGCAATTATCAGGAAAGAAATTCAAATAGGAGTCCAGGAAGTTGATGTTTGAGGCCATATTGGAGCCAAATTAATGAAACAATGTTAACGTATCTGCGACCAGTTGTTTGTAACTTTCGGTCTTATCATTCCCCAGGAAATATTCAAAATCTGTTTCTCTTCACTTTGAAGATCTTCCTTAAATTTGGGATCTCTCAAGAGCTGTTTGACTTGGAGCTCCACAAAAGCGCCCTCTTTAATTTTAGCTTCACTGAGACGAGGAATTTGTCATAAAGGTACTTGATGCTAGTTCATACCTATCCGTGGCCTTTTACAAAGCTCTTGATATGGCCGAGTTTGATGTCTTAAGGAGGAATCATGATTCTGTGCGGTTTTGCCAATGATGGGTATAGTTCCCTGTATATCCCTGTTACAAACCCATAAACAACCAGACTACCTTCAAGTAGTTACGACAGAACCCCTATTTAACAGGAAAAACGTCAGTGTCCCTGCAACGAGTGCCCCTTCACTTTCTTCAAGGTTATATTGATGTTTAACCTTCCTATACTCACATCAAAATGAAAGACGTATACTATACTATGTAAGTCGGTCTCACAGACCGTATGCGTGAGTATAGGAAGGTTAACATCTTAAATTAGTTCAGGATTGGGTACTTTCACGTGTGAGGCAATTTCATTGTTGCCCAGTGTAATTATTACGGGGAAATTATTATTATTACTAATATTCTTGTCAACGGCATATTCAATTTGTGCTGTGTTGCACAGCCACTTTGGAAGCTGCCTAAAATCATATATAACAATCAAGGACTTTTTACTACCTTCGCAGGTGGATGCGAACTGGGGCAGAAAACATGTTGGACTTTCGATTTCTAGAATTTACATTTAAATCACCTGAAGCGGCGTGGAAATGGGAAAAATCTAGTTTGAATAGGTAATCCATTCTATGATTGTAATAAAGGAAGACAATCGAATAAAAGATAAGGGACTCTTTCGTGCAAGTTTCCCTCATATATTAGCTACAATTATTCCCACACTGGAGAGGTTTAAGCTTAATGTATTATTCAATGCGGAAAATAGAGGCCTGTACCTAGCAAATTGGAAACGAGACGTGAAGAAGCCGTAAAATGGCATAGGATACTATCCACTAAAATTAAATAGCCAGATTATAAGAACGCCAATAAATTACAAATTGCAGTGGAAGGCGCCGATCGCACTTAGTTTATACAATGTATGTATGTACGTCAGAGAAGTTTACGATACGAATAAAATATGTATCGACATAAAATTCTATCAAAATTCCCATTTACATTCCGGTTTTACAGCAAAATCAATAGGCGTTCGCACTGCAAACCGACACACACACGTGTGTATGTAGCTGCATTTTTGCTTACTGAAGATTGTTACAAAATCGTAGTTACGGGTGGATAAAATTAAATTGGGAAAACTAAAGTACACATAGCTTCCTCAAGGACCCTTTGTGTTGAACATTGTTTATGTTAGTTTATTATATATCGAACATGAAACTACCATGTTTAACATTTAACACAGACACTTTGCTTTAGATTTAAATTTCCCAGATATCATGACTTCTTATAGTAGCGTAATTCCTTGTACTGAATAGATGTAACTACCCCATTCACTAAATCATCCCGTTAGTCAATATGACTGTTAACTCCAAGGCGTCGGCCAAAACGTAACAGACTCCTTCTCGGCGTCCGTAGAAACATCTCGGAGTTAAGTAGGGTCACCCTCAACAATAATGGCTCATTCGATAACAAAGCTAATCTTAAAGTATTTAGCGTCAAGATCCCAAGGTGACAATAAGGCCTTAACGACCGTAGTACACAACTGTAACCCGTCTTACGTTTGATAAAGGTCATCCCGTATTATATTATACCCTTGTACACGGCACTATAGATTGCGGCATTATCAAATTTATTAGATTATTTGATATAAATTGCCGGCGAATTACGATACGGACGTGCGCCACGCTATCACGCGATAATAAATAATCTAATCAAGTTCAATTACGGTGTTACGAGCCCTGATGTTATCCGACATAAAAAATGTTATTAGGGTAAAGGGAATTAATATTGATATAATCACGGAGGTCTGCGGGAAGGAAGGATGCAATACATGTGGAAATAGAGTGGGAAAGAATAGAAGACGCAACTAAATTGGCAACGGAAAATACTATTACTCAACAATCACTGCTCAAGATTTGCTAGTATGAGAAATGTAAATGTAAATCCAAAGTTCCAAATAGAATATAAAAGACAAAGGAAGAAACTATGAAATGCTACATTTAGAAAGAAGAAAGGAAGGATCAATGAACAAAAGTCAAATAGACTGGCAGAATATTATCTGAAAAAGGAAGTTTTACAAGGAATTAGAAAATTAATGGAAAGGATAAGCAGTGTATGCGCACTTTTTAAAAATAAAGACTGCAAGCTAATACCAGAAGACATACAAATGAGATGGAGGTGAAATATTTTGAAGGAGACTTAAATGTACGAGAAAATAACACCGAATAAGAATCTGGCAAAGAATCTAATAAGAAACGAGGTAGGCAAGCGAGTGTTTTAGAGGAGAAATTTACGAGAGTATAGGAAAAATCAAGAATAGTAAAAGTGCTCGACAAAGCGGAATAACAACTGAAAGTATAAAATATGGAAGGGAAGAATTGAGCCAGGAAGCATAAGTATTGGTGAGAGAAATATGGAGGCAAGAGAGAATGCCTGAAAGTTGGGAGGTCGCAATCATTGGGCCCTCCACCAAAGAAAAAAACGATATTACAGAGTGCAGGAATTATTGAGATAAATCCGTATAAATATATCTAAAATAAATCAATTCTTTATAATAAAAGAAACATTGCTGTATTATTACGAATTCAACATTCTTGCTGCTATGCTGTTGGTCGATTGGAGCTTACGATTCTGAAAAAGGAGTGAGCTGTTTAAAGACACGAAAAGGGTTCGGGATACCGCAAAAAATCATTAATTTGACGAAAGCTACCAAATGATTTTGTACTGGAACCGGAGTGAGACAGGAGGAACCCTTCCCTATCCTGTTCAACATCGTGTTAGGAAACATTATAAGATCGAGCCAATTGAACAAAGAAAGGCTTTTGGTATATAAAAGTAATCAAGTAGTAACATATGCTCATGATGTAAATAGTGCTCATACTGAGAAACCAAATATCCTAAAAAGAATTTGGAGGAACATTATCGATGTAGTGGTGAAAACGGGGCTACATGTAAATCAAGAAATAGGTCATGTACTAAGAGTAGCCAAAAAGAAAAGAAAACAGGATATAATGTTAATAACGCATAAGGGGGAGAGGTGACCTTCGCTGAAGTAGACTAGTTCAACTTTTTGGGGAGAAGAATTAGAAATTAAATTGATAAACAAGAAAGCTGCCTGAGGAGGAAACATTTATCTTGGAAAATTAAAGAAAAGGGTACCTGGTGGACCGAGCCTTGCTCGGAGTTCCCAAATTTTTTTGAATAATTTTGAACCAAATAATAACGCTCTTTATTTTAGTTTTGATATTTAATTAATATTGTATATTTCAAGTATATATAGTAGGACATATATATTAAAAGTTTATAAAAGAAGTATTAAATTTAATATTTACAGTTATATTTAAATACTTAGAAATAAATAAATTCAAGCTCAAAATCTTTCATCAGAAATACACATTTTAAGTAAACATTTACATACCTTCCTTTTGCAACGCCAACTAATTGTGTATAAGTTTTTTTATTTTGATTAAAAAACGCAGCTCCGATTACTACTGTAACTGTAAGCAAAGTATGTGAATTTACATGTTGTTGTTAGTTTTCGTAGATATTTTTCTTTTATTAACATACTACTTTCAGCGCCATCTATGGTTTAGTAGTAAAGTTTTAATTACTTATAATTTCGCTTGGCTGCATGATGTTAAAAGAAGTTGCTAACCCACGTTTAGGCCGAAATTGATGAAAACCTGGACTAAACGGATTAGATCGAGACCGCGACCAGGCTAAATCGGTTTTTCGTCCCCAAAAACTCGTAGATATTAAATTGTAACAAGATCTTGAGAGTAATTTTCGATAACACATTTTATGTACCGCAGAAATAGGTAAAAGCGGGACAAAAAAATTTTCCTGGGACCGGGACCATGCCAGATCAATTTTGTGTTCTCGAAAATCCCCAGATACTAAATTGCATAAAAATTGCTAAAGTCATTTTCGAGAACCAATTTCTTATGCCGCAATACCAGGAATGTGTGTAAACCGGGTCAAAATGGATTTTCCCGGGACCGGGACCATGCTAGATCAATTTCTCGTCCCCGAAAACACCCAGGTACTAAATTTCACGGGACAAAAAAATTTCCTGGGACCGGGACCATGCTAGATCAATTTTGTGTTCTCGAAAATCCCCAGATACTAAATTGCATGAAAATTGCTAAAGTCATTTTCGATAACCAATTTCATGCGCCGCAATACCAGAAATGTGTGTAAACTGGGTCAAAATGGATTGTATGGGGATACGTTCAAACCATTTTAGATATTCTTCGTAAATTCTTATTTATCTGTTACCATCGTTACATTGTTTTATAGTTTTGTATTTATTACGCCTTTTGTCTTACAATTAGTCTTATAGTCTCTGCAATGTTTCATCCATTGCATTTATTGCTATCAACGGAGTCAACAATTCACTATTATACTTTTGCTCTAACTACTAGGACTGAATCAAATCCAACATTTTGAGACTAACTTTGCATCAATTCCGATGTTAAGAAGTTAGTTTCAAGATGTCGGACTTATTGTTGGTCCAATAACAATACACATTCAACCCCTCCTCGCCTACATCAAAAACTGGACAAGAGATTACGTAGGTTACTAGTTCCTTTTAATAACGACTTCGTCTCGTATTTCGTGGGTGTGGGCTTTGAGTGGCTTAGTTCTTCTAACTCAATTCAGTTGTGGAAGCTACTGTTTTCCGTCTCGTCTGACATAATCTGCTTGTCTTCAGGAGACTGACGGAGCTGATCTGACAAGATTATTAGCTATAATGTCTTTTGCCAAGCAGTTTACTGCTTTATTGTCCTGCACTGGTGTTTAAAACGAAAGTGTCGTGTTGTTAGTTTCGAGCTCATTGATGCATTTTTAGATGGTGTTCACAACCGGAGGTATAAATTTGCGACAGTAACGGGTTCTATTATTTTCGAGGCCAAGATAAATCTATGTCGATGAGGTTAGTCTGAACTTATGTATAAAAGAAAACGTATTAATTATTATCTTGTAAGAAATCCAAGGTGATAATTAACGAACTCGGAACTAACAATAGAACTTATTTGACCACTTCTGCACAGTATTTAGTTACTCTGGAGTCACTAGTATATACCCTTCCCGTGGTATTAAAAACTCCTTCTGCTACTAAGATGGAAAGGAGTTGCACTGTGTTTGTTGTTGTTTGGATTTCGTGTAGAAATTTATATCTGTGGTTATGTCCTTCGTTTTCTTCTAATACTAAGATATGTCTGTTGTCTTTACTTCTTCTTTATTTTCCACTATAGAGACACTTTTGTGTCTTCTTTTATACTTTTCTGCATTATTTTTTTGTATCTCAGCACATGTGTATACATCTTCAAATATATATCTGAGATATTCTATGGCGACTCTAATTTATTTTCGCCCCCTACAATTGATTGTCATATATAATTTTTCAGTTTATTCCTGGTTCTATTTTCTTCCTTCTTAGGAACCTTGCTGTTAATCAATCACTATACAATTCACTTGATCTAATGATAATAGCTACTAACTATAATAAATGATCCAGATATACATCTGTAAGGGTCTGTAAATCGTTAGTTTAGAAATCTGTGATACAGGATAAGTACGATTTTTCTGTAACATTTTAATTTGTCATGATTCAGCGTTAAACCTGATGTTATACGAATGATTACGATGACACTTCACCATCGATTGTTTGGAGAGAGCTCCAGTTATGGCCCTGAGTTGACTTCTCCTTAGTTTGAAAATTTTCATGGTCTCATCGCAACTCAAAATTATTTTGGTGGTCTTGGATTGCTTCAGTATTTCCTCCTGTCGCCAGAATTGGTCCACAGCTTCGCATCCTCGTCTTTATAATGCATGTTGTGATTCAGGGTTGAGCCTGATGTTTTGTTGATGAATTTGATGACAATTAACCATAGAATGCCCGGAAAGGGCACCAGTTATGGCCCTGAGTTGACTTCTATTTAGTTTGAAAAAATTCACTGTCTCAACGCACCTCGGAGATACTCTGGCGGTCTTGGATTGCTTCAGCCTTTCCTCCTGTTGCTACAGTCGGTGCATAGACCCGCTTTCTATCCTCGCCTCTATAGTGGATGTGATAATTCAGTGTTGAACCTAATGTTATACTGATGAGTCCGATGACAGTTGACTATAGAATGTCCTGAAAGGGTTAATGCCCTAAGTTGAATTCTCTTTAGTGTAACTTTTCCTACAGATTCTTATAGATATATACAGAATTAAATTAAAATTCTGTACGGTATCAAAAGGGGTATCGTTCTTTGTTATTTCCTTTAGAGGTTGAGGGCACTTATTCCTTAAAGCTGCGGGAGCTAGAAACTTGAACTCATAGGCGTGCGAAAATCTATAGCTTTGGATTTACTATACTTTTTAACAGTTTTGTAAATCATATTCAAACTATTTCGTGGACGATCAGATTGTTGAATCTCGTTTTCCATACCCAACTACTTGGTTTCATTAATTGTCGCTGTTAAAAAGCTTTTAAATTAAATGCCAATGGTTAGGAAAAACACACTTCGGTATCGATTTGGATATCAAACCTCAAATTGATCAAGTGTATGTATATCGTTATTAAAAATTAGGTTAATTAAAAATTAAATCTGTTCATCTCGTTTCTCATATACTCCGTATTATTTGATGTTAAATCAAAGACGTAGATGCCTATCTCTAGAATTATAAGTGGTTATCCAGCTACTGAATTCCACCAATATTATTACAAGTTATTGCCAGACAAATAAAAATTACCATTATAGTGTTATGCAAGGTGGAATTTAATATGAAAAACTTAGAAAAGCAATGTACTATAATTTAAAAATGGGTAACACTCAAAATTTCTGAAATGTGTTTCTTTCAACTTATGAAGACATTAAATCTGTGAGATATCAAAAATTAATCTAAACATAAAAGACAAGACTTAAATTGAAAGCACGCCTTCCTAAACGTGAAATACAAACAACAAAATGCATACACGTCTGGTCTTTTTGTAAGCCTAACTTACACTAGACCATAAGTATGTATGTGCTCTCTTAGTTCGAAGAGTGTACTTATGTACAGCTTCATGCAAAACGATGTTCGAACTTTACCACAAAAGGATTTCTATAAAATTAATCCAAGTACCACGCCTCATAACTTATTAGATGTTTCCACCAATTTAACTTTCAAAACTATAAGAAAAGCATTGACTTCTGATTAATTTTTTAGCTTAATGGATTTTACAAATCTGCTTTTATCATTATTACTAATTTCTGTCAATATACAAGAAACACACGACTACTTCGAACAAACATCAGCAAAGAGTTTGTAAGAATCTTGTGAAACAATGTAAAATAGAAAAGCTTTGGCCAAGCTCAATCTTCTTCTAGAATTGTATGGAGTTTTCTGACCATTTTGAACTCTTTTTAGCTCTGAAAAAAAAACAGCTAACCAATTCAAGATAGGATGTTGTTTCAAATTACCACACAGAATCCCAATTTCGCTTCAATACAAGTACAAGTGAACCCTAATATTTTGTGGTAATCTAAGAAATGCATAAGCAGAGCAAATAGCACACAATCAAATCTACATTATCAATGAGATACGACACAAACAAACTCGAAATTTACTTAGAAAGTAAACCAACGTCTTTTCCAATCGATATTGTAGTGGTACGTAGAAAAATTGAGCGGTGATTGAAAACGCGTTCTTGTTAGTACAGTTTAACTCGCTAGATTGTAAACGGGTGTAAAGTTCTGCTTTCGAGTCGTTCGACGAATGTTTGCATTAAACTTGAAAATTGCTAGGTAGATCGAAAAAGTTTCTAAGCCGAAACAAAAACGGGCGCGCTTCGCTTCCTCGCTGTTTGTTTAAAATTTAGAATTTAGAATTTAGACGAAATTTTTACTTCAAATAGAAAAGCAAGTGGTTGATCTTATCAACTGTACATATATGTATATACGTAGGTATAGGTACGGATAGACTTGTTCGAATACATCCGGAGGCATAGTTGTTTACGACGCTTGCACGCGAATTCAATTTTGATGCAATGCGGATTGCCGTTACGTTAACAATAACAGTATTTGTATTTTCTGACAACATGAGATGCTTAGGAGATGTGCATCTTACAATAATATTAGAATCAGATACGAAATGCATGAAAGCGTAAAGTGTTTTCAGTGTATACTTCGTAAAATAATATGAAGGTATTGGGAATATCTGAAGTAGGTGGGGGAACGAAGGGTATTGTAGTCACAGCGGTTGTTGTGGCCCACCCATTAAAAAAAAACGAACGTCATAAAAATTACGATTTAAACGAAAATACAATCTGTCGGTGAAAATCTATAAATTTATGCAAAATTATTTTCATATCATCAATTTGACCCCTTTCGATGTAAGCACCGTGTGTCCTTTGGAATTTAATTTTTAAGATAAGATTGAATGTCAATTTTTTGTGAAGTCAAATATCAGTAATTCGAACGTTTTTCTATTATAAATGTATTTCTTTTTTTTTGTTTAGATCTGCAAATGATTATTATTATTTTTTTTTATTTAAAAGGTATGAAATAGCGCTGGGGGTGGGGTATTGGGGCTCATTTGCATATTCGAAGTGTCGACTAATATGACTCACATCAAACGTACACACACACAATACCGTACGACGTACTTGGGATATTTTCGTCTGCATGCTCGCAGGTCCCGATAATGGACTAGGAAGTAAGTGGATTTATCAGCACTGGCATCTATCCGTTGAGGCGATACATACTCGACAACGATTCAGCTTTTCTTCGTTCTAAAAACCATCATTACACGGATGAATACGTTTCAACTCAAGCTTCTGCCATTATCCCTGATTCCAACGATACCATCGTCCTATTCGGTCGTGTACAGGAGATTCCTTCAAGTTGCCAATAAGTGCACAACGTTGAAATCGAGACTCTTGGGAAAACGATTGAAGATACTGTTGTTCAGGGGCCAGAAAATTTGCGGGACCGAACATCTTCGATGACCAAAAACGGCCAGGTTTCAGAGGAAATTTTCAATGCGGCTTTGGAACAACTGATTCCCATTCCACAAATTGAAAATTTGGTTTTCGAGGGAAATCTGAACCACAAACAATATTCCGAAGTGGTGACTTCGACCTCGATGCTAGAAAAATTGCAAGAAAGGAAAAGAAAAAGGAAGAAGCAGAGAAATCGATAGAAGAAAAGCGCTTAAAGGGAATTAAAAGGCAAGAAGAAATCGCTTCTAAGAAAATTCGAAAAGAAAAAGAAAAGAGCTGAAACAAGAGAAGGCTAGAAAGGAGGAAAGAAGGAAATGCAAAACCAGCGCCAAGAGAGTTGGAAAGGAAGATGATTGGGACAATATAAATGAAACTTAAGTCCGTTGATGCTGTCACAATCTGATTCGATTTTGTGTAATAAAACATATGATAAACGTGTATTTATAGCTAACATTGTGAAGTATTACTTAATTTCAAGAAAAATGTATTTAGTTAAAATTCTTTAGACATTGGAGCTGAGAATGAGTCTATGCTATTTCCAATATACATAAAGCTCGTTACATTTTTTTCAAACCCTTAACAAATGTTCAAAAATTGTATAAGCTTGTCCCCTTTTTTTTCTAAATATAGAAGAACGATAAATCTACGATCATACATCCACAAAGGGCAAAAATTTTAATTTCATCTTTTTCTACAGCATTTTTCTCTTAAGTGTGCCATAATACCTTTCCTTCCCCTACTTTGTGTTCTAATTTAAGCATCATTTGATTTGGACGAGATAGAAGTATTTTAACTTTCGTAATTTCTCTAGCTTTTATATCATAGAAGCGAAGAAACGTGACACGTTCTAAACTACTTCCTACCATACTTTCCGAAGGCCAACAGAATCACTATCGCTGCCCTAGAACAAAACCCAACGTAAAAGAGACGCAATAAGACACGCTTCCCACCATTTTTCACTTCAATTTTCAATTTCAAAGCGAAGTGGAAGTAGATTTCGCCGCACTTCGCGCCGCCCACGATAGAAACAATAAAAATAAGCGCTCGTGCTTTTGTAAGGTGGTCAAGGAAGCAATTGCTGTGACAAGCGAAGCGGGGTCTTAGTTTACCGAACAGTTCATCGCAATGAATCGCCCGAGTTCAAATAGAAAGAGCTTCCGATCGTAACTCGCCTCGAAAGCTCGATTCGTTATGCGATTGTCTTCGTATCCATGGCGACGCGATAGTAGCTAGATCTTAAGCGAGACGAGGGGATTATAATCCCAAAATCCGTCTTGTTTCTCCGGATCGTCCGGTATTTCGACACGTTTGGAAAACGGACGTATTCCTGCGACACGTTAGGGGTTGTTTTGTCGTCCGAACAGGACGGATGGAATCAGGGCTTAACTGTTTAGAAAAATATGTCTTGTCGTTGTATACTTGAAGAATAGGTCGTCACTTCATATTTAACAAGCAGGGAAAAGATGGAGGGAGAATTCAATTTTAGATTTTGTGCGATCGCATTGTAAAGGCCGAGAGTGATTCTAGAAATTTCCATAGTTTATTTCCAAAGATTTAATTAATTTTCTTAATCAGACTTCGTTCATCTTAAACATAAGTTTTATTGCAAGTTTTAATTAAAATTTAGAATGTTGTTTGGACGGGCTTTACTGTATAATGCATACAAAGTGGCTTGCCAATCAGCAATTCAGTTCAAGTTTTCTGAAAGATCGATTTTTTGTCGTTTATAAGTTTAGATTGCAAACGGTTATAACGAATAAAGGTAAAACATACTTGGCACTACACAGAGTTACACTACCTAGAAATAATATTTTTCCCTTAAGTGAAAACAGAAATATGCTGCAGTCAAATTTCAGGTTCAATAACTTCTGCAGAGCTCGAACTGCAGACTTACGGAACATTGGTTATTGGTGCTGGAAAAATATTCATCGCATCCGTTACAATACTTCCACTACTATTGCAGGAAAAAGAAACACAAAACCTATTAAGCCAACAACGACGATTATCACAATTGGAACTCGAGCTCCAATTCTTTGCTACCCTCCAAACTGAAAATTAGTTAGTTACTGAGAAGAATAGAACAATTGGCTAGTAAACAGTGTACCACCACAATAAATCTATTAATTTCTTATGTTATTGTCCACAGCTAATCATTTCGTTAGTGATCACACACTAGCGCCAAAGTTTGTGCTGATACCGAAAAACGCCAACATTGAGGAATAAGCAATGTGCTATTTAGGAATGAATCCCAATTCCGTCTAGATATATAGTCCGATTGTAAATGAGTAAGGACACACTGCAAAGGAAGATATCAGATCGATAGTATAACTTGTGAGTCATATGCGTTATAAGTCCAGGGTGCCTTTTTCATAGTGACGAACAACAATTGGGGTGTCTTCTTCAATTTGTGTGAAAACTGCTCATTCCACTGTCAAAGATCCTCAACTATTAGCACTGCCATATCTATATAATTTTAACCCATTCTCTACTTTGGTAAGATGGCACGTACCTCTAGGAACCTCGAGACCTTGAACCTTATGAAACACATATGGGACATACATAATAGGAAGAAGATTCAATACTGTAGATCATCTTCTCTACAAGCTTTAAATTAATTCTCAATGGGAAAGAAATTATAAGTTCTCCCTAGTACAAATTCAAGGGAGAGGTACGAGAGTAGATTGAAAAGTTTCCGGAATGACAATGAAAACATAATAATACGGATTCAAGGTATATTATATTTTTCAATACAATCCCCTCTAAACTCAAGACAGCTGCTCCCACGTTCTTTCAGCCTCTCGATTTCCTTCCGAAAGTGACTGTCTTCGAGGTTCCCAAAATAATCGTTTACAGCCTCTATCAGTTCCTCATTTGACCAAGATCTCTTTCCAGTCTGAAATGTTTTGAGTTTTGGGAACAGGTATAAATCTAACGGGGCCAAATCAAGCGAATACAGTGGATGGCCAAGGATTTCCAACTTCAATTCTGTCAATTTTTGCTGAACGATAGCAGCTGAATGAGCAGGCGCAGGCCCGTCATCGTGGCGAAAGAACATTGTTTTCCTTAACTATTTCCGGGCGATTTTCCAGAAATGCTGCTTTCAATTTGTCCAAAAGTGTTATGTAATATTGCCTAGTAACAGTTTGGACTTTCTCAAGACAACCAATTACTGAAATTCCTTTTGCGTCCCAAAAGCCAATGCCATCACCTTTCCAGCCGAGTGAATGGTCTTTGATTTCTTCAAAACCGACTCACCGTGTGCAATCCACTGTTTTGATTGCATTTTTGTTTCTGGTGTGTAGTGATGAATACGGGTCTCATCGATGGTCTCAAATCGTCTCTTGAAATCCGTTAGATTCCTCGTGAACAAGCCTCAGGGTGTCTATTTGAGGTACTGTGGTAACTGCTCATTCCATTGTCAAAGTTCCTCAACTATTTCCACTACCGTATCTACATCGTTTAGCCAATGCTCTTCTTCAGTAAGATAACATCCACCTCCAGAATCCTCTCAAAAAACGAGAATCAAGAATTGATCCTAATGGAACACATACGGAACGACATATATAATAGGAAGGTTTGAAAGTATAAATCATCTTCCCCACAAGGTTTAAGATAATTTCCAATGAAGACAAATTACAAATTCTCTCAAGGCATAATTCAAGGCAAAGATAATATCTATCTTCATAGCTTAGATTAAAAATAAATTAAATGATTACAGAGATAAAGTAAGAAGTGTCTCTTGGTTAGAACTGAAATAAACTATCACTTCAGATACGTATTTCGACCAAGTTTTCATCCTACTTGGAGAACATGAAAAATGAAAGTGCCACACCTAGACTACATTAGATTAGATTACTTTAGGTGGCACTGACGCCTGTTCCACTGCGATCTTTCCAGATCTATTGTGGTCCTCATGCTTCCCTAGAGTACGGTCTTCAGCTTAGTGTCAGACATAAAGTTTAATTAAAAATGTTGTCAAAAGAGTATATCTCATCATCTCTGGGAGAGCATTGATTATAAGACTATAATATTATTATAAGATTTTCTTCTGGAACACTCTCAATCAAAGTTCAGGATTGACGCTTCTTTCCCATTGTGCTCTCCATTGAGTATGATCACCTGGTGGTCGAAATACTTATTTAAAGTTTTCCACAATCGCTGCAGTAAAGGTAAGATCTAATTTCTTTCAGTTAAAAATCGGGGTAAAAGGTAATACTTAATTGGTCGGAGTCATGATGTGCTGTTGAGTCTGAAAACCATAATCGAAGTCACAATTGAATACGAAAAGAACTGCATCTAAGTTCGATACACATATTGAAGGAATCTGATGGTATGAGAACAGTAAAAATGTGAGGCGCATTCAGAATACACAACGTAGAACAAAATTTGATAGAAGCAACCAAAAGTATATATAAAACAATAAGATTTGCAATCAGAATGGTAGTAACCATAATAATATATTTCGTTCCAGAAAATACAAAAGTGTAGAACAAGTTAGATATGCATATTTCATGCAAGCAATACAGTCACAGTGAACACTATAAGTAATGCCATAAACCATAATGAAATAAACTACTATATAGATAGTACAATAAGTGTATACGTGGACTAAACAAAACACACTACACCCCCTTTATACACGCTTACTCAGGAATTTCCCTGAACGAGCACGCGAAAAAGCCACCAATTCTAGGTAATGCTCTATTCACCAAGAACATCTTTAGTTTGTGCTTGAATTTTACAAGAGGTTGTGTCTTTATGACGTCTGGTAAATGATTATAGATTTTTATACATTGGTGGAGAGCGGTTTTATGTATATCTTACTAAGGCGCGTTGTTGGTGGTAAGAGATGACCATGCGACATAGCCCTGGTGCTATGATTGCGCACAAGTTTGAATTTTTTAAATATATCATTGTGATTGTACTTTACAAATAATGCGCATTCCAAGACGTAAATGGCGGGCAATGTAAGTAAATTAGAGTTCTTAAAAGTGTTTTTACATGTATTTCGTCGTTTAATATTAAAAATTGATCTTCTACAAGCCTTCTATAATAATAATATAACCAAACATCTTAAGAATTTGTAGCAAATGCAGGATTAACACAAGGAGGCTCATTGTTCCCTTATCGTAGTAAATAAAGTAGCGATGGTAACAGAACAGACATATCCACTTAACTGTGCTATAATCTGAAACCAGTAATGATACACAAATTAGCTTACACATATAATCTAATAATAATTGCAATTAGGAAAATAATATTGAAACCAAATTCAGCTACTTTGAAAAAAGTAACGGAGTAAACTTAAGGTAGATATAAAGAAATCTTAAAGAATGATGATAAGTAAGTCCAAATGAGAAATACAGATTATAGATTATATAGAGCTAGAGTAAGAAAAACTGAAAGAGGTGAAGAAATTGAAATACTCAAGGACACAAAATGAATTAAAATGGAGGAATGGAAGCAGAAATCAACAGCAGACTAATAATGGCGAGTGGGATGTTGTAAATACTAACTATTGTTAGTGTTAGTAAAAGGCTTCTTTAAGAAAAGGAGGTTTCCAGATACACAACTATATCAATCCCGTTCAGTATGTTGTTTTTGAGAGTTATTTAAATTTGTTTTTTAATTATTGCCTTGACTTTGGTTCAAAATAGTTTTGAAGATTAATCGGAGCTTCATCAGACGAAGCCATCACTTTTAATCAAATTTATCGTCAGGAATTGGTCTGACATCTAGCTGCTTCATTAATCACGTATTGAGTACATCGTACTGACCAGGTCTTAATGAGGACGAAACTATAGCCTGTGATTACAAGTAAAGCATAATTCCCTCAGTAATACTTATCGGCACATGCAATGGAAGCTGCCTAAAAGCGGTGTACACTGCGGTGCATAGTAGGTAGTCTTAGAGAGAGTTATTTAGATTTTCTTCAAAGTACCAAATGTGGAACTTGAAAACCTGGAAATAATAAACTTAGGATTAAAGCATAGTCTATTGATTTATCTCCTTTCTCGCTTACGGATCATTAAGAAATTAAGGAGGAGACGAAATTCAAAGAAGTAATGTTTTGCGCATCTGTCCCGCCATTAATTATCCTGAACGAAAAATTACTGTTAAATCTTTTTCGTTAATTCACTATTCGCATCTAAAAATCTATATTTTCAGCCCTTTTTAAGATCATTCGATTCCTGAAACAACGTGCCTTCCGTTATTCGCCCGAAAGCAATAATTCTCCCACCATGGCGATAATTCCGATACAGCAAGTCAATTAAATTAAACATGTGCTAACGTGCTACGTTGAAAAAGTACCTTTAACTTCGGAGTGCCGATGCGAATTTTATGCTCCCGCCGCCTTTTTACTCTGTTTCGTACTATTCTTCCTTTCTTTGATTTTTATTGTCGCTATTTCGTTTCATTAAATCGGCGCTGCCGGCCTTTTGCGACTGAATAAAATTAATTAAAATGCGAAAAGGAGGAACACGCCGTAATGGGAATCCGATGCGCTGAAGAAATTCAATGGATGCGGAAGTTGTAGCGAGGTCAAAAGCACGTTTCCAGTCCCGCGATTCTGATGTATTTTTATCGACCTTTCCGTTCTGATGAAATTCGCAAAGGACGAATCAAATATACGTATAATAATTCTGAGTAAATTATCCAAGGAGCTGTCGTATTTGATGGAAGAATTTGGAGCGAGGTGCTTTGAAAGGGGAAATTTTATCGCATATCTATAGAGAACTTACGTAGTCGTAAATTTGAAAATTTTCTACTCGTGTAATATGGGAAGAAAGCTAATATAAACATTCTGACGATATATTTAATTTTAGGCTGGTAGCGATACCTTTAAAGGCTTTCTTCTTATTTTTTTACATATTTTATTTCTTTTAAAAAGATCAGCAAGTAAATATTCTGATCTTGAACTAAATTCACATTATACGCATTGATAATAAGAAGCTGGTAGAATTTGTAAAACTTGGTTAACAGATTTGTAACGTTTCAGGTATAGAAAGTCGCTCGCATTATTAAAGAACTCGCTAATAAAATTGGTAGGTTGCATATTATTTTGCTTTTTTACCTCACATTCTCCATACAGCACTGTACGGGGCACATTCTCTAACGCCTCGACGATTATTTTAAGCACTTTGCTCTACAACCGCTATATGATTTCCCAAATGACTTGCCTCGCGGTTTCACACAGTTGTATTCCATACGTTCAAATGGATTTTATTATGGTTTTGTACTTTGTATGTTTTACCAGTAATCCAATACATTTGTTGCAATTTTTAGTTGTTTCCTTTTATTAAGAAAATGGTTTTGCTGTAAGTTGTCCATTTAAATGTAATTTACAATATTTTCGCTGTTGACTTGTTCTAATTTATAGTTATTTATAGTTATTTATTTATATATGAATAAGTTTCTTTCTTTAGTTTGAAGAAAATCTATTTTCCTTTTCTTCGGCCACATTTGAATTTTGTTCAAGTTATTTAGTAGATCTTTAGACCCTGCTTGGACGTTGTCTTGTATACTCTACAAGTGTGGATGTTGCAGTTAGTTTAACGGTTGATAAGACGATAGTGTACTAATATAGGTATAGTAATGACTCAAGTACTTTTCTTTCTTAGATCTGTCGTTCTATAACAAGGTCGAACATATTCCCGAGATCTCTCTGTCCTCTCTTTTGCAACCAACAGTCACGCCGCAAGATGTTGATTAGTACTGATCCAATGGACCAAAGAGAAGGCGTCATCTCTTCGGGTGGGTGGTTATAGTGGGGACTTCATATATGAGAGCTCCCAGACGGAACAACAGCTCCTCTTAACTATTGACTCCTCTCATCGCACAGATGTTAAGCGCGGATGTGTGTCGAAATTCAACTGAGCGAGAAAATTTACTACTGGATTTTCCGAATTAGCAACCATTTCTAGTGCCGATCGAGTTAGATTGGTCGAAGACTCTTGGCAGGGTAAAGAACTCAAAGCCCTTGTATAACAGAAACGTTTCAGACGAACCAGGGCGCACCAGGTATCATGCACACCATTTTGCTCTAAGCCGTTCTCAAACGATAAGTATGACTCTTACCAGCAGTTAAGCACAACACCGTACAATAGGTGATAATTCTTCTAACGATTTCAGCACGGTCTTGATGGGGAGTTGAAGAGTCAGTCCTGGTCCATGATCATATATCAAGAAATATTAACACTAATAAGTTATTTCTTTTTAACTTAATTTGCTACAGATTAAAATTACAAAGTACTTATCCTACGATAATCTCTTTGATTTTGACGGTTATATTTTTATACTATTTTATTGTGCACTAGTTTTTATTAGTTCGTTCACTATACTAATTCAAATTGTTTCACTTTTGTTAATCTTCTGACTAAACAATCGTTGTCCAGGAGCTGAAGAGCCTCCATGTTGATGTGCTGGTGGAGCCGCTGTTCATTTTTTGGGCATAGTTCTTTATTACGTTGTAGATTTTCATTACGGATGTACCATGGGGCATTAACAAAACCAATAAGTACTTTATTCTGGAATCTTTGGATAATGTTCCGATTACTTTGTCTGGTACAACCCCAGAACTCAACACCACAACAAGTTCACACTGGTTTCAGGACTTGTTGATAAAGCAGCAGCTGGTTATGTACTGACGGGACTGAATGTCTACCCATTAACAAAAGGACTACGTTTTGGGGGTACATTTTACCGCAACCTTTTTTTTAATTGATTTTCAACCCCCATTTATCTGTCCATTCGTCAAGTTCGTCGACGATGCCCTGAAGGTGATGGCAGATCTAACGGTCGTTGGAGGAGGGGTGTAGATCATCATGTCGTCCGCATAGACAGACAATTTAATCGCAGGATCTCGTGATAAATTCGACATATATATATATATATATATTTATAAGTATATAAGGAATAATTCTGACCCAAAAGGGGGCCATGGTGAACGCTAGTCATCTTCGCGAAGTGGATGATGATTTGATGATCACCAACTTTTACGGAAAGGAAGGTCGGCCACCTTACCCTTTGGGTATGATGTAATTAACCTGATCAAGCTTATAATATCTGCACGGATCATTTTGTAGATTAATTCGTTCAGCCAAGTACTTTTCTGTAGTACTCTGATATAGCTCGAATATATCATCTTGGGTGCATGCCTTCTGAGAATGCGCAATTTTATCTCGATTTCGATCGTTCAACACGGTTTATATGCGGATTGGTTTATTGACAAAATTAATTTTTCCATTATAGCCACTAGAGTTAGAGAGGAATAAAAATAGAACTGGATTTTACAGACTTAACTTGAATATTCTTTACTATTTTTAATCACTGCAGATCTTCGCTAATATTGTTTATTTCAATAAGAATAATAACACTACTAATACTAGTAATTTCATAATCAACCGCAACGTCAGCTTTTCAATGTATTATCGTCGTCCGAAAGACATGAATTGCACAGATAATATTTCGAAGTCCCCAGATCAATATTGACTGACCAGGTTTTGCATATCCTAAGTTCTGAACTTTTTGTTGGCTGTTTCTTTCCTACCTTTCCATTACAAGGAGTTTGAAATGAATAGTCATGGATGACAGAGAGCAGAATATTTGAATTTTGTTCAAGTATCTTTCGAATAAAATTTGACGTAAGCTAAAAATTGTCTAACCGCGATCCAAATAATCCCCAAACTTGCAAATGCGCTTTTACTTCCTATCATGCTTCCTATTCAGCTAACTTTTTTGCTACATTTCACCTCTTTTACGTTATCAAAAGTTTATTTTTGTCCTGTCGTAACAATGTCGATCGCACCTAATACTCCTGATCGAAGGGGAAAAAAAAGAAAAACAGAAAGCGAAAGAACACTCGGGCGGACCGAGATAGATAGGACGAAGGCAAAATCGCAATTCGAGCACCGTTTAAGCGATCCCAGGATGATCCAGCACGTAAAATTGTCAACGCATAAAAACTTATTGGCCAAAGGTCCCCGCCGTCATCACTCCGAGATGCTTTTTCTGTTTGTTCAACGGCCCATTTTTAAATTGACAGCAGTTTATATTCCGGTCGTGCGCGCTTATGTATTGCTCGCGTTGCGAAAGTGCTTTCCCGCCCACTCTCTTTCATTTTGCTTTCGCGTTTTCGCGACGACGCTCTTCCGCGTCGACTTTCATTTTCCCCGGCGCCAACGCCGCCACACTGCGACATCCGAGAAAATGAAGACGAAGCTTATGTTTATGGTAATGCGGATGGAATACGCTAGGCATAGGAAAGTAAATAAGAAGGACGAAGAGAAAAATGAAGATGGGACGGGAAGTTTGTCTTCGAAACGGATGATACTGGATGGTCGTTTTTTATATGTTGTGTCTCTAAGGCGAGAGGAGGAAGCGAAAAATGATATGTAATTTCTGGCGGAAACAGCACTTATATACGGTGTGAGTTATGTGCAAAGGATAAACAAAGACCCAGATAATGTTTACTGTGACATCTAAAAGACATGCAGCTGCCTTCAAGCTTCTTCCAGTTCTCTGCGCAGCTTGATTTTTTATTGCTAATAAGAATGATTCGTCTGTGTCGAGAGAACGAAGACGTTTTCATTTCCTTTGAGGTTCCTCGAAATTTAGAGCGCAAAAAATATACACAGATCGATAGTTGATATGAAAGTTAAATGTTGCAAGTGCGTGAGAATAACACAAATAAAAATTAAAATTATCATCAATTAGAAAGGTATGTTAACGGTTGACTTTACCTACTCGGCACTTGTCCATAGTACGTTAAACCAAAATATATTCTCACACTTGATAAATGTCAATCATATGTGCCAAGACTTACCGTTTAACTGCTGCATATATTTAATAATAATAATAATAATAATAATAATGTTTTATTGTCCAACAGATGACAGGTACATCCAATTAAAGGACAAAGAAGTATATATAAACATAATAGCACAACTTAAACTAACTAAACTAATTAACTTAAACTAAGTAACCAAGTAAGAAACTAGACAAGAACAATAAAATATACAGGAAAGCATGAAAAATGATTGGTAGGTATTAAAACTCAAAATTTTTTATCAAATTAAGGAATGCTGGGAGAGAAATAAAGTGAATATCAACAGAACGACTTAAATAGATATTGAAAAAATTGCATATCCTATACAAGGGGGCATTAAGCATTAGATTAGTTCTAGCTGGTGGACAGTAGAAGGTGTTACTATGACCTGCCGAATATTGTGGCACATTGAAACACAAAGCATTCGACAGGGTTGGTGCATCGATTGTATTATTACAGAGATAAAATAGAAATTTCATATCGGCTTGAACACGACGATGCTGAAGGGATTGGAGTTGAAGTCCAGAAAGAAGTTGGTTGTCGCTAATACCAGGCCACGGATAGACACCATGTTGTTTAAGGTATCTGCACTTTAGAAAGCGACGTTGAATTCTTTCGACTGCCTCGGAGTGATTGTTATAAAGGGAGACCAGATCAAGGAACAGTATTCCAATCTAGAGCGAACGTACGCAAAATAGAGACTAGTAGTCGCCCTTAAACATGAAAATTCTTTGGTGTTACGAATGACAAATCCCAATGATTTTAAAGATGAGGACACTATATTTTTTATATGGTGAGAGAAAGTAAGTTTACTATCAAACATAACTCCTAGATCTATAATAATATCACATCGAATCAATTCGATGTTATTTATATTGTATTTGTATTCAATGAGAATTGTTCTACGAGTATATGTTGCTATATTGCACTTAGAAATATTTAATTCCAGGCAATTATCACTGCACCATAACTGCAAATTATTGATCTGGTTTTGTAGATTGACACAATCAGAAATTGTCGTAATTTTTGAATAGAGTTTCAGATCATCTGCAATCATTAGCCTTTCACAATTAAGATTCAAAGGTAGGTCATTAATAAAAACAAGGAAGAGCGAAGGCCCAAATTACTACCCTGTGGTACTCCAGAGGAGGGAGTGAAGTTGGTAGATCTGTGACCCTTATAGGATACATATTGGGCCCTATTGCCTAAGTAAGACTGGAAAAGACACAGTAGTGCAGGTGAAAAGCCCATACGGTCAAGTTTCTCCAACAGTTTCAGGTGGTTTATGCGAGCAAATGCCTTGGCAAAGTCCGTATAGACCACATCCGCCTGCACACCATTATCCAGGCATTCCGAAATAAATTGTGTGATAATAGCAAGATTCGTTACTGTCGACCATTTATCAACAGAACCGTGCTGGTATTCAGATATGAAAGGTCTCGCTAAAGGGAAAATAGTATTATAAAGACATATTTCAAAAATCTTAGCAAAGTTATTGACAAGTGCTATGGGACGATAGTTTTCAATTAATGAGGTGTTACCATTTTTGTGAACTGGAGTAAGTCGCACAGTTTTCCGTAAAACAGGAAAGATTCCAGTACTAAGCGAAAGATTGAATATATATAGTAAGGGTTGAATTAAAGCCGAGGAGCAATCCCTGACCAAAAAGCTGGGAATGTTATCGTCACCCATCGTTAGAGAACTTCAGTTTAGTTTATATGTTCCTTGCTGAATATCGGACTACGTAACGTGTTTAATAATAATAGGGGTAGAATTTACAGCAGGATGTGACAAGGTATTCGAGACATTGGCATGTGTATAAACGGAATTAAAGAAGTTTTGAAAGGCCCCAACTATGGACGAAGGTGAGGTAAGGTCCTGTCCAGCAACATTCTTCATTATGCTGGGTAATCCCTTGGATTTCCGTCTAGATTTAATAAAAGTCCAAAAAGAAAGTTAGTCTGTTGTAGTAAATGCTTTTGCAAGCTCATAACACACCACCACCACCACCACGCGAACGATCTACCAACTCGAACCACCTATCCTTTCTCAAAACTCCATAGGTGGATGGAAATAATTCAGCGTTGCATATGTCCGAGGACAGCCATGTCTCAGTAATGCAGACAATATCGAATTCACACTCCGATATACCCGAAAAAATGAATTAGTCTTAGTTCGTAATCCTCTAGCGTCTATTTATATGTATTTCACATATTAAAAGACGATACTAACTTATACTGGTAGTATAATGATTTATTCAATTCAAAACGCTAAAAAGGTAGTTTGTTCCGTAACTTCCAATAAAACTTTCATTTACTTCTATTTTAAATCCTTGTTAGAGGCAATTGTCTATAACTGTAATAACCCTGCTATGTTTCTCACTGCTTCGAATTCCATATACGTTTTCCACCCAACTTCGTTACAAAATTAGTCTCAAACATTTGAACAATTCACCTTTACTACTTCCTCCTAAAACTTCTGCTAGAAAACCTTATCTCTCGATTTCACGTACGTTCCACTATTGACTACCATTCACTTGCGCCGTTTGTTCTTTCCGAATATCCGCTCGTCGGTTTCGCAGTTGTTTGTTTCTAATTCAAATAAGGGATAGCCAGAGCCGTCCGCCTGACTAGAAAGGATTCCCCTAATGGAATAGACTTGTAATTCCAAAACGGGAACTTATGTAGGTTAGATCGTTCGGTTGTTGATACGAAGGCGGTCGTGCGCGTGATCCATATTATGTAGACTCGAAGCGATGTAATTTGAAAATTTCCAATCGAATGACCGAACGAGTTCGATTGGAAATTAAAAATGCCTTGCGGTCAGTTCGAGGAAACTTTAGTTGAAACCACGAGATCTGTTCTTTGCCCCAGATCAAGTAACTGTGGGCAAGGGGAAATAGTTTTCGGTTAAGTGCACTGCTCAGATCTAGAAATGGAGGATTGAAGTCCGATGAATCAGAAGTAATAATGTTCTGCACCAGTTAACGCAAGGGTATTTAATATTGAGTACAATTTTAATGAGGGCTAACAAACGCAGCCATTAGAAGTTAGCGAGAAGTCAAATCTCGAATGATTACAGATAATTCAAGCATTATGTAACACAAAGTCAATTAACCCCTTAAATGGTACAAGGTCATTCAGAAAGTGCATTCCACAGTGGGACGAGTTTCCTGCCGTAAGTGTACATATTCGTCATAACCACAGATAGAATTTAACTAGTACGTCATATCCATAGAAGATGTATGAAGAAGAAATATGTCATACATTATCGCCAGTATTACTATGGAGAAGCAGTACAATTATATAAAGAAAGGTAATAAATGTAAAAAAATACATTTTATTTATTTATACTTATTTAGTAAAACACAGTAATAAAATGTCCTAACAAAATAAAAACGAACAAGAAAATATTAATAAAAAATTGCATTGTTCGGTGTGGTATGTTTAAAACATGGAGGTGGACATAATTGAGTCTTACATTCTACACACCAATATCTGGATTCTTTACGAATTCCTTGTTGGTAACATACTGCACATCTTTTGATAGGTTTTTCTTTAGTTTTGGGTGGTACAATCGATGGAAATCGTTTTTCTATCAAACGAAGAAGTTTTGGCTAATATTCGAAACTTGCCATATTTGGCAATGATATTTTCTGCTAAATCTAAAATAAAATTTAGCCGACTTTTTACCACCGAGCTTCTTATACAGGCGCAACAAATTTAAAGTTGCTACATCTACAAAATGACGAAAAGGTTTAATACAATATTTCTTCATTCTATTTCTTGTAGTAGAATAAAAATGCAAGTTGCTATCGGCTAAATCTATTCCTCCCGCATTTCTGTTGTACTCTAATACAATTGTAAATTTTTCTATAATGTAACCTCCTTTACCTTTTACTGCTTCCGTAAAGTCATCATGTATACTATTTGTTAGAAGAATTTCTCTTTTGTCCTGCCATTTGAGGACCATTTGTTTTCGTCGAAACATGACTTTTTTAACATTGTATTTCTAATCTCTTTCGGAATATTTAGTCTTGTCTTCCTGATTGTCCCTATGCAGTCCATCCTGTGTTGCGCTAATTTATGTATTAAATTAATACTGGTCTAATAGTTGTCAATATATAAACAATAACCTTTTTCTAAAAGTGGATGGACTAATTCTAATACAATTCGAGATGATATTGATTTGTCGGGATTTTATTTATTGCCATATATTGTAGCCCCTACCTGTGTATAGCATAAAATTGTACAAATAGTCTGTTTAGGTTTCACAAAGTGCATACATCTTCATTACAAATCTTTCTCGTTTAGATTGAATGTATTATTTCCAAGAAAATCGTTTCCAGTCAATGAGTGACTCGTCCACAGCAATATTTTTTCGGGTACGTATACAGTCAAAAATTTATTTTGCAAGTACTTCAAGACTGGTTGAATTTTATATAATTTGCGTGAAGTTTCACCAAATTCTTTATTACCGAAATGTAGAAAATTTTGAAAATAAAAAGAACCGCCTTCCTGACATTACCTTTGCAAGAAATGGCGTTTTTATGCTTTCTCATTTTCAGTGGGAAATTCATTGCTTATTTTCAGTCGAAATAAAAGTAAATAAAATAGATTATTGCTTTTAATTGTAACAAAAATCATGCAGTTTTTTATCTATACCAAAAGGAAAAGAAAATTAATATCATGTCGAATAAGTGAGTAGTTTGAAAAAACTTACCAAATAATGAGCTACGCATTTCTTCTTTCGGTGGAACATATCTCTTTGCGTTGTTAACTTTACTTTCTTTGGTTAAACTACCCACAATATTCTCTTTTCGTTTCAATATCAACCATATCATCAAAAAGGGATAAAATGACGATTTCCTCAGTTAAATAATATAGATGCTGGCAAGATTTCTTAAAAGCTACTTCTGAAATTAACTTGTCTACATTTTCATAGCTCTTCAGCGCTTTTATAAAACACAAGTCTTGGGACCTGTTACGGGCAAGTTTTATTGTATCCATGATTTAACGTAAGTTGTTGTTATGAATAGAGAAACATCTTGCAAATTCTGGTTCTCTTTGCTTGTTTTATCGCGTAAATAGCTCTCGCCATTTATCGTGCTTAATGTATAGCCTCAAAAGGTCTTATTTTAGCTAAGATTTGGTGAACAGACTCCATATAACTTCCGACCCAATAATTTCATCTGCGCGGCAAGGTAATGTATTTTAAACAAAAATAAAATAGTAATAAAAACACTTGGCTAAGTTCCACGAGTTTAATTTAGATTTCTCTAACAATTGTTTTGGTATTCACATACCATTATCAAAGAATGATAACTTAGCCAAGTGTTTTTATCACTATTTTATTTTTGTTTAATCAAAATGTTTCACCAAGCACCTACGGCTACATCAATAGACAGTATTAATGTATTTTATTGGGATTCAATTATTTTTGTTAGTAATTTCTTTATTTACAAATAGTTTATTGCACAATTATCAAACAGTTTAGTAAATTTATTTAATAACCTTATACCTTTTTGTTTTGTTTTGTCTAGATTCCGTTTCTTTCCTTTTTTCTCTTCTTTCCTTGCTTGGATGTTTTTAAAATTCCTCATTACATAAAAACAAAACGTTCTTATCATTTAATTAACCCGTATGATCTTATTTCTTATTCGATTTGCAACAAATTGGGCTCATTCGAAAGATGATTATTTCTAATTTAATTTCCTCACCATAGAAATAAACAAAAAAAATTGCAAGTCCAAGAACATTGAAATCATAGGAAAAATGCATAGTTCCATCTTCAGAGCTCCGTCGTTTAGGGAAGGCGTGGTCGTAAGGCGCGAAATTGTACGTGAGCTTCACATCCAATAAAACAAAATGAGAAGGTACCGTTTCAGCATTCCAAAAATTAAAAAAATAAGAGACACTCTAATATACATACATTTTCACTTGTTGGTCTTATTATTTCAAAATGCTAAATACTTCAGTAGAAACGTGCTGGAGACCCAGAAGATAACACACCAAATAACTACAAAATTCAAACATATGTAGGCAATTCAAGTTGAAACAAGTTGGTGATTGTAGTAAGTCATTTCAATGTGTAGTATGTTATGGTACCACACAGGGGTATATATTCGAAGATCCCATTGTATTCGATATTTTCCTGTTTACCAATATATCCGTCGTAACCGCTGCTGTACCATTTTGCTGTTGGCCAGTATATACGACATAACCATCTAAGGGGTTAAAAAGTTATGATTAATTTTCGAAATAAGTTTCAGGAATTATGACTTTTGTGTCAACAATTGGAAAACTTTAGAAGTCCACTATTCCAGGATCAATTAAATGTATAGTTCCACGTCTACATTGGTTGTTACGGCCACTTGTTAGAGTTTTCTGTAATTATTACTTGTAGTCTCTCGCTTCAACTTTTGCCCTAAATGGCGTCCTACTTTCGTAGGCTTTTGATACAACTCGCGCCTATTGGATGCACGCGTTGACATTCGTCTTGTAACATTGAGACAACCAGGTCGTTTTCCGTGAATAAGTTATTCCGTTCGCTTTTATATCTCGTTTATCGGGGATATACACGGAAATTCGACTCTGGGAAGTTAACGTTATCGTTGCGTAGAGCTGGAAGTTTCGCTTTCCTAAGTTTGCTGTTCGAACAATCGGCCGTTGTACGATTGCTTTTCCTTCCATTGGAAGTAAGTTTTCCTTTTGTTAATTACGATGCGTTATTTTCTCTTTCCCGTTGTTATAAGGAACTAATGCAAGCTAACATAATCTAGTAGAGAACTGGTATATACGAGTATAGGACTAGTAGAGAGCTTTAATTTTGAGAACATTTGAGAACTATCATAGGAGATAGAACCTGATTTCCCGACATTTTCTCATCAAGTGCGAGAAAACCCGCAATCTTGGACAGTTTCCATCCCGATACCGATTACCACGCTGTACGAAATTCGACAAGCGAAAATACGTTAGCCCGCTTTTATCTATATTTTTGGAAAATTCCCTAGAATCTGTAGTTAATTTGTTCTTACTTTGGAAACAATCAATTCTTTTAGCATTTTAGCGGGGCGGGGGGCGATCTGATAATTAAGTAATTTAATAATATATTTGTTCAACGAAACAATTAACTCTTTTAGTAGTTTAGGGGGGTCACGGTTACTGTGCGTGTTAACGTGATAGTCACACCTCAAGTAACAAATAAAGTCCTATTAAACATTATTCCTTGACCAAACTGGATGTGGTTAAGGATCTTGGTGTGCTGTGTGATCATGCCATGAGCTTCTCACCTCACATTACTCACCTATGTCTTTCTGCTTCTAAGACTTTGCGGTTTATAATACGCTCTTGCAGATCATTCCGTAATGACTAATTGCTGAAATCACTTTTTGTCAGCTTTATTATTAGCAAATTAGAATACGCGTCGCAAGTCTGGTCTCCTCATTATATCTACCTTCAGCTGTCAATTGAAAGGATTCAGCGTCGTTTTCTTAAATATTTATCATTTAGGATAGATGGCATTTATCCCGATCGAGGAATTGATTATAATTCGTTGCTGGGGAGGCACGGCTTTAATTCTCTGGCCTTTCGGCGTGAATGCAGTGGTGCCCGTTTCATATGGAAATTGGTACATGGAATCATGGACTGTTCGGCTCTGCTTTTCCAGTTAAACTTTTATGTTCCTAGATTATCGTCTCGTTCTCAGACTAATTTTTTTATACCATTTTCTAGAACCGACTTACTTAGCGCTTCGCCACTTCCTACAATGTGCCGATCTGCCGACCTGCATTACACGGATATTTTTGTTAATAGTATTAATGATTTGTAGTTACTCTAATATTTTGTATTTTTCTTTAATGTATGTATCTAATTATTATATTTTTTGTCCTATTATTGGTAATTACTGTTGGACAATAAACTATTATTATTATTATTATTATTATTCCCTCGCCTCAATTCATTTTTTTATCTCTTTCATACTATCTTTAAATAGCGTGTTTAAGTAGTTTTGATGGTTGCTTCACAACAGGGTAAAAATTCAGAAGAAGTAGACGGTTCGGATAACCTCGGATCACCTAGGAAAAAAGCTGGAGGGTCTCTCTGACTCCAGACACTCAGATGTGATCCAGTTCTATAATTGGAGAGTGGCACCTTGTTACTATTTCTCGAACTTGAACCTACGCCGTTTCCATTGGACTAGCACGCCTTGATTTTTCTTTCCTTGTTAAAATTTAACCAAAAGTTTTAGAAGCCAGTGAGATGGTTGTAGACTAAAGTATGATATTGAATTTTGAGGAAGGTCACCATCAGAGCATGGCGTATTTATACGCCAGAAGATCAACATATGATGCATGTGATCAGCATAGTATTGCAGGGTATACATCTTTGAGTATTAATTCAACCTTAATTTTTTTTTGTATTTTATATTTATATTCCACACACGAAACTAATTAGAATCACGACAACGTAGTTCGATTTTCTCCAATGCAATGTCTACGAAAATTACGAAATGTTAGTGTATAGTTCGTATACCCCATTGTTCGACTTGTATATTGCTCCAGGTCATTCCGAGACCAAATCTGACCAACGAAGACATTATTTAGGGTTGCGCTTTAGCGAAAACCGGTCGGCAATTTGCCGGAAATTCCGTGTAACTTCCCAATTACCCGGCTGAATATTGCAACGGTTCGAACAATAACACGGCGACGAGAACTCCGCCGTCCCTCATAGTAAGAAGGGAAACGTGCAGGAGACGCTAGGTCGAAGCGCCCGGACCGTCGCAGGGCCGTTGCAATTAGAAGTGTAGTCTACTACGTACGGAAACTAATTACAAGACCGGCCGACTCGTTTACATGACCCGAAGCCGTGAATTATGCCGTCGGTTGCACGGTGGCCCGCTATTTCTCGTTTCGCTCGACCGGAGCCGGGGTTGCAAGTCGCAAGTTGCACCGGAGTCGCCGTCGTTGCACCCCGCAAAAGAGAGGAATAGGACGCGACGCTACTTCGCCGACGTTCTCCGACAATTATCGATGTTTAGCATTTATATTAATGTGCAAAACTTGTTGCTAACCCCTAGAGCGGTGGATTAACAGTCGGTTCGAAGTTATTCCTGAAGGTATGGGATTTCCAACTCGAAGGAGAATAATTTAGCGAGGTCATGACAGGAGAAACTTGGCAACGAGTTGAATCGGCCGTCGTGATCGCATTTGCCTCGAACGTGCGGAAATAAATTTGTAAGGGAATATGTCGCTTGTTCGTTGGGAAGAAGAATTCCTTGAATCAAGGAATGAAATTGTAAGTAAAGTTTAACCATTTAAGTTGAACATTTTTAATATTATGTTATACATGGGCAAAGTAGTTGTAAGTTAGAGTTTCTCAACTTAAGCAACACCTTTTCGCGCAACCACTATACATAAACGGCTTCCACAGTAGTGTTCCTATGAAGTCACACAATCTGCACCTATCATCTGTCTCATATTCTTCAAACATATCCCAAGAAAAGTCATCATCAAGATCTTCCTTAAATAAGTCTTAGGTATTTCTAGTAAAATCCTTCTCTTCAGCTCCCTAGAACAGTTAGTTTTGATGTGTGTCTCTGGGTCTAAACGTCAATCCAATTTTGTTGTCATCTCCGAGTATTTCTCATAACAAGACGCAAATGTTCGCTTCCAGAGAAAGGAAGTGGATACCTTTATATCACAAGAGTGTCGACAACTTCATTTCCTTGGATGCCCTCACATCGTTGGGTTCATATTATTATTGGTTCCTAAGTTCTTGAGGATCTGATTACAGTTACATACAAGCTTCAATCTAGAACCCTCGAATCTGTATGATGGTACTTAAGATTATATCAGTTACAGTGAGAAAAATGGTTGTATTGTGGTAAAACGTTTTCAGTTTTAAGCTTTTCTATCTTGAACGAAAACGTAATTTTTACACAAGAATACGTCTCTTTTATTGAAAAATGTTTTCCTCGCTTGGCAAGAAAGTGTTTACTTTTTGAATGATTCGATTTCTGTGAAAATGATATATATGTGAATCAAATACAACTTCTTCTTAGTTTGAATTTACAGCGGTTCATATTATTTAGGCTTTGGTTTAAATAAGAATATGTATCTGAACCTGAACTACCTATACTATTTCTATTCAAGTTTGTTTTACATATCTATCGAACAGGTATTGTTTCGTATGAGAAATGAGAACATTTATTTTAAATCCAATTAAATTCAATATATTTTTATTCTTACTAAAGCCTTCATTCTCTAACTGCGTAGTTCCTTACATCTGCTCTTTCTTGGTGGTGGTAGTAGGTGGCAGTGCTTTTGTTTGTTGAATATACTGCGGACAAAGCCACAGAAAGTATTTGCAATTTATTTTGTGTTTTTGTAATTGAAAATATCTCATCATATAAACGATATATTAAAGGATTGAGGATTGCAAGACCTTCTTTTCTATTTTACAAAGGTAAGTTTTAATATATTTTGTTTTTTATTGTAATTTGTTATATCGAAGTAAAAATATAATTTTCTTCACACGCCCTTACTAATAAAGTAATGTTATATTAATAATATTAAATGTCTATATATATATATATATATATATATATATATATATATATATTTCGTGATCTTTTTATACTCATCTTATATGATAGATCTCTACCACTAATAGGTCAATAAAACAAGGCTGGTTTGAACGATAGTTATATTTTCAGAACGTTTACAAACGTTTTCGGAATACCTTCGTCAGTGAAAATATAACTAGATAAATATATAAACAAACATTTGTTTTTTATTTGGGAAGTATCAACAAAATAACTAATGACTAGGATTTCTTGATATAGAGGATGTGTAACCAACTTTTATATATATATAAATTATAAAAACTAAATTAAGGTGTAAACATACATGCAAATTAAGTAAAACTTTATATCAAGAAATCTTTGTCGAAACCTTAACAATTCTTTTCCCTAAATTCAGGATTAGCTAATCTAACCGCTTGATCAACTAAACCGGTAACTACATTAATTTTATGTAATTTTGATGTTTCTGAAAAATAAATTGAAATGTCTTCCTGTATTGGTAGACTTTATATGCCAATTTGTTTTTACAATGCCGTTATTATGCATGACTGTCACGTTCAGGAAACCAATGAGTTATTAGATTCCCTCTCATATGTAAATTTTAATCTATTATGATAACTATTAAATGAATCTAATATCTCATCAATACTATCCTTTCTTACGGATTCGGTTAGAAATCAAACAATTCCTAATAATTACGAATTAATTAGTTTAGATGTTGTTTCTTTATTTACTAATATTCCTGTGGATTTAGCACTAAAAATTTTAGATAAAAAATGGAATTCCATAAAAGATTTTACAGATCTTCCAAAGGAGGAATTCATTGCAGCTTCGAAACTTTGTTTAAATTCTACTTATTTTACATATCAAAATAAAATTTATAAACAAATTTTCAGTACTGCAATGGGTTCTCCATTATCAGCAGTTATCGCAAAACTAGTAATGGAGGACCTAGAACAAACTTGTTTGGCAAAACTAAATTCTAGTGTAAGTTTTTACAGACGTTATGTGGATGACTGTTTTTGTTCCGTAAGAAAGGATAGTATTGATGAGATATTAGATTCATTTAATAGTTATCATAACAGATTAAAATTTACATATGAGAGGGAATCTAATAACTCATTGAATTTCCTGAACGTGACAGCCATGCATAATAACGGCATTGTAAAAACAAATTGGCATATAAAGTCTACCAATACAGGAAGACATTTAAATTATTTTTCAGAAACATCAAAATTACATAAAATTAATGTAGTTACCGGTTTAGTTGATCAAGCGGTTAGATTAGCTAATCCTGAATTTAGGGAAAAGAATTTAAACAAAGTTAAAGAAATCTTAGATAAAAATAATTATCCAAATAGTTTTTATGAAAAAATAATAAAAAATAGAATTAACAAATTATATAATAGAGGAATTAAAAATAATAACACTAAATGTTATAACGCTATTCCTTATAAAAAAGGTTTAAGCGAAAAATAAAAAAAAGAGTTTAATAAAAACAACATAAACATTACTTTCATTCCAAATTATAGTAACAGATCTCTTTTTACTAATACTAAATCTAAAATAATTAAACAAAATCAGAGTAATGTAGTTTATAAAATAAACTGTAAAGACTGTGATGGTTGTTTTCATCGGTCAGACGAAACAATATTTAAAGAAAAGGTTGTATAGCCATAAGTATTCTTTAAATAATGATTTTGGTGCAATGACCGCTGTAACAAAGCGAAGATCTTGGGCATTACTTTGATTTTGAAAACACAATTATATTAAAAACAGAGAATAATTATAAAAAAGACTAATATATGAAATGATAAATATACAGAAAGACACTAAAACTATTAATTTCAGAACCGATATTCAAAATTTAAGTAATGTATATAGCAATTTGTTAAAATGACATTTGCATTTCTTAAGAAGGAAACCTTTGGCTAGGTTTTTAAATTTGGGTTTTCCTAGTCCTTGAACAGAATTGTTAAGGTTTCGGCAAAGATTTTTTGATATAAAGTTTTACTTAATTTGCATGTATGTTTACACATTAATTTAGTTTTTATAATTTATATATATATAAAAGTAGGTTACACATCCTCTATATCAAGAAATCGTAGTCATTAGTTATTTTGTTGATACTTCCCAAATAAAAAGCAAATGTTTGTTTATATATTTATCTAGTTATATTTTCACTGAAGAAGGTATTCCGAAAACGTTTGTAAACGTTCTGAAAATATAACTATCATATAAAATTAATAATATTTTAAAATGTATATATGTACACGATACATTGTTGGTTTGGGTAGAAGTTGGTGTTATTTACTGTGATAATTTAGGGATTTCAATGTTTGCCATACAATTTCAATAGAGGCTTATTGTTAATCACAAAGGTCTATTAGTCGTACATACATGGAAGGCAGATATTACACCCTCGGCGATATTTGATGGAAGATAAGGCATTTTAGATCTTAGGTATGTATATACCTACGTAGTTTTTGTCAAATACCATTCGCAGTTCAATAATTTAATATCTGCAAAGTAATAATAATATTATTTACATGTTTCAAACGCAATATCGCTATAACTTTTTAGTTTTCTGTTATTGGTACAAATTATACAATTTACAACAAATTGGCCTAAATATGTATACATTTTAAGCAAGAATGTTGTTAATGCATTAACACTAATTATAATACAAGAGAATTAGTTATTTTTAAATCATCTTTATTAATACAATATGTTAACACACTGACAAGTAATTTTAAAGAAATACTTGCCGAACCAGTCTTTTTTAAATAAAAGTTAAGTTGTCTTAAAATTTTTGATAAAAATAAGTCGTTATGATTCAAACCAACTGAAACAACTGTACCAAACGGGATCATAAACTTAGGTTAAAGCGACATCGAAAAATGTTGGCAAATAATAAAAATACCTCGAAATCAGTAGATATTTGACGGCTTTTGGTGCAAAGATTCGTATTTGATCAATTTTCCAAATGGGTTGTAGTATTACATCAACAAGAAGATGTCTTTCTGATTTTTTTTTCGGTTTTAATAACAACTATTTTTCGTTTTCAAAATACTTCCACCTAGAAAGCCACACCTATGTGATTTTGATAACAGTTCTTTGTATAAACAGATCATGAAATAGATTAGAAGCTTTATCTTTCGGAAAACACCATAAGAGGGATTCTTCCCACAATTGGACGACGAACAATGCTTTTAGAACAACTGAAAGCGCATCAGTCTGCAAATAGATTTGAAGACGTATATGAGGAAAATCCGTTCCCGTCCAGTGATGCAAGGTATGTTTAATTTAGCAACGAAACTAACAATTGTTTATGTTTTAAATTGTTGATATTATTATTTTAGATTCATTTGAAATTAAAACAAATATATTACTGTGTGTTTCTAGATATCTTAGATCTAGATCTAGAAGATCTAGATATCTTAATACAGAAAATACTTTTAAGGTAAACTTAGAGGATTCTTGAAATTCCCAACGATCAAATGAAACTGCGTCAGTTGAGAGCTCATATTCTTCACCTCGTACATGTACTATCAATCCCTTTTCTTCTTCATCTTCATTAGATATATACGAAATCGAAGAAGCGTATCATAATGCTACAACGAAAAAGCTAAAATTTTGTGGTGAGAAACAATATCAACAACACTTCAGACAAGTTTACAATTTAAATCTAAGGGATTTTTTGATGTCAAGCAATACAGGAACGTATATTATTGGAAAATTATTAGTAGGAATATAATGTGACTTATGACTTTATATTTTTAATATACTTCTAGAAGCAAAATTTGGGTTTTATTTAACCTTTACTTGACCTAGATCCATTGATTGTTAATTTAATTGATACTAGAGCAATTGTGACAAAGGCAGTGAGACATCTTCTACTATTACTTTAAATTAAATATACCCAACAAATTGTTAACATAAATGGCAATGGCAATTTAAATCCAGATGTTACATAACATGAAGTGGTTCTAAGATATATGTACATATATATATATATAAACCCTTTTTAATTATTAAAAGAAATGTATCGGTCAATCCTAATGATTACCATAAAAATATCTGCCAATATTTAGTTCACAGTAATAGTTGTGTGGCAAAAAAATTGGTCTAAGTACAAATTAAAAAAAAAAAATAAGTGTACATGTCAAACTTGTAGTGTTTTAAGTAAAATAGGTCCATTCTTTAATAGAAGAGATATATTCTTTAATTTAAGAGAAAATAAAAATCGTTTTCAGTTAAGATTGTAATTATTTTGAGGCAATCCAAATGCTGTTATATTCAATAATTTAAAAGTTTTGTGACAAAAACGAATGCTTTTAGAATCAATATAGTTTTATTTTCATGTACCTAAATCCATAATCGTGTTTGGTGAACATTGAAGTGGATTGGGAAAAATACAAGGTGTGTAACGTAATTGGAATAACTTTTTCAAAATCATTTTAATATTAACTGGGAACTAATTCTTGTTGGTCATATATAAAACTGAAAATGTTAATTCAATGCAATTCCTTTCAAACTAGAATAATATTTTATTTAGTGTAGCCATAATCTGGACAACTGAGCGGACATGATGATACTAATGTTGAAGATAACAATGAAGTCGGCATTCCTTATTTGGATTGGGTCTAAACTGGATGCTTTCCAACATATTTACATTTCCGCAAGGTAATCTTTTTCATATCTTTTGCTTCTATCTAGTTCTTAGCTCTTCACTCATTCTGATTCATCTACTTCCATTCCCTTTTACCTTTAACTTCAGTCTCCTTCTGATTTTCAACCAGGCTATTACTGCGTTTTCCTATTGCGTCCTCCTCTAAGCATATGAAAGGCAACGTCAAGAACATAAAACATCGACATGTTCGTGCATTCGGGGAAATCGAAGGTAACAAGTGTAATTGGCGCCCAATTGTATGTCTGCGCATTTCGATAAAAAGTGTAAGCGTCGCTTATCGGCGCGGCTGTCGTCGCCATCGCCACCGTTTTCCGGTCGGAGGCGTTAATTTGCTCCGTTGTAAACGGAAATCGTTCCGCCCGTTGCCTGTTTACGTTTCGAGTAAACGACCGCGCCGTCGAACCAAAATGCATCCGTATTGCGTTTTTCTTTACTCGCTCGATAACCGACGGTGGATGCAGCGTCGTTGGACGAAATGCGCTTTTTCCCCGCTTGATAACCGTCTGACGATTAACGAAACGATTAGACTCGTTTTTGTAAGTATTTAAATTGATATGTTTTTGGGTGAAAGGAAAGGAGCTTGGTGCTGAATCCCATGTTGCAATCCAGGAAATTTTCAATTGCTTTTGAGCTTCTGTTTAGATAATTGTCTACGTTAAGATTACTTCGTATTGCAGAGGGTTTTACGATGGAGCGCATAATGATCCGAATTCCAGTATCATTATAGCGATTTAAGGTTGTTAAATACATCGTAAGTAGTAAAGAAACTGACTTCTCCAAGAGACCCCAAGACCTGATTATTTGGACAGCAAGTGGAAGAAAATTTAATTAAATTAATATGAATGGTAAAGAGATTTGATGAAAGCAAATCAACAACAACGAAGTAAGTGCACCAGAGACCAATACCATAGCTAGTTTAAATATTTGGTTCAGCAAGCAACCGACATTTTCGAGCTTCTACTTTTAGCTGAAAACATGCTTATTCCTTAGAAACACATTCAGCGCTGTCATATACCTACCTAAAATTTGCATGTAAATCCATAACAAACAATCATCGAAAGAACTGCTCCTTAATTAAAGATTAGTTTGGATTGAAAATAATTGGAAAAATATGTGTATACACGGTAGGCCACGGCAACCGAACGGTCTCAAAGTAAGCACTGCGTCCATAGTTCTCGGCTGATAAGTTATGAAGACGTAGCATTCAGTATATTTATTTATAAAGAAATACATCTTACAATTGGTGTCAATTTTCGCACTTGATGCAATGCTGTAAACATTCACGAAAATTAGCATTCACCGTTTCGAACAGGTCTCTCTATTTGGATAATTTTTTGACGAATCTCATCCTTCAACATATATGCATGAGGTGTTGAGGTGAAAGCGAGCTTTATCTCTCATTAACAAGATGATGTCCTCATTCTCTTCATAAACTGCAAATATTGTTCGTAAAAATCGCAATCGTTTTTAGTAGTTAATTTGATTCATTTGCCGCGCACACGCTATCTTGTACGGGTGGAAATGTAATTCTCTATTCAAAATCTATTTTAGTCTGCGATCGTTGATTACCAGTTCAGCAGCGTGTCTTAAAGCAGAACGTTTGGCACTTCGTAACAATGTTCCTTTAATATTGTTAAAGCCTAATACTCCGGGCTACACACTCTTCGTTAGGGACCAAGTGATCTTTTTCACTCATAAGCCTCTTGCGCGAAGATTGCTTATTCAATATTATGGTGTGTTACGACTGGGATCTGGGTAATGCCGGTAAATTTTGAATCTTGCACAAAACTGACGCTAAACCACGACCACGAAGTCGTCACCCTCAAGAAAATATTCATATGGAAACGCATCCCACATCATCCATTGGTCGATGATACCGACTGAAAGTTAAATGCTTTGAGTCAAATACCACCTACCACAAAATTTCCTATCTTCTATCAGCATTAACAATATCGAAAACGTCCGGTTCCCCTGACCCACCTTATACTTTAGGGGTATCCAAATCGGTAAGAGAGAACCAATTAAGTTTTGAAATGAGTTCAGGTAGGAATAATTAAACTACTAAGATTATTTATCCAGAAAAATTAAATTTTTTCGAAGACCGGCTAGTATAATGAAGACTAGGGAGAGTGGAGGAAAGTGGCCATTGACTTGCTGAGAAGTCATTAGTGTTCTGCCAATGATCAGTTCGCCAAATTGTTTGAGTTATAAAAGATTTTCTAATTTCTCCAGTATTGATGTTAGTTAAGTGCTTAGTTTCATTCCCATTATTTTGTCATTACAATTTTGAAATTGAGATAGCTGAAAACTCTCTCTAATTACCTTTAAAATAATACAGCATACGATGAATTAGAAAGTCCATCCTTCAGGGTAGTTGTGATTTAGTTACATGGGTGTCACGGGCTAAAATAGCCAGGCCCATAATGGGGAAAAATGGCCTTCGGTCGCTGCTCAAGTTGAATTTTGATTGAGGATGGTATGAAGACACAGAATTTGATGGATTAGTTGAACATGAGAGTGAAGGTAGGGTGGACAAAGATGGTGGGGAATATTTAAACGTTAAAAATCATGGCCACACAGCAACTGAAGCAGAAAATAAGGCAGCTGGCTCACACCTTAAATAACACCCAAACAAGACTGCCTTACAGGAGAAAAGTCAATGATTTTTTGCCAAGCAAAAGCATTTTCTAAAGTTAGCACTAGTGAACCGAAGAGAGTAAAAGCTACTATTGTAACATCATGTTCCTTCAAAGCAGAAATTATAGATGAAATAGCTAAAAAGTGACAAGAAGAATAAAGAAAAAGGGAGGCGAACAAAATGGAAGGTCTCCAGGTGAAAAACAAAACATCAAAGAGAATGAAAAAACAAACTAAAACTTTACGAAAATTTGGAATCAGATGAAGATAGTGACACTGAATGCTTTTAATATAACGAAAGTTATTCACAATCAATAAATGAAGGATGGATGAAATGTCCTGATTTTCACAAACGGGCTCATTAAGCGCGTGCTGTAGGCGAAGAAGATGATGATGACTTTGTTTGTGAGCATTGCAATTTATTTGGAAAATTGAAATAACAATTTTTTTGCAAAAAATACTATTTCATACTCATCTATTGTTAGTTGGGACACTAATATTTATAATAACACAAATATAGTCTGATTTTGTATGTGAACGTGTTTATCATTTCAAGATTTCTTCTGGCCACTTTACCCAACATACTGAGGCAAAGTGGCCTTTTGACAGACGTTAGAAAAAACAAAATTGCAAAAAATATCTTTCAAGATATTGTTGCTATATTGATGATTACTGCACTGAATAAATTACATGCTAAATATCCTTTAAATTCTATTTTCTTTTAAATAACTAAAAAACATTTTATCTTAGAATGGCCACTTTATCTCATCTCCCCTACCCGAGATAAGAAAATCTGCGATTTAAAGAATTCTTTAAGAAGACATTACATGATATCCATTGAAACCTTCTAAACATCCATTTCAACAATCGGTTGCTATCTTCAGTAAAGAAAATGTAATGGGAAAGAACCCATACTCGTAAACTTCCGCTAAACCACCTCTTAGATAAAGTTCATTTTCCCTTTAAGGGAGTCATACCTTAGTTGTCGAAATGCATATTTGCAAATATCTAAATAAGTGTCCTAAAGATGAAAGTCATTAGGTTCTTATGTGAACAACTCGGAAGCAAAAGTTTTTACTATATTGAAGTTTTATATCGTTGCCCAAATCAAATATCAAAAGGTTTTCTTTCAGCTGACTAAATTATTTCCGAAGCGCTATTGCTTTGTCCAACTCCATGAAAGGAATGGAGCTAATTTTACTTAAGATATAAGTAATTTCATTCCATCCAACTGCAGGTTAAGTGCAGATAAAAACGTAACTTTTGGTTTTAAGCCCATTTCAAAAGACTTAATGCTGCCCAAAATATTTTATCCATTTTCTCAAAAATTTTAAATCCCACAAACATTTTTACTTAAATTCAATCCATTTCCCCTTGCCTTCCGTTGCAAACAAAAATTCGGGGTAGCAAAGTCGGATTTCCAATCGGTCTTCGGTCTTCGTTTTCGGCCACGTAAGCAGTGGTGTTCCGCGGTCTTTACGAATCGACGTTAATAATTTATAGTCAGCCGACGCTAATTAAAACTTTTCGGAGTTTGATGTTGACTTTGTTTTTCTGACGTAAATTATCGGCCGGTGAAAACGACAGGGCTTAAAAATTCGCCGAGTTGAAAGTTGCTAATTACATGCTTAAGCGTAAAACTTTACGTGTTATCATGTGTGTGTGTGTTTTTGTGGATGACAGATGTGTGAAGTTACTAGTGTATTTTAAACATCCCTTTTACAGGAATTTTTTGCGTAGAATCGACGTGGAAATTTTCGGTTTTAACTAAACGGGAAAACGAGAGCTTTTTTCGCTTTTATGAGCTTCGCATTTTATAGCATTTTGAAATCATTTAGCAATAACATAGAGACAAGGTAGTTGCATTTTAAAGTTTTTAAGTTGTTAATAATGTATATTTTTTAAACCAAACTGTACTTGCGCTGTCCAACTGCAATAGGAATGAATTTGGAATAAACATTAGTGCCATACGTAGTCCTAAAACTGCATGTTTCATTTACTCGATAACACAGGTCTGCGACCAAAAAACTGCATAGGATTTTTTACATTTTCTTACAGATTTTGACCTCCCAAAAACAGAAAAAATATTCAAATTATTATATCACATAAGTTTTTATGTATACATATTGCAGTATCTATGTTCATTGGTAATAAACCTATATGATTTTTATTTGATAATGGAGAAAAATAACCTGAGCTGTTGGTGAGACTGGGAATGTTTTAACATGTTGAGACAAGTCAAATGACGTACACTTTTACACAATTATATGCAAACTAAAATTTAAGCACATAATTTTTAAAGAAAAATAACGGTAATCATTTCTTCTTTGATTTCTCATTTTTTATTCTCTGCTACAATCTTTTCCCGTTATTTTGGCGCAAAGTAAGTTCTAGCATATTAAGTTGCATTTATACTTTAAATTGACGCCTGGTCGCTTGAAACAAAGAAAAGCTCTCAGTAGACATACTGATATTCAAATGAACAGTACTGTTGTCTGTTAATCATGGCTACAAGGGGTTGTGTTATTTCTCCAAACAGTTTTTGTTATATCTGTGGTGAATTCACTATTAAAAGTCAACAGAGAAATATAAGTGATTTTGTAAGGAAAGTTTATTTTGCCTACTTTAAATTAAAACTTGGTCATCAAGATAAACCATGGGCCCCGCATAAGGTGTGTAGAAGATGCGAAGAAGATCTTCGTTTGTGGTTTAAGGGAAAGAAAAATGCATTTCGATTTGGAATTCCTATGATATGGCCTGAGCAGAAAAATCACACCACTGACTGCTACTTCTGCTCAGTTGACGTAAAGGGATTCAATTCAAAAAACAAAAGAAACATAAGTTATCCTAATCTTGACTCAGCTATACGTCCAGTGCCCCATAGCTCCGAGATATCTATTCCGCAGCCACCTTCCAGTTTGGATGAATACCCTAGTGAGTTGGAGGACGAAGCTACATTACCTCCTCCGGGTGAATCAAGCTCAGATTTATCTTTTGACGAAGATGGAAGGCCTCAACTATTTTTTCAAGGTGAGCTCAATGATTTAGTAAGAGATTTAGGTCTTTCAAAAGATGCAGCCGAACTGTTAGGTTCTAGATTAAAAAATAAAAACCTTTTATCACCTGGCACTTTTTTCTACTGGTACAGACACCGAGAAAAAGAATTTACCCAGTTTTTCTCAAAAGAAGGAAATTTAGTTTTCTGCAATAATGTGGAAGAACTCATACATCGCTTTGATATAAAGTATGACTCATCTGAATGGCGCCTATTTATTGACTCATCTAAGACTAGCCTTAAAGCAGTATTATTGCACAATGGAAATAAATTTGCCTCGATTCCAATTGGACATTCTGTGCATATGAAAGAAGATTATAACGATTTGGCCATTATCCTGGAAAAAATCAAGTATCAAGACCATCAATGGATGATTTGTGGGGACTTCAAAATACTGACAATGGTTTTGGGTCAGCAGGCAGGCTATACCAAATACCCATGCTTCTTATGCTTGTGGGATAGTAGAGCCAGAGAACAGCACTGGAAAAAAAGTGATTGGCCATCCCGAGAAACTTTAAAACCTGGAGAGAAAAATGTTATAAACACTAGCTTGGTACCACCAGAAAAGGTTTTGTTGCCCCCTCTCCATATCAAATTGGGGTTGATGAAACAATTTGTTAAATCGCTGCAAAAGGATGGAGACTGTTTCAAATATTTATGTACAAAATTCCCGAAGCTGTCAGAAGCAAAGTTGAAAGAGGGAGTTTTCACCGGCCCCGACATAAGAAAACTTTTAACGGACCCTTCATTTGTGGAAACTATGAATGAGAAGGAAAAAGAAGCTTGCAAGATGAGCTTGAAGGTCCATTTTTACACTTTCACATAGACTATTTTCCTGAAAACCTGGGAGCTTACAGTGAAGAGCAGGGGGAGCGATTTCACCAGGATGTCCGTGATATCGAGAGAAGGTACCAAGGGCGATGGGATGTCACTATGCTTGCTGACTACTGTTGGCTGCTTAAGCGAGAAACTGAAGATGGAAATCGGAAAAGGACTCGTCAAAGTATCAAGGAAAAGAAGAAGAGGTTTCATAAAGAACATGAATAAGTATATGTATCAAAATAATGTTTCGTTTGCTTTAAAAAAAATATTTATTGTTTGAAAATTTTGAATAAAGGAGTGCTTTAACCAATTTTTTGTGTTTGAATTTTCAAAAAATCCTTATGTGATAGAAAAAAATGGCCATCACTTTTGAAATCAGCGCACTTTAAAACATATAATTCAGTAAAAATATCGCATGCAGCTGACAAAAGATTTTTTTTCGCAGACCTGTGTAATTGATCTGTAACCTTCAAGAAGTTTTTCAATTCTTATCATAAGTGAATGCACTTATGTTTGTCCCGAATTATTAGAAATCTTTTAGGATGACGTAGCAAGCTCATGCATTTCAGTTGAACTAAATTTCTTTGAAATGCTCTTTCACAAAAACGAATTCTCCCCAGAATCGAAGTAAAGGAGGATAATTAATTCCATCGGGGTGTATTTACCTTCTCTTTTTTTCTCTGTTTCTTTTTACTTTTATACTCTGTGTATTCATAATTTTCTTCATATCTTGACGGAAAAACAACCTTAATTAAATCACATCAGCTCGAGTTTGCATCTTGACACCGAAAAAAGAAATAAACCGTAGTAGAAAGCAACCTAACACGTGAATGGACGACAAACACAGCACGAAACGTTCGTGTTTAAATCAAATTAAAGGTGAGGATGAACAATAACAAATTTTATTTGATTAAATTTCGTTTATGTCACTACCGCATTGACGACACGGCGTTCTTCCGCGAGATGGGAAGAAAAGTTTCCGAGGAGGTTTCGGCCCGCCTAGATCTCTCGAGTTGATCGTTGACAGTTTCTGAACTATTTCGGTGAGAGTCGGTTGAAAGTGAAAATAAAGTTCACGTAAAGTTCTTGTCAGTGGCAGCTACTTCCTGTTACGAAAAATTAAACCTTTGTTAAAGTGTAGTTTTAGAACTTTATGAACTAATTTATGAAAACTGGAACTATAAGAGACCAGATGGCGTACTGGAGATACATTTTGATTTGTGTTGTGTCATGTAATTGAAACGAATTCTTCTGCCAGATAGACATTAATGAAATGAGGGAGAGTCTATAAACGATTGACTTTATTACACCGAAGCTGTTGTCCTTATATATATATATAATATAATATAACACATATGTAGAGTTTGGTTAATACTCCATCCATGAGGTGTACCTTACCATTGCATCGTGGTTGTTTTAACTATTGCTGAAACATTTGGTGGTAGCAAAGTTGAGGGAACTATTTAACACGATTTCATTCTTCATTGTGTAAATGAAAAAATTGGATGATTTTGGACGGCAAAGTTTTTTTGTGAGCTTTTGTGATCTGAACGTAGCACACACTGTTCAATTAAAATATTATAAATTAATTTTGTCGCAGGAACACATTATCTACGAGATAATTTTCATTTATTCGTTCGTTTGTATCGAGACCAAATAACACCCTCGCTTCCGTTCGAGCAACTCCATGTCCTTTAAAAACCCCATCATTTTACTTAAAATAAGCCTGAGTTGTTCCTTAGGCACTTTCAGTCAATTACCATGTCTTTGAATCTCATCCTTTCAGCCAGAACCACATCCCTCGTCTGCCGGGATTCTTCATTATCTAGCATAGAGGTTATGGTCCGAGAAAATTTCCTTCTGCACCTTCCTTGGCTAAGCAATTAAGTTGCCTTCAATACCTTCATGTCACGGTTCTCAGATCAAGAATACTATGTTGTCCCATACCAGTTTATTGAGGCCTCCTTTACAATTTTTACTTAAAAGTAAAAGGCCACATAACGGCTTTAGTAGTTGCTCAATGCGGAAAGGTTTGTGGACAACAGATCTTACATCAGTAAACAATATCCTTTGTGGCTTTTAAGGAAGTCATCTGGCCGTCAATCATTTTGTTTAGCGTTCTATTGGTGCAGTCATTCACTTCCAATTTCTTCAGCATAGGGTGCTACTACAAAGAGCTCAGGCTGAAAAACCGTCGCATGCTTTCCCAGGTTTAGTGATATTTTCTTCCTAGAGCACAGTCTGCAAATACTAGCTTTTATACCTTGGTTACAGAAGTGATCTGTCCGTACACCAGATGCTACCGAGTTTTTCAAGTAATTCCTTATCCAGTCACTGGGACTAAAGTATTCAGTTTACTTGTAAAAATAGTTTCTGGCATCATACTGTACGCAAAAATTTGTAGTAACGGATGTCTGTATGGCCTCCACTCTCACGAATAGTTACTAATAGAGTCTACCTCTCAAGAGATCAATAGATGAGAGCAGCTTATATCCAGTCTGAAACTATTTATTTCTGAAATCCTCAAGTCACCTGCCATTGGTAAAGATGATGTAGGGATTTTGGTCTATTGGATCACCTTCTTAATATCAACATCTAACAGCCTGAGTGTTGGTCGGATAATTGATGCCAAAGGAGGCAAGCGACCATATTCCGGTCTCGATAAAGAACAGCAGCTCCCAGAGAGCCTGCATCTCAACACTAATAAGAACCTACCGATGTCATTGCTACCCTTCTTCAGCTTTGTAAGTAGTCATTGGCCGTACTATCACAGTATGCAGGAATCTATCACTCTTGGCTTTAATCCCCAGATCTTGTCAATAACTCTTTTGCATGGCCGAAACAGTTCTGCGGCTCTTTTCCTCACTTTTGCAAGGTGTTTGCCCCAATTTAGTTTTGCATCAAGCATTATGTCCAAATACCTTACCTCAGGTATGCTGCCCAGGTCATCTATTTTCATCCACCACAGCAATGGTGTTAATATTCTTTGAGGATGCTCTCTTGTGGTTCTGATGGTAACAGTTTTATTTTACATATGGACTTGCACTATGCTGCTCTAAAATATTCAGTTCATCTATTGCATGTAGTATTGTTTATATCTCGATCTTTTAGAAATCAGGCAATTGAAGATATCAAAGTATTTCCAAAAATATTCTCCATGTGCAAAAATTTTGCAAGGGCAAATTCTTTTTGGTGTAAATTCCTTTCGAGACCTCCGACCAAACTATGGAGATTTATTCATATTTTATTTACAAACGCGAGGGTGAAACCTTATACACAAATTAGAAACAAGTGATGGTCCAATACAAGTAACACGATTTCATACTATTAAGTTGAGAAACGATAGCACTTGTTTGGTGTTTTTCTGTATAGAACTGCTTATTTCTAGTTATCAGTTTGGCCAATCGAATGCACCTGCCTTTTGCAATAATATTGTTTTGAGAACGCCAATGCCATGTTTCATGTTATTCCTTTTTTGCTCAGAGTTCAATGATGAGTTCATTATTCCCCTGCATATTTTAAACTTCCGAAGGATAAAGTGGGCAGTGAGAAAAGCGATGTAAAGAGTCATATTGGCCATATATTCAATGGTGGAAACGTTAACGACGATTGCCTACATTGTGTTTATTTGCTTTCCAAGGAAAGAATTGCTCATCAATTGTTCTTATATATTTCTATTAACCACTGTAAAGTCTAGGGATTTCTATGAGCTGATTCATGTAATAATTACCTACCTTTGTGCAATTACAGACCAAGCGCTAAGTCGGAACTTGGCACAAAACCAGATTTACATTTAATCCAATTGACAACGGCGGATTCGTACTGCAGACAATCGTTGATTTAATACAATTAAATAACCCCGCTACGAGCATAACAACCATGAATAATACAAAACACTAATCCGACTATTAAGTTTTGATGTTCGTGAGACCATAACACGGAATTGGACGAGGCGACGTCCTAAAATTAAACTCGACTGCAATTCCGCGTGTTTATGCAAAACACGATCGTTTTATTTGCGTGCACCGTTCGTGTACTACATTTGTGTATACATGCGAAATCGGGGAACGAAACAAGAAATTGCGAATTTATTAAAGAGAAATCCCGATTAGCTTTCGGACAAATTTATGCGTACGAATAAGTAATACGGGAATGTTAGCCTAGCATGTTGGAGTAGGAGACAAGTCGTGTATAATTGTAATGAGTAGGTATCATTTATCTATATTATTTAGTACCTACTACATTTATTGAGACCTATATGTATGCCTTATGAATATCTAATTTCAACAGTAACCTAAAATTACAAAATACTTTGAGTCGAATTGAAAAACTTAAGTTGACACATCTTCGTTTGGTAATCATGACTCATATCTGTGAGGAATTCATAATTTTTTAAAGTACTGTAAATACCTTGCCCGTATTCAATAATTATTTGAATGAATCCATTCATGTACAGAGATCCATCTTTGCAGAACTTGTTCCATTTTCATTATAGGAATACCAACAGGTGGAACGTTAAATTGGTATTTTCTTTCATCTTTATGAAAGCAATTTTGTCAAAACTCTATAAGTTGCAGTCCGACTGCATGATGTTAATCTGTACAACATTTTACCTCGACAATATTACCTGGACAGAGTTAATCATTGCCACTGGAGCACAAATAGAAATAGAAATTGTATGTGAATTCACTGCGAGAATTATCCTGAATGTATACAAAGCAGTAGACATACGTAACAACAAGAACACAAAGAACAAAGATGATGGCTGTCTTGGTTATTCGATGTTGATAGACTTTTTGTAGAAAGGATAGATGAAAATGTAGGTGTGTAACTTATCCGTTGTAAAAAGATAGTTAAACTATTTATGAGAGCCAAAATCTTAATAAAATAAAATTTGGATGACTATCTATATAACGACCTAATTAATGCAAATTATGCTTACTTAGTAAGCTGTTGCACAGTTACTTGGTAGCTGTCTATTAACGTACTTAATTTAATTAGGTCGTAATATGAAGAGTAGTAATATTTGCCTCGCTGTATGAGTTTAGCGCCAAATGGCTATTGCTTAGGATTGATCTTTTTGAAATTAATTTTTCTTATGACCCAAAGGGAAACTTGCATGAATAGAATTGAAAAAGTCTCGGTTCACTCAGTAGCTACGGTTTGAGGATACACATGTGCCAGCGAATTTAATAAATGACTGTGTGATGAGAAATTATAAGGATGTCATACGGTCTCATCTGAAAGAGAGGCTAATACGATTACAATATACATGGTCTTTTACCTTAAAGTCCTACTTAAACTTTATTAAGATATTTAACGATAAAAATATTATAGCTGGTCGCCACTTCTGTCTATATACTTGTGTTGTATTTGCCAGTGTCTGATAAGCATCGAAAAATAAAGTTAGGGCAGAACATTAGTTACTCATGAAGACATTCCCAGCTGTAAGCAATGTTCAACTTCCCATGTCAAGACTGGCCAAAACGATAAATACCTTTCTATAATTTTGTAACAATAAAGCTGAGTATAAGAAATAATTTTCACTATTTCTTTTCAATTTTTTAATTAAAGACGTTGTTTTAAATTCATAGCTGTCATAGTAGCAAGCCATTTCCATTCCACAAAAGTCACCTTATCTTCCTGCAAGGCTTTCCTAAAATTATTTCTGTAATAGAAAGAAAACCAATGGGACCAACCACGACTTAAGCCACTAGGCATACATCGTCTGTTTTAAATTAAAAGGAAATTGATTGTGATGGTTTGCTGAACCACCATAAAGACTGCTTCACACAAAAATCAATGAGTAAGCGTTAAGTGATCATGTTTTCGTTTCTTTCTTTGATTCCTTGATTGTGCTAAGCTGGTTTGTGCTATGGTAGCATTTGTAGCTTGTCTAATCTAATACCTTCAAAAAGTCCAGTACTGGGTACTTGATCGTGACTTTGTACAGATTTTGACAGAAGAAGATAGAGCAGAAGTCTTATAGCCTCAACATCAAATGTACATCTATTACTTATCCTCTAGCATTTATTCAGATTGATATAATCATTAAGTCGTCAACAATCAGAGTTTCTTAAGAAGATATTTTGTCTACTTAATCCCGATATATTTGCCTGTTTTCCCAAGGAAATGCTTACTCAACCCAGAGAACCCATCGGATTCGGTAAAGATATTGATGACCGCTGTCTTGCTAGCTTATCAAGAATGTCATCGTCCTCAATCTCACCTGAAATCTAAAAAAGCAACACCATTGCATTTGCCCGCAGACGAGGAGTTTCTTCCAACATTTCCAATCCTTCGAGGCAATGGTTTCAGTGGTAGCGCAATCATTTGGCTATTAGTCAGGAAAACAATGCCCTGACTTCCATTTGGAATATATTATATTTTCCCATTGTTTCTAATTCTTGACGCTACCTAAAACTCCTATCCACATTTCTTCCAATATATTTGTCCCATCTGTGTCCAATTTTATGTCACAATGAAATATTCGTCGAATACCTCGCTCCAGTTCTAGCCGTTTATTCGTGTGAAGAATAATACGCTTCTTGATAATATTATGAAAGGAAAATGATGAAAGGATTATATTACCTTCGATGGACATTTCGTTCTTGCCCTGCTTAAATCCTAGACAATAGGAGCACCTTTTGCGGTTTCCTTAATCGGGTTTAGTGAGCAAAAGTCCAGTATAATCTCCATAGTCACTGCTGGATAACTTTATCAACCTCTCATATAGTTAAGAACTGTGTCTATGTTTGGATATTTATCTTTTGGGTTATTTCGATTATTTTTCGTGGTTAAGTAAAAGACAAGAAATTGGATATAATCTACTAAATTGTGACCTATAAAGCAGTAAGGGCAACGCAAAAGATAAATATGAACTTTTGCTCTGTTTATCTAGAAATCAGGCTCGTATATGAGGGAGGACCTCACTGTTGTGCTGTGCATAAATCCATCGTAGGACAATTTTTCAGAATGAAAGTTTGAAAAGGTTATTGATCAAATATTTAAATATCTACAATGAAAATGAATTATTATTATTATTATTATTATTATTATTATTATTATTAAATACAACTATCGCAATCTGCATCTGGTGCTGCTCCATTCTATGAGGGATATACCTACTCTCGTTTTGATTGCAGATACAAATGTCAACAGATGAACAAAATATTTTTAGTTCAGTTCAGAATCAAGCTCAAAACTTTACCTCCATAAATAAATTGGCTCTTACCCTCAGCACATCGATTTCAGAAAATTCCAAATATGTACGTATTTTGACAACTTAGTTACTAGTACTTAGTTAGTATCATACATTTTCCACCTCAGACGGGATACAAAAGGATGAAAGAGAAGAGGAAGGAAGCAGAAGTTAGTAGAGAAAAAGATGAAGGAAAGGAAACGAAACGACATTCGTTGATATTGGTTAACATTGATTTTAAGAGCGTGCTTCACCAGTTCACAATGGATACTGTTGATAGAGTTAGGATGACAGTTTTTCGAAACACGTGTCTATGGTTTTCCAAAATCAATGGGATAAGAGTCAGTTTACTTAAGTTCATCATTTTTAAACCACAACCATTCCTACTTTTATTAGTTGTAATACTTGCATTGTCAAACAATATTAAATGTTGTTTATTTTTCACTTTTTTCGTAAAATATATTTCGCAGTTCTAAGTAATTCTAAGTAGTCAGCACAAATTTCTTACAATTCTAAATATACAATCGATATACACGTACAGTATTTTTATATTTGAAAAAATTTCTACTACGAGCTTGTTAGTTTATCGTGTTTTTCTTTTCATAATTTTCAGTCGGATAACGATTAAAGAATCTAGGTCACGACACCAAACGCTGAAAGGGAAAAGAAGGGAACGTATAAATAGAAATGCACAAACGAGCCTCTCTATCTCGACGCACACACTACGGCGGAAACTTCGCATTTTGAAAACGGACGACTTACCCGGAAAATTGAATTTGCACCCTTCGCTTTGTGACGCGTAATCAAAGAGGGGACGATTTTATTAATTAACATCCTCTTTTACACGACACGTAACTGAAAATGCCCGCAAACGCCCCCGCACCAGCGCTCAGGGCTCGATGAATAAATACTAATTATTTACAATAAAAGGACGAGGACCACCCTCCGGCGAGTCGAATCTCCCCACCTCAGACCGCAACACTAATGGGTCGTAAAACTCCGCGTGAGAACACCCTTTTAACCCACTAAAGCGAATCATCGGAAAATAATGGGGGTAGAATGAGTAGAGTAGGATAGAATGTTCTTTTTTTTTCTTTAAAGGACGTGCTGTACTTTAACCTATATTTCACACGATTAGATTGCATCCGTTTGAATTCTTTGCTTTTCAAGATGGAACAATTCACAGGACGTTACTTTTTTGCAAAACTTCTAATATCAATTACAAGGTATTACAGGCAATTCCCAAAGACTTTGTAGAGGAAAACTTGCTGTATATAAGCTTTCTTTTTCAATTTTATTTTACAACGCTAGGAAGAAATATATTCTATGTGCAATTTGGATAAACTTTTCCAACTTTGAACAAGCAAATTTATTAGCAACCATAAATTACCGGTCCGTGGAAATCATTCGCAATTTATGGAGATAAAAGTTAGTGGAGAAATGTACATATATTTACTAAGACATTAAAAACTTTTATATGGCCGTTTTAAAAGCTACCTGACAAGTTTATTAGGCAAAAAAATATCCATTAAATTGTCCTGAAAATTTATATGCTGCACGTGCTAATATAGCCGTGTGGCGTTGAATACATGTAAACGGCTTTTAAACTGAAATATATGGGTTTGGATTCATATTTTAACGCCGTGTTTTCCAAGTGTACTACTCGAACGTAGTTTTTTTAACTACTACGCAAACACTCTTAACTATTAAAACTATTAAACCAAGAAAATTATTTGTGCTTGGAATTACCCTTTATGCATACTTCTTCCTTATTTAGTATCTATTGTATTTATTCCAACCTACTCTTCCGTAAAACACCACCAACCAACACATTTTTACATCTTAACTTAAAACTTTAGAAACTTTCTTAGTATACATGCGCCTAACCTTAGATCCACAAGAAACCATTTTATACGCCCTAGAAATATAAATCTAACTATTCTACGCCCTCGAGGTACTAAGTGGTCATAAAATTAATATGTGCCATTCGCAAATGGGCCACCACCACGTAAATGCAATGTTTTGTGTATCCGGAACATGCCCCTTTTACCCACACGACATCTGATGAAGGAGGAACAATTGAAGATCGACATAAACGCAGGTTCTCCTTTCTGTCACCCCAAAGATGGGTTTTTGTCGACTATGCCCGAAAGCCGTGGAAACTTCGATTATAGTTCCACCCCGTAAAGTATACCCCGGTGCTCTAAACATTTCGACCGCAAACCACAGAACGTTTGTCTGTACCAGTGGCAGATGTAATTGACTGAAATTATGTAACCGCGCCTGCGATATATCTAAATTTTCGTGTATAAGTTATAACCGTTCAGTAGTTTCGAAATGCATTGCAGGTCTGTTGTATTACTTATGAGGTAGTTAGATGTGGTCAAGTAGTCTGAATGAAGAAAAAGTTAATTGAACAAAATAGTTTTTTTTTTGCAAACCCCAGGTTATAACGACATTATAGAGATGATACAATGTACAAATTGTTGGAATGTTTCTTGCATGTTTACCAAATAAGTTGTTTTAATAAAACTAATTTATTTATGAGGATATAAAAGCGGTGAAAAGACAGATAAAACAATACAAGGTGGGATTCTGGAATATGAAGGAAGTTAGAACATTGGAGACCAATCATATAGTGCTAATGGCATAAAACGAAAGAATATTGAACGAAAATCTGAGAGTTTCGAGAGTATAAATATGAACAAAAAAGCGAAGATAATGATTATAAACACGAAGGATGAAAGCCACGGGATTTACCTGCAAGGAGGAAAGCTAGAGCATATGAACTGTTTTAAATACTTGGGGGCAGTTGTAATGAGAGATTGAAGGTTGGATGTAGAAATCATGGGAAGAACAGCTGCAGTTGGAAGACTATTCAATGGCATGACCTTTTCAAGTAAAAGAGAGATACCACAAGGGCGCTAATATTTAAACGGCTGATCACCAAATTTAACATATGGAGCGGAAGTATGGACAACAACAAAAAACCAAAGAAGCCAGTTACAAAGCATGAAAGTGAGGTTTCTAAGAAAAATTGAAGGTAAGACGAAACTGGATAGAAGCAGAAATGACAGTATTGGGGAAAACCTGAAAGTGAAACCGATACAAGTCACAGTGATGGAGAGTCAGTTGAAATGGATGGGACACGTTTTGAGAATGGGGAAGACCACGATGGTTAGAAAAGTGTACAAGACACGAGTACCGAAGAGAAGAAGAAGAGGAAGACCAAGAAAATCCTGGCCAGAAGAAGTAATGACAATGACTGAAGAAGGAAGTATGAAATAGAGCAAAATCCATAAAAGAACACAAGATAGAAAAAAGTGGAAGGAGACTTGGAAGTGGTAATAGAATGACAGCTCGACAACGCAAGGTCACCGCCTTACACTCGAAAGGGTAAAAAGACTTTAGAATTAGTTAGTTAATTATTTATTCAATCCCTCGTCCTACTTAGTTATACATAACTAATTTCAAACACACTTACATCAATATTATTAATAAACTGGGACAAAAATTCTTTTTAGAACAAGTATTTGACAAAGTTTTTCCAAGGCTAAAACATTCCAAACGATAAACAAAAATATCCCAGAACTTTCCTTGTTACAATTTATATCACCAAGGACAAAATTTGTCCTAATTATCAGAGATTTTGTCAATATTTTTACGACTCAAACAATCGTTTCTGTTCCGTAAAATTGTGTAACGTTTCAAAACTCTAGGTAGAAAATTAGGAGAACACAAAAAAGCAGCAGAAGATAGACAATCTCCATAAGGTAAAACCTGTATCTAGATAATCCACATCTGCTTCCAATTCAGACAATAGAATAGGTTAATATAATATGTACATAGTGTACAATTAAGCTAGGTGTTTGCTTTAAGTTGGCGAAACTCAATTTTACTTCGAAACTTTCGCCGCTTTGACTTCTATTTGCTTTTTCTGTCGTTCGAGTTACATGCCGCGCAAAATATTTCGAATCGGAATCAGAGCGAAAATTTTTATACGAATTGAAGAGAACTAGACGTAATTAAGTTTATTAGAATATGTGTAGCGAATATAGAATTGCCATCATTATTAATTCAAGTACTATAAGTATTACAAGTTCAAGTATAATATATTTTATACTGTGGTCTGGTTATTTGGATTATGGACGAATGAAATGTGTTTATGTTGTCTTTATTTCTAAAGGTCCCATAATATTAGCAACTGGTGACGTTGTCTGGCGTTTTTTATATGTAGGTCACTGAGTTATTTACTTCCTTGCAATGTAGCATTATTCATAATATCGTATTATGAAGAATATTACTCGTTACTATGATACATTTATGTTATAATGACAATCGCAAACACTTTTTAGGCAACGGAAGGACGCCGACAGCATAACATCATACAAATGGACTCTCCTCACAAAGTTATGAGACATAACATATGTAAATATTGACATCACAGAATTATTCCCTATCATTTCTGATATGAGAAACAACAATACCGTTTACAATACTGCGATGGATGACAATACACTTCTGTCCACATACGAGAACTGTAATTCGACTGGAAATGTTTACGGAAAATTGAAATTCGATGAGTGTTCCAGCAGCATATTTACATTTGAATCTCATGAATATTCCCTATCATTTATGATAGGATCACAAATATTTTTCTCAGAAAAACGATAAAAATGGCAGGTGTGGTAATGGATTGTGCGATTTTAGAAATGTTCTTAAGAGTAAATCATTTTCTAGCATGTATGAACTAGTATATATGTATGAGAAAGCATTTGGCTATTTTCGAATTAAAGTCACGGAAATGATACCTTACAAATGACCGCCATTCTGCTATACACACTCAGCAAGTCTGTTGGTAACGTCACCCGTTACTAAAAATAACTGTAAGAAAGTAGAATAAAATTCTCAATCAAAATAACTTAAACAGAGGTTCGTTAATTGGGCAGCTTTCAAAGAAAATTGTCTAATGGCTTCCACTGCAAGAACAAACTACATATCCCAACAACAATGTCACGTAGGGGATTGTGCTTCAATTGAGAGTTACACTCTAACTTTTTACATTTATTCTTTATTAATTTTGGCTCACTAAAAGTAATTCATTGAAACTAATCTTCAATTACTTTTGTTATTCGTCGTGAATGATATTTTATCCTGTGTATGGCAATAATATCGTTATCTGATGAATAGATGGGGCCACTACTTTGGTGAATTTCATTGATATGATAAACATTTGAACACGAGCTGTGGGAAATGCTTTTATTAATCAGGAAATGCTATACCGTACTGAAAAGTCCTAGGTGGTCCTAATAAGGACGAAACTAGTCTAGGATTGCATTCTGCGATTAACAAAGCCCAATTCCCTACATGATATTTGTTGGCATACGTAATTTGTTCTTACAGTTTTCGTTGAAAACTGCCTAAGTAACGAATCTTTCTTTAAGTTCATTCAATTGAGGGTTATATTATACTTTTTTACATTTATTCTTTCTCAACATTGGCTCTTTAAAAATGACTCATTGAAACTCGTTCTCAATTACATTTGTCATTCATTACTCCTTGCGCCACCGCTAGTGGAATTCTTTCAACTTCTTTCAAAATGCAATGTTTCAAGTATTGAATTTCTGCGATGCTAGAGCTTTGAATATTTGGGATTTCAGGGAATAAAGCCACATGCTTGCAGGATCGGGTGATCTATCCCGTCACATGATATCCCCAAGCCTGATTAGGGAACACAACGTTCATCAAAACTGCCATGAAAGCGTATGCGGCGTTGTATAAAACTCTATCATGAAAAAACGTTTCTTCATTGATTCAAATACGGGCAAGTATGAGCAAATAAATTCTCCAACATATGCACGTAACGTGGCCCAGTGACAGTTATAGTACTTTTCCTTTCATGTTCGAAAAGATATTGACCAATAATTCCAAGACATTGTCCACCGTAATTTGACTTTGGCACTATGAACTGGTCTTTTATAAATTACTTTTGAGTTGTTGGAGTACTAGTATAGGAAATTTTGCTTGCTAACAAATCCAGACAAATGAAAATGAGCTTAATCGCTCACTAAAGTTTGGTAAAAATTTACGTAGCCACGTTCGTATATTCAACGAGTGATTTGAATTTTATAGGGGTGCAATTTGAGAGCATTGTATAATATTCGCAGTGTACTCTAAGCGACAGAATATCGACGCGTACATCACTGTAGAGGACGTGCAAAGGTCCCTCTCATGGTTGCTATATTGTCTGATGTGTATATCTATTATTTCTTCCTTTCTTCTGTAGCGTAGAAGCTGTAGCCTAAACTTTTGAACCCAGGTCTTAATGATATGAACTGATAGAATAGTAGAATAGCACGACTGCGATCAATTACTTAATACCTTTGAAATTTATGTTGAGCGATTACATAACTAACACAATTTTGGTAAAACGCTTTCACACCACGAGTACGCTATTCTCCACTCCACTGCTCCATTGTAACTGAATGCTTCTCGTATGGTTCTAGATGGCAGTAACAATTTTGTTCGCACTCAACCCTACCCCTGAAAAAGAGCGTTACAAAACCGCCGGAATCACTGCCTAACCCTGCACATACACTGTCTGTCTATATGATCTGTTTCTTCTTCTCTCAAATGTATGCTGCTTAGCCCATGCACTGAAGTTACTGCTGCTTATATTGCCCCCGCCCCTATCTTCTTCACGCTGTTAGGTCGATATCATATATATATATATGTTACCTTTATCCTAAGTTTCTCGATTCGGAGGTCTCCTCGGCATAGGTGTCGTCACCGGTTCAACCTTGAGCTCACCAGAGCACACCACGCCAAGGTGCCAACTTTAGGAAAGGGTATAATGGGGTATCTATGTGCGCATTCGGAAAGAATTGAAGTTCTGATAAGCTGCGCCACCGACTATTCCAATATTTATTTTGGAGAATTTTTTCACTGACCAACGGTTCCGAAATTGCTGGATTGTAATCTAAATAACAGACTGAAAAGCTTCAAGACTTTAAGAAAGCAGAGTAAAGAGATAGTAGAAAAATCATCAAAGCAAATAAACCGATGGAAAGCAGAAAATCGTCCATTAATAAAGATAAATATGCTAATCAAACCCTCCAAAAAGAAATAAGAACGAAAATACGAATAGCCAAAGAAGAATGGCATGAAACTAATACGCAGAGATAGAAGGGTTGCAAAGAGCGCGTGATGACTTCAACCTTTACGAGAAGAACCGGGAGGTACAAAAAATATAATTGTAATATTCTATTAGACAAAAAATGGTAAAATAATCACTCGTACCAAACAAAAGAAAGGAAAGGAAAGATGGACAGAGTATGTGCGGGAGCTACTTGAAGATGAAGGCCAACAGGAAACAATACAAGATGATGCAAATGGTGAAAATGGCCCACGTAGAACGAAGGGAGAGATTGTACAAGCAGTGAAATTAGCAAATCGCAATTCTGTCACAAGAGAGGTTTTATTTGGTTTTAATATATTAACTCAGGGATCTTATACGACTACTAAAAAGTATTGATAGGAACGATATTAAAATAATAACAGCTAAAATGAAGACAAACGATGAATTATTGGAAGAAATTGAGATACAACGGGGGAAGGGGAGTGTTGTTGTTGTCTATGCTGTTTACTCTTTACTCTGAAGAAATAAAAAGTGAACGGAACACTGTGAATAATGTCAGATATGCAGATGATACGATATTTAACGCTGGGATAATAAAGGATTGATAGAGAATGGTAGTTAAAGTGGTGGAATATATTGAGAAAAGCGGATTTACATTGATTGTGGAAAAGAACTAAGTCTATGAACATAAGGAAAACACAACAACAGGAAGCCTTATCTATACCAGGAGAACAGTTAAAGAAAGTCAACAAATGTAAGTATCTGGGAACAGTGGTGGACGAAAACAATGAACATACGGAAAAAATAAAAACAAGAATTAACCAAGTTAACAAAATGAAAAATATGTTTTGCAGGAAAGACCTATAACTTGAAATATGGCCATATAGAAGCATCCTAAGAATAAGCTGGTTGGACAGAATCACGAATGAGAAGATTGTATTGTATTGTATTGTATTGTATTGTAATGAGGTGGGGTCTGGCCCAAAATGGGCCTTCGCACTGCGACCACGTTGATCTATTTTGCTTCCTCTTGTTTGTTTTATTTATTTATTTAATACGCTGAGGAACAGGATCAGCTCCTTCAATGGGAGTGTAAATAGGTCCTCCTCACTCAGCGTATATGTATGTAGTAGTCTATATCTCCTGTGGCCTAGTGCCCCACAGTTAGTGATCAAGTGTTCCATTGATTACTCTTCTTCACCGGAGAATCTGCAAGTGTCCGTGTTGGATAAGCCCATTTTGTGAAGGTGTTTGTTACAGGTATAGTGGCCTGTGAGTGCCCCTGTCAGTGTTTTTAAGCTTCCCCTGTCCAGTTTTAGGGCGAGGTCCGCCCTCCTAGCGTCGAAGCTCAGAAATTGTTTGGAATGTTCCAGCCCGCTGGTCTCATTCCAGTGTTTCATTGTAATGGACGCCGTCCATTTCTTTATCTCACCTTTAAGGAGACCTTTGTTAAACCCAAAAGATGGGGTAGGTCCAGTAAAGTTTCTCTCAGCCCCTTTTTTGCGCAGATGTCTGCCATCTCATTTCCCCCGTGCCCCTCATGTCCTGGCACCCAGACCAGGGTGATCTGGTTCTGAGTGGGCAGGCCATTAAGCATGTTGCGGCATTCCAGTAATAATTTGGACGTAATTGTACAGCTGCTCAGGGCCTTAAGGACTGATTGACTATCCGAGAATATTTTGATTAATGAGAAGATACTCAGAAGATTGAAGAAGGAAAAAGAGTTGTTACATAATACAAGAAAAAGAAAACTACAGTACTTGGGACATGTAATGAGAGGAGACAAATATACATTACTGGAGATAATAATACAAAGAAAGATGCAAGGTGAAAGAAGCCAAGGAAAAAGGCACATTTCGTGGGTGAATAATCTGATACGAATAATTATACGTTATCTTACATCGTTGAAAAGAGGATAAAAATTCTATCCAGTAACCTGAATATCCGATATGGTGGCGATTTAACCTAAGGAAGTTGATATGATTACGTCAAAAGCAGCCATCTTGAATTTTTGTTCAACATGAATTTTAAGTTGGTCCTATCGAAAACAGTGATATTCATATGAAACTTTTTGTATCTCTTATAAGCATCTTACTTACGAAGATATTTGAAGTACAAGAAAATAACAGTTTTCTGGTTTTTTTTTTCTGTTTTCTAATAGATTCTGCCGGGTCTGACATTTTGAACTTTTTCAAACAGATTTTAAATCAGCATATAAAGCTGCAAACCATATCCGATTTAACCAAAAGTCCATCTTCAATAATAAGAAAGTTGCCCATGCAATCCCACTCGATTTAGGGCACACAGTATATAGGTTTCTATACGCATTTTCTACGGGCTTACGTAGGATGAAAAATTCCTAAGGAGAAAGCAACCGAACGGGGACTCCGGAAGTAGAAACTTCGGGTAAAAGGTAAGAACTTCCCACGGCTGCTGGGCGCTGACCTGAACGGAAGCAGCACCAATGAGACAGGGGCCAAGAATCGGCACCACTGGACAACGAAAATAACAAGATGTAAAGAAAAGATTTCCATTGGTAAGGTGTTAGCTTAGGACACCGATCTAAAGGCGTAAATAAGCACAATAAACCATTGAGCTTCAGTGCAATAGACCAAAGACCGTACCCTTCATAGAACGAAAAGTGGTAGGAAAACTTTTATATGTCAAATCCATGGATAACTTCATACAATAATGAAATTACATATGTATGTCCCAAAACGCAAAACGGATATAAATATGAAAGAGAATACAAATTCAGGGGTTGACAGCTTTACGAAAGGTTACCGCTTCATCCGCAAAGGAAACGTAGCATTAAAATTAAATGTATGTACCTTCGCGCTGATGCTATGAGGGCGATTAATTCGCAATCCCTTCAAAAATTTTCCACGTACACACACGCACATAGTCCTTTGTTTCCGCTCACATAAATTAGAAACGAGATTAGAATCTTTATCAGAGCGTAAATCACATAAAAAGTGGTAATGCGAAAGACAAAGACCTATTTTCCCCGGCCGCGCCTAAAGCAACACAATCCGAGATAAAATCTAGAAACGCGAAGGGCCGAACGATATCAAAAGCATCATCGTTCGCGCCCCGGCGTATAAGGTAATAAAGCACTTACGGTTTGTAAAGCAGAGCATCCACAGTCCCGAAATCGTCAGCTTCGAAAGGTAATCTCTCTCGCCGGTACCGTTGTACGAGGGATTATGCATCTTCTCCTCGGTATGGAGCCATTGGTTCGTGAGCATTGCCACTAGAACGACCAACAAAGAGACGGTGGCCGCCAGCGGCGTTAATATCCATAAACAGGACAATGCCGCCTCGATAGGACCCAAGTGGTTGGCATCTTCCCCAGGATCCGACGGTCCGGGACTGCGGGAAACGGCTCGCTGCATAACGGCTGGTAAAATTGACCCCGTTAGAGCCACTTTAAATTATTTTCTTGAAGTAGCCGCTATACATAAAACACAACATCACTTAGCACGTTAGACATTTTTTCTAGTTAATTTTAAATTTTATTGTACTGTTGTTTCGACCTCGATTTTACTTGATAATCGTTTAGTTTTCATGTTTGAATTTACGCCCGTATTCGTCCCGGAACGTCTATTTTCACAGACTTTGATTTGGGTGACTGGCATCTTGGATGTATATTTTGATTTTTTTTGATTTGGTGTTTATTATTGCTACGAGCTGAACTTCATAGTTGACTGTTCTCCATCTGACCGTCTCTAACTCCAAGATGCTGTAACAAAGAAAATTATAATTAACACATAATCGACCAAAAGATATGTTTGGCATTTATAGTAAGTAGCACAAAGGGGAGAGTAGGGTAAATATGCATAAGACTAACTAGCACTAAATACAATAATAATAATAATCTTTATTTGTGCCCAACAGTGACAACCACAACAGATACAGTTCTTAATTTATATATTACAATGAGGTGTAAATAAAAAGTTACTTGCAAACTTCAGGAGCACAAACGTGTTAGACTCACGGGGAGGTCAAGGTGAAGAAACCTAAATTTTGCTAATATCGTTTATTGCAGCTACTAAATTTTCGCCCTCAGATTAAGGGCATCCTCAGTGTAGGCAACCACGATATTAAGATCGCCACATTTCGCCTTTGTTTGCAAGTTACATTGTACTCGTTACTTCTGCCGAGGATAAGAAGTTAGGGCAAAAATAAGATAATATACACGTTACCTAATACTAATACGGATTAAACAAGTTCTTCGCAGAAAACGTGCCTATACAGATGATGGGCGCAGCAACAGATACGCGTAATTGGCCCTTGATATATTATGTTAGCTTCTCATATTGTATAAATAAAAGGTGAACATATTGCGTGACTTGAGTATGTGAAGGCTTATTCTCCAAAAACTTTTCCCTGAAGGGCACATCAATGATATTCCTGTGTTAGGTAGGTATTACTAATACATACCTTCAAATAAATCAAAAAGTGTTACATGCATGTAGTTGAAATAGGTATTTATTAAAATAGTCATAGGTGTTAGGTACCACAAATACATACTTTAAAAAACAAAGAGTGTTACATAAAGGAAGATAAAATAAAAAAGTCAAAAATATCAGTGTATTCCTTGACATTGCGTTTCGATAAACAACTTAACATAATCTGAAGTATCCGTTCTCATACATTAATCCAGATTTGCATCGTTCATTCTGCTTCTATACTTTAATTTTTAAGTGCTTTATTATGAAAAATAGAGATTCCCAAGTGTAGGTTGACGCACTGTATGCATGTATGTTAAGAGCTAATGCTCTCAAAAGAGGAAATTTATGTTTATTAACCAAATTACAAAAGTGTTCATCACTTTTTCATGATTTTAGGAACACGTCGTTCTTCATTGTGATTATTTCCAGTTGTAGTTCTGCATATTTAAAATCAATGTCAAAATAGTTTTTGATCATCTCTGCATAATTCTAAATGGATTTAACAAAAACTGTAGAACAGACTCAAACGAAGCAGTAGAAACTTCTCGTGCACGTATATTCATACAATTTGGAAAACTGGGTGTTGAATTCCTCAGTAAATGCGATTTCCATAAAGTTATTTTGTCTTTGAATGTATTTACCGAACCCATCATTTTCGAAATATGATGATTTTTACCTTGCATTTCCAGGTTTAATTCGTTTAGTTTCATAGTTATATCCGTCAGAAATCTTAAATCTGCAAGCCATAATTGATCACTTAACTCTGGATACTCATCACTTCTTGATGCCAAGAACTGTTTGATTTCGCTAATCAAACAAACAAATCTGTATGTAATATTATGTCGGCCTAATCAGCATCTCCATCTTTTAAAAGCTGGTGGAACAAGCGCTGTTGCATTACTACAGCTCTGTTAGAGTTGATTGTCTTTACAGCAATCTTCATAACGTATTGCACACGAAGAACTTTGGCACATAACGCTTGATGGCGAATGGTGCAGTAGCAGTGGGCGCATCTCGGAAACATTTCATCTATTGTGCACCGCGCAATGAACCCATTCTTATTGCCTACCAAACCAGGTATACCATCAGCAGTTATGGCAACTAATTTTTCCAATGGCAACTGACATTTCTCTGCATAAATCATGAATGTATCGTAAATATCTTTACCCTGTATTCGACCCTTCCGTGGCAATAATGTCAAAAATTCTTCCTTCCTGGTGAAATTTTCAAATAACATTTTAATGATCACAGGCAGCTTTGCGATGTCGAATATATCGGTAGATTCGTCCAGTTAAAGAGAAACTTACATCTCCTGATATCACTTCGATTTAATACCAATTGCAATAGCCTCACTCCTTCTCGATACAGTTCTGTCTGATAAGGGTATTGATCTAATTGCAGCAATAATTTCAGTTTTGTTCTTAAAATCTTAGAAGACAGAATCAGCAGCTATCATGAAAACTTTCTTAAATATTTGTCAGTCTACAATAGGCTTTCTTTTTCTTATCAAACAGATGAGAAAATTTCAAAAACGCAATAGTAGCACTTTTCGAGGGCTGACCTGGCCTGATGAGAATATTTTTTTGCTTTGTTAATACTGTCTTCAACTCGCCGATTCAATCTGTTTTCGAATTTCCGTATTCAGCGGAAAACTGTTGTTAAATGGTGAATGCAGTGTTTGGAAATCCCCTTTTTCGTTGTTGTCTCCGACACCGACTTCGATACGGAAGATAACATTTTGACTGAACGAAATAATAAATACAAAGAGCAGAGGCAAAATAAAAAAAGGACACACAAAACAAAGAACGCTAACCAACAATTGACAGACACCAGTTGATCAACATATGCAATTAGGTCTCTACACGCAAAATATGTAGCTATCTCTCTTAGTTCTATCATTGCTTTTCACAATATTGCGCAAATTTGTTTCTGTTGTCATCAATAAATATTGAAAACAACAGCGGCCCTAAATTAGAGCTTTGAAGCGGTCACGCATAACTCCGAGGTTAATCCATTATATGGCAGATAATTTACTCTTGCACTCAGATAAGATGTCTTTAACATTAAAGAGATAGCAATATTGGTTAACTTCTGAATGAACAACGAGAGATCAAAGGACTCAAAAGCTCTCGTAAAGTCGATATATATATATCGGGTGGCGCAAAATTAATCACCCTATCGGAAGATGCTATAATTTTTGCAAATGGCGTCATACGTCAATCATATTTGACATTTGTGAACTAGACAGGTGCAGTATACAAACCGACAAGTAATGGAGCGCTATACTCCGCAAGAGCGTGGAATAATTGTGTCGATTTTTTGACCAATAATCGGTCGGTGGTGTTAGCGCAGCGTGAATTTCGACGTCGATTTCCTAATCGTGTCGCGCCAACTGGGCAAACATTCCGCCGCTTAGCTGCTCGACTCGAACAGACTGGAACCACAAAAGACCTTGCAGGTCGTGGCCGCCACCGAACTGGTCGTTCTGCCAAGAATATCGCGGCTGTGGCTGACGATGTCGCTGAGAACGAAAAACATCAACCAGACGACGGGCCACGCAATTGGGCATCACCAGACGGACCCTACAGCGAATTTTAGTGAAGGACTTACACATGTTGCCGTACAAAGTGCAAACAGTGCATCAGTTAATGCCTGCTGACCGCCAGTCGCGTGTGAATTATTGTAGAGCCATCCTCAATCTCAATCACCAAGAGGACGATTTTGAGTCGAAAATCATCATGAGCGACGAGGCGCATTTCCATCTAAGCGGTTACGTCAATAAACAAAATGTTCCTTTCTGGGGCACTGAAAATCCGCGGGTGATGCACGAAGAGCCGTTACATGCACTTAAAGCCACTGTGTGGTGCGGCGTTCACGCGGGAGGAGTGATTGGGCCGTATTTTTTTGAGGACACCATCGGCAGTACGGCTACTGTTACTAGCGAACGCTACAGGGCCATGATAAACGACTTCTTACTGCCAGAATTGAATGAGCGGGGCTTGGTAAACATGTGGTTTCAACAAGACGGTGCAACCGCACACACAGCACGAACCACAATGGATATTGTGAAGGAAGCGTTTCCTGGTCACGTAATTTCCCGTTTTGGCGATTTGGCATGGCCAGCAAGATCGCCCGATTTAACCATCCCAGACTTCTTTCTTTGGGGGTACTTGAAGTCGCGAGTTTATGCCAACAAGCCCCAGACAATCGCATCCCTTAAGGAGAATATTCGACAAGAATGCTAACAATTATCACCGGAAATCTTGCGGAAAGTCATGGAAAAGGCGATAAAACGGGCACAAATGTGTATCAACACTGGAGGCAGCCACTTGACAGATATCATCTTTTCCACTTAACAGAAAAAATTATAAAGGTCCAAATAAAGATTTCCATTACTCAAAATCATTTTTTTATTTAGTAAAAAGTTATTCAAAAACAAAATTGGATGATTAATTTTGCGCCACCTTGTATATATGTATCGGTCATCTGCGAACGACAATCGATAGCTTCGCAGATGTTTTAAGTGATACATGCAAGATTGGTGATGGTCGATCTACCCGACATAAAACAATGCTGATTAACCGATACCTTATTTCTAATATTACTGTGGATAATGTCATACAGGATTTTTTCGAAGACATTCACGGGATTACTAAGTATAGAAATAGGTCGATAATGTGTTACAACGAAACGTATAATTTTTTGCGGTTTTCCAAACAGTAGGAAATGTACCAGACTTAATACAGAGATTAGAGATAACACTTACAGGAGCAGCCAAAACATTCCAGCAATACTTCAATAAGAATGATGGGATCTAGTCATCACCAGAAGTAGTTGTATTGTTTAGCCTGTAAATACTTTTGTCTCCCTCTGATTTACAAATAGTTTGAAAATGGAAAACATGATGAAGTCAGTGAGCATCATAAACATTAATCGCACTTCGAGTTAAAAAAATTGCTAAATACGTTTGCGAAGGCATGAACTATGAACATCAAATTTGTCGGTTCCATAAATAAATTTACCAGGAATACGTGACGTTTTTTTCTTCGTGTTAATATATTGTCATGAAGCTTTTGGGTGTGATTTTATATTTTCCCGTATTTTGTTCAGATACGATTTATAAGCAATACTTATCTGCTCTTTAGTTAATCTACGTAATCAACTAAAGTATTCGCAAAAAACTGTATATCGAGGTTTTGACCCACTTACGGTGATACTTGTTTTTCGTTTTTAAATTTTTAACAATTAAGTTATCAAACCAAGCTGGAAAACAGGTCAGCTTGGGCAAGGTAGTTGGAACAGACCTATTGAAAATGAAGTACAATGTTTTATAGAAACGGTTAACAGCCACATTCACGTTCGTGCATTGCTCGATTAAACTCCGATCAGCATTGAATATGTCATTATAAAGAGTGGGGAAGTCAGCACGTGAGAAATTGTACCAGAGTGATATGTATTCACAGAGAAGCGTTTAGGAGTAGTGTATTGTATACCGCAACAATGTGTAACGCTGGATGATGTGTCAGGGACGATAGGATCGGAAAAGTGTGTAACCGAAGTAGAACCTTGAAGATTGCAGAGAACTAGATCAAGAAGACGATTGTTTGTTACTGGCTTCAAAAACTTTTGGTTAAATGATAATAGTAAAAGCAAAAGTCGGTAAGGTGACCGATACAAACATTAGTCGTTATCATTCGAATAACCCACTTAGTTGGTTATAAACATGGAGGTTCAGTCCGTACTAGCTCAATGGAAGCGGTGTAGGTTCAAGTTCGGGAATTTATTAGTACTAAGGCGCCACTCCTCCATTATAACAGAGGGTCGCATCTGAGTTTCTGGAGTTTGAGAGACTCTCCAGCTTCGTTGATAAGTGAGACGAGGTTATCCGAACCGTCTACATTACATTCTTTTATTCGGTTGTAAAGCGATTAGTAAGGTTACTCGAAAACACTATTTAAAAAATAAAAAGAAAGAAATAAAGATAAATTGAGGCGAGAGAATGGCGTTGAACCAAACGTTATTCGTCACTGACAGCGCCCTTGGAGTGTATAGGGTCTCGATAAAATGCAAATAAGCCAGCGTTCTTAAATAATATGCACACAACTCTCGATAATCGTTGGAATTCCAGAGGTTTTACAGAAGCATTACAGCTTAGCAGAGCGTAATTAGAAAACGTATGTGCAAGTGACAAGTAAACGTGTTCTTCCCCTTAAAATACTAAACAGAATTAAATATTTTGTTCAACAAATATCTAACTAAATCGTCAACTATAAGATAACAAAAGTAAGAAAACCCCTTTTTATTCGAACACAAATCCACGACTTACTAAAGCTAAATTAATCAAATAATTCTAGGGAATCCCAAAACTCAACGAGACAAAAATAAAGTAAAGGCGGCATTTAGGGTAACGTATTTCCGGTTGTCAACTCTCGTACGGCGTTGTAGTCGTTGTCGAGACGGAAGCTGTCAGAGATGGCGGATATCTCCGCACTTGGTATTAAAATATCGGAAATTCAGCCCAACACAGCAAACTGAAGAGTAGGTGGGCTTCTACTTTCTACGATAATCCTTAGATGTTCGTAAAGTTCTCAAATGTTCTCATAGATCTCAGATGTTCTCAAAAATAAATCCCGGCACTCCACTAGCATATACTAGGTACTTCTAGCACTCTACTAGTCCCATACTAGTCCCCTACAATATCGTGAAAGAGAAAATAACGGCATCGTAATTTAAAAAAGGAAAACTCAATAGAGGGAAACACAAACCCACAACGTGGCCGATAGTGAGAGCGGTAAAATTAAGGAGGCGTAACTCCCAAATTCACACAATGATAATATTAAAATTCCCAGAGGCGAATTCGCGTAAATATCCTCGACAAACGAGACTTTAAAGCGAAAACGGAATAACCTATTCACGGAAAACGACCTGCTCAACCAACCGCGACAAGCAGAACGCCTACACGTGGATCCAAAAAGGCGCTAGCTGTATCAAAACCTACGAAAACGGAGCACCATCTACACGTCAGAAGTGGGGTGAGCGGCCAAACGCAACAATACCGGAACGCTGTGACAAACTGGCCGTAACATGTTAATATTAACAATACTATTCAGTTAGTCGAGACCTACAGGTGAAGTAAAGTTATTTACAGATATATTTAGGATCTGTAGAAAGTGGAGGGATATAGTTTTTGACATTAAAATTACCAACCAGCAGAACCGATATGTCTAAAATTCTAGTACTTCAAGAAAAATACTAATATCATCCGCAAATACGTGTGGTGGTATGCATAGTGCTCAATCTAAAGCGGAAACCATTGTAAGAACAATTGGTAAGAACATCAATTAAACGACTTCTGTTATCTAACATACGTATACGCTAATTTTCGCTGGTTTCAGAAAAAATTATTGTCTGTGAAATCACCGCATTATAAATTCGAATAAAATCCTTAGATCTCGTCAGTTTTGAAATTTTGTACAGAACGAAAATTCAGCACTTTACGTGAAAATACTACGTTTAATAAACTCAATCTCATGACTAATTAAGTATTACTATATTTCCAAAAGGAAGAGGTAGTTTCCTCCTTTCCTGAAACCAATAAAGGCGAATTCGAATTTAATATCACCGCAAGCCCGATAAAAATACCTTCATTTCTTCCTCTCGGCGGCTTTTTCCTTGCGGAAGCGCTACACATAGAGCACTTAGTACGGTGCTGAAAGCCAATATCAGAGCAAGTCTGGGACAATTTATCCTCTTTGAACAGGAGCTTAAGTATCCATTCGACGCGGAATTGCAGTTGTGCGCTGGGAATGTGTGTCGCTTCTCTGCGTTACTTATGCACACAAGGAGATAGAAGGAGCTGGTTCCGTGAAAGCATGCAAAATACGCAAAATTGTACGAGATGTACGGAGATATTCACCTTACTCGGTATTGTGTCATTTGTACGTGTGTGTGTGTACGTGTATCCGTGACGAAGTAGTTGGTTGTACTTGAATTGTAATATCGCAAATATACGTTTGGATGTGTGTAATACAGACGAAATGTGGGTTTCTCGAATTTGAGGTGAATAAATTTGGTACAATGGAGGTATTGATAAATTCTAAAATGAAGATTTCTGATTACTAACAACATCTAATTAGGAGTATTTGTGATTTATAACTGAAGAAAATTAGCTCTTACCACATCGATTCTTTAGAAAACTTCAAATATACATTTCAATCACCTAAAGATCATCCTCATTAAAGAACAGAAAAGGAGAGAAAGGATCACTCGTAAAAATTAGTTAACAATGCTACAAAGGGACATAATTTAGCGTCTCTCGATCGACACTAACAGTTGGTTAAGTGTTCCCTTTTATAGAATCGTTAACCAACTTCCACGAGTAACATTCTATTTTCTTTGTGTTCTCAATGGGAATGAGATAAGATAGGAACTAATTTACTTAATTTGAGGTTTCTGTTTGTGAACACATGCATGACCTCTTAAAACTTTTTATAATCATCAATTCTTGGGTTGCCCAGAAAGTAATTTGGATACCCTGAAATAAAACTCGGCTTTCTATACAAAGAATAAACTTTAATCAATCATGTAGTTTCCATCTTCTTCAATGACCTTTTGCCAGCTTTCTTACATGTTATTGATCCCACACTGATAGAAATTTCGGCCCTGATAATTAACATTCATCATTAACTGAACCAAGTGCGATTTAAGGACATCATTTGTGAAAGGTTTACCACTCAAAGAGTTTTTAATACTTTGAAATAAATGGTATCAAACACAGAAACGCACACTATTGGCGAATTTGGACTTAGAATTACTGAAGAATGCAAGCCTATATCACAGAAACATTTGAAAAGGTCAGAAGAGAATTTGAAAATAGGCTACATAATTGTCTTCAACAAAATGGTGCATGATATGACCAGTTAATTAACTAACTGGAATATTTCTTTGCATAAAATCTGATAATCTTACAATTTTTGCTTAGCATTATTTTTTCTGCTGTATCCCCAAACCAAATTTCAAAGTATGATACATCATTGAATTCGTAATCATTCGTAATAATCCCATTTAAGATTTTTATGTTGGGGTAGAGGGGGATAAGGAGCTAAGTTTAGTATCATGATATATTAATCAAAATGATTCCCCCTCGAAACAAAAATTTAAATGTCTTTGCATTTTTTAATAATTCTATTAGTTTCGGATGTAGGGCACCTGGGAAATTTTCGACACACGAACACACTGTAGATATTCGCCTTACCAATCATACGCACACACGACAAGTAGAAACACGTTATAAGTTAGACAGACTGATAGTTACGACGCAGTGCTTGTTCTCAATGGGAATTCTTTCCTTCTGTGCGAGTTCAAGAAAAACATATACAACGATAGCTGATTTTGCCTCCTCTTGGGGATTTTGCGGAAATGTGACATTGCACTATTATTACACTGACTCTTTGTTACCTCCTTCCTCATAAGGGATCTACTCCACAACTTGCTTTTGTTGTCCGCGAATCAAAATCATCAATCTTTTATAGGTCGCTTACTGTTCATGTTCCTCTACCAGCTCTTAAATGTCCTTCATCTGTAATCTCATGGTATATTGGAGGTATACAAATTCACCCACAATCGGCGGCCACTGTTCACGAGCAAACTCCTCAAAGTCATGCGCAAGAACGATAATTAAAGCACAGTTTCTCCCTAGTAGAATTGAGGTCCCACTTGATGACCCCATCGTTGATTTTGAGACAGTTATAAATCTGGACATTGTCTTTCAAAACTCTCAGAAAGTAAGGTTTGTTTCTTCAGTCACCACGAAGTATCACTGTCTTGATTCTTGGTTTGGAGTAGTGAAATTGTGTTGGGAAGAATGAATTTCATCTTCATAAGATGAAATTTTCACAGCAACTCGTCCTAGAGACTTGGAAGATGAGGAGGAACGTTTCCGGAATGACAATGAAAACAAAATAATGTTCAATTTTTTCAATGTAATCCCGTTGCAGCTCAACATATTTGGTCCAACGTTTCTCTAGCTTCTCGATTTCCTTCCGGAAGTGACTTTCTTCGAGGTTCCTAAAATAATCGGTTACAGCCTATATTAGTTCTTTATTTGACCAAAATCTCTTTCCATCCAGAAATGTTTCGAGCTTCGGGAACCGGTGGAAGCTTGATGAAGCCATAATCAAGCGAATACGGTGAATGCGGAAGGATTTCGAGCTTCAATTCTGTCAAGTCTTACTGAGGAATTGCACTTGAATATACGGGTGCATTGTCGCCGTGAAAGAGCACTTCTTTCTTAACCATTCCCGGACGTTCTTCCTGAATTCATGTTTTCAATGTGTCCAAAAGTGTTGTTTAATATTGACCAGTAAGTGCTTTGCCTTCCTCAAGATAACCAATTAGCAAAACATCTTTCCGAATGCCACTCCTATTCAATACCATCCCCTATTTGCTTTGAAACTTTCTTCGTTTCCTGTCGACTTGCCGAGCAGTTTACTTACTAGGTCGATGTATAACACATTTCATTTCTTCTAGACGTAGAAAATAACTATTTTGCATTCTTCAGCCATTTCCACGGCATATACGGTTCTACAGGTATTGCTATATTTCAGCAAAACAAACGCGTTAACATATTTGCTGGAGGATTACACAGCTGGAATTAAATGTTTTCTTCCATTTCAACCTTATTTAAGACATCTGTAATATGAATGGAAGAATTGCAACCAATTTAGGTCAATCTCCCATAAATGTTGATACATCTCCAATAAGAAATGCACGAATTGCGTTGAGGAGACAACATTATTAACAATTTTTTCTTATTTGTCTAGTCTCAAATATTAGCAATTTAGTTATTAACTTACTTTCTCAGTCCTGCACTTTGAGGAGCTAAAATATATTGCATTCTAGCTTTCACTTGACTTGATTGAATCTGGCCTGTGAATTTTTAAATATTTGTTGTCATACGTATAATTTCCAATTGCACTCCTAAACCGTTTCAGGGTTTAGGAATGAACCATTTGTTGAATAGTGTGCGTTATTTTTAGTAATACAAAGTCAAGAAACATTAAATAAAGGTTTTAAATATTCGATCCCGAAAGTTCTTAACGACCTCGGTATATTTTGTATTTTTGTATGTTTTGTATTTTAGTTTTATGGTGAACAATTTATCTCCGTTGTTATGTTTCACGTAAATCTAAGTTGTCAAATTCAATGTCATCGGAACCGATTTTAGTACCCCTTTACCTAGAAGGGACACCAGCTGCAACTATATTATCTTGTTTTCACCCTAACTTTCTACAAAATTCCATTTCATGTACTTTCCCTTAATTTCTATTTCTAAACTTTCACTTTTGCACCAATAGGGAAATACTTACCATTTTTTAGCACCACCCTGCGAACCTTCTTTAAGTGTAGATGATTGCAGATGAGGAGTGCAATTTGTCAGTCAAAAGGTTTCGGTTTTACATTGTAGGACTCGAGTACAAGACTCGGTCTAACACAGCCAATTCGGGCAATAAATCATTCGGGTACACCAGTATCATATTTCGGGAGATTACAACAAATTCAACCGCGTTTAAATTAATCAATTATTTAGTAAGTAAGTAGCCGTTAAGTGCGCCGTGTATTTCTTCAAGTTAAATTTGTAATTTAGTGGTTAAGCACACTGTAACGAACAATTTGATTAAATTGTGAGGTACAATTAGTGTATTTTGTTAACACCTACAACGGGAAAAATATTGTTGAAGTGTAAGATTTGGCCTACAGTCCAAAACACCGATCTACTCCAACTTCGCGCTTCAGCAAACCTACACCATTCTCAAAGCGAAATAAAGAACTCCTTCGTTCATATTCTGGACATCTTCGCAGCAGTCGCGTTCATCGTCTTGCGACAGTAACTCGATTCTGAATAATATTTCAATACATCACGACGCGCGAAAGGAATCGCGGTTGTCACCGAAGACGTCTTAAATATGACAGCGTTCTTATTGAAATACGTTCTCGGAAAATCCGAAACAGACCGAGCATTTTTACGGACACCTGTCCTGAAGCCAAATCTTCCGAAATGGCAAGACGTTCGCTAAATCTGATGCGACTGCTACGTCGTCACTAGGAAAAGTGCCGGATCGAATAGAAATGAATCTCCGAACGCTCGTCGTTCCCGGATTTCCACGGATCTGGTCGTCGTTCACGTAAATTATTAACGTCGAAATCAATTACTCGCCGGGATTACACCGTTGCATTGTTTCGGCTAAGTGAATTACATTAAAGGATTCATGATCCGACTTGCATAAATTATTTCGAGTAGCGGAAGAATCGCTCCGAGGTAATCGAACGAGAAACAATATTTCTCCGGGATTCGGTATTTTACTTTAATTGAGATACATTTGTTTCTGATTCTGTCGAAACGTCGGTATTTGTTTCACGTCTAAATTGACAATGTTACGAAAAGGTGAACGTAAGCAATATGGAACCACTAGCTTCTATGCTTTTCTTTTACAAATTAGAAGGAAAATATAGGAATTTTGGTAGTCCCATTCTTTCAAGAATTTTCGGTTGATCGAATGCTGGTTTCCTCGGTCTTTTATTCCTTAAGCCCTTCTCCTACGACTTAAAAGGATAATATAAAAGGTTGTGATAATATTTTGTTAAATACTTGCATTATCATTTTTAATCCTCATTCTTTTTTCCTTTTCTTACTGTTGGTCGCCAATAAACCACGCATTTGAACGCTCTACTCTTGCCCGATTTCTTAATTCTTTCCCATTCAAACAATATTCAACAACCAATATCTCCATTCTCTAGGATTCAGATTTTCCAGAACGATTTTGTGTTTCTTTGTTAATTGCTATTAGAAAACCATCACCAACAAAAATTTTCGGAATAGTGTAATGAGTGGTATTTTACAAACACTGTAAAACTATATCCATCAGGCATAAAATTAGTGCAAGGAATATGCAGATAAAGGAAACAATAAGGAGATCATGTCAACTTTACCAGTTGCAAAATTCGATAGAAAGTTTAATGACAAAAAGGTCGTAAACCCAAACTCCTTCCAAATTTGTCTCGTAACATTAGTATAATTAAGGCAAGAAAAACAAAAGAAACAAAGAAAGGCCACCAGTCGAAGCGAATGTTTACCAAGAACGAAGAAGGCAACATAATCGGATGGAAACAATATTTTGAAAAACTACTGAACCAGGGTAGAATAGAAAACAAAGTATCCGAGGAACAAGGAGAAATAGATGAAAGCACCGAAGAAGAAGAAGAAGCTACGCCTACAGACGAAGAAATAAATGAAGTAATGGAAAGCTTGAAGAACAACAAAAGTCCCGACAGAAATCAAATAATGGCCGAAAACATAACATATGGAGGAAAAACACTAAAAAGAGAATTAACAAAGTAAATAAGAAATCCATGGGAGGGGAGAATGCCAGAAAATTGGACAAAAGCTGTAACTTATCCCACTACACAAAAGGAAAAATCTTGGATTGTAGCAACTACTGGGGAATCGCGCTCTTGGACGTAACACATAAGATAATTGCCACACTACTTTAAACAAAAATTTGGGAAATTCCCAGAAAGTATCAGTGCGAATTTCGAAAAAGCAGATCTATGATGGACTAGATTTTTTGGGCTAACGCAAATTTTGGACCAAAGTTACGAGTATGATATGCCAACACATATAGTCTTTATCGATTTCAAGGCAGCGTAAACTAATTAAATTAGTACAGATGACCTTAGAACAAGCGGTAAACACGGTCAGAATAGAGGGTCACGAAACCAGTGAATTCGATATCAAAAGGGGACTGAGACAAGAAGACCCATTATCCACATTGCTAATTAAACTGGTACTAGATGCAGCGATAAGAAACAGCAAAGCCGGCAGGCAGGGGACATTACACACAAAGAGCCATCAATGTCTGGCATATGCAGATGATCTGGTCATGATAGCAAACATCCAAAACGAACTTACTAGAGTAACAACACAACTCATAGAGGAAGCATCAAAACTTGGACTGCAAATTAACAAACGGAAAACAAAATATATGCAATTAAAAAATAAGCATTATGATAAACAGAACAAAACCAAAACTATAATAAGTAAAAGGTAACACTCAAAGGAACAATCGACTAGGTATACCTAGGCACGTGGATAACTAATAAATGCGAAGAAGGAACAGAAGTAGACTTCAGACTAGCAAAGAGTAATAAATGTGCAGCAGGATTACGGAAAATAATCTAAAGAGCTTTCATAGGGGACAAAAGTAACAATCTACAAGACGGTCATACGGTCTATCCTCCTATATGGGAGTGAAACAAGGACTGCCTTTCAAAATCACAATTCGGGAGGTGGCACAAGGCGTTCAAAGAAGAGCGGGAGAAGGTCGTTGACGGACCCCGTTCTGGGTGAAAACGTGTCCTGCGTGCACCAAATTTTGCGTCGATTGAGCACCCAGCAAATCGCTGACACCCTAAACTTGTTCGTGTGATTGTGACCGAGGATCTGCAAATGCGAAAGGTTTGTGCAAAGCTTGTACCGAAGATGTTGTCCAGAACAGCAATCCAGTGGTCTCCCATCCTGCTTACAGTGCCAATTTAGCTCCCTGTGACTTTTTTCTTGTTCCCCGGACTGAAAGGAGAGCTGATAGGAAAGCATTTGGAGACCATGGAAAACATCCAAACCCGTGTTACAACGTTACGGCGTGGCAGACATACATTGATGCAGAAAGGCACTATTTCGAAGAATTTTAAGCATTTGTACCGATAAAATGGATAAGTCTATTTTTCCCAGGAAATGCGTATTACTTTCATAATTGATTGTAACGGCCTTGATATAATGTACTAACAACAAGACTAAATCGTATTGGTAGATTCATCACATAATTGTTGATCAATTAGTAAGAGTTGGCAGAATGTAAACTTAACTTGAGACTTGATTCTAGCGAGTTCCTCCTCACACTGACGGCGTATCACATGTTCATCTACCACCTCACCAAATTCCGTGTCACCAACGTTGCCCTATTGAACATTACGCTGCCAGTCTCATTACTTTATTTCACACCTCGTAGTTTAGGTCAAACTCCTAAGTTAAGAATTGCAGGAAATTGTGATTTACATATTTTAATAAGAGTAATCGCTACCCCATCTAGTTTAGAACAAATTACGTCCATATTTTGACAACTAAATCATCATCTTTGGAAAACCACAAAATTCGCGTGTTTCACATGAACCATGGGTTGAGCATTGCAGTCAACATCATCCACAGAGCACCGCGCAGTGACAACAGGTATAACTGACAGACCAGAGAGCACACAGCCGCACCAGGTCACATTCAATACTTATTGCTAAAATACGCGTATAGATTTCTCCTAAAATAATTGTGATAAGTACTATTTTACTTTATTAATGGTATAAATGTAGTGAAGGTATGAACGGTTACATAAACAACAGCCAACGGATTTTAGGTTTATAGTTTTACTTCATTTGACAATATCTAGGTTTCACATGCATAGCTTAGGGATGATTGTAATAGAGTTTCGTGGACTTTGGCTTCGTTTGTGACGCTCAGCACAATTAGTTCTTTTCTTGCCATTTCTTATTTTTCTAGACTAAACATTTGAAGTCTTAATCCACATTGAAGTCAATCTATTGTAAACCAATCTAATTGCTATTATTTTATGATTTAAATGCATTGCTCGAATGAAATTGACGCTGTCACCAAATAGCAGTCGCTGAAAGAATTTTTAATTCCCTGATTTTTATTACAGTCTCCGATACAGACTGTGTAAAATATTTAAGTAGTAATTTTACAGTAGGGTATGGATTTATCCTTATCGTAGAATTGAACGTTTATTTACTGTTTTTCACTAATTGCAAGTATATTCTAGAGGAAAGTTATCTAAGTGGCAATGTCATTGTTGCTGACTAAATGGAAAATACTGACCTAAATTTTGGTGTCTAACTTTTATTACTGCACTTATTAATAACTATCACAACTAGGTTTGCATCCATTGTTTCATTCTGCGCTTTAATAGGGTTATTCTCATATCAAACACGGCTTTAAATCAATGCATTAGTTTCCCAATTATCACAAAGCGTTGACGTAATGACGAACAAATAATTAATAGGGATAGCGCTCACAGTTGACATACAATTTCACATTAAACGGGTATTCACCGTGACGTACTAACTAAATTCGTTCATTTGCATAATTAGAGAGATCCTAATACGTAGCCATTTGACTTAGGATTTGCTAATGGTGAACGTGGACAAATTAGTTTTAATTTGATTCGACTTTATTAATGTTTAGTTGCAGTTTACCTATAACTTGCATTTGAATATTGTATACTACATGAAACGTAGGACAGAAAGTTGTAACAAAATATCAACGGTCAATATATACGAAGTAATATTGAAAATTGAATGTCCAGTAGTTAATTCATAAACTTAAATTTGATTTTATCACCCAAATTTCGTAAAGACGGAAACTCTTCAGAGTGGTGTAAATAAGGCAATCGTTGGGCTGAATTGTGGTGGGTACAATTATAGCTCGCAGAATTCGGTCAAAATACGTAAGTTACGTACCGTGTGTGCTCAAATGTGATATTTTCTTTCTACTTTTAAATTATGTTGTGCTACTGAACTTCCTCTAGATACGCTTTACAAAGTATACAATAGGAACTTTAGAAATTCTTACCTTAACTTAATTTTCTTAATTAACCTCCGTTATTTCATGAGATTAAAAGTTAAAAGAGTCCTTCCTGACGTTCAGCGTATATACGATTAAGTTTAAATTAAGTCTGAGGCTTAGAAGTTTTCTGTCAATTTACAGTTTCAGCGAGTGCCTACAAAATTCTTTGTCTAAGAATGCATTGTTTACGATGCATTTAAAATAGTTGTGTAACATATTTGTGGTTGGTATAATTTATGATGTGCCGTTTTCGCGTTAATTCACAAATTTCTATTGCGAAAATCCCGAAGTGATTAATCAAACATTCTAAGCTGCTACTAGCAGCGCAGCAATAGAGATAATCCACGTATACAGCGTTAGAGATGTAAACATGTTACACATTTATTCGGTGGTAATCTACCAGGCGATGAATTGCTTGTACCTGGCCGTGTACTGCAATCTCCACGATTACGGATTAACAAATTTTCGTTTCCGCTGCTACCGTGCAGGCTTGGGGATAACTGTATTTACATAGTTTAATTTCGGCGTTAAATGCTCCGAGAGAACTTAGATGCATTTTATGCAATTAGTATTTGAAGCGTTATATACATGTATCTCTACAACTATATACGCAGTCACCCTGCGACAAGTTGAACTATAATCTTCTTGAGATACTACAAATCAGTTTAGTAAATTTATTAAATAGTATTGAAGTTCTAAAATTATGTAACGTTAGGGAAGGTGCAATAAGCAAATATAAATCAGGTTTTTTTGTTAAGCGACTAACACATGGTTCAGAACAGAGGGCCAGAAAACACCGATGAAACTTTTTGCTAGAAGAACTTTTGAAGTGCATACTTCTTAAGGGACACTGGACCAGCTGGAACGCAAGCGTAAGCGTAAACGTAAGCGTAAGAGAGTTAAATTTGGGCGCAGCTTCGCTTCGTGTGAAAGAGAAAAGAAAACAGAGAGTCTGATGTGCGAGCGAGAGGCGAAGAACGAGGGAAAGGATACGTGCGTGCTTGCTTCGTCTGAAGTTGAGAGTATGATGTGCAAGCGGAAGTATTCACTTTAGACGTGCATAAACCACACACCAATTTTTTTCTCAATACTTTTTAAACTAGTGAGAATTACTGATTGATTGAAAGGACTGTGGTATAGTATTATGTAAATAATATCTAAACAATTGAGTGTAGAAAATGTAATAAAGGATGCACCAATGCAAATGTGAATTGATCGCAAGATTTAAAAAAACACATATCACATTACCGCTGCGATAGAGCATATGCATAAGTGTAGCAAGAACATAAACGATACATGCTATAGCATTCAAGCTGAAAATTTTAAATCAATAAAATGTTTACCTTTCGAGTTGTCGCTGCCAGTTTTAGGTTAAAATAATGGAAAAGATTCAAAGCTGAAAGTATTTTCAGAAAAGAGAGATACTTATTACAGTGCTCCTCACGGAACTGTACTGGGACCATTGCTGTTTACCCTGTCATGAATTAATATTCACGATTAATAATAATTGCGATATACACATGTTTGCAGACGATACTACATATGTTATATGTAGTTGTATCTAATAATTCTATAAGTACTAATATCCAAAAATCCACTTTTATGCTTATAGGTAATCGAGACAAATTTGCGAGTTACGTTAAAATATATCTGGACAATAACGAAGTTGAAAAAGTGGATGGTATAAAATACTTGGAGATAGTTTTAGACAAAAACCTATCGTTTAAACAAAACGCTAAATTTATAATGAATAGAATACCAAAGAAGGTTGGTTTCTTACGAAGAGTAGGAAAAACCTTGAGTGTGTACGTTAAATTCCTACGTTATACAAATCTTTAATTGCCCCACATTTAGATTATTGTTCCACTATATTGTTTAGCTTAAACAAAAATGAACCATCACAGTTACAAAAAATAGAAAATAGGACAATGAGAATAATTTTAAAATGTAACAAATGTACTCAAATATCTACTATGTCAAATACTTTAGTTTTAATGAATTTGCCAGATTACATAACTAGCATTACACAAGCTCAAAATATATGCAGTCATAGTACTCGAAATAATTACGATTTTTATGTTGTTACGTGTAAGAGAACTCAAACTGTAAAAATGTTTCAGTAAGCCAAGTTACATTATATAATACTTTGCCGTATGAAATTAAAAGTAATACAAATATTAAGCTCCTCAAGAATTTATTATACAAATATTGAAGCACACAGTCTTGAGTTTAGTTTATGAACTTATTACAACAAGCAAATTAAGCTTAATATAGATATTATTATTAGTTTCTTTTTAATTTTTCATTGAGTAGGACGTTCTTGTAATTGTATGAAATGATCATGATAAGCTAACAGTATTACATTGAGGTCCTTAGCAGGCTGAGAGAAAGGATGAAGAAGAACAGAATAGATCTATGGAAATTATGAATTCTGCACCAGAACAATGCGATTTAAAATCTAATTTTGTTGGTACGATCGTTTGACTTTTAAGATCGATTACAAAGAAAGGGTATTAAACCGGATTAGAAAAATAATTATTTTTAATCCTTCATTGAGTAGGATGTTCTTGTGACGGTGCGAAATGACCATGATAAGCTAACGGTACTATATTGAGGTCCTGAGCAGGCTAAGAAATAAGGCGAGGAAGAACAGCCCAGATCTGTGGAAATCATGGATTCAGAACCAGGACAATGGGCTGCTTACCCCTTGCGATTCAAAATCTAATTTTGTTGACACGATCGTCTAACTTTTAAAATCGATAGAAAAGAAAGGTTACTAAGCCGGCTTAGGTAAATAATAATTTATAAAACGTAACCGCTCCTGCGCACAATTTGCTCTCTCTGAAGCAGTTCTTAGCGGGCAAGCACATAACTGCGCTCGACCATCGACTATATTCATTAAATCTTACTCCATGCAACTTCTATTTGTTCCTCAAAAATGAAAAGTGCAGTAAAGGGAACACAGACTTGACGAAGACGATCTCCAGCACTGCAGTCAATAATGAAAAACAAGTATGCAGTGGTGTATTGATAGCAAAAGGGAGTACGTTGGAGGTAATTAAAATTTCAAATTATAATCCCTTTTCAATAAAGCATGTTTTTTCTAACTATCCTCGCTATTTAGTTGTCACGCCTCATTAAGAGAAGTAAGGATGAAAATTTTGGATTTCAACCATTAATCATTCGACAAAATTTGAAAATTTGGCAGAAAGAAGAAGTAAAACAGATAGTGCCATATAATGCCTCAACGATATCTGTAACATTTATATGCGAAGCAGACATCTTTCATGCCTTGATATCACTTAATAACAAAAACACAATGGGTCATGACAGCATACCAAGTTTTCTTCTTAAGGACTGCGCCAAAGTTTTTACTACACCATTGCATTATTTATTTAACTTGGCAATATCTGCATCCACTTTCCCTGGCTGCTGGAAAATAACTAGACTCTGTCCCGTTCATAAGAAAGGCGACACATCTAAGGTGGAAAATTACAGACCTATAGCAATAATAAACAACTTCGCAAAAGTATTTGAGAAGTGTCTGTATAAATGCATCTTCCCTCAATTTAAACTTCTCCTCTCGGAAGACTAACACAGATTTGTCAATAAACGATGTACCATTACTAATCTATCTACTATTACCGAATACATATCTCAATGCTTAGACAATAACACTCAAGTTGACGTCATATATACAGATCTTACTAAGGCCTTCGACCGAATAGAACACAATCTCGTTTTATCTAAATTACATGATATCGGCTTTACGTCAAGTATGGTGTCTTTTTCTATACGTACTTAACAAATAGAAAGCAGTACGTTTCTTACATGGGTCATCGATCTGAAATCTTTACTGCAGTCTCTGGCGTCCCGCAGGGTAGCAACCTTGGGCCACTACTTTTCCTTATTTTTATGAATGATCTATGCTACGAACTATCTTGCAACAGATTACTGTTTGCAGATGATCTTAGATTATATGGTATGGTTAATAACTTAAGTGATTGTTATGAACTGCAACAACAGCTCTACGTTCTTCATTCTTGGTGTATCAGAAACAAACTTACACTGAATATCTCCAAATGTAATGTACTAACTTTTACACGCAAACCCAATCCGATAATTTTTATCTATCACATCAATAATAGTATCATCCCTCGTTGTACTTCTGTCAAGGATTTGGGAGTGACATTCGATGCTAAACTCACTTTCATAGATCATATTTTCAATATTGCATCTGCCTCTCTTCGCGTTTTGGGGTTTGTAATTAGGAACGCAAGACAATTTTCCAGTACCGATGTGATTCTACAATTATATTTTGCTTTCGTGCGTTCCAAACTAGAGTATGCCTCCATTATTTGGTCTCCCGTTTATAAGGAACACATCGCTTTGCTTGAAGAAGTCCAACGTAGATTTCTTAAATATATTTATTTTAAGTGTAATGGTGTATATCCCCCACAAGGGTTTGATCATAATACTCTTTTGAGCATATGTCAAATTGAGTCACTAGATCTTCGTCGCAGGAGAACAGAAATTGAATTTTTATACGATATTCTTCATTTTAATGTGGATGCGCCGAAACTGCTAAATGATATACGATTTTTTATACCGCATCATCAAACACGTGTTCACAAAACGTTTTACTGCAGAGCAGCCAAAACGAACACGTTGTTGAGATCTCCGCTCCATAGAATGTGTTCATATTATAACGTTATAGCAGACAACTCAATGGACATTAATTTTTCACCGTTGCCATATTTATTGAACAAATGTACTCTTTAACTGTCACTTTGCTAGAATAATTAGAACTAAGTACTGGATACTTTTTATTTTTATATTTAATTATTACTCCTTTGGTATGTATATATAATAATTGACTATGTTTCACACTATTGTCCTGTAATTGGATCGTTATCTGTTGGGCAATAAGTACATTACTATTATTATTATTATTATAATGGAGAAAGAAGAACTCATTTTACTTTTTGACCCGAATTTTCGATAGCTAGCAAAAAATGTCTCCTCCTGTTTTAGAGACTGCACGTGTGCTTCATCTAAAGAAATCCCAGACCGTTTTACATTCATGGTCCACCTGCTGATCTGAAGGACCCGTACGCTACTGTAAAAGTACTCAAATGCATTGAGAAAAAAATCATCGTGAATATTAGAACACTTTGGAAACTAGCTTTATGTACTAGTGCAAGTACCATTGGACCTAATTTATTGTCTATTTCAAATAAACTACTAGTTACTTATATATGCTTTTATTTACTTTGTTTGCACCCTCCAATTCATAAAAGAGACCTATTGGTTATTTCGCAAAATCCACGTGGCAACAGTTGCTTTAGAAAATCTAAGTTCAGCTTACACGACCACTAACTTGTAAACCTGCTGGAGGTAACCCGAACATGATAAATCCTTTTGAGGCATATTCTAGACAAATTGCGAGGAAATAAAACTACTACGACTTCAAATATTACAAAATAAATGACGAACTCTAGTTTTTATGTTTTCTTAGCAAATACCCTGTCAATTGATAGATCTGGCAGAAATAATTTGAATATGAAAATCTGTACCACTATTGTTTCTGGAAAAATTGAGCTTCATTGTGCAAGTATTTAAGAAGATTTATTTAAAAAAATCACAAGCTCCGGAATTTGCTTTTGTGGCTGTGCAATGTGTGTAGACCCTGGTAAAATTTCTGAATGAGATACAACTGACATACTAATCCAAGTCCATATACAAATTACTTCTTTGAAAAGGACGTTTTTCTAAGTTTTCACCATCAAATCCAAAATGCATCCAACACGAAGTTGCACATTTGAAAATTGACAAATTTCAAGACTTGCTAAAGAGGTGAAGCCATGTTTTTGGCTCTGACAAAAAATGGTTTGCAAAATCAAAAAACAAAATACAGTTATTTGTTTAATGTTTAGAATTATGTATTCTAGTATACTATATAGTATGTTTGAAACCCAAAGACTTGTACTGGGTTGAAAAATATGTAACATCGAGCCTCCCCTATTTTTTCAGGATAATCCTTTCTCAAGGAAACTCAAACAGCTGATCTGCAGTTCTAAACCTTCTTCTTCCAATTTCCACCCGTCGCATTCTATTTCACGGTCGCGCTCAACTTCTCTAGTTTATTTTCTGTCACATCGCTCGGACGCGTGCTTTACGTCGGCCTGCAGTTTTATTCCTCTCATTTTCAGTTTTACGAGTGCCAATTTCTAAGTACCGGGAGTGCACCAGCCGGTTGCATTTTGCGAGAGACGCGGAGTGCTGGTTAGGCGTCAAGCTAAATGGGACACGTAAAATTGGACGAGGTAAATATGGTTTATGCTTCCGAACGACCATTAATGTTGACGCAAAGCACCGCTCTTCACGAAAACTAACCGGAGAAATCGTAGTGAGGACGTGTTAACATAACAAGACCGGATTTTGTAGCTTTCTCTTCCAGCAATTAGCGGATTGTATATGAAATGGTGCAAGCTGTAGTTAGCTCTAATAAGGGTTTAGTTGAACGCATAAAAACAAGGAAATTGAAGCAAGAAACATCGCGTGGCTGAAAGTAATGTATTATTATCCACGAGACAGCAAATCGCAATCTAGCATGGATGTGAGTTTAAGAAGTTTCAGAATGTTTAACCTCGCATAAAATATTCGCTTCTACCATTTCCTACCTTTTCCCTCAAGGAATAATGCACATAGGTGATATAGATGTATATGTAAATCACTTTCTCCAAAAATACCTTAACCTAAAATACTTTTCCATAGACATTATTGAGGTATCTTAGATTAGATAAAAGAAAATTCGCATCTATATTGTCGAATGCCTTAGAGAAATAGCCTTTTTCTGCAATAGACGCTTCTACCTTGCACTTTATTCAATCGCGAAAAGATTATCAGAGAAGCTTAAATTTGCGTTTCGCTACTTGCATCGATTCAGCAATACGAATTATCGTCAAAAGACGTTCAACAGATATAACCTCTTCCTGACTTTAAATCGCATTTTCTTCTGTCGTCGCGTTTCCACGCCTTCCGCAGAAAACCCATTTCCTCGTGGAGGCGGACCGGCTGCAAGCTAATATCGCATTTCTCCATAGACTGCTATAGCGACGCGAGCAACGTTTTCTCGTCAGTTATTTCATCTTATCCACGGACTGTTATCGTCCCTAATACCAGAGCGAGGTGACAGGACGTGGTGCTAAATTGAACGAAAGTCGTGATAGAGGAATTTCCGGTTGTAAATTTTAATTTATTAATATTGCATTCGTCCATTCCTTCCATAATACCAAAAAATCGTCCAGGTGAAATTTCAATTACTTCTTGTAAATGACACAGGCTTCTTTCGCGCTATCCTAAAGCTTCTCTGGTTTAGAAATATTATTTTCAAAGCATAGCAACTTTAATACATGCTTGGAAATACGTCCGTCCAATGGTGGCGCGCCTCAAAGCGAAATGGAATGGATACAATTTTCACCATTCGTACATACATACACGGAAAGAATCTTCGATGGTCGATGAAGAGAGCGCGACCCGTTTCCGAAAAGGAAAAGTCCCGGATCATTACCGGCGGTCTCAGTTCGGGTTCTCGCAAACACCCCGCAAGGAGAAATGGGTGAGACGTAAAGCCCTGAGGCGTTCGCGAATGATATTGGTGTGTGATGTGGTGCGCCGTGTGTATGTGTATATGTGAGGGTACACAAAAGGTCCTCCGCACTTCGGCTTTATGGCCGGCTCCTTTGATCTGCGAAAATCCTGGCCTGGCCCGGCTCAATTTATTCTTTTCTAAGGCGTAAAAAGATCACGCGGACGTGCTGCCTTTCCTTTTCCTATTCACACAAGCTCCCGAGGCAAATTTTTTGCCCGTTATCTTCTTACACTTTGCATTTGATTCGATTAATTGCATACGATTCGGAAAAGAAAAAGTGGATAGATCTAGATATAGGTAGAAATACGTATCTGTGATCTGTTGATGTTGAAATGAAAATTTGATTTTGAGGGATGCATCAAATACGAAATGTATTGGAGACCCAGTAGGAGAGCTAAATTTAGTTAGATTTTAAGTCTAAGAGCAAACGTTATTTTATCAAGATCGATCTTCAGATATAAATTTTGTTTCAAAACTGAAAAAGAAATATAGCACTAAAGTGAAAGAGTTAGTATGAGTAGCCAAACAAGCCTCGTGGGTAGAATTTGGAAATAGACTTGAAGAAAACAGCAAGAGTAATTAGAAACTGTTCTACAGAGTTCTTAAAAACCTAAGAAAGGACAGAAACATAAATATGTACATGACATATAAAAAGCAAAACACAATAAATTATTCACAACAGAAGCCAAATTATGAATCCTTGGAAACAACACTCCCAACAACTACTGAATTCGATCGAGACAAGTAAGACAAACGCAGACACGCCAACGCGCAACCCAATAATGAAGGGAGCAGATGACAACATCCAAACACAAGAAGTTACGGAGGCTATTGCACATCTAAAAACAGGCAAGCCTGCAGGTCACGACAAGATCACACCAAAGATGACGAAGAATTTGGGGCCTATAAATCTAATTAAATAAATCTTCAAAGGAGCTCGGAATACAGGATGTGTACCAGGACACTTGAGAATGGGCATAATCTTACGGTTGTTCAGGAAGGGAGACTCAAGAAACTCCTCAATCTACAGGAGTATTACATTGATTAGTGTCGTAGCTAAAACGTATGAACACATATTAAATTCAAGATTAAAAGACACGATCGAATAAAACTTGGCATAGTTCCAAAGCGGATTTAGAAAATATAGAAGCACCCAAGGTCATGTGTTTACCCTGACGCAAGTAACTGAGAAAAACAGAAAGAAGCCTATAAAAACATATGCGGCATTCCTAGATCTTCAGAAAGCCTTCGAGAGTGTACCACAACACGAAGTGTGGAAGAGCCTAGAACGAAGAGGGTGCAGATCCAAAGTAATTAAAGCAGTATAAAGTCTATACAATGAGAACAGTTTCTATGTTAGGAAGGAAAAGATGCAGTCAGAATTATTCGAAGTAAGTGTTCGATTAAGGCAAGGGGAATTACTAAACCCTACCCTTTTCACTGTAATTATGGACAACGTCATGAAAGCCGGCGATACCCTGGTTTACCACCAAATGAACCCGATAAGAATTTCTGAGTGCGTTTTTGAGGATGACGTAGTAATACTGGCTAACAAAGAAATCGAACTGCAAGAAAACTTGACAATATGAAAGGAAGAATTAGCGAAAAGAAATCTGAAAATAAATATAGGGAAAACGAAGGTGCTGGTGCTTGGGAGGGATGAAGAACAATTAAATGTGAAGATAGACAATCAAAAGCTGGAACAAGTGACGACGTTTAAATACCTGGAAGTCATTATAAATGCGAATGGTAGCATGGAAGATAGAATTAACGAGAGAATATACAAGGCATGAAGATTGTACCATTCCCTGAATAGAACATTTATTGACAAACAAGAGGTCAGCACAAATACAAAGATGCGGGCATAGAAAACTTTCTGGTCCTAAACAAATCACTGGAAAGTAGAACAGATGCAATGCATATGAAATACTTGAGGATAGTCAAAGGGATCACGAGGAGGGATAGCATCAGAAACAGCACAGTAAGAGAAGAATTGACGGTGGAGCCAATCTTGTACGTTCTGGAAAAGGATAAACTTAAATGGTTTGGCCATATGTGTAGAATGGGAGAACAAAAGCAAATCAAACGAGTATGATTTGCAAGGGTACAAAACAAAAAAAGCTGAGGAAGACTACATGAAAAGAAGTATTGATTAAAGCCAGAAGTTAAAAACAAAATGGGCAAAATTCGTACAGAGGCAGTTGAATCAAGTGTAAATTAAATACCTTACACCGAAAGGCATAAAGGTTTAGATTATATATACATATATATATATATATATATATGTATATATATATATGTATATATATATATATTGAAAAAGCATATGGTACGTTTAAGTCAAGAAAAATAGTCACAAGAGTGTGTGTATGATGAATTGAAAATATTTATATATAGGTACATGTATGCAATTTCGTGTTTCACAGCATAATCATAATTTCTTTGAAAGTAAGGAAGAAGTATATATGTGCGGCCAAAGATTTCTAATTTAATACTAGATTTCTTTACAAAATTGTCGTTTTAAAAACAAACAGCAAATTTAATAAAATTGCTCATTGTTATATTGCAATAACATGCGTCTAAAAAGGAAGTGCTCCTACTACATACATCAATCCGCAGGATTCAACTAAAGTTAAATCGACTCCAAAGAAGACAAAAGACTAAGACCACTATCAGCTGGAAACGTCTCCTTTTTCCTTACTTCCTTCCTCTTTTTCCACACCTTGAAATTTGAAAAGATAGTACTGAATAATACTATCTAAATGATACTCTTGGGGAGACTACATATGTGCATAGCCAATAGCGAAAGTACACGCTCTAATGGTCAGAGAAGATTTCTAACAAATCTATACCGTCAGGCTGCATCTGTGAAGAATTTCCTCCGCGTCTACACTACCTGTCCGAGGGAATGCTTTGGAGTGATCGTTTACCTCGGAAGTTAAAAAGCTTTCCGACTGGTCAACATTTTGATTGAAATATTGAAGTGACGCGAAATGCAAAGAAGTATTTCAAAGGCTCAATCGCAAAGAAATAACGAACATGAAGAAACGTTGCGAGGAAGAATTGTACTTCTAAGGAATGAAGGTGGAAAGACAAAACCTTATAAATATCAAATTTCTATCTTCAGCATTAAACCGAATAAGATCGACTTTATATCCTTTAAACTTTGCTAAAATGTAGTACTTAAAAATATAATGTACCGTTGGCAATTTGAACCTCTAGCCACCCCTAATGGTTGACTCCTCCAATAGGATCTCAAGAAATAAAATTCAAAGCGAATTAGAAATTTTGGAAGCTACTGTCCTAATCACCTCCCATTATCCCATCTTCTATTGTTAACAATCTCAAAATTAATTGCTACAATACAAATGCCACCTTCTATTCCATAATACTTTTCGGTGATGATAAGACAGGATCAATGTTGATGATTGGATATTCCTTAGAAAATAATTTCTTTTAGTTTTTAATATGTTTCAGGTCTTATTTAGGAAGCCACAAAGAGCATCATCGTTTTACCAAAATTTATATTTACGGTTAAGATATCGGATATTTTTGCCCCGAGGAGAAGGATATGCTATGACCCTATTACCAATGCCACATAATTCTGATTACCAGTATTTAATCCTCATACAAAATCGCGTAACTGGGGTACTTATTATTAATGTTTGATAAAAGAGGGGATGACATGTGATCATTAAGTAGTGTTAACCGGACTGACGCCCTTACCTCTCCGAATTTTAATGTCCCGCCTTGTACTTAAGTAGAGACGAAGACCGGTTTACACTACTTAATGATAACACGTCATCCACTCTTTTATCAAACCTTTAATTAACAAATTAGTCGAATCGCTTCAGCAAATACATTAAAGAAGCTGATCTTCTTTACCATCATTCTAATATAATTCGGTGCCGTGGACCTAATAACTTATTTATTGGGCATTCGATTGAGTAAATGGTAACGTTGCCTGGGCATAGCCAATACGTGAATTAATGCTATAGGGGATTACTAACGCATGTATACAGAGAGATCCACTTAACGGAATTAACGTCCTATATTTGCCTGCAAGGTTTGGATATATGTATATGTATCCCTATGAGGATAAGTGTTGCGCTTCTTATGGATATGTAATCCATCCTTAAATATATAATAATTCAACAAATTTACGAAACATGAAGGCAATGGAGGTACTAATGTACGAGGACGGTGCGATAATGAAGACACAATCTGAAAATACAAAAACCTTTTATATTTAAGGGTACCTCAGTACTTTGAAAACTTCTTGCCCCTCACACTTCGAATACTCTTCAATTCTGCGCACTATTTTTGTTAAAGCTGAATTGGGTAGAGAACAAATAAATACTTTAAACTCCACTACCTGTTCTATGCTTTCGCGTGTCTAGGCATGTACATTGTGGCAATCTTGCGCATTTTGTAAAACAGCTACCTGTACACAGGTTGTCACACTGATAACTAGCATAATTAGCAGTAACACGAAATGGAATCTATGCACGTAAGTTGGGAATGTAATATATGTACAGGACGGAACATAATGGAGTTCCACATTTACCAGGTGAAGTTAAAAAATACAATACAATAATATGGAAAAAACTTTTTATTTATCCAAAAAAATTGAGTTTGCATATAATCAGATTTTTTAATAGGTTATAGAGTTGATTTTGTCCAAATGTTGAGATTGAGGGTGATGTTTAAAAACATTTGCCTTGAGGTTCTCTCATAACAAAAATTCGCAGGGGCTTAAATCAGACGCGAGAACGACGGGCTGTATGAGATGTGGTTCCATCCTTGTTGAAACCGAAAGCCTGTATCCTATTCTTGCATTTTGGGGTATAAAAATACCTACAGAGGACAAAGCACACCAAATAGTGACTTTTGGGCGTTGATGTAATTCTCGGAGTTTTTCCGCAGCTTAATAACGAAAATTCTGCTCTGAGTCAGAAAGACAACAATTTCTACGTCTTCTTCAATCTTCTGAACTCTATTCTTAAGCAATAATAATCTCTTAAGGGCGTATCTTATGGTCGCAGTACAATTATCGCCTTACCGTGCGAGCCGATATTTGAAGTGCGGAGACGTTCTTGAGGCGGCAATGTTTGCAGGTGACCTCGCGAGTTTGGACGCCCAGTTAGTTTGTTAGCATTTGCAGATAATGTTGCTTTTAAAATTTGGACCCATTTCAAAATCTTTTCCAAACAAGAACATTTTCGTTGGGATGTTTGTAGTGTGTGCGGCAGTCACAAACTCGGCGCCTCCAAAACAAAGCCACGTTGTTCACCCAACATGTTGACAACTACAAACCTTATCGTTCACGCCACGTAACGGGACAAAGCGCCTCCCTCTACCTCTTCGGAGATTTTCTGAAGTGTGAGACTCCATTGTGCCTAACCCTGTATATTGTACTGAGAATTTAGTTAAATTTCTTAAAGTAAATTGCACCAGCCTAGCTCTTAATTAATGATGTAAAAAGAATAAATTATAACAAATTATATTAATAAATTTTGAGAAATATTTAACATAAAATCAAGATAAATACCTAGTGTTGTGTGCGTGTGTGTGAGTGTAATTTCTCTTTCGATGATGGTTCTTCCTATATCTCCTCTCTTAACTTCTATTATCGATGCACCTTTGATTTCTATGGATTCTTCCCCTTCTTAGATTCTATCTTCTCTGGTATGGTGAGGTTCTTTTATTCACTGGTACTTCTTCTTAAAACCCTTTTATTCCAAATATATTTATTGACTTAGTTGTTGACTTAACTATCTTGTCCATTTTCTTCGTCGTTAAACAAACAAACTTTTTATTTTTTGAAACCAGGACTACACTGTTTTATTTCTAAGTTTTCCACGAAACGAAAACTTTAATTCACCTTGACTTCAGTTCATCCAGGTATATCGCTGTTAGAGAAACCTGTATTGAATGTCGATGTCCCCTCGGTTATTTCCAGTAATTTTTATGAATAATTGTAATGTAAAAGTGTATGTATGTGTCTGAATATTAACAATGCTTTTCTGTCTATTAACTTATACTTTTTATAATAATTAACAATTTTATTTCTAGTTGCATTTGTTTCTCCCATTAAACGCGTCTGGTTGGAGTTAAAATAAGAAGCTAACATCCGTAGGGTAATAAAATGCTCAAAAGGTGGTGGGCGTGGTGTTAAAAAGTTATAAATAGAACCCCAAAATAAACCATATGACAATTGAAGACCATAACCCCGACATTAACTGTAAATTTTGATATATTGAATTGTAATAAAAGATGAATTTTCTAATGGTAATTAACCATTCGAGTATTACTATACTACAATATCTTTCTTTTCTGTATTTCCTAGCAGGGCTCTAGCAGTCGTTTAAAGCTAATGACATGATTCTTTTAAACCAGTTACTAAATATACTAAGTAATTTGCAGAATATATTTCATATCATTTCAAATATATTTTCGACATCTTCAACGAAATATCATTCTGTATTAAATATTTTAGTAAAACTTTCAGTGCAAAATTATCTGATATTTTTATCTAGAATTCACGTTATACGATTTTTCTTTTTCTCATACACAAGGGTTATTAAACTTCAAGCATTTTACCCCAAGTTTATTCTTTCATTAAGTCAAATTGCGGTCACAGCGTCGAGATGCAGTTTATGTCGCGATCGTTCCGCCTCCATTTGTTTAAAGTTCAAAGATAAGTCAGCTACGATGACTAAAACTGACGCCGCGGCGTTCCGGATGATGAGGGTTTCGACTAAACAGTTGCATCTTGTTTGCATTCATCATGCAGTCGAGACGATTACGGGTCGACAGGAATCGGATGGGGTGAATTTTGTCTGTTTTTGTTTTCGTGCCTGATATCCCTACGGACGATGATGGTACGAAGTTTTTACGTGCACTTTGAGCCCGGATTTTAGTTAACTTCCTCTCTATGTACATATGTGCAGCGTATTTAATTTAGATTTGCTTTGGTGAAGTTGATGTTTGATAAAGTTTTGGTCGTTGATGGTGTGTGTTTCAGCATAATAGTTGATAATCCTATCTCCGGTTTCATATAATTGCCAAACGTGATTTGTAAAGTAAAGTGGAATAAAGTTATGGGAATGAAAATCATTTTTCTTTAACCGTTAACCAGTGGCGTGCAGTCAATTTTACTGTAAACTGTCTGTTATACTTAGGGTGGATTATTTGACGTGACTACTTACTTGTCGAAAAAGGACATTCTTAAATGAAAGTTAGTATGTCTCACAGTTCTTCATAAAAATAAATCGTTATGATTCAAGCCAACTAAAACAACTGTACTATACGGATCATAAACTTATGTTAGCCTAAAGGGGTATCTGAAAAATAGCAAATAATGAAATACCCCAAAATCACTAGATATTCGGCGTCTTTTAATGGCAAAATTATTCATTCCTTTCTAATCAATTTTCGAAATATATTTTAGTATTACATTAGCAAGAAGATATTTTTGTGATCTTTTTTCCGTTTGGTAACAACTATCTTTCGTTTACAAGATACTTCTACAAAAGATACCGTATCTATGTGATTTTCAATAAGAGTTTTTGTATAAACAAATTATGAAATAAATGATAAGTGTTTGCTTTATGTTTCGGATAACAACGTAAGAGATTCTTCCATAAGTTAGACCAAGAACAATGCTTTTAAAACCATTAGAAGTGTATCGGTCTAGTATGTACACAAAAAAATTCGTTGTCATCCACTAATGTAAGATATATTTTAATTTTCACCAAATAATTTAGCAACGAAGCCAACAATTGTTTAGGTTTTAAATTGTTGATATTATTATTTTAGATTCATTTAAAATTAAAACATAAATACATTAGTACAGAATGTTTCTAGATTAATACACAAAATACTTTTAAATAAATTTAGAAGATTCCTTAAATTCCTCAAGATCAAATGAAACTGCATCAGTTGAGAGTTCATATTCTGCATCTCGTACATCTAATCTCATTCCTCTTCCTTCTTCATCATTTTCATGAGATGTATCAAAAATCGAAGAAGCATATCGTAATGCTACAACAAAAGAGCTACAATTTTATGGTGAAAAACAATATCAACATCAATTCAGACAAGTTTACAATATAAATTTAAGGAATTTGTTGATGTCAAGCTGTACAGGAATGTATATTATTAGAAAATTATTAGTAGGAATTGTATATGAATTACAAATTTGTATTTTTAATATATTTCCTGTAAGCTAAATGTCAGTGTTACTTAACCTTTACTTGACCTGGATCTATTTTAACTATTTTAATTAGAACACTAGAACATTGATTCCCACCATTTATTTAATCGATACTAGAAGAATTTTGACCAAGGCAGTGAGGTATCTTCTACTATTGCTTTAAATTAAATATATCCCAACAAATTCTTAACATAAATGGCAATGGTGATTTAAATATGTTGGACGAGGATAATTAAAAAGTGACACAAATGTCACATGATAACATGAAACGGTTCTAACATATACATAAATCCCTTTAATTATTAAAAAAATGTATCGGTTATTCCTAATGTTTACCATAAAAATTATCTGCAAATATTTTGTTTACAGTAATAGTTGTGTGGCAAAATAATTGGTGCAAGTACAAATTAAAAATAAGGGTAAAAGTCAAACTTGTAGTGTTTTAAGTAAAACAAGTCAATCTTTTATATAAGGCGAAGGGCATTTAAGAGAAAATAAAAAACATTTTCAGTTAGAATTATAATTATTTTGGGGCAATCCAATTGGTGCTTCATTCAATGATGTAAAAGTTTTGTGGCAAAAACGAACGCTTTTGGATTTAATATACTTTTATTTGCATATAACTCCATAAACGTGTTTAGTAAAAATTGAAGTGGATTGGGAGAAATACAAGGAGTTTCAATTCAAACCTGTTACCGTTCTAAAATAACATTGTTAAATTTTTGCTGAAATGTAATTGATTTTCAAGGAAATAAGTTTTTGAAAATCTATTTAGTTCTAACTGGACACTAATTCTTGTTAGCCATATAGAAAACTGAGAAAATGTTAAACCAATGCAATTCCTTTTAAACTAAAATAATATTTTTCTCAGTGTAGCCATAATCTGAACAACTGAGCGGATATGGTAATAGTAATGTTCAAGATAACAATGAAGTTGGCATTCTTTACTTGGATTGGGTCTAAACTGAATTCTTCCCTACATATTTACCGTAATGTGATTTTTTATTATTTATGCTTCTATCTACTTGTTAGCTCTACATTCATCCTCATTGATCTACTTACAATAACTTTTACCTTGAACTTCAGTCTTCTTCTGATTTTCAACCCGGTTATTACTGCGCTCAACATTCTCGTGCATCGGGGAAAAAAGTTTTGTGGCAGAAACGAATGCTTCTAGATTCAATATACTTTTATTTTCATATAAATCCATAAACGTGCTTAGTAAAAATTGAAGTGAATTGAGAAAAATACAAGGAGTTTTAATTCAAAACTGTAACCGTTCTAAAGTAACATTGTTAATTTTTTACTGAAATGTAATTGATTTTCAAAGAAATAACTTTTTCAACATTTTTTAGTTTTAACTGGAAACTAATTCTTGTTGGCCATATTCAAAACTGAAAAAATGTTAAATCCATGCAATTCCTTTTAAACTAAGACAATATTTTTCTCAGTGTATAGTGGTTTAAATTAGGAATTTAAACTGTTCAGAATTGTCAATAAAAATGTGACTGCTCCAAACGAATATTGTGATACATTTAGAAGTATGTCTACTTGAGGGAAATTATGACCATGCTAATCAATGATGATCTTTACCGCCGGCATATATTAAACCCGACGCGCTACTCGCACATTTTCCAAGCACGAATAAACAGTAATTAATAGTAAACTAGACGCGGGGCTCGCACTTCCATGCAAAAGGCATAACATTATCGCAGAAAATCACATCGTTTCGCACGTACCTACGCATTATATATCTCTCCAGACGCCTAGTGCCGTCTCCTATATCAATTGTTAATTAGAGGGGATGGAGATTTCGCCTACACAAGCCGCATATATATCAGGAGTTCCGGCGGGATTAACTCTGGGCCCGATCTAATAATCGTTGAGCGTAATGAGTTGTGCCCAAGGTAGGCAACCTTCGCCGGTACATCCTCGGGAATAGCGTCAAGATATCGTATACGCGATATCCCTTGTCGATATGTAAGACGAGCAAGTCTGACACGTGAAATGCTGTACACCGTTATACATCATCTTCACTGACACGTGTCTCGAATTAGACATTAACTTGATCGATTGCTCCTATTGGTATCGAGTCGCGTTTCTACATACATAGATGAGGATCCTAGCGTCATTGTCACTTTAATTCTATTATCAAAGGGAGTCCGACAATTTGGTAAGAATGTGTATCGAAGGAGTCCGAGGTAATCAGGACGCGAATATGATTCACGAATTTAATGTTCCCCAAGATATAAGAACCAAAGTTTGCATGTTGAGTTTTTCATAAGTTTTTCGAAGAGGTGCGGCAAGGGTGAACTTAGTCAAAATTCAAGTTCAAGTTGATGCTGAAACGAAGTGCTAGATATCAAACTGAAGCAAAATGTTTCTTACTGCTACCGTGAAAGATAACTAACTGGTGTTAGTGGGAAGCTGATTGTAGCACTAAAATCGTATCCAATTACTCTTCTTGATTTTGAGGACACCATGTTGCTACAAAAAGAATTATATAAATTGGGGATAAATATTTTCCATATTTATATCAATTTTTTCAATTGGATCAACTTTAACAGTCATTCGCTTTGTAAAAGAACTGTGCGTGACAGAAAAAACTGATATTATCATCAAGATCAGGAGGACCAAATCGTTCAAGGAAGCGTATTAATTTTCAAACATAAATTACACTGTAGAGCTGTGTTATTTTTAAAATGATTAATGTTAACTTAATTCATCTAAACCAACTAATACCACAAGACTGCAGAAGCAAATTACATCTACGTACACAAATGGGAAAGTTACAAAAGAAAAAGCAACTTGCAAACGCAACAGATAAATCGCTCCCTGTGAACTTCTCGGACTTGCACGGGAGTTACACGGATCATATAATACAAAACGTAAATCCCCGAATCTATCCACGTCAGGCGTTAGGAAGTGAGGGAACGGTCGGCCTGCTAGTGATTCCTGCAGTAGCGTGCCTGCTTCGACTACTCTCTTTCCATTCGCCCCGGAAAGATATACGAAGGAATTAATCCTACGGAAGTGATGAATCCAGAAACCACTGTCACTGGATGGAATGATGTATGTTACTGCTGCTACAATCTTAAAAAGACTTGGCACGGTCTTGGATATATCGAACGTGTAATCTGATTGTGGAGCGGCGGCTACATGTTACGTATATTAACGTGCTGGAGAGAAGTATTTACGACGGGATAAGAATCTGTTGTACGGAAGGAGATTTGTACTAATGAGATAAGAATGTTGAAATAAGTACAAGAATAGTTTTAAATAATGGTAGTAAATAATACACATAAAGAAAAAACTTCAAATGGTGTTTGTACATATGAGAATGCAATTAAGAAACTGCCCCAATATATACATATTTAAATGCGAATTTTTGCAGCTATCTAATTGAATTCAGCTATCTAATTGAGTTTTCTAATTACAAAAAGAAACTGGAACATAATTGTAGGGAATTTCATAGAACTAACAATAAGTAGCGCATTGATTTATCAATATGACGCCTTCATCCGAAAATTGATGGAAACAAGAAACAAGTATAACATGGTCGCAGTTCTCGATATCTCTAAGATTTCCGGGAGCCACTTACTTCACCTTGCAAATTATCGTATGACGGAGAATATTAACCTGTTATAGGCCACCGTCACACTATTAAGAACACGCACCGGGATAATATCTCATTTTGGGCATTGCGACGGGTATACTGAAAACGAAAAGAAATAGGCATTTGCAATTAAAATTTAAAATAGGGCGGACCAATTATAGAGGTTCTAAATTTGACAGGTTTAGCAAAATACATAAAAGTCGGTATTCGGGGTTTCTCTTGAGTTGGTGATAAAGAGTCTGACGTTAGTTTCACTTTCTACAAAATGACCGGCTAAAAATGCTCAAAAGTCCACCAAAATCCTACCTCACGCTTGCTAACTCTGGTGCAGGGAATGTAAATGATAAAACATAGTATGGTCAGGAGCTGATTTCGGTCATTGATCTCGTAACTATCAGAAGTTGTCGAGAAATTGGTACTCCACTTAGATTTTAGAACATGGGAGATCAGTGTGGCGAACCCAAAATTAGGAAAATTTTGCAAATTATATTAAAATCAGTATTCGGGGGTTTTCTGTGTCACCTATAACGAATCTGACGTTAGTTTTGCATTTTACAAAATGACCGGCTGAAGACGGCGTTTCAAAATGAACCAAAATGTGAGTTTCCGCTCGCTAACTGGCTTGCAGTGAGAAAAGATGCAATTATGTACCGAATTTTGGGTATTACTTTCGTAACTATCGGAATTTGCCGAAAAGCTGCCACTCCTCTTGGATTTTTCAACATGGTGGAGCAATATCGTAAATTATAAGGTTTGAAAAGTTCTTCGATGTGTATAGAAACGTGTGCCTTGAAATTTTTAGATCCTATAGCGATCTGCTCATGTTAGCTTCGCATTTTTCAACACAAAAGACTATTCAGTCAAAAACTAAATACTTTCTATGTTAGCGTTATCTAGGACCAACCAGCGTGGGTGTGACGGAAATCTGATCTCTTTTGGTCACGTGTGTGTGGGTGTTTGATTATATTTATGTGTATGTGTATATGCTTATATATGTGAGTGTTCTCTGTGTGATTTTATGCAGAAATATCTAAGCTCTGAACACTGCATCCAAAAGATTCACTATGATAAACAATAGGACCCTAAGACAGGTGGATTTGGCATGTTAAACGAAAGTTGATCGTACGCCTCGAACACTGTTGGTCGCCTGTGTGTTCTGAACACTGCCATCGATACAAAACAAAAGAATACCGGTTTTCATGTATTCATTAAACTTTCACAATTCGAATTTTTAACTTTGTATATACCACTTCATTTATATCACACAGTGACTGCAGTTTCAACCGATAACAGCCATTTTCAAACAGGTTGATAAATAAATAAAGTGGCATATACAAAGTTAAAAATTCGTTTATTTCTATTCATAATGAAATACCGCAAAGTAATGGCTAAAATTATTAATTTCTTTTACAATTCTGTAACTGCCATATTAGTGCTTCATTTTTAATTTTGAGTATAAATTGTGCGAATTTTTGGTTAGTTTGAATATCCCCGACCATGTAGTCAGCAGTTTCACGGTGAGCGATAGCAAAAATGACATTATCCCATTCAAATTTGGGAAGTAGTCCTAAAAATATCAAAAATTAACGTTAACTATTCCCCACTTATAAACTATAATTTTATGATAATAATAATAATAATAATTGAAAGAGAATTTAAGAAAGATGACGTCACATTATAAATAGAAAAAAGGAGACAGCGATTCAAAGCAGGAAAAATATCCTATATGTATTTCGCCGAAATATTCAATCAATTTGTTCTTTTTTACGTTAAATAAAGGACACAATGTTATATTAAGCAATTGTATGAGGAAAAGAACAGTAGAAACTCTGTGCTTGGCGTGAATTTTTAGGAGAAACTCGTTCGTTTGAAATTTATTTGCTGCAATAAATCTGAACAATCAATTCTATTGTAAAGAAGCTTACATAGAAATCTCACACTTTCAGCAATTCATCATCTAGGTAAAAAATAAAAATTGAATATTTGTAGTAGATACTTTATCATCACATGGTCTGTCCCCCGTCTATAAGGATTCCATCCAACTTAAAACACAAATTTTAAAAAATCATTGTATAGATTCAATAGCTTGTATATGCATATCGCACACTGAGAACCAAATTAGCTTTAATATTAAAAATAATGTCCCTAACACATCAATATTCCTAAATTATTCACTACTTCAGTAGAAAAATCCGCGAATGGCAGAGATACACAATGATCACTGAAGTATAGTAGAAAAATAAATTATATGCGAAAATATTAGAAGTCAGAAGAGCTTTAAAAATGAAAGAGGAATGTAAGAACAAATCTTTATACTAACAATAATACAGTTGACTGAGAAAGCAATTCGAACAAATACACAGAGAGTACACGTACGTTTCGTAGAGTTGGCAAAAGCGTTCGATAGAATAAGAAGAGAGGTCGTGAGGGAGACCCTAAAGAAATAATAGGACATGAAATTATAAAAAATATAGAAAGCTTATAGGAAGATATTAGAAGTTATATACCAGTAAGAAATGAAAGTCCAGACAGATTTATAAGTAAAACAGGATTTAAGGCATTATTATGTAACATGGCCCTAGACCAATTATGGAAGAAAATAAGCTAAAAAAGTATGTCGAAAATTGGAGAATGGAAAGTATAAGAATCACTGAACTATGCTACACTGATGATCTAGTTATTGTGGGGAGAAACGAAACAGAACTACAGTACAATATAGACGTCTTGAATGAAGACCTGTAAAGAGCTAACATGAAAGTGAATATAATGAAGACAAAATCAATTATAATGGGAACAAGTAAACAGATATACCGAATCAACCCTCCAGGAGAGAATATAGAACAAGTTAAAAAAATTCACCTACCTTAGAACGATGATCAATGAGGGAGGAACCATGGAGGACAAAATTAGTGAGATAATCGCAAAAACAGAAGGATTCTTCAATGAAATGGAGACAACATTTCTCAGTAAAAGGAAATACCGAAAGAGGTAAAATTTGTTTTGTGTTTGATACATAGTGAAGCCACTACACACATTTGCTTGCGGAAGTTGGACGACAACGGAAAGACAAAGAAGCAAACTAACAGAACAGTGGCGAGATTATTGAGGAAGATACAAGGAAGCACAAAAAGAGATAAGATAAGTAATGTAGAGTTTCTACAATAACTACATATAATATCAGTAGAAGAGACGATACAACAGGGACAACTAAGATGGAAAGGCCATATACAAAGAATGGGACAAGACAGACTAATGAAGAGGGTGTACGAAGCAAGAAAGAATGGAAAACTACGAAGAGGAATACTAAGAAAAATACGGAATAGGGAAATAAGAAAGGTAGCAAAACAGAGAGAAACAAAGTGGAAAGATATACAAAGTTTGGAGCAGAATAGGAAAAATTGGAGAGAAATACGGAGGAAACCAAATGACTCAACTTCCACTCAACCGACGTTGAAAGGTACATGACTCAAGGATTAATTAAATAAATAAGTATAAAACGAAACTGTTACCGTGGTTATTCATATGCACAAAAGTGAAGGATATTTGTGAAACGGAATAGACGAAAATCGTAAAGAAAGGTAACCAGCAAGAAAACGAAAGTGTGAGGTATGAGAAATATTGGTACAAAAGAATATTAATTGGAACCAAGCAGGAAAGATGATTTACAACTAGTAGGCATGTAGGCGTCCGTCAATTTATCCTCACAGCTCAAAATCTGATTACAGGCTAAAGAATGCAAGTTTCTTGATTAATTCCATTTCTTTTAGGCACTATGACCTCGCAAGGGACAAGATATTTCTATTATACTATTCGATTTTTCGTAGTTACCAATAATCATACAATCTTTTAAAAGCATCTGCTCGCCATTTGCGAGATAATCGTTAAAAATGCCAGAACATAACTCAAACGAGTTACTTAGCCGCGGGATAAAGATTAGAAAATGACAGGTGGCAACAAGTAATAATAACGAGATGCGCTATGTTATAAAGTGGAAAACCGTCTGCGAGAGATATTTCATCCGTACTTATTAATATTTTCCCTGCTCTCGCGACGAAGTTTACTGAAACATTTATCGCACACTCGAGGCGAAACGGCGAGCGGCGTCGGCGTCGGCATGGGATAAGCCAGCGCCAGCGTCTACAATTCGCTGCTAAAGCTTACACGGTTTTAAAGAGATTTTGAAATTTTCTTTCTATTATTAAGACCCCCTTGTCAATACTGAAATAATGATTTTAAGGCATGACTTATTTATTAATTTCCTCTAACAGCTTATGTCTCTTCTCTTTCCAACAATTCGGAATGTCGGTTTTATATGATTATATACTCGTAATTTTGAACATATACGCAAATAAGTATTTATTATAACTTCTGTGAATATTTCACTCATACATTGTTGCAACATGCAACAGGTACTGAATTATTGAATGGAAATTTAAAAATTACGGTGGATATTCCACGTTGCCGTGACATTATTGCAACCGGGACATCAAAGTCAGAAATTTTTTTAAACACCATGAATCAAATATGAGGATATCCCAGAACGATAATGTCATTAGAAGTACGGCCAAAAACACGAAAAAGACCAAGGGCAGTGACTGGAGAAAGTTTATCATTTTGCGCCGAAAAAGGTACACATTCAACGATAGACTCCGAACTTGCACGCATTTTGAATAATTGGGCGTTTAATACGAGAAAGCAAAACGGTGAGGAATATAAAGAACATACAGTAAAAGTGTTTTGGAATGTGGAATTAAAATTAATTAAAATTCGAACAAATTGAATTCAAAGCGGACCAAGGCGCAAGAAATGCCAAAAGAAAGATTTTGCAAGACATGGAAGACAAATATATAGAATCTGCAACTCCTGTCGACTTACAATGAACTAAACGAACTTGTCAAAGCGTGTGATGAGCAAACGCCAGAAGGTCTACAGAAAAAGAAATGTTCTTATACTGTCTCATGCATTTACTTGAAGAAGCTGTGAAGGCGCAAGAGCAGAAATCACATTCCTTAAAGAAGAAACCAACAACATCGGCGAAAAAATAGGTAGAATCCAATATAAACTTCTCTTTTTCGAAAAACACGCAAGGTGGCGGCCGAAAACTACCTGATACAAAATGGTCTCCAAAGAATGATTCAGATACCAACGTTTGTCTAATCAGAGTGTTCCTAAAACTTCAAGATAAAAGAGGAAAATCAGCAGCAGCCGACAGTTTTTGACTTCAAATGCACTTTGGGTAATCACCGAAATTGGTTCAAAAACAGTCAGCCTGGACAAAAAAAAACAAGCAGTAGAATTAGGCTTTAAGGCTACCAAGAAAATCACAAATCACTCACTAGGGCTACCGCCGTATCAAAACTCGCTAAAAGCGGAGTCTCAGAACAAAATCTATTAAAAATCACCGACCATTCTAGTACGAAGTCAATATCCAGCTACTTACAAATGGACGAAGACCATCAGAAAGAAATGATTGAAAAATGATGGAACACAGAACGGAACTTGAACGTCAACAAAATATGCCCTCCCTCCCCTATGGCAAGCTAGAACGGGTCTGTGGCAATATCATCGCAAAATCATGACGTTTACAATTATCATAACTGCTATTTTTACTATTTAATAAATAATGTTTAGTTGAATAAGGATAAAACGAAAATACTAGTGGTCAGTAGGAACAATGAGAAAGTGAAGATAAAGATAGAGGGAGTAGAAATAGAACAAGTAAGAAAGTATAAATACATGGGCGTAATATTGGAGGAAAGTGGCAAACAGGAAATGGACATAAACCATAGAATAGGAAAAACTAATAAACTGTATTATGCAATAAACAAAGTTCTCGTAAATAACAGAGAAATAAGCAGACAAACAAAATTAGGTGTATATAAAATAGCGTACAGACCGGTACTGGTATATGGGAGTGAATCGTGGAATCTGACGAAAAAGGAAAAATGTAGAATGCAGGCAATGGGGATGAAATTCCTAAGAAGAGTAAAAGGGGTAACAAGAAAAGACCGCATATGAAATACAACAGTAGTAAGAATAATAAGGAAAGAGATGGGAATGGAATCATGAGTAAAATACATTGAAGAAAGACAGCTCTGTTGGCGGGGACACTTACAGAGAGTGAGTGAAGAAGTACCGGTTAAGAAAATCTGGGAAACAAAAAGTAACAACAAGAAAAGAAGAGGTAGGCCAAGAAGGCAGTGGGCAGCAATGATGGCGGAGGTATTGGAGCGGAGAGGGTGGACATGGAAGGACACCAAGGAATTAAAAATGGATAGGAAGGAGTGTGGAAGAAATTTAGTAGGGGAGAAACAGAAGCCTGAAACGGCAAAATCCCTATACCTTACGGTAGACTGGAAAACCGATTACTGTTACTGTTTCAATAAGTAAATAAATAATGTACGTCACACTATTGGATTCGAATATTTTGTATTTTTACTCGAGAAATAGTCTCCATAAGTACATAGTGTGCCTAAAAATTAATCGGATAATTTTCATTCAGGCTCGTTGTCTAATTCACGCGGTGTTACCCTCATATATATTTTTTTAATTTCCGTTTGTCACGTTCAGTTTATTTTGCAATTTATATGGACATAATAAACCACTTAAACAGCAACTGAACTGCCAGATTGCTAAAGTTTATTAGGAAAAGATAACGCACTCTAGTTTAAACTAAATTATCAAACATCTCAGGCAACCGAGCTATTGCTTCGTTAAAGTGGTTGTAGAACCTCTAACCAGCCCATACCCTCTATCCACCATCAGATTGCAATTTATCGAATGCGTGTAGATACACCACCACCATCACATATCAACTTACCGTACTCCAAGCCCGTAATGGACCCAAAACAACAAACAATAGGATCAGTTCCGTAATTTTAACATCCAATTAGGCGGCGTCCTCGGCGAATTACAGACTTTAGAAGTTCGAGATTCGATGTCGCGAAGGTATTCGATTCCGAGTTTAGGGATTGCCCGTACAAGTACTTGTATTAGTTAATTGTTAGTGGGTGGTGGACTGCAAAGAGATCGATACCGTTACCTATCACGATTGTTATTAGAACAACGACACCCGTCCATATATCAGTACTTTATCGGAGTTGTCGGCAAACTTCCGGGAGATTTAGAAATCAATACAGTCTTCTGTGTATGCGTACCTACTGATTTAATTAAAACGGGACGACTGTCGGGCGAGAGGAATCCGTTTAATGAAGTTCTGTGTATGGATAAATTTTAATATCGATTGAGGAAATTCGGAGTTCTATTTTGGATAAAAACTTTATGAATCCAGTATGAACTTTTTCAGAAATTTTCTCTGGTTTTAAATAAGGTGAAGATATTCCAATTTTTTATTTCCCAAGATAAAAGGAAATGAGAAGGTAAATAATGTATTTACAAGCGATGAGGTTTCTCAAATAATAGCGTTTGGCTGCCCCAAATTATTTTTTTTTCTTTCTTTTTTATTTCCCTCTTTATTTTCATTCTTACTCTTATACCGTTAACTATCGAGCGGTCCGCCATTTATCAAGATTTCATACTTTCTCTGATTGGCATTTTTCATTGAATTTCGTATTAATTATTATTTTCCTGAAATACTAAACAATACAGTTAGAAGAAGAAATCAATCAATATTGGTTCCTCCCTGTATTTTTCAGAAATACTCCAACAATCTCCATAATAATATGTAATTTAGGAATTTCAGGAAATCTCGAATATATCTGCATATGTTCAGAAAGTTTAGACTCTGTGTATAATTTCGTACCTACAGAGTCTTTTTCCCTAATATTGACTGGTTATATACGGGGAATGTTTCCAATGTTCTAGGAAATTAAATATAATTCTTTATTTCCTCAATTTTAATCAAAAATTACAATGCGGTTTTTCAATATAATCCCCACTTCATTGAATATACTTTTTTAAACCGTTCTCAAAGTACTTTCTTCCCAGTCTTTGCAATCCACCTTTTTATAGTTTTACCTCATTTAAGGTTTCAAATCTTAAACGCCGTAGTGCATTTTGCAACAGATGAAAACCGCTGGGAGAGAGATCTGGCGAATAGGATGGATGTGAAAACAATTCCCACCGCAATTCTTTTAAAACTTCCTTTGCTCTTCGTGCGGTATGGAGCTTTCCATTGTCCTGTTACCATAATGGACGCTTATACAACTTCTCAAGTGGTTTCTTTTAAAGCGTTTTAGAATAATATTCTGCGTTAATTGTAGTACCTGTCCCTAGACAATCCATGAAAATAATTCCTTCGCAATCCTAGAATACAGTAAGCATTATTTTTCCAAACTATGGAACTGCACGTGCTCTGAGTGGCAATCCTTCTTCTGGTTTGCGCCATTCCTTCAACCGATTTTTGGTCTGACGATTGACGTAAAGAATCCATGTTTCATCTAGTTATTATCCGTCGCCAAAATTTTCTCGCTCTACCGTTTTAAAGGTTATTGAAATTGGCGAACTGTTAAGGTTCTGTTCCCGTTCCAACAACCTTGATACCCAGCGGGCTCAAACCTTGTTCATGCCCAAACGTTCACTTAAAATTTCATGATTCTATCGTGTATCTGTTGATACACTACTTACACCGATAGTTATTCACTTATGATCTTTTAGTAGGTTTTCCATTGCAATAACATTCCTTTAATTTATAGATATACACATAGTCCACAAACTCCATCGAATTATGGATATCGTAAAGCTGATTAAAGCGCAACAAAATTCCACCTATTCGTGATGAATAATTCTAAAGAAATCATGCCCTATGTAAAATAAATAAAATTACCCTTACCACACCTTTCTGAAAAATCCAGATACGTATTTCCATCCTCAATGGAAAACTCGGAAATTCTCTATCACTAGCGAATCCGGCCCAAGACCAACACCACACGATGAACATTGTACAACACCAAAACACTACACAATGAACATCACACAATGAACGCGCGAAACACACCAAAACACTGACTCACTGTGTGATGTTCATTGTGCAGTGTTTTGGTGTTTTGCAGTGTTCGTTGTGTGGTCCAATGCGTGTATTAGCTGGATTCACTAGTGATACTGAATTCCCCAGTTTTCTACTTAGTTGCCGAAATATGTATCTGGATTTTTTAGAAAGGTGTGGTAAAGGTAATTTTATTTATTTTATATATTATTTTGCTAAAGTCTCCTTCTTCTTATCTGAAATCATGCCCTTTTAAAAAGCATTTTCCTGAACGAGAAACACTAAATTGCCGAAAAGACATGTTCATGAAATTACCGTATCCGTGTTTGGCGGGTCAGGAACAATAGTTTATGTTAAACCCTACATAGCACCTTCACGTGTAGGGTTTAATATAAACCGATTTTGTTCTTCACTCGCCAAAACCAAACGCAGTAATCTTTCGAATGTGAATCATCGATTCTAGTCCATCAGATGAGCACATATGTGAGAAAGTTGATATGATTTACCTTTTGATCGATGATAAAAAAATATTTCGATTGACAAGAATTACTTTAATTTTCCGAAACTCCAATAGTGACTATCCAGTCCTAATACATACTGACTTTCATAAAAATCGCAACACCTAGAATTAGTTGAACGGTATTATTGAAACTTTTACAAACGATTTAATTTATCACTACAAACAAATGAGTAAGATTTGAGAAAAAAACAACATAACTGAGGAAACTTTTTCTTTTAATAATGAGTTGCTCCGCCACGATTTGCTACGTACTCATTTAGTCGACGTGGCATGCTTCTGTCAATCAATTGATCAATGTCGACCTGTGGTATATCATCCCAAGCTTCCTGAATCCGCAGCCGAAGAGGATGCTAGTCATTTCGAAGGTATGGTAAATCATTCAGCCGCCTATCGATCACATAAAATAGATGCCCAATAAGTGACAAATCAGGCAACCGAGAAGGCCATAGGATGATGGCAATGCTAACTTCTTCCAAAAAGCGCCTTATAGCTCTTGCCGTATGGGGGCGCGCATTATCTTGAAACATGGTATTTTCCAATCCCCGACGATATAGAAGTGTAACAGACTCCAGCACATTGGAAATGTAACCAGCTGTGTTTAAGCTGCCGTCAATGAAAAGCAAGGGCAATCTGAAACCAAAACACATTGCACCCGATATCATCACTTCTTGTATGAGAGCTATGTTGCGTTCCACAGAAGAGGCAGGATTTTGGCATTTTACACGCAACTTCCTGACCCTCCTAAGAACGTTGTGGATTCACACACAAAATCTAGACTCGTCACTGAACACAATTTGATGCCATTCCTGTCCCGAGTTCGCTCCCTCGTTGCTAGTTGCTGTTCTAGTCTGCGGGTACGGTGAAGTGGGATAAGAAGAAGACACAAAAATGGCCGATAGGAATGCAGTCTATAAGATTTTATCCGGCGATGAATAGACGCCATTGATTGACTTTCTAAGTGCAAACATGCTAACAAAAGAAAACTAACAATCGATAGGTAGTTTTTATTGAAATTTTAATCATTCCTTTGTTTTATCGAAATATGCATTCTCTGAAAATATCATTAAAATTGATGAATGACATGTGTTGCGATTTTTATGAAGGTCAGTGTATAAATGTACGTTTTCAGATTATGCTGAATTAACATAACAAATTTCACCGTTTTTTTTTTGAAAAATTCGGGCTTTTGTCACCACATTTTTTGATGGATTTCTGATCTTAACGCGAAAACCATTCGAATTTCTATGTCTGATTATGCACGAAACCCAGTGCGTCCTGAAAATATCTACAACCTAGAGGTGCCCATGATGATTTTCGCGAAATCTCGTTCGACATGTCATGGTATCCTGTTCTGACAGTCTGCGAGATGGAATGAATGTGTGTAAATCTAGATATGGCAACTTTTAAACCAAAACTGAAACGTAATTTCAATTGACAATGGCAGCTCCCAATTTAATGTCAAATTTTAATCGATATCAGTGCGTTTGTAAATTTTGCAAAATCAGTTAAAATACAATAAATTGCACACCCAAAGAATGCAGCATTTGGAGCGAACTGGGCTTTAAATTTGAAGGCAAAACCACTCAAATTCAATAGTCGACAGTGGTCGACTTTAGCACAGCTGTTAAAGCTTTTACCTCAACCCATTATCGTCTTTAGGTAATGTGCCAAAAGTATCCAAAAGTTCTGGAAGAAGAATTTCTCGAAGTTGCGATCGCTAAGACAACAACCTGTTACGATTTTGAGAATATTTTACACTAAAGAACTTTTTTAAAGCTTGGGTTAATCAGTGATGCCAATGTAACACGTCCACTGCGGCATATGGCGAGCATCCCCTTATTATGCATCTTCTTGACGAATCAAGCTCTAAAGTTTTGACAGTCGTTGTTCTCTCGGCGTGAAAACCGTTGCAAATAATGTGTTCTTAATCGGTGGGATTTCCTATGTTTGTTTTCTTACGAAAATTCTCAATTTTCAAAAGTTACGTCTTAAAAATTACGGTGTGTTCAGTTTCGGCGAGCCATAAACATAAATCAATTTCTGCATTTAGGCAAATAGAAATCGTTATTATTAGAGTTTCCAAGTGTGATGAGTTCTTGCTCTGCACCTGTTAATTATTCGGTGATCACATCAAACTATATTCCTTGGTTAATAAGTAACTATTGAACTCGCATCATTTTTTATGAGTGAACGTTTTTCATTCTTCTGCAGCCAGCGTCAGTGGAGCTAGTAGTGCTTCCTTTGTAATAGCATTGTATCAAGCAAATATTCCCAATTTTTTTATTTGATCGCCTGTAATCCCGCCCTCGCCGAACCGATCGAACAGCAAGTATAAGAGAGTCCTTAATGTGAAATCTCCGAACATGTATTAAAGTTCGCCCCATCAACTCGAACTGCATTTCACCGCAATAGCTATCGATTTTGCATAGACCGGGGATTATATTTCCGGCGATTGAAGGATCTGCATTAAGTGCCTCGTAAAATAAATTCCCTTATTCTTCGGTTCCTTTTCGAGGTTTTTTCAGATCGACTTCCGCAGGGAGTAACTATCCGCCTTTATCTAGGAGAAGTTTTTAAAGTAAAATTTAGCACATACGATAAAAGTGTGTGAGAGGATGTTTCAATTTCCGATCTTCTCTTCTAGTTACGTATCTACATGCAACGGTGGAAAGGTTCTTAACATAAAAATTTATCGCCGGAGGAAGTTTTTATCGTTGCATGCTAAGATCTTTTATCATTTCAAGTTCCAATAAAATTATAGTGCTCACGATAAAACCTGAAGTAAAACGGACTCAAATGTTAGTAGCTTTTAAATGGTTGTAAATCAGAGATAATGTGTAGCTCTAAATTTGATATGCTTCACTTTCTAAGAAGCCACGTAGATTTAAGATTTGTTGGACTAGAGGAAGGGTGCTAAAGAGCTGGAGTAACATTAATAACCCCATTCAAGTTTCTTTGATGAGTTCTCAATGATCATCTTCTCAAAGTTATCGTTGTGGAGCAATATTAAATGGACCTTGCTTAAGGAGCTAACTTCATCGAAACATAGAAATGCAAACTGATCTCGCCAGTGCTGCAGTGTAAAATCCATCCATACAGTAACATCCAAAGAAATAGATGATCTAACATTCCAACTAAACTATCGAGCTGAATTTATTAATAATGATGATGATACCAATTGCGAAGAGTTGGACTACTTTCATTTTTAACTTATTTTTACTAAGAAAAAGGAAGACCAACAAAAAAGTGGATTGATAGAATAAACGAATTGGGACGGAAACGAGGGAACACCATAAAAGAAATGAGAAAAGTGAGTACAGATCGGACGCTATGGAAAAATGAATTATATCGTCGTAAGATTCAGAGATAATCCCACACTGAGAGGCATCAGAATTTACAAGAAGAAGAAGAAGAAGAAGAACTTATTTATACAATTTACGAGGTGCAACAATGAGTAACGGGCCTGGGCATCTCTTAGCCGTTAGGCTTGGTGAGGAGAAGTAGCAATGGAATGTAGGTAACCCTGATGCTATTGGTGGAGATGGCATCTTATTCCATCCCTTTCTATCCAGTTTAGTTTCTTTTTAAGCCATGCTTGTAGTATAGTATAGTAGTATAAAATTTGAAGAAGTAGAAGGTTTTATGTATCTGGGAGTACTGATCAACAATAAAAGCCAAGAAGAAACAGAGGTGGATTTGAGAATCGCAATGAGCAATAAAGGTGCAAGTGGTTTAAGTAGAATTATGAAATTGAAAGAAGTGTCAAGGGAAACAAAAGTGAGGATCGGCAAAACTATTTTGAAACCCACTCTAACCTACAACAAAGCAAAAGCTAGAGATTTGGGAAAGAAGAATGCAATGGTTTGGGCATATAGGAAAAATGGAACAAGAAAGAGGCGTGAAGGATGTAGCATGGAAAGTAACAGAGGGTATAAGGACACGGGGAAGACCTAGAAAACGCTAGATAGAAGCTGTAGAGGAAGACCGGCAAGAGAAGAAAATTCAGAACTAGAAGGAAAAAAGAAAGAATTGGAAAGAAATCATGAGGCTCTGGACCTAAATGGTCTGCATTACATTCTTGTGTCAAAGTTCCGCGATCATGATAACCTAACGTTAAATAAGAAATACTATATTGTGGACATGACCAAGCTCAAAAAAGGGTAAGGAAGAAAAGACCAGATCTATGGAAAAAACAAGTCATGGATTCTACACCAGGACAATGCGCCAGCATACAACTCGCTCTCTGTGAAACAGCCAAGCACTTGTTCCATGCAATTTCTATTTGTTGCCAAAAGTGAAAAGTGCATTAAAGGGGATACGTTTTCAGTCTGTAGAAGAAATGAAGGAAAAACGACAAACCTGCTGAAGAGATTGGCACTCTGACATTTACAGGACTGCTTTGGATAATGGAAGAAACGTACGTATCGGTGTATAGATAGCGAAGGGAAGTATGTTGAAGGTAATTAACAGCCACTCGTAATAGGTTTTCGATGAAGCATGCTTTTCGGACGAGCCCCAGTATTTAATTGTCATACTTCGTAGTACGATGTCTCTTCACACATATATTACACCACGTCTGAAATAAAAGTCAATTTTGAAGAAAATTACGCAAATACCCTATAGCGACAGTAGGCCTTCATTTGTCTCCCGGTTCGAAACGAAGTTGCGCCAGCCATAAATTAGAACACCATAAAGCTTACTTCGCTTATTGGAAACGGGAGCCGGAAAAGAAGGAAGATCTCTGCGGTCGTGATTTGTAAGGATTTGGAATCTAGTTTTCCGTCGGAGTAGCAAATTACAACTAAGAGTAATGTCATTTGCTCCGTCGCATAGAAGGATTTACCTACGAGCATAATATCTCATCTCGTTCCCTCCCTTATTTGCAAATAGTAAATATCGCCTGATCCCGGCGTGTTTTTTCCTTAGCTCGTCGAGTTGCCGCGAGACTTGTACTCCTACGGAAGCGAAAACCATATGTATAACCCGGGGCTTATCGAATTACATAGCTCTTCTGTTGCTTCTTGATATTTTATCGTGCTCGTTCCAATATTGGAGTAATTGCATTTATTCAATTTGCGTTGATACAGAACTGTAAAGCAAATAAGTACGTTAAGCTGTTTATTTTAATTCATGTAGATAGAATGACTTGTCGCTTTCAACAATGAATACATCCATTGTTCTACGTTCTTCGTAGATGGATACATTGAATTACCTACTTCACTGTTTATATAATGCAAGATTGGTATCATTTGGTGAACACTTCGGAAGCACGTTGTTGAAATCTACTAAAATTAAGTGCATGTCTCTGTGCAACGCTTACTCTTACCTGTAGTAGATAGAAATGTGAGCAAGCAGACGGCGTAAATTAGAGCGAAATAATCTAGGAGTAAGAAATTACTTCTATTGCAACAAAATTATATCTTGATGGAAGCAAATTTACGAAAAGATAGGAGGTCTTGTATGGAATACGATGAGAAATAATTGACTAAGAAAAATCTAAACCTGAGATTTTAAGAAAATTTTGGCCAAAATGGAAAATGATACAGTCCAGATGATAAAGGACATTGGGCGGTCGACTTCGAGAACATAAACAAAATTTACTACGATGTACTGCCGATTGACAATTTATTATACCTATATATAATATCGAACTTCTTTGATCAATAGTTGGACGAAACATTTTCGGTAGTTTAACAAGGAGAAGGCAACGTAATCGGATTTTTGTAATTTTTGATATTTATGGTACGTGTAGTTTGGACCTTAGATAAGAATATTTTGGAGTAGTTCGACGCAACGTTCATAAATTACCGAGATAATCGATGTTGAAGTTTCACCCACCATTTAAATCCACTAGATATAATACGATTGTCAATTGGACTCGTGGACTAGTCGATAGCGTTTTGCTGTGATACTCACGAGATGGCTGGTTCGGGTCGCGTCACGGGACATTTCTTTTTCTTCCATTCAAAACGCACCATATGTTTTTCCATTCTTCGTCTCATATCAAAAATTATGATAACAAACGAAATATATGAACTATATGCAGGAACAGTCTTCAAGTACATCATTAAAATGCAGAATCGGTTGATAAACAATATTCATTGGTCAGGTAGGAAATGAAAATTTCTTTTATTTTATATCTAGTATGCGACATTTTACGCAGTGTGGCACGAGCCAGAATGGTAGTTATCATGGAAACATGAGAAGCAACATTTTTTTATTATTACCTTAATGTTAAGTTAATTCAATTGTTTATCAACCGATTGTGTATTTTAATGATGTACTTGAAGAGTGTTCCTGCATATAGTTCATATAATTCGTTTGTTCATAATTTTTGATATGAGAAGAAGAATACAAAAGCATATGGTGCGTTTTGAATGGAAGAAGAAGAAATGTCCCGTGACGAGACCCGAATCAGCGATCTCGTGAGTATCGCAGCAAAACGCTATCGACTAGTCCACGAGTCCAATTGACAATCGTATTATATCTAGTGGATTTAAATGGTGGGTAAAACTTCAACATCGATTATCTCGGTAATTTATGAACGTTGCGTCGAACTACTCCAAAATATTCTTATTTAAGATCGAAACTACACGTACCATAAATATCAAAACTTACAAAAATCCGATTACCTTACCTTCGCCTTGTAAGATTAAAGTATATACATATATGTATATTACATTTCTGTATGTTTATTACATATTACATTTAAATACCGTACATATGTACAGTGTGCACCTAAAGTACGGAATAAATTCAATAACAGCGAAATAAAATTGTTGTTGACAGAAAGTTTTTCTTTTTTCATTTTTGGCATTAAGGGTTCAAAGAACAAAATACATAATTTTACAAGACAGTTGACTTTCAACCATTACTTGAATATCAACCCACAGTCTTTTTTCCTGATTTTGAAGTATTTATTCATTGCCGAACTGAGTATAAAAGTGTTGCCATCTTACTTAATTGAGTGCTAAAAAAGGTAGAAAAAGTACACTAAAGCAAAAACTCTCTTGGTAGCAAAAACGTTATCCGAATTTGTTTTTCGAAGTGCCAGATGTTTGTTGAAGATTACGTACAAGTATAAATCATTACAAAGTGTCAGCTTTACACTGACTTCTTAATATTAGCGGTACAGACGTTATTGCAATTGAAGCATTATGGCACATCTAAACAGTTACACACAGAATTGAGATTATACTTCTCATCGGATGTAGAGATAAGACAACAACTCAGAACGAAGTTTGCGATTTGTTTAATGCAAAGTGTTCAGATCGGCCTATTAGCCAATCTGCGGTCAGTAAGATTGAGCCTAAACGTCAAGAAACTGGTGGTGTTAAAGATATTCAAAAACTTGGACGTCCAAAAGTTAGTAAAGATCTGAAAGTAGCCATTGTATTAAATATGGAAGAAAATCCTTAAAATACGTCTCGATTAGGCAATGTTTTGTCTCAATGGCGCAGTGAATCGTCAAAATTAATTATTGGAGTCGAGCGAAACCTCATTGAATGGTTGAGGCACTTACTTAACACCTGCAGAAATTAAATGTGTGGGCTGAAATACTTTATAACAGAATAATTGGGTCTCTCTTCTTCGAAAGAACCCTCACAGGAGCAAGGTATTTACAGTTTTTACAAAATCACCTGGTTATAGTGCTTGCAGCAATTTTCCCAAATAACAATGATCCAGACCTTCCAGATAATACCATATGGTTTCAGCACGATGACGCATCCCCACACTATGCGCAGCGTGTTCGAAATTTTCTAGACAAATACTTTCCGAGAAGATGGATTGGTAGGCGACTACTGATAGAATTGGCCGGGAGATCCCCAGACATTTCGCCCTTTGATTACTTTTATGGGGTTATTTAAAGTCCGAGCTCTATGTGCCCAGACCACTAAATTTAGCTGAACTAGAATATTGTATTACAGATGAAATAATCAGACTTACCCCGGAGAAAGTACAATTTCTACATAGCCTTTCGTCTTCTCAGTAAGTCGGTGGATCGTAGTTCGAACACTTTCCCTAAAATTGCATTTACTTAGCAAACCAGTTTTTGTTAGCAATAAAATTTACGTTCTATAACATTCAATTGTCGTTCACGCGAAGAATTTCTTATGTAAGATGGCAAAAATTTTATACTGTCAATTCAAAAATGAAAAGATCGCTCAAAACCAAGAAAAGAAATTGGGGAACAGAAAATTATGACGTCGTTCCTCAAAAACAAGTGATGGTTGGGAATCGGCTGCCATGCAAAAATTGATATTTTTATCAAATAATATCAACCTGTTCAAAGATTTCTTCCAAACAAATTTTATTTCGCTTTAAGTTATGCAAATGTGATATCCGAACTTTTCGTTTGTCCGAAAGGCGCGTGGAACGTGCTCCTTAATCTTATCACACCGAGTTGAATATTTCCAAATCCATATTTCGAGTATGAAGTTGTCATCATCAATGAAGAAGTACCAACGGAAAATGGCGACAATTCAGAAAATTTTCTTTCTTTCTTCGAAAAGACACTTCACTGTCCCGTAATATATAGGAAAATTTATGTGTGAAATTTTATTTCTCGTTACAGTTCCAAAATTGGCTTTTACTTAATTTTAGATTTTAAATTCCAAATTCGAAATTCTATTTCACGCAGCAACCACTGTATATTTCTTTTTCTTTCTACGGCGCCGCGTGTTTCCAATCTTTACCCTTTTTCTTATGGATTTATTTCCCCTTTCACCCCACCTTAATAAAAAATAATAAAAAAGAGACAGCTATTTCAGCCCTGATCGGGGTTACGTTACTAAGTTAATTTCTATTGAATCGGAACAAAATTACAAGAGGAGTGAAGCTCCCTGAGAGATGCACGGTTATTGCTAATTAAAATTGTTCTAAATGTCAGCTATCAAAGCAGTTGCTTAACACCAACTTGTCCAGGAAGGGACCCACAGCTCGGAGCTGGGTTAAGTCCAGATGTCCAAGGGCGCCTAACACATCTCTTCTACGGAACCAAAACTACGGATGGCAAACGCCACGACTGGGCAGATGGTTTGAACTCCTTTACTTACTTAAACCTCGACTAGAAGGTCACAATCACGTTGAGTTCGACAGTGTGTTGCCGGATTGTCCCAACGAGTGACATCGCGTAGCTGTCTTCGAGGTAACTGCAACGTAATAACCTACAGGAAAGATAGAGTAGAGTAAAAACCAAAATATAAATAGTGCGAAAACGAAAAAAGAAGACTAAAACAAAAGTAAGAGTGTTGCAAGACTACATTGAAAGAATCAAGACATAGCTAAGTTGTTGGGCGGCTTTTAGGTTATCCTCGCGCCTCGTAGCGAAGAAAAACGGTTAAAATCTGTCCAATAGGATTTAACGGATAATAAACCAGATATTTGTTTCAAAACTAGCCGGGATTCCAAATCCGATTATCAAATCGACGAATTACGTTTCAAACTCCAATATTCCAAAAGTCCAGCTCTAAAATCACAGAGGTATTTTTAAACGAATCCCGCGGACTAGACCGAATGTCAGAGATAGCAGTCGAAATTTTGCTGTTAACTTAGATCGTTAAGTATCCTTTTGTATTTTATTCATCCTCATGTTTACAGTTTATTCAACAAACTCCGAGTTTAAACATTTTGCTCAGCTGTTTTTGTACTTTTAATCTCACCATCTCGAACCGAACTTAACTGGGAAGCGAAAGCAAAACATCTAACTAGCTAACTTTAAGAACCATCCTGTTTCATTCGCGATCCGTTGTAGTTATAATCTGATTCTTCTTCTCGTCGGTGTAGAAACACTTATTCCATCTACTAACCGAATCAGCGCTACCCATATTTTGCTTATACCGTCAATCAGCGTTTAGACCCCTTTCGTCGAAAGCTGCGTTAAACCCACAATTTGATCTTCTGGAGATAAGCTGACAGCGAATTTCTTCCTAAGTGCCATGTTCCTCTCTTCTTATACGTTCGGGAGTTTTCAAGGCGCAGTGGTTTTGTTTTTGGTTACTCAACCCCTCTGGACACCCGGAAAAGAAGGAAAATTCTTTGCCTTCTTTTGTTTTTTCACTGAAGATGACAACTTAATCAACAAATTAGAAGAACCATTTTGAATGCCTCAGTTACGACAAAACTGGCTACCTGGACCGTATAATCTCAACAACTTCCCATCAACTTTAAGATAAGAAAGGCTCAATGAAAATCAATGGTATTGATACTGATGACTAGGGTAAGATAATCGTGTCGTCCCAGCATCCGTAACAGCTGGAGCAGCCAACGGAGCTCGGCCCGCGCCTGTCTGATGCGATGCGTAAACATCTGCCGGGTGACAACACAGTTTAATTCGTATATATTCACCAATGATTGGCTGCGCCAACCGTTAAGGCTATGCTGTTACGACACGATTATCTTAGCCAATTGATGACACTATATCACAGCGGTCAACTCCTCACAACACAATAATTTAATTAAATCCGGTAGCGTGTGGCTAGCATCATCAAATACCTCAACTTACCCATTGAAAAGAAGGGGTCACTGGTTATTGCTCCAAATATTCTCCATCAAGTGCGCTTACGAATCCTAACATATAAACAATTTATACTTCCGTTCCCGTTCTCATATTAGTACAATATATTTCTCCATATGGCACTATCCCTAAAACCAGAAATTCCGAACCCATTCCGAGGATGCATAAAATAATTTACATATTGTTTCCATTTGCTTCATTATTTAAACAGCAGGAACGAGTATATCTTGGAGCTCTTCCAAATTATTCTTCCACAACACAGTAAATAAAACACAACCAACGTATCGTTTAAGCCTTGAAACTATTCCACATTAACGATGCGAGCTAGTTGGCATGAGCTTTCCCGTCGCCTCCCTTTTTCACCGCGTTATATTTACTGCAATGCCGCACAAAGACCGCGCCATCTGTAATACCATAAAGAAATAATAATCCGGGGAAGCAGGATGAAATAAAAACGAGCCGGGGACGCTTTTCCAACGGTGATTTGTGCCTATAAAACTCGGCGTCTATTTAGCTACGGCTCTCAACGATACTCGACGAACTGACTTACACGTACGTATATATGTGACGTAGAAGCTCGGGTGTCACTTAACGCGAGAGGAATTGTAGAAAGCTCATTTTCCAAGAAGATCCATCTTCTGCGGCGCTATGAAGAAGCAATAGTAAAGGTTATAACTCAACCACACCCTCTATTCGCTTTCTGTTCTTCTGTTCTTTGCGTACGTACGAGCTCTCTAAGCAAGACACCCGCGGCGTTACCACCGCGCGTGTGAGAAATTGCCATCGCGGGAGAATTTTGCATAAGTTGATAAGAAAAGCCGCGATGCGGAAGTAGGAGATATGAAATTATTAAGAAGACAACCCTTGCTTTGTATGAAGATTGTAAGAACCCTCCTTATATTATTACTGAAACAAAATAGGTTATCTAGGACTTATGAAGGAGCAGCACAGAGGAGAAATGAGCAGAAACTGGAAACCAAATTAGAGGTGGAAATTGAATTCGATGAAAATACAGCACCTAGAGAAAATACTTCTTTTAAGCAGAATTCATTGCCACATATCCGAAAGTCTCAGATTTTGGGTACACTCGTCGAGGAACGCGAGAATATTTTTATGTTTTATGTCCATATTTGATTATCATCGTTTTCTCCGTAATTTTCTATTTTTTTCAAACAACTTTCCACATTCCCAAATTATTAGGAATTTTATTTCTGGATGTACCATATAGTAAGACTTAAACTTTCAGCGCAAGCAGATTTCCTCCAAGTTCACCTGTTATCGCAACCTTACAGCAGCCACGACAGATAGAAGGCCAAGACGAAGCAATTTATTTCAATATATCTCAGTTAATATCCCATAATTAAATTCACGCCGCAAATAAACATCAGTATATATAATGCGTACGGAGGCAACAGAAGTCATACATCACGGGGATTTGCGCGGCGAAAAGGCCCTCGGCGTGGCAGTTATAAAAGTGTGTGACAAGTTAAGCCAGTGAAGCGGCGCCACCTGCATAATGAGACTTGAAAATCATCTAGCTACTTCCCCGGGCATTTCACAATCTCATATCGCCGGCAATATTTCATTTTAACACCGCACAAACGATATTAGCTAATGAAGAACTATGGGCGAACCCGGAGAACGTCCTTTATCCGTCGCGGCGCTCACGGGCTGCCGCGCGACCGACGCGATTATTCTTTATTTTATTAAAGACTTTGGTCGAGATGCTGGCACGAAATATCCGTCAAAAGTGAAGCGATAAAGACGCTAAGAAGAATTAATTAGTTACTTTACTTCAGGGAATATTTGCTTGCAGTAGTTTCCCCCTTTTTTCTATATTGCCGTATGGTGATGGTGGTAGTATCTACTTACAACACCATTGAGTACTTGTTCTCTCCATATCACAAAAAGGACAGCCCGACAGTCCTCAAATTAAAAATCGTATAAATATATGCACAAGAAGTTACGGAGTCTACTGCGCATCTAAAAATAAGCAAGTTTGTAGGTCGCGACAAGCTTACGCCGGAGATGATAAAGGCTCTGGGGCCAATAGGTATGAATCTAATTATAGAAATCTTCAACAGAACTTGGAATACAAGATGTGTACCACGAGACTGGGAAATAAGAATAATCTTGCCGTTATTCAAGAAGGGAGACACAAGAAACTGTGTCTACTACAGAGGTATTACATTGATTAGTGTCGTAGCTAAAACGTATGAACACATATTATATTCAAGATTGAAAGATATGATCGAACAAAACTTGGAAAAGCTCCAACGGGGATTTAGAAATGGTAGAAGCACACAAGATCATGTGTTTACCGGTACCCAAATAACTGAGAAGAACAGAAAGAATATGAAAACTAATACGGTATTCCTAGATCTTGAAAATCCTTCGACAGTGTATCACAAATGAAAATATGGAAGAACCTAGAACGAAGAGGGTGCAGGCCCAAAAGCAATTAAAGTAGTATAGATGTCTATACAAGGAAGACAGTTGCTATGTTAAAAAGGAGAAAATGCAATCGGAATTATTCGGAGTAAATGTTGGATTGAGGCAAGCGGGAGTACTAAACCCTACACTTTTCACTGTAATTATGAACGACGTCATAAAAGCAACAGAGCAAAAGTGTAGCAAGATTACTGTGGGGTACCACCAAATTAATAAGAATTATAATATAATAAGAATTTCTGAATGCGCTTTTGCGGATGCTGGCTAACAAAGAAACGGATCTACAACAAAAATGGCGACGATATGGAAAGACGAATTAGCAGACAGAAGTCTGAAGATAAATGTGGGGAAAACGAAGGTGCTGGTGCTTGGAAGGGATGAAGAACAATTAAATGTGGAGATAAACGATCAAAAGCTGGTACAAGTGCCGACGTTTAAGTAGCTGGGAGTAATTCTAAATTCGAATGGTAGCATAGAAGATAAAACTAACGAGCGAATACACAAGGCGCCAAGATTGTACAACACCCTAAATAGAACAGTTATTGATCAAAAAGAAGTCGGCTCAAATACAAAGATGCGGGTGTACAGAACTGTTTTAGGCCAATATTGACTTATGGTAGTGAGAGGTGTGTCCAAAACAAATCAATGGCAAGTAGAACAAATGCAATGGGTATCAAATACTTGCGGAAAGTCAAAGGGATGACTAGCAGCAATAGAATCAGAAACAGCACACTAAGGGAAGAATGGAAGGTGGAGCCAATCTTTGATGTTCTGAAAAAGAAGAAACTTAAATAGTTTTTCCATATGTGTAGACTAGGAGAACAAAAGCAGGTCAAACGAGTATGGTTGGCAAGGGTGCAAAACAGAAAGGGCCGAGGGAGACCAGGAAAGCAGTGGAATGATGTGGTGGTTGAGATATTCGAGAGGAGGGAAATCACGTGAAGAGAAGCACTGATCAAAGCTAGAAATAGAAAAGAATGGGCAAGATTCATACACGAAGTAGTTGAATGAAATGTAAATTACATACCTTATACCGAAACAATGTTATTCTGAGGTGAATGAAGTAAGTAATGTTAAGAATGGAAGTTAAAATGAAATGCGATAAAGAGGAGTGAGAGATGGATGTTTATTCTTTCACGAACTTAAAGAAACAATCCTGTCCTTAGCTGAAACTAGTTCTGAAATAATTTTCATAGAAGTAAGAAGTAAGGAACAGCAAAACTTTTAAACTATGTTTGTATACTATCCTTACATCCTAGACATTTATACGTTACAACCCAATGGGTTTACTGTATTCTGATGTCATGTCACGACAGCGTTTTGTTATTTTTTTGTATTTTTCTTTATGGGTTTTTAAATATGTCTTCGTGGGAATTCATAAAATTTGGTATTTATATGTAAATGTCAGGCACCCATCACTTAAAAGTGCCCAAAAGATAAAATGACAGTCCAAATTAAACAAGAACGAAGGTTAAAAGTTAATAACATCCTTACAAAATATGACCTAACCTCCCTTTACAAATCCAAAGTCTACAATTCTTTCTTCATTAGGTAATTTATAAAGATACTTTAGACATATTGAATAAATGTGGTGTATACTCAATTTCTGCTGGTGACTGTGACTCTATATACATTGGGTAGACTGGCAGAAAACTTTCTAAAAGAATCTCAGAAGATAGATATCAAAATAACTTAAATGTTTACCGATACTTCTTAAAATTTAGAGATAACATTGACTTTGAGAAACTTCAAACTGTTAACTGCGGTAAACATCGAAGAAACTAAATCACTAGAACTTTCAGTGAAAAACATAACTTGAACAATAATTGCACTCTTTCTGGCTTCCTCCTTAAGCAGATAGATTTTACTTAATTTGTTCTGCCCGATGTGTGTTCCGTTACAATCAACTGATATGTTTCCAAATATGTAGTGACTTTTAAATTCCCAGGATTCTTTCCTCTCAGTCCACCAAAAAGTACAGATCTAGTTCTCATTCTTCTTTATTTCTTTTGAATTTAGTTCCTTTTCCCATATTAAACCTTGTTTTAAATTTAACTTTCACTGTTTCAATACCCAAATTATGTCCCATTTTAACTTCAATTTCTTAATAAGTTTTTAATACAATTTTCATAGGGCGCTTCAATAGGAAGCTTTTCAAATTACAGTCCTCCTCTACGTCAATCCATTCAGACTTCATTTTATCAAAAAATCATAAACAGACACTTCCATCATTAAAATTGTCCAGACATATGGAATTAATGATTTTCAACTTCACCCTACTACCAGTTTATTGTTTTAATTTATGATTCATTCTCATTTGTTTAAACTATACAATTAAAAATTGCATACAATTTAATAATAATAATAATAATAATAATAATGTATTTATTGCCCAACAGATAACGATCCAATTACAGGACAATAGTGTGAAACATAGTCAATTATTATATATACATACCAAATGAGTAATAATTAAATATAAAAATAAAAAGCATCCAGTACTTAGTTCTAATTATTCTAGCAAAGTGACAGTTAAAGAGCACATTTGTTCAATAAATATGGCAACGGTGAAAAATTAATGTCCATTGAGTTGTCTGCTATAACGTTATAATATGAACACATTCTATGGAGCGGCGATCTCAACAACATGTTAGTTTTGGCTGCTCTGCAGTAAACCGTTTTGTGAACACGTGTGGGATGATGTGGTATAAAAGATCGTATATCATTTAGCAGTTTCGGCGCATCCACATTAAAATGAAGAATATCGTATAAAAATTTAATTTCTGTTCTCCTGCGACGAAGATCTAGTGACTCAATTTGACATATGCTCAAAAGAGTATCATGATCGAATCCTTGTGGGGGGATATACACCATTACACTTAAAATAAATATATTTAAGAAATCTACGTTGGACTTTTTCAAGCAAAGCGATGTGTTCCTTATAAACGGGAGACCAAATAATGGAGGCATACTCTAGTTTGGAACGCACGAAAGCAAAATATAATTGTGGAATCACATCGGTACTGGAAAATTGTCTTGCGTTCCTAATTATAAACCCCAAGACGCGAAGAGAGGTAGATGCAACATTGAAAATATGATCTATGAAGGTGAGTTTAGCATCGAATGTCACTCCCAAATCCTTGACAGAAGTACAACGAGGGATGATACTATTATTGATGTGATAGATAAAAATTATCGGATTGGGTTTGCGTGTAAAAGTTAGTACATTACATTTGGAGATATTCAGTGTAAGTTTGTTTCTGATACACCAAGAATGAAGAACGTAGAGCTGTTGTTGTAGTTCATAACAATCACTTAAGTTATTAACCATACCATATAATTTAAGATCATCTGCAAACAGTAATCTGTTGCAAGATAGTTCGTAGCATAGATCATTCATAAAAATAAGGAAAAGTAATGGCCCAAGGTTGCTACCCTGCGGGACGCCAGAGGCTGCAGTAAAGATTTCAGATCGATGACCCATGTAAGAAACGTAATGCTTTCTATTTGTTAAGTACGTATAGAAAAAAGACACCATACTTGACGTAAAGCCGATATCATGTAATTTAGATAAAAGGAGATTGTGTTCTATTCGGTCGAAGGCCTTAGTAAGATCTATATATATGACGTCAACTTGAGTGTTGCTGTCTAAGCATTGAGATATGTATTCGGTAATAGTAGATAGATTAGTAACGGTAGATCGTTTATTGTCAAATCCGTGTTGGTCTTCCGAGAGGAGAAGTTTAAATTGAGGGAAGATGCATTTATACAGACACTTCTCAAATACTTTTGCTAAGTTGTTTATTATTGCTATAGGTCTGTAATTTTCCATCTTAGATGTGTCGCCTTTCTTATGAACGGGACAGAGTCTAGTTATTTTCCAGCAGCCAGGGAAAATGGATGTAGATATTACCAACTTAAATAAATAATGCAATGGTGTAGTAAAAAATTTGGCGCAGTCCTTAAGAAGAATACTTGGTATGTTGTCATGACCCATTGTGTTTTTGTTATTAAGTGATTTCAAGGCATGAAAGATGTCTGCTTCTGCATATAAATGTTACAGATATCGTTGAGGCATTTGTGGTGGAGACGGAATTAATACTTGATGCTGTTTTTTTACAGATATAAACTGATTTTAAAAAATTCTTAAATCCATCGACAATGGTGCAAGAAGTAGTAGCACAGTACGAAATTATGATTCCTTACCTCAAAATTTCCTTCATTTTGCCGCTTAAAGGAAATCTAAGTTATACATAGTCCAATACTTGAATTTGTTGCGAACAATTCAACCCAAGTCTAAAACAAGGAACTTTCTAAAATGAAAGCTGAGTTATCCAATCATGGAAACCGTCTGTGTTTCGAAGACAAAATTTTTCCAGAAATCATTTGTCAAAATATATTTTTACCTTAACGTAACATCTCACACAATAACTGGACTTAGATAAATACAACAAGAAAGTTATTTGTCACTACAAGTAGCTATCTACTAAATATAACAAGAAGATTGAATAAACCTTCCTTAATCCTAATCTTTGTTTGAGGTGCTCAAACGAGCTCCATATCATATTTTAGGCAAAGTGTCCCACTTGGATGGGCAACCACAGCCAAAGACCTTTTTGCTGACCTTTCTAATTTTGTATGGTTGATGAAGCTCTGTCCCATCGTGGACGAGGTACCACTTGGTGCACATCTTGCTAACATGAAACCATTTCTCGTCAACATGAATATAGCTTTTCATTTACAAGTAGCTATCTACTAAATATAACAAAAAGATTTAATAAACCTTCCTTAATCCTAATCTTTGTTTGAGGTGCTCAAACGAGCTCCATATCATATCTTAGGCAAAGTGTCCCACTTGGACGGGCAATCACAGCCAAAGACCTTTTTGCTGACCTTTTTAATTTTGCATGGTTGATGAGGCTCTGTCTGATCGTGGACGAGGTACCACTTGGTGGACATTTTGCTAACATGAAACCATTTCTCGTCAACATGAATATAGCTTTTCATTTACAAAGGTCGTGTACCAGCAGCCACAATTTCCGAATCCAACATTGGCAAGCGACATTCCAAACATTGGATTTTGTAACGATGCGTTAAGAACGGTTTTAGCGTATTGGAATAAGGCCTAATCGATCCAGATTTATGGCTTCTAAGAATTGTGCCTTTAGAAATTTCGATTGCATATGCAAGTGATCGAATGTTTTTGCGAAGGAATGTTCTTCTTACTGCCTCTATGTCTATCTTCCGTTTCCGACCAACTCCCCCATCGTTCGGAGAATTTGCATTTGCATGTGGGTACTAATCCTTCAAGACATTATTGTCGTCCACGATCCTATATTCGACTCACAGTTACTTCTGGTACAGAATATCGAACGGATGCATCTTTTATTCAGCCTTGTTTGAGTTCCCATTGTTACTTCCTTCTAGCGACACATTTCTATACTTGGAAAAGTTAAGAAACTTTCATTCCATGCAAAACTGCTTATTACAAAGGAAGGACAGTACCAAATACCCTTAAATGTCACGCCAAAAGAAATCTAACTAACAAGTTCAATACTGTGTAACTGAAGAACACTCTGTACATACCAAACACATCAAACAGCTAAGGCATTCCTGTACGCCGCTCCGTAAGGAGACCATTCTATCTCGAAACCGAGGAAGAAATTCCGAGTATATTCTCACCTAATATTCAGGAAATTTACCGGAAAATTGACAAACAAGAGTATACTGTAACAGCGACGCGGGGCGCAATAAAAATTATTTATCGCAAATGCATTTTTCCGGGGAGAAGAAGAAGACGCGCCTGCGAAATTTTCTACTTCGTACCACAAAGAAACTCATTTCGCAAAATAATTCCACCGGGAAAATTACTTTTTATCTTTCCGCGGTGCAACTTTTAATGCCTCCTACGACGGGACCGCAGACCGCTTTTCCCCCATAAACAAAGCGGGAGGTAAAGAAAATTGCAAGTTTATTCGTCAGCCGCATGGACGAGCCGGAAACGGGCGTTGCAGAACTGTTTAATGCGTTCCTATTAAAAAGGCGAAAGTTGCGGAAAACAGTCCCGTACGTACAGCTTTCATTATTATTCTTTTGTTCTATATGATTTTTAAGAAATACAGATTTTATTGAATCTAGCCAGAACAAATTATATTTATCAACTCAGACAGATTATTACAGATATTATCGTATTATTATTAAGATGCCCCAGTTATATATTTGAAATAAATACTTTGCATTTGCAAAAAATAATTACAGCTTACAACAACACACCCGTGCTTTCGTATTTTCTCTGAGATAATTGCGCAAACAACGCGCTTTTTCAATGTATCCACTTCAGAGTTAAAAACGTTATGGTTGCGTGAATCTTCCATAAACATAAATTATTCCCGTAAGGAATTCCATCAGAACCTATAAAGTCGAACCACGGCGTTCCCGCAAATATTGCTTCTAGCTTGAAAGCTTTTACGAACCGGCGAATACTCGTCCAAAAAGGGAAAAACTATCTCGCGTTTATTTTCATTCTCTACGTCTCTTATTAAATAATAATAAACCGTCTTCCAGTCCGGAGAAAAGCTTTTAAAACTTAAATACGTCCAGCAGCAGTAGAAAACAGAGCTGTGCTATATCTTGCGTATAACTACGTCTGGCTTCAGAACTGAATACTGCGCGAGTTTATTATATAAGTGAAACTTTAAAATCCATTTACGAAAACGATAAATAAGAAGGAAAGGCTTAAGTTAAAAAGGATAACTCTTGAGGGAGATATGAAGAAGTTGATATAAGCACTAGCGTTGAATACTAATTTCCCTTCCAATAATCAGAGAGGAATGTACTCTGAAAATTATTTCATTGTTGGTTTGAGTTTTCCAAATTCCTTTTAGGACAAAATGAAATCAGTTTATTTCAAAATAAGTTGCCTTAAAAATAATATTTTGACATAAATTTGTCAAGATTTTAACATTGTATTAAAAAAAAAAATTACTTAGAAATTGTTGGTATTTAATTCAATTAATAGAATATTTTTAAAATAAAATATAAACCATTTCGTTTCACAATAAAGACTTGTTATCGTACGGCATAATAAATAAGTTTTATTTTAATGTTAAGTGCTGAAATTAAAAAATAAGTGCAAAATTGTATCTCTTGATGGTCACCCCCATTATTTTCAGTACTAACAGGTACAATTACAACCAACGAACTTGGAATCTATTTAAAAAAGTAACATTCATGGGCAGATCGTGTTCTCACATTTTGTTCAGCATGCAACATTAAAAACATAATGTCACACTGATCTCGTCGATTATTGGCTTATGCTAAAAAGGAAAATTACAACATCTGATTTTGTTGCACTATGTAAATGCCACAGAAATACGTTTTCCCAAAAAAAAAAAGAGAACTCAGTTTAATTTGGATTTGCTTTCAATATTACTTCCTTTAGTTAGTAATTACCTGCGGTTTGTTTGTATACCGATTCTTTCCTACATTGGGAAAGGACATACAAAAAATCTCTCAGAGAAACTTTATGATAGATATTCAAATTCGAAGTTTGGAAGTGAGATCACTTCCCAATAGAAAAGCAAGGGAAATGAGCCAAAGGTTAATTTTGTTAAAGAAAGATGTGTAAAATTCCACCAGGTACACCCTAAAATTTATTGATTTATACTATTAACCCATTTGCATATTTTGTACGAAATTAAAAATCTTAAGTTGTGGGTAGAAAATAAAACGATCCAAGTCTCTGGTCAAGGATTTGCGAATATTGGAGCCAGACTTCAAAATATAGACTAAAAACTATGACTAGACTTTGAAATAAATGATGATCTCAGGCAGGCCATCGATCAATTTGTGCTATATATTATACATCCCCAGCCTTTCTTGCTTATCCAGTTCCTAAATTAAATAACAACTTTTTGCTGGATTTATAAAGTTATGAATGTATGAATTTTTACGGATATGCGAAAGCACGTTTTGTGTCTTTATTCGTTGACGAATTAAAGAGACTGGAACAAGATTGTATTAAACTGGAAGTTGAAGAAAGAAATATCAGAGCTCATTTTATTCTAGGGCAAATTCTTGGTAATAATTTGGCTTTAAATAATATTTTGGGCTTTACCACTTCATTCATTTCAAACGGGTTTTGTACACAATATAAAAGGAGCAAGTTACATATATAATCAGATGCTAAGAAATATTTACAATATATAAGAAATAAATCCAATGATAAAGAAGACCTTAATCTCAACAATGCGAGAATTACAGACCTAAAAGGAACTTCAATACTAAACACAATTAAGTTTTTGTAAGTGACAACATACATTCTCATATTATAAACAATATTTTCAGTGACTGCCTGTAGATATAACCCCTCTAAAGTATTAGTATTTATTGTTATTGTTTTGTGTATGAGCGCAAGCTGTTTAATAGAGATACTAAATTATAGGAAACAAATGTTTAATTGCAGCCTTACAAGAGTAGGAAATACAATTACTCCAATTGAAAAGCATCATATAGAAAATAATAATTTTGAAATGAACGCGGCTGAAATGAAACTTTACGTGCACTTTGTTTTACTTATGATTGGTAATATTGTTGAAATAAATGATGAGTTTTACAATTTCTGAATAATATTATTAGAATTATAGATATTTTGTCTTAATCAACAGGCGATGAATCCATAAGAATAGAAGCCTAGCGATTTCATAAAGAAACACAATATTTTATATGTGAATTTGTTTAAGGATACATTTAAGCCTAAACAGAACTTTATGGTGCGCTATACTTCAATTATCAGAAAATGTGGATCGTGTAAGAAATTTGTGTGTTGCCGTTTTGAAGCTGCATACCAACATCATATAAATTATGCTTAAAACATCACATCCGGACTAAATATGCCTCCACCTTTAGGGATTAAGTCACGTACCTACTTTTAACAAATATCTTTTTGATGAGGAATTGTCCTTGTTGCTTTAGATAATCCAGAAAAGAATCAAATTTTTTAAATAGTGTCCCGAAACAAGACGGATATTACATGTTGTAATTAGTAGAAGAAAGTTGACTATCGAGGAAATATGTGTTCTAAGTTAAAGTTTAGCTTTCAAAACCACCTATATTTAAGACTCAAACTATTCTAATATATATACTATATAATAAGTGGAAACATTTTTCAATTTGAAAGTAAACACATTTTATTGATACGTAATTGGAACTAAAATGTTAAATACGTTCACAATAAAATGACCGACATTTTGGCAAAATATGTTTCGATATTTTCATATATTTATATATGAAATTAGTTTATCCCTAACCTTATCGCAACAGTCACAATAATAATATGTTTTTGTACTTAAATTTAAAGATTTGCTGACTTATTTCTGAATTCTGCGAACATTTCTATTAAACAGGACATTGACGAGGACAAAATCTCTAAAAGTTTGAAATCCAAGAATATGAGATATGTGCACTTATAAAGTGATATTAGTCGATCATTAAAATGTTGTCAGATCTTCTATTCATGCAACGAAGAAATTTGCTGGAGATATCCATCAAACCTCTTTTCCGCCAATCGTTCTGGCTATTGCACTCAGTAATGACAGTGCTTTAGAATTTGGAAAATTAAAAAGGGATAAATTAGAGCATCTAGATTGAGACCAATTCATTTCCCGTTTGTAGGAAATTCTAAGATATCCATCATCCCGGTCACCTTCTAAAAGCTGCATTCACTAATCGATATAGATATCTCCTTGTCGTCAATGCTAGCTGTAGAATTCAATTTTCCTCTTCCCATTTCCTTTCACGTGTCGAAATGGTGAACTTTCGTATATTAAAGAAATGTTCTTATCTTATCTTCGTATCACTATAGACACCGTAATCGTATATACTTATATTTAGAAATTTAATGCAGTTTTCGTCCTTTCCCATCCTGAAATATTTGGTCCTGAAGTATTACTTTTAATATTTTACTCTTTATTAGTAAATAAAATCCCTTCGATGTTGATACAAATAAATTACGATGTTATCATCAGCAACATCAAATGAGTAATTAAAATGTAGTTTTCAATTTCATGCCGCAATTATTATTATTATTCGAATCGAACAATCACAATTATAGACAAATTCGCTGATTAGTGCAAATATTAAACTATTCTCATGGTTGGTAAAACTAGGTTGTGTTGAATAATAAATGCCAGCTTACGTCCAAATAATGAATTTCATTTCAATGTTGGCGATAATAAAATCGGATATATATTGTTGTTTCTATAAATTATCATAACATGTATGTACATGCTAACGTACACACTAATGATATTTACTTACGTTATGATTAGAATAAATACAATGTAATATATATTTATATAATTATCGTCTGCTTTGTTCTTGATTTAAGACTAAACCTTAAAAATTCGGTTTTAACGCTTGAATACAGGTCATTGGTATATTTTACGGCGCTCTTAGAACTTCGTATTTTTGGCCTACTTTTGGTTAATGCATCGAATTATCCGATTAACAATAAGTACCTTCCAGTCTAGTATTTAGCTAGATAGTATTGTATGCGGTCATTTTGATTTCCGATCATTTTATAAATTAAACTAGTTCATGTCTTTTGTACCGACTTGGAATATTAAAAGAAAGTTGGTGTAAGATATTTCTTTAATCTTCAAACCATTTCTGCCAAAATTATAGATGGGAAATCGGAAATTTTTGCCAGAAAAACAGCTGGAGGGGAGGCCACATTCATAGTGAATGGGGGAGAGTGATTCTTCTTCTTGAGTCCTCAATGGACAGATTGCTCAAGTAATCTATCCATTGAGGACTGAGGAAGAAGAATCTTCATACAAAAAGGAAGGACTGTCATAGAACCGCAATTCTCTAATATGTACTTCCTATCAATTTGAGAGGAAATTGAAAAATATATCTCCATTTAGCGAAAGGATGAATACTATGTTACTACTAGGGGCACGTATTCATTCGTCTGTAATTGGCACAGCTAAATTGTACGAATTAGGAAACGATTTGATGTTGAATCCAGTATGATTTCTATCGTTCAGTCCCTTCGACTTTTTCGTGTTACCAAATCTATGAAACGAGGCTTGAATTAAATGCTGCAGAAGCAAAAATCTATATGCATAGTTTCAGAGATCATCTTCTAAAGAGCTTCAGCAAGTTGAAGGGACGGTGGAAAAAATGCATCGGATCAAGAGAGGGCTGTATTGTGAAACAATAGGGAAATATTGTGTTTGTTTTCCCCTCATAAGGTCACCCAATGCACCTCAGATGCACAATTATCGTAATAAAGTAAGCATCTGTAACTCACAGTAGATAAAAAGCCAAAACCAGCAGATATGCAATGAAACTGAATGGAACATTCTAGGGTTAGAAATAAAATGAACGGAATATTCTAATTGTACCATGTTTTCCTGACAATTCCTGACAATTGATTTAAAAACAACAGCAGTGTGAAAAGTTATGTAAATGGCAAATCCTGAAATGCATATATTCTCAATTCGTGGTGCAATCCAATATTCATGTTTAACAGCACTAAACACATCTGAAGTTTATAATGACTTTGGGCAACAATGCTCTTCCGGAATCCACAATTTGTCGTTGAGTTGAGCAATTTAAACGTGGTGATATGACTAAGACCATCAAAAACTGTAGCCACTCCGGAAATTTTCACTAAAATTGACAATATTGTTCTAAACGACCGAAGAGTTGACATCGACGAGATAGCTAGGATTGTGAACATATCGACTGAACGTGTACATCACATTTTACACGTAGAATAGGGCACGTCAGCAAGATACACGCGAATCATAAACTGTGATACACAACGTGTGAAGATTTGTTACGGTGAACAAATCGTGGTAGCCCTCCCCCAAAGAAAACCAAGCCCTCTTCATCGGCGGGTAAGGTAATAGCTACGATTTTTTTAATATACAACTATGCTAGACAAATTGGAGAAAGCAATTTCTGAAGAAACACACTACAATGGCTCATAAAAAGTTTTCTCTTATCACGACAACGCGCTTTCTAATACCAGCCAATTGCTTCAGGAAAAATTGAATCAATTGAGATTTCAGGTTCAACTTCACCTATCTCATTCGTTAGATCTAGCTCCAGGTGAGTTCCACTTATTCACCATAACTTAAACTTTTCCTTGCTAGGAAGAGATTTTGTGTGGATAACAAACGTATTCCAGCAAGCGAACAGGCTCTTGGGGATCTTGTAGGCGATCATTACAAGAATGATATAATGGTACTTCAGTATCGTTGGTCTAAGTGCAGTAAAGTTGAAAAGAACAATGTTGAAAAATTATATATAAAAATTTTAAGCACTAACTCATTTGTTTCACTTTGACTCCCACTTCCCGTCAAATCATCCTCGTATTTATTTTATGTATCATTAAGATCGTGACTATAACTGCTACAAACATGGAAGAAGCATTGCCCTACTTAAGAAATGGAGCTTTTGGTTTTTAACCCGAGGTTTCTACGAACGTTGATTTCTTTAAATAAATTGTAATCTCCGTCGATGTCATCATAAAAATTTCTCTTTGTTGTTAGTCTACGTTCTGTCCATTTCGAAAATGGCTGCGATCTATATGACTTGATGTTTATATTTTCTTGGTCCCAACGCAAAATATGTCCATTACAACTAAGACATTTCATCTCCAACTAATTAAAAGATTCGTGAACTAATGAAATGGCAGTTTTATTTCTCTAAATTAAAAGGATTGCTTCACTAAAACCTTTAACCCTTTGAATTATCCCCTTACGGACCGATTCGGCCTTTCGCCGATAGCTACAGAAACATTTTGATTCCCCCGGCTCACGGCGACCGTTTTCACATCAGCGGACAATTATTTATTCAAACAATACCATAAATCGCCGCCACCAGCGAGGACGCGCTAAATATTCGAATTCCTTCCCGGCGCTTTCGCCAAAAGAAGGGTCGTACGCATTACTGCCGAAAACTGAAAACGTGGCCCAGCTAATAAAATCTATGAGGGGAGGGAGGGAGGAGGGCGTAGGAGGTGTGTTTGTACGCATCAGGTCCCATGCAAACACATCTACAAGTTTAATTAATAAGGCAGCGTTAGAAGGGAGCCGCGTGCTCCCGCAAGCCCTCTAATTAATGCGTACTCGTTAAATTTATTGCTTTACCTCGTTCCCCTGACGATGCCTCTGCCCCTCGTTAAACGGATATGGAATTTCCGATGGTAAATCTAGTTGCTGCTGGAGAATGAGCTGAAAATATTTCGAAGCCCCGTTCTTCGATTTAAATTGGTTTTTGATGTCACGATAGCAGTGAAATAGCACGAAAGATGTAACTGACCTTAAGGGGAAATATCCAACCCTTACACCGTGCAATGCTTGTAAGTAACCAGCATTAATTAAATGTCGGAGCAACTATTCGAAGTTGCCCATCCTAGATTTAAAGAAAAGTCTTCTAAACACTGGATTATTCATATGTAAACAGATCACAAGTTTAGATACATATAAATGGGATATGACACGGATTCAGCCTTGAAATTGGAATGCGCTAACTTCAACCTTATCAATTCCTCTCCCAAACTACGTTAGGAATGATTTAGCTTCGATTACACCATAATTAACGTTGTTCCGTAAACATTAATAACGCACGGCAAACAGAGAATTCGATCTTAACTAACTGCATATCCTCGTTTCAGTTACCGCTAATATCGCCGAAATGTATTTTGCTGGTCTACCTCCGAGATCGTCGCGAATTTCACAAATTCGGCCGTGTTTAGCGCACGTGGAGCGCGAAAATGCAAATTAATTCGCGATTGTGTATTAAACTTCAACATTAATATTCCCTACACATACATAGGGGCGTAAGGATATCGCAGTGTCTATGTGAACGTAGTTCAGATAAGGAACAGAATTTTCGCGCAAAAGTTTAAGCAGTCGTTAGGATTAAATACATTCGTTTCTTAATCCGATAAACTCGCGTTGTTCCTCTAGAAGCGCTGTAATACGAAAAATGAGTGAAATATTATAATAGAGGGTGATTCGTTATGAGTTTGAGAATGTTGAATATTAATATATTTTTTTATAATATAATGTAGTTCAATACATTACAATTAGGTACAAGAGTATATCCTGCAAATGACGGTTCAAGTGACATGCTCTAATGCGTTTGTCATAACTTCGAATAAGTCACATGGTCTATGCTGTTAATTTCGCAGCATATATCTTCCTTAAAGTGTGCCTTCGTTCGAGGCTTACTTCTGTAGACTCTGCTCTTCAGATAATCCCAAACGAAAAAGTCTGCAGGAGTTAAATCACACCAACGAGGAGGCCAATTGATACCATCACACACTTTGGTTATGTCCGATCTTTTGAGGTACAACCTGTGCCCCTGTTATTGTATCGGTTTTAGCGTCAAGCAAATTTCCCACATACAGGGCAGGGGTGTATGTGCGAAATTTGCTAGACACTAAAACCGATACAATAATAGGAATAAAGGCTGTACCTCAAAAGACCGGACATAACCAAAGTCCGTGATGGTACAACCCGTTTAAGATTACGTCACCTGGGAAACGAGTTTTAAGCAAGACGATTGTTTATCTGGCTGTATGGCTGATAGCGCCGTTTTGTAGGAACCATATGCCAGCAGTGCCCAAATCTTCCAATTCATCCCATAAAAAGTCGGTTAACATGCTCTAGTGGCGAACAGCATTAATTGGAATAGCATTCTCAGCATCATCTTCGAAGAAACACGGGCCAACAATGCCTCCGTACCAAATCCCACACCAAACAGTTAAGTGCAGTTGTAGGTCCAGTATATACTGCAAAATTCTACAATAATAATAATAATAATATAGTTTGTTACCCAACAGTACAAAACCAGTTACTGGGCAAAAAATAGAGAACTAGATTAGATTAGATTAGCTTACTTGAGGTGGCACTGATGCATGTTCCACTGCGACCTTTCCAGATCTATTGTGGTCCTCGTGCCTCCTTAGAGTACGTTCTCCAGCTTTATTCCTTTAATTAGACTTAACAGCTTTGAGAGCGGTTCTTCCGCATATACATGTATTTTTAAACGAACTTGAAGCCCTTGCCCCGTAATGCTGTTATATGCGACAATAATAGAGTCCTGGCCTGCCTTAAGCTTTGCCAGCTCCATCTGGCTGGTTGGATAGTCGCTGCATACTTCCTCGATCCTCAAAGCAGCCTTCTTGAAGGTTAAACCTTCCGGCCCCCTGCCCTTTGGAAGACCCGCGGGAGTACTGCCCTCCGACCTCGCCTTTTTGGACTTCCGTCCTTTCTTTACGTTTAGTAGCCTCCGACGTCTGTTGAGGCCTAACTTCCTTGTATAGACTAAACTTGGCCCCTTGTAGATCTCTAGTGAAATTGGCGTTGATTATAGCTCTTTTAGCCTGTATGTAATCTTAGTCCTGTTTCACAAGCTTTTGCACTTTAGCCTCGGAAATTCCAGATAGCGTAGCTCTACGAAGAGTAGCTAGGGATTTTTATACCGTCTTAGAGTACGTTCTCCAGCTGTATTCCTTTATTTGGACCTAACAGCTTTGAGAGCGGTTCTTCCGCATTTACGTGTATTTTTAAAGCGGACTTGAAGCCCTTTCTCCGTAATGCTGTTATATGCCCCCATGATAGAGTCTTAGCCTGCCTTAAGTTTTGACGGCTCCATCTGGGTGGCTGGATAGGCGTTGCATACTACGGCGATCCTCTCCAAAGCAGCCTCTTTGAAGGTTAAACCTTCTGGCCCCTTGCCTTTTGGAAGAGCTGCGAGAGTACTGCCCTCCGACCTCGCCTTTTTGGACTTCCGTCCTTTCTTTACGTTCAGTAGCCTACGTCGTCTGCTGAGGCCTAACTTTCTTGTCTAGACTAAACCTGGCTCCTTTGTGCATGCCTGGTGAAGTTGGCCTTGATTATGGATCTTTTAGCCTGTATGTAATCTTGGCCTTGAGGAAGTATCTGTCCGCCCGATCAGAGCCCCGCTTGATCGGGTAAGGCTACTTACAACGGGGTTTCGCCTGGTTCCCCCAGGGGAACGTTAAATACCGCACACCTCTGCGGCCTCGCACCTCTCGGCACGTTACCTTACACCTTAGTTTGGGTGTTAGCTCGAGTACCCCGGGAGCGCTAAAACTCAAATTAAGGTGTAAAGTAACGTAAGAGAACTAGGTTATTATTATTATTATTACAATATATTACAATTAATACATACAAAAGTCATCCACATTTACTTGTTTGGTTATTGTATTTGGATGTATGGATCGACTGAAAATTGAAACTAATTCAAAATTTATTAGCATTTTCACGGTCAAACGGGCAGCAGTGATCCCATGGGCGAGTGTACAAATACCAATAAGTGGAAGTTCGTTATTTAGGTATGATTCAAATTTATTCTTGGTCCTTCTCAAATTGTTCCTATCAAATTAAATTTGCTTTAATTTATTTACCGATATGACGTTAACTGCGCCTGTATCTATATGTATGTATGTATTGCTACATTCATATACCAACCCTTTATTATTGATCCGAACAAAATGTGTAATTTGAATCGTGTGAACGCTAAATCAGTATCGCTGGTTAGTAAGAAATCGAAGGTTTTGTTGGAAAATATTGTTTAGTGATGAAGCCCCCTTCAGCCGAAACGGTATCAATAAAACCTGGAATTCACGTTGTTGGGCACTTGAAAATCCACGGCAAACCAGGGAATCCCATTTTCAAGATAGATTTTCAGTGAATGTTTGGTGTGGTATTATTGACCACCGTCCGTTTATAATCGCAGCACGTCTCACGGCCGTTCACTATTTACGTTTCCTGGAAAATTACCTTCCAGCATTACCAGATGACATTCCTCTTAATTCAAGACGACGAATGTGGATACAGCACGATGGCGCACCGCCACACTTTGATAGACACGTACCAGGTTTTTCTAATAAAAATTATACGAGCCGCTGGATTGAAAGAGGTTTAGTAGTTGTTTGGCCAGCAAAGTCACCAGGTCAAACCTCCCCATTATGTTTTATGGGGACTGCTGAAAAATTTGGTTTATATAGAAAAACCTGAAAACGGAGAACGAGTTGTTGCTAGGATTATGAATGCCGTAGAAACTATTCAAACTGATCCTGGCCTCTTCAGTCCTAAGAAGAGCTAGACTATGTATACAGCAATTGGGTGAATATTTTGAACAATTTCGTTTCGTTGTAGCCATACGTAATATCTGCCTTGCTAAGACTATCTAAAACTTCAAATGATTGTAGCTCAGTTACGATAGGATTTTGGGCATATGTTCATTAGACATTTTTCACTTGAAATTGCAGAAGTATCATATCTTTAAGCTGTGTCAGTCTTTGTTCTTATCGTTTTCTGCATTTTGCTATCAACTTAAATATAGAGTGTAATCAAATCGGGTCAAAGAATGCCTTTATCTGGATTTTTATAAAACATTTCTATCATTATAAAGAATTTTATTTCGTCTTTTGTGAGAACATTACATAAAATATCAAACACCTGTACACAAAAGTCACGTAACCGAACCAAATCGGATAAATTGTAACATGTTACCGTAACCTTCCACTAGCTTCAGCCGCCGGATCGGGAACTGAGCATTGCTAATAAGCGAGCGTTGGGCAGTCCCAGATGCGTATCGCGCGTTTTGATTGATATCCCGGACTGGTGCTGTATCCTAGCCCGATCATAACGTGAAATTTATCGCTGGCGCATTCATTCGAATTTATGATGTTATTGTGAGCTAGTCGTATGTATGTATGTTGGAATGTTATACGGAACATACATGCAGATAGAGACGTATATATCTGTTTACGTAATACAACATGTTATAATGTGGCGCCGCACTTACTGCGAGAATAACGCCGGCACGCTCGATCGAGGCGAATATTTCGCGATCATCGTTCGGCTTCCGATCCGCTAGAAATGCTGAAAATTTAAAGCGCTGCAGTGGCGTGTTATCGATACACCGCCGCGAATGGGGAAGATAATGACGAAAAATTCGATACGCCAACTAAATTATAATGGACGGTTTTAGAACAGGAAGGGAGTAATCAAAGGAGTTTTATGATGATGGCGTGTGATGTGATATTGCTTCCATGAATCGAGATATCCTATGACTGTCATATGCTACACCGAAGCAATAGTGATGCAAAATGTGAGAGAAAAATGACATCGGAAACACGCAGAAATAGTAAATTATTTGAATGGATTTCATTAAACATGTCACTATCACATAGGAGACGTGATAGGAAATGTGCGTACTGTAGCGAGTAGCGAGAAGGTAGGTATTGTACAGGGAGTTCCAGAAGGATCGGTTTTGGATTGTTTTTTTAATTTTTGTCAGTGATCTTAGCTTATGAATTAATAACTCTGTTGCTGATGATAGCCCTGTTATCATGATTGCTAACTCTTTTGAAGATATATCGCGAGCAGGGGAATGTTATCAGAGTTGGCCCTTTGTCTAGGTCGGCCCAATACGAATTTTGGGCGATTTGTGGGCGTGGAGAAACTACATCCGGTGACACTGATTTTTGGTGACAATACAAATTTAGAGCGTGATAGCAAAATATATATTTTGTACTCAGTGGGTTACAAATCACGGAAAAAGTCAAGAAACATCAGTGAATACCTGATCCAGAAAGTGCAGCGAAAACATCCAATCGTCAAGGTGAGCATTGTTATTGTGTTCTGTAATTGTTACTTGCTTCTATTACTTTTGGTGAAAGGGAAATAAAAAAAGGAAAAGTCAGAAATGTGACCGATACGGAAGTTCGTCGTTACAGTGCGGATAACCCACCTCGTTGGTGATAAAGATCCAGGCCGTGTTAGCCTAATGGAAACGGCGTAGGTTTAATTTCGAGAATTTAGTAACACGGTGCCACTCTCCAATTATAGAACTGGATCATATCTGAGTGTTTGGAGCCAGAGAGACCCCTCCCCCACCCCTGTACAGCTTCTGTAGTAAGTGAACCGAGGTTATCCGAACCGTCTACGTTCTGGATCTTTATCCTGTCGGAAACCACTAGCAAAATTACTTGAACGCTCTACTTAAAAATATCATGAAAGGAATCAGAAAGGATGACTTGGGGCGAGAGAATATAACAGAGAATTTAACAGCACTATTCGTCACTTGAGGTGTAACGATTAAATTAAATTGAATTAAGCTAGCTTTTTATCTAAGGTATGCACACTCTTCATAGCCGTTGGAATTCCAACGACCCTACAGCCACCTTACAGCTTTAACCGGAGGTAATTAAAACAAGAATATATGCAAGTGACCAGTAACTGTAATTCCCCCTTAAACGATTAAAAGAATTAAATTCCACAAATATAATATTAACTAGCAAACGTAAGGAAAAACCACTTTTACCAACCAATGTGGTCCCTCCCCCTTCAATTACTAAAAAGTTTCGAAAGTAAAAAAACCTCTTTTTCCTTGAAAACAAATCCCTGATTTATTAACTCAAAATTAACTAATTGATTTTAGGGAATTTTTCCCAAAAACTTCGTGCGACGCGGTAATCGGTATCGGTACGAAGATGTCAAAGATGGCGGGTTTTCTCGCACTTAATGCTTCTAGGTTCTATGATAGATCCCAGATGTTCTCAAAAATAAATCTTAGCTCTGTACTAGTCCTGTGCACGATGAGGCTCTTCTGTGTAAGATGGAAATAATGGGTTTTCGAGGCGTGTGTTTGGAGCTTTTTCGCTCCTATCTGACCGACCGAAAACAACGTGTGATTGCTCATGACGATTTGGGGTTGGAGATTACATCACCATGGAGGACCACATTGTTCGGTGTCCCGCAGGGTTCCGTTCTTGGCCCACTTCTCTTCCTACTGTATGTGAATGATTTGCCCTGAGTGGTTGATGGTCTTACAGTGTTATATGCAGATGATACATCTTGCATTGTACGACGGCAAACATGTGGACAAATAAAGAATGTATTGGAACGAAACTTTGTGTGCATGGCGGAGTGGTTTACATCTAATAACCTTAAGCTGAACACAGGTAAAACACATTTGTTATCTTTTGGTGGCACTGCGGAGGATTTGGAGGTTGTGTGTGATGGAGAAATTCTAGAATGTGTGGATCATGTTCGATTTCTTGGTGTTACAGTCGATCTATCTTTGTCATGGAAACCCCATATTGAGGAGCTCGCGAAGAAGCTGAGTGGTTTTTGCTACAGCTTGAACGTTATTTCTCGGAACGTAAGTGCTGACGCCGCTTTAAGTGTTTACTTCGCGTGTGTTCGGTCTCGGTTGCAGTATGGTGTGGTGTTCTGGGGTAATGCTTCAGACGTTGGTAGAATTTTCGTTCTACAGAAAGCGTGTATACGAGCAGTGTTCCAATTAAAACCTAGGGATACATGTAGACCTATATTTAAAAATACAAACATACTCACCTTACCATCTATTTACATTTTTGAGTCAGCAACCTTCATCAAGAACTACTACAGTGAATTCTTCGAAAAACATGAGTTGGAGCATACTCGCAACACCAGAGGTAAAGATAAGTGTTGGATGCTTCCGCCTCCCACTCACTTAACTAAAGTACAAAAACAGGCGGGATGGCAGTGCATTCGCATATACAATCACTTGCCCCAAAGCTTGAAACAACTGCCATTACCGAAATTCAAAAGAAAATTAAAAAACTTTCTAGCCACTAAGGTGCTCTACGGCATTGATGAATTTTATGCAGCACCTTGTGTAGTATAGTGCTATTTTTAAAAAATAGATTTCAGTGTTAGTTCGTCATTTATTTGTGTTTTCACTGTTTGTCATTTATCTTTTACTATATGTGTATTCTACTTTTTTGTTGACATATTCTATGCTTTATGTAATATGGAATAAACTGATATTATTATTATTATTATTATTATTATTATTATTTACTAGTATGTATATACTAGTTTATACTAGCTTACACTAGCACGGCAAAAGTGGAAACGAGAGGACAAAAATAATAAATACAGGATGTTGTAACAATCAACCGTAACACGATTAATGTTTGCAAATCAACCAAGGGGAAAATTCAATCCCGCAACGTGTGTGGTTGTGGTGTGACGCAATGCAGCAATGGCGCTTGTCGTCAAGATTCAACCATTTGTGCAGTCGAGGTTGGCCCAACTTGATTTCGTATGTTAATGCGCAATTATAGCACGTAACGCTTTATCAGTTCGGGCCGATGTCGGACAACGGTATCAGGTGATGACCCGTACAAAGCTTACTACAAATCATAATGTAATGCGTGGAAAAAGAATCACGTTGGTAAACTTCTGGAAATTTGACTCATTCCAAGCTCGGTCCAATCCACACTAAACCTGGCGCTGACGCCACGAATCATCAAACCTTGATTCTCGTCACGCGTATTGTCCCATACAATCTGGACATTTTTGTGGAGGCGGAATTTGTGTAAGCGGTGTTAAGTGAGCAAATTATTACGGAGGCAGAAGTCAATGACGAGAAATTACAATGCCGTACAGCGGTTTCGGAGGTCCCCGGCGTTTGCGCAATGTCCATCTGAGCCATCACCACCCATGTCTCGTGCGGCAAGGCCCTCCTCCCTTTCGACTCAAATAAGATCTCTGCAAGCTGTTGCGCCATCAAATCGAGAACGGCACTCCATGACTAGCACAATTCTGACTCCGTCAGAGATCCTTTTCGTATTGCGCAAGAAGCAACAAATGCGAGACGTTCTAAAAACGCCCAACAAAAGCGCCAACCGCAATGAAGTTCGTCACAAAAAGACAAGCTAAATGAGGTCATCCCCCAAAAAAGCGCAAAAAGCCCTCATCGGACAAAGATCGAGACTTATGCCTTATTTTTGCTTTGCTTATCCTTCCGCAAATATAACGACGAGCTATTTCATTTGCCGGAATTACGATTCCAAATAATGTCCATCCAATACTAATATGACATTTTCTTGTGAAATTTTCCTAAATCAAATAAAAACACAGAAAAAGAACCCTAGAATATTGATTAGCAAAGTTTTTAACACAGGTGAAGCGCCGATTTACCGGCAAACAGTACCAATACGCAAGAAAGCAGATACAAGAGAGTGCAGAAACTATAGAAGAATAATTTTATTAGGCATAATAGGGAAAATACACACAAAAGTAATCGAAAAGGGATTACGAGAAACATCGAAAGACACGCTTGAAGAAGAAGTTCAGATTTAGTCTAAATACGGAAGTAACACATGGGAACCTCATAATAAGACGAGAAGGTAATATAGGAAGCATGCTTTATTGATTTAGAAGAAGCATTCTATAGGGTAAATAGAAATGATCTATGGACAATACTACAGAAAAAGTTGTCGAGAAAACAAAAATTACTGGCATAATGGTTCTACAATAAAACAAGAAGCTGGGTCAGAATGCATCATGAAAGATCAAAATACTTTGAGGACAGCACATGGAGTGAGACAAGAATACATCCTGAGCCCCCTATTGTTTACAATAGTTTTAGATGAAAGCACAAAAGGAGCAAGACGGCGGGTAAAGCAGTACAACATAGAATGAATAGTGGAATATAGGGACGATAGGAATATAAGAAACAACATATGCTGACGATATGGTCCTAATAGCAAAAAAATGAAGGAATTTTAAACGAAAATGTAAAAAAATACAATGAATGTGTGGAAAAAGTAAACATGAAAATGAGCGAGGAAAAAATAAAAATTATGTTTAGCCAGCAAGGAGAAACATGAAATATTGCTAACTCAGAGAAAGTTGGAACAAGTTAAAAATTTCATATTTAGGGACGATTGTAACAGAATATGGGAGGTTTGGTGAAAAGATAATTTTAATTTAAACATAAACAAAAATATCCTTAGTCGGATGCATCGAAACAAATCTTACGATAGTCATATAACTAAAGCTATCCCCAGTAAATATTTAAAATTACATATCCCAAGTAACGTGCAACATTTTCCGTTCTGGAAACGTGCAGAAAATAATTAGAAGCCGCAGACAACGAGAAGGAACACTTTTACGGTTACGCCACTCATAAATGAATTGAACGTAATCAAGCTCCTTTGAATGGTACAGCCGAGTTGGGGATGCTAATGATGTTTTATGCCGTAGTCGTAACAACGACATGCGCTCCCGACGTACGTATGCACGTGCATAAATTAACATCGTACATCGCCAGGTGTACGTTGCTAATGACAAAGTAAACGGCCAGAACGGCAGCTTATTTAACCGCGTGAAATTGTTTTTCATTGTTCGTTAGTCCTTAGCTTCACGTACGAGCTTTTTCATGGCTGGAGGAAAAAACGTAATTTGGGAAAATATAAATTTCATGGTCGATGAGTTCCTTTTGTAACATACCGTGCGTAATTTTTTTAAACAATTCACATTAATGACGGTCTGCTAAAAGAGGTAATGAAATTAGTGATGTCTCCATTTCTTGATAGATTTCAACATTTTTGATTTATTACCTATTATTATCACCTTCTTGTCCCTATCCATCTTCTACGACTTTCGGAGCATTTTGATTTGGCACTAAAATCGTTAGTCTTATATCATATTATCATCAGCGTTAAGATAATTTTAGACGTTCGCATGCGAGCAACGAATCAAATGGCTATCCTCTATCTCAATGCTTTAGTGCGAAATACGAGTAAACTGCCACAATAAATTTAGTTTACGTGCAGTAAAGTGCGGCTGAATTGTAAGATATAGATCTTTTTACTTAAAATTCTAATATGAATAACATCATTTACAGTGGCGAGTAGGTACTGGATGTTTTCTTTACATGTATTTACGAATGCTTGTGATGAGTCCTTTTTGCCTCCCAAGGTATGTGCTTCAGTTGTCATTTTCATTAGCAAACTTTTCTACCTCTCGTTATATTTCCCTATATGCATTGCCATTCTTTGTAGTTCACTCCAAACTTCTTCCTCTTTTATTTTCCTTCTATATCTTTCTATGAATCTTTTCTATGGATCTTTTCTATACCTCAGTTCCCAAATTTATTCTCTAAGATAACTATAATTTGCCCATTTCCATTCCTTTTCTGCACAATTTTCTTATCTGTTCTTTGTTCATCCTATGTAGTTCACAGTCTAACTATCAATCCTGTCTAGCGTGCATTTGTATATACGAGAGCTGTTTTTCTTTCAACTTTCGATAGGCAAGAAAGGAAAGACGGGTGAATAAAAAAATGATTTTATTACCAAAAGCAATGCACAATAAAGGTTACTCCTCTACATAATCACCTTATCGATTGAGGCATTTGTCATATCTGTGGACAAGCCAAGACAGTTTCGAAGTGCTGCCCCACAAGCCACTTCTTCAGTTCAGATAAAAGATGGTGCTTCCATAAATATCACTAAAAGCTCTAGACCGGTTAGTAAAGAAAATTTTCAAAAATTGTATAGCATTAAGGGCGTTTAAAATAAGTAACGGATCCTTCGAACTTGGTCTGAAAGTAAAAGCGGTGAGAGAATATGTTAAAATAAAAATAAAAGTTCAAACCAAAATTTTCGAATGTGGATTTATCTTGTAATAACGACCTTAGAAGTACGAAAGGACATCCACGTTCAAACAAATTTACTCTACCCAATCCGACATAAATCGTCTTTACAATTGATTTCCATCAATTTAATTTCTTCTTCCTAGATCTGGAAACAAAAGCGTATCAGTCACCTTCCCTTGCGTAAAACCTTTCGTAAAACTTTGTGTTTCTTCTTGTTTTCGCATTTTGAATCCCATTCCTTTTATCTGATCTATAGAATGGTACAAAATGGAGCCGCACTTAATGATTGATGATAATGCTTGAAAGGAGGACGAACATTGTCTTGTATGAGAGGACGGCATAGAAACCTGTGATTACAATCATTTATACATATTTTGACAACTACGAACGAAAAGTTACCGTCAGCTATTTATTCATCCCTGATTTTCCAATAAAGTTCAAAACATACTTATCGAAATGGGAGCTTGAGGTAATTCAAATGAATGTGCTGGGAAGTGCTTATATTACGTTCGATGTATAATCTCACTCGAATTCCTAAATTGAGTTTGTCACAACACTTGGGATGAGAGGTTTTAATCCCATAAATCTTGAAAAGTTAGATCTCCGAGAAAAACGAATATACATACTTCTTGCAATTATTCAAACCCTTAGACCGAATTAGCGAGAATCGCTTTTGCTAGTGTACCAAACCTATTTCTATTCAAAGGAAATATACTTTTAAGGCAAGAAAGACTTGGCTAACAATGGCCAATGACTTTTCAAATATCAGTAATTTTTAGCCACCATAATAAACTCCAAAGATCTTGAATAAATTATGTTTTATTTAACACACCAATTTTGACAACTTCAAATATGTATGCATTTCAACAAATAACATCTTCAGTACAAAAAGTAGAAACAACAAAAACATTGCTGGTAACCTGCGGTTAGCACAACTTTCAAAACAGCCACCTTCTAATAGATATCCACTGGAGGCGATCTTGATCACAGCTTACTTTTCCAAGTATGTATCTGGTCGTATCCAAATCGGTATGGCAAAGGCTATTTTGTTTGGCCTCTTTCTAAGCTACATGCATTTCTACCAACTGGCAGGTCCTAAAGAATTAAGCTTTTCTTGTTAGCTAAAAGATCTGTCTAGAAGTGTAAAATCCTTCAACTTATTATTGATTTCCAGTTTTCGTTAATAAATCGTGCTAGTTAATCCTCGTTGAACATTAATTTCCCCCACTCTTCCACCCGTTCAAACAAATGTTAAGATATTTTATGTCTGTCAGTTCTATAAGCTATTCCATATCAACTACTTCATCGAATTATTTTGGCTCTCGTAAGTAATGATTTCCTATTTATCCATTTGCCACTATCCTTTTAGGTCATAAGATAGAGCCACAATTGTTAGTCAAATCTATGACCACGAATAAAGTCCACATCTAGTTGGTAACTATACTTTATTAATCACGAGTTGACTATATCTGGCGAGTTTTAGCAAGGACGAAACGATAGTCTGCGGTCTCAGTTCATGATCAATAAAGCATAATCCCCTCTGTGGTAAGTATTAGCATATGCAATTTGTGCTTGCTTAGCCATCTATTACACAGCTACTTCTAGAGCTGCCCAATAACGCATTTAATTAATGATAATTTTTCTTCTAATTAGTATTTTCTTTCTAAACGACAGGTATACCTATGTTTCATATATTACCATTTGCAGCAGACGGAGGCCATAGTGTCTTGAGGTAGTGGAAAGAATGGGAAACAATAGAGTGGTTAAGAATATAGGTGGAAGACACCAAGGGAAAAATGGAATGACGCCGTGGTAACTTGGGCTAGCGGAAAGGATGAAAAAAAAAGTGGCTAAAGACGTAGTGTGTAAGAGACCAGAGGAAATATTGAAGGGAGGCAGACAGAGAATGAAATGGAGAGAGGCTGTGCAAGAGTAGTTGAAGTCCAAACAAGTTAAAAACTTATGATCGCAACGAACGAAAAGGAATGAAGGATGACTACTAAGGTATGGGCCTAAAAGGCCTGTTAGAGCTATGATTTACGTATATATGCATATGCAAGGTTGACTTTTAACTAAAACCTATGAATAAGAGAAAACTATTTAGATTGTATTGAACGGAGAAGTTTAAATAATAAAATGGGCAATATTCAATAGAGCAGAACTTATTCAACTAGTTCAAATATTTCTTTCAGTATAAAGTTCTCTATTCATATTCCTTATCGAACCGACTGCATTCTCAGAACTAAAAGAGAATTCTACTATAAAATGTAAGCCGGCTTTTATGAAATGTAGATATCTACTGCCATGGGCCTTGGTAGAGTTTCAATCTTCTAGAAAGGTTTCGAATTTTAATCAATTTATTGACAAACCAATTTATAGGGTCGTCGTAACTTTCAATCTACGTATGTATCCATTACAATCATCGTCTGAAGGGTGCCGCTTTGAAAGCAAACCACGATAAATTTCAATCCCCTCAAAACAAAAATAGATCATCCGAGACGTATATGCCCATATTGACAGTGCCGTATTATAAATTTATGACCGGAGCTCAACGTTCGCGTCGAAACATCGCAAACTTGTTCGTTTTTGCTTTCGCGGGGCGAAAGGAAGGTGTCAAAAAATTTATACCCGGTAAAAAGAAAAACTTTTAAGTAACAGCAGAGAAGAGGACGCCGACGCTCGTCTAGCAATAAATTGCAATAGAGAAGTTGAGAAGTTTCGGGGTGTGATGGGACGGGGATGAAAGTAATATATATATATATCGAGACATATACGCGCGCTTAGATTTATGCCCTAACTCCGAAGCGAACTCCGACAAAAACGGCCCAGGGAAATTTCCTGTCGTGAGAAAATTTCTGCGAAAATGAGATAGTTTTTCGGTGCTGGTAGGAATTGCGATGCGAAGGAAGATGCGCGCTTTGTCGCTGATCTTATACGAAAAGAGGATCTAGTTTGAAATTAAATTACTCATTTGGACGAAAATGTAGCTCGAAGCAAGCTGCAAGTTAATTTTATAATTAGAATCCCGCTTGTAATAAGCGAATTGGTAATTATGAATGTATTTGTATTTGTGTTTGAAGCTGGTATTCATAATATCTGGCGAGAGCATTGACATTTTATACAAATAATGGTCACCCCTAAAGACCGATCACTCGCATTTAGCTAAATTTAAATTCCCTGAATTTTGTGTACAAGGTACTCATCAGAAACTTTACAGACTTAAGACAGACTTTACAGACTTTAGAACTTATAAAACAAATTGTATTTAACTAGTTTTGGAAAGCTCAATACAATGACGTAGCTGCATTGAAAATGAATGGTAAAACAATAATCCATATAATGAGTAGGCTATTTGCTGAATCTTTCTTAAATTGCATGCACGAAATTAATAGATTTGCGTCTGAACAGCATTGGGAAATATTGAAACTTATTTCCAAAATGAGGGTATTGTCGAAACAGAATTTTTAAAAGAAATTTCGGGCAACATGACACACCAACCTAATTTTTGCTGTACATAAGTTTGCAAAGAAAGTTTGTGAAATTGGCTTGCTAATTGATAATACCGGGTGTTTCGTTAATAATTGTCCATATGGTGGCCCAAAATATGAGGATTTAACCTAAAACACTTAGATCAAATATAATGATAATAATAATAATATATTTTATCTGTGCAACAGAGACAAATTCCCTTAAAAGGACATACAGAAAAAGAACAATATTACAATAATACAGCCTGCAGTATACCATTTACAGGGTAAGTTAACAAAATAAAGTAAAGAAAATAATGCACATACATATGTACATATACACAACATAAAAATTAATGTATGTGTATACAAATAACAAAATATTGAAACAAAACAACTCAAAATTAATTCTAAACATTATCAAAATTAAACCTTTATACTGATAAATATGAATTAATAGAATATAAAAAATTAAATAAACAAGTCCTCATAAATTCTCAGCAGATCGACTCATATGATGAAGAGGAGAATTGAATAAAATATTTGTTCTGGCCGTTGAACACATGAAGGAGTTGACAAATCTGGAAGACTGACGTGGGACATAAAATTGTAGTTGAGATAGCAAGGGTGAACAGTCAATTGTCCCATGAAGTAACTTTCAAACAAGGCGAGCCCATGAATATCGCGGCGCGCAGCAAGGGATTGTACGTTGTGACTGACAAGCAAAGAATCGTAATCAATGTCTCTTGGAGGGTATATACCGTCAACTTTATAGGACATATATTTGAGAAATTTTCTTTGCAAACATTCAATAGAAAGCTGATGTGCAATGTACTAAGGTGACCATACAGGAGAACAAGGTTAGTCACTGTCGATCTGCCAGGAAGAAACCCGTGTCGGCGAGAAGATATATATTTCTGTACATTTACCAATAAGCGTGTGTAAATGACCTGTTCATACAGTTTGGCAAAGTTTGACAATAATGCAATTGGCCTATAATTAGTTAATATTGATTTATCACCTTTTTTGAAAACAGGGATGGTTCTAGCACCTTTCCACAAATCAGGAAAGGTAGTAGTTTTAATAGAAAGATTGATGATGGTGGTTAAAGGCTTAGCAAGACCAGATCTAGCTTCACGAAGCAGTTTGTTTGGAATAGAGTCATCACCAGCTGTAAAGTTACACGGAAATGTAGCCATAATCCTCAGCAATTCATCATAAATAATATTCCTCCTTCTCGAGATACAGGATGTTTTATTTAAAAGTACAACGACTAAAGATAATTTAGGTTTCATAAACAAATATATTTGAACTATTTGTAACAATTCTTACTAAAATCTCATCCTCCTGATCTGCTGTACCTTTCTTTTTGTAGTCGTACATCTCGCTTTCCATCAAATTGACCTGTTTTCGCTAATCGGTCGTAAATATTTTTAAAACTCCTGTAATGAGGTTGTCGTCTATTGGGATATTATTTCAAATATCTTTGAACAGCGGGACGCTCTCTTTAATTTCTTGTGCATAAACACATACCATATCTCGCATTTCTAGATTTGAAAAATTATCATGGCTTGACATTTTTACTTGGAAATCTATTATAACTACTAACAATAACTAATATTACACTTTGCAATGAAAATGAACTGTATTAAATTAAGTATCATTACCTCACAACGTATAAACTACTGTGCGGCACCTTTACTTTTAGTCATATTCCACTCTTTGAGAATAGTTAGAGCAATTTAAATAAAACTAGTGAAATTCAGCCGAGTGTGTTTTATTTTTGATTATTAATCACGAAGATGTTTTACTAAGAACCAACGGCTACATCAATAGATAGTATGAAAATTAACTGTCTGACGGTTATAACAAACAAATTACATCAGCGTACTACACCTTTATCAGTATGTCAGCGCCTAATAATCACAGTTGTTTTATTGATCTCATGTGTATCATCATAAGAGGTAAACTTTAATTATTTATTTTAATGTTCTTACAAAATAATGGGAAATCTACGTAAATACTAGTATCTTTAATCGCTATACTTTTAAATAAAACATCCTGTATTAGCCTTCCTATACTCACGCATACGGTCTGTGAGACCGATTTATATAGTACAGTATGCGTCTTTCATTTTGACGTGAGTATAGGAAGGTTAGGAGGAATATTTTATCGAAATGTTTTAGGTTAAATCGTCATATTTTGGGCTGAGCATTCTCCAGTTACCATATGGACAATTATTAATGAAACATCCTGCATAAGTTATCCTAATATTCGCCCAGTGTGGCCAGCCGAGAATATTGCTGCTCGCCGAACGTGTACACCTAAACCTAAGAACCTCGATCTACCACAAACGTCAACAACTGAACCTTACAGCCGCACTAGCGTGAAGAAAATTCGGCCCAAAAATTCCAAATTAATCCCATACGAGATCCAACTGACTCGGAAATTGAAGCAAATTGACCAGTCGTTTAGTTATGGCTTCACATGTTTGGGCTTTATAGCAGCTCCAAATTGATATCCACTTTGATAAAAAGAAATTATCTTTTCAAATGAGGCTGCGGAAAACCTACACGTAGTCGTAGAGAAACCCGCTGCATCCTCGGAGTGTGTGTTTGGTGTGGTTTCTGGAGTAGAGACATAATTTCAATTTTCTTCGGAAGTCAACGGAGATCGCCAGAGAGCTTTCCTATTTGGTAGAAATTAGGGAACTTGCTTTGGTTGAGCTCTCGTTCCTCCAGGATGACTTAAATGCCACATGAGCCGTTCAAGAACCGGTGTTTTATGCACTAAGTGTAATAGTCGTAATAATCGTGTAATCAGTATTGTTGATGATTTTTCTTAACCTAGATGGAACTGCAATTTGACGCTACTGAATCTTCTTTTATCGGGTAGCCTTAAAAATCGATGGTATCCTGAAAATCTATAATCGATTCAGGCATTTCGGCATAATAATGATCGAGGTATTTCTGAAATGGGTCCCCAAACCGTCGAAAATGTACTGCAGAATTAAGTAGGCAAGATGAATTACCGCCAAGCCATCCGAAGCAGCCACTTGAATGAAATTACATTCCATAACTAATCAAAAGGTCGATTCCATAAATCAACAAACGTTAAAAAATATTGAACACTGTTTGTTATATACGATTTTTAAGAAGAAACCGGCCCATGTGCCACCCCTTGTTGCCAATTAATTGCTGGTAAAGTTTCCACTTAGAATACCACACAAACACGAAGCAGTTAAATTTTTAATTACTATCAACCCCAATCAATTCGAAGCCGCTTGTCGTATGCAAAGCATTCAAATATTCAATCGTAACAATTCGATGCGTTTACAACAATCGCATCGCCGAATAAAGAAAATCACGTTTGTTACTATTAATTTTGTAGCGATTCCGAGATTTACCCAAACCTATCTCGTAAAATACGAAACGTATTGAGATAGCTCGCGTAGAAAAAACGTCCGCTGCCCTTTTTAATAATTTAGGAGCCTGCAGCCGTTTTATCCCGAGGCACGCAAGTACCGGCCGTATTCAAATTAAATCACTTTATTATGGAAAATCGGGGTGAATCGGTTGTACGATGCTACCTCTAGTATTTTAGGGGTATTGTACCCTTTCTTTTTTCTGTAAACTGAGCGTGGTACGTTTGTAGCAAAAAGAAACGTGTATCTACATTTATATTAGAAACATATACACTGCTTCTTTGGCGAAATCGGAGCAGGTTTAAGGGTATATAATGGTGAATCACTTTTTTGTGTTCATAATTTGCTAAAATTTGACTGAATTGAATGAGGGACAGATATTTTATAATGATTTGGAAAGAATTTAAAATGTAAAATGATTACTCTTGTATCCGACTTCCATCTTATTGTGTTACCGAAACAACCTACAATTGAATCCTTTGGATGGCATGTACGCTAGCAAAACGTGCGATTCGTTTACTATTTTCAAATGTTAGGAGTTACGCGGTATGTAAATAAAGTAATAAGACTGGTAACATAGTATTCGATAGGGCAATTCTGGTGACGCGAGACTTAGAGGGGAGGCAGGCGAACACGTGACACGTCATCAGTGCAATTTGTAACTCGCTAGAGTGGCGTTATTTATTGGTAGTGATTGTTTCATTGAAGCAGGTGTTACACTTCGTTAACTAAAATAATTACCTCGTCATTTTAAATACGCGATTAAATTATTTTTCTTAATATTTTAGCCAACATCTGTGTTACATTCAGCTGAAGGAAAGTTATTTAAAATTATTTTTGCAATTTTGTGTTGGCGAGTAGACGTTCGTGACCTTTTTCTAACTGCCTTACTCCCTAGTAGGAAAAATGGGCCTGCGTATTCTTCGTAAAAAGTAAGTACTGACACACTCACATACTTCACCTACACACACGACTACCATCGAAGCCCCCGTCTCCGCCCCTCTGCTGCCCCAGCAAAATCTACAGCAATCTCAGGTACCACGCAGTAAGTTAGCTCTATCGTTCTAATTTACCTAATTTAACTTTCGTTTTACCACTCCACACCACGCATTCACGCATTCACGCACAAACGTATGACCACGCATTTTCCAAATTTTAATCGCATTTGATTATCGTTTTTTTTTGCTTTACTTATTTAACGATTTAATTAATACAATTAATATACGTTCTCAAAGGACAGTGTTTGTTTATTTACCAAGGAAATAAATAAGTGTTTTATTTTAGCTTATTTTAACTCTTTTGCACTTCTCTACATTCACCTTCACTAAAATCTTATGAATGTTATTACGTAAGGGAGGTGTCAAGCTAGCCAATCAATCAATTAATCAACAACAATCATCATTCTTTTTACAAATCAAACACTCCTTTTTACAATCCCCCCTCCCTCCCCCTGTATTTAACACAGGGTTTTCTTGTGCGTTCTGACAATGAGTGGCATAAATTTCAAGCAGTGGTGTGCGATCAGGTTTTGTTTCAGGCTTGAACAAAAGGTCCTTGATAGACTTCCATACCTGTGTATGCATGAGAGACTAAACACCAAGGAGAACTGGGCCTTGCATCACGACAATGCGCTCATCATTGATATATATATCAATGGATTTATGAGACCTGGAAATGTGCTCTGTTAACCAACATAAGTTAAATGTAAATGATGTCTTACAAGCCAAAATCTACTCGTTCTATCAATATTCCGTTCAAAATCGAGATTTTCGTAAAAGCGCTAAACTTCAAATCGCTCTCACCACTTTATTTAGGGCTCGCTCTCGATCGAGTAGACCTTTCTATAAGTAGATTTCGCCTAGGAATCGAATGGAACAAGAAATAACGCGATATCTCTAATAGTTCTCGCGCTAGATCGAAATTATGGTAATTTTAGGTACGAAAATCTTTCAAACTTCAAAATATCTCCATATCTCCGGAACGGTAAGACGTAGGGACCTCCGGTTTGTTTTATTATTATCAGCTCCTCGAGTACTATAAGCCTAGCTTAGCTTGAGCTAGCTAGCCCTATCCGAAGTATGCTATCTCGAAAAGCTGATTACATTTTAAAGCTTTGAGGTAGAAATTTATTTTGCCAAAAATTTTTTGCATCCAATCGCGTTCAAAATAAGCCTATCCGATAAATTTTGACACGTAGATTCCCAATCTTCCACCCCGACGCTGTATCTCTAACCGTTCTCGAGCTAAAGAAACAGACTGCGTTCGAAATAGACCTATCGCATAGGTCTCGACGAGTACATTCCAAAAATGGCATTCTAAATGCTGTAGCTCCAACCGTTACGGAGATATGGACGTCTAAAGTTCAACTTTATCCGATCGCGTTCATTCATACACCAGTCGACGCGCCTTGACTTTCTGATTTCAATGGTATATGATTTGTTTAGACTATTTCAAGCGGTTGCCGAGAAAATGCAAAAAACCGCAAAAAATGCTAAAAATTACAAAAATCGCATACTCCTTTTTCGCTAATATGGGACTTAGAACGTTCAATGCTATACCAATCGATGCGTTTTGACGAGGTGAATTCAGCGGCGAAGATTTTTTATTTTTCTCCAACGGTTACCGAAGAAATCGCAAAAAACACGAAAAATCGTAAAAAATAGCTTAATTCCACCCTAGGAATAAATCTTTTTCAAGCTACGACAATTTCTCCTACACCATTCGGAAGCCTTTTTCTGATTCAGAATCACCCCCGAATCGACTTTCTATCGTTAATAGTTTAGGCGCTACGAGCGCTTGAAGTTTGCATTGTTTCGCCCTATATTCGCCTATATATTCGGTCTATTTTACACATATGGCCCCAACTTCGAATGGCGTTTTCTAGGAAACTATGCGTTCCACGTTGGAACCGATATGTTCTACGTAATTACCGGTCCGAATATATATATTCTGACGCAAACTAACGTCGTCGAATGACCAATATTCCGTTGAAAATCGAGATTTTCGTAAAGCGCCAAATTTCAAATCGCTCTCACCGCTTAATTGATGGCTCGATCTACATCAAGTAGACCTTCCGAGGAGCAGATTTCACCTAGAAATCGAATGGGATAAGAACGAACGCGCTATCTATAATAGATTTCGCGCTAGAACGAAATCTTGGTAATTTTAAGTAAGAATTTTTTTCAAACTTCAAAGCACCATATCTCCGGAAAGGAAAGACTTAGGGACCTCCGGTTTATTTCATTTGAATCGGCTCCTCGAGTACTATAAGCCTACCGAGTTTGAACTCGCTAGTGCTATCGAAAGTTTGCTATCTCGAAAACCTGAGAAAATTTCTATACTTTGAGGTAGAAATTCATTTTGACAAAAATATTTTTGAGTCCAATCGCATTTAAAATAAGCCTATCCGATAGATTTTGGCCCGTAGATTCCAAATCTTCTATCCCCGACGCTGTATCTCTAACCGTTCTCGAGCTAAAGAAAATTCTGTCGGTTCGAAATAGGTCTGTCGGGTAGATCTCGACGAATACATTCCAAAAATGGCATTATGAACGCTATAGCTTCAACCGTTACGGAGATATGGACGTTTACATTTCAACTTTGTCCGATCGCGTTCATTCATACACCAAGCGACGCCACTTGATGCGCTGATTCCAACGGTATATGATTTGTTCCAGTTTAAGGGAAATCTTATCTCAAGATACTAGGAGGTTTAAAGCCCTTCATAAGGACCCTGTGAGAAGAAGAAGACTCTGTAATAAGTCTTAAACCGACGTGAGTGTGTATAATATCACCCTTCAGTAGTAAATGAGGCTTTATTATTTTTCTTGCAAGTATGAAATGTTGTACCTACTCATCTGAAGATGAAAAACATCTATCTCCAACATCCCATATTTGAGATCACCAAACCAGGGCCTTCGAAACCCTTTCTACGTCCGAAATACTTGCGTTGACAACAACAAAATAGTGGTTATCCTGAAATTGAGCGAGGTTCAACCCCGCCCTAGATAAATTATTATTACCATTAAAACAACAATTGTCGACGATTTTTCTTCGTTTCTCTTGATGCATCCCCAGGCAACGCAAACTAGTACGCGAATAATTCAACCTAACGGTGACGGGATCCTTTTGTTTTTCCGTGTTTTTGATTTCGCGGAAATTTCGAAAGAGATCAGATGAATGCGTGCAGCCTGCGTCGGGTATTTCCGGCGCTATATAGGGCACATAACGCCCATTTCACGTACGCCGATTTATCTGCCTTTTGTTCCGGGACCGGTCGGCGTAATGAAGCGTTTTGTGCGGAACAAAGGGAAGAGAATTGTCGGAAAGCGACGGCGGTCACTATTTTGACATCATACGAAATTCATTACTACTTCTACTGGTAAAAGACTCGTCTCGTGTTAAATTGTACGCCTTTAATACAACACTCTACGAATTAATTTCCTCCTACTGACAGGAACTGCGAGCTTCGATGTAGACGTATTGCTAACCAAAAGCCCATTTCTTGAGGAATATTGAAACTTAATTATCCTAGGTACTACCTACAATATTCTAGAATGTGATAAAATGTTTCTCACGAATTGTTAAAACCAAAAAACATGCCTCCTTTTGTAAAAATCATAATTTCCAACAAAATAAATATTTTGACCGCCAAAACATGCTCCAATCTCTGTTTTCTTTTGTTTTTGATGCTAACAAAAGTAGATTCTATCCCGTGCATTTTACCCAACCTCATAATAAGAAACATTAGCATGAATAACTTTCTCCAACAATTAAATTCAAGAAATTATGCACATTTTCTGCAATGGCTAAATTTTAATACTAGCAAACCGGTAATATGATCTTTGCCTATACGATCACAGTTTCATGAGCAACCGTCGCGATCTTTCCATAACCATTTCCAGACCGAATTCTAACCGATAGACGACACCCGCTCGAGAAAATGGAGGAAGAGAATAACCCCGTGGGTAGTCCGACCACCCCCGCCCTACTGGCCGTACTACAGAAACCAGGACCCCCGCCTTAATCTCCGGATTAACTCCGGGTTTAGTCGGATGCGCCCTGACACACACGCTGCAGAATTCCGAAGTAGTTAACTAAGACCTAGACGGTTGTCTTTATTGAAAAAGAATCACCACTATTGGATGAAGACTTCCTTTAAATACCACCGGAGTAGTCGGTAAGAACGTCTTTTAATAATAGTTCGCTGGAATTAAGGGAAGTATATAATGATTGAGAAAAAGGGATTTTGCCGATAGCTTATACGCCGATAACTTCTATATTGCTTCCTGTATGACTCGTTCCAAACGAGAAGTTGTGTCGATAAGTTTAGAGTAGTTTTACCGCAATTTTCTAAGCGCAAGGAAAAATGAGGTGGAGTAAGGTAAACACAAATTTAATAAAAACAGATACGTACGAATTTATATACGAGTACTTATGAAGACCTGTCTAAGAGCATCAATGGAGGTCACCTATACTTACTACATTTGCAAGTTCAAAGAACCACAGGAAGTAGCGTTATTAGGATAGTTGGCAGCCAGGCAAAACATGGACTGAACTTGGATTTGGCGAAGCTACCATTGTTCTCCTTACGTCCCAAACGTCTTGCACTTTCTAGAGGACGAATAAGTCTGAAGAAGAGGGACTGATGAGATTCAACTGAAATCTTTCTTAGACCACAAGCAAATTGGTACAAGAATGGATGAAATACCGCTGAAAAAACAGGAGGAAGATTATATAGACCCCAAACTAAATACTCCCAGGAAATGGGAAATTATTCTAAGTGGAAGTTCATGCTGTAAGAATATGTGAGGTCATTAACCTCAGAAAAAACTACAGTGACCATGAGATTATCATTTTCAGTCGTATTCATGCGAGCGTTCAATCCACCGACCATCAATTAAAACTTGAACTGGTAAGAGAAACTAAATGGTTTGGATAAGCGCAACAACATGTCCCTGCGATGAGTAACAAGTCACACAGGCATAGACGGCAATGAAGCCACTGATTAATTAGCAGGACAAGTTTCATCATCACCATTCGTAGAATCCGACTCCTTTGGTAAAGTAAGTGAGCATTTTCTTCAGAAGATGTTAAGGAGGCAAGAAGGGCGGAACCGAAAAGAATACTAAGCAAGGATCCCGGGACTGATGGGGACCAACTCTCTTCTCTTGAATTATGGCCGAAAGAGCTCTAAAACTATTGTCGGCCGTAGGAATGCTATAAATAAATAAAAATTCCCTTACCAATGTCAACGTTGGGTCGAATGTGCGCGTTCGTTTTTAAACATGTATAGGAACAACTCCCAACCGATTTTGGAGTCCATTGTCACAATAATCAAGAAATAAAACAATGGTTCTGCTTTATAAGAAAAATTACTGATTTTTGCAGGTTCTTCGTTCTAAGAATGGACGAATAAAAACATCATTGATTTAACACACTAAGGGCCGGTTTTCCCTCCTCCTTATAAATTTATGCAGCTTTAAACTGTAACTACTAACTAACTGTAAAAACTTTTCACTGATTAAAAACGAAAAATTAATGGAAACATTTTATTGATAAATATATATATGTACCGAGGTGCCTCAAGATTTCGTGTACCAAAAATTACGTAGCTAGTATTAGAGATAGACGAGAAAATTGTCAACAATATTAAAAAAAAAATTAGTTTCAAAAAGATACTTGAGAAAATCAAAATTACAAATGAATGAAAAAACCCAGATACGTATTTCGGCAACTAACTTTTCCATCCTCAGGGGAAGCATTGCACAATGAGCATCACACACTGATCGAGCGAAACACCAAAATACTGTTGACACTGAACTACCATTATAGAAAACGTATATTTATACTAATTCTAAACCTAAATTTCATGCTCTATGGAGCGCCTCGACACGGTTGAATGTGCTCCTTTTATTGCGTTAAGATTGATCGCCTAGTTTGCCCAATGTATTTTATACCAGACTACTGACAACAGATTTTGTAGATACCTGATTTTTGAATTATTCAATCCTTATTCTTGGCGTGTACTACCAAATTGGAGATAGGAGTCTATCATCACTGAGTCCCCCGAAATTTTGTAATTGCTGAAGACATCAAGGTTTGTTTTGTTGTTACATGACTTTAACGGAGGATATAACTTCTCCACCTCCACTAATTTCTTCTTCTTCATTTGTTTCAGCACCTACGTTAATCTGTTCAGACAATTCTAGAATGAATTCAATTTCGACTACTTCTGAAGATTTCTGCTGTTCATAATCTGTTAGGAAGTCATTATAGTTTTGCTGGTGTTGAACTATAAGGTCATCCTTAACCGAACGCATATCGTCTTATGTTAGTCACTTTTCCATTGAGAGAGGGTTAACCCGACGTTTTAGCACAATTTCATCCACCAACCTCAGGCTCACTATATCACCAAAAGATGGCAAATGAGATTAAGCTGACACGCTGTGGTAACTGCCCTTTAAAAGAGAGACGGTCAACGCGAAAAGATCTTCGAACAACTACACCCTCCAGACGTGTGTGTGCAAGAACAAAAGGGAGGTAGGAACACCTCGTACTTCGCATTTCAATCATCTCCATCATTTCATCATCATACGGACAACCATAAAGATCGACCATATCACCATCGCACCCGACACACTGGCCGATATCATTGACATAACGTATTTCATACCAAACCGTCCGTAAAATGATTGAAATCGCCCCGTACCTCAAAATTGAAACATTTATTATATACGTTTCGTATGGGCACGGCGAGGGCGTTGTCTTCCTAACCGGGTAATTTCACTTGATATACGAAAAGTCAGGGAGGCACAACGCGGCCGTTCCTCTTCCCGCCCGGTCCTTTTCACCCCCCATTTGTTTATTATGAAATCTCGACCGCGCGGTAGAGAGCCGCTACTACCGCCCGTCGAAAAAAAAAAGATTTTACGCGTCATTATGTAAGAGAGATAAGAGGAAGCCGAACGCTTTTTCACGTGCAGGAATGTATGCGTGTGCGTGTGTACGAAGGGAGAAGTCGAACAGCTCGCCCCATAGAATTTAAACGGCCTAAGGGGTAGAAATATGTAATGTAGCGGAACCGGAAGTAGTGAGCAAGGACCCGGAAACGGGTAAAGGACGCCGTTGCTCATTCATCGGTGTTAGATTAAACAGAGAATTAATTTCGAAATAAGTACACCGAAAAAAAGGGTTGTGTTGCAGTGATTTTTCTGCAAATGCTCACATTATGATTGAAACCCAGGAAATATGTTATTACATTAGTCAATTAGTCAATTTGATGATACTTCATTCGCCTCTAAACATTGCTATTAACCAATTTCTAGCACAATACGTATTTTAGGAAAACATGTATAGCCTATGACGAAACTAGTGACCTTTTCAATTCGTAGAAATTAATAAAACTGCCCTTTGCTAATAAGTTTTGTTGCCATATTTTGTGCAGTTGTATCATGCAATTGATTTTCTGTAAATTGCTTGTAAATGGCAACACATATACGACATCCTAAAGTATGGTGAACAAAATCTGGATAAATACGTTTAGCATAAAACAAAAGCACTGCTAAACTTGCAGTGAGAACTTTTAATATGGAAAAGAAATGGGATATGTCGTTGTTAAGGTGACAGAAGGTTTATGCAATGTTTTTACATTACTAGAGTTGGAGCGTCGAAAAGTCATTTGCAAATTTTCTGAACACAATCGCAATTAAATTTTTCGCCATCACCATAACAAAGGATATGAGAAATCGACTATATACAATAAAATTCAATTATTTAGAAATAAAATAGCATAAAAGGGAAAACGGGCTTGGGCAATAAATGTGCTCTACAAGAGAGCAAAATTCCCGCCCGGCTGAAAGCAGATACCACACTTGTCGGAGTGCGAAATCTTACCGACAGTTGACAGTTGTTGTTGTTAAAAAGTTGATAAAAACACTATAAAAAATATTTGGCACCAATGGATGTGCAAGTTAAGACCAGAGGAATCAAGCTAGGTACTATAAGAAGAAACAAGAAAAAATTATAAAATCCAGGTTGCGAACGCTGTCTGGAAAATACTTCGCAACAAACTCTTTAGATATTTGTGTGGTGGATGACGAGAGCAAATTCACTGTGGAAGGGAACGAATGGCAGCCAAAACATTATTTTGCGCCTGCCAGTCACGAGGCACCAAACAAAGTCTAGTATATCCAGAAAACCAAGTTCCCGGGTAGTGTTTTGTTATGATTGGCAATCAGGAACTGTAATATTATTATTATTATTATTATAATCGAATCCCCTTTTACTGCTAGGTGTCGGGGACTGTAATATTAATAAACCGATATTTGTCAAATGTGGTTTAGCAGTCCTTGTCCAGACTCATATAGAAAACTTTTCGAAGAATATCATCAACATGATAAAATCGTTTTCAGCCTTGATTTAGCATCATCACACAACGTCAAGGCAGCCTTGTAGGATTTGGGAAAGCTCAGTATTGCATTTGCCTTTAGTCAGCACAACCTCCCGAGCACCCCACAGCTACCACCGATCAAAACGTTTTGGGGTTAATTTCAAAAGAAACGCTTACAGCAAGGGATATACCGTTAAAAATGTGGATTGTTTAATTACAAAGATTAAGAAGAAGCTAAAAAACATAGTTTTATATGCGTGAGAAACGTGGACTCAATCCCTGGAAAAGAAAATTGAGACATGGGAACGAAAGATGTTAAGAAAAATATATGGAGGCATTAAAGAAAATGATATATGGAGAAGACGAACTAATCAAGATCTAATGGAATTATACGGGGAATCGAAAATCACTACGAAAATTAAGGCTCAGAAATTGAGATGGTTGGGTCATTTGCAAAGGATGCACGATGGACGAATAGCAAACCTGATGATGGAGGGAGAGACAAGAATGAGAAGAAGAAGAAGAGGGCGTCCGAGGAAAAGGTGGTTGCGTGTAGTGGAGGAGGACCTACGGAGTATGGGAGTAAGAAGATGGAAGACACTGGTAACGAGTAGAAAAGAATGGAAGAAGATTATCCAAGCCATCGGCCGATAGGGCCTGCAGAGCTGATTTATTATTATTATTAAAATGCATAGACACAACTAAAATTCGGAGGTTAACGAAGAAACTGCCTTAAAAGATACGAAAAGTAAACTATTGCGGTGCAAATACTTTTTTGTCAATTTAGTGTAAATATCATATAATTGAAATAAAATATTGCTAATTTAGAGCCGGGCATGTGCGTAAATCTTATCGCAAAAAATCATTTCGAACACTACACTCGGAGAAAAATGTACTTTTAAAATTGTTTCATTGTTAGTTTGACTTTTCAAAATCCTTTTAAAATAAAATGAAATCAGTTTATTTCAAAATAAATTGCCTTAAATATGACACTTTTACATAGATTTGTGAAGATCGAAACATTTTATTTGAATAATTCAAAGAAAGTTGTTTGGATTTTACTAAATTAATAGGAATTATTTTGAATCAAGTATTGAGCATTATGTAAGACATAATGCTCAATACTTGATGAAACATGGAACTATCATCGTATGGAATAGGTAGGTCACCTTTTAGTTTTAAGTGGTTCAAGAACTTCACGAGGATGATTTTGACAGAAGTTGAATTTTGTGACGTAATGCTGGACCGATGTAATAACAATCTGGAATTTTTATTTGCAAAATTTTCTCCAACGAAGCTACCTTCTGTCTAAGCGAGACTAGCAATAGGTAAAACTGTAGATACTGGATACCTAAAAATTCACACTGGATGATAGAAGGGGGCACACAATTTCGACAGAGAATCAAGGTATGGGCAGGCACTGCTGGTAAATGAGTCATATGCCAATTTTTTATTAAATGTGCATTAAACGGTAAAAATTATTCGCTATTGCTGCAGCGAAACGTAATACCCGCAATTGTTGCTCTCCATTCAAATGCAGAACATTTTCCCTTGCCGGGTAGCGCCTTATGGTTCCAACAGGATGGTGCACCGCCACATTTTTCCCAAGCGTTTCTAAACCGACGTAATAATATTGAAGATTAGAATAACCGAAAGAAATTGGTTAATAAAGTATGTCATAAACGAATTTGAACATCGCCTTGCTGATTGTTAACACGTAAATGGTATGCAGTTTGAACATTTAGTTTGAATAATTTTAAACTTATTCGTAACTTTTGACTTTTGAATTAAGCTTTAAACAATTTCTTTTTCCCAAAAATCTTGTTATGTAATCTATCTTAGAAAAATGACGCTATCAAAAATTGGGGGTACCGCCTAAAAGAAAAGCAGGTGGTGACAATAATGACGTCAGAAAATACGTTTTTTGTAAAAATTTGCAGATTCAAAAATTAAGATTGGCGTGTTCGATCGCTTCTTTTTCACTATTCACAGATTTTATTGATTTTGTTCCAACCTATTCGTCCGCACTATATATTAGAACGGATCGAAGAAATTAAAGTTAGAATTTGCACTTGGTAGGTGCTCTATAATCAGTATATGATATTGCCCAAAATTCAGATTTCTAGGTCATTATCTTGCACTGACCCAAATGATGATCAAATATGCGATTAAAGGAAAAAATAAAATTCCAAATTAAACAAAAATCTACTTATTATCGGTATACTTTATAAATTTACACATAATTTTACGAAACAAATACAAGCAAATATTGTTAGTATCGAAACAAACACAAAATCAAAAATCTGAATTATTTGTGTGGCATTCGTTCGAGGTCGGTAATATTTTTCGAGATTTAATTTTCGCCCTGATAAATCTGTTTGATGAACTACATACAACTGAAGATGCCTCTGTGACTGTTCCATTCCCTGTGCGTGACAAGGACGACCTGCTACATCATTCAAATTACTTTTTGTTAGCGCTTGCAAAAGATCACATCTTGATTTGATTTTTCATTAATGAAGATTTTGTAAGCTGAGATTTATAGTATACTAGCAGATACCCGTCGTGTTTTAAGTTTTTAGGTAGGTATGTAAACATAGAGATTTTTCGACGTTCCAACTCTGGAGCAAGCAACATATAATTGGCCGTGCGAAAAACAGAAATTATCTAAGTTCAAACCAGCAACACTTACCATCTTGTTCTGTTGCACAATTTCGGTGGGTCTAACAATAAGTTGCGAATGAGCATCAACGGTGAACCAATTTTTAAAGTTAAAATATGTGGTGGCATTCCAGATGGTTCCAAAGAGTTAAGAAACTCTATTAGAAAGTTGACAGCTTGTTCCCCATCTATAACTGTCAATTGATTTGTACGTGACAACTTCACCGGGTAGCTTGAATTAAATTTGATGATTTATTTTGTTGATGTCATCATTCTTCGGAGTCAAAATTACTCGTATTTACTGTCTATGAGATTTTTAATATTTTCTAATTCGATTATTTGACATGGTCGATGCGATAACTACAAATGATAAAAATTTCTGATGACAGTGACAGATCAATGTTTTTGTGTTGACAGTTTGTATTCGGAAAAATTGTTGTATGGGAAAAGTCGAAAATCCACTTCATGAATGGACCGAATGCATTTTTTTAGTGATCTAAAGTCATCCTCGGGTTATTGCCTTTCTAATGAAACCGGTTTGGGGCACATCGGTTGGATAGTTTCGAGGTCTATAACGGACATAGAAACATTTTTTGTATTTTATATACAGTTACTCACGAAAGTCTACATACACCAATATAAATATCAAGTTAACCATTAAATCTTTTAAGTTTTCATGTATAGGAATGGTTATAATATAATTGTTATAATGTAAAAGTAATAATAATAATAATAATAATAAGTAATTCTCCACTAAATTAAAGTTCTTCATCAACAAATAAAAATATATTCTCAAATAGTAGACGAATGGAAACTCACAAAAGTCTACATACACTAAATAAATAATTGAATGAAAAGGTACTAACAATAAATTAATACTTGGTAACGCCACCATTGGCAGTAATTACGGCTTTTAGCCTACGCTGCATCGAATGTACTAGCTTCTGTGTCATTGTTTTAGGTATTTGATCCCATTCTTCTACTATACCCCGCTTTAGGGAATCACGTCCAGTTATTACCTTTTTCCTTAAACGGTTTTTTAATTCTGCCCATAAATGTTCAATGGGGTTTAAGTCTGGCGACTGAGGAGGAGAATCAAGTTGTTTTAAAGCAACCATTCTTTTGTCAGGAAAGAGGTATGCTTGGGATCCTGGTCTTGTTGGAATATCCAACCCTTGCCAAGCTCCAATTTGTTTGGCACTTTGAATCAATTGTGCCTTCAAAATATTAACATATTTATGTTTGTCCATAATTCCATCTATGAACTCAATGTTTCGTACCCCAGCCGCTGACATACAACCCCAAAGTAGAACCGACTGTCCACCATGCTTAACTGTAGGTTGTACATTTTGCTTCTTAAATGCAGTGTGATTGCCGCCAAACATTAACACGCCCGTCTGATTGAAACAAATTAACCTTTGTTTCATCCGTAAATAACACCTTATCCCAGAAACACACTTCCTCATTTTCATATTTTTAGCGAATTTCAATCTCTTGATTCTGTTTACATCTCTAATATGCGGTTTACGTCTAGCGCTGCGCCCATTATAACCAGCTTTTCGAAGAACTCTACGAACACATTCTGCACTCACAGTCTTTCCCAACTCTAATTCCACACATTTTGGCTACTTTGATTGCGCTGGTTTTAGGACTATGCTTAATCTTATTAATGACGTACCTTTTGTCCCTCGCGGAAAGTAGGAATGGACGACCACTACGCGACTTATTTAGAATTGTACCGGTATTTTTATAATTGCGTAATACTGTTTGTATCGATGATCGTGGTGTACCAACTATTTTTGAAATTTCTGTTAATGATTTGCCTTCATTTTTTAATTTAAGGATTAATTCTTTGGTATCATTCGAAATTTTCATTCTCCGTACCATGTTGACAGTTAACACAACTTGATAAAACTAAAAATGCTGTACAAACTTTGTTACTACTATATATAAACATCAAGACTTTCCTTACTGCACAAAAACTACGTTTAATACATTGTTAGTTTTGGGCTGTATGTACACTTTCGTGAGATTTCGTAAGCATATTGTTTGAAATTCATTTTTCGTTGGCAAACTATTTACTTGAAATCGACTAAAGTTACATGTTATTAGTTTTACATTACAACAATTGTATTCTAATCATTCGCACACCTAGTGTTGTTTTTTAGTAGTTAACTTCAGATTTATATTGGTGTATGTAGACTTTCGTGAGTAACTGTATATAGATAGTTTATAAAACGTATGTCTAGTTCCAAATACCCTGGAAAGCACACCGGATGGACCATCTAAAATTAATGTTACTTGGACCGATTGCAGCATGATTCCCATCGCTTCACGAATATACATTGTTTATTTTGTTCGTATAATACTATTCGATCTAAAAACGTAGTACTGCGTTAAACGTGGGCTTAAATCCACCGCAGTCTATTAAGTTTTGAAACGTATTAAACCATTTTCTTTTTAACTTTTAGTTTCTTTTTACAACGCATTTGTCCAGATTTCATTCACCATACGTTATAAGCCGATGTAGAAGATAGTACTTATAGTACAGCAAAAAGACGCAAACTACTATTTTGACGTGAACCTGTTAACACATTACCTACCCCTACCACATAGTCAACTGTTGAGGTAAACTTGAGTAAAGCTTACAGGCGCCTTCTCTTTCTCCTGAAAACTTCGTAAATTGTAAATTCCTTTATCATTAGAGGCGCAGTCAACTTTTATCTCCAAAAGTTTTATAGATTTCATTAGCAGTTAATTAGTAGTTTATGTATTCTTCGCAATTACATTTATTTTAATAGCATGTATACGGTGAGAAAGTTTTAATGGTAAAAGCATTACGCTACGGCAGCATTCAAATTACTGCGAGCGCACTTAAAATCGTCCGACTCGAAAATTACCTTATCTAAGTTTCCAGTATAAGTTTCGACGGTGCGAAAGCTCGCCTTTAATGTGTTTATTTCTCCGGTCGTCGTCGGCCGCCGTTGCTGCACATCGAGAAAAATTATATCCTTCGCGACGTGTCGTGAAGAATGGTGGACATGCTCACATATATTCGTTACCTACTACGTGATCGCTGAAGGAAAAATGCAATATAAAAGTTAATACCGACTTTTCTCGGCTCCTTTTTTCCACTTTCTTGCCTTAGAACCTTCATAGTTATGTCACATAGTACGTGAGACCTACCGAGTACCCGGATTCTTTTTCAATAAATACCGTCGGTATTAGTGAAACTACTTTCGAATTCTAGACGATTTGCGCGGAGAATGCTTTAACTCTCGTAAATCGGAAATAAATCCTCGTAGTACCGCGATCTTTTATTTTAGACTTTAGAACAGAAACAACTCACACAATGAATAAACGCGTCCGTGCCTTGGAAGCAGTTTCCGAAACTATTCTTCGATTCAAGCGATTGTATGCAGTAAGACTATGATGAGAACTATAAACAAATTCATAGAAATGAGAACTATAAACAACAGTCGTTAATTTAACGTTCTATTGCTTTGAATAATCGATAGTGTGTGATTATGTATGAACACTTCGCGAACATAAGACTTTGGTAGGATTTGATTCATTCAAATTGTATGGACTCCATTGAGCACATAACTTTTGCAGGTAAATATTTATGAGAAATGATTGATATAAGGTGTTCCGGGGTAACTCTGTCACGATTTTACGATATGACCACCTCCTCCTAAATCACCCCCTTAAATAAGTAAAAATCCTCATAAAACTGTAATTTAGGACAAGTAACAAGCAATGTTTTACTTCAAAATATTTCATGATTATTTTATTATTTAGCAATATTAGCATATTACATACCAATTAAGGGGTGTTTCTAACATTATATATTTTTATATAGAAATATATTTTTTGTTCTATTGGTCCAATAACCCCGCGAATTTGGAGTGGCTGGGTCACCTCAGACTATATTCTATTAGAGCGCTGCAGAAAATATCTGGGCCGTACATTCAATTGATTTAGAAAAATATTGGTATGTTCAATTGTTTGATTTAATTACACATTCTGGACGTTGTATCTGGATCCTAATAAGGGCGTTTGAAAAAAATGGGCAAGGAAAGAAATTAAAATAATAAGAAAGAGTAATATATTTATATATTTACTTAAAGAAACCTGTTTGTTACCGAGAAACTACAAAGAATGCAAAGAAATTACAATCATTTTTCAGCATAAAATTTCAAAAAAAATTACAAGAACAGGAAAAATAAAGAAATTAATTACAAATTAAATTAATGAATTAATTTGAGTCCTTATACATTAAGGAAAACTTAGTCGATGTTAGTTACATCAGGTTTCTTGCGAAACCAATCACATTATGAAGTAGAGCGGAACTAATGGTTACCGGTTACCGGTTACCGGTTACTGGTTACCGAAGTTTCGGTACTATATCAAACTCTCTAGTCTAGGATTCTTCATCGGTTTCTTTGAATTTGATTGTATGAGAACGTCTTTTGTAAAAGAGAACCATGTAGTCTTCATCCCCTTTTTGTAAAACCTTCGCTACGCCTAATCTGAAGCTATTCTCTGTTTTACCAAAAAACTTTAGCGATGCAGAGCTCACCAGATGCAACTGTAATTCTATCTTCATCCTCATACTCTGAGAAGCTATAGAGGTAGTCTTCTTCACTTTCTTGGATAGAATAAGCATCAAAATCATTTTCATCCCTAGAAGAAACATCGTCTACGGAACAAAAAATCTTGAATATATGACAGGACGTGATGTAACTAGGTTTTATCAAAGTAAAAGAAAAACCACTTACATGGTAGTTTATTTTTACTTGTTAGAAATCATTGGGCTAACTAGGTCCTTCTCGGGGTAATAGAGTCCCTTTTGAACCTAGTTACTCCAAGGAGATGGGCCAGTTGCCCCTTTTTTAAGAATTTTTCGGGATACCTAGACCTACCAGACAAACAATAAAAAGCCTAGGAACGGTAATCTGCATATTTATAGATGAAATCATTCACTATGTTTATGCCTATCTAGTAATTAAGAACCAGGTACTTACCAAGAAATGGTGAAACCCATAAACATTCGAAAACACGACGCTGTTTGCGAACATTTTATCTTAAAAATTATTGAACCTTCCACAACTACAAAATGGCTCCAAATGAAGTAATTTCTGTTCTTCTAGAGAGATATATAGAAGATGAAGGTATGCCAACTAAATAACATTATAATTACCACAAATATGGATATGAATAACCCCTGGGCCAATTACCCCCTGTGTCCAGAAACCCGGAAGCATTTTACGTTTTACACAAATATCAAGGGTTAATTCGTGCAAACTCATCTCTTACGTTGAGCAATGTCTTACATCTTCCATACAAACCAAAGGGATGCCCCCGATATTGCTTTACTAAGGGTATCTCCACAAACATCTTTTCGGGCCAGCATCGCCAGAGACAGTTTTACTGTGAGAATTCAGCGTCTGATTGAGGTCATTCTGAACCATACCGAGACTCTATTTCCCTTAAGAAAGCTACCAAAAATGTCACTGAGAGCAAAGTCTTTATTGAATTTTATATAACATCAAAGGGTCGATACGTTCCCATCCTTTACTGCCATAGAGTAGTAGTAGGCAGCCCACGCCTTCTTATCCCCGAGCTTTCCTTTACGATCAGAAGATCTTGAAAAATAGAGCGTAACCGCGTGTTACCGTAGCAAATCTTACGTCCATCAAATGTAAGAAGAAACTATAAACCTTTAGAGGACAGCAGTAGCCATCGGCGATTAACGATGATTCTGTTTAGAAGCTAGCGGAACACCTTTGAAGCATCTGACATTCCTCTTCAGATTTCTGCAGGCAAAGCTGTCGACATCTTCGTGAAGGCGGAAATTTTTGGCAATGAGTCTCCAGGCGATCTATGAGGATCGCCAAAATCACGATTCCGACAAACCATGGAGCGGCTCTGCTCCTTTTTTGCAGACCCGGTCCCGCTGAGGACAGGTTCACCTCCTCCGCCAACAGAACTTGGCATTAAAATAGAATTACAAATACTGCTCTCAAGAGATTGTCCAAAGCAATGATCGGTAAAATCCTCAATGTCATCAACTCCACACCCATTCTGCACATCCTTCAAAGGATTTTGAAAAGTTCCAACATCGTAATGGTTCCCAACCAGGAAATAGTCAATGGTCTCGCCAAAACTACTACCTACTACCTAGTTTATTGAATATAGCTAAGCTCCATTACGAACTGATTACATCATTCAGGATGACCAGTTCTGCACCCGACTGATTTCCTACAGTTCTCTCTAACAGAGACCACACGGAACTATTTTATTGGAGCCGACTAAAAACCACAATCCCTCTTCGTGCACAACATGGAACTATTCTGAGAACGATATCATGTGATCTTTTCGAATTTTGCATAAGTGTGAATGATAGAAAACTGTCCTGAGTACACTGAAGTAAGAACTTATACAAACTGAAATACCTCTAATTTTTAATTTCTATTGGCATTCTGGGTAATAATTTTGCGGTTCAAAAAACCATCAAGGGAAGAGACATTGTTTACATGCTATTATCTCCCAACGGTCCAGCGATCTGTGTCAACAATAGTTGTATGTATGTATGTACATATGTATATACAGGCGAGCGTAGATAACAAAACAATCGTCGACGACGAAAATAGAAACCCTCTGCTCCGACCGAACGCGATGTTTGCACTATGATGACGTTTCCACTCGGTAAGATAAAATAAACGTATTGAAAAACACGTGTTTTATCGTTTTCCCTTGATACTCCCACGCTATCCACCTCCATCGCATTCGGATCCGTTCTATACGAAGATTTTCCGCAATATGTCATCTCTGAAAAGGCAAACATGTTACGCCGGCTAGGTATACCCACGTCCATCACATGCTCGTCGACCGATAAGTATGTATTGATGTAAGTACATCGAACGCTAATAGTAGCAAAGCTATTAATTAAAAAAACATTGGAGCTTGAAGTAAATATGTATGTTTTTTACTGGTTTAGTACCACTTTTCGTTATACGTAGTTTAATAAAAAATGTTCATTTCGTATGAGCATAAAAACAAAATCCATTACGTGATTATAGAAGAAATTAACGTTATCTATTTTAGAATTTCGAAAAGTTATCTTTCGGTGCTGATCGTTCCTCCTTCCTTTCGTTCGTATTTGCTAGAGACTAAAAACGGCAGACTACAAACTGCAAATTAGACACTGGACACTAGATACTGTACACTAGAAACCGAGATATTAGGAACTAAACACTAAAGATTGGAAGCTAGAACCTAGAACCTAGAGACTAGGGATTAGACACTACACTCAACACACTACACACTACACACTACACACTAGACATTAGAGACTAGAAACGGGGCGCCGGAGACACTAGATACTACAAACGAAAAACTACATACTAGAGAACCAACACTAGAAACTAGACACTAAAGACTAGAGGCTAGAAACTAAAAACTAGAAACTAGAAACTAGAGGCCACATACTAGAGATTGGATACTAGACACTAGACACTAGCCATTAGAGACTAGACACTAGAGACTAGGCACCAAGAACTAGGCACTAGATACTACAAACTAAAAATTACTCACTAGAGCACAGGCACTAGACACTAGACAGTAGGCACTACACACTAGAATCTTGACACTAGCAACATGACACTAAAGACTAGAGGCTAGAAACTTGAAATTAGGAACTAGAAACTGAAAGCTAGAAACTAGAAACTAGAGATTAGACACTAGACGTTAAGCATTGGAAACTAGAGACTAGCCATCAGAGACTAGACACTAGATACTACATATTAAAGACTACACACTAGACACTACATACTAGAGAACAGACACTAGAGGCTAGACAGTAGGCACTAGACACTAGCAACAAGACAATGAAAACTAGACACTAGCAACAGGACAATGGAAACTAGACACTCAAGACTAGAGGATAGAAACTAGAAAGTACAAATTAGAAACTAGAAACTGAAAGCTAGAAACTAGAAACTAGTGGCTAGAGATTAAACACTAGACACTAAACACTAGACATTAGAAACTACAGACTAGACACCAGACACTATACACCAGACACTATACACTAGATACTACAAGCTAAACACTACATACTAGAGAATAGACACTAGACACCACGCACTAAGCACTACATACTAAAGAATAGACACTAGAGAGACTGGACAGTAGGCCCTAGACACTAGCAACAAGACACCAAAGAATAGAGGCTAGAAACTAGAAACTACAAATTAGAAACAAGAGACTAGAGACTAGAGACTGGACACTAGATACTAGGCACTAGACATTGGAAACTAGAGACTAGGCACCAGAGACTAGACACTAGATACTACGCACTAAATACTACGTCCTAAAGAACAGATACTAGAGACTAGGCAGTAGACACTAGACATTAGAAGCTACGCACTAAAGACTGCACACTCAAGGCAACACACTGGATACTAGACACTATACACTAGATACTACATAGAAACGAGACATTGGAGACTACGCACTAGCAACTAGAGACTACAGACTAAACCGAGGCCATAATACTGCTAGACATAGAATATATTCAACACATTTCCATTCAGGCCTGTCAGTAGTGCAGGAGGGCAATTGTTTTGGTTACTTGTGATTACTCTCAAAATCACATACATATGTATAACACTAGCATTGTATAATTTCTCTTCGCTAAAATTTGGACATGAGTATACATACCCATTTTTTCCCTCACATCAACCAAATTAAAATTATATCAACAGAATTATTTTGATAAAAGCGTCAAACAGTAGGAGGTGGTTATTTCGAGACCCTCATTAGATTTTCGGAAACATTCTTTATAGGAGTTCTACACATACAAAGGAAAAAGCTTACAAATTTCCATCGCATTAAATACGGCAACATCGACCAAGCCGATCCCAACGGCACGGCATCTGCTTATTTTATGAAGTTTATTAAGTAAAGGTAAGGATGTTAATTTTGTGTTCCCATTTCACATCATTAAGTAAATTTTTTAAATCTAAAATTACTTTTCATAATCATATTACCGAAACAGAAAAGCCGAAGGAAAAAAGAACGAGGATTAACTCCGTTTTACCGTAAAGAGTGGCGGATACCCCTCAACAAAGTGTTTTTAATAAACTCACGGTGTGGCGTCCATCTGCACAGGACCAGACATCGCCCATTAAGCCTACGCACGGCTTCGAGTATTAAAACTTTATTTCCTCTCCCTCCATCCCTTCGCGGGTGCCTTTCTTTCGCTTTTTTCCGGGCCGAAAGCCGGATATTCCCTTTCGCTTGCAGTCTACCGGCGTATTCGGCGACAGCGCCCCAAAATCGTCTGCGCATGAAAGCCAACGAGTCACATAATTTTTTAGACGCTTTTCCGAGACAAAAAACTCAATTATTTTTACATTATCGCGTTAAAAGTGAGGCACAAAGAGCCTGGACGGGGAAAAAGTGAAACCCGAAAGCATTGTTCGTCGCTCGCAAAAAAGCTTTTAGGCAGTCCAGAAATCAAGGTTAGAAGGGTACACAATTGCTTCGCGGATGATGTTTGGTTTTTGTTGTTTTCTTTTATTCGTTTTGATCCGTAGAAGCAACTGAATTACGGCTAAAGCGAAAGAAGTATACGCAACATAATTAACTTCAATTCAAATAAAATGCGGATTTGTACAAGCTTTCTCATACAATAAGGATAGGTGATAGTGAAGGCGAAAACGAATGGGTCGGAAACTATACAATTAAGCTCAAAGTAATCCCATTGTCAGTATCCTACTGTACTATTCTAAAACACATTCATAACTGAAAAAATCTCCGTTTTGTTCAGCATTCCTTGTTTTTTTAACTCCATCAATTTGAAACTGCTATCGGTAATCCTAAATAAAATCCTCGAACAACGCTGCAACCAGTGGATTCAATCCCTGTATTAGGTACCGAAAATAATCGCATTAAAGTGGGGTAACGCTACCGGCTAAAATGAATTTCGGATACCTCCTGCGCCATTCTGTTTACAAAGGTCGGAATTAAAGAACAAAATATAGCTAATATGTATCACTGTTACTGTCCTGAATTATTAGATACAACACGATTTCGCTTTAGGACGATGACATAAAGAGCGAACATTGCCGTATAATACTTTATTTCCACTATTTAATATGTTTTATATATGTCTAACTTGGTTTCCGGGTTCGAACCGCGTCTGGTTTGGCGTGGGTGCCGACGTTTCGTCCATTATTGCACGGGACATCGTCAAGACTGCTTGCCGATGTTAATCGTATTGCTGTCACTTGAAGACTGACCCGGACTCGTCAACTCGTCCGAAACGTCGGCACCCATGCCAAACCAGACGCGGTTCCAACCCGGAAACCAAGTTAGACATTGTGATTTCGACCGCGGAAGCCTACACCTGAGATGTTTTATATATACTTTTTAATAATTTTTATATTGCAAAATTTCGAAGCTACGTTGAAACTTTTGTCGTCATCTATTGTTACAGATTGGACAGAATCGTATTTGTTTCTCGTTTGCTGGGGATAGAATCTTTGTTGTACACTACTTATGTTAGTGACATAGAAAACACAAGCTGTTAAATGAATCTATAACTTTGCCGAATATTCCAGCTAATTGTTCATCACCAAGCTTACTCTGTCACTTATTGAAACTGACAGAGACTACGACGCTGCTGTTTTGTTCTATCTATGCTATCTAGTATAAGCAATTCTCTCAATTGATATCAGGAGTGGTATATTTACTTGTAAAATGATTCTTCTAGTCCTATTTGCTTCTATTTGGGAGAAGGACTGTAGTTGTTGTCTGTAGTACGTAACTAGTGCGAGCTAAGCCTAAATTTTCCTAAAAGATTGTAGGTAAAAAATTGCCTAGAAAGACTGAAATACAGTAATTAAAAAGAGTAAATACAATAACTAGTCGGGTTAAATTGGTGCCAGTTTCATAGATTTGGATTCTTATTTTCTTCATCTTCTCGTAAATTCTTATGCCTCTCAACGTCGGATTATCTCTGAATCTTACCACGATTTAACCCATTTTTTCCATTGTGTCTGGTCCGTATTCATTTTTCTGACTTCTTCTGTAGTCTTCCCTCGCTCCCGTCCCAATTCGTTTATTCTATCAATCCTTTTTCTTCTTGGTCTTTCCTTTTTCTCCTATGCTTAGCTTTGGCTCCTATTATTTCCTTTGTCAGGCTCTTTTGTTTCGTTCTTATTATGAGACCGGATCAATTCAATTGACTTCTTTCAATTTTGTTCAATATATCTTCTTGACTTGACATATTCCTAAAGTGTTCGCTTTTTACACTATCCATTTTAATTTTCCCTTTCATGTTTATGCTCTATTGTTCAGGACTCACTTGCGTACGTTATTGTGTGTGCCTGCTTATTATGTTTTCTTTTAAATTAGTTAACCTAATTTATTTTGTTTTGTATTTTAATTTACGCTAACCTTTTTTGATTTACTTTTTATTTCACAGGCTGATTTATGAAATGTCACAAAACATTTTGTAAGTTAGAACATAAAAGCTGAAAGAAATTCCTCGTCGGTTTATCATGAGACTACCAAAACATATGCAGATAAATATTTAGACAAATGGTGAAAGAACAATAATAGACAGTACATCAAGTACATCAAGTACCTGTATGCAGATTTAACTGCGTTTATGTGCAATAAAATGCAGAGGAAACTTTTATATCGAAACGGAGAAAAGTTGTAGCCGGATTTAAGGTATCTAAAGTTTGTGTTGCACTATTTTTGTGTAGTACTATTCCAAATTCCTGTTAATAAAAGCATCTTGCCTATCGTAGCTTGGATAACTATAGGCTTTCTCTAGAATACCATTTTTAAAGTATTTTGTATTAAATTGCACGAGTGAGGATAATTGTTAAAGGTATACACTGTAGAAAACACTACAGAACCACATCGGTGTGAAGACTATCTCGCCTGTTTATTGCTATACTTTCAGATAATATAATAATAATAAAATGATAACAAAAATAATAATAATAAAAATAATATAAATGGTGACGTACGAACGCTCCATGAAGAAGGAAGAGCTGCAAAGCGGAGAGTAAAGGACGCAGTTATCTTCGCTTTCACACTCGGTTGCTGTGCGCCAATCCATTCTGGAGTGATACGTGATGAGGTGGTGAGCAGTACGCACGCGACAACTGCATTGTGTACCCCTTGTCCTCAATTAACGTAGCTGATTATGAATGGGCTCTCAAATAACCGAGTTTTGAACGGAGGCCATCGATATTGCATTAACAAAAATTGACATTTATTTCTCTCTTTGATCTTATAGAAATCTTACAAATAATTATATACATCGACTTAACTAAAGTTTCCTTACAATCAATTAAACTAATACGTATATACACCGTATTATATTTATTTTGCTATCCTGTCAGTTTTCTAAACTCCATTGTTTGATAGGCGTTAATTCGCGCATTTCGCACTATTTTACATTTGCCTTACATTACGCCCACTTGCACAATAATTTTATTTGTTCCCATAGGGGAAAAGCAAATCACGATGAATCCGGTTTTTGACGTAATAAGGCTCATAGCTTAATTTCGTTTTTGGGACTTTTAAGGACTGCTGTGCTGGCTCAACTTGGAAAGTCCATGTTGTGAATCAGTATCCCACAGTATGTATGTTTATATTTGGTCTTAGTTTTTCTTTTTCTCATGTCACATTCCAAGGACTAACCTCAGGCATTTATTTTGCGCTAGGTTGCAAATTATCGACGCTTCGTAGGTCAGCATGGGTCTTAGTACTGCCTTAAAAATTATCAATTTCTTTTTCCTGCTGCTTTTATGGCTGATGAGGACGGGAAGCAATTTCTGGATCATGCCGAAAGTCTTGTTGTAGTTGTTTACAACATGACCATTAAATGTAAGTCGCTGCCTGGCAGTATACTTAGATACTTGGTGGTGGGTGAAACCGGAATTGGGATATTATTCATACAGATTGGTCTGCCAATGATGGTTTTAGCATCTCTACAAGTGAAAACCGTTGTAGATGATTTGGTGGGATTTATGTTGTGAGTTTCTATTTAGATAGATATTTGTCGATGTAACATTGTTTATTAGCATTAAGACGCATATACGTTATAGGTGATTCTTTTTAAATATTGGTCCTAGCTGTAGCAATTAAAACAAGCAAGATATTCTCGGAACGCGTGATGGAGTTCCAAATCCTTGCTTCGAAAGTAATGAAAATGCAGACACTGAGGGCAAGACAAATTTAAAAGGCAGTGAAACTTGGCAGGGCATTGCCGACAACCTGTTATAGCCCAACGTCCTATTTATAGGACGATTAGAATTATATTTGTCTTTAGCAACTAAATATTAGATAAAACTTTTGTTGTGTATTGTCTCCACTTGAATAAATTGTGCTATATTTTTCTGGTGTTTATCTTAAATAGCTTCAGCATAAAAGAACATTCAGCTTGGCAATTGTGCTTTGCTAATTTTTATATGATACTTTGTTTGGAAAATGTATATTTTAACACATAGTCTTGTACTTTTAAACTAATTGTTTACAATGTGCATGCTATCGTTTGCGAAAGGAAGCTTTCCTATAAATATGAAGCTAACGCATTTTTCACTTCCAATAAAAAATAATTATATCACTAAAGCCTACAGGACAGGTCAAAATTTAAACATGTTCAGTAACAAAAACAAATTTTGAGTAGTTTCTTGCTTACATTAATATTATGAAGTAATTTTAATAGATAAATTTCAATATAAGATGAGCGCTAATGGGTTCAGATACCTCCACACCATAGGTTAATCGACGGCTCAATCTGTAGCGTCTGTTTTGAGGAGGAAATAAACGTCCCAATATGCCTTTTGTGAGTTCCAGGGATTGTGCTGTGTGAGACCTAAATACTTTGGACCTCGATTTTTGCAGCAAGAAGAGACAAAGGATTCTCCCAATAGCAAAACCGTAGATTTAATCGGAGGCACCTACCCTGATAGAGTGACTAATGAACACAATAAGCCATTGAGTTTTTGTGCAGTGGAACAGAAGACAAGGACTAAGCGAAAAAGGGAGGTGAGGATGGTTAGAGTTTGTTTCTTCTCATTGTGTGTTACTCCCATACATACTGGTATATTTAATAAAAAATAGGTTGCTTATATGAACCCAAGAGAAAATATTATTTTTACGTTTTCTGTACTGGCCCTTGATCTCATATAGCATAGTTTCACAGAGGATGATATTTTATAGAAACCTATATATCGTATTACAGGAAGGTCTACATCAGTTTTATTGCAAGGTTACCTCTCCATCAGTTTTATTGCGAGGTGTTATTGGTGTATTTACTCTTTTTATGCCATTCCTGTATGTATATTCTGTACATAGATACATATGTACCAACTACATAGTATTTGAAAACTGCGTATACTGCAGGTAAAACTTTAAGGTTGACCGGGATTTGATTAGAACGTACCGACGGGTTTCCGGTTTTTCGCTCGAGAACACCTCTAATCTTTTTGCGCTCGACGTAATCGACTACCGGGTTCTCTTAACTTATTCATTCGAGGGCAAAAGCCGATACGCGAGATTTACAATTTTTCCGGCGAGACCGACCCGCTCGAAAGTGCATTACGCGCGCATCCAGCGCTGCTACCATAATTCACTTGCAGCAAATTTTCAATGGAATGTTTTATCGAGCCGACTCACCTCGCCCGGCTCTATTCTCCATATACCGTATCTAGCGCGAACAGAGATAGGCTGGGAGTTATTTTCGCCCAAAACCATGGGTGCATATATCACGCACTCGTATGTATGAGAACGGAGGAAACAAATACGATATTTCTGCGGGCCGCTTCCCATGGACGAAGTGAACAAATATCTTCATTATAAATGTACGGTGGTGGTTGTCGTCTTTCTATGCATTGAAATTCGGGCGTGAAATTTATGTAATTTTTCTTCTACTTTGGAGAGTTTTATTTGCGTTTTTCATAGTCGCAAGGTTGTTTGACAGAAATCCAATTTTTTTTTTTCGAAACTTTGGACGAAGAAGAAAATGTTTAATGCGGCGCTTGCATATGTAGAAAGTAATACTAAAACCAAAAAAGTCTTTGATATATATCGATGATGAGTTTCCTACAACCTACAGCGTCCTATACATGCCAGACCTATTTTTCACTATTATTACAAGGAACAATGTACGTTCAATTTCCGCAACGATGTTGAATATCACACTGTTACCTATGTACGGGTATTTGCATCTACTTTGCAAGGCTAAAATAGATCACTAAGGTGTTCCATCTCGCGGCAACAGCGAATACGGAGCATAAATATAGGTAAACCTGTGCCGTCGTCGCCGTACCTTTCCGTCTAAATATTAAAGTTGCGATCATAATGTATTCTGATATATGCATCAAGAGGCACATAGATACAAAACTAATGCAGTATACAGGAGGGATATAAATGTATTTCGCGTTAAGTTTAGATGTTACTTTACGACGACGTAAATAAATACCGCGACGTGATGGTGCTTTTTAGGGAAGGCGAATTTTTGCGGTAACTTTCGGCACAGTGCAACCTAGACAGGGTAACTGCAGTAACTGGGAGTTATGTGCCGCCCGGTCAAAATTGGTAGGTATAAAACTGAATATCTTTTAATTTCGCACCGATGCGGTGTTTAAATGGCGGACATTTCGGACCGCTAAATTTCCATTACATTGTTGTGTTAGCGGGCGTTTTCGGTTCGCGTTTTAATTCTATTAACGGAAAGTTTATGAACAAAACGGCGCGGCGGTCATGTTTATATGCCCGTTATATGACGGCCAGATCGTTTGAATTCTAGTCGTTCCGAGGTAATGGCTTACTCCGATTGCGATCTCATGTTCTTTTATTTAGGAAATAAACATTTTGACTGTTTAATTAAGAGTGTGGTAATTTAGAGCTTATTGTTAGTTTAACCGACCAGAGTACCTTTAACCTAATAGGTTTTAACAACTCATATTGGTAAGTACTTGTTTTATTGTTTCATATTTTTCTAAATCAAGCCTTCCTGCCCCGTAGATGTAAGGCTACAGGAGTTAAGTTAGCTCACCTTCTGGCACATTTTTCTCAATTTTGTTCAATTATTGTTGAATTCCTTTATATTTTCCCACACCCGAACATTTTTCTCGACTTCTCCTATTACCCCTGGCGTCTTTTCAGTATACTTTCTTTCTTTGTTCTTCTTCCTTGGCGGAAATTAAATTCTCTCATCTCCAAATTATGTGTTTCATTTACGGTTTGCTAATGGAATGTCGATTTCTCTCTTTTAAACTTTTTAAATAAACTTGTTTCTTTGTATTTTATTTTACTTTTAATTTATATACAGTACGTAACATATTGTTTGTAATTACTTTAATTAATTGAATATATATATGTATATACCCTTCGTGACCTATATATGAACGTATCTTTTAAATATCCTCAATCAAACAATTAATCCGGAGTTAACAGCTACATTTTCAGGACGTTAAAATAACGGTTTTGGTTAACCTTCGTCAGTGAAAATGCGAGTATAACTACATATTTGTATAAACAAGCGTTTGTTTTTAATTGGACACTATCAACAAAATAATTAACGTGTAAGGTTTCTTGGTTAGATACGAAGAAATCTAGTAAAAATGTATAGAATTAATATTTTAATGTGCAAGTGCACTTTTATGCAAACCATAGAAACACAAAAGTCCCTTATATCAAACAATCTTTTGTCGAAACCTTAATAATTCTGTTCAAGGACTATGAACAACCCAAGAGAAAACCTTAACCTAACCATTCCTTCTTATGAAATATAAATGTCATTTTGGTACATTACTATACACATTACTTAAATTCTGAACATCGGTTCTGAAATTAATAGTTTTAGCATCTTTTTGTATATGTATTTATCATTTCGTTTAATTAGCCTTTTTATAATTATTTTCCTTTTTTTTAAATTATTGTGTTTTCAAAATCAAAGCACAGACCTAAATCTCAGTGATGTTTTGTTACAACGGTCATTGCACCAAAATCGTTATTTAAAAATACTTATGATTATACAATCTTTTCTATAAATATTGTTTTGTCTGGCCGATCCATCACAGTCTTTACAGTTTGTTTCTTAAACTATATTATTATGATTTTGTTTATTTATTTTACATTTAGTGTTAGTAAGAAAAGAGAAAATTATTGTAATTTTAATACTGCATCTCTTGTCCTCGTATTGAAATTAATTCTGTTGGACAATAAAGACTATTATTATTATTATCCATATCAGCTGACTTAACCATTTTGTCTTGGATATGCTCCGTAGGTATCCCATTCATGTTGAAGTGTCCCTTTTCTCTCATTCTTATTCTTGCCTTATATTCTCCTTAGGAATTTCATTCCTTTGCTTTATCTTCGTCTGTTAATGTGTTTTTCCTAAAAATGCTGACTTTACGAAATTATACAGTTTACCTATTTTTCTTATCCTTTCATTTATTTCGCCAACTAATTTTCCATTTTATTTAATAGCCGGTACCAAAAATTTATAGGTTACAACTTGTTCACCCACCTTGAATTTCATCTGGTACAGTCAATCTTGAAGCTCAAAACTCTCCAGTTCTACCCGTCCTTTATTAGCATTAGATCAACGTATTCTTTGTACGATAATACTCCCTAAAAATTACATTATGCTGGTATTTTCCCTACCTCATCCTAGCTTCGTTGAGGTAATGATAGATTGCGCAAGATTTTTTTAAAAGACTGGTCTTCTTTTGACTTTTCCAAATTGTCCAACTGAGGAAATTCCCAGTGACTTAAATCTTAAATCTGATCTTAAATTAGGCAGAATAAAATACCTAGAAAGACAGATACAGAAGATAGTTAGGCTCAGAAAACAATGGCTGCAAGAGGATAGAGGTGGAACGTATGAATAACGATAACCAAGTAATTGTACATCTAACGCCATTGAAAACCCATCGATAATGGGAAAATAAGATGTTCCAGAAGTCTGTGTCCAGCTTGAAAATAGTGAAATAAGTGTTTCTATTTCTCTTACCACTCTCATTCTTCTTCCTTTTGTCTCCAGCTGCCCAGTTTGTGTAGATCAGGTATAGGCAACATGCGGCCCTGGAGTAAGATTTGCCCGGCCCGCTACTGAATTCTTTCGTTGCATATTAGCACGGTCCGTCTAAACTTAATTCATAATGAATCATAAGGATACTACAAAAATGTATATTTTTCAAGATTACTCGCAGCATAAAACTTCTACAAAAAGAGGTTGCCCATGCTTGGTGTAGATGGATAGACTTATAAAATGGGAACCCTATATCTTCAGTGGATATAATAAGAAAATATCTGCTACTGGAACATTAATAACACTACATGTATGGGGCAATAACTTCCTTACCATACGATGGTTTATTACCTCCAGGACAAGTGCTTCGCTAGCAACGAAAGCAGCGTCTTCAAATTGGATTCTAAGGATGAGCTCGAATGCAAGCATACCACACTGCAGTCTTTGTAGTCATTTGCAAGTAAACTGGAACCCAAATAGATTAGATGAATTCTTCGTTTTATTCTTTCTTATGTGCCCTATCCTATATAAGTTGGTTAATCGCCTCCTCTGTCCCAATTAGGCCTCTTTCAAAGTGGACGTTCCCCCTCCACCTCTTCAATGGTCTGCACCTAGGTCTTCTTCCGCAAGATTTGTCAAATTTGGCTCTTTACAACTCTATTGTCCTCTGTTCGATATACGTGATTGTTTTACATTTTTCTTCTATCTCTAGTCCAGTTAGATATTTCTTCGATATTACTCAGCCGTGGCAGATCAGAAGTTTCGAATTCTATTGTACTCATCTTTTGTGTTGTTTCACATTTATCAGGTTTTATTTCTACAGCATATGTATATGTGGAGACAGGTCTACCTATAGTATCATGTTTCCTTGTTCTGCTTTCCAACGTTAAATATTTCACGAATTCGTAGATGTGAAATGAATTAAAGGCAAGCACTTTTTTAATTTCACTTTAGACAACGCAAATTCCCAAACAGGTCCCTTAATGACTATCATCGAAATTCAATTCCCTCGTTGAGATCGTAAAGATCGGAATCCAATAAAGGTGACAAGGTAGGTACCGGCTTTGAAATCTGACACGTCACCACCGTTCCACAGTTCTGCCTAAATACATTACGAACTGGCCCGTTGTGTAAAATTAACTCTCACGGTGTCAATGCTGCTATACAGCAACAACAACAACGACAACCCCAACAACAACACGACGGGGGTACGAAGGGATTTTCGGCTCACGCGTCCCAGGACACGCTGAAGCTCCTGTTCCTGTCCGGAACATAATTGCAAATTCGAAAATAATTTCTACGCCCGTATTTCGACGAGGCGGCGGCGCCGAGGTCGAGGAAAGGCGGCGAGAGCGGAAAGGGGATTAAAGAGGGATACGCAAACGCGGACCGAACGCGTTTATTGTTTTACGATGCCCGAATGACCGTTAAGACCGTATAATAAGTTATATTTACAAATGGTCCGATTTAAATTTACATTGAGCAAACAAAGTTAACAAGGCGTATAAGAAATTTTTGCATAATTTCGCCTTTTCCTTTATTGCCTCGTATAAAATGGTTTTGAATATATATTAGAAGCCGAAATTCTAACGGACAAGGAAAATTCTGTTTGATATTCGTATATATTCATGTGTATTCGAAGGATATACGATCACGATATGGGTTTCAAACGTTTGTTTTATCGAATGAATGAGGTAAAGGCATTCGAGCGAAGCATGTTTGTTGTTAATTGTGCGTTTTGGCTGTCAAAATATTTGAAACATCGTAAGTTTGGAAAACGAATGATATATAACAAAGCAAAGAAGACAACATCGCTCGCAAAATTACTTCTGACGATGTTGATAGAATGACCTCATTATATAAATGATGTGTTTCATTCATAGGGCTGGGCTGATTATTACCTCAACCAAACTACTTCGTCTTCTTGATTATAAGGCTAGGCATAAAGATGTAGAAGTTGTGTTAGTTTATTTTCTTGCATATTTTTCTCCGTTTAATTCTATCATTGACAAGTTCCTTTCTATTTTCTACTCCAGTCCTTGTTTTTACATCTCCGTTTATTCCATCATTCCATGTCTTTCTTGGTCTTTGTGTTCTTACATTGCCCTTTCTTTCATTAACTTTTTTGTGAGCCTATTCGCTTTCGCTCAGCATGCAATGGCCCATCTATCTCAGCTGATGCTCAACGATTTTACCTTGAGCTGGTTCCATATTTAATTCCTGCCGAAATGCCTCATTTCTTATTCTATCCTTTCTGATTTTGCCCTAGTAATATTATTTCTTTTGAATTTATTCTTATTACATTATCTGTTACAAATAGGAATAAGGAGGCTGTGATTAAAATAATCTATAAAAGAAATAAAATTATCCTTACCACACCTTTCGGAAATAATTCAAGATACATTGGTTCGGCAACTAAGTTGCCATCCTCAATGTAAAACTGGGAGAATTAAGTATCACCACTGATATTGGACTAATGCCTGAAACCACCATCACGCAACGAGCGCTGCACAATGAACAGCAAACACTGAACACCTGCGCGAAACTCACCAAGACACTGTTGAAACTTGAAAAGGCGTGTGAAATATAAGATAACAAAGCCTGTTGGCAGAACTGCTGTTTTGTTTTTAAATGTAGAGGCAGAACTCTATAGTCATATTTTGAAACTTGACGAGTTGAAGCTTTTAAACATACTACAACAAACTACTACAGAAGTTCAGAACTGGCTTCGCTCTAATCCTGGCCAGCTGTTATTGCTAATGTTAAATGGTTTCAAATCTAGTGGGATATGATGCTCTGACAAGAACGTATACCCGCATTTAGGGTACACTGCAGCAAGAAATCTTTTAAGAGATCTTCAAACCCCACCTGAAAATTGTGGTTGTAAAGCTGAAAGTACTAAAGAAGTTGAAGTTGGGACAACGAATAAATCTTTGAGAACTGCACCTACAACCTTCAACATAGTTGGGAAGGCGTGAGGGGGAAGAGGGGGGAGCACGGTTTCGAGTAGCCCTACCTCTTCTAAAAGCGGTTGAAAGCTTATCATTTGAGATATATTTCAATTCATCATTCCTTCATATAGCAAATTTTGTCAAACGAAACGGGGGAAGAAGGGATGCAATTGTTTTAACTACAGCAGCTTATACAAAGCGGAACTCCTCGCGAAAAAGAAAGGACAAATGCCAAGGAAAGAGAGAGCCACCATCGACAAAGCTTAAAGGGTTTTAAAGTTTCTAATAAAACAACCTTCGCCCGAAGGTGCATTTGCAACAAAAAAGAAAAGCTGCTAAAGGTGACTGCAAGAAAAATATCTTAAAAGTACGGTTCAGTGTTTACGTAACAAGCAATGAATCCATGAAATATGGGCAAGATTAAAAAAGGAAAATACATTTCTTCTTATTCTTGTTGTTTATAATGATATTTTCTTTAAAAGTAAATTTATTCAGTTTGATATAAAATAGGACTAGGAGCGTTTCAAGAAGGGATTTTAGAATTGATGGTAATTTACCAAAGAAAGAACTGTTATTCAAGATGAAAGAATTACATCGCTTTTCGAACAAATTCCGTTACTCCATGGCAAATATTTCTTTTTTGTGTTACTCGCCAGAAACTCAAAATATCCAAATTAGTACAATTTAGGCAACCCTCCTCTATTTCTCTAGTTTTATTTACTAAGATGTCACTGACCTGTCATATGATGAGGTACTCAAGACTTAATTTTCAACATCGATTTAACTATTGAGTCGAAATCGAAGAACTTCGCGATTATTACTTTTCTAAGCTGTTTAGTTGTTGAAGGTTAATGAATGATCAGATGCTGTAGAAAAATCCCAGTAGTCATTCGAGTACGTGCTCCTATTTTATTTTCACCGTCAACTGTCTTCTGATATCCCCTAAAATCATTAATAGTAATAGAATTAACAATTCTTTCTTATTGTGATGTTATGATTAATTACTGCGTTTCCTCTTTAAAGTCTCGTTTGTCGAAGATATATAGGGGAATTCGATTCTGGAAAGTTAATATTATTGTTTTGTGAATTTGGAAGTTACGGCATTTGATTGCCTGGAAATCTCCTTTGTAAGTAAAAAGCTGGACTCGTTGGGCATTAGGGGTTTGGTACTAGACTGGGTTCAGTCATTTTTGACCGATCGCTCAATAAGGGTGGAGGTGTCTGGTAGCTCATTGAGGCCTCAGGGAGTAGACATTGGAGTGCCACACGGTTCAATCCTGTGGCCCTTGATTTTTCTTTCATTTATAAATGATCTACCTCTCTTTATTCATGGTGGTCATCTGACTATGTATGCCGAGGATACGTCCATTGCGGTCTCCGCAGATAATAACCATGACTTGGACACCAATATAAATAGCATTCGAGCCCAATGGAGCCCCTGGATAAGACGGTGGTGGTTCAGTTTACCCAGCGGAAGCCAGTTATGACAAGTAGTAATTTGCCTCTTTTTGAAATCGACTAAACTCTTGGGTTTAGTAGTGGACGCAAAACTTACCTTTGAGAAACACATCGATTGCGTATGTAAGAAACTTAATAAAGTTAACTTTGCCGCTTTGCGGCTGAAAACGTGTCTAGACAGTGCGGCTCTGCTGAATGTGTAGTACGCTATGGCGTACTCTACGATTGCCTACAATGTGCTAATTTGGGGTCGTGAATTGGACCATAACCGTGTATTGGTGGCCCAAAAGGGGTTGTTGCGCTTGATATATGACTGTGGACCTGGTGAGTCGTGCAGACCACTTTTTGTTGACAACAGAATATTGACTTTTCCATCAATTTATATATACAAGGCTGCCTTATATGTCAAAAAGAATATTAAAAACTTTGAAACACCGTCACATAAATATTATACTCGTCACACAAATTTATTATATTTTGCCAAGCATAATAGAGCCTTATACGAAAAGTCACCAATTTATTCCTGCACTAAGATATTTAATAATTTGCCAAATGAACTTAAAAAATAGAAAATATCAAGAAATTTAAAATTGGATTAAAAAAATGCCTACTGGCCAAGTGCCTTTCGATGAGTATCTAGACGAAAGGTTTTTAAACTGACATTGTTCCTTTTGTATTATCTTGTTAATTTATATTGTAATATATTGTTCTTCCTTTAAATGACGTAACCCATGCCAAATTTTAGCCGATGGGCTCAAATAAATTATTATTATTATTATTATTATTATTATTATACGCTTCCCCAATTTTACTGTTCGAGCAACCGGCGTTATGCGTTTACTTTTCCCTCTATTGGAGGTGAGTTTTCTTCCTTTTGTTAGTATCGATGCCATTGTTTTCTCTTTCACGTTGTTGTAGGGTACTAGTATAGAACTAGTAGAGTACGAGTTGAGCTAAGATTATTTAAGAACATCCTAGAATTAACGGAAAAGTTGGAAACTCGGCTGATTTCCCGTCGTTTTTAGACCGAGTGCGAGAAAATCCACCACCTTTGACAACTTCCGCCCCGGTATCGATTACCAGACCTTTATTTATATTTTTGTCTCGTTGCGTTTTCGGAAAAATTCACTAGAATCTTTTAGTTAATTTAGAGTTAGTAAATCGGCGATCAGTGTTCAAGTAAAAAGAGGTTTCCTTACTTTTGAAACATTCAATTCTTTTTAGTATTTTAAGAGGGGTAAGCAGATTGGTTTTCGTGCAAAAAGGGTTTCCCTTACTCTTGCTTATTTAATAATATATTTATTGAAAGAAACAATCAATTCTTTTATTAGTTTAAAGGGGAATTAGAGTTACTTGTCACTTGCATAGATTCTTGTTTGAATTACGTTCTGCTAAAGCTGTAAGGTGACTGTAAAGCCGTTGGAATTCCAACGGTTATCGATAGTGTTGTAAGCATAACATAAGAAGCTAACTTAATTGAATTTAAATTAATCGATACACCTCACATAACAAATAAAGTGCTGTTCAACGTCATTTTCTCGCCTCAAGTTATTTGTTATTTCATTTATGTTATTTATAAATAGAGTTTTCAAATAATTTTACCGGTCGCTTCACGACTGACTAAAAGATCCAGAACATAGACGATTCGGATAACCTCGATTCACCTACTAGCTAAAAGCTGGAAGGTCTCTCTAACTCCAGACACTTAGATGTGATCCAGTTCTATTATTGAAGATTGGCGACTTCTTACTAAATTCTCAAACTTGAGCCTAGGCCGTTTTCATTGGGCTAGCACGGCCTGGATCTCTATCTTTATCACCATCTAAGTGGGTAATTTCCGATTTTTTCTTTTACCAACAATTTTTGAAGCCAGTAACAAGAAGTTAAAAAGTACTAGTAACAGTACCCCTCCAATATCAGCTGATCCTTAAATTACTAATTTTACCGTTAAATGAAGAGTGTATATCTCCAGATTTAGGGAAAATTCGGCTAAAATGGTAACGATAAACACGACTCAATGGTTACGGATCTACTGTTTAGCTGAGTGTAAATGCGCTCGCCAATACAAGACCTTGTATGTGCATATGAGCACATGGCTGTCGATCGATAGTTCTTTGACTTGTTGGTCAAAAGGTGATCGATACACTCTTTAACTTTGAAATAAGATTCTATAGCATTTTGACTTCCAACTAAACAGTCGATCCATTAAAAATTATATGAATGCGTCTCTGCTTCAGATTCACAAATTCCTCCAAAATCTAATGTTCGAAAAACTTGTAAAAAATGGTTGGACTCTCTACCGGTCAGAATGGAATACGCGGACGTAAACTGCAATAAGTTCTTGTATCCCACCCGCGTTTATAATTCACCGATTTAATGTAATACCAATTTCATCTCCGACCATCTAGGGAGTATTACGTTTGACCACTGCGGTAAATGTGGTCAGAAAGGAGAAAAGAAATCGTCCGGTCCGTAGAGACGTCCAGGTCGATACGATAAAGCCATCGCCGGCGGCTGTTATAAAATAAATGCGGGGATTAGTGGCCTGCAGAACTGTGGGATAGCGGAAGATTCAGCGGTTTCCTATTGCCGGTCCTTTTTAATTCCTTTTTCCGAAACTCGAATAATCTCAGCGCGCCATTATAGATGAGATTCGGCGAATGGGCGTTTACCAGTTGTTGAAAAGCGTTTTTCCCTTTAAAGGTTTGCGTCGTCCGTTCTCTTGGTCCCCGACCGTCGCTCAGTTCCTCGATTGAAAAGCGCCGCTGTATTGTTTTAAGAAATTAAAAGGGGATTGTACGAGATTTATTTTTACAGCGAACGCTTAATTACATTAAAATATTTTCGTAGAACGGAGGACTAAATCAAGTATTCTTGCTATATGTACTTATTCCGAACGAATAAGCTGAAAGGGACAAATAAATTAATTCGAGTGCTTTGTGCAGCGTTTCTTTGTAAAAGAGCAAATTAGAAATGGCGATTCTTTTTGTTTGCAACCTTCTTCTTATTTCGATGAATAAATGCTTTAAGCGCCAACAAACGAGGAAATTGTGGTGGTGATGGTTCTAGCTAATTCCAGTTTGGATTACGTAAATTTGGTTTACTATACACTTTGGAGATGCATTAATCCTCGATTTGTAAAGAATGTTCAAGTCGTATCCTACATTTATTTCGGAAATTAGAAGGAATTAGTCAATATTTATTTCCTTTTTCCACTTCTTACTGAAAATATATAGATACCCCGCTGAGACCTAGAAATATTTATCTAAATACATTTTCAGATATTCTGATCCCATCACTAACATGTGGATTAAAATATTCAGAAATAATACAAAAAGTAACAATGAAACTCAATCACTAAGTTGAACTACAGGGCCAGTATTCTATTTTGCCTCAGATACGTACATACATACATACATACACGTACATATACGTGAATATCCGTAGAATAATAAGCATGACAAAATCCGGGCGTTAGTCGAAGTAGATTTATCGAACCATTTCGAGGTAGATGTTTGCTGCTTTGAATAATACCGTACCTAAACCTCCGTAGACAACCTTAGATATATGCACTTGTATATAGCCTGTGGACAGACATCGGGAAGTGAATTCGACGACATTAAATTACACGTCACTACCATTCTTCTTCCTTAGATCCCGTTAGCTTTGTAAGTGCGCATACAATTCTACTACCTCTTTGAGTTAACCATCGAAATCGCTGCGTATCTGTCTTTCTTAGTCTAATGAGCCGATTTCAAATGTTGGCTGCAGAGTAGAGCAGAAAAAAGGGAGGATGAGATTACGTAAAGTAAATTCTAACTCCGCTTATATTTATTTTCCTCCTCTTTGAGAAGTCTGAACACGGTTCGTTTGTTTTTTATTCAATTTGTGCAGGAAGTAGAAAGGGTTTGTAGAATATAGGTATATGAAGAAGAAAAACAAGTAATACTTGAGCGCTTTTCATGCATAATTATTATAGAACAATTCCAGTTGCCAGTACCATTTAGAGCAATTGAAATAATAATAATAATAATAATAATACAACAGATAATAATAATCCCTATTTGCTTCTTTCCTGGTTCTCATACAGATAGTCAGTAGAGCACACTTTTTCTTGATAGGATATGGGATCCTTTTATGTGGCGATGCGATGTACATGTTTGTCTTGTTCATGTTAATTTGCAGTATATTGTAGGATAGTAATACTCGAATGGTTAATTACCATTAGAAAATTCATCATTTATTACAATTCAATATATCAAAATTGACAGTTAATGTTGGGGTTATGGTCTTCAATTATCATACGGTTTATTTTGGGGTTCTATTTATACCTTTTCGACACCACGCCCACCACCTTTTGAGTATTTTATTACCCTACGGGTGTTAGCTTCTTATTTTAACTCCAGCCAGAGACGTTTAATGAGAGAAGCAAATGTCACTAGAAATAAACTTATTAATTATTGTAAAAACCATATATTAATGGACACAAAGCATTTTTAACATTGAGATACATACATACAACATTTCACATTACAAGAATTCCCAAAAAATTACTGGAAATAACCAAGGATACATGGACATTCAATACAGGTTTCTATAACAGCGATATACCTCGATGGAGTGGAGTCAAGGTGAATTAAAGTTTTCGTTTCGTTGACAACTTAAAAATAAAGCAGTGTAGTCCTGGTTTCCAAAAGAAATAAGAAGTTTGGTTGGTTAACGACGAAGAAAATTGACAAGATAGATAAGTCAACAAATAAGTCAATAAATATATTTGGAATAAAAGGGTTTTAAGAAGAAGTACCAGTGAATAAAAGAACCTCACCATACCGGAAAAGAATCTAAGAAGGGAAAGAATCCATAGAAATTAAAGGTACATCGAGAATGGAAGTTAAGAGAGGAGATATAGGAAGAACTATCATCGAAAAAGAATTACACTCTCACACACACACAACACTAGGTAATTATCTTGATTTTATGTTAAATATTTCTCAAAATTTATTAATATAATTTGTTATAATTTATTCTTTTTACATAATTAATTAAGAGCTAGGCCGGTGCAATTTTGTTTAAGAAATTTAAGTAAATTCTCAGTACAATATTATAGTGTCCGCACAATTGATATCTAGAACGATCTTCTTACTTGTTAATCGCACTATTTAGAATCCTATGAGTTGAGATAACTAGGGTAAGAATAATAGTAATAACACCAAACAACGTTAACGTTTTGCAATTTGCTTCTAGACAAACAGTGCTAAATAAATTTGGTCGCAATCATGTCCTGAAAGTATTTAACATTCCCATATCAGGTTCTCAGATATTCCAAACGTACATAGAACTTGGTTCTTAGGGTAGGACTGATAGTCTTAAACCCTTTTATCTCCTTAGAAAAACTGCTGGAATCGCACAGTTTTGGGATTTAAGAGTAAAGGTTTGGAGTAAAAACATCCCTCAAGATCTATAAAAAACAGTAATTCTTTTTTTGAGTGGGTGATGGTTGTTTCGAAACCTGGGCGTTACCTCAACCGATACTGAAATAATCTGGTGGGTGGCGGATCTTCATTTAATTTGGGTTTTGAGAACTGACGACCATTTGAACACGGGTTCTTTTCCTTTCCGATATTTTCTCAGATGTTCTCGCAGGATCGAAATGTTTATATTTCGATGAATCTGTGCATTTCTTACATAACAAGGGCGTCCATTAAAATACGAAGAGTTCTGTTCTCTAGGGCCTTCAGTCTTTTCATGCGCGTCGAGGATGCTGTGGATCCGGCCATAGCGCCGTGAATCAGCAGCAACCGGAGCGTCAACGTATAGAAACAACTTGCTTCTTGGGCGAAGGAAACTGCTTCTCCCTAAGAGGGGAGAATAACATTTCGCGTGCAGTAAAAAGTTGGTATCGAATCTTTTCAATTTGCTTCCTCCAGGATACTCCAAGGTACTTAACAAAACCACTACGACGTCCTCACAGGGAGACTTCCTTCTTCCAATAAATCTAGATGCATTTGCTTTCAGTCTTCATCGAGGTGTCCAGATCAGGGAACCGTCACTAGCACGCTTGAGGCGCTTACTGATTAATTTTTCGCATTTTCAGACCTTGTATATGTGTTATCTGCGCAGAATGTATCCGGTAATTGTCCCAAAACAATGTAAAGGAACTTTAGAACTTCTCTCTTCTGTCTTACTAGAAGAAGGACTCGCAGACAGAACAGCATAATAATGTCGGTAGCAAACTATTTCAAATTACTTTCAGGAAAGCAGAGTTCGCTAGAAAAAAATTGTGATATATTGTGCGGTAGAACAAACTAGAAGACAATCCATATTATTAGAAGAAAATGCACAAGTAGAATTAATTCGAAAAATAAATCTAACAATAAGTTTTCAAACTACTATCTTGTAGCAGATGTAATTGTATGCATGAGCGATGGAAATGTGTACCCAAAAAGTCGTTCTTATCATGATGCATGAAAATTCTATTTTGGTATTAAGTTGGGAGATCAAGTTTAACCATATTGCATATTCAAAATGTTTACGTAAACTGCCAGGCCGGTTAAAAATTTTTGCATATCTCATGCCAAACAAACCGAAGACAGCAAAAGCAGCTATTGTGGTAAGTTTACATGTCGAGCGTTTTGACCAGAATGAAGTATCTTATCTTCTGTGATCAGCCACTTAAAGATTTCCAACGACCCTTCGGCATTGCTTGTATCAAAACTAGAAGACAAGAACGTGCTTCACTCGAAAAGAAATATGCTAATTAGCTAAGAAGTGAAATTGATTTTTTTACCAAGAACAACATATTATGCAAAGGCATCAAGAGCGATCTGAAAGAAATCAATCTATCAGGATATAATCCCAGTGGATGATGTTTCTTAATCGATAGCTCAAAACGCTATTCTTTTAAATACTCACAACAAGCATGGTTTAATTTCAATCGCCTAATCCATCGCAATAAAGGCAGAGTGCACAACCATCACTTTTGTCTTGAAAATAATAAATTACAAACAACGTCAATAGTGGATTTGTGCAACCAGCAACCAGCTTCAAGTGGCTGAAACTGGTAAGTTTTTGCACTGCACGAAGTATTCTTGCGCTTTATACATTCGGCACAGAACAGGCAACCATAAACGCTAGGCAAGAGAAAAATTGTCTCTGAAAGATGATGCCATAACTAGAGGACTCAATTTTCCTTATTTAGGCATTACTTTGAGTTGTTGGTGTTGGTACCTGGTTAGTACGCCGAGATTGCTATTGCTGGAATTGGCGATGTTCTTTCTCACTAGTACTGAATTGTAATGTTGAATTTTTTGTACTTTCGAACTTTTCCTTTCAATTTTAATTGAAATAAATAGAGCATTGGTCAAAGTAGTTGCAGACATCGAGATGTTCGGAATTATCTCATCATAACTAAGTACGATTTAAATTGGCTAAAAGTAAATCAAATTTCTAGAGAAACAATAATGAAATTGATAGATCTTGTCTGATCTGAGACCCATAAATTCCCACCGCGTTTTTCCGATGACCTGCCACTTATCTGTTTACTTATAATCTATTTAATGGAGTATTTATCGGATTCGTTGCACCATCCCTTCCCCTCGTCTAACTGTGCAGAAATTTCGTACTTTCAGAAGCGGTGAACTAGACAAGTTGTACATTTCGTAGAAATGAAGGTGGACGATGGTAATACTTAGTGGCTACTACCACCACCTTGAATTGCTAATTTAAATTTCTATTGTACAATACTTACAAGGGAACCCGCAAACTATACATACTGAAAGAGTATCTTGGTATAAGAACAACGTCATTTCCTGTTTCTGCGAAATTCCCCGATTTCGGAGTACAGCCTCTTCCAAAGATTTGAATGGTTTTTTAATTTTTGTAAATATCTCGGAAACTGTAACAGATTTCCTCTTTTTTGTAGAATATAATAATAATAAATATGTATGTTACATAGTCCCAAGGATGACGATAATAACGGAGGACCAGGTACCCCATACCCCCTCCTTTTTTAAAAAATTTATCTTTATTTTTCAGTAATCAAATGTTCACCGGACTTGTCTTTTTAACCTTCTCTAGGTGAAGTAAGTAACGTGACGTCTTGATATATGTTGGGTGGAGAACTAAAATGGACGGGAGTAAATTGGTTCGTCTCTCCAAAGCAGATTGGCTGTTAGCATCATGTCTGAGGAAGCGATTGTCTGTTGAGCAACGAATTATTATTAAATTTTTGTCGAGGAGGGCATAAAATCTGCCAAAATTTTGCGTCGATTAACTGCACAGTTAGCTGAGAAAACGCTTTCAAGGACCCAAGTCTACGACTAACACAAAAAAATGTCTGATGGCCGAGAGTCAGTGCAAAATGAGATCCATGCACGCCGATCGCGCACAAGCACCACTATGACGAATATTCTTGCAATCCGCGAGATGATTGAAGGAACCACCGCCTTACAATATGGGAAGTTGCTCCAAATGTGGTAATATCGCATGGCAGTGCCCAATCAATCGTTTCAGATGATTTTGGTTACCAACAGAAGTCGGCAAGACGGGTTCCCCACCTCTTAACGGAAGATCAGAAAGCAAACCGTTTCTCCGTGTGTGAAAGACTTATGGCTCGACTTCGAACAGTGAGGGATGATTTCTTGAGACATATTTTCATCTGTTATGAGACGTGGGTGCATCATTACACCCCAGATTCTAAGCAGGCAAGCATGAAGTGGCGAAAACCTGAAGAAGCAGCACCGCCGAAAGCCAAGACTCGCCTGTATTGCAACGATCTTTAAGGATTGTAGAGGCATATTTCTCGTTGATTTTTTTCATGAAGGATGTACAGTTAATGCTGCGTACTACTGCCAACTACTTGTTGAAGTGAAACTGGGCGATCGACGAAAAAGGCGAGACATGCCTTATCGAAGTGCGATGCTGCTCCATGACAACGCTCAGCCAACACGCAGCTGTATTAACACAAGAAAAATTGGACAAAATTCATTGGAAAACACTGGAACATCCGTCCTACAGTCCCGATCTGTCGCCGTGTGACTACCCCATGTTTGGACAATTCAAAGAACAACTGAGAGGTCATCACTTTGACGACGATGAAGATGTAGAAACGTTCGTGCGCGGTTGGTTGCAGGCGCGACCAGATTCATTCTTTGATGACGGAATCAAGAAACTTCCGATTCGGTGGAAAAAATGTGTGAATAAAAGAGGAGATTATATAGAAAAATAAGGTGTATTTAAAATTTTATTTACTGTAGCAATAAATGTTCTAAAACAAAAGTCCGCCTCGTATATTACATAGTCTCAAGGATTTGGGAAAAATAAAAATAAAGAGATTTAAAAATGGGGGTATGAGGTACCCGATCTTCCGTTATTAACTTTTTCCCAAAATAATTCAGGGACTATGCAATATACTTCAAATTATATTCTACAAAGAAGAAGAAATCTGTTATAGTTTCAGAGATATTTACAAAAATTTGAAAATCATTCAAATCTTTGACGGGAACTGCACCCCGAAATCAACAGATTCTACAGAAAGAAAAAATGAGGTTGTTCTTATACCAAAGTACTCTTCCAGTCTGTGTAGGTTAGAAACGTGTGGTTGCCGGTATTCCCTTGTTAGCAAAGCCTTCACTTCTTAGACAAATTTTAATCGTTGTTGAAACTGTTTTGTCCCGCGAACAATAAAACTTCTTTGAGCACGATACCATAATGTTATCAAATCCAATCCAACAATAGATGACTAAAGTAAATTATTTTATATATAAACATTATTTCTCTCAAAAATTGATTCTTCATTCACATAGCAATTGGATTTCAATTCGATACGGCGAATTTTCGTTCCGAGAAATTGTTAGCATTGGTGCTAATCGCGCTTAATTAGTATAAGGAACCCTCTAAGATACTTCCGTTGTACTACAATTAACTCCCAATCGACTAGAACTCCAACATCAACACCAGCATAGCTACCGAAAGAAATTGCTTTCGTAGCATAATCATCACTACCTGAAAATACCTTCTCAAATCCTCTATCTCATGGGATCGTGGAGAAAATGCAGACGTCAGTGGAAATAATCCCCAGAAGCTAACACTCAAAAGAAACAAAACTATCGAATAAAATTCCGAACGACAAACCATTTTCATATTATTTGTTCACTGAGAAACCCAGAAAGGTGTAATCTTCAAACATCGCAACATTAGCGAATCGCGTTGATAATGCTTTCTCAATATATCCGCCCACCTACCTTCGACGCGACCGCCGTATTGCCGATAGGAACTCCATAGATTTTCACCGACGCCGTCGAAGAATAAACTGGAAAAACAAAGAAAGCGAACGGATCATTAGCTACGAGCAAACGAGCCGTAGATAACATCTTTTAAATAATGGCTTACCTCGACGATGGGGTCGCGGTAACGCCGAGGGAGACGTCGCAAAAGGACGAGAGAAGACGAAAGAGCTCTTCTTGTGTATGTGTGTGTGTGTGTAAGAACTCTTCTGGCCATAAGAACAATAAAGAGGAAATGATGCCCAAAAAGAACATAACATTAAATTGACACAGAATATGAGAAAGAAAGATAGAGAAGCGTAAGCAGAGAGGAGAGAAATTATCCTTCTCGGAGAGAGAAAAAGGGAAGTTCAAGTGGAAGGTGGGTTTGAGTAGAACGCGCTCTGCGGTAATGATTGATGCCGCGCACGATGTATGAACTGACAGACCTCTTTATGACTTTAGTGAACAGAATGTGCAAGGGGGACCCGAGGCAGACGAAAGTGGAAGGGATGAGGAAAAGTGTGGAAAAATTTACGAGGCCGATGGGGGACATTTTAAAGACAAAGGAAAGACGATGAAGAGGAAAATCTTGCCGAGGTTGTAAAAGCTTATAATTTCATTTTTCGCTTTATGCTCTTTCTCGGCACCTATATCATTACTACTTTGGAAAGTTATGAATTTTTGATGGTGTATTGACACCATAAAATTTAGATAAAAACTTCTATGTTTCATAATAGTTCTTTTGTAGTTTTTGTTAATGAATTACTAAAATTATTCTTGGTGTAAATGGAATTTTTAAACTTGATCTGACAAAAGCGCGATAATAAGCTTATTCTACAATAGGTCCCCGTACTAAAATGTAACTAAATGAACTTAGAAGATGATTATTTTTTAATGCACAAAGTTAGGTGGGTCGTGTAGTTTTAAAGATTATCCTGATGAAAATTGGAAAATTAGGGAGATTCAAGTCCTGATTCTGATTTCGAAGCAAGTTTACGTGCGTCTGTTTTACTTTGTTTTTCTTCTTTTGGAGTGGAATGAACTTCTTCTGATTTTAGTGGAATTATTTCTAACGCTGAAACTTATCGAAGATCAAGTGATTTAATATTAATTTCATATCTTTTCCCAATCTGACATCGCCCTTAAAAAAAAACAAGTGAAATGTAACTTTGAAGAGAAATAGGTAGCAACATTTCGAGGACTGGACCATTTCGGCCAAAATATTTTCAAGATCAAGAAATTTTGAGAAACACCCAGCAATCTCATTTTTATCGCATATTTTTCTTCATGTTGCAATTACCATTGTGTAAAACTCAGAAACCTACACCGACCGACAGTTAAGGCACCACCAAACGAAAATTTACTGTGTATCTACATATTTCGAAACTTAAAGCGCCATCCTCATTAAGTGATTCACATAGTGACTTAACGGATTGGTATAAATGTAGGTAGGCTAACAACTGCTGTACTATCTAATACACCAAAAATTGTTGAGTTCGTTCTGCAGTGTCATCTTGTCTTTACTCAAGATTTACATTTCTGAGTGCCAACAATAACTAATTTACTGAATTTATATCCAAATATATATATCCAAGCTACTGATCAGCCGGTGCAAGTTTATGCAACATATACTATCCTTTCTAAGATTTTTACGACTTACATAAACTTCTTTATGAGGAAATTACTTGCTTTTGAATTTTGCTATCAACTTGCTCTTTTGATGAAATTGTATCTGGAGCACAGAGAGTATCTTGTGTAAGATAATAGATTTAGATCCCCTAAACGATCTACACAAATAAGATACAATTTTTGCTCTATAGAATATAGAAACAAATTTGATCAAGCGAAAGTACGAAAAGTGACAGGCAGTCTCCGTTAGTTTTAGAAATGGCTTCCACGCCGTAAAGAAGACCAATATTCATTTCGAAGTATTCGTCTGAGAATATGGAGTATGACTGCGAAGGATTCCTGGTAAGCTCAAACTTACGGCAAAATATCCCCCAAGGGGAATGATCAGGAAAAGTAGTAATGTAAAAAATGATATTAGTAGGAATACCCAAGAACCTAAACTAGAGCCATTGCAAATGTATTAAACAGCTACGAAGATAAGACTACGGCTCCGAGAAGGAACGAAGTTTAATCCCAACTAGAAGATGAAAGGAGGGACTCAGTCTCTTCCAACCTTTTCAATTTAATATTACAAGGAATGGTACGCGGAGCTTCAATTACGTAGGGGTATTGATAGAAGGAACAGAAAAAGTAGCCCACAATATAATAATGAAGAGACAACAAGAACTAACAAGCAAGGTCAGTAAGAAAACAATAATCGAGATCTACAACACCACTCAAAATTCACCAAAAAAGTTATTCATTACCAAATCAGCAACGTACTTCGCCTCTTTTTCGAATAAGTATGTACGATGCCTTCTGTTACCACCATGTTAACTTCAGCCCAAACTGCAGCTTACCCTCAATTTTGTCTGATTATAAAAGACACACCATCACAAAATTTTGAGTGGATTCAGTGATGGTAAATTCCTATCCTCTATTTAGTGATATCCTAGGTGTCGAACATTTAGGTGGAGAAATCTTTAGATGCTGCTTCTCGGACACCTTCTATGACTCTTAGCTGATTTTTACTGAAGACGATAAAGGTTCCCAATCTCTTTCTGCAGCTTACCCAGTGCTTTTGCCTGTTCCGCTCTTCTTCCCTCCTCACCATCTCACAAAGGACTTACTCACTTTACCCACAAAAAGCTCGTATCTTACGAATGTTGATCATGGCCCCTGCTCTACTAACTTGGTATAAGTATATTACAAAAACGTCAGTAAGACCAAAGATCACATTTGCTAGGGAGACAGCAAGAAGGGTCAAGAAGGAAGGAAAACGTTTTAAAGACTAGAAATGAAAATAATGACAAGAATGTTGTTACCAGATATAACGCTGAACGAAAAACGCAGAAAAACAGGAAACAAAGGAATAGCGAAAGAAAACAATCCTACGCCGTTGAGTTCGCCTCGTCAAGACGCGTCGATTGATGTAGGATTGAACGTTCTAAGTCCCATATTAGCGAAAAAGGGGTATGCAATTTTAGCGTTTTTAAGCTATTTTTTGCGGTTTTTTGCATCTTCTTGGCAACCGTTTGAAATAATCCAAACAAATCATATACCGTTGAAATTAGCGCGCCAAGACGCGTCGATTGGTGTATGATTGAACGCGATCGAACGAAATTGAAATTTAAACGTCCGTATCTCCGTAACGGTTGGAGTTACAGCGTTTAAAATACAATATTTGGATTCAACGGGTCAAAATCTATCGGATAGGCTTATTTTGAACGCGATTGGACGCAAAAACTATTTTTATCGAAGTGAATTTCCATCTCAAAGTATAGAAACTTTTTCAGTTTTTCGAGATAGCATACTTCCGATAGCGATAGTTCAAACTCGGCACGCTTATAGTACTCGACGAGACGATTAAAATGAAACAAAACGGAGGTCGCTAACTCTTACCGTTCCGAAGGTATGCTACTTTGAAGATTGAAAAAATCTCTTACCTAGAATTACTATAATTTCGTTTTCGTGCGAAAACTATTATAGATAGCGCGTTCGTTCTTATTCCATTCGATTCCTAGTCAAAATCTGCATCTAGGAAGGTCTACTCGATCAGGATTGAACCATGAATAAAGCGGTGACAGCGATTTGAAATTTGGCTCTTAACGAAAATTTCGATTTTGAACGGAATATTGGTCATTCGACGAATTAAGAAGCGAAAACGTACTAAGAGATAGATAAAAGCTTTACGGCTGGCATGGTTCACAGCAAGTCATATCAATCACATAATGAGAAGGAAACTAATACAAATGATAGCCAACTGGACTCCGCTATAATAAAGAGACGAGGATAATCCAAGAAAGGAATGGTGTAATGATGTGATGGTGATTTGAAGGCAATGAATGGTAAGCGAAATGCAGAAACAAGAAAATCTGGAAGGAAATAACCAAAACGCTCAGAACAAAAGAAAAAGAAAGGGGACTACCTCTTCCAGAAGATAAAATCTGCTTGACCACGAGCTAAAATTTCGAAACATTGAAATACGAAGATGATTGTGTTACACTCTATCCTATTAAATGTAACCTTTTTTTACTTAACTTATATGAATATATATATATAAGATAACTCTCTTCTATGACAGCCATGAATATTTATTAGTACTATATGTTCTACAAAAATTGAGTGGACAGCAAGACATTGTGTGCTTATCCAATTCTTAACGAAACTGCTGTTCCAGCCCAAATGTCATCCTCAAACCTAGTGAACGAATACGTTAAATATCTTAGAAATAAAATCGTTTCTACTAAAACATTTTTCAGTGTCTTCCATTAAAGCGCTGTAGTGATAATACAAAACAGTAATTGCTAAAAATATATTTTTGAAAAAGCCTATTATATATATAAAACACTATTTTATTGCGCCCCCTTATAAATATTGCTGTAAATCGATATGAAATTTATGCGAAATAATTTCACTACCTATATAAACAGCCCTCTTACCATCTGCTTTTGGGAGTTATCTATTAGAGCACTAACCAGAGATTTTATTATCCGAAGTAGGTACGCCACTTTAAAATTTTAGAATTTATACCAGTTTTACAGCACCACATAAAACTTTTAGTTTTTACGGTAAAATTTGAGAGGAAAATATATAAGATAATCCATAAAACAAAGTGCGCTGAAGATTAGAAAACAGTCGTAAAACGGACGGTATCCCGCTGAAATCAGCACATAGAGAAAGGAAAGAAAACTGCCCGCGTTCCTCGACAGTATCGCGCTGATAATGGCATTCGTTTTAACCGGAACTGGAGCTGTGCATTTGCGATGCGAGAACGCGAAAGGGGTCCCTTCTCTACATCCGCCTTCCTTTTACCTCAAATTCTCTAAAATCGAAACGGACGAAAGACGCCGACGACACAAAAGAATTTACTGTGAGAAGTCGGCTTTCGACCGATCGCTTTACATGTACAATAGCGATGGCGGTATATAAAGCGACCGACCTGCAGAAATGCCTCATGAATTTAACATGAGAGCCGGATGTACGAGAGACTGCTCCGGCCGGACGGTCGCTGTAAGGGTAGTTATCGTTTATAACACCCACCCCGGGTAATCTCGTGGAGATTGTTTCGCGATTTTGCGAGTGACTCGTGTCGAAAGACTCCGTGTTCGTCCTTGGTGTATGCGGTAACTCGTGCTTGGGATTAGAAACTGGGATGAAATTCGTTCGCCTTTTCCCAATTTTCTGGTATGCCTTTAAAAATTTTTAACTCCATGAACTTGTTTCCTGTTTGAGAACTAAGTTGTCTTTTTTATTCCCTCTTCTTTTATGTAGACTATAACATATTTCAAATCCCTTTCCGATATAAATATTTAGCACTTCTTCCATTTTCACGAAGGTCTTCTTCATATTGTCAAAAATAATTTAGTTTTATGCTATCCACGCAAAGGTGGAAATTATAAAACCCGATCAAAAGGTGCTTGGCCACAACTCAACATTTTCTCAATTAAGTAGCTTATCTTCAATGGATATTAATCATATGGAATTCTCCTGTCTTATTCTGGATCGGTGGTACAACAGGTGGATGGGATCTGTAGTTAATATTGCAGGGATGACTTGTTTATTTCATCTTGGTTTGCTTGAGACCAGTCTAGCTGCAGAATCCTGATCGGCGGCGAAGCAAAATTTAAGCAAACAGTTTCATTACTGTATTCTTACATACCAAACTCCTTCTATTTTCGATTTTCGCGAAATCAATATGAAACTGTCGAAGCCACAAGGAAGTTGTGTAAACCCTTAACCGAACATAAATGTCTCGTAGTTCGACTTGATGTTAACTCCTTGCTTGTTCCCAGCAGCTCTCCCATCAACAATCTCTTTACTCACGCGTCGCGTCATCCATGAGCGGATGTGTTTTCTGTTGACGAGGCCAGCAATAAAATACGGCAAGGCAGGACGAGGGCTGGTTGAAGAAAATTCAGAAAAAGAAAGAAAGTACAGTTTCGGTCAAAGTTGTCCAAACTGTAACATATTATTATGCTTTACCATATAACAATCTCATTCTTATACAAAACTTAGAAGCTTTTTTCCTAAATAACACACTCTCAGCTAACCCACCAAATCGCCAAATTTGGTATTTCATTAACTCTGAACAAGGTTATTATGAAGGGATTTCTTGATTTTATGATCTGAGTAGCCTCCTGATGGATTTTACCATTTCTCTTTAACTATAACACATACTTCTTGGGGATCGATGGTGATCGGTGGGTGACCGGAAATATTTCACGCAATGAACAGAATTAATACGTGCTGATTTCTTCAGTAAGGTCAGAGAAGCCAACATCACCAGAAGATACGCACCATTAAATGGTCGATACAGCAGAATGTTCAATAATCGACATTTTAACAGACAGACTAGTAACACTCTCAGGACAATTCCAGTAAAAGTCTTCCTGAAATTCTGCGTTCTTTATCATTTAGAGATCAAACATGATTTTGCACTTACACTTGTCAGAGAGAATTCACCTGAAAAGAAAACATTCTGACCAATGACAGCTCCAATACTCGAGATTGCGTCCCTTTAGGTGCTAAGGGAGAGATCTTTCGTCAGTTTGTTCGGGTTCAGTTTTCGTTCAATGTGTATTGTATAGTAGTATTATGTTTTCAAATATTTCTTTGTACCACTTTCAGGTCAATCAAACGACAAATCGGGAGTTAACAACTATATTTTCAGAACACTAATGTATTTATCTGTTAATAATGTAAATTAAAACAAAACACAAATTCCATGGTAAGCATTTTCTCAAAAAAATAAAACCCTTGTCCGCTTAAGAATGGGGATCGAATGAAAACCTAAAGCAAACCGATAGAAGAGAGGGTGGAGAGAGCAGATCTACGGTAATATAAAATGGAATTGACCGCTAAGGGAGGAACCAAGATTCTGAGAGGAAATAGATGGAAAAAGTTTTACAGAAAAATAAACTTGTGATCAGATCTAAGGATCTCACAAAAGTACCAGACGAACGGCTAATGAAGCAGTTACAATTTCAATTTCAATTAATAGATCAATTTATACTTTGTCAATAAAACTGTCCGCGACAAACGCATTTGCGACATTTGTCTTTGAAATTGCTGAAAGTTAATCAAATCAAACTTTTGAGAGGAAGCCCAAACCTTTTTGATACAGATATTTAGGAATGAAATATCTGATTTAGAAATTGCACCACTTAGAAGGCATTAAAATTTTTTGATTAAATTTGGTAGAAACCTGTAACTATTCAAAAGTAAAAAGTGATTAAAATTGTAAGGAATAATATGAAGTGTCTTGTATATTTCACTAATAATGTGTTAAGGCCATCTTGGTTACTTACGCAGTCCAAATCTAAGAGTTTATCGAGGTCAGGTGGGTCCATTGCATCCCAGACAATCTGTATTCCATCTCGTAGACCTTCCAAAATCAAATTCCCTAGCCGCCTACCCATAATATGTCACACATATTCTATGGGTAAAAGACCCGAAAATATTGATGGCCAATGCAAACAATTGATGTGGTTATCTTCAAAACAGTCAAGGTAATACTTCCAATGCCAGGACCAACATTGTCTTATTGTCTCAAAGGGCATTCCAGCATTGGGAAAAATGATAGGACATAGGGCCATAGATCTCCTGAAAGTATCATATTGCCTCGAATAAAATCCTAAAAAGATCTACTGCGATAGGCAATAGAGCCCCATACCATAACCACCATAGTGCGATGCATATGGTTTCTGGTGGAAAATGGAATACCACACCTCTGGTCAAATCTTCTCGCCTAACCATGCCATCGTCATGCGTTCTCAAACAAAATCTTGATTCGTCATTGAAGACGATATGATGCTACTCCATATACCACTGAAGTCTTTCTCTGGACCAGACTAAAAGTTGCTGCCCGTGTAAAGCCATAAGGGGAAGTACTAAATGCGGTTAGTAGTAGTGGAAACCAAACGATGGAATTCGGCGATAAAGACTACGGAGACATACTAGACCGTCTGCACCTTGAATCCATTGGCCATAAACCCGGTTGTGGGAAAACGGTCTCCAATGACCAGCAGTCTTAGGCGGTGGCGATCCTGGCGTTCGATTGTTTTTTTGCCCTACACTGCTTTCTAGCGACATTCCTTCCTTTCAAACCGTCCTCCACAAGCCGTAAGTATGGTAGTAGGATTTTATTTAAGTAGCTCGCAACTTCTCTGAATAAACATCAACAACCGTCTGTGCCCAAAACAATAATTGGACCTCTATTAAAATCGCTTACTTAACTATTTGACTATTGTTATTATTATTGCATTGAAATTTTTTGAATTTGTAACAAAATGGAAGCAAGTTAAATCAAGGGGACAAATAAAGAGATGATTGAAAAAGAGCTAACGACGATTGCTGCTCTCGTGGAAGTTACTTAGCTTACATAGCATTTAGACTACTTAATCAAACATATCCAAACTGTTGTTGTTTCTTCTCAATATTTGGATGTTTTTGTCCAATTTAATCAAATAATTCCAACGCCTTCTAAGTGGTACAATTTCTATGTTACAGGTACCTACTCGTATATGTTACATGGTACAGATACTACAATCATTCTAATCAAATCAACTGAACCGCATCAATCTCCTAAACCTAATTTTATCTAAAATCCGATAGGATTCCCTACCTAAGAACCGGACAAGCCTGAAACATAAATAATTACAACGGACTATCTAGAACTTTCTACGTCGAGCTTCCGCGGTGGCCCGCAGTAATCTTTATCAGATTGTTTGCGGACGATAACAAAGGCCTATCTCGGTGACGAAGCTAAATCATTTTTCTTCTCCTTCCTCTTTCCCGTTCTTCATCTTCCTCCTTGTGCCATTCACCGTATCCTGGAACGCATCGTCCACAAAAGGAAAACTAATATTTTCGTGTCCTACCACCGCAAGCGTCTATTTTCCCCGATTTCTGCCAAATAATTTATATTCGAGATTTAATAACGCCGAGTTCAATCTGGTCGCTGCCATTAGTCCCGCAATGTTTGCCGAATACGTTGATTAATGGACGGATATAAAACTTGCTACGTATCAGTTACTAGTCGTATCGTTTTCTTTTTCGAGAATTATATGTGTGTATAGGTAAAAACAGGTTCCATTGGAATGATTCCTCTCATTAATATGCATGTTATGGTTTTTATAGGACCTACCTGATGAGATGTCGCGTATGGCATGCCTGTAAATAAAAAAATATATATTAATATTGGACAAGGTATGAGCAAAACTTTTTAACTTAACAATTAGTAACATATCACACATTAGCATTGGCTAGATAATATTTCAGATATCACGCATCGAGCACGACGCAATGAACCCAATGAACTGCATGCAAGTTATATGTACGAAGAAAGCTTTATTCTCCTTATGATAATCTTGTGAACCTTAATTTATTTACCGCTTGGGAGATTGTGGATTTGCTCTTAATGGTGCTGTTTAGTTGTCATTAATGGCACCTAGATATGGAACTGATACACTGTATACTGAGTGACATAGAAATTGCAACACCAAAAGGGGTTGGAATTTCTGAATGAAATTTGGTTGGAATACTTACCTATGTTATAGTAATAAATAATCAAAGTTTGGGAGAAAAATCTTTATTAGTTAAACAAAATTTAATAATTATTGTTAATAATGTGTGGAGCGGCCCTTCTGATATATACATTCATTTACACGGCGCGGCGTGGCATTGACTGAATAGGGTGGTTTATTTCGTCTTGGGATATTGCGTCCCATGCAAGTTGCACCTCATGTCTCAAAGCCTTCAAAGTCAAAGGAGGGCGCTCCAAATTTTGCAACCCTCTACCCATTACGTCCCAAACATGTTCAATGGGTGAAAGATCTGGAGATCTTGGAGGCCAAGGCTAAAGATTAATCTGGGCCTGTTCAAAGAAATTCAAGGAAATCCTTGCTACACGAGGACGTTAATTATCCTGCTCGAATAATGGATCTTCAAGTTCGTGTAAGTATGGCGGAAGATGTGTTTCAATCACCTCCGCAATATATCGTTGTGCTGTCATATTGCCTCGAATGAACACCAAGGGAGACCTGCTACCGTAAGTAATCGAATCGCAAACCATAACACCCACGCCGCCGTGTACGTGTCTCTCAACTGTAAGTCGAAGATTCTGTCGTTCACCCCGTCTTCTTCTGACTCTCTTGTGACTGTCGTACATGCCTAAACAAAGTATAGATTCGTCACTAACGACAACGCCACGCCATTCAATATTTCAATGAGATCTTTCATTGCACCATTGTAACCGTCGCTGACAATTCTATCTTATCCCAAAACTTCGGATTCGGCGATAAACTGTTCTGAGGGTTACATGGCGTCTTTCTTCACCAAACCATTGGTCAGTAATTGCCCGAGTAGAGGAAAATCGATCTCTAAATGACAGTTGGCTTAAGCAACGATCTTGATACTCATTCGTTTTTCTTGAAGCACCGGTTCCCCTTTTATGACGTTCCTGGCCATCTTCAAACCATCCACGATACACTCGCATTACAGTAGACCGGTTTCGATTTACACGGTTAGCAATGTCCCCAAATGAAAAACCAGCTTCGCGCAAACCAATAATTCGACCTCTACCGAATTCGCTTAATTGATGGTAATTGACTCGTTGTCATACTCTACTCATGATTAAACAAACATAACACGTAGGCAACTGAATAACAAAGGAAATAATGTTAATTAACAATGATAAAAACAACAAATCGAGCCATAAATACAGATCGAAAAAGCTAGCAAAAAATTAAATAATAACTGTCAAATGTGACGTTATTACATTACCACTTGATCTCAAAAGTTAATCAATTATTATTTAATTATAGCCTAACAGATCTACCAAGTTTTAACAAAAATATCCTACGTATCCGTATTTGTTGGGGGTGTTGGATTATATAATGAGTTACGGAATTTCATTAAGAATAATACCAAATTTTGATCTTCTCTTGCCATCCGTAGACGTACGTTTCGCGGTTATACCGCTCGTCAGTACGGCTTTGCAAGAGCTGTAATTTCCACTTCTGTAGAAAGAATAACTGTAAAAGATGCGTAATACGTGCATTGTGAGAGAATTCATATCGAATCCCTCTCACATGTACAAACATCATTAAGAATAATGATAGTATAAATAATTTTAAACAATTAGTTTATAAATATACATATAACACTAGCGCCTAAGTAAGTTGTAAAATTGTTATATGAATAGATGATATAAATGGCAGTTCTTTTTTCTAAATAAATAAATAAATAATATCAGAATTTCCCAGTTGTCGGTGTTCCCTTGTGAGTGTAGAACTTTCATAGGCACTGCTTAAATCTTGGTTTCTCCATCTGCACGCCTTTCTTTCATTGTTGTTACCAAAAATAGCTACTTAATTTAGGAAGGTTTCCCAACATTTCGGTATCTGGCTGATGAGAACTTTTTTTCTCCTCTCGTGTTTTTCCGCTTGCATGTGTCTAATTCGATTACTGAAAGAATCCTCCGGATTTCCGAATAAAATAACCGGCGGAAAGACAAACGAGCAATCAGCGCTTTCATTTGCCGCGTAAAAAATTTATACAAGAGACGTTCGAAACGTTTTCAAAGGCACTCGGATTAAAAGGCGGCGGCGGCTAGGTATTAGGTAAGGAAAAAGAGAAAGTAATAATCCCCCGTAAATCTGGTTAAGATGTTCAAAAGGAGGAAGATTCCGCAACGAACGGAGGCCATATTACACGGATAAGAATAAAATATTAACTCAATTTGCCCGCTTAAAAGAGTAGGAAATAGCCGCGTGGATGCGGGCGAGAGAAGTCGGATTTTAGAAAAAGAGAAGTGTCGGGGGTTATTCGGACACATAACTCCGTACAGCGAACCGAACCTAACCACGCTTGTTAGATAAAGGCGGAGATAAGTTAGATGTTCGACCTATTCTCTTACCCTACGCTTTTCCTTTGTCTATCTCTTTCTTTCCGGGTGACATGGTAAAAGTAGTCCCGGGGTTTTTATCAGGTGGCGGGATTAATTCTGGCGAGGGAGACCTTTATTGCGCCGTATTAGCGAGATTGGCCGTGTCAAATTAATGGTCAGTTACTGCGGGTTATACGTTTTCGGTCAATATGAGATCCTTATTCAGGTTGAAAGTGGCGATGGCGTACGTGATTTTGATATTTCACTGCGAGTGCTTCCAATTGGATTTCGGTAGGAATTTAAGGAGGATTTTGCGAGTGTTTTACTGTGGCGAGGATATGGAAACTGCCACGACTTTAGACTCTTTTTAGTATTATAATGTATAATGTACTGTTCCAATTAACTGTCTTATTTGTGTTGCATACGTGCCTCCTGATGTGTCAGCCTTGGATATTGAGTTCTTTACCAGTGCTTTGGATCTTTATTTCGGGAACAATACTGTAATTCCTTTGGGTGACTTTAATTTACGAAATTTTATTTATGAGTATCCATCGTGCCCTAAAACAGTTGTGTTTCAGAATTTCTGTTACAGTATGAATTTGAAACAATATAACTCCGTTTTTAATGGTGATAACAGATTACTTGATTTAGTCCTGGCTTGCGAGTCTTTTAATATTTCGGTTAATCGTGCGGAGTACCCTTTTGTACTTGAAGATAGATATCACCCAGCACTTGTTATCTTACTTACAGTGCTAAAACTAATAATCCTAATTTTCCATCGGCCAATATATTCTACTATGATTTCCGTCGAGCTAATTACGATGAACTTTGTAATTTAATTAGTAATACAGACTGGGCCTTTCTTCTGGAATATCATGATGTAAACAGAGCGGTTGATCAATTTTATATGCGCCTGAATGATGTCTTTCAAACATGTGTTCCTACAAAGCATATGTATTCACAAAATGCTGCATTTCCAATCTGGTTTTCATCGGAAATTAAACGTAATATTAAAATTAAAGCATTTTATCGACAGAAATGGATAAGTACCAAAAAGCCGACATACCTCAACGAATTCAAGAGGCTGCGTACTAGTGTAAAAGAACAGATAATGAGTGCCTATTCCAAATACTTGAATGAAGTTCAGCAAAAGATAAAATCTGACACATCTCTCTTATGGAAATATATTGACCAGAAACGTGGTAATACATGAATACCAGGCACTCTGAATGATAGTGATCAGCTTCTCAAAGATCCACAAGATATTGTCAACTCCTTTGCTAAGTTTTTCTGAAGCGCATGTTGCGGACAATGTCGGTGTATCCCACGATCTATTACTTACAAATATTCCTATAGTACAACCTGACTTTGTTACCGAGAATAGCCTCCTATTTATGATGTCTCGTTTTAGTAACAAATTTACTGCTGGTGACGATCATATACCAGCCTGTGCGGTGAAGCATTGCCGCAAAGCCTTCGCTAAACCTCTCACAACCTTGATAAATCTTAGCTTGCGAACTAATATCTTTCCTACCAAGTGGAAAAGAGCTAGGATCATTCCTGCTTACAAGAGAAATAATAAAGACCAACTGCGCAATTATCGACCAATCTCCATACTGTCGAATTTCGCTAAGTTATACGAACAAGTATTATATAACTCCATTTACGCTGGTGTCCATATGTATTTGTCGCCATTACAACATGGATTTATGTCAGGTCGTTCCACAATAACGAACTTATCCACTATCACACAACATATATGTGACTTTTTGGATAATCGTGGCGGGGTAGATGTAATCTACACTGATATATCTCGTGCTACACTAGAAAAACTAACCCGCTGGATTACACCTATTATTTATGTGGTACATCACTATTAAGCCCTGACAGCTTTCTTGATCTCGGAGTTCTTTTTGATGCGTCATTTACTTTTGTTCCACATATTAATCAACTGATAAAGTCTGCATCTAAATCGTTGGGATTTATAATGAGAACGTGTCGGGATTTTACGGATATTACGGTTATTAAGTTATTGTACTTTGCATTTGTCGTCAGCAAGATGGAATATGGAAACTTGATTTGGTGTCCAATCTATACAACACACTTGCATGCTTTGGAACACATACAACGAAGATTTTTAAATTTGCAAACTTTAAAACAACTGGAAATTACTCTGAACGTGGTTGCAACCTAGATGACATTATGAGTCAATTAAACATACATTCACTTGCGAATAGAAGGGAGTATCAAAGTGCGCGATTCTTGAGTAAACTATTAACTAATAACATTGACTGTTCATATTTACTTTCACTGATTTGTATCAACGTGCCTAGGCTTACAACGCGCTCTGCTTCTGAATTTTATCTGCCGACTGCCCGTACAAATGTTTTGCTGCGCTCACCTATTTACAACATGTGCCGAAATGGGAATAAACATTTTGCAGAAGTAGTGCCTTGTGTTTAGATTTCATTACATATGTATGTATACTTTTTAATTTTTACATACTACTTCAATTGAATATATTTTTATTTGATTTTTTTCCTTGTACGGATTACTGTTATGGGTATATGCCAACATATTTCTACTTTACTTTTATTAATTTTTGTCCCGTTAATGGGTCACCTGTTGGACAAAGTTTATTATTATTATTATTATTATTATTATAAATAAGTATGGGTAAAGATTTTTATCACGGACTTCTATCTAAAATTTGACGAATTCAGATTTGGTTGTTAAACACAGGTGATCTGAAACTTACTGGTTTTAACGTAATTTTCCTCCCTGCAAATTCATTTAAAGAATGAATTATAAATGGGAATCGCTTTACACTATCCATGGATTAAAAAAATTCTTGTCTCAAATGTACAGAGATATCAATAATTCCTGTCGACAACGTGACTACCAAATTAGGCAACCAAAATACCAGCAGTTGGTAGTACACTATTGCTTTTATGTAAAATATTGCAGGAAGTGACGTACTATAAAGTTTCAATTAGGGTGCGCATTTTTTAAATAAAAAGGAGTTATTTTTACTTTTTTATTTACTATTGACTTTATTGGTAGATAGATGGCAATTTTTTATTATATGCCTCTCAATTTGAGATAAATTTAAGTTTAATAATTGGGACAATTTATTTATTCCGTTAGTCTAACAGCTGTTGTTACATTAAGAGTAAAGTACATAAATTCTGACAGATTACAATGAATGTTTAAAATGTGGTCCATTCTGTTCTATACATGATTGTATCCTGTTTTTTAAATTGTGAAATACTTTTCTCAAATCTTTTACAGTGATATCTTCAATTACTTGTAGTTCATCGATGTTATGTAAGCGTTGGCTATAAACTTTAGTTTTTAGATAATCAAAGAACTAAAAATCTAGGGGTGTGAAATTCGGCCATCTTCTATAACTTTCCGTCAATTCATCATAGTGCAATTGTTCAATAAATGGGTGTAAAATATTATTCCGATATCTTTCAGCAGTTACTGTATCATTAAAAAATATAAGACCCATAATACCTCGTCTTGATAATAATAATATAATTGATAATAATAGGATGTAAACTAGTTTCGATAAAATATGTGGATTTTTTGTTCGCCATTTTGGCTATTCACGTAGCCTGATAAATACCCACAAAACAAGGAAACATTGAACTCTTTTATAATAAGTAATGAAATACGTTATCATACCTGCCTGAGCAGATAACTGGGGTAGAGATGTAGGACTTTGCTCCATTCGATGCTGAATGTCATCAACAACATCTACTCTTAATATAGTTGGCCTACCGGTATATTTCCCTTTGCAAATGCAATGTTCCTTTTCACAATGTTCCACTAGTCTATTCTTATGGCGAGATAATGTTTCACATGAAATATTTTCGTTTGGAAATCTTTCCACGTATTGCGCAATACAAAACTGCAGTGAATATGTCCCAGTCCCATCTTCATTTCGAGTACCGCTTCGAAAATGCGCCATCAGAATGAATGTTCTTCTTCACTTGTAAACATTTTAAAATTTAACCTAAAATAATTATTTTTATTTTATGTTATACGATATTCTACGTAGCTTATCTTCCGCAGAAATGTGATAAAACGGCCATGTATTGAAAAGTACAGTTCTGTTATTTTAAATGTATAATAAAAATAATGGAGCGAAAACGTAAAGGTGACAGCAAAAATTGTGAGTAACGATTGTACGCCTATGTCAAATGCTAGTATGATCCTAGTGATATGCAAATCCCATAAACCTATAAACACAAAAATCCCCAGATTTAAAACAAATACTGGTCACGTGGTGGACAATAATTCTCGATAAGTCTGTGCAATAACACCTTAACAGTACACATAGAACAAAAGTAACTCCAAATTTCCTTTCCAAACTAGAAATACAATCTATCCGTACATACATACATTTCCCAAACTAGCGTATCTATCACTCCAACTTTTTCAGCCTGTTCCGAACTAAATCGAGCGGAAAAGTCATAGGGAGAGTCGTTCGGATCTATTTCTGATATTCATTATAGCACATATTCAGGCGTATAAAAAATAAATTACCGTTTTACGACACTAAGTCCTATTTTTTATTGGAATTTGACTTTTATTGTAGCATTCGAAGTTAATAACTTTTGTCAAGACCGGTTTTTACTTCTGCTCGTTACTCCGACGCCCACGTTTTATTATTGAACGGTTTTGATGGCCCCGAAACACCGTTGTTTTTACAGCCGTATCGTCCGGCAATAATAGACTTTTTATTATTGAGTCGGACAAGGTCGGTAGTTATCTTCTACATAAAAGTATAATTAATAAATGATCCAGCTATCTACTCGAGATTGGGGATGGTCAATTCATTGGTCCAATTATCCATTGAAAATGGTTTCCCCAATAATAAACGAACTGACTAAGAAGTTAGGGATATTTGGCGCCGCGTGCATGATGAGACACGCTAATGGGTGTAGTAGTAGAGTCTGTAGCTTTGGAGTAAACAAACGTGGCGTGTGTAATCGCAGAGTATTCGAAATGTAAGGTGCGTGCAGTTATCAGATTTTCGCAAGCCGAAATTGCATACAGTTATAAGAAGAAAAAGAGGAGGACATATTACGCAAAGGAATTAAACTTTTGCACGATGGTCCAAATCAAACCAGACTGTTGTTGGCACGGGCGAATTAGGAGGTCGGATTTTCATTTCTTTGGACTTTTTACAACGAAACGCTGCTGCGGATTAGAAGGAAAGGCAAAATACCCTTGTGGACTACTTCAACCAACGTGATCAGCAGCAATACCGTAAAGAAATGTTCAAACTAGTGTCACGCTGGGATAAGTGTCCCAACGTTTACGAAGAATATCGAGAAATAAACAAAAGTATTCAGTTTTAGTGGACGGTACTAAATATTTTCTTTAAATCTAGATATAATTTAGGCTTATATCTTTACTAGGAAGGGTGCCCTCCTAGTTTTAGGCTAATTTTAAGTTTGCTTCATTTAAACCACTTCTAAACTATCTAGTCTTTCGCCATCACTCTCCTTATTACCAAATTTATTATTTACTAAGCAACGTTTCGTTTCCTTATCGTATTTTGATTCCTTCAATATTTCCGCAACGGGAAACTATTTCCAATGCAATTTTGGGGATTTCCCGAACAAACAGCTTCGGTTACTACTCCCCCAACCAATCATTCGTGGAGTCAGAGTCGAACTCGCCTTACCACCGTAGCCGGAATATACGCTATTCATTTAAGACGGAAATAGAAAGCAAAGTAATTCTGAACTAGCTCCATAACTTAGACGAAATAGTCTTTCGACGCTATTTGCATAAGATTCTTCGAAAATTCCCGAGATTTATGCGCGATTTGCCTGTGCGACGATGTGTTCCGTAGTTGTTTTTGCTGATTTCTTATGTATATTATGGTCGTTGATGTCGCAATATACTCCAAATAGAATGGAGTGAAGGAAATCAAGCGAACAACATAGTTCTTTATGAATTTAAACCATATTATACGGTATAGGCTGTCTTTCTTATGTGTCGTAATATTAATAAATTTTGTATAATATTCGATATGTAGTGTAGATTCATTATATTGTAAATGTGTAAGAAGTGAAACAATAGAAGTTTATTGACAGAGCACGATGAAATGAGTAGATAGTGGCGAAGATTCTTGGAACAAATAGCAGCATATAAACCAGAAAACTGGCCCACATATATCCTGAATAAAACTTTGTTAAACGAATGCCACATTAAGTAAAAACATTGGATAGATACAAATATTCAAAGTAGGCGCCAAGCTCTTGTTGAAGGTTTTACTCTGGAATTAGACATTCCATCAAAAGAAGGACGAGAACTTTCTTTATTCTGCATGTGGGAGCTACTAACGGCTTATTATCGAGGATTGTATATTGATATTTGAAAATGCATCAAACCATAGTCGCCAAGCAGAGGAAATTTCAATTACATTCACCGTTACCAAGCATCCTTCTGTAACGAAAATTATTATTGTTGAGACGCTTTCTCAATCGGTCATCACATCACATTATCATCACTATCGGACATTGTGCCTTCTAAGAAACATCAATTCTTCTGCCAATGGCTGACTTCTAAATTTTTCTATTCTACCATTTACCCTTCGGCTCAAAATGTTTCTCCACCAACGATGATTCTCTCCAAGATGGTGAAATCTTCGTTATCTCCACAATCCAAGTGTTGTTAACATATATCCAAGCACCTTGTGAGCCATTTTGACATCCATCTGACACAACTTGTATGAAGCTACAGCCTACTGTACCTATAGATGAATTCGTATTTAAAACCATAACTAATTTGCAGATAATTTTCAACTTCAACAGTTTTCTCGGCTGCCCAACAGAACCATATCATGTATGATGAACACACGCTTACATATACTACCGTAGTTTTTTTCTATATCCATTCCTAGAGGCTAATAAAGACTAATAAAGACTAGAGACTAAAGAGTAGAAAAACTGCAAAACACTGATTCTGTATTGTTCTGAAAGTATTCGATCCATGCCTCTATCTTATGGTATGTACCATCAAACCACAAGAACGGATTACTGAATGCTGTTCTTCATTGGTAGCAATAAAAAGCGAAGCAGTCATGATCATGCTATAACCAGAATGACAGTGATAACATCAAAATAGTGCTTAAAGGTCAAGAATCCAACAAACAAGGAACCATATCGAAAGGAGGAAATATGCAATACTAACCTAAATACTACATATGGGATGTATTGAGACATACTGCTAGGTACTGCCAAGGATCGAAGAAAACTTTCAATTTCTACAAAAATATGGCATAAGAGAATATGCCGGCAACTATTGTTGGCAGCTATTACGTGTCTGTGGTTGATACAGGAAGAAAGTAATGTAAGTAATATAATTGCACTAGAGACGTTAGGTTCCAAGCCAATAGGTTAAGTTTATGGATAAAGTAGAAGAAGCCAGTGAAAAATATCCTGGAAGTTCGCGGTCAAAATGAAAATTACAAATGTGTGGAAGCCCAAACATGGCGTCGTAGCTAACGAGAAGTCCAAGATTGCTTATTCTATTCATAGTCCGTCCAATCCCTTCGATCCAAGAATGTCTTGCTCTGCCCCTCCTTTTCTTTCTGATGGGATTCATTTTAATATCCGTTCTTCTGACATCCTCATTAAATGTCGGAAACATCGTAGACGTTGCAGGCCAATTCTTTCCATTGCTGTCGTAGGTTTCATGCAATTCTTGATTTCGTCGTTTATTATGTGCTTTAATCTTTAAAATCTTGAGCTATGACGCAGATAATCCATCCCTACAGCATTTATTCTTCTTTTAGTGTCTACATTGATCGTCCACGTCTCACAGTCGAGACATAAGAATGATTCATGACTATCCAATACGTTTCTTAGTTTCTTTCCGAATGGATTTGTTCCATCACAAAAACTTCAGGCATCCTATCACCCTTCTACTTTCCTACATACGATGTCTTATTTCCCTTTCTCCAAGTTCTCCTTGGTCTAAAAGCGAATACTCAGAAGAATATTATAGCCATCTACAGAATTTTATCATTGTTTTTTAACCCGTTTGATATAAATGGTGAAAATCATGGATTTTCACAAGCATTTCAAGCAAAAGAACTTGCTATATTTTAATCGACCAAGAACGTTCCCTCCCTGTAAGTACCTTCACAAAATCGAATACATAAATGAAATGATATTTCCATAACCAATACCTAAATTACCTAGCCCTTATCACATACGTTTCTCCAGACCATCAATCTGCAGTGTGTCCCAGGATTGATGTTACAAGAGGTGCGATGGACTAAAAATTTTTGAATCTTAATTTAAGATTGCGAGATTAATTTCTGCTTGGTGTTAATAGACTATTAAGATAATTTTTAGTTTTTGTAGAATAAGTCGGCCTTAATGGAGAAGCGAAAACTATTTGCTTTTCAGGTAACGTGTCCTGTTCATGATATGTCAAAATGTTACTAAGGAAAGTTATTCAGCATGAGAAATTATGGCTATATAGAGAATTTCAGGAAGCTTTACCTACTTTTATTAAAACGTCATTTTTTAGATTAAACAAAATAAATTGTAGATATTTACTCACAAATTTATTAACTTTTATTTAGATAATTTATCACCCTTTAGGTTACCTTTACGGTGCTATAATTTTGTTGCGAAAATCAAATGCGCCTCTTCTCTACCTTTAGCCCAAATGAAATTTACAAAACATAATAACATTCGTTCACTTCGGTTTAAACGGTTGTTAATGATGCTTACCTCGAGCTAGCGAAACACGTGTCACCGATTTTATTATAAAACAATTGTGTGGTGAGGAGGTTACCGATGTGATATAGTGTCAGTAATAACATTGTTGTACTGTCGCCATTTTGTACACACTTCTTTATGCGATATCTAAATTGTCTGAAGCAAGTTTTCTTAATAACATTTTGACTTATCATCAACAAAGAACGTACGTTATCTAAAAAGAATATAGTGTGATAATTTTCGCATCACCGTTAAGACCGACTTGTTTTTCGAAAACTGAAACTGAAAATATTTTTAAAATGCTATTCAGACCACGCAGAACTTAATCTCGCAATATTAAATTCTACCAACATCAACGTCCTACTATTTTCAACAAAAATTTTTGGATTAGGTGGTGAATACTTCCGGCTCCTCGCTCTGTAAATTGTAATAGATATTTACTTTCAGTATTGCAGATCTCGTTCTTTTAATGTCTTTATTTTTTAACTTGTAGCACAATATCACACAATATTATACAATACCTTGATATATGACTAATTTGTCAATGTGTATGCCAATTACCCGATTGTTCTTTAACAATTTTTTTGTTCTATTAGTTTAGTCATGCACCATTCACGGTTTGTTGGTGGTTGATTGAGGACATTTTGGGGCACTTTCTATTTCCCATTTTACCAAGTGCATGTATTTTATGTTGGTTGCTTTTGATTGCCACCAAAATATACAAACTTAGGAATTAAAAATGTACTACTTTAGCAGGCATGCCGTACTAAAAATCTTGAATTTAGTAAACTACTAAAGTAAACAATGCTGGAAATGTAAGAAAAAAGAGAGGAACAGAGATAAATATATAACTTAAGTAAACACAAATGTAAACTCAGAAACATTGAAATCCTAATCCGGGGAAAATGAAAACGTGTACCAAGTATAGAAAAGTGTATACCTCTACAAAGTACAAAAAGACAGGCACTGGACGTCAAATCCAAACACAAATCATCCAGAAATCTCTATTCGTCCATCTGCATGTGGTTAACAGTACTATCCAAAAATACACAAAAATAACGCTTCCTCGTAAATACGTACATTTTCGAGCGATGATCATTAAAAACGACAGGCGCTTAATCCCAACCCCCAAACGAATTTCGGATTTAGGATGGAATTACGGGCGTAAAGCTTCCCTGAAAGCTATACCCTTCGTATCGAAACGTTAAAACGGATCTCGATAATTGGGCATAATTAATACGTAACCGTCGGCTATATATCAGAACACCCTTCAATAATTAAAAGTAAACATAAACGCCCAGAACTATCGCCTCGATACGACAATATCGGAAATATACATATCTGTAAGGATGATAGCTGTATATATTAGAATGTAGACTTCGCGATTTCGTCCCCTTAAAGTCGTCGAGATTATCTAACAAAAGCGATAGAATATTGATGAGACGGGACGACCCCTTCGGGACCCAATAACTTGCTTTAACGCTCTTTAAAGCGGTCCGAATTGTACGTGCGTGTGTGTATACGTCGTTAATTATTAACGGGAATTCACATTGGAATTCCAACCGTTTCACGATCGTTTGCAACTTAAGAGATTTGTTATAATACTAATGTTGCTGTTTTATTATAGGGAAAGTTTCTTCAAGCGATGTTAAGATATTACGTGGTATCATTTTATATAATACTTGTGATGATTAAAAGAAAATGTAGGGGTTACGAAAGATGAAATGATTTCTTGAATGTGATATAACCCATTCCTTTGCTCAGTATGAGTAATCATATCTATACATTCCGATTAGATTGTGTCTATCCACCAAACGGTGTTGATCAGATGACTTTACTTACAAGGGAAGATCCCGAACCCGGAAATTCAAAAAATTTGAAACTTTGGGAATATATACAACATATATAGGTGTGCTATACGCAATTTTTTTGTGCCGACATTAACTTTGAAGGGGTGAAACACCCCATCGAAAATTGACGCATTTTCAATTTTCTCCACACAACTCCAGTAAAAAGAAAGATAGAAGATAGGTGTAAATGCAATAGTTGCAGCATACATCAAGATCTTTCAAAATATGTGACTATCATATATACAGAGTGTTCCGTTAAGCCTTGCGCTTATACTGCAGATGTTTTTGTAACAATACAAAGAAAAGTTTGAGATATAATTTGTGTGACTTTTAATTCTGCTTAAAACTATGTAGGGTGTTCTAATGTACAGAATGTTCCAGAAGTAAATATCACCCTATCCTTGGTTATATCTAACAGAACTTCATATATTATATTATAATATATATGTATATATATTATTAAATACTTATTGCAAGGAATGATCTCAATCCCGCAAATTTAAAATATGAAATTTGAGAATATGTAAACCACATATAGAGGTGCGATACGAATTTTTGCTGCAAAGTTAATGAAATTTACTGTATATCTTTGCGGTACTATATTTATTAGATAAGATATTGTTTTGTGTGATAATAATATTCGAAGTTTTTATCTAATGGTGTAAACATGTTTTTATAAAAACGCAATAATCAACCAAATGCAATGATAAATGATAACGTTGCTTATATAAATTCCCCACCTGACATTAATAGTATTTGTTGTTTGACTGTATAACAAACCTGTGGTGCTGAAAATGGTTGTCGTAAATACTTTAAATGTAATTCGCTTGCTCATGGTAACATTTGACGTTGCCAATAACAATAATCCAACACCTGTGAATAACCACGAAGTGGAATTACACGACATAATAAAGGATATGCTTCTTGACGTTCAAAAAGATACTTCATTTTCGCTGGAAATTGACACAACACTAGAATTTTTGAATCCAGTTAGACCACATTCCGTAGACTTCGTAGATGATGTATACGCACCTACACGCGAAGAAATTTTAGAAGCGATGGAAGCTGAAGACGAACAGTGTGTTCCAGAAGAAGGCGGTATTGTCACTTTGGAATATAAAACCAAAGCTGTTGAATACTGGAAAAGTGGGAAAACGAAGCGACTTACGTTAGCAACCGTCCAAAAGAAATTTCTAAAAGTTTCAACTCTCCAACAATTGTACAGGTAAACAGTGAACTCCATTTAATATAACAACGATTTGTCTTTATTTTCTTTTATTTGTTCTAGATGGGAAGAAACAGTAAACCGGGGAGGCACACGACGGGAAAAATTGCTACAAATTTCGGAATCCGTTTATAATAAGTTTGTAGAGAGTATTGATTCGGGTGATATTATTCATGATTTGGACATTCAAAGATGGGCTTTGCAAGCTAATCAAGGAATAGATTTAGAAAACTTTAAAGCATCCCGGCATTGGGTCTGGAATTTTAAGAAAGCGTATAGAATAGTTTCATGAAAAATAAATAAATTTATTACGCGATCATATGGTACAGATTGCGAAAAGCTGAATGAAATCGCTTCAACATTTGTTAGCCATGTAAAAGATCACATAAAACAAGTCGGAGAAGATAATACATTCAATGCCGATGAAAGTGGCTTTAATCTAGAGCTTCATTCTGGTCGCACGTTAGCTGTGCAAGGTTCAAAAAGGGTTACAGCAGTTGTGCAGTCAATATCCGCAGCAACACATAGTTATACCATATTTCCCACAATATCAGCTTCTGGAAAACTTCTTTCCTCTCTATTTATTGTCATGAAAGAACAAAGTGGTAGTTTCGGTCCGCGTGTAACGCAGTCTTTGTTTGAACCGTGGAATGTTTATGTAAGGGCTTCAACGTCGGGAAAATTAACAAAAGAACTGTTTAATGAATGGCTCACCCGTGTGTATGTGCCAAATGTGGGAGCTCAGAGCGTGTTATTCTTGGACTCTTGGACTAGTCATTGTCCTGCTACATTGCAAAAGAGTGTAACATCAAACAAGCATGTTGAAATATTGACGATACCGAAAAAACTACGGCAATGATACAACCACTAGATGTATATGGTTTCCGCATATGGAAAAATTTTGTAAGAAAATGTTCCGATCTTGTGCTACTGTTTGGTTATGATATTGTATTGCATGAACGCAATAATGTTATCAAATTACAGTCCCTTATTCACAACCAACTTGCGGCACCAAAGTATCACGATGTATTTGCTTATGCTTGGTATAAAAGTGGATACATTGATCAAAAACCAAATAAGTTTGAAAATCCGGTAGCTTTTACTTTTAGACAACAGGATTTTATACATCCTGCTAGCTGTTCCATATGCGGTGCCCAGGCCATCTTACGATGTGCGTGGTGCAACGAATTCCTATGTTTTAAACATTTCTTTGAAGAATTTCATCACCATACAGAATAATTATTCATTTGCCAGTATTTCACTACATAATAAATATGACCAAAAGATGTAAAGTGTTATCTACAAAAATTTCCTATATATCTTATACTTTATGACTAATCAGCTAATCACATATAAATTATATTGATGTACTTATCAATATTTGTATTGCTTAAAAAATTAAAAATATTGATATATTTGTTATCGCTTAATAAAATCGATTAATTGTAAGATATAACTTTGGTCTAAAAAACTAACCTTTTCCTCTTACAATAGCGAGTGATTAAATCAAATTAATAAATACATATTTCCAAAACCAATACTTTGGATGTTATTATCAAACAAAACAATGTCTTATCTAATAAATATAGTACCGCAAAGATATACAGTAAATTTCATTAACTTTGCAGCAAAAATTCGTATCGCACCTCTATGTGTGGTTTACATATTCTCAAATTTCATATTTTAAATTTGCGGGATTGAGATCATTCCTTGCAATAAGTATTTAATAATATATATACATATATATTATAATATAATATATGAAGTTCTGTTAGATATAACCAAGGATAGGGTGATATTTACTTCTGGAACACTTTGTACATTAGAACACCCTACATAGCTTTAAGCAGAATTAAAAGTCACACAAATTATATCTCAAACTTTTCTTTGTATTGTTACAAAAACATTTGCAGTATAAGCGCAAGGTTTAACGGAACACTCTGTATATATGATAGTCACATATTTTGAAAGATCTTGATGTATGCTGCAACTATTGCATTTACACCTATCTTCTATCTTTCTTTTTACTGGAGTTGTGTGGAGAAAATTGAAAATCCGTCAATTTTCGATGGGATGTTTCACCCCTTCAAAGTGAATGTCGGCACAAAAAAAAAATTGCGTATAGCACACCTATATATGTTGTATATATTCTCAAAGTTTCAAATTTTTTTGAATATCCGGGTTCGGGATCTTTCCTTGTTAGTCGTTTTAGTATTCCATCTGAACTTCCATACTCCATAACAAGATTGACGCTCCTGAGCCTACACCAACCCTTTATCTACAAGAACCAACTTGTCTCTGGGATCTCCCTTACGAGTCATGTGCAATAATTTCAATAACCTATCAACTTCAGACATACACCACACTTCCTTTAGTGAGATCATTGCCGATATTGAGAACATCTAAAATGTGTATGCGTAATGGCGATGGGTTATGGGTTCTGGGCGTTGGGTTTGAGTTTTTGTATTTAGATTTAAGTTTAATTTTAGATTTAATTATGAGTATGTATAAGTGTAACCATTGTATCTTTGTACTGGTCTAGTGCTAGAGACACTATTGATATTTTTCTAATATTTTTCCACTATTATATCTCTTTTTTTTTTTTTTGTTTTTGTACGTATGAACGATTTAACTGTATTTTCTTTAATATTGTCCTGTTAATGGATGTAAAATCTGTTGGGCAAATAAACGGATTATTATTATTATACATCATGAAACATTCCTTTATGAATCTAAATGGGGAAGTATTCAATGGCAGTGTTCTCCTAGTTGCATGACGGAATGGCCACTGAGTTTTACAATGCAATTGGTCAATCGATTAAGAACAATACAATGGGTTGTGTTTTTGCCTTGCTAAGGAAACATACGAATAAAAGCTACAAGAAGAGATCCAAAGATAAATGACGTAATCGGGGAAATTTCGTCATCAAATTCAATTACTTTGGAACAAGAAATAATCCAAAAAGATCATCAATTACCATAAGACAAACAGAATTGGAAAATTCTTGTTCTTCTTCATTATCAGATCCTTTGTTCGGTTTTGGTTCTTCTCTCATGCATTTCTTCCACCTTATCCTGTCTCCTGCTAGTCTTCTTAGATCCTCTAGGGTTTTTCCTCTTCCCTTCCCCTAGTCTTCGATCTTGACCATCCATTTCCTTCTTCCTTTCCTTCTTTTACTAGGTCCTCCGATATCAAATATTTTCTTTGCCAGTCTGCCTGGGTTTAAAAAGTTTACAACGTTTAGTGGGTGCAACATTTTCTACAGTAAATTTTATATTGGTTGTAATGGTCCTACTCGGTGCTTAAATAAAGGACTTATACAAAATTCCCCTTTATCTGTGTACATAAAGAATACGCTTAAACCTTAGTTGTTGTGGCTCTGATGACGACAAAATAATTTTTACATAATGAATAGGGGGCGCCAGTCGAACATAACATACCGTACACGAGGGAATGACGTAAATTTGGTACCAGCTGCTCAGTAAGAAAGAACACAATGACTCGCACCTTGTGTCTTGGGGTTTCCCCGCTTATTTCATAGACCACGCATGGGCAACCTTTTTTGTAGAAGTTTTATGCTGCGAGTAATCTTGAAAAATATACATTTTTGTGGTATCCTTATGATTCATTATGAATTAAGTTTAGACGGGCCGTGCTAATATGCAACGAAAGAATTCAGTAGCGGGTCTTGCAAATCTTACTCGAGGCCGCATGTGGCCCGCGGGCCGGTGGTTTCCCATCTATATCATAGACGATTCAAGTTCCCAGAAACAAATTCGAACAAAGCACCTTTAACCTGCGATTCAACAAAATGACGAATGAACACACTTATATTTTTCTCGTTAATTGGACCCTGAATCGTCCTGAGGGTTGATGATAAGAAAAATTACTAGCAATGTTAATAATTTTGATATATATAATTTATGTATAATCCACAATAGCAATACACGATCTTTACAGACAATAACCTATTCTAAATGTAATACTAGTAGTAGGCGTCTCTTCGCAGAAGAATGCGGCTCGAAACTCGGGCTTCTTTGGCCGTTATCCAGGGGTACGTTTCCGCGTCCTTTCTGGGTACGATATTTAATGTTCCACGCGCTGATCTCCGTACAAAAAGAACTTTCGTATTTCCCGTCGCCCGATTAAAATCTGTGTACTTTTTAACCCGTCTAAGCTGATTTTTCGTACAGCAACAGTTTTATTCTTTTCGGCCACGACGTACTTCCTTTCGTAGCCGGCCGAAAACTGCTAACTTTTTGTTTCTTTGTTTGCAAGCATGAATGCCTGCTTTTTCTTGCCTTCCTCGACGTTATCGCGTCCTCTCTCTCGCACTATCAAAACAACACACACATCACCTTCTATGTTCACGTTTTTTGGTTCCTTATTTTCTTCAACCCAACTAACACTTAAAATTACAAGTATATACCTAAACTATTACATACAACTACATATATTATACAATTCAAATTATGATTACATTGATTACTGAATTACATGAATGGGACTAAGTAACTGGCTACAGATAGAGGGTTAATATAGGTTGTGATTTAAACGCGATAAAGAAATAGAAACTGGGTAAATTAATGAAAACTTGAAATTCCAGGGGCGTCCCATTACATGGTGTCGTTTATCGTGAATTTTCTTAGTGTATCCTTTGTATGACCTCTGTACTCTTCTGTATCCTTCTTTCAATTTCAAAATTTCTATAGATATTCCCTCTCTATTGGTTCGTTGACTAACTTTATTGTTATAAGTAGTTTTTCGAACACGACAAAGCTTTCTTTTTAAATGTAACTGCGAATTTCTTAAAACTACCAATCGCTTCAACATCCTTGCGTTCTTTTCTTGTAAAGTTGTTTGTCGTCGTTTGTAAAGATCGAGGCACTTTTATCTCACTAGAAAATCACATTAAATTTTGGAAGCACTATAATCGCGTAGATGTATGTAATTTTGGCAATATTACAACAAATCTCAGTGTTTATGCTTAACACATCCCCGTCTATATTAATTGTTTTGTTTAGATCTTGTCTAGTATTGGTTTCTGGTTTACTGTTATAATTTAATTGTGTAAATGTAATTTCATCGTTACTTATTTTGTCCAGTTTGGTTACTCCTGCGAACTTTCTAATATGTTTCATCTTCAATGCATTGATCTTTCTTGCCTTTTTCTTTATTGTCCAGTTTTCACTCGCGTATGTCAGGGTTGTTACTGCGATTACGTTGTGATGTATATTGTCTTGTTAAGGGAGTTGTAAATTTTTGTAATTTTGTTTCCTTCATTTGCTATTACCGCATCCAATCTTCCATCGTTGGTCACTACGCTACCAAGATATTCATAGATCGATACTTGTTCTATTACTTTTCCTTTACATTATATCTGACCCTCCCTTACACCGAAAAGGTAGAAAAGGGTAAAAGATTATATATATACATATATCTGACCCTTCAATTGTTCATGTGCTTGTTTTATGTTGATTATCAATAATTTTGTTTTCTCTGTATTTATTCCCATTCTTATGTTTTCTACCTCTTCTGTCCACAAGTTCAGCAGTTTTTGCATCTTGCGCTTGGAGTTTGATATCAGTACCACATCGTCTGCGTAGAGGATATCATTTACTTTCACCTGATCAAGATTTTTACATCCCATAACCGTATTGAGGTTTAGTTTGCCTTACTCTTGCTCTTATTTTGATATCTCGTCCGTAACAAACATATACATATATGTAGATAATAGATGCAATCGTATGTCACATTTATTTCTACAAAGGATTCATTGTACAAAATCGTTCTATACCCCGGTAGCAATACAACAAGGTTTGCATGCTAAGATTCGGTGTGCAAAATAGTATAAAGCGGCAAGGTTCGTATACACACCGAAATGCAAACAACCGGAAATTACTCCGAGTTTGAATGGGAGTTAACGTCTTTCTTAGGACAAACAATTCATGTCGTCGTTAGTGTAATTACCAACACTAATTACATGTAATAGTTTTTGCCGGGTTGCAGCGAGTTTTGCAACTCGACATCAAGAAACAAATGGAGAAAGAAGGTTATAGCGTTAACGTACAACTAACTACATACACATACGGCATAAAGTTCGAGAACGTACTACGTGAAACTATTTTAATTAATCACTCTGTAATGCGAGGATACGTGGAGTTTTGTTGGGTCGTTTCTAGTGCTGGTATCGTTTATGCAAAGATTATAAGTCGTAGTTCACGAATGTATTTAGGAAATTATGAATGGTGCACGGGCAATATATTCGTACCCATTAATTCAACTCATTATTTCGTTAGTTAAAATCCAGTACTTGAACATTGGTGGTATCGTCCTAACAAATACCTTCTGGGAATTGCGCGATTGTTCTAAAACTCCCCGCTCTGAGGAGGCCTCTTTAAAATTAAAAGGAATTTAATGAACCTCTTTAGGAAGTGTTACAGTTAGCGTACTAAAATAAAATAATATTTATCTTTGTTCATTAATTCATTCTCCTCTCTTCCTGTCAATACGTTTTTTTCTTATCAGTTATTTTTCTTCTTGTAGACTAAAATGACAAGAATCTGCGTTCAATGTAAACTTTCTTAAGCACTTAGCCTTTTAAAGTTTGATGAGTTTTATGAATATAAAACAGCTTCTCGATTTCAAAATCGTCCAATTGTACCGTCTCCTTTGTTCGTCGCACATTCATCCATATTTTGTTTTATAGCATACTTTGTTCTCTAGCCATGCAGCATGTGGATGAAGCGCACTCCTCGGCTAACCAAGGTCGACCTCCTCGCAGTTTTCCATTATTTTCATCAGACTTTCCTAGAAGTTCGTAGTGTTGATTTATTTCAGGCAATATCGAAAACACCAAGGGCATATTCCCCTGTTTTCGCTTTCTACAGCCTACATTGTTTGTCAACGTGGAAGACCAAACCGGTAGTTGCCATCATCAACCCCTATCACCCCTGCGTGTTAGCTTTTTTCTATTTTTTCTCTTCTGTATGCTCTAATTGAACTTTTTCCGTTCATCTACTTCCTGATTTGGGTACTTTCTGACACGACAGATTAACTCGAGATCTTACACATTCACGCTAACATTCGAAATATGGCATTTCGGTACTTCAACATTCATACGCGATATTCGATTCGTTCAGTCGATCTCTCTTCGATTCGATCAGTCCAGTGATAAAGCGTGAATCGTACGTTTGTGATACCGTGGATACTCCTATCGCAGTGCCCCATCGCGGTCAATTACGCGAGATCAAAAATCCAGGACTCAAATTTTGTTTCATTGTATCACTCACTTCTTCTTTCAGCAGTTTTCCGTTTTATCTAGTGTACACCAAAGGTGCTTCCGTAAGCCTTTCATTCTTTTTGTTCTAATTGTTTTGTTTCCGCTTCCCCGAGGCCCAAACGTGTCCTGTTTAACAACTTCCTTTTATATCTACTACTGTATCCATCACATTACTTAGTTACATATTGAAATCATTATTTTTACTCTTAACGTGAATTATTGTAATTAATTCAATATAAGCTTCAAGGACAAGCTCCTGCGTCTTTTCTTCTAACCTCTATTTTTACAGCTTCCAAGTAGGTTTTCTTTTCCTTTTTATTAATTAATTACAACGGGAAACTAGCCGGCATAACTTCAACAGCGAATATCTACCACAAAAAAATCCCCTCGTTTGCAATAAAAGGTTTCAAGGTTGTAGATGTTATAGAAAATTGAATACTGTTATTGTTTTTTCATACATTTTTAAGCCAATATGAATTCACATAAGATAACTTGAGCAACTGAAAAATAAATCATGGCAACATTGCAACTAGAACAGAAATATCTTGAATATTTTTTAACACACCAAAGATCAAGTGGCATTATAGTTTGGTCGCAATATAACAAGATATCAAGGAAATGTTTTCTTTACAGTAGGCTACATCAATTCTATAAATTTTAACTTATCTTATATGATAGTTTTACTCACTAATTAGGTCAATAAAACAAGACTGGTTTGAACGATAGTTATATTTCCAGAACGTTTACAAACGTTTTCGGAACACCTTCTTCTGTGAAAATATAACTAGATAAATATATAAACAAACATTTGTTTTTTATTTGGGAACTATCAACAAAATAACTAATGACTAGGATTTCTTGATATAGAGGATATATAAACAACTTTTTTCTATATATAAATTATTAAAACTAAAGTAATGTGTAAACACACATGTAAACTATGAAAATACCTAGAAAAACCTTATATCAAAAAATATTTGTCGAAACCTTAACAATTCTGTTCAAGGACTATAAAAAAGGTCAAGAAATATTAATATATATACATTTAATAGATTTTAACGTTTAAGGAATGTGATCCATCTAGCAAACGTCAAATTAACAAATGTAATGGATACGAGATTTTCAACTCAGCAAAGAACCGATTCAGAACGGATTTGTTGTCTAAGTGCAAAGGTACGTTGAAGCTACCAGAGTACTGTGAGCTCAATAAACAAATCGAGAAGATAACTCGAAAAGCATTTACAAAATATGAAGAAAGGAAGCGTTATAATTTCGATAAAATGAAATAAGCGGGTCAAAGTAGTATTCATAGTAGCGGTTCCCACAGCGCAATCAAACTTATCAACTTACTACGCCCCTTCGACAGTACTGGTCAACAAAATTTCAGTTTTGCGTATTTATTTGATCACTCTTATAGTATTTTCCCCACTAATTTCGAATCTGCTTTCCAAATTTATGTGTCAGGCATAGTTTTTGAGTAACACGCGTTTAAAATTTTGAAAAACATATATGTTTCGCATTTGCCTAGAGTTTAAAATAGCTTAAATTCTTATATTAATAGGAGTAAAGGTATTTTTACATGATTTTTTTATATTGTGCAGCAGGAATATCAGGCAGCATGTCTAGGCTCAACTGGCCTTGATAACGCGATTCCATGATGAATATGTCCTGGTGGTGTCCATCACATCTAAATGAGACAGGGACATACTACAACCAGAAGCTTTCTAGTTCTGAAGTAATTTCTCCACAAACTCCTTATTGTTGTCTACCTTGTTATTTCCAAGAAAAATGCTGGTGTTTCCCAGTGAATTAGGCTGGCATCCAACTCAGAATCGTTCATTAATTCTCGAATTTGGCGGTCAACGGATACGACTTCCTTGATTTTGACGTAACTGCTCCGTCAATATTTATTTTTTGAGAGCTAAAACCGTCGCCCTTTCTATCCATTCCTTTAAGAACATTTTTTATTAACCTGAATTTCATGTGTAGAGGTGGCAGGTAGACTTTCTGGGAACCTACCATGTGCTAACTGACGACAATTTTTGTTCCCAAAACGAGCTGTTTTCTTGATGGCCATTGCTTCCTTATATAATGGTTTTGTCTTTACCGTCACACGCCCACAAGAAACAGCCAAATTTGGTATATTCTAGTTGAAGACCGAGTACAAGGACGATGAGTTTCAGATCTGCGCATAAGTACCTGGCATCTATTTCACACGCGGTGCGATGCGTGTTGGTAGCAAAAGCTAACCCGCAACCATGGAAAAGGCAATTGCGGAAAGTTGGTGCTCGGTGGGCGATTTCTGACGGCGGATTCGAAATTAGCATTCGAAAAGTACATAGGAACCAGTACTCAGCGTCCAAGAATCGAAAACATTGTTTACTAATGTGATCTATTTCATCAAGCTTACCGCCTTACTATCAAGAATCTCTTTTAAATCTCTTGGCTGCAGGAACCGACGCCCAAACTGCTTAGGTCTTACATCTGTCGGCCTCCTGCATTCAGTGAAATCATAGTGAGAAATCTTTTTCTCCTATAGAGATAGTTTTTAATACAGTAATAATCCAACAGGATTTGGAAACAACCCAATTTGGTTCCACTTCATTCGCAAAAATTGTCATGTTTTGATATCTGAAGATTCCGCAATGGACATGTCAGACTGTCTAATGATTAAAGTTCTGTTTCTTCAGCAAGCGTGGTGAGAAACTGCTCGTGTATGTAGGTTGAAGTTTTACAGTGTTACTTATTATCCCTTCCGTTGCCAGGAAGTCTACCTGTTGGTTTGTCGGTTCGAAAACTATTTCGAAAGCTATATATTTTAGCTCTAAAAGATGTCTGCATAAGGATAAAATACTAATTGTTTACAATTTTAAGATCTCAGGCAGGCATTCCTTTTTCAATTATAAGTGAAAAACCAGCAAGTTTGCGGGCCTGAAATTTAGAATACCACATATTCGATACAGTAATTTAGACTTTTTATATATTCCTTTGTTAATGTTGCTTTCCTGAAATCCAAAAATGACAGTAAGGCCATGGTCATTTTCTATTCCTTAATTGAGGGTAAATTCAACAACAAGGAAGGAATTTACAAAAGAGATCGTAGATAAGTTGTAGCTATGGTAACGAATACACGGTATGTAAAATTTCGAAGCCGTAAACTTACTGGTTGTTCACTTATTATTGAAAAAAATTAAAGTTGTAGAAGCTCTTAACACTGTAAAAAGTAAGTATTTTATCGTTGATGTTAGTGACAGTTCTAATGACAACTAAGAATGAGAGGGAGGAAAGAATAGGAGAATAGAAGAATTTTCTGTGCTAAAGCGCAAATCTGTAGTTGGAGGCCCATTGTTTCTGGCTAAGCTCATCGGCCTTTATCATCGAGAGCTTACATATACGTCATAGATAGTTGCAATTGAGAGGCGCACGTTGTTTAGCAACCCATTTCAACCTATAAATCTGCAAATTTGATTGCACGATGATAATCAAAGTTTGCTCGTTATCAATGTGTTATGGAGTTGCATCCTGCTCGAGGAATTTATATTCGAACCAGTTTGTACTTGAATATATGTTCAAAATCTAACTGTTTTAAATTCATACGTATTGCGCCTTTTCAAATGCTTTGAATTTCTAACGGAAATGGTATTTTCCAATATTTACATATTTATCATCTTCAAGATTTATGCAGTACCGGTTCCATAGATAACGAATTATATTTAGCAACCTTTATTGTATCAGCTTTGTGAATAAGTGAAACTTTGTGCTACCAAATAACTATATATGTACATACGTCCAACGATGATTTGAAAATACCAGAAACACAATTTTACCACAAGCACACATTATCAATTTTGACCATTGTCATTTTGTTTTTTTTTTTTTCACTTTTTATTCTTTCGAGTAAACCCCACACAGATGGACAAGCTTTGTGTTATGACGTGAACCCTACACCTGTCAGCGACGCTAATGCGATAAAAGCCCGCCAAAGCACACGATACATCGCACTTTTTCCGCATTTTATCCCGGTAATCTCATCAGCTATGTCGTTCGTGAATTTAATTCACAGCGACGTGCATCGTAACAAACTACTTCCCAAGATATAATATTTGTAAACCTTAAATGTTATTTACGCTAGCTACCAAAATTGTTTTAATACGATATTAGTGTATCCGTTTCAGTTTCAAATAAAAAAATAAACCGGAATTTTTATGTTTTTAAGGACACGTCATCGCTAGACAGGATATTCGAAATTTCCACTTATTTATAATACTCCCGTCATGTTACAAACCAAACAATGCCTCTCCTCTCTGTATTACATTGTAACATTATAAGAGTATCTGCTTGTTTTTGTCTAAAACATCAACTCCTTTTTTGTTCGCTAAACACAGTACACATACACACGCGACTGGCAGGCGAGCTTCGTAGGCTCACGACAAGCGCGATATCAATTTCAAGCAGAACATCGATTAACCCAGGAACTCGTGAAAGCTCGCCCCTTCGACGGCTTCAACGGCTCCCCCTATAAACACACATATATTAAACACAATGACTTGCTTACGCAGTCGATAAACTTTTGTACGCTGCTTGCGTAGGATCCGACACAATATATCATTGTCCTCGGATCTAATTGTTTCCCCCTTTTCTACGCCCAGTAAGAACTCTTCGTACTTGATCAGCTTAATGATCCATTAAATTCAGAAGATTCCCGCGACTAAGCTTTTTCCGCGATTGCCCGCGAACTTGCGGTATAGAACGGCTTCAGACATCGCCGGATATCTCCCCTCGTTTGCGGCTTAAAATTATCAATTTAATGACAAAATTCGAGTAGTAATGCGATTAAAATGTGAAAGGAAAGAATAAGAATTTATATCATAATCCGTTATTTGTAAAAAGAAATACAAAGAGCAAATTTCCAGTTGAAAGCCAGCACCAAAGAAGATCATCTTTTGTTACTTATTTTTTATTATATTTTATACAAGTTCGCCAAGTTTCAGGTCTTTTGTAATTTTTGTATTTTCGACATTAAGCGTATTTAGAATTTATATGCATCTGGATTTTAATCCTAATGTATTTTATATAACCATGCCATTCTTGAATGAAAATGTTTTTTGAACACATGTAGCAGCATCTCACCAGAACTGTATAATACAGTATGTTCGAGTACTTTAATCGTCGCTGATATGAAAGTGACTCGTTTCAAAAGCTGCCAATAAAATCTGTTACTTAATCCGATTCTACCAACAAACGTAAGGCACCTTGTCTCCTTGCTTAGATACTTTGACGTGAAGAGAAGGTTGTTGTGCCCTCGGTGAACTCTGGAATTAGACTAGAGGCTGCACCTACGTCAAAGAAAATCCAGAGGGAGTATATCAGATTAGAAACAGCTTTCGCAAAACACCAGGTGCATCGCATATGTATATAGCTCTTCATACATATCTGGGACTTTACATATTGCGACCATTGTAAAATGTGCCAGAACCAAACCAGCTGCGGTGAAAGATAAAAATAACAATAATAATAGTGGAAGCTGCGACGAGACCGAGACCAAAGACCAAGACTGCAAATCAGCGAAGAAAGGAGGTCAAAATATTTCGATTGGCAGGGTGGTATGGTTTAACGAGAACATGAACCTTATGACATAAATTACCTACGGGAACGTAAACTGTGTATATAGGGGGTACATGGAAAGCTTCCGGAATGATAATGAAAACAAAATAATACGGATGCAAGTTATATCTTATTCTTCAATATAATCCCCTTGAAGCTCAACACGCTTGACCCAACGTTTCTGTACCTTCTCGATTCCCTTCCGGAAGTGACTTTCTTCGAGGTTCCCAAAATAATTGTTTACAGCTTCTATGAGTTCTTCATTCGACAAAAATCTCTTTCCACTCAGAAATGCTTTGCGTTTCGGGAACAGGTGGACGTTTGATAGAGCCAAATTAGGCGAATGCGGCGGATACGGAAGGATTTTGAACTTCAATTCTGTCAATTTTTGCTGAACCCATTCCCAGGCGTCTTTCCTGAAGCGCTGCTTTTAATTTGTCCAAAAGTGTTATGTAATATTGGTCAGTAACAGTTTTGCCTTTTTCAGGATAACTAATTAGCAAAATTTCTTTTACGTTCTAAAAACCCGATGCCATCAACTTTCCAGTCGTGTAAATTGTCTTTGCCTTCTTCGGAACCGATTCACCGGGGGCAATCCACTATTCTTGATTATATTTTTGTTTCTGGTGTGTAATGATGAATCCAGGTTTCACCCATGGTCACTAATCGTCTCTTGAAGTCCGTTGGATTCCTCGTAGACACTTCCAAACAATCGGCTGAGATTTGAGCTTGAATGCATTTTTGCTCCCAATTGAGCAAATGCGGGATCTTACAGAGAGCTTCTTTAAACCCAATTAATGATGTAAAATATGAATTACTCGTTCATAAGAGATGTCCACGGCTTTCTTAATCCCACGCACTTTTATTCGGCGATCAGCCAAAACCATGTCGTAGATCTCTTCCACAATTTCTGGCGTGGTAGCCGTTTTCGAACATCCTCAACATAGTTCATCACTTTTATGCGTGCGGCCACGCTTGAATTCCGCAACCTAAAAACTCAGGGTGGAAAATGAAGATGATGAATCCTTAAGAACGGCATTTAACATTGATTTGATTTCCTTTGCGTTTTCCCTTTTCAAATACAAAAAGTTTGATGACCGCTCGAACTTCGTTTTCATCCACAATTGAAAGATACTTGACTTAAATGCTTGTCAAAACCAGACTATTTGACATATCGATTTAACATGTGCAGTCAATTGATATGAGAAAGTTGCCAATACTACGACATAAAATATCTGAAAAAATAACAACGATTCCGCGTATTCTAAAATATATATTCATTCATTAAGACTTACGTATTTCCATTTCAGCATGGATTTACAGAAAAGCGCTCAACCATTTCTGACTCAGCAGGCATAACCCAATATTTTTCCAATAATATAGATTCTAAACATCAGGTCGATGTAATATATATCGATCTTTGATCACCTAGATCACTCAGAAATTCCTCAAAGCTCAACGCTTTTGTCTTTAATGATTTATTCATTCAATTTTCTATAGTATAACTTACTTAACGCATACGCCGCAATGGGTGTTCATAAGCATATTATTCTTCTTCTTCTGGTATCCGCAATGATTCAATCTAGGTCCCTTGATCTTTAATATCTTCATAAACCATATTGTCAACATAATCGAATCTGAAAAACTTCTATTTGCTGTTGACCTCGATTCTTTAGAACAATTTCTTCCATCTGGGATTTCGTTTCTTTTCAGCACCATTTGATGGATGTCCTGGATTGCTGTAATGTTGAAGGCATCATGTTGAACGTTGATAAGTGTAAAATAGTTTCCCTTGTCTGTAAATTTAATTCTATTCTTTTCAACTATAAAATAGGTTCCATAAAACTCGGTCGCTGTTCGCTGGTAAAATGTTTGGGTATGCTCTAATTTTGATTTAATTCGTTCTTCGCCGAAAACTAGACTAGGAATTAATTTTGATAAATTGGAAACCCTTCACTACAACAATTTCACTTATAACCTTACATTTTTCTCCTGTGAGGACTCACCTTCAGTATGCTTAATTGATATAGTATTTGAACTATAAAACACATAGACATTAGCTGGAGAATCTGCAACGTACATTCATCAAATTTTTATATTTATAGTGGTAGCATGCATATCCTCCAAGGGATGTGCCTTACATGTATCTAGAACTAACTTACAGTGTCTAGAGTTTAGAAGAATCTCGTGCAGTATAGCTTTTCATCATAAAAATTTTTTATTATAGGATTGAGTATTGTCAGCTATTGGACCAGCTGAATTTTACCGTACCTAGTTTGGGGCACGTCATTTGTCAACTTTCCTTGCCACTCTGAACAACAAATATTTTAATTCATCAATATATGCCATGTCAAGTAACTTCAATGTAATATCACGATATATTGATGTAAACAATAGCGACTTGATTGTTATAAGGAATCTGGTTGGTGTTCATATCAATGATTTTGTTAATTATTTAATTTTTTTCAATTCAATTTCTTATTATTATTACTCTCTTACTCCAATCTTTGTTTTCTTTTGTATATATGCGAGACATGTATTTATATATTATACTTTCCTGAAACTTGGAATGATGTTCTGTTGGGCCATAAAGCTTATTATTATTGTTATTATTATTATTATAAGCCCTTGATCTTCGGTACATTGGACCAGTGATAACACCCTTAAGACAAAGAACAGGCAAATCAAGTGAATATACAATCCTGATAATACATGTACTAACATGGTAATATACTTTTAATGTTGCACTTAAAAGTTTAATTTTAATTCCCTCGGCTCCTCCACCAGAATTGCTACTTCTTCCTAATCATAAGTATTAGCAGTTAAAATTAAATAAACATCTGTGCATAATAATAGTGGGTCATCATCTGTCTTCAACTGGCTCACATATGCACTACATCGAAATCGCGAGTTAGAATAGAAAATTTGCCGTGACCGAAGAATAATTTAATTTTGATACTATATAGCGGTCATCCCACGCCCAGTTTATTGTCCTGTGTATATTAGAATTCCGTCTAATTTAAACGTGCTAACTACGATACTAATGATATTGATATAGTACATGACCCGAAGCACTACTAACCTGAATTATTTTTCCATCGTCAAAGCTAAAACGCTGAAATTTTGAAATTTTGAATTATTTTTCTACAGCATTCAGTTTTTAATCTAAATCAATAACACCGTCTCCTTCTTCAGGAACACATGCAATATTTTCGTCATTGTCTTTTCTATCTTCTGCTACATCTTCCGTCAATTGCGCTTGACGTGGTTCTTCTAATCATTCAAACCCCAATCCTGTTACATATTCAAAATAGTTTTTCTTATTGAGCACTTACAGAATGGTGCCTTCTTTTAGATGTCGATCGTTGGAAGTCATACCTTCCACACTAATCGCACACTAAGCGCCGATCCATTCACAAGAATTTTCGGAAGAAAAATCTTGTATAATTTAGAGGGATATTCAACGCAAAGCATCTTAAATCTACCCATCTGGATCACATAAATTGAAAATAGGCCCAAATCGTGCATAATTTCTGATTGGCAGACGCACATGAATATTAAATAAGCCGCAACAGACACCAAGAAATTTATCGAATTATGGAAGAGAAGCTGTAGTAGGTTTCACCCGTTAATTATTCAAATTGGACAATTTCTGAAAAATTCTGAAAAATTTACAACATTGCAACATGAAGCATATTGATCTCGTCGGTGGAATATTTTAGGATGTTGTCACTGTTGTTGTCACCGTTGTGACTGTTGAGTCTGGAATTACGGGAGTGCAAGCGGGAGCGAATAAGCAACACTTTTGTAACAATAAGATCAAATAAGATAGGACATGAGACGTATAGATAGGCCTGTCCGCACGCCCCAAGCGCTCTCTTATTTTTAAGTTTCTGTACTATACAAACATTCGCGTCGGCAATAAAAGTCAAAACAAGAAACACGTCAAATGAAGCACTTCATCGTGATTGAAATATAGCTCGGATTTTACAAGTATTAATATTTCTTTCTCTAAATTGTAAATATTCGCCTATATTTTTCAATCACATGTTTGAAAAAGTATCGACAGATATGATGTACAGTACGTATGGTAAAAGGGACACGATGTCCTTGGCATCGCTCCAGATATGACCCGAATTTTACTAGCGTTTACGTTTCTACATCTAGAAAATAGACACACTACTTTATCGCATACTATCAGCGGCTCTCCAAATATTCCTAACTAAGGACCTTACAAAAAATAATTTGGGCTTTCCTGTAATAATGAGAGAAACTTTATTTTATTTTGCTTGAACTTTCTTCTATTTTAATTTGATTCATAAATAGTGAAAATCACAGTAGATAAAGACAAAAGGCATCGGCAAAGGACACGTCTACAAATTTCATCTGATTTACGTGAATGGCATTATAGATGTATATATAATAATATAGAGAAAACACTTTTATGTGTCGTTCTTTTTAAATTTTATTGAATAATTCGATAGCAAACAATAACTGTTAAGATATGTTGACATTACCATTTTCAATAGACATACTTACTCCTCTTTAAGATCAAATGTATTGAATCAAACTTAAATTCAAGCCGTTCGACTTCTATCAATCTAATCTTAAATTGATTGCAACTATCCTCGAAAATTTCGTTTGTCCATTGAAAGTATTTGGCAGTTTTAAGAGACGCAAGTTAAATTGTCAGCGAAAAGCGAATTTCGTTAGCGTCACTAACCGGGACGAACAAAGGACAGTGAGAAACGTAAGTAAAAGCAACTAAACTTTCCAGGACTTTGTAAATTCCAACAAACGATTTTAAAAGCTAGGAAACGCTGATTGTAAAATTAGTGAAAGGCTTCTTTATGGACATGCCACTACGATTACAAAGTTTGATTCATGAAAAATGTGAACTTGTACAAAATATTTAGTAATAACTCGATTTCCTTGTACGGTTCTATATAACATGATTATCATTACATATTAATCAGAAAAATTTCAACATCTTACATCTTCTATATTGAAGATGGCGATAATTTAGTTGTCAAAACACTTCCATGGAAATCTCATATCAGCTGTGTGTAACCTTTTCTTGTCTGTTTTCTTAATGACGGAGACTCAAAGACCGATTTATTTCCTGTGGTACCTCTCTCATACTTTGCAAATCACTTTTAGCTGTACCGAATATTCATATTTCCGATATTATCTAATTTAATTATGAAATTACATATTTTATAACAAACGAGATTGCAAACGTAAACGAAGTGCAACCCATACAAATACTTTCTCACACCTAAGATATAAGTTAATAGACCAAAAAGGAAAGTGCAATGGAGGCCATCATGGAAAATTTTAAAATAACTTCCTGTCACGTGTCGTTTTTCTTTTTCCTTCGAGATAGGTAGCCAATGGATTCCCCAGAAACAATGCGTCTACAAACTTTTAATCTAGAAAGATTGATCGGGTCCGACATATGCGAGGAATATAAATTTTATGTTGAGTCTCTCCACGCCTGCATCTCTCAAGCGTTTTATGTCTTGCTTATAAATAAGGAAATATATACCTTGTTCTACGTTTTCGTTTCCAGAATATTTGATGGTTTCGTATAAAAATGCATCTTCCACTCTGCAAAATTTATTCTATTTAGGTTCGTATATTTTGAGTTCCCGTATTAAACTTTCCAATAATATTTCTGATCGAATGAAGCTACTTTTTGAATCAGAATTGTGAATAGAAATCTATACATTTGTATTTCCTCCATTTCATTATGGGTTTCTTATATATAATTTGTGTTAGGTAGAGGATGAATACGTTTCATTAATGGTTATACATAGATTGCATTGCAGAAACAAAATGCATTTTGAATTAATTACGCACATCATAAACTATTCGTACTCATCTTTATTCACTGCACACATAGATAACAATAACGCTGCTACATTACCCCAATTTTGGAAGAAACGAACTCGGCATAAAAATGTGAAGGCTAAGCGCCTTGCAATTCTTCCTTGTTCACTTTACTTCTCCAAACGTACTATTTTCTGTATTCAATTTCAAAAGCGCGAAGGTAAATGATTTATTTATCTCTACTGGTATTTGGTTTTCATTTAAAGGGCGTTATGAAACGTGATTTCCCATTAACTGCAGTTGCCTTTGTGAAAACCCTAACAAGCGTCACCATTAAAAAACATCAAAACCAACGCTGTAACCTTTTTGCAAACCTAACATTACATCACCGCGTAGGTGTAGCTCGAGCAACTCCATAAACATTTTGATCCTAACGAACGAAACACATAATTGCTTCCTCTGTGAAATTAATTAAAACTTAACGAATTTAATGAAGACTTTTTACAATAGATATTATACGTATGTACGTAGCGCATATATAAACAACGAAAGAAAGCAAACGCATTTCGAGGAAAAGATGAAAATGGAAATAATTAAATTGTTGGCTTCGAATGTCGAGCAGGTAAAATCTGCGTCTGCAGTGGCGTTCTAAATGAGACGTTTTAAATTAATTCAAAGCTGGAAAGGTTTATAATAACGCGTACGGTTAAAATTTCAATTAAAAATTGCTTTTATGATGTTCCTCTTATTCCCAAGCCAAACGTGGCTAAATACATAGCAAGAAAATTTGGGATTTATTTTATTTGCTGTAAAATATTCATGGTCTTAGATTTTAACTTTTGTGATTTCGAGTCTGCATTTTGTCCAAACTCGCACATTATAAAGATGAACCATTTCAATAAGAAAAACTATCAAGAAATAAATTTTTCCTCTCATTCTTTGTATCGATACCAACGAAGCAGAATTATCACAGAAACATAATTGTCAATTGCATCATCGAAGATCTCTTGGTGAACCATGTTTTCAGATCTTTACTTTACGCGTATAATTCCATATGATTCCTGATAAGCCAAAAGCCAAAAAATTTGTTTGATTAACCAGATCTATAGAGCCCTCTTAGATTTGTAAGCATATTCTTAGTTTACACTACTAGTGCAGAAAATGTCTTGGAAGTCACAAAATCGGAAATGGAATAATCCAACTTAATTTGCATTTCTCTCTCTGGGATATTCCGATTAAACATAAAACTTTTCGAATATGGCAGGTACACACTTTACTTTGCAGGTATGAAGTTATTGAGGTCTTTCATCTGGTTTAAGCTGAAACTATTGGAATAAAATGCTATTTGGAAGGCAGATGAAGACGAAGAACCTGGTGATATCAATACAAGCTCCGCACCAGAAAAGAAAAACATAGTGTAAACAATGTAAACGAACTGCAATTGAAGGAATTGCATTATCCAAGCTACAAAGAGTGTCCAATAATAAATGAACAAGCCGAAATTATACTAAGACAATATTGAATTCCATTAAAACTACATACTTTTGTTTATTTCTGTGCACCATTTGTATATGTAATTATTTGGCTTCGCTTTGTTCTTCTTTTCAATACGTATTCCAATGCTAGATTGAACAGTGTCATTTTGCCTTATTCCTTGATTGATTTCAGTTTCGTCTTGTTTCCCCTTCTGCGTCTTTATGCTAACTGTTGTCTTTTTATCGTCGTTTGCACCAATCGTTTTAATTTGGCGGTTACCCCTAATCCCCTTAAAGCAACCCAAAGTGTCTTCCTTTGGTGGTATCAAAGGCTTTCTGTAAATCTATAAACAAAAACACAATGTCCATTTCATATTCATGGACTTTTTCCATTATTTGCTTGATGACGTTTACCTGTAGCATGCGTAGTCGATCATCCTAGATTAGTGCTGCCCCATCAAAATTATTCGATATTGTTCCTAATCTTCTCTGTATTACAGTCAATATTATCTTACACGCGATATTTAATAGTGTAATACCTGTAATTCTTACAGTTTTTTGATATCCTTTTTATAGATGGTGGTAATTAGGTCGCTCTGTTGTTCTTTTCGATTTTTTCTCTACTCCAAATATGTTGCATGAATAAATATAAACCTTACACCGAAAGGTAGAAACATTCAAAGATTGTGATGATGATAAGTAAATACAGTTTCTCCTGCAGTTCTTTCTCGTCGTATTTTATTAGGTGCAAGTTTAAATCATCTTTTCGCATTTCCATTGCGATTGCTATTTATTATTTCCATCACTTCTTCTCTTGTTGGTTGTAATAACGCGTTGCCTTCCTTCAAAAATAACAACAGATTTAAGGAAACTGATAGGCCCGAATTTTATAACTGTGGAACTGTATTATCCCTAGCTAGAGTGAAGATAGGGTGTAGTGTGGAGAAAGAAGTGAGATGAAAACCACTAATACGGAAGCAAGACGTCTATAATCAAAACACAATTACACAAATAGAATGCACATTGATAGAGGATCAAGGTAAAAATTTCACTTAACATTTGTTCAGCTTTGTTTACGAAGGAATATACAGGATGCGACATAATAGATTATGCGATTTAAAATTGACGACAAATGCATACACCGGTAGATGGCGAAGTTATATCGTTGACTAGTACTAACATCCAAAGCATTCAATTGCCATGGAGTGTTGGTTTTGTGTGCCGCTTTAATATAAGAAGGCATGGAGTCCCAACACGTCAAACGACTTTAAACTGAATAGGAAAGTTTAGACTATCTTCTTCTGCTAAGGAAGAAATCTGGTAACCCACGTACAGTTTGCACCTCCTAAACGATATTACATAGCACTGCACATGTCTGATAGGAGTGTTGGGTGGATGTTGCGGACTTGTATTTCCATCCATTTTAATGTTAGAGAATGACATTTCTAATGTTAGAAATGTCATTCAAATGTCGTTACAGGATTCGGATGAATTTTTTAATGTAGCTAATATAAACTATGAAAGAACTTTTAATAAAATAAAACAAAACAATATTAATAAATTTAACCAATTAATAAAAAGTGCAGGGGTTGATTACCCAATTTTACAGGAAGATTGGATAATCAACCTAACTGATAAAGAGATTTGTCAAAATGTTAAATTAATTTTAAGTCTGGGTCCTAAGTTTTCTGTAGATTTTAATGTCATACCGATACATGATTTTATTTGTAGTATAGAAAATATCGTTCAAAATTATGAGGAAAACTTATAACCTAACTTACGACATAAGTTGGTTAACATTTTGACAAATTACAAAAATAAAGAAAACAATAAAAATAATAATAGTAACAAAAATATCTTACAAAGAGCTTTTAATGAAACAAAAAATTTTTGAAATCTAATAAAGATATTATAATAACTAAATCAGATAAAGGAGAAAAAACCATAATTATGAATAAGATTGATTACGAAGCCAAAATGAATTCCTTATTGGAAGATAATCAAACTTATTCGATATTATTATCAGATCCAACAAATAAATTACAAAATGAAATAAATAAACTAATAAATAGTTGGTTTAAAAAAATATATATATTTCTAAAGATTTAAGTAACCATTTAAAAATTCTAAATTCTATATCTCCAAGAATATACGGTATTCCTAAAATACATAAAGATAATATTCCTTTACGCCCAATCGTAAATTACATTAATTCCCCACTTACAATCTTTCCAAATTTTTATCTAAAATTTTAAGCAATATTGTAGGTAAAACTACATATAATGTGAAAAATTCATGGGAATTTGTAGATTCGGTTAGAAATCAAACAATTCCTAATAATTACGAATTAATCAGTTTAGATATTGTTTCTTTATTTACTAATATTCCTGTGGATTTAGCACTAAAAATTTTAGATAAAAAATGGAATTCCATAAAAGATTTTACAGATCTTCCAAAGGAGGAATTCATTGCAGCTTCGAAACTTTGTTTAAATTCTACTTATTTTACATATCAAAATAAAATTTATAAACAAATTTTCGGTACTGCAATGGGTTCTCCATTATCAGCAGTTATCGCAAACCTGGTAATGGAGGACCTAGAGCAAACTTGTTTGGCAAAACTAAATTCTAGTGTAAGTTTTTACAGACGTTATGTGGATGACTGTTTTTGTTCCGTAAGAAAGGATAGTATTGATGAGATATTAGATTCATTTAACAGTTATCATAATAGATTAAAATTTACATATGAGAGGGAATCTAATAACTCATTGAGTTTCCTGAACGTGACAGTCATGCATAATAACGGCATTGTAAAAACAAATTGGCATATAAAGTCTACCAATACAGGAAAACATTTAAATTATTTTTCAGAAACATCAAAATTACATAAAATTAATGTAGTTACCGGTTTAGTTGATCAAGCGGTTAGATAAGCTAATCCTGAATTTAGGGATAAGAATTTAAACAAAGTTAAAGAAATCTTAGATAAAAATAATTATCCAAATAGTTTTTATGAAACAATAATAAAAAATAGAATTAACAAATTATACAATAGAGGAATTAAAAATAATAACAATAAATCTTATAACGCTATTCCTTATAAAAAAGGTTTAAGCGAAAAATAAAAAAGAGTTTAATAAAAACAACATAAACATTACTTTCATTCCAAATTATAGTAACAGATCTCTTTTTACTAATACTAAATCTAAAATAATTAAACAAAATCAAAGTAATGTAGTTTATAAAATAAACTGGAAAGACTGTGATGGTTGTTACATCGGTCAGACGAAACAATATTTAAAGAAAAGGTTGTATAGCCATAAGTATTCTTTAAATAATGATTTCGGTGCAATGACCGCTGTAACAAAGCATTACAAAGATCTTGGGCATTACTTTGATTTTGAAAACACAATTATATTAAAAACAGAGAATAATTATAAAAAAGACTAATATATGAAATGATAAATATACAAAAAGACACTAAAATTATTAATTTCAGGACCGATATTCAAAATTTAAGTAATGTATATAGCAATTTGTTAAAATGACATTTGCATTTCTTAAGAAGGAAACCTTTGGCTAGGTTTTTAAATTTGGTTTTCCCTAGTCCTTGAACAGAATTGTTAAGGTTTCGACAAAGATTTTTTGATATAAGGTTTTACTTAATTTGCATGTATATTTACACATTAATTTAGTTTTTATAATTTATATATATATATAAAAGTTGGTTACACATCCTCTATATCAAGAAATCCTAGTCATTAGTTATTTTGTTGATAGTCCCAAATAAAAACAAAAGTTTGTTTATATATTTATCTAGTTATATTTTCACTGACGAAGGTGTTCCGAAAACGTTTGTAAACGTTCTGAAAATATAACTATCGTTCAAACCAGCCTTGTTTTATTGACCTATTAGTGGTAGAGATCTATCATATAAGATAAGTATAAAAAGGTCACGAAATATATATATATATATAGATTCATCCATTTTAAATGCAAGCGGTTGAAGAATTACTGCCTCGAGATTTAAATCAATGAGTAGAATTTTGCAAAAGGCTCTTGGAAGTGATTGGAGCACAACCACAGTTTTTATCTAATTTAGTTCTATCAGATAAAGCGCATTTCCATATAAGTGGTAATGTCAATAAACAAAATTTCAGATATTAGGCCCAGGAAAACCCGCGTTTACTGCATCAATCTAAAGTCTACAAGAATCAAGGAGATGATGATGAGGATGATTTGAAAGGATCAATCGACTGCGATTCAACATAATCTATTGTAAATACTGAGAAGGACTATGGTATCTTTCATGGAACGAGCAGAATGATTTGCTGAATGATTGGGCCCAACTTTATGATGTTCGATTTTAAAAGTGTAGTACTCACATAAAATGATTTTGCAAGGTTTTTGGAATCATGAGCGCCTCATCATTTAAATCTAACAATAAATTACACGTTCTTCAATTCTAAATCGTCTAATCAATTATATCGCACCCTTAATAGAAAACTCAACTGGAAAGGAGGAATTACATTTTATGAAATATCACACGCTGAAGCGATAACTTTCCATATTTATTCAGTATCTAGCTGATTGCTGAGTTCCGCTGAGATATGTATTTAAAAATGTTATATGCATAAAATATTTACCATATATTTTCTTCTTGATTCCACATCGTCCTAGATAAATTTGCTTTCTTGTAATATTACTTCCGAAAAATTTAATTTTAAACTACAATACTCTGAATGATGCAATTAAATAAATTCCTCCTTTTCTTCTCTTACAAGTGTTGCTCCGGGCTCCGGGCTCCGGTACGATACCCTTCTAATTTTATTATTGGAAGGATCGCTTAACAATGAAAGACGAAAACGGCGGGAAAAAAGCGCACAAATCCAATTAAAATTCATAAAACCGAATGCCCGAGTCGGTGTAGGCGATTGCCTCGGCGTAACGGACAAAGAAAAATGGTTGGAAACAAGGGACGGAGGGGAGCGATGGAAAGGCTAGATGGAAATGATCCACCGTCTGAGTCTGCTTAAAATGAAAGAGGATAAAAAATAATTATAAGGAAGTTGAATGAGTGTAAGCACGCAATCGATTGTGATACCGTCTTAAGAGGGAACATGGATTCCATTATCGTTTACAATGTAAACTCGCCGGAGTCGTCCGGATTTATTATACGCTTCAAAGGAAATATTGGAATGGGTAAGTTTTTTTCTTTTCTAGAAGAAGTTCCGAGGGCGCCCTCGTCGTAAAACTTTGAAAACTTACTCTCTCTGCGATTACTAAACGTCGCCGACATCTTTGCGAATTCGCCTTAGGAAGTTGATAACGTAAAGCACCTTGGAGGCATATAGCTAGAGGTGCAAATAACTCCAGTTAACTGGAAGTTGTAGTCCTGCATTATCGTAAATATTTGAATATATAGTAAAGACAAGACCGTTATATTCTATGCCCGAAGCGAAGCTATTAAGAAAAGGTAAAAATATAGACACGACATACATACATAAATGCCCTCTTGATATTCATATTAGAAGAGAAGTGCGGACTTTTAACTACTTATTCTGCCACTCCATTGTCTCTGATAAAAGATACATTCAGTGGAAAAAAATGCTAATCACGGAATGAAACTTTTACGGCTTTTTAAACCACTGCTTATTAGAAGTTTCTGATCCTTAGTATCGTTTGATCTCGAGGGGCATAATGTGGTGTTAGCTTGGTTGGATCACATCAATATTTACCATACAATCCTTGACTGATTGCAAGGCCCTTTTTCCGCTGGCAACGGAACCAATGTCTGATTTAATGTGGTGCTTGGCTAACATATGTCCCAGAAGTAATCAAAACTTCTCACCGGACAAGGTTCAGGAGTTTACTGATGATTTAGTGCGCAAAATTCTTAGTATTCCATACGATAGCATGAGAGCACCAACCAACAAATATTCAATCCGGCTATTAGCAATAAGCGCGCTTTATCAGATTGTTACTGGTAGTTGTTAATTTTGAATCTCGCATCTTCATCTATAAACAAACTCAAGTTTCTTATACATGTTCTGCGATCAAGCCTAACTTCGTTTATGGACAAATGTATACTACCATCAATCCATTGCCTATTAGTCGTACCACCAAATACGACATATCAAGATTTAGCCTCATTTGTTTGCAAAGTACGTAGTCCGGCAATCTCCATAAAGCTATCCAAGTCTGCGTTAAAGGAATTATCACATCAGCACCATCCTCTACACTAAAGGAGCTGTAAAGCTGCGTATCATCTGGACAAAAATGGAAAGTAGAAGAGAAAATTTCTGAACAGCAACAATCGTGAAGAATACATTGTAAGGCATAGCGGTCTCAATATGGATCACTGAGGAATGCCAAATTTCAAGTCAAAGTCCTTATAAAAGTCCAGAAGAATCAAAATAGTTAACCTGTGCACGGTCAGCTGCAGAGATGATATCTGATATTTTAGCCAAAGCAGTAGCACAATCAAAACCAGGTGAAATTCCAGACTAAATGATGCAAGAATATTATATCTTCCAATATGATTTCTAAGTAGGAGTGTAACGATCCTCTCCAAAAATTTCAAGAAAATTTTGGGAAAATAGTAACAAGCCTCAAATCTATATAAGCTTTCGGTTTGGAAACCTTAGGAAGTGGAGTCATTTGAGCCTCCTTCCAAGAAGATGGAAATACACCATCACCAAGACAGTTATTTACTGTATGAGTTATATCTAAAAACAGTATCAACAGTGTTTTGGTCTATTTCGCGCAGGTGTTTGATGTTCATTGTGCAGTGCTTTAGAGTTGTACAGTGTTCGTTGCGTGGTGTTCGTCTTGGACATTAGCCGTATATCGCTAATAATACTGAATTCCCCGTTTTCCACTGCGGATGGCAACTTAGTTGCCGAAATACGTATCTGGAAATACCGAAAGGTGTGGCAAGGGTAATTTTATTTGTTTTATATATTATTGTAACCACAGTCTCCCTATTCTTATTTGCATATGAGATATATATTGTAGGATAACAGGACAACACAAAGCAATCATCTTAAAATAAATTCTATCGATGCATTGGGACCAGTATAGCTAATTTAGCTTTGTGCTTTATAGTGTGTCTCGCGGTAATGCTGAATGTGAAAACATATAAGTCTAGTACACCAGTTGTTTCAAATTAAGGTATTTGATCATACTTCAGTCTAACAGAGTATTTGTTTCGGTTTGTGTACTACCAAACAGTAAGGTATTTTATATTTTGTCTTTATAATAAACATAATTATCCTATTCATTTGTAAATTTCTTATATGCATGAATGCACCAGATGCTAGTGATGGCAACGATGGCAACAGTTACAAATTAATGTTACCATCAAACTTATCTACTTAATTCTTCTGTTGCATCAAACAGAAAATTATTTGACAGTCTGCTGTCATCTTCAATGTGGCGTCAATAAAGCCCCATTGTTGTTAAATTTGCTCAGATTTTATACCTTTTCCTTACATTCCCAATGGTTAATTAGTATTGTTTTTTCGGACTATAGGACAGTACTGCAGAAATGTGTATTAACATCCCGTAGAAGCAGTATTAATCACAGACCTGCAAGAAATTACCTTTTGGACATTATTTTAACTTTAGTTACTTATTTTTATGTTTTTCAGTGCTGAACTCAAAAATGAACCCCTTTTTTTTCTATCGCGTAGGGTTTTTACACAAAAAAGGGATGTATTTTAGGAATACTAAGCTAAATAAAAGAAATTATAGAATGTATATTTTACTTTACATTTTATTAAAATCATAAGTAACCAAGCATTTTTCATAAAAACAACTCAAAATTAGTAAAACTAAATGATTTTCATGTTTAAAAGTCTAGTATCGTTTTTGCTTCCCATCAACCATCACTTCGTTTTGTGTTTTTTTTTGCTGTAGGACCGCCAGGGATCGTCTCTTTTAAGTATCCAGCCATAGTGCGCTATCATATTAACATTCCACCTAACTTGATACCGCTTTTCGATTTCCTTTATATCTTGATCAAATCGTTCGTCTTGTTCCTCGCTGACAGTACTGAGATTTTCTGGAAAGTAGTCACAGTAGTGCGATTAGACAGAAAGTAGTTTTAGGCTCGTTACAGCCTAAATTCTTGAAGCTTACCAATATTTCTGCTACCATGGCCTTGTAGTCAGCATCGCTGATGCCATGTTAGGATAAGATATCTCCTTCTTATTTTTGAAGTTGAAATCTTGCACGTTGCAAGAACAAAAGTAGCAGTCATCACTGTGATTTGTCAGTATCCTCCACACTATAGGAAGGCCAAAACGCAACGACTGTTTTTTACCTTGATTCACTGCCTCAATTTCTCAACACTGATTGAATAGACTTTGTGGGGAGGGGAGTGCAAGATTTTTCTTGATCGCCTAACCTCATGCCAAAGTAAGGACAGTAATCTTTAACGAAATCAGAAATATTTTTTGTTGCTTTTCCATTACATCTAGAATCCATCGTAAATTAACAACACAAAATATAAAATGAAATACTTGCCACTTCAACAAAATTAAGAACAGACATGTGTATAGTACAGTCAAGAGACATACTGTATGAGGAAAGCAAGCAAAGATTTGACAGCTACTATAGTGGTGGGGAGGAGCAAGACAGGGGAATAGTTGCTGACTGGAAAATATTCCAGTTTGAACCAGATTTGGTTAGTTGTACTATTGTCTGGTCAACGTAAAAATGGCTAATTCCCTAAAATACCTTGAAATCTTTACTTATTAATTAAGTGAATCTAATTATTATTTTTTTAAGCCTAATTAAGATTGAATACTGTAATGCTTACTTGCCTAAAATGCTTAATTGTCCATAATTTTAAGTGTAATTTGTAACTAAACTGTGCGTGATGGAATTTTTCATAATTTTTCCCGTAATCAGCGCAAAAAGGACTATAAGAATCAACGATTATATTTTAAACAATTTTTCTATCGCAAGCCTATTGTTGTCTAAGGTATAAATAATTGTTTATACGCTGCACAAGAAACTAATATTTTATGTTTGTTCTTAGTGGTCTTACTGTCTTGATGTTCAAGCTGATGCTTTGTAGAAATTAAACTTTAGTCACGTTACAGATTGAAAATGCTGACATTAGAGCTCAAATTTTAGGTCCTGCCAAAACAATAAAATTGGCAATGGAAAATCAAAAAGTTCCAGAGTATCGGAACCATTATTTTGTATCAAAATGCAACTCAGGGATTTTTCATACATAAATACGTATAAACGTAATTCTGCGAGTGCCAACAGGAACCATAAAAGGAAATTCCACAACAAAAATTTCTCGAAACGCGCTAACGAATAAATATTTCAAAATAACAGAACGCAAACCATCATCGAGCACCATCGATAATAATACGAAAGCGAAATATGAAAAAAGGAAAAATTCCAACACGAAATATACCGCAACCGTTTCGGAGCACCGGCGGTCCATATTTTTCGGAAAAGCGATTTTATTCTCGTACACACAACAACACACCCATGTTCAACAATAGCATTTGCGGCCTAATTTCGATCAATCATTCCGCTAGGCTTCGGTGCCCTGCGCCCCCGGCGCGGACGAGAAACCGGGAATTTTGTTTCTGTTGCCAAATAGTAAACGTCACCAACCGGATAAAAAATTACCCGGTCCCGTTTTCAGCAACGGCGATTATTCGGATTTGTCACACGGCTAGAAAGCAACTATTTATCAAAGGGAAACGGGCGTAGGTCGATTGCGGATGTGAAAACGGGGTTTGAGTGGTAGGGAGATGTGGGATACGTTTCGCGGAACGAAAGTTTTGAATTATTTCTCCATATGTATTGAAGCGGATGTAACGCGAAACCGCAAGTAGACTATTCAGCGAACAAAGGGACCAAAGACGAGAACCATTGTTGGATCATCATGTAGTAATTGAAACAAAGTAAAGAGACGCAATGTTCTGCTGAGTACTCTAGATTGTTCCAAAAGTGATTGTAGTTAGATCTTTGCTTTCAAAAACACATTCCTCCATTTTAACATACGGGGATCCCAGCACAAGGTTAATGTTCCAAACGTGATATTATTTGGATTTCTGCTTTGACGAAGATATTTCTTCATTTTAACATACGGAAAATCCCGGCATATGGTTAGTGTCACTTAGCTTCTTTATGTTGGTCTTGTAATACCCTCAAGTTCATCCAATCAATTAATTGAGTACGCATTCAAGTCTTACAAAGGAACATCCCCAATATGGAAATGAAACAAATTTGAGACTTTATCCACAAATAATCCTCATGGATAAATCTTCAAAACCATTTTCTCGGTTCAAAATTTGTTTTAAAGGGTTGAACGTACCTTTCACAAAAAGTAAAGCGTCCTCTTTACACAGTTCAAAGAGTCGTATAACACATAAAACAGCACTCGAATAAGTTAGTAACTGATAGAACTCGAGGTACTGAATATGCTGATCTAATCTTAGCGTATTTAGTCAATCCATTACCTAGGTATATTAAACAATTCCAAACTCATCTAAACTTTGAAGGGCACTTTAACCCCCTTGAAGAAAATTCAGACCAAAAAAGATATGGTTTCGAAGACTACTTGATAAGAACTATTTATGAATAAAGTTTAAATTTTTTGATTTCCCCGTTTGGGAGGTTCCCTTGCTAGTTAATTTAAGAGCTTCTGTGGAAGAAAGTATACGTACATTCTTTTCACCATAAGAAAACACCCCATACCAATCCCAGAGGACTGAAAGTGCTGGAGATTCTTGCAAGGGATTGAAGATCATCAAGTGATAAGCTCACGAACATAGTTTGAAATCTACTAAACTAAATATTTAATAAGTGTTACTCAAGAAGAAGAACTAATAAAGTTTGATACATCTGCAATCCGCAGAGAAGCATCCAAACCTGAAAATGCTGAATAATTTTACATACCTAAAATTGATCGAACTAATAATAAAGCAGAAAAATCACAGACTGAGCAAATACAACATTTCTAACGTTTGATAAGATTTTACAAACGAAAAAACTGTCTATTGATATCCATATGTAGGAAACTCAAAATGTATGTAGGTATTTGTGCTTATTCTGTTTATATTAACATTATTGCATATCCTATATTTTGTTGCAGTCCAAAGGATCAAAATAAGTTATTATTATTACTATTATTATTACTATTATAATTAAATCTCATCAAAATGCATACAGGCGTAATATGAAATGATCAATCCAATGATGTAGATATCTTTGAAAGGAAAGTTTCAGCCACACTGAGTCCTACTAAAAATAATAGAATTTTAACGATAATTATACGTAAGATTTTTACCAGAATGTAGTCAAAATCCAGGAAAGTAGAGTTTCGACAGATTAAGAGTCCCTTTTGAGAGATAAACAAAGCAAATAGTCGCAAAGACGATTTTGGTACAGATTAGAACAGAAAATCTTTATAATAATTCAAGAAATATGCTAGTAGAAAGAAACATCTAAAATTAGAGGCATTTGAATGCGTAACCAGAAACCCGGTTCGGTTTATAGAATCCTAGGGAGAAGAAGATGCTGACCAAGTTAATCTTTTACATCAGGCAAGGGCAATCTTTTTCTGTAGAGGGCCCAAGATAAAACTGGGATGGTCCACGGGCCGAAACAAAAACAATTGATAAGGAATTGAAGAAAGCCTGACCGGCCGTGCTAATATGCAACGGAAAAGTTCAATAGCGGGCCGGAGAAATCTTACTCAAGGGCCGTAGGTGGCTCGCGGGTCTGGGATTGCCTGCCTTAAGTGGTACTGTTGCCTACCGCTGAATTCCGATGATCTAAAAGGAGACGCCTAATTTCCATAAGAATTAGAACAAATCCAGAGAAATTACAACTTCCCATCAGAAGAATAAAACACCGAAGGAAAATTCAATTTTACAAAGTAATATTGGAGGTATTAAATATTGCTCTAACGTGCAATGTATATACGATGTCGGACAAAACTTTAATGAATTTAGAAAGAAGCAAGTAGAAATAGAAGATAATACATACGCATACAACACCAATGATAGTGCTCAGACGAAAAGGATAGTCGAATGAATACCCTCTTTACAACACATTGTAAACTTTCAAAATATAATTTCTCACACAAATGGATAATAAATTGCGGAGTAACCGCAGAACTTCTGAAAATAGGACAAAGCAGGCTTCCATGGAGTTACATAACTTTTAGGGGAAGTACAAATGTCATCCTAATAAGTAGGGTGTAAAAATTTTTTATAAGCTCCTCAAATTCCCTTCTTGCTGCGACTGACTCCGCTATTCCTCTATAAAATTCCCCTCCGGATTTCTATCTGTCTATCCTCAATTTTCTAATATCACCTGAACTGGTGGTCTTCCTTTTCTTCGGTCTCCAGTTAGTAACATTTTCTAATTGCCTCTATTGCTCGCCTTTGTGTATGTCCATACCATTTTAATGCCTGGGCCTCAAATCTTCTTCTTCCATGCTTCATCTAATTTAATGATTCACAAACACTTATTACTGCGAGGAAAACAAATTTACCCGTTTATATTCTTTTATCCTAAATCCGTTATGCTTTCTTCTATCTTTATCAACAACGCAACCCTCCTCAGCAGCGCGAAATATTATTACGGTGGTTACCTTCCAAACGATAATGAAGCGAAAGAAGCTTATGCTTAGCAATACCCAGAGCAGGATGGAGAATTAATACAAAAAGCATGCCAAGCAAATAGTACAAATTCATTACTGTCCTTACGTACGAAAGGTGGCTCAACCGACTATGATAATAAGCAGTGTTGTACTGGCTTAAAATTTCCCTTACAAGACGATTAATGCGATTTTCGAATAACAAGACGAGCAACTTATCAGATACACATTCAAATAGACCATAGCAGAAGACTTGTCTCTATTAAGTGACTACAATTTCACCAAGATATAATCTACAGTGCTACGAAAGGACTTATCAGGCAGTAAAAAATCAGAAAACCGACAAGAATGACGCTGAATACCTAATTCAGGTAGCAAAGTAAAAATAAATATCCCAACCTCTTAAGCATTTAAAACCAAACAAAGGAAAAGGACGAGTAATTGCTATGCTATCTTTCTGTAAGCAGCCGCCATTGTAGTTATGATTGCGGAGTATAACGCCATTGGTTAAAGTTATTACTCGATGCATGAAGTCCAAAAATGTGTAAATCAAGCAGAATGAAATATATGTCAGTGAATAAAGCAAAGCAGCAAAAATTCAAACAGAAGTAAGAACGGACTATGCAATACTGAGAGGTTCTTCTATGTTAAGGCAACATCCACAATGAAGATATAGAATGACAAGAACATTCGAGAAGTAGTAGAAAAATTCCGGAGCATTACTCGTAAATCGAACCAGGCTTTGACGAATGTGAGGGAAATAAACTTTCTTTTACTCCCCATCATTCCTCACCCTTCTCTTTTAGGCTCAATATCTCCCGTTAGTGTTTATGTACAGTACTCGCCACAACGCTTTAGTGCTGTACTAGGTCCAGCACTCCTCGCAATTTTATTGGAGAGAATTCTTAAAACATCTAATGCCTTCTTCTCTGTTTGGACCAACTCCTTGCGTATTTCGCCCCTGGGTTACCAATATCTTCGGTTACTGTATGTCGCGTCGTCGGTCGAAGCATGTAAATTTTTACCGGTCTGAGCATCTCTTTTGCTGCTAGTACTTCTTACAATTTCAACAATATTCCTGTTTTTGATAAAAGAGACTTAGGTATTTGTCTATCTCATACTCTGTTTCTCAACGCATCGGATGCAAACTGTGAATCCCAAACAGGAATCAAACCATCCAGCTACGGAACTGGGAAGATATGAGCTCTGATAAAAATATTTATTTCGCGAGACTTCCTTGAAAACGAGCTGCAAGATCGACACTGTAACAAGACAAGCAGTCTGATTAGCAGAAGGCAGAAGTTGCCCAAGGAGCAAATTGAAAGAATTGCGGAAGAACTAAACATGACGAAACCTTTTAAAAATGTTAATGATGAGGACACTCTAGAAAAGAATTAACAACCAAGCGTTGGCTCTACAAAGCCTGGCGAAATCTTATAGGTAGTACACCATGATGACCAAATAGATCATTGCGATTTCTCATTTTCTCGATTTTCAAGAGGCTAGTTCAAACGCCAAAACCATACAGAGTGTAAAGTTGGTTCGGAGTTAAAATCTACAGAAAATACCCAAAGCATTTCTTGAACAGGGCTTATGCCTAACAACAACGGAAAGAGGAGAAACCAACGTTAATGGTAGGTACCCTAGTTTAACTTTTACGAATACGTATTTGTTGTTTTGTAAGTTTTCAACACTAGTAAGAGGCAATCAATAAAACGTTTTGTTGTCACCAATTTTGTAGGGGTAATGATGACTGAACATAGTTTAATATTTCCGTTGGAACAACATTCACTTCCGAACTTTATCATACAATCCTTGGCAATACTCACACAAACACACACTCCAAACTTTTTCGATGAGCATGCAAAGTATAAAGCGGAAATTATGCCCTTGTTTGTACGCAAACATCTTTTGATACTTATAATTCCACGAGTCCCCTTTTGCAAACTTCGCTTTAATATCGTTCGCGACCAACATAAAACTTAGAATAGCGGATTGATTCCAAACGATTGGGGCGCACCTTTGACGGCAAACAAGTCGTTTTCGATATTTTACGTTCAGACACGAAACGCGTCGCAAACGATACGAATTCATTACGATAATTCCCGTCAAGCTTTAAGGAATCGTACACTACACCGCGTGGAAGCCGTTAATGATCCGTACATTCATAAACAGCGCTTCTATTTAATAATCGCATCTAAATCTCGCTCGAAGTTGTAGCCGTTCTTCCCCTTTGATACATGGTCCTCCATTTTGTCATTGCCGCAGCGATATCCGACGCGTCGCGCGTGATTAATACGCCACTAATGAGGAGTACTGGGCTACTTTGCATGTGCCGTACCTCACATCTCCTCTGGGCAATACATTAAATGTTGAGTAATTAGGAAAATTGGTATATAGAACCGTGGTTTGCTCGAATTACTTACATACCGGACCTAATGGAAATGACCGACTTTGATGATAAATCGTCTTTATACAAGAAGGTATTATACAGGTTTTGTATCTCTGCAGACTAAACCGAATGTAGAGTGCACTTTACACTCAAGCTGCACGCTAAAAACAGTGATCTTATGAATGGATTTTGAAGGTAACCAAGTTGCAATATTTCACATTTTCTGTTTCAAATGCGTGCAGCTTCTTATTTTATCAAAATTTCCACAATTCATACTATGATGTTACACAACCGCAAACAAAATATCTCATACCCGATATTTCTTAAAAACATTCCTCAGAGGGCAATCAATTCGATTATGGAATATTTTACTGACCCTTATAATTTTTCCCATCAACTTGCGATGAAATTTTTTCGGAAAAAAACAATAGTTCAGAACCCAATAGATGGAAACAGCATAACTAAATTGAGAACACGAGAAATTGTAAATTGAAAACCAGGTGTCCGATATTGACGAAATGCAGAAGAATTTGGGTTGGAGCTAAATATCAGATGGGCCTATAGGACAACCACAGCATCTAAGGATGTGGCTTGAACAAGGCCTCAAATAAAGAAACTAATATTATTGTTACTCCTAAATTATCGCCATCTCTATGTATTCATTTTGATCATTTAATCTTTGAATCATTTAATTATTTAGTCATTTAATTAGTGCTGGCCACACAATTTTGTACATAACACTTGTCATATTGTTCACGTAATAAAAGAAGGTGTTACATGAAAGCTACCTAGGAGATCAAGCTCATTTTCATCTTCACCCAACTTATGGAGTAATATAAGTAAAATAACATACAATTCGTTTTAATTTTCAATTTCCCAGCCTAGGCTGCACAAAAAGCTATATTACATTAAACAATTGTTGGCTGAACTACTGAATTACTAACTAGCAAATTCAAAGCCCTCGGTTATTAATTCAATCTTCTTTATTATCAAATGTACCTTCTGTTTATACTCGCCGCTTTGTTGAAACTTCAGCCTCATTTTACAGATTGGTACCCCAATTCGTAGGAAGTCTCCAACTTCATTATTTTATTCAAACTCATTCTCTGTTTTACTTACAACTTTCACTCAAATAAATTAGTTCTAAAAATATTACTGTGACCTGTATTCCTTTGACGTTTTCCTAAAACTTTTGTAAAAATTTGTAACTTAGCTCTTGTAAACTTATGATAGTTGCAAATTGCACTAACATACTATAATGTCGCGTACATTGGGGAGAAATCTAATGAAAAGAAAATTGCTCCATTCAGCCCCCAGTTGCTCCTACAACTGGAAACATCGGTAGAAAAGTTTTATCACATCCTCATGCCATATTTCATATATTTGTTGTTCACTATTAGCTAACTTCCTATTACCCAGAAATTGTTCTCATATACGCAAACTGATACTTTCCTTCCCATGAATTCTCTTTTATTTGTGTGATGGCGCACTGGCTTCTTCCCTTACAAGTCGATAAGCAGAAAATCTGCTTCCAATAATGAAGTATTTTCTATTTCCTTCTCCATTCCTAATTCTGTATTTAATTCTTTAGCTAACTTGCCCAAATCATTATCATCCTTTTCACTTGAATCGAGCATTGATGGTTCCATGTAGTTGTTGTAGTCAGAACTTTCGTCTTGGCCCTTTCCTTAATTTCATTTTTTTTGTTTTGGCTTGTTTTTCCGCATAATTCATCTCCACGTCATTTTTCTTTAGAGATCCCCATCAAATTTCTTGGCGCAGCTTTGGAATACGTCTCATATTCCAAAAACTTACAATACAATCTATTTCAATTGGAAAGAGTTTGTAGTGTATTGGATGATATCAGATTGGTAAGTAGCTCTTATACCACTACATTTTCTACGTTGCAGTGTTAGATCGATCTGTTACAACGGCAAACAAGAATTGGTCATCAACAAATATTTCCCAATTAAAAGGAGAAGCGGCTGCTGCGGAGAGCACTTTCGTGATGTTCTGTTGATTACCATCGAGTAGGTTCAGAATTTGGGCGATTAGGTAGATTGAAATAGGTTTTCCCAGATTTTGAAACGTCCGTGTAGAAACAGCTTTGTTATAATATGTCTTAAAAGGATCAAAGACCGTTAGGTCTAAGGTGTAACTTTTGGGACATGTATGGCGGAAATGTGAGTAATACAATCCAGTTAGATTTTACCATATTTTTACATTTTTTACATATAGATTTTTACGGGAATGGAACTATCATGGTTATCAAGCACCAATATTATTAGTATTAGGTGTTGCCTACCTTGCTTCATGTACTGAAGCAATTTTTCTTCATTAGACTAGCGTGATGAATTTTTAGCACCTACGGTTCACGTAGGTGTCCCAATCAAGATATGTTTTTTAAATGGATTCTAGGGAAAATAAGTATGAGAGGTTCTATAGCACTCATTCCAGCCATCATAGTTATATTGATATAACGTTCTCTGGAGGACATAGATACAATACACGCTGGAACATAGACAGTCATATTACCAGTTTTCTTTAGATTGTATATGTTTTCTGGTTGAAATTTGTATTTTTTACCCTCCTGGGTTTCGTAAAAAGGTCATTCATATTCTTTTTGTTGAAACTTGTAGAAGGCCAAAAACTAGTTGCCTCCAGTTTCCTCAATGATAACATTTTAAGTACCATCGTAACCACTTTTGCCTACTATGACTTCTTTCCAACAATCATGAATTTTTTGCTGATTTCATTGATATAGTCCCGCGCCAATACTGGGACTTTGTTTATTGCAATCATAATCAAACCTAGTCGAGAACACAAGATATTGCTTCCTTTCTGCTTTTGGGAACACTCGTTCTACAGCATTAGTTGCTAGATATTTAAAAGTTAAAGCTCCAGATTTGTAGTGGGATGATTTAACGCGGTTTGCTATAGTTAGTATTCCGAATGTAGCTTTACAGCTTTTCTCAAACCTGCTATATATTAACCAACACATCATTTACAGCTCCTTGGGGACGCAGTACATTGACAACGTCTCTTTCTTTGTCGCTTACACTTTGTTGCATTTTGTTGCAATAATTACAAAAATACAATGCTATAATTTTCTTGATTAAAAGCAAACATGTTTAAAGGTAATTGACATACGTATTCAAATTTTAATATGGTCCCCGGTACAGTTTCGAGATACTTGCGTGTGTCCCGAGGTACACGTTTCGGGCCGTGGTTAAATTTCTGATACGTTTATTTATGCTACTAGCTCGTGTTGTCTCGCATAACCGTAAAATAGAGAAAAGAACCAAGTGTTTACTTACCTGATTAAATTGCTAGCAAATAATAACTGAGCTCGATAAAATCATCAAACGACATAGTGCAAAAGTAAACTCTTGCATTTAAAAATTTCAAATTCCGTCTAAAGCATTTTGACTGTATCAACTCATGACAAATGAGATGCATAACTCTTTCTTCACCATCAAAATTATATTCGAAAATTTCCGGTCTACTATCTCAAATCGCAATAATATTACTGTAGTCCCAAAGTACATCCGTCCCGAGGTACAACCCCTTTCTTAGCAATTATCATCAGTAATAAGAAAAAAATAAACACTAATACCTGCCCAAAATTTAAAACGTACTAGCCCCGTATATAGTATCAAACTAAATAAAAGCACATAAAATACAGGACCGAATGTTTGGCGCACTTAACATTACCAATTCTATGCACTAGTAAGGACGAGGCCACGACGACGCTTAATTTTCCTGAACAGTACTCCACGACCGTTGAAGCTGCAACACAAAAAAGCGGAGTAGCGCGTTAAATTGATAAGAAAGCTAGTTTGTTGCAGCAAGTCTACAAATTGATATAATTCTTTTTTGTAGTAGAAGTGCAGTTTTTTAATCAAAATCAGAATGCAAGACATCTACTTGTTGCTGTTTGTTTCAGTATTGTTCCAAATGAAATCGTTACATTTTAAAGTGAGAAAGTCCTGTGAAATGTAGATGTTTTATTATCTTCAGACTTCTTGGATTGAATGTCGATTTTCCAAAAATTAACTATTTCTTTTTGGTTATTTTTAATATGAAAAATCTTCAGTGAATCTGTGCATAACATTCAATCATTTTATCATTATGTCTTACAACTTAATTAGGACAAGACATTTCATATACATACACTATCTCGCCCAAATCTATCGGCCTTCTCGAAATTTCTTTCGACATGAGCTGCTATCGGAGAAACGATATATGGATTATTATATAGTTCAGGAAAGCGGAAATTTTCATTTACCTTAGTTCGAAATGGATATTGAAACCGGTAAGTACAAATAGTCGAGTATCGGTCCCGTCGTAGCCAACCAGTCAGGTAACATTACTTTTTACTTCATGAAAGTTGCAATAAGTTTTGAGTTGTCTTTTTTCGACGTTTTATATGGTGCGGACGATATGAAATTTGTCGGAGCCGAGATTACATTTCAGGAGTCATGTTTGAAGCCACATAAAAGACTACGTTTATAGCTACAAATATTGAAGTAGGTACACGATAGCATGTTGCAAGCAGTGCAATATGTACGGTATTATATCGATATAGCTTGTACGGACTGCAAAGGGATGCTTTTGTAAGAGAAGGGGCTGGTATTTTGTCGTATCATTATTGAATTGAGTTATTTCATATTTTCGCAATATCTCATACGTAATTTTATGGAATCGGGAAACGTCGAAGAGGATCATTTCGGAAATGTAATTGAATTTACGTTAGCAATGCAGGTTCGTTTTTCAAGTTTTATTTTGCTTTTCCTAAACCTATCTGAGGTAAATAGCCACTACTGAAGGATTTCATATTTTAGTATTAATAACTTGGTATTTTCATCTAATGAAGATGTAATTGTGCAGCTAACATATAGCGACAAGCTTTCCAACTACCAAACATCATTTAGGGAGCATCTAAGACGCAGAATTATTTTTCAATTTTTGACGAAAGTACTTCAATCTTACAAAGCTTTACCACTCAAGATTCGCCTTAATGCACAATAATTGTTAAATACATTGAATGCGCCTGGCGTGTAAGCACGTCATGCACCCTCAACTGCCGGTGCGAATGACGTGTCTACACGTCCAGTTGCTTTGTGCATTTCAACACCTCTAAATCTTCAGTGTTGTTAGTGAAGTTAGGATATTTGCTCAGCTTCTCAGAGACCGTATAATTTCTGACAAACATGATAACTTTTGTGCAAAGTATAAGTGACAGTGACGCAGACCGTTTTAGAATTAAAAGAACTGAGAAAAACTAACCAAAAGCATGCCATTTCTGTTCGTACAATATTTTCGGTAAGAAAAAGTCAGGAAGGAAAGCGCTTACCATTGCGCAGCATGCGGAAACAAACCCGCTCTGTGTGATACTCCATATTTCGGGGAATTTCGCAAAAACTTACAATTGTATATCCACAGTTTTGTTTAATAAATATTCTTTTCTCTAACTAGCTCTCCTAGTTTGCAGAAAGTACATGTATATGAACAATGCAAATACGAGGTACGTCCAGAAAGTAAGTTCCGTTTGGTAATAAAATTAAATTAATAAAAATTAAATTACAGATACAGAAAAATTATTTATTGCACAAAATTCTACAACTCTTAAACTACTTTCCCACATAACTGCCGAAATTTTGCAGGCATTTGTCATAGCGTGGCACAAGTTTTTGTATACCTTCTTCATAGAAGTTTGCCGCCTGTGTCTTCAACCAGTTGGAAGCATTTTCTTTCAGCTCTTCGTCATTGTTGAAGTGTTGACCGCCAAGGAAAGACTTGAGATGTGAGAACAGATGAAAGTCGCTAGGAGCGAAGTCAGGGCTGTACGGAGGATGGTCAAACACGTCCCAGCCAAATCCTTGTAGGAGGTTTTTCGTCACATTTGCAGTGTGTGGTCGTGCGTTGTTGTGAAGAAAAACAACACTTTTTGACAGCAATCCTCGGCGCTTATTCTGTATTGCGCGGCGCAATTTCCTAAGTGTCTCGCAATAAACATCTGCTTTGATTGTTTGACCACGCGGTAAGAAATCAATGAGTAAGATGCCTTTCCAGTCCCAAAACACTGTGCACATAATTTTTCGAGGTGTCAAGATTTGTTTCGGCTTAACCTTTACTGGGGATGAAGTGTGCCTCCATTCCATTGATTGCTGCTTACTTTCAGGGGTGTCGTAAGAAACCCAAGTTTTATCTCCTGTGACTATCTGTGTCAGAAATTCTTCGCCGCCTTCATCATAACGGGTCAAAAACTGAAGTGCACTACCCATCCGTTTTGTTTTGTGTTGCTCAGTAAGAACCTTTGGTACCCAACGTGAGCAAAGTTTACGAAATTTCAGTTTTTCGCTAACAATTTCATGAATTAGTGATCGTGAGATTTGGGGAAATTCCATAGCGAGAGCACTAATTGTAAAATTGCGGGTTTCTTGGATCTTGTCATCAATCGCGTAAACCGGTTCTTCTGTAACCAAAGATGGACGCCCATTTCGTTCTTCATCGTGCACTTCACTACGTCCTTCATTGAACTGTCGGACCCATCTTCTCACCATTGAATCACTCATCGCATTTTGTCCGTAAACTTCGCAAATTTGCCGATAAATTTCAATTGGTTTCACTTTCCTAGCATTCAGAAAACGAATCACAGATCTAATTTCACAAGCGGCGGGATTTTCAATCAACACCGACATTGTAAACAAGCACAACAAAGCGTACGTGGCTGACAGCGATCTCAAAATGGCGCACGTTTCTTCTCCTTGATACAGAGGGTCTACCGCGCATGTGCGGAACTGCGATCGCAGCGCTGCAGCGAAATTAAATTGAAACGGAACTTACTTTCTGGACGTACCTCGTATAATATATTACTATTTTGCAAGCTCTCGTGTGTAAACCATTTAGTGATGCAACTACTTTTTCTACCAAATTGTGATTTCACATTTCCCTGTCAAGTTAGTGTATCTACTACATTAACGTGTGTATGAAATATTTAAAGTTGTATAATATATTTGTTTTGTAAGTGTATTGCAGTGAACTTTTTCAATAAAAATGTCAGGCAGTTGCATTAAATATCCACAACAATTTTTGCCACATTGGTGGTGACATAAAATTGAAGTGCTAGAGGAGACATATAATTCTCTTGATAAAGAATCATATAGACTATATTTTGGATGTAAAGTGATCAGGATAGGTGTTGGGCTGTTGCTGTTTACTGCTTGATTAAATTGATCCCGTGACATGACATTTGCAATTCCAATGGTGTGACATCACGGACACCCATTTTTGTATGACGAATATATCAGGGATAACAGCTAAGGGTATACATACTATAAAATATACTAATATTCCCACTGTTATAAGATTAGTGCCTCATACTCCACAGCCTTCAATTCAAGTACCACCAAAACATTGGAGTTAAACGAATATGAAACTGTTAATGTTGAAAAGTTGTGCAGACTTAACAGATGATGAACAAAGGAGACACCCTGAGCTTTTAGTAAACACAAATACCGAACAACACTCAGTTAATCGATTTAAATTAAATGATCTCGTTTGTGATCTAAATTTATCCAAAAGTCAAGCAAACAGTCTCATATCACGGCTTAAAGGCAACGCAGTGCTAAAATAGGTGCTTTTTGTAGCAAGCAATGTGATTTCAAACGTGGCTTCTCCCAGTGCTAGGACTAGTTTGTTGTAACGATGTAGAATCTTTAGTATAACTCTTGTAATATGTGCGCCATCCTGAAGAATGGCGTCCTTCATAGTCCTTCTTCTAAGCGTAGCTTGAAAGCAGTCGTTTTTCCGGATGGAAATAAATACGTATGAATTCCTATAGCTCATGCGGCTCACGTGAAGGAAATCTGCAGCGTTATTTGTTTTACAACTTGAATATATTAAATTTTGTTGTTCCTGGTGTGGGTGAACAGCGGAAAAGGAAGGAATCATTATGTTAAAAAGGACTAGTCGAAAATAGACTGTAAGAGGATAGAACGTTGTAAGTTCAGCACTGATAGAACCTGAAAAAGTTTGCTTTTCGCCACTACACACAGCTAGATTTAATGAGAAATTTCGTTAAAGCATTGGGTCATCTTCTGAAAAACAAGTTCCCCGAAGTAAGTGATGCTGTAAGAGAAACCTGGATTGGTTGGACTGCAAATAAGAAACCTAATGAAAAATATTGATTTGAAACCAGTTTAAATGATTTTGAGGTTGTTGCGCGGTAATCTTTTAGAAAGGTTGCCAATAACTTCCTTGAAAAATCATAGGACAGATAGGTACAAAAAAATTATAGCTGAGCTTCTTCAAAACTATAAAGCACTTGGATGTAATATATCGCTAAAAATCCACGTCTTAGGTTCTCATATGCATTTTCCTTATCAGTCTTGGAGTTGTGAGTGTTGAACACGGAGAACGCTACCAGGAAAAGTACAACCCAAAAATGTTTACTGTTCGAATCTCAGACTGATGTGCTACAGCAAACCAAGCTAAAAAACCCCAAAAAAGCAGATTTTAGACATCTAGAAATCGCAGGTATAATATTGTTTTACTATTGTCACAATATTATAACAATGAGGAGGAATTAGGAAATAACTATACTTGATCGAAAGAAACCACTTACATCTTTAAAATCTGCATCAAAAGTGCTATTCACAATCTTGTAACACACAAAGGAAAACACAAATTTTGTTGTCCAGTGCATAGGCAAATATTAGTTCCATTAGTTTCAAGAATAAAATTCCATCCCAGCCGTTAAGTCTAAATATCAACTTTATTCGAAACCCATTAAACGTACAAAAACGAAAACCAGGACGCAAACATTTTCGTTCTAATATATTCACCACTCGCTTGGCAAAAATTCAAATTGTAGGTACTTTGAAACAACCGGTAAATAACAGGATGTAATTTATGCGATTGATTCCTCTTTAGTGTTTACCTTCTCGAGAATTCATTTTCATAACTACCGTAAAGTTATTATTATTCCGTATAACATGCATCACATACACTCCAGAGTCTTTTAGCTTCGGCAATGAAAACTTCATATCCTTCTTTATGCAGGATAAAGCGTTTTCCGAATTGGACCCAATTCAATTTGGATTCTAACATTTAATGGCTTTAGTTACAACATGACGTGCACTTCTTGATGAAACTAATTTCGATTCCATCGATTCGAAACAAAATCAATATGTTAATTAAGAATGAAACTAAGCCTAATTACAATATAACTTATGAAAATATATAATACTAGCTGTTAATCCTGTCCCTGCCGGGCAGGAAGAAAAAGAAAATATAAGCTAAAATGTTAAAAAATTTAATTTTGCCACGCCCCTTTTTCGTCTTAATTCCCCGCCCACAGGCCAAAAATCAAAAATCCGGCAACGTTAGGATTTGGCCTAGGCGTTTTACTATATGCATGCCAATTTTCAGCTTTCCAGCCCATCAGTGGGCTTCAAAGTGCTCTGGATAGACAAAAAAGAGGAACACACAAATAAGGAAATTATATACATATATCGATATGGTTACTGCCGCTTGAATACTACTATTGGTATCATGTGACTTTTCCTCCTGTTGAAGCCCGCCAATTCAAAGCTGATATTCCTCATCAACGACAATTCACTAATAGGCGAGGTAAGACCTGAAGAGAAGAAGAAGAAGAAGAAATAAAGTAAATGAGATCAAATGATTGTGACGAATGATCCAATACCAAAACTTAAATGTTGCCCCAAATTTTTCCATCAATAGCCGAACAACTTTTGAGCTATGGTTAACTTCCAAGGAATAAATTCAGTTTACAAGTAACAAAACTTCCGCTCAAAATGTGAACGGTCATTCTTGCAATCCCCTGTTCAATTTCATATTTCAAAGAATTTTCTATTTAGACGATTTGGAGCTCTTTCATATTCCAAGTTATTTCATCGTCACCAAGTGTCTCAAAATCACTTTTAAACTGACCAAACTATTCGTTACTTCCTGCTTTCGAAAGCATTGACATATAGGTCTTACCAAAATCGCAGTTCTCATCATCGCTGTGTGCGCTGTAACTTGCTTTCCTCGGATCAAATGTGATGAAGACTTGACCAAACCCTAACATGGTTACTCAATTCACAAACAAAAGAAGGCAGGAAGTAGTACCACTAGTGGTCCTTCCTTTTCGAAATGTTTTTTAACTGTATAGAAGTATTCTTGTGGAGTCACTCTTGTAACATGATGTGTTGTAACTGAAATATTTCGAAGACAAGTCCAAAGATTTCCGTCTCAATTGCTTCATTTTTAAATCGACTACGTCTGACTACATCTTGGAGAGAGTTACAATTACAAAGGAAAAGGAGAAAAATAGAAATCTACATAACTCTCATATAAATAAACTCACTCATTTATGTGAGAGTTACATATGTAGATTTTTATTTTCTATTTTTCTTTGTAAATCTTTTTGTATGAATTAGATTTTTATATTCAGCTAGTTCTGCTCATACATTTTCTACTTGCCTACTTAGCTAAGCCTCAAATTTAGTACGGTTGTTCTTCCAAAATTTTCGCCGCTATTTTCGGTCTATAAGGAGCATTATTACTTTCTCCGTCACGTAATATGTGGAACATCGTCCAATTTTTTTCTTTGTCCGCCGTTTTTCTTTTCCTTTGTTTGGGCTTTATACATTTTCATAACTAATCTCTCCTCTTGAATTTGGAAGACATATCGAAAGCATATAATTTCTCCTGTTATGTGATTACTTTGACTGACTCTAGTTTCACGACACCCCCTTGTTTAGCTTCTGATCCGATATCGTTTTTTGCTTTATCTTGCCTTCTTCTCAAAAACATTGTTTAGCTACACGTCATTCGTAAGGGATATACCCTTCTATCACTTTTATTTCTATTTTCTGTTTCTATCTGAGTCTATCTGTCAATTATTCTGTAACCAATATTTTTCTTCTTAAGTCCATTGTTCATCGCCCACCATAGAAAAGCTTCTTACAAGGGGAACGTCAAAGTTGTGAATAACGGATTTTGATGTGTCTCGAATATGTTATAGAGGCACCTCCCACGAGTATCTTGCTACCAGTTTTTGTAGCCATTCGGCCTAGTTCTCGAGAAAATTGCGAAAGCTTTCCTAACGGACTTTATATACCGTGAATCTTAATAAGCTTATAAAGAAGTGAGCATAGTGCAGTGGTTAAATTCCAAGGCTACTACGCTGGCGATCTGTGTTCAAATCCTACTCTTGTAGTATTGTTTTTTCTCAATCTCATTGCATACGACAAATATATTTAATTTCATGCAAAATTGTTCAAAAATAATATTTTTCGCTATGGTAATTTTATTAATAAAATGATGATCTCTTAAATTGCTTAAGAAAATTAAAGATGGTTTTTGACACAAAATGATGTATGTATGTAGTTCTTTGTGGGTAAATTCGGCTATTTCTTCAAAAAGAACATTTAAGCGTTTAGAATCAAAATTATTTGACTCTTTTTCTTTAAATGCTTTGGCCATTTCTTACCCTTTGCTCGACAGAAACTAAATCATCAAAAAATACCAAACCGACTGCTTCTTTGGAGAGATACTATAAATGCCCACAACAATTCTTTGATGTTGCTTTTGATATGTTTTCACTTATTTTATTATAAAAATAAAGGTTGCCTAAAAACATCAAGTCCTCGGCCAATGCTTTGTAGGCAATTAGCATTACAATGCGCTTTTATCTATATCTTTAAAATAAATATACAAATATCCTTCAATCTTTGCAATTCCGCCCGAGTCAATTTTAGTTTAAAATATAAAAATAGTTTAAATGATGATCACTAGTGATAAAACGATTTAATTATAACATTTGATTATGAGATTGCAAATACACACCATGCTGGACATTTGCTTCCGATTAATTTTATTAATAAAGTTAGTATGGCGAAAAATTTTTTGAACAATTTTGCATGAAATTAAATATATTTGTTAATATCATATGCAATAAGATGTGAAAAAAGAACTACAAGAGCAGGATTTGAACACGGATCGCCAGCGTAATATGCCTGGAACTTAACCACTACACCATACCCACCTCTTTACAAACTTATTAAGACTAATGGTATATGAAGTCCGTTTGGAAAACTGTCGCAATTTTCTCGAGAACTAGGGCGAATGGCTACAAAAGCTGGTAGCAAGATACTCGTGGAAGGTGCCTCTATAACATATTCGAAACACATCAAAATCCGTTATTCACAACCTTGACGTTCCCCTTGTTAGATATATATCTGACAAAGCCTGCCATGTTGCTAATGGGAACCATTTTCACCTATTTTGACTGCAAGAGCCGATATCTAAAGGTTATAATAATTGCAAGAACTGTGGTGTAGTATTACTGATACTCTATCACATCAGTAAATTCCTCACTCACGTGGTACCGGATTTAATTAAATAATTGTGTGGCGAGAAGTCTACCGATTTGATATAGTGTCAAAGATCCAAAGTGTTGAAGTTTAAAACTGCTCGGCCCCTGCCGTTCACAGAAGACATGTTACGAGATTTATTCATCCTCACAACAGGTCGTGCAAATAGGATCTTCCACCATTTCTAGGGTGTAGAGGTATTTTTAAGCCAACAGTGTCTTCGTTTTTCCTCACTTGTAGCGTTCCTTGCTATATCCTCTGAAGATTCCGAAAATGAACATGAGAGACTGCCTTAGTCCCTATATTATCCTCTAGTGTTTATCATATTGCGTCTTCGGCAAGCTCCTCATCTTAATCTTTAAGATTTGAAAAGAACACACCATAGGTTCACTCTACGATATCCACAAGCACAGCGGGGCATTTCTGGTTTCTTCAAACTGTACTTCTTTCTAATACCCAGATAAAGTGTGTGTACGAGATCGTGCATTCATTCCGTAAAAGTTTTATTAAGTTCATTATTCGTAAACATTCTGAAGATTTTATAATTGCATGCAGCAGGAACCATAACTTTTATGTAATGTAGTTAACTACAAAGTTATATATAAGTCTGAGGAGAGAAGTAAACTTGGAAGCCAAAAAGATTTCAGAACTTCTGATTGCAAAGTTCAAAACATGGAAGAATAAAGTCTAAACGGAATCTAGTTTCATGCAGCCAAGGAAATTAAAATTCCGAGAAGATTCTGAAATAAAACCTCAACTCATTATCTTCAACATAATCTGTAGCCTTTTTTGGAAATAAAATTGTTCTTATCCATTAATTTCATTATAACAATGATGAACGGATAGCAAATTAACTCCTTAAACTTTATTGTTGCTTAGATTCGAACTTACAAACTATCTCAATCAACGTCCTCAAACACACGTTTTCAGTCTATAACTACGAGGATCACCATATTATATTCTGCGTAAAATTATCCATAATTAATATTACTACAATCAAGACCTAATATAGTCGCTTCTTCATTACATTGCCATTGTAAAGTGCAATCAAGCTACGTACCTTAATAAAGTAGAATTTAATATAGACAATGGAAGTTACTTAAATTTCCGCTCGAGCAATTTTAAATATTGATTAGCAAAGTAAGTTCCGGACGACCTGCTACGGAATAACGGTATAATACATCTCTTTTCTAATAGATCGGTCGTTAATACCGAGGAAATATACTGATACAATGGCTTCGATTAAAAATGGGATATAATTAAATGGCCATGTAAAAGTTTAGTTTTGAACTATTTCAATTTTTTCCTTTTTCTTACTTATCTCCTCAATAAAAATATCTATCAGAAGCGAAATAGCAATCGCAATAGTGGAAATTAGTATGGAAATAAATCCTAAGAATCTAGCAATATAGTACACTAGAAAGCAAAACGAATAAAATACTAGGTAATTACATAAGTGTTTTACGTAATTTTTCCTCCGGTTCTTTAATTGTTTTTCTACGTAAAAGGTAATGTGTAATTAACATTCGAAATTCTTTTTTCCCTATTTACCCAACGCCGAAAATAGTTTTCTTTAAATGCGTAGAAAACGTAACTTATATGTCAGATTTATGTGAAATTTTGCTAGTAGACATCAGACATAGGGCGGAAGCCAACAATACAATCACCGTAGCGAAACTGTTGCCAACCTTTACAAACACTCACTCTTCCGTTAAGTCGCCCTCGTACTTTAGTACGTATCTTAGCACATGTATTATATTATATTACATTATGTGTACTTATCTAAATTATTGTTAAATTAACAAGAAAGATCCTACATGAGTAAATCTATTTCTACATCAATAACATAAAAAGCACGCGCATCGAACTAGAAGGATTTAAAGATTTAGGTATTAGTTATGTACTTTTCGCAAACAAATTTAGACCTTCCTATTCTGTCCAACCGAACTAAATTCGTTTTAAAACTATAACACGCGAGAGCTAGAATACGTGCACTGTTATAACGCTAAACCGGCAGAACACTTTTAGAGTGATATAAGGGGATCTCGAAAACATTCAAAAACTTTTGTCTGTTTGATAGCGGATCATCAACCCGCTTACCTGCATGGAGGGTGTATTATTACGAGAATAGACGGCTACTCCGGAAAGTCTAAAGTTACATGTTAAATCGCTTAAGCGGGGAGAAGTTGATTTAAACTTGGAAGTTAGTTATCTACGACAGCCGACCGCTGTATTTCGACACGTAGTCTCGTCCGCGAAAAATCGGATTCTGTAAACTTCAACTTGTAGGTGATATTCTCTCGTGTCGGTAATATTAGCTTGGCATTAAGTAATTTTAAAGGATGTGCAGGATGAAAGAGCGTGGTGTTACCGGCATGAAATCAATATTGGTTTCGTAACTAATGATCATTGGTTTTAGTAAATGTTTCAGAAATAATTATGATTTATATCAAACCCATTTAATAACATCGACGGAATTAGTTATTTAGTGATTTAATGTAACCGTTTCAATGCATTGAAATCGAACCATCGCATCAATTTATTAATTAATAAATATTCACATATAAACTAAATGATAAATAAAACTATTTTACATGAAACTCACATATTTACTGAACAATTGATATTTAAATTGAAATAGAGAGAACCTGGACAAAATACCTTCCATTTTAGTTGAGAGACACCTAAAAAAATTTTCTGCGTGAGGTAGATGTAACAATCTAGTAAAGTTTAGAAGCTGACTGACTCACGATACGGAACGGGACGTTTTGCAGCCGGATTTATTCGCCGACAATGATAGTTTTTTTTAATTACTACCTCATCTAACTGGTATTCTAAAGTGTGCAATGATTTTTAGAATATGCATATCTTTGTAGGAAGAATCTGCACCTCTTGTTTTGTTTTTATTCGTAATTTAGAAGCGATAATGTACGAAATAAGTTTTCAGATTCTTGATTTGTTCGTTTATTATTTGCGCTTGATCACAATCTTTACGTAATCCTGAAATAAATTCTAGAACACATTCTACAATAAATTCTAGGGGACTGTAATACCATGCCCTGTCCTACCAAAAGGATAATTTGCAAATCCCGATGAAAGATTCCTCTATAACTAGAAAAATCCGCAAATAGGCAAATCCATTTTGTTGCAACGTAAGAAACTTTGAGGCCAAACTTCAAGGTTATAATTGGTCTGGGTAAACAGCGGTAATTACGAAACAATTTACGACTTACTCTCATACAGCATACTGACTAGATTGAAATTGTACGCTATTACCGTTGTTTGTCCAGACTAGTTATTACATCTTGTGTTCTCAAGAAAGTGGGAATAAATTTAAACTGACTCTACTCTTGAATTTGGCAAAGTTTAGCACATTCAATGTAGTAAATTAGGGCTCAACAAGGCGAAAATCTTACTAAGACTATGTCTTAGAATGGTTTTCAAGAACGTCTTTTGAAATGGTTCAGTTTCATGTTATTAAATGTGCTTGAAGGAAATCACTTGATGAATAGATATCAAAGGATATTTTTGGGAGATGATGAGTCTATGTGCAAAGGAACTTTTATAATAGGATTCTAATTTAATTTGATCTGGAAAACGCATTCGAGAATCTGGCAATCCTTAAAGAAGAAAAAGCTAGACGAAAACAACAACGCAGATGATTACTAGTCTATACGACGAAACAAAGAATATGGGACGAAAAAAAGGGCTTAAAACAGAGCATTCTAGAACAGAATTAGGAATGACACAAAGAGGTACAGCCAGTCCCAATCCTAGCACTAATTGTTGAACTAGCCCGGAAAGCCAACAATAAATGTAATGTGTGCACTCGATCAATTACAAACATATGTGTATAATGGTTTGCAACTAGGATACAGAAAACTAACACCAGTATTCACAGACGATGATATTATTGCCAACAGCAAGACAAAGATGAAAAACAAAATAATAAATAGGGCTGAAGTCCTAAGAGGTGGCAACCTAAAGATTAATGTCTAAAAGAAGGAAATAATGTGTACAGGAAGCCACACAGAAGAAGTAAATATAGAGTACGAAGAGGAGACCCTAGAGCAAAATAATTTTATTTTTTACTTAGAATCAATAGTAGGAGCAAGGGATGACATAGTGAAGGGAATATGCAAGAAAATTATCAACACCAACAATATCTACAGAGCACTTTACAGTAGCTCTTTTAACAAAGAGCAAGAACAATCAGTAAGAGAACGAAGCCCAAAATATACGAGACAATCTGCGTGCCAATACTTGTGAAATGAAAATATTACGGAAGATTAAGGGGTGGTAAAGAAGAAGAAATGTGGTAAAGAACTAAGAACTTGGATCAAAGTCTAAAGTAACAAGAGCTCTGATGGTTTGGACACGTAGCCAGGGTGGAAGAAACAAGACCGTCGAAGTTAGCATCGGACACAAGATAACAAGGGAGAAATGGTAGAGAAAGACAAAAACCACGTGGAATATGGAGATCACCAAAATATTGACAGAAAGAGAAGCTCAAGTTAAGAACACGCCGCTAGAGAGAGCAGTAGAGAAATGTAATTGCGTCTACATCTAACCCAGGTAATTTTCAAGGGAACTACTGATTTAGAAATGTTGAAAAACAATCGCGATACTTAAATAATTTTTTGTTTCTGACTTAGAAAAAAGAAATACAACCTTGCAAATTGCAGGGAATTGGAATATGTGAATGTTCAGCAATTGTCCTACTAATACTTCATAAATTATCGATTCTAATAAGGAAATTAAAAGGTACGGTGTACAATATTCGGTAGGATGCATCCATTTCGTATTAGAAATATCATTGCTGTAAAAATTAGATAAATTGCGATGAAAAGCACGAAACTATGATAAATATAGCTATGAAAATGAATATTTTAAGGAAAGTCACGGGGAATCAATAATGCACAAATACAAAAATTAAGATATAAGGCAAATGATAAACCGAGAAATTATACTGAATAAAATTGAAAGATAACTAAGCTGGTACGAACATATAGTAAAAATGAATCAAAAGAATTGAAAAAAGCAAGTAATAGAGGCAAGAGGAAATAGGGGAATACGGGAAGCAAAAGGTGGATTGAAATAGTGGAATATAATAAAAGAGAACCATAGGATAAATGAGCATATTGAGTGGAAATTGGACAAAGTGGAAGAAATGGCTGAAAGGTATTGGAAATCCCGAAATAATCCAACGCTGAAAGGCATAATGATTCGCTAGAGGAAGAATACGAAGATGATGGTCAGAGCCTGTTCACATATCGAAATAATTTTGTCATTACCAGAACCTTGCATAAAGCGAGACATCTTAGAGAAAATCGTAATATTTTCCGGATATTAGATTCTATGTTGATATAAATGAAACATTGACTTTTTGTGTCTACTTTTACCAGTAAGTTTTTAATTAGTCACGTACCAAAATAATTTTGTGATTACCACTAACTTACAAGGAATAGAAAAAATGTATGCTTAACAGTTGACAGAATTGCTATGGATTGTCGGTCTTCTATTTTAAGAGAGATTAAAAAGTGTGGCTTCAATCTTCGATCTTACGTATTAATTTTCAGTGGCAAGCGCTTTCAAAATTTGGAGGCGAACGTATCCAAAATTTTCCATTGTGATTCTTTGCCTTTGTTAATTACAAGAGTTGACCAAAATAATTTCATCAAAACGGAAATATTGAAAAAATTTCTAAAAACCCTAATATTTACGGATTTTTAAGTATCACATGGAAATTAACAATGCAGGTGTGAAAAATGTTTTTATCTTAAAAATTAGGAAGCAATAGTGTGCAAGGTAGTCACATATCGAAAGTGGGGAAATGGAAGCTATTGCAAAATTCGCAGAAAATTGCTTTTTAAGACTTTTTCCATTCTTTTGCAAAATACACGCATCTGAAAGGAAAAAAATTAATGTGTCTAACTAGCAATCTCCAGTCGTAACCACATCCAACGCCTTTAGCTTTGTTTCATAAATGTTGGCGCGTTCTAATTACGAATAAGACTGAAGCTAATAATTCAATAAAAGGAACACGTCTAGTTACATGCTGAAAGTTTCCAAGTTCATTTTGATGTTAGAAGCGAAACAAGGCGATAGAAGCCGTGGTCTGTTCTTCCCAAACATTTAATTGAAACAGTCATATTTTAATAAATTTTCTGTTACTAGCTTTGCAAGTAGCCTTATTTTACGGTTAAAATAGCGAGGACATATCTATGTTTTGAACCAGAAGTTATATTTCCGTCTTTTGCATTGTTTCGTTTCTTTCATTCTTCTCAATTCTTCTCAATTCTTCATGATACAATGCTGATAGAAATCAAATGACCACATTATGTTCAAGATCAAAATCACAAAACTGGTATACCTACGCCAATGATGCCCAATCTAGGGAACGCATAGCAACGGAAGGTGCCATCAAGTCAACTGCTCCAATGTTATGGTAAAGTCTCCCTTTAAATGTCAAAGGAAATCGACGAAACTTATCCTTCTCGATTAAAACTGTTTCATAAAATTTTAAAGGTAACTGATTCATGGCAACATCTTTTTTTTTTGCTTTTCACGTAAAAATCGAAAAAATTCTATAGAACATTCCTAATTGTGAATTTTCTAGAAATTTGTTATACATAACTGCATATGTATGTATACTGCGTAAACTGTAACTAATTACTATTTCCATAACACCTTTTATAATTAAGTTGCCATTATCAATGACCTAAGAGTAGTAATATTAATTTACTTTTGTCTTCTATTCCTCTTGAATTCTCTCAACTTTCAGAACTAGAAGCGATTCTTTGCCAGCTGCTAAAATATTACCGCGAAACGCTAATCCTATTCAAATAGGAACATATTTACCATCTTATTCTGGTCCTCGTCGACTATTGCATAGTAAGTTGCAGATTACAATATCGCGACCTAAATAATTCGTTTCGAAATGGCGTTTAAGAGCTTTAAATGGGCTGGAAACGACTAGAATCATCATACATACATACAAACGGATCCCAGTCAACCATTTACTATCTCCGTCGCACCACTAACACAAACTTATCTTTCCGAACACATCTCTGTATCCCACATCTTCCAGGTTCATTGTATTTCAACCTCCCATGGCGTCAAGTGCACAACAGAAATGGTCGTGGTCGCGCGTATTATTGATATTCCGTTCGAGGCGCCTCCGCCATAAATTTTGGTACGGTTTTAATTTGCGCTAGACGAATGCCGACGGCTGATTAAAAGAATGTCATACCAGGGAGCGTCGCTCGTCTTTATCCTTTTCGATTACAATCGATTGAGCTGTGTAATTCGATTTGAATGGAGCACTTGCGATATTTGTTTTTATTAGCAGTAAAACGTGATGTATTGTTTGCATGATGAAATGATTTGGGGTGAACGATAAATTGTGGGAATAGGAACGGAAATGCAAAAGGAAGGTCCGCGCCGTAATATTAAAAGATGTGATTTAATACCGAAAATATGGAAATGTCGATAATGAATTAAATTTGTCAATAACATCCGTAAAACCGTAAAAAAATCTTGCATTTTTCAAGTTATTATTAAGGTTCGACAAACTCGCGTCTTGTTCGCTGAAATAACAGTCTATATACAGCTAACAAGACACGGGTTTGTCTAAAGAAGGAGATAGACCTATACGAGTTTGATATATGTGACGGAGCAGACATATATCAAACCCGTATAGATTTATCGCCTTCTTTCGAGTAACGCGTGTCTTGTTTGCTGAAAGAACAATCTATATACAGCGCGTTTGTCGACCCTTAATAATTATCATTTAAATATTTAAATATGATGTATTTTTCTCTTCTATGACCAAAATTTCAAACGAAGTTTAGAGAACAATTCTTGATGCTAATGCATGATCGTTCAGACTTATTGAATTGTGTGGTGCACTCTGTCACATTATGAATAAACCTATTCGGATAAATTGTATATACACAACATCAGACGGATTTCAATGTTTTTATGGTAGGGCTTGCCGCGTTGTTAGATTACATATTTCTATCACATTGAGTTCAGGAATAAGTCTTCTGAACAACAAATTCTAATCAATTTAATAGTAGAATATGGCTTCAACATGGTACTAACGTTTTTACTAACATCATTAGTAATTGTTACAGCGTCCTCTATTTATTACTTTTAGCCTCTCGTTTCTACTTTTGCCGTAGATGGTGCCCCATTTCCGTAGCTTCCGATAAATCGTGCGCGTTTTGATTCTCCTTATAGCGTGCAATTGAACAGGTCGTTTTCCGTGAATAAGTTATTCCGTTCTCGATTTAAAGTCTCGTTTATCGAGGATATACACGGAAATTCGACTCTGGGAAGTTAAATATTATCGTTGTGTGTGCCTGGAAGTTTCGCTTCCCCAAGTTTGCTCTTTTAACTAATCGTTCACGTTTAGCATTTGGTTTTCCTTCTATTGGGGGTGAGTTTTCCTTTTTCTTAATTACGATGCGTTATTTTCTATTTCACGTTGTTGTAGGGAACTAGCATAGGACTAGTAGAGATGACTATGATTTATTTGTGAGAACATCTCAGTACTATCGTAGAAACTAGAAGCCGACTTACTCTTCAGTTTGCTGTGTCCGGCTGTTTTCCCGACATTTTTACCATCGTGTGCGAGAAAACCCGCCATCTTTTTCATCTGACGTCTCGATACCGATTACCATGCCGTACGAAGGTTGACAACCGAAACTACATCACGCTAAGTCCCGCTTTACTTTTGTAAACATTCAATGTATTCAGTATTTTAAGGGGAGGGGAAATCGTGTTTCGAGTAAAAAGGGTTTTCCTTACGTTTGTTATTTAATATTATATTTGTGGAACGAAACATTTAATTAGCTAGGGGAAGGGGGGTATTACTTACACTGTCCGTGATATCTACATTTCTGATTACACCGTTACATAGCGCTGCGCTGAATATTAATGAAAACATATGTTTCAAACATGCAATTGAACAAAATTATTAGCAAGAATGTTTTTTCCGTGAATGACAAACACCAATTTCGTTATATTTTATCGAGAGAATCTTGGATCCTGGTACATGAAAGCGACGACATATATGATAAGTTTACATCTTTTTCAAATATATTAATTTATTATTACGAATTTATTTTTCCCCTTCAACAATTTAAAGCAACGACTACTATAATGACCGGCAACGTTGGGTAAATAAAGAAGTCAGGAGATCTAGCGTTTTCATAAACGATTTGTATATTATGCAAATTCGTGTCCATTTCTACGAGGGATCTATCTTTATAGTAAAAGGAAATACAGAGACCTCGTTCGAAAGACTAAAATTCAATTCTGCAATAACTTCATAACTTCATCAGCAGGTCAGTCGTTTGGCAGATAATTAGGAAATGCAGAGCGAACACCAAAGCTAGTCGATCGATGAACATTAATACGCAAAATAGTACAATCAGCAACCAACTTCAGGTCGCAAATGAATGTAATAACTTCCTCGTTTCTGCTCCTGTTACCTGTCACCTCTGATTTAACTTCTTCCAGTTTACATTCAAAGAACAATCAAAACCCCCAGGTCTATGTTTTATTCCCGTACACAAAGGCAGAGGTTTATAGTATAGTAAAACTGCTCAGGCCTGGATATTATCACAGCTGCTATTATCAAGGAATTAAAAGTCTATCTACTGAACATTCTTACGCATCTGGTAATTGCATCTTTTCATGCTCGCATTTTGCCAAACGTGATTAAAACAGCTGTCGTGATACCTATTGACCAGAATGTGACGTTTAGGCAATGCCCAACTACAACTCTAACTTCTATAATATCGAAAATCATGTAGTACTGTATGCTGGACCGTCTAAGCTGGTTTCTTAACAAGTCCAATATCACCGCAGAGTTTCAGCATGCCTTCAGAAAAAGGAAGTCAACATCTACCTCGTTCGTAGGTTTCTACAATAAGGTTTTAGAAGACATCGACCATAATTTGCTCGTATTGGCCATCGTTTGTGATTTGAAGAAAGCTTTTGATTTTGTGAAATGTGGGATACTTATTAATAAGTTACAACGGGCATTAAAGTAAACGCAACAATTTAGTTTGCATCATACTTACACGACCGAATTCAATTGGTAAGAATAAAACATGCAAATTCAAAAGGACAATTCGAAAATATTCCGTCTCACGCTTATCCTGTAGCTATGAGGGTTCCACAGGAATCCGTTTCAGGACCGACACTCTTTATAGTTTAGTTTACATACAAATTACAGTGGTATTTCTGTCAAAGGTATGTTTAACCATTACACAGACATTTCCATCCTGACAACTAACAATGGTGCTGATTACATGTCTAGCAACCTATTGAACGTATTGAGGGCCTGGTTTTCTGGAAACAAATTATCAATGAGTTTAGAAAAAGCAAAATATATGACCTTTAATAGTAAAAAGGACGCGTGAACAGCGATCGATCAAAAATGTTGGAATCTCGTTCCAATGTTTTGGGATTGCGGCCTGCTTGCCCTGAAAAGAATTACAAGCATAGTTTTACTTTCTAAAAATCAAGGCCGTTATGAGAATTGAGAAAAAGAAATATTGTTCAAGTAAAGTACCATTTCGATCAGTATTATGGCGAAATCTTATTGAGCAACGTTGTTGAGAGTTTGAAATTATGTCTCTATTCAAAATTTCACAAGTATCGGATTACTTTGACTTAATCAGTGTCTGTTTTGTATTCTTGCATTGTAACTGCAGAAATACAAGTATTCTGTATAATTTGTCAAAATAAAATTAATGTAAGTTTCTAATAAAGTATTTTATTCAAACACAAAAGGAAATATATCACAATTATTCAATTTGAATTTCTCCACAATCGGTAAAATCGATCTTAAACAATTTTTTGTAAATTTGATTTCAGCCATAGATAATGACAGCTTAATTTCTGGTTTATTTTATTAATTTTTCAATTATTATTCAATTGTTTACGTACTACGCGAGTTTAAATTACTTACGTTAAAAAATAGAAAATGAACCGATCGTGGAGGAAGTTAAATTGAGTAATTGTTGTGAATTTTCTCTTTCTTTGTATAAAATATGTAAAAGAAAATTAACAGCTTATACTGTGGTTATAATGCAAGTATACGAAACAAATGCTGATTTTGTCAAAGTAATCCGATCTTTGTCAGATTTGTATAGAGTCATAACTCCTCTCAATAACAATTTGCCATATTATTGACTTAAATGGTAATTTACTTCAACAGAAAATGTATTTCTCTCAATTGTCATGATGGCCTTGACTTTTAAAGAGTAAAAATTTGCTTGAAATTCATTTCAGACCAAGTAGGGCGGCATCCCAAAACATGCAAATAAGAGTCCAACGTTTTTGATCAATTATATCTATAGTTAAGTCAATCCACTATGTACTTACTATTTTGTTAAATTATTACTTTTATTATTACTTTTCTTTTTTCTTTTTTGTGGGAGTTGTTTCACTTGTTAAATAAATATTTCATGCTTCTTTAACAAATAATTTATTATTATTATTATTATTATTGTTATTATTTTCATAGCATCCTATTTATCATTTCTGACATCAGCTGTTACCATTAAACATAACAGCTTTACGTTTTAGACGCTCCAAATCTTAACCAGCTATACATACTTTTAAAACCAACATTTCTATGCCAAGTTAAATAAAGTCCCTGAGACCTTTCCATTCACGTTCCAGGGCGCATAAATTCCGACGAAGTAGGGAACTACATAAATCGCCAGGGTAAAAAATATCGGTGAAATTACTCGGTCCAGCAAACAAAAACAGCCCTTTCCGGGCAGGCAGGTCGGTGGCAAGGCGAGGGTTTTCCCAGCGAAAAACATCGGATATCAGAAATCGAAAACCGGACATATTAAAAATTCCTGCCGATTCTAGCCTAATGTCCGACCGTAAATAATTTATGGCGCAATTTGCACGAGTAGCACGATCCAGACTTTCCCTTCGGCACCGACAGCTAACGCTGCCACGACTTCGCCTCACAAAAATTCCACGCACTCCGGAAATGAATTACAAAAACGTATGCAATCTGATTCGGTAACAAAAACAAAACGGGGCGCAGTTTGATTTTGGTCTAGCACAGACGGGAACGGCTTTTTGCGTTCCTGTTTACGTTTCCCTATACGTTTTCGTTCAAAACAATTTCGTATCACAATTAGAAACGGGTAAAGTTTTAGTCAGGGAAATTAAGTGACTATCTGAAAGTATTAGACTGTCATACTGCCTGCTCGAAATTACTTTTTTACTCTGTAAAGTTGTAAACGCGAAAGGTCCGATTTATTATCCATGTCAAAATCAGATATAATTTGCGATTGCATATTCTTTTTATAAAAAGTACGCATAGCAATGGCCGTTGCTGTTATGCATAAATGCAAGCGCTTGATTACATTCATATTTCAATTGTTGTCGTCGCAGCAGAAAGAACAAGAGGAAAATTTTCCGCTCTCTGTAACAAAAATGAGCAAAGCGATCGATTATCTGACTCATAGCATTATGGGCTGAAATTCTTCCAGGACCATACACAATTAACTTTTCCCAAACATTTTTTAAACCCAAGATAGCCTTTTTTCCACATACTTCTTCTTCTTCGGGAATAAATCGAATTCATCGAATTTGTTTCAAACCGTTGACCTAACTTTAACCTTTTCTTTTCCGACGACTCCAGGCACTCTCAAGCTGATTCTACTTCTTTAGGTATATTTTGCCCGTCTACTAATTCCATCTTCTCTACTTCTATTAGCAATTATGCTTCGGTTTTCATATCAGAACTAACTGGTATTTATATTTCGACTATTTATATTCCTTCCACAAAGTTTCTAAATAACGTATTTTTCATTGATTGTAGGAGCGCCCTTATGGCAATCTAAAAATGTTCTTCTCGCAATGACGGCCCTCCTATATTTCGAATTAGAGAGTTGTTACTAGATGCTCATTCCAATGGCATTAATATCATTTTGTGTTGGATTCCTAGAGACTGTGGAATTTGACCCAATAAAAGAGCAGATTCGCTAGCTAAACTAGGAAGACTAAGATCAGAATATAACATCAAAATTGATTAAAGAGATTTATTTCAAGAATTGACCAAAGAACTCGGATATAGATGGAAAGAAGATTGGTAAGGTTCTCCTCGTTAACGTTGTAGATCTTATTTTAAGATTCAATCGGATATTGCCAACTATCCTTGGTTTTCTGTGGTCCATTTTGTTAACAGATCTTCATTTTTAGTTTCTATCCATTTTCTTCTCCTTCCCACCTCGGCTCTCCAGGTTTAAACCCCCAACCTCTCTATATCCCCCCAACACTCCATCGCTACACCTGTTTCCCGCTCTTCCTCTTCGTCTTGTATCTATTGAAGAGGCAACACCAAGTCAGGCATTCTTCCCCTTTCCACCCTTTCCACATATCCCAGCCTTTTGATTCTCTGTGCCATTACATATATCATAATGCTGGTATCGTATCAGATCAGCTTCTCGTAAGTCCTTCTTGGCCATTTCTCTTCTCTATTCTTACCACCGTAAATTACTACTAGCACCTTTCTTTCCCATCTTGCTCAAGTATCTTCTTCTGATTTGTTTAGGCGCATTGTTAGTGTTCCTAAGCTTCCCAACTGTTGATTCTCCTTCGCTAATCTTGCGTCTAATTCTTGTTCTTTTTGCCCACATTCTCTTCTATTACCACTCCTAAATAGACAAATCTATTCACTCTTTCAAGTCTGTATTCATTTCCTCTGTACGTAGGTACTACCAGTTCCCTTTGAGTTACCTTATCCGTGTGTCACATTATCATATATTGAGTTTTACTGGCATTAATTTCTAAACCGATTTTTTTTTGCTTCAACATCTACTTTGGTCGTTATTCTCTTGAGTTCTGTTTGAGGTTTTGTTATTAAAGCTACGTCGCCTGCGAACGCAAAACAATGGTGCTAGTTCTTTAAGATTGTTTCTTTGGTTTTTAATTTACTGTTCCTTAGCACTGTTTCCAGCACTAGAAACAATACTGTAGACCTAAGATTAGCCTGCCTTCAAACTTTTCTCACAGCCAACTTCTTCAATAAGATTTGCGCAATTGAATTAGAGTCAACTTCCTATAACATTCGAAACATGCCTCGTACATTGGAATAGTCGGTTAAAGCCTATAGAAAACTTTTTATGTTAAGTTTATAATATAGGTAGGAGAAAGCAGACACGTTTAATCCACATTTTAAGGAAAATTAAGTAATAGGTTTGTGCCATAAAAAATGATTTTGAAGCAGATCTCAGATTTATTACGTATTTTAACATCTTTGCAATTATATCTTTTACATAGGTATATGTATATTTACAATTTCAGGCTACTAGGAAGACAAACCGATAAGCCAACGTCGCACAAAACGGAACTATCAACTGATACATATATCTATTAAAGCTTTCTGCTTTTAACATTTTAACTTACACCGACAATTACTTTATACTGATTAATATCTACAAGTATATGAACTTCATCTAAAAGCAAAGTTAAGTTGCAAAATTTGTACGTGCACATCACTCAGAATTTTTAGTCCTAAAAGCACAGAACATACCATTCCTCGAGTAGTTGAAACATTTCAGACCTACACAACGAAGGAGAAATAGATTGATCTCAATCAATTCTAGATAAATTGCCTCGGCGTAAATGACAGGGTTTTTCTTCCACCATGCCGGGGTCATTTTTTATACCACTGTTAACGCTGGCGAAAATCAAAGTGTATTGGTATTTTACCAAGTTGATATCTTTTTCGATTTGATGGACTACATCAATTGTTAAACACTTTTAAATGTAATGAGGATTGAAATGTATATATTAATATTGCTCTGCGGGCCATACAGACCTTGGACATAAATGAATTATACATTCTGAAACTATATTAATTTTCTTGTAAGTATGATAATAGTGCACGATTTCAGTTTTTAGATTACAAGTTTATTTACAATTTTACAACTCTAGCAATTTTCCTATTCTTCTCCAGCTGTTTCTGTCCATTGCTCTTTCTCTCCAATTATTAATATTTATTTTCTCTAAATCCTCATAGACGCTGTTTTACCATTTTTTCGTGGTCTCCCCTTTCTTTTTCCCTATTGGTTTCCTACACAGCACCATTTTCATCATTGGTCACGGTTATCCAGTCTTTGCATATATCCCAACCATCTAATTCGCTGGGATTTTGCCACTGTTGTTATTTTTGGCTCCTTGTATATTATTTCTATTTCTTTTCTATTCTTCTTTTCCAACCTCCTTTTGTCTTAACCCCTCCATATATTGTTCTTCCAATCTTTCCTCGTCTGCTTTATTTAATACCCAGGTTTCACACCCATAGATTGTTGTGGGTCTACTTACTGTCCTATATATTCTTTCCTTGGTTCCTCTTGACGCACAACTCGACTTCATTAGCGATCTCAACATCCCGTATTTTTGATTTCCCTTTGTTATTCTTGTTTCTATTTCTTGTGCTTCTTAGCCATTTTCTCTTATTTTCTCGCCTAAATATGTATGTGAAATCTTGCACTTTTCCGAAGCTGTATGTTTGCTCATCTGTTTGCACCTGTAGACAATTTTCTTTATCGTGTTATGTATCATCCATTATCATATACTTGGTTTTTCCTTGGTTCCTTTACCAGCCTTCTGACAACTTTTTCTAACTCATTCTTCGTTTTTGCTAGAACTGTTAAGTGATCAGCAAATGCTACACATTGATTTTAATTTTTTAATATTGTTTCTTCAGTCTCTCTCCTACTTCTTCTTATTATTATTTCTAAGATTGAATTGCAGTTCCAACTGAAAAATATCCCTGGTCATCTATGAATGTACACAGCAGTTACGAAATAAGCAGACCAAATGAGTTCTGCGTATATGTCTATCTGGATATTTTTCGATTGTGTACATAACATTTAAATAAGTATGTAACATTGATTTGCACTGGTATTAAGAAGCAAATGCAGGAGCGCTTTCGTTTACAAATCAAACATGCCTTAGACTGCAGGAACATTTGAGAATATGTTTGACCTAAGTGCTCCTCATCGTCAAACGAAAACGGGAGCACGGGTGTTTCCCGAATTAAAATTTTAGCGAACAACACTTTAACGCCAAAGTTAAAAGTTGACAGTTTGAAAGAATTAATGTAAAGTGTTTTATGTAAGTAACTTACTATTTAGACTATTTGTTAGCAATCTATCTTGTAACCAACCTAGATTTAATAAATACTGTAATTTCTTCCAAAAAGTCTGTTATTATCAATATCTACCAGATTTATCACTGGGCAAAGCAGGAGGAATGCTACCAGAATGCTGGTATGAGGACTTGGCTTTGACATCACACAAAGTAAAATAAAGAAATAGAGAGGAGAGGAATGTTTCGAATCGAAATTGATCTGGCGTATAAGATGATGAGTTCGCTCTAAAATTCCAGTATTCCTAGTTTCCTTAATAACCGAACCATAGAACGTAGTTAGTTTCCACTTCAAGTGCCAATAGAATAAATCGCTACCATCATTTAACATCTCTCATTTTCCAATATCGCTAATAAGCTGATTTCGCGCAAATCACCCAACAAAGAAACAACGTTGCTAACCTCTAGCGGCGTGCCGTATTCGATTCCCGGTTTCGTGTCAAGCGGCCGCAACATACCCATATCGGAACATTACCGGTAATTTGCCAGATCTAAGCAATAAAGTTCGGTAAATCACTACCGATCATCAAATATTAAAACCCCATTTCCCATTTCGCCGGAGCAACGGACAATTATCAAGAGCAATGGCTTCGCTGATGCGCGCTGTTGCGGTACAACGGGAATTAACATTAAAATGTTCGATTTATCTCCCTCGGTGTTGTACGCTTCCGTGAAAGCTCTACACTGTGTAGGTACTACAGGAGCTACGCTTATGGACGTTCAGTCGAGAGCGAGCTTATGTTCGCACGCATTTTCGTCATGGGATTTTATTAAGTGAGCATTAAAAGTCTGCCTTTCCTGAATTATGAAGTTGTGGCTCCCAGTCGGGTACGCACGATGAGTTAAACATTAATGTGTAGTTTATGAAGATACAACGAAGAGGAAGGGTAACCAAATGTAACCTATTTCACGGCAATGATCTTTCTCCTATCAGCTGTTAACAATCGATATTCCAATACTTTTTCATTAAGAACCCTTGTAAGTTACATCCCAACATCATTACACCGTGGATATTGTTGATGTTTATTTCGATAATCTGGGAAGGTTTTAGGTAATACACAAGGAAGTTTTACACAATTGAGGTTTGATAAACGACATATAGTAGGGGTAAGAATATCAAAATTATCGGTAAAGTGTAAATAAACACTTCTACTGTACTGAGGTGTTTGCCAAATGTAGTTTTAAGAAGAGCGTGAATGTCAACCTGGGAGTACAAGTCATCGAGGGAGAACCACAGCAAAACAACATCGCCATACTGGGCAATAAGCAATACGAATCTGCTTTCTCACTCGCAAAAATCCTGCATAAAAATTAGGATTTGCAAACTAGTTTCGTACTTTCGATTTATTCTATTCTGCTTAAGTTCTTGAGACCAAAGAAACTTCGGGGTATTCCAATAAAATGACTTCGATGCTTTCTTTCGAGATATGTAAGTAATTCGTAAAAAAATGTTGAAGATGCAAATTTCAACATCTGCAAAACGAAATCAAATAACCAAAGCCAAGGAGGTGATTCAGCTCAAATATATAGTGGTACGCTTCCCACCCATCTCAAAGACAAAGTCGTCTTCTTCACTGAAAATAAAAACGCTAACCATCCAACTACATCCAAACTTCTCTAACACGAACTTACAGCTAGCACTCCAAACTGTTTAACGTAGGGAGAGTTTAAGTGATTACAATTCTATTTTGCCGATCTCGTCAACTGAATAATTTGACTTATACTATAACTGAAATTATAGTTGTAAGAGTATCAAGTTTGAGCGGTTCGACTGCATTTTAAAGTAGTATTAAAATTCGTCGAAATAAATAATACAATTTGGGAAGAATTTGGTAAGGAACTTGATTCGGGTAATGGTTATGGTTATGGTTATGGTTATGGTTATAAATAATAATAATGATAATAATAACTACGATCTCCAACTTGAAGTTACAACAAACCAACAGTCCGGTTTAGTCTTTACAAAGGACTAAAGCGTTGACCATTCGATTTGAAGTTAAAATCTTTAATAACACAACAAAAAAGTAGAAGAACACTTCAAACGTTTCTGCATCAATTCATCCCCAAATTAGGACCATCCTCTTCCAAATTTCTGAAAGTCATCGGAAAACTGCTCCTGGTCTAAGAACAAGATGGATAAACGAAAGTAGAGATGAAGGGCATACCATAGAGCGAAAAACGAAGTTTAACACAATACAGAAAACAACGGATATAAAACTGCAACAGTCAATTCCACCAGACTTTAACCTAAAGGTGGAAAGACTTAGGACTAATTGTATTCTACATAAGTAAGTGGAAAACTGTGTGGTCCAAACCTTGCCTTATCGATTAGTAGATATGAGGACATTGCCTGCTCAGTATCCTAGAAATATATTCATGAACAAGACCTTATCTATAATTATGCAAGTATATTACTAAATTCATATACTAAGAAAAATTTTACAAATCCAATTACTACAAGCTTTTGCCAACAAACTCAGTTTACAACTACCTCCACCTATAAAACAGTTAATTTCAGGTGACCAACACCAACTGGGGTGACAACTACGAAAATTTTTCAAAAAATTTTTAATTTGAAACATGCCGAAGTAATTTGCGTAATCACAGTTCATAGAACAACGCTTTGCAAATGACCTCAAACAACATAGCAATCTGCTAGCTTCAATTATGATAATAACACAACAACAAACTCAGATGCCCGGAACGCTATACAAATTTACAAAAGCTCCTAATAACGAAATTAACGAGCGCGTACATACGTATTTAAATTTAGGTAGCGTACATAGGATCACCAGCGTATACAAACTCTGTCGGTATGCTTGTTTTACCTGTTTATCTCCATGCATATTACATGATTTGCGTTGTAATAGCTTCATGGTTGGAAAATTTGAAAGATGTACTTTGTTAACAAACGTATTATGAGTCGAGATATATGAGGATACATTCTAGTAGGAGTTCACATCGTTTCTGTCCTAACATCACCATAATTGCACTCATGTTGCAATCCGCGAAAATTACAAATTTGTAAATCTAAGCAAAGCTGCCTACCGTATATACAGCTTAAATCAACGAACGAAAATTACAAGTGTTGTAAAATAGGTATTAACGAAAACTCAATGGATAAAATATATGATTGAAATAATTGACCACAGAATATAACAGTAAGTCCTTATAAACATTTTTCTCAAAGCACAAAAGAAAGAAGGACAAAAGATTTTCTAACAGAACTAAATTACTAAATAACTGTTTAAACATGTGGAATTTTAATATACAATCATTATACAGCAAAACTGCCACATTGACTCAATATTTATCAGACGAGCATATGATCATAGCTTGTATAACAGAACATTGGCTACCGCAACATATTCTAAATATACTGGAGTTAGAAAATTATAATGTTTCTGCCTATTTTAATAGGAAGTGTCGAGATCACACTGGTGTTATAATCAGTATCGGGATAGATTAACAATCAATATAATTTAATGTATCGTAGATATAGGCGGAGTATACTTAAAAGACGAAACCATGTAGTTATTGCTGCTTAAAAACCTGATAAACTGAAAATTGATATTTCTATAAGTAACGCGAATCAGCCCAGAACTTCTTTTTGCGATTTTTTCAAAAATATTTCATGCGTTACCTCTAGGAGGTATAGGCATCACAAATATTCTTTTTGGCATATTATTTTTTATTGCAATTTTTAATAACCTCTCACATGAACAGTGAAAAACTCAATGAAGAATAAATCGCTTCAGCAGCTGCATATTATACTGAGAATTTAGATGAAATAACTTTGAACTATATTGCACCGGCTTAGCTCTGAATTAATAACATCATATAAAGCATGTATTATCACAAACGTATTTACAAGGATTTCAATTTAATTTTACATAAATTCAAGGTAATTACCTAATCTGTGAGAAAAAACACAAAAATCAAATTAAATAGTTATCTTTTGAGTGACAGTACCCATCAATATATCATATCATATCATATCTTTATTGATGTTATGTACATTTATAATGCACTTACACAGGTCATACATAGTAAAAAAAAACAAATATATATGTACATAATACACGAGAAACACAAAAATCCACAAACTCATGCATATAATAAGCGCTAAAAACTGGTAATATATATTTTACAGGACAAAAACTCCTCGTAGGAGTAGAAGGCCCTCGCAACCAAAAACCCTTTATAATTATTTTAAACTGCTTCATGGGTAGTGACCTAATTTGAGTGGGCAATTTATTATAAAATTTTACAGATAGATATTCAGCGTTTCTTTGACTTTTTGCTAGACTGTAGTATTTAGGTGTAAGTTCTGTGCTGTTTCTTGTGTTGTAATGATGAATATCCGATTGGATTTGAAAATTGGAGATATTAGTTTTAACATATAACAGGCATTCTAGTATATAAAGCGCAGGAAAAGTTAGTATTTTTAATTTAACAAAAGAGTCTCTGCAATCATCTGTGTATTTAACGCCGCTCACAATTCGAATTACCCTCCCCTGTAGGGCAAAATTCTCTCCCATGAGGCAGCAGCCCCCATTATTGAGTGGCAAAGGGCATAGTACACTGAAGTAAGTACATTTCCTGACACATTCATGCTTAAAATTCTTAATAAATATATATTACTGCTTAGCCTACTAGACAATATATTCACGTGTTTCTCCCATTTAAGAGTTGGGTCTAAAAACACTCCCAAATATTTTACATAATCATCTCTTGCTGATAAAGGATTTTGGTTCAATGTAAATAGCAAGGATTGAGTTTTAGAGGAGTTCAAACTAAGCTTAATGGAACCAAACCATTTCTCCGCAGTTGTTTGTGCAGCACGATCGTGACGTCCGCGCTCCCGCCACGACTTATCAAAGTGGTATCATCTGCATACAGGATTGGCACAGAATCGGTAATACTAAGTGACAAATCATTTATGTAAATTAAAAATAGCAGTGGTCCCAGAATGGAACCCTGAGGGATACCTATAGTAATATATTTTTTGTTTGACATAATATTGTTGCAGATCACTTGTTGGCTACGATTTTCTAAATAAGATGTTATTAATTTAATACTATTATATTAGAATCAAAATTGTAACATCGCAATTTATGAATTAATAAGTCGTGCTGTACACAGTCAAACGCCTTAGTTAAATCATAGAAAGTGCCTAATAGGTACTCTCCCTTTTCAAAACAATCGACGACCTGCCGCACAAAATTAAAAATTGCTGTTTTGGTACACATAGTTTGCCTAAACCCGTATTGATGCTTACAAAATAGATTATTTTCTTCAAAATACTTGTAGATTCTTATCTTTAAAATTTTTTGAAAATTTTTGATACTATTGATAACAGTGATATTGGCCTGAAATTGGAAATATCTTTTGAATCACCTTTCTTAAAGATAGGGATAACAAGGGCCAGCTTTAAAACGTCAGCAAAAATTCCTTCCTTTATGGATTGGTTAATTAATTGTGTTAGTGGTATAACTAAAAGATCTTTTATACCTTTAATAATTGATACCGTGAATCCGTAAATATCCTTGCTGTTAGTCGGTTTGAGGGAGATTATTGTGTCTCGCACTTCTACGGGACTGACCGGGTCCACTGAAAAAGAGCATCCCTGGCATTTAATCTGACTAATTGTATCAAAATCAAGAAATAATAAATTATAATAGAAGTTAAATTATCTATCATTAATGTAAATATTTCTAAAGCACAAAATCAGAAGGTGATTGCAAGGACTGTGGTGTATTTACTGCCAAAAATATTACATCCGTAAACTCTTCACAACACAATTGTTTATAATAAAATCGGTGACACGTATTTCGCTAGCTCGAGGCAAGCATCTTCAACAACCGTATAAATCGAAGTGACAAATTTCTAACACTAAAAATTCTACAACATGCATTTTTACCCCACTTTTTACTGTGACCATGTGTGTGCATGCACAAATATTTAATTTAATTTCTTCGGGCATTAACCAATTCACACAATGTATTTGTAAATCTTTAACGTTCAAACTTCGGGTATGCAGGTACTTCCCTTGACCGTCCACTTGACGTAATATGGGAATTTTCGGGGGTGAAAGGCGTCTGAGCCGTCACCGAGATGGAAAATATTTGTGCATGCACACACATGGTCACAGTAAAAAGTGGGGTATAAATGCATGTTGTAGAATTTTTAATGTTAGAGATTTGTCACTTCGGTTTATACGGTTGTTGAAGATGCTGGCCTCGAGCTAGTGAAACACGTGTCACATGATTTTATTATAAACAATTGTGTGGTCAGGAGTTTACCGATGTGATATTTGTGTCAGAAAATCAGAAGAGGAGTTAATTAAATTTTACTCTAAACATTTTGATTTTGATATAGTAAAGAGTATTATCACTCAAGAGATAACCACTTATTTTGATTTTTGTGTGCTTCTTAGGCAATATGATGCTATTAATTCAGAGCTAAACTATTATTTCATGTAAATTCTCAGTACAACATTCATATTTTTGGACGAAAACAAACGTATTTGAGAAAGAAAGATAGCTTATCGTTATTTTTACCTGTTTTTACCGTACAACAAAATAACTATTGACCATACGGTTAATACAAATGGCTTTCAAAAAAACATCCAACACAATAGACCTAGTACAGATGCTAGCCACATTTGTATTGATTAAGATCTTCAATGACCCTGCGAGGGTATGTAAAACCACAAAGCATATGTTGATTATGTATTTATTTCCAGAGAAGAACATATATTAAACAAGGAAACTATAGATTTGCATATATCAGATCATCTCGGACAAAAAGCAATAATCTTGGCAAACACCCAAGCTGTTATAAGATCGATTCCAAATAGCTGTAACAGAGACCGGTTCATGGTCAATAAAACGCAGCAGAGGACAATACTTTCCTTCTTTTCAAACCACTCTTCTAGAAATAGTTAATACGACTTTTCTTGAAAAATCGAGGATCGCTATTATAATTGCACAGCCATCTCTTCATAAAATTATATTCGGGTGTCATAATCATCCTCGGCCAATCCTTGAACGGTTTGCATCTTGTACGGAAAAAATTTAATTTAAAAGTTTAAGCACTTTCCGCACTGAATAGGGATACATCCTCGTTGCAATAGATACTTTGGAGATAATGTTGGAATCGTTGCAAACTGTACCCAAAGGGTTTTGGCTGCTTGCCTTCTTCAGGTAATCATGATTCTCCATATTTTTGATTTTCAACCAATCCTGTTTCTTAAAATTTCGGGATTAATTGTACTTATGCATCACTGACATATTTTCCGCAATGTCTAACATTAAACAGTCGTTGTTAGCCCCTTTTACAAAAATGTTTCAACCCTCTCTGGTAATATGTATACTAGTATAACATTTTACTTCAGAGATTTCATGAAATGATGATACTCAAGTAGAATATTACACTATGAAAGGTAATAAAACCGGTAAGTCCTATATATTTGAATTTGAAAACCATTGATCAGGTGATTACAAAAGCCAAAAACTAACGATTTAACCTGAATTCGTTTTCAATAAAAATGAATACAAAGAAACCTATTACATCAGACAATAACACAAAGGAAATGAAGTACCAGAAATGTGTCATAGACGTTATAGGAACTGCTGCAAAGTCAACAAATTTTGAACAAATTTTCAAACTTGTATAAAAAATATTGATGTTTGTACATGTACAAACATCAATGTTCAGACGATATATACATAAAATTTGTATACGAAATTACAGCTCTTGCAAAGCCGTACTGACGAGCGGTATAACCGCGAAACGTACGTCTACGGATGGCAAGAGAAGATCAAAATTTTGAAATAAAAAATATAAAAAGAGTTTAAACAAAACCAAGATATCGCACGAAGAGGCCTCATAGCTAATTATAAGCGACTTGGAATATCATTAATAACGAATTCGCTACAAAAAAAAGACAAAAACTGAGTCCAGAAGACGTAGGCACATAAAATCAAGCAGAAAACTAAGACCAGCGCAACAAGCGCCAACTTTTCTGAACAGCACCGTGGGACTCAAAAGTTCCATGTTCCTAAGTCCAGTAACAGTACGAGAAGTAATAGATATTGTTAGAAGTTTGAAGACAAATAAAACGAAAGATATCTATAGTCTGTTAGTAAAATTATTAAAAACGACAATTCCCCATAGTGGCACTTCAAATTACCTATATAATCAACCAACGTTTCCAGGAAGAATTAAAGTTAGCAAAAGTAGTGCCGATCCGCAAAGAATAAAAACTATCCCAATAATTATAGGCCAATATCGATATTAGCAGTGGTATCAGAAATATTTGAGAAAGCCATAAGGATAAGATTAATGGAATATCTCGAGAAGAATGCTTTAGTAACAAAGTCCCTGTTTGGGTACCGAAAAAGCAAATCAACAGTCATAGCATTGGTCGAATTAGTGCCTAATGTTGGACAGGAATCACAACTTCCATTATGCGATCTCTGCAACGCATTTTACATTGTATCGCATAGTATCCTACTGGAAAGAAATGTGCTACTATGGAGTTGTGGTCAAACTTTTAGCATTCTCATATCACATTTAAATAACAGGAAGCACATTGTAAAATGGAATCGGCAACAATCAAGTTTAAATCGAATGAACAACGAAGTCCTACAGAGATCGGTTCCGGAACCAATCTTATTTCTAATATACGTAAATGACCTATCATCAAATATCGCGGCAACCAGAATAAATCAATATGCTAAGGAACTAAAGCAGTGTGTAGAAAAAGTTCGTTGGCGAAACGGAAACAGGAATGAGAGAAGCAGAGTAATGATTTATTGGAAATTGTGTGAAGCTCAACTCTAACAAAACAATTCACTTTCTACTAAAGACTAAACCAACAGCGAACAAAGAAAAAGTGTAAAATGTCTTGGCTTCCAAGTAAACAGTCAATTGAAATGAAGACCTCATATCGAGCAGCTACGGAAAAATCTTACGTCAACAATCTGCGTGATAAGATGAATACGCTATATTGCAATATGTCAGACGGCAAGAATGGCATATTTTGCCTTCTTCCATTCCAGAACCGCCTATGGTCTCCTTATCTGCTTATCAAGGGACATTCAAGTGATGCTAAGACAATTTTCATACAACAAAAAAGGCGTTGAGGACAATGGTGAAGGCTGGATATAGAGCCAGCGGCAGAGAAATTTTTAAGTCATGCAAAATAATAACTCTTCTATCAGTCCACATTCTGGCAAGCTTTCAAAATAACGATAATAACAATAGCAAATACTACGTCAGACACTGCGACACACACAATCATGAGACACTAAACAGAAATAATTTAGCAGCTGACAAACTCTCCATGAATAGAGCACGAATACCAACGAACTACATGAGTATAAAGCTCTACAACCATCTTCCAGGAAAAGTGAGATGGGTCAAACAAATTATTTTGGAAAATGCGTCCTACATCCAGAAGGAACTTTTCCAATTTGTAATGAAGTATCTGTGTTACTAAGTCCAAATTTTATTCCTTGCATTTTGCCCCCAAGGTTGTCTTTAATCAACTGTATGTATACGTGTAAATACTTATTAATTCTTTCATATAATAGCATCAACTTAATACTTTTATATGTAGTTTGTCTTTTATTACTGACAATGTATAATTTACTTTGGCATATTATTTTATTTAGGTTTAGAAATTAATGGAGGAAAGACAAAATACATGACGTGGACAGATAAAGAATTTAGTGAAGATGGCTACCTAAGTATTAAGACCATAGAAGGAAAAGAGCTCAAATTTCAGGAGGTAGAAAAGTTCACATACTTAGGAACAATATTTACAAGGAAACCAAACTTGACGGAAGAAATACAAGCGAGGTTGATGGCTGCGAACAGGTGTGCATTTGCAATGAGGAGTGTGCTGAGGTCGAAAATTGTTTCGAGAGCTGTGAAAGTGGGAGTTTAGAAGACAGTAATTAGAACAATAGCGAGGTATGCATGCGAAACGTGGACAATGGGAAAATCAGAACAGTAACACATCGAGATCTGGGAAAGAAGAATTCTTGGAAGAATTTACGGCCGAAGAATGGTCGGGGATAGATGGAAGAGAAGGACGAACGAAGCATTAAAGGTACTATATAAAGAAGCAAGCATAGTAGTGATAGTCAAAGCACGAAGATTAAGGTGGGCTGGACGCATTGAGAGGATGGAATATGGAAGAACAACCAAGAAGGGGAAAGAATGAGAGGAAGACCAAGGATGAGATGGGGGAAAGAAGTAGAGTAGGACCTGGGAAGAATGGGAATATACGAGTGGAGACAAAAAGCGCGGGATAGAAAGCGATGGCAAAACGTAGTAAAACAAGCCATGGGTCTAGTAGGTCTGTAGAGCTATTAATTATTATATTATTTTATATAAAATAAATAAAGTTGCCTTCAACATACTCCTCGGGAAAATCCAGATATGGTTCGGCAGGCCCGACAAATCAAGTGTGGTTCGACATATTTTGGACAAAAGAAACACATGCCAATTGAAAGTTTACAACAAATTAATGCGGTAGAAAATAAGAAGGAACTAGATACTTACGAAAGCATATATATTTATAAAAATAGAGAGAGAATTATGATTGCAGATGGCAGGCCTATACCAAATTCCAAATTGTAGGAGCTATTGAATTAGATTTAGATTTGTGCAGGATCATTCAACCGTATTGACACGCCCCATAGAGCATGAAATTTAGGTTAGAATTAATATAAATACACAGTGCCCATAATAGGAGTTCAGTGTCAACAGTTTTCTGGTGTGTTTTGCACTTTCAATGTGTAATAGTCATTGTGCAGTGCTTTAGTGTTGTACAGCCGGATTCGCTAGTGATACTGAATTCCCCAGTATTCCATTGAGGATGGCAACTTAGTTGCCAAAATACGTATCTGGATTTTTTTCCGAAAGTCTGGTAAGTGTGATTTTATTTATTTTATATATATTTTATATATTCACCCACAGTCTCCTTATTCTTATTTGTAACCAGAAACAACTTTTAAATTTTTAATGAAGTATCTCTGTAAGTCCAAATTTTATTCCTTACGTTTTGCGCACAAGGTTTTTTCAAATCAACTGCTTTGTACATGTGTAAATATTTATTAATTCTATTCATATAATAGCATTAACATAATAGATTTATATGTAGTTTATCTTTTCTTATTGACAATATATACTTACTTATAACTTTTGTATATTATTATTTGCTAAATAAATATGAATATTGACACCATATCACATCCTATGTGAAATAGTGTCAGTAAATTACACGACGGTCCTAGTAATCACCTTCATCAAATATGAATGTGAACATACCTATATTGGATTTTCCAGTTAACGCAAATTCTTATGGATTATACGTTACTGCTCAATCTAAATACTCCCGAATTAACTGACCACCCTCCGTCCAATGGTGATCTAATTCTCAAAGATTTCTTTACGGTACGATGGATCAAGAATAGAAGAAGCAATCGAGTCCTTCAAAATGGCGATATGGAGTTTCATAACTGAGGATTGCAATAACGGCTTTTAACATTTTGTTTAAACGAATGCAGGAAGGTGTCAATAGTTCTGGAGGAAACTTTGAGAAATAAGAAAACACTTTCAGTCGATGTAGCATAAATAATAACCCAACTGTAACAATACATACAAATAGGAAATGAGGCAGGCTTTTTCATTACCATCGCCTAGTTGACAACGAATAAGCTAATTAAAATATTTTCGAAACAAAATCATCCCCTCTATAATTACAACATAATGGTTCTGGAAAAATTCTGATTTCTAAAGGCGCATCTGCTTACAAAATTATCAGATTTCTCAAACCGTATGAATGAAATCTAAAGAAGACGGAAGCCCATCAAGAACAAAAACAATCTGCACGCCGTTCGAGCGGAAAGAATAAAGAATGTGCATATAAAAGTGAAAAAACACAAGCGACGAAGAGAGAATAAGCACATAATCGCGAATGGAAGCGACGAAAAGTGCAAATGACCGCCCGAAGGGTCGGCAGCATTGCCATCCCCAAACCATCTCCTTCTTTTTTAGCCAGAAAAGGAACGGGGCCTTTTAAACGCGACTCTTAATTTTTAATCTCCAATTAACACTGCCAGGCTCCACGAGGGATATATATTTAAAGTCGGGTGTTTTATTGTACAAATTCACCCTCGGTCATTACCGAAGTTCCGCGTAAAACTTTTTCAATAAAACTTTTTCTAATTGCCTTATAAAATAAATAGAATCTCTTGCTGCTTTGTCACCGCACCTTTTCTTCCTTCGGCGTTGCGCTTTCCCTTTTCTTACGGACTGCTTACCCTGGATCCAGGGTAAGCAGTAGGTATCGTCCGAAAGAATGAATTTAAAGCCTCTTCGATAAACTTACGCAATGACGAAAACCTTCGTCTTGGTTGTCGTCCGAGATTAATTCTATTCTAAACTTTTTAAAGGTATATCTCAAACACCTAATTATTCCTTGCGAAGTCGGGTGTATTAAGAGAGATTTTTCCCGCAGTACACAAAGTTGAGAAATGGAACGATACGCATTCTGCTTTTTTAATTGTCGTAATAAATACGTTTCAAACAAGACGAAACTTTTCCAATCGAAGAAATCTTTAATTTCGGAGGTTGAAATTACTCCTTGGAACGGTGAAAAAAGGGAATAATGTCCATTAAACATTTTTGAGCAATTTCACAGAGGGAAAGTTAGAAATACTTTCGAACTCGAGAAACTTCGTTATTGTTGGCGGAAAATTTGAAATACAGAATGTTTGTTTTTGTATTCTTGAAAAAGTTACCCACGCTATAAGAAAAATGAAATTACAAGGGAGAATGTGGGCTTCCTTGTAAATTACAATATAAATGCTTACTTTACTACAGAAACTTGAAGTTTCGTTAACAAGGCTTTTATCGATAGTATCATTCCTTCAATACCGCGACTGTGATAAATATCTCCCGAAAAAATATCAAATTGATAATCATCAACAAGTTGGTAGATTGTTAACGACTAATTTCACAATCGGCTTCTTTAGACCCGACCGAGACAGACTATTTAGGTTGGCAAGAAAGTAATTTCGGCTGCCGCTCATCCGAGAGCTTTCAAATTGTTTTGAAAGACTTATCTCAGTGTTTTGCTTTGCTCCTTTTGACATTTGATATCAGTCAGTATTGGGCTACTTTAGAAGCAAGTTGTACGTAATTTTGTTTGTAGCTTTAGTTTAAGGCAGTCTTGGACATGGAATGCAGAAACGAACATTTTCGGCACATTTTGCGTATTCATTTCTGTAAATGAAAGGACGCTGCCGAGGCTCACAAAGAGATATGGGAAGTTTATGGTGTTGATTGTATAACAGAACGCACCTGTCAGGATTGGTTAAAAAAATTCGTGTTGGACATTTTTCACTCGAAGGTGACCAACGTTCTGGCCGACCTACTTAAGTTGATGATGATCAAATCAAACCCTTATTAGAAGGAAATCGTCATATAACCGTTCGAGAGATTGCTGAGAGATAAAATGTATTGCAGATAACAATTGAAATCGCCTCAAATATCTTGTACTCGCTAAGAACCTTGATGTTTGAGTTCCACATGAATTGATAGAGATTCACTTAACGCAACGAATGTGTGTGATATGCACCAGCGGAACGAAATCGACTATGTTTTGAAAAGAGTGATCAGTGGTGTTGAAGAATGGGTCATGTACAGTAAAGTCATTCCATCATGGAACCATCATGGTGTAACCGTGATGAACCAGCACAAACCGCATCTAAAACGGAATTGCATCAAAAAAGATCACGCTGCCAATTTGGTGGGACTGTTAATTTGATAGGACTGTCAATTTGGTGGATGTTACATTTTCTGAGCTGTTTTCAAGAAACCAGACGATCAATTCAGATATTTACTGTCAATAACTGATGAAACTTGATGAGGCAATCAAATAAAAACGGCCAGAATTGGCAAACCGCAAAGAAATTGTGTTCCATCACGATAATGCAAGGCCTCACACATCTTTGGTAACTCCTGGAAAACTATTAGAGCTTGGTTGGGAGTTAATGTCGCATCCACCATACAGCCCTGATCTGACTTTGAATAGTAAAACTTTCACAAATGAGATTGACCTTAAGTCGCACTTGGTTCAGTTTTTTAATAACCTGGACCGAATTTTCTATGAGCGCGATATCATGAACCCGCAAGGAAGATGGCAAAAGGTTATTGAACAAGATGGAAAATACATAATTGTTTAAAATTTGTTCTTTCTATCAAAAAAGGCGAGTTTTATTTCACATTACAAAATCGAAATCACTTCCTTGCCAACCCAATATTTATTTTATTCTAGATTAAAACCTCAGCATTACTTCTGCTCGGATAGGAGGTAAAGTCGTAGGTTCAGAGTCACGATTTCTAGTATGCCCAAAATCTCCCCGCCCTCCAAATTCTACCAAATTTTAGTTGAGTGCACAAATGTCCAGTTATGTCGAAAGTACAGATACCACGCTAGTATTTTGGAAACCTCCAATGAACTGTAGTTTTCTCAAGGATATCCGAAAGAGCTGGAAATCGTTTCAGTGGTATGAATTAAGACGATTTTGAAAATATGACTCCACCCCAACCCCCATCCGCCAGCCACCATAACTTTAAAATCTTAAGTACCAATGGCGTTGAGTGCTACAGCAATCAACGCGTCTGATTCCAATAGTATGTAATTTATTAAGATTATTCCAAACGGATACCGAGAAAACACAAAAAGCCGCAAAACATTTCTTAAAATACCTAAAAATAGCACTCCGACTTTTTTCTATGGGACTTAGGAGGTTCATTCTTATGTCAATCGACGCGCCTTGACGAGCCGAACTCCCCGATGAAGGATGTTTTCTAATCACTCCAACGACTGCCGAGAAAGTCGCAAAAAAATGGCAAAAGAGAAACGCGAAGTCGCACCCACATCGTGACTCCTATAGGTGTTACGAGATTCATTCTTATACACTTCAAATGAGCTCGTTTTTCTGATTCAGAATCACGCCCACATCAACTTTCTGTCATTAACGATATAGACGCTGCGAGTGCTTGAAGTTTACGTATTTCTCGATATACATTTTGTTTACTTTACGCGTTTTAAGCCGATTTTCGGAGAAGGTTTTCTCGACACCTACGCGTTCCACGTTCGAACCGATGTGTACTATGCAGGGGAAAGAAAAAGTCTGAGGCAAAATTCGAACATAAATTTTTGTCGATCTTACAGTGATTTTCGTTTGTTAGTTTTATGAGAAACAAAATCGCCCCAAAATCGTTTAGATTTTGTTTAATAGAGACTCGTTTTAACAAGCTAAAAATTTAATGATCCTACGTTTGAAATTTGTTGAAAGAGTGTATTGTTGAAACAACAAGTAAACGACTTGATTAGTAAGATTCAACAAACAAAGGTTGACGGAGCAGACAAATATCAAACTTGCGTAGGTCTATCGCCTTCATTGGACAAACCGGTGTCTTGTTCGCTGTATATAGACTTTTGTCTTTCACAGAACAAAACGCGCGTTTGTCGAACCTTAGTGATTAGTTTAATTCAGGGTATGCCAAAAGCACCTTCACTATTCCAAATAGTACCCACTTCTGTTTTTATTGTCATTTTCAATTTTCATTTCTTTCTTTTACAGATAAAACTTGGGAATTTCAATCATGGAACGATACACAATCGCACAACGAACTAAAATTGTTAACATTATTTCTTCAAAATCGTCGATCGATAATGAACATCCAAGGAGCATATCGAAGATTGTTTGGTGTAAGAAATGTCTGCAATACTGCAACAAATCATGCATTAGCAAGAAACTTCCATCAGTTTGAGAGAGTTGGAAATAAGAGATGCCCAGGTAAGCCCCGTAGCGGTCGTTAAATATATAATATCGAGCATTTGAGGAACATCGCGGAAAGAATTGCAGTCCTCTGACTATACCCCTCGGCAAATGTTAAAAATGAGTTTGCATCTGTTCTCTTATAAAATTTAGTTGGTGAAACTGAAGACGCTGAATTACGTTTATAGTGCTGTAGGGCCATTTTGAATGAGTTGAGGATGATGAGAGTTTCTTACCAATCCTTATGATGACAGATTAAACTCGTTTTCAATTCAATGGCTTTACAGGTAAACAAAGAGCAAGCTTTCAGGATCACAGAATCCACAACTTCATCAGAAACCATTACTTTTTGTGCTCGTGTAACGTTTTGGTGTGGCATTACTGCCATAAGAATTTATTGGGCCTATGACTTGAAAATAGGGGACTTTTTTGCAAAAACATGACTTTACTTCAAATACACATCAATGAATACAGTATTCAACGTATTCTCCATCGGAATCTATAACTTTTTGCAAACACTCTGGTAATTTATGGATACCTTGCCGAAAAGACCGTTCATCTTTTCGGACCAAATTTTTGATACCTTCAGTTGAAGTAAACCGTATTCCTGAAAACGCATTCTTCACTGACCGAAACGAGTGAAAATCAAAAGAGGCCAGGCCTGGTGAATACGGCGGGTGTGATAAGATTTCCCATCCACAAAAGTACATAGTTTTTGACCTTGCTACAGCGAGCATTGTCATGATAGAAAATTACGCGCTCGTGTCTAGACGCATATTCTGGTCGTTTCTTGCCAAGCTCTCTTCAAACGAAGCAATTGTTAACGGTACAACAGCCCCGTGATAGTTTCACCAGGTTTTAACAGCTTGTAGGATATAACTCCCTTCTAGTCCCACCTACAAGACATCACCTTTGCACCATGAATATTCGGCATCGAAGTCCATGTGGCGGGTTAGTCGGGCTTCACATACGATTTCCTGTGTTTAGGGATCCATTCTCCATCCCCAGTTACCAATAAATGCAGAACAGACTTCTTTTTGGCATTCATGAAGTTCAATTTTCTTGCTTTTGTATGATTCCCAATGCTTTCAGGCGCTTGGAAATTGCTATCTGTGTGACTCCCAACGATTGTGTAAGCTCTTCTTACGTTTGGCACGAGTGTTCGCTGAGTAATACCTCAAAATTTTCATTTTCGATCTTTTCGCTTAGCCAGGCCGTTCCATGCCTTCAGTGCCAAAATTACCACTGTTATAGCATCGAAACCAGAACTCGCATGTTTTCAACGTCGACAAACAGTAAACGTTATAGGGCGGTACTTCAAGATGTGGTATTCCCACAACTACAGAATGAAGACGCCAACGTATTGTTTCCGCAAGATGAAGCAACGGTCCACGCAGCACGGGAAATAATGGAACTTCTCAAACAACAATTTCCAAACCGCTTAATTTCAAGCCTTCCTGCTCTTACGATTTGGGAGAATCTGACTATTTCTCATGGGGTTACCTGAAGCATAAGGTATTCGTTAATAAACCTCAAATCGTAGAACAGTTAAAGGCCAAGGTTCGTGAAGAAAGGTGTTGAAAGATGATGAAACAACTTATTCTTGCTTAAATCCTAATGGCTCACATTTAGCAAACCTAATTTTCCATAATTAATGTAAAAATGTAGCAATTATATATTTTATTTTCAACATTAAGTTCTAAGTTTTCTTTTAGTTGATTTTGTTTAGAACTTATGCCTGAATTGAATTGTAAAAGCACTTCTTCCACACCCTGTATTACTATTTAAATTCAACAATAAAGTGGCTCATTTATTAAAAAAGACAACATATTGATTTATTAAATAACTGATACTATAGGGGTACTATTGAAAATTTGCTAACGGTGGGTAGACCTACAGTTTTAACTAATGAAGAACGTAAAAATCCACATTTATCTGTTCTACAACTTGCTTGAGGTTATGATCTTGAAAGAAACTACTGTACATGGCGTTGTGTTAACAGGAACGTGGCATCCGACAATATAAATTTTCAAAAACCTGTCTCCTAACCTGATGAGGCAAATTTTATCTGGACGGCAAAATTAATATGCAAACGCACCCGCTGCAGGTCTTCGGAAAATCCTCGCTGGTGTCTAAAACAATAAATCCAACGCCAAGACAAAGTTTGGACAAGTGTTCACTTCAACACTACTCAGGCGCTAGCAGTCATAGAGGGCATGTTACGAAGTTTCCTATTCTTCGTAACAGATCCTGTACATAGGGTCTTCCACTATTCGTATGGTGTGGATATGTTTATTAAGTCGGCGGTGTTCCGTCAACAGCATCCCCAATTTGGTTTCTACTCATGCGCAGCAGCAGCTGTGTTCCGGAATCTTAAGGTTCTGCAATAACCATTCAAAACTGTCTCAAGCCCGCTGTTTGAACATGCTGTTTTTTCCTCATCTCGGTTCTTAATGTTTCATAAGAAATCTCGTGCGTAGGTTCAGGCTATACGAATATTTTTTGTGTATCTGCATCTCTGCGTTCCTGAACAGCCCTGGATTGTATTAAGTTCTATATTGCTCTGATATATCCTTGCTATCAGTCGTGATATAGGCTCTCTTGTGTCTATTATCTTTCTGTATCATGATTTGCACATATGGCTATAACTTCGACATGGAATTTGACCGCATGAACCCCTCAGGTTAATGTTTATGCATCTCCCTGTTCCTGTCTGAAACAACCCTACTACAGTTCCGGTATCTATCTTAGATCCTTCTGTGAACCAGACGGTGCTATTCCTTTTAATTCGCCTCCATAGTCCTAACTTCGAATCCCTATCAGGTATGAACACTATGAAGCGTCTTCTGAAATCGTGTGCAGTGTTAATTTTATTGGATTGGATTTGTACGATATGGTTTCTTTATCTGTTGATGTATTTAGATTTTTACCCTTCCACCTGTTGGAATATTCCTCGTCAGTGTTTGTTCTATAGGCTGCTACCGTAGCTTGTTTATCGGCCATCAAATGTAGGAGCAGCAGGTCACGTTGTACCTCCGTAACTGTTGTGGATGACGTTCCCTTAGTCCTAGGCAGGCAGGCCGGATCTGCAACCTGTCCAGCTTGCTATTCAGTTTTATTCTTTGCTTTATGCCTCCATCCCAGTGAAGCATAATTATGGGTATCACCACCTTGATGTGTATTCATTGCACCATCATTGACTTCAGTCTTCACATACCTCCTACTACTCTCCTCCAGGCCCACAGGATCCGTATAGTGTTCGCATTACAATATTCCAGGTGGCTTGTAAAAATCATGTCGTCTAGAACCACTGCAACATATTTGACCTTTCTCCATTGACAAGTCACGTCTGTACATATTGAAGCGCTTGATCTCACTACGGTTTTTTCTAAGTGTGGACCGAATTGTTATTGAGTATTGAGAGCGAAATATAAAGACCTTTTTTTCAAAATAATCTGATAACCGATGATAATTTAGATTTCTTAAGGGATGAATTAAATCTAGCCCTAACTGTTGTATTTTCAAGTGAACTAGATCTAGATGTATTTCACAACAGGCTTTGACTGCAATAACACATTTTCTAGCAGATGGTCACAGAGGCGCAGCAGAATGACTAGGTCGTTTACTAGAGTCAAATCCGCCAGATTTCTTCCGTCGAAACCACGTTTACGTGAACAAATCGAAAGATATCGAAACTTTAGAAACTAGAATTCGAACAGCGATAAGGGTATCCCCCTGAAATTGATCACAACGATGTTGATGGATTAGAACGACGAATTTGTCATGGGTGCCCATTTTCAGCACCTATTAAACGGAAAATTAATTTTGTTATGAAACTTTTATTTGTTACATTTTTACATTGTTAAAAAGAGAAGAAATCATGGGGATATATTCTCATTAGAGCAAGTATTTAGTTGTTTATCAAAAAATAACAAACGAACATATAAATACTGAATACCTTTCATTTGAAACATTTTTCGATAAAATCAGTATTTTCAAATATATATATACAGCGTGTCCCAGAATTGCTGGGACATAGAGCTACCACGTATTGTAGAGGTCAAAATAAGTCGAATGCACGCAATTTATATATATACCAAAATGTATCGTTTGTCCGTGAGAACAGTTCAAAGTTTAATTAGAAGATCACGTTCTTGTACGCTGTTCAGAAATGCGTGAAACAAATTTAATGAAACTTTGGAAAAGTACATTTTAGAGGATTACCCTACTTTCAGTAATCAAAGAAACAGAAAAGAAATTGTAGAAGGGTTAAAACAGCCCTCACCCCCTGATATATTTTTAAAATTCTTTCTTAGGGGTCGTATTACGGTTCTAAGCGTTCTTTTAGTGGGAGGGCCTATTCATCATCTTCATTTTTTGACTCTTATAAAAACTCCGTATTTTGCATAATTTCGAAGGAAAGAATGTTTTCTCAAATACTGATCACCTACATTCTTAGTACAAGTTTAATAAAATTATAATACAAAATTTACTTGGCGGTGGACACAAAGACAAACCTTTTGTTACAACAGGTGTTCAATGTGACCTCCATCTTCATTAACTTAGAGGTTAATTCGGCGTAAAAAAATTGAAATGCACCCTTCTTAAAACATCGTCGTTATCTCGTAGTGGATTTACAGCATTTTGAATTCTGTCCCACAGTTGGTCGGAATTATTAATTTGAACCTGGTACACTTGTGTTTTTAACGCTCCCCAGATGAAGAAGTCGCAAGGATTTAAATCTGGAGACCGCGAAGGCCAATGAATGGGTGCTTCTTGTCCCCTACCAATCCATCTACCAGCAAATTGTTCATTAAGATAATACGGCACGTGCAAAATGAGGTGGTGCACCGTCGTGCATGAAGAACATGTTTCGACGCAAATTAAGGGACAAGTCTTCCATTAATTCTGGCCTTATATGATAGATCTCTACCACTAATAGGTCAATAAAACAAGGCTGGTTTGAACGATAGTTATATTTTCAGAACGCTTACAAACGTTTTCGGAATACCTTCTTCAGTGAAAATATAACTAGATAAATATATAAACAAACATTTGTTTTTTATTTGGGAACTATCAACAAAATGACTAATGACTAGGATTTCTTGATATAGAGGATGTGTAACAAACTTTTATATATATATATATATAAATTATAAAAACTAAATTAATGTGTAAACATACATGCAAATTAAGTAAAACCCTATATCAAAAAATCTTTGTCGAAACCTTAACAATTCTGTTCAAGGACTAGGGAAAACCCAAATTTAAAAACCTAGCCAAAGGTTTCCTTCTTAAGAAATGCAAATGTCATTTTAACAAATTGCTATATACATTACTTAAATTTTGAATATCGGTTCTGAAATTAATAGTTTTAGTATCTTTTGTATATTTATCATTTCATATATTAGTCTTTTTTATAATTATTCTCTGTTTTTAATATAATTGTGTTTTCAAAATCAAAGTAATGCCCAAGATCTTTGTAATACTTTGTTACAGCGGTCATTGCACCAAAATCATTATTTAAAGAATACTTATGGCTATACAACCTTTTCTTTAAATATTGTTTCGTCTGACCGATGTAACAACCATCACAGTCTTTACAGTTTATTTTATAAACTACATTACTTTGATTTTGTTTAATTATTTTAGATTTAGTATTAGTAAAAAGAGATCTGTTACTATAATTTGGAATGAAAGTAATGTTTATGTTGTTTTTATTAAACTCTTTTTTATTTTTTCGCTTAAACCTTTTTATAAGGAATAGCGTTATAAGATTTATTGTTATTATTTTTAATTCCTCTATTATATAATTTGTTAATTCTATTTTTTATTATTTTTTGATAAAAACTATTTGCATAATTATTTTTATCTAACATTTCTTTAACTTTGTTTAAATTCTTTTCCCTAAATTCAGGATTAGCTAATCTAACCGCTTGATCAACTAAACCGGTAACTACATTAATTTTATGTAATTTTGATGTTTCTGAAAAATAATTTAAATGTCTTCCTGTATTGGTAGACTTTATATGCCAATTTGTTTTTACAATGCCGTTATTATGCATGACTGTCACGTTCAGGAAATTCAATGAGTTATTAGATTCTCTCTCATATGTAAATTTTAATCTATTATGATAACTATTAAATGAATCTAATATCTCATCAATATTATCCTTTCTTACGGAACAAAAACAGTCATCCACATAACGTCTGTAAAAACTTACGCTAGAATTTAGTTTTGCCAAACAAGTTTGCTCTAGGTCCTCCATTACCAGGTTTGCGATAACTGCTGATAATGGAGAACCCATTGCAGTACCGAAAATTTGTTTATAAATTTTATTTTGATATGTAAAATAAGTAGAATTTAAACAAAGTTTCGAAGCTGCAATGAATTCCTCCTTTGGAAGATCTGTAAAATCTTTTATGGAATTCCATTTTTTATCTAAAATTTTTAGTGCTAAATCCACAGGAATATTAGTAAATAAAGAAACAACATCTAAACTGATTAATTCGTAATTATTAGGAATTGTTTGATTTCTAACCGAATCTACAAATTCCCATGAATTTTTCACATTATATGTAGTTTTACCTACAATATTGCTTAAAATTTTAGATAAAAATTTGGAAAGATTGTAAGTGGGGGAATTAATGCAATTTACGATTGGACGTAAAGGCATATTATCTTTATGTATTTTAGGAATACCGTATATTCTTGGAGATATAGAATTTAGAATTTTTAAATGGTTACTTAAATCTTTAGAAATATATTTTTTAAAAACCAACTATTTATTAGTTTATTTATTTCATTTTGGAATTTATTTGTTGGGTCTGATAATAATACCGAATAAGTTTGATTATCTTCCAATAAGGAATTCATTTTGGCTTCGTAATCAATCTTATTCATAATTATGGTTTTTTCTCCTTTATCTGATTTAGTTATTATAATATCTTTATTAGATTTCAAAAATTTTTTTGTTTCATTAAAAGCTTTTTGTAAGATATTATTGTTACTATTATTATTTTTATTGTTTTCTTTATTTTTGTAATTTGTCAAAATGTTAACCAACCTATGTCGTAAGTTAGGTTCTAAGTTTTCCTCATAATTTTGAACGATATTTTCTATACTACAAATAAAATCATCTATCGGTATGACATTAAAATCTACAGAAAACTTAGGACCTAGACTTAAAATTAATTTAACATTTTGACAAATCTCTTTATCAGTTACGTTGATTATCCAATCGTCTTGTAAAACTGGATAATCTACCCCTGCATTTTTTATTAATTGGTTAAATTTATTAATATTGTTTTGTTTTATTTTATTAAAAGTTCTTTCATAGTTTATATTAGCTACATTAAAAAATTCATCCGAATCCTGTAACGACATTTGAATGACATTTCTAACATTAGAAATGTCATTCTAACATTAGAAATGTCATTCTCTAACATTTTAATTTTAATATAACATTCATTTACTGATAAATCTAACGTCTTTTTACAGATAAAAATAAACAAATAAATTCCAAAATGAAATAAATAAACTAATAAATAGTTGGTTTTTAAAAAATATATTTCTAAAGATTTAAGTAACCATTTAAAAATTCTAAATTCTATATCTCCAAGAATATACGGTATTCCTAAAATACATAAAGATAATATGCCTTTACGTCCAATCGTAAATTGCATTAATTCCCCCACTTACAATCTTTCCAAATTTTTATCTAAAATTTTAAGCAATATTGTAGGTAAAACTACATATAATGTGAAAAATTCATGGGAATTTGTAGATTCGGTTAGAAATCAGACAATTCCTAATAATTACGAATTAATCAGTTTAGATGTTGTTTCTTTATTTACTAATATTCCTGTGGATTTAGCACTAAAAATTTTAGATAAAAAATGGAATTCCATAAAAGATTTTACAGATCTTCCAAAGGAGGAATTCATTGCAGCTTCGAAACTTTGTTTAAATTCTACTTATTTTACATATCAAAATAAAATTTATAAACAAATTTTCGGTACTGCAATGGGTTCTCCATTATCAGCAGTTATCGCAAACCTGGTAATGGAGGACCTAGAGCAAACTTGTTTGGCAAAACTAAATTCTAGTGTAAGTTTTTACAGACGTTATGTGGATGACTGTTTTTGTTCCGTAAGAAAGGATAATATTGATGAGATATTAGATTCATTTAATAGTTATCATAATAGATTAAAATTTACATATGAGAGAGAATCTAATAACTCATTGAATTTCCTGAACGTGACAGTCATGCATAATAACGGCATTGTAAAAACAAATTGGCATATAAAGTCTACCAATACAGGAAGACATTTAAATTATTTTTCAGAAACATCAAAATTACATAAAATTAATGTAGTTACCGGTTTAGTTGATCAAGCGGTTAGATTAGCTAATCCTGAATTTAGGGAAAAGAATTTAAACTAAGTTAAAGAAATCTTAGATAAAAATAATTATCCAAATAGTTTTTATCAAAAAATAATAAAAATAGAATTAACAAATTATATAATAGAGGAATTAAAAATAATAACAATAAATCTTATAACGCTATTCCTTATAAAAAGGTTTAAGCGAAAAATAAAAAAGAGTTTAATAAAAACAACATAAACATTACTTTCATTCCAAATTATAGTAACAGATCTCTTTTACTAATACTAAATCTAAAATAATTAAACAAAATCAAAGTAATGTAGTTTATAAAATAAACTGTAAAGACTGTGATGGTTGTTACATCGGTCAGACGAAACAATATTTAAAGAAAAGGTTGTATAGCCATAAGTATTCTTTAAATAATGATTTTGGTGCAATGACCGCTGTAACAAAGTATTACAAAGATCTTGGGCATTACTTTGATTTTGAAAACACAATTATATTAAAAACAGAGAATAATTATAAAAAAGACTAATATATGAAATGATAAATATACAAAAAGACACTAAAACTATTAATTTCAGAACCGATATTCAAAATTTAAGTAATGTATATAGCAATTTGTTAAAATGACATTTGCATTTCTTAAGAAGGAAACCTTTGGCTAGGTTTTTAAATTTGGGTTTTCCCTAGTCCTTGAACAGAATTGTTAAGGTTTCGACAAAGATTTTTTGATATAGGGTTTTACTTAATTTGCATGTATGTTTACACATTAATTTAGTTTTTATAATTTATATATATATATAAAAGTTTGTTACACATCCTCTATATCAAGAAATCCTAGTCATTAGTCATTTTGTTGATAGTTGCCAAATAAAAAACAAATGTTTGTTTATATATTTATCTAGTTATATTTTCACTGAAGAAGGTATTCCGAAAACGTTTGTAAACGTTCTGAAAATATAACTTTCGTTCAAACCAGCCTTGTTTTATTGACCTATTAGTGGTAGAGATCTATCATATAAGATAAGTATAAAAAGGTCACGAAATATATATATATATATACAATTAATTCTGGCAAAATTTCTTGAAGGAAACGAAGGTAATTAGCGCCATTTAAACGATCAGGTAATCGGAACGGCCCAACCAAAAAATTGCCAATAATTCCGACCCAGACATTCATTTTAAATTCTCGTTGACAATATCTACCTTTAATAGCATGCGGATTTTCATCTGCATAAATATGCTCATTGTGTAGGTTCGTCATGCCACGATGTGTAAAACAAAAATCATCAGTAAACAAGGTATTAGTGTGGAATCCGTTGTCGACTACTCTGCGCTCCCGAACTAGTTGTGAAAAATTTAAACGTGATCCCTGATCAAGTGGTAATAATTCTTGCACTAGTTGGATGTAGAATGGACGAATTAATTGATCGCTAAGGACCCGTCTTACAGTGCTTTTTGAAATCACAGTCTCTCGTTGCAATTTTCTGGTACTGGTCTCAGGATTGTTATCAATCATTTGAAGAACAGTTTCTTCCGCAATGGGTGTTCGGGCTTGTCGAGATTTTCCAGCGTTAATTCTGACTGGCTTCAACATTCCTGTTTCTCGAAGACGTCTTTCGATTCGGGCAAAAATTTTGCGATTTGGAATTCTCCGGTTCGGATACCTCTCTTGATACACGCGGACACTTTCGCGGCAGTTACCTTGACAGTATCCAAGAACTAATAACATGTCTGTCTGCTCATTAAAAGGGAAATCCATATTTGATAACTGCCAAAGTAATTGCAACAACAGAAAGAGGAATTAAAGCAATAACGGTGATCGCGATGAGAAACAATACAAAAGCAACTAAAAGTGAACAAATTATTCAAATTATTTACTGTCAACAATAAACTGGGACGATTATGAATTTGTTTCCTCTCAAAATCATGACTTATGTCATTGTGTCCACCCCCAAGCACAATTTTGTATTATAATTTTATTAAACTTGTACTAAGAATGTAGGTGATCAGTATTTGAGAAAACATTTTTTTCCTTCAAAACTATGCGAAATACGGAGTTTTTATAAGAGTCAAAAAATGAAGATGATGAATAAGCTTTCCCGCTGAAAGAAGGTTTAGAACCGTATTACCACCCCTAAGAAAGAATTTTAAAAAATTATCAGGGGGTGAGGATAGTTTTAATCTTTCTGCAATTTCCTTTCGGTGGTTTCTTTGATTACTGAAAGTAGGGTAATCCTCTAAAATGTACTTTTCCCAAATTTCATTAAATTTGTTTCACGCATTTCTGAACAGCGTACAAAAACGTGATTTTTTAAGTAAACTTTGAACTCTTCTCACGTACAAACGATACATTTTGGTATATATATATAAATTGCATCCTTTCGACTTATTTTGATCTCTAGAGTACGTGGTAGCTCTATGTCCCAGCAATTTTGGGACACGCTGTATAGAATACACCGCAGTTTGCGAGCAGCTGTTTATTTTGAACATCTACTTCAGTGCCAGTAAATTGCATATTCCTATAGAAGAACTTAATATCTTCTATGGTTTTTAACTGTTCTTAAAATCCAACGGTATTATTATGTTCAGTTGATTAATACGTCAACTTTAGAGACCAATAAAAAAGAGGAAAGAGGAAAATACGCGCTTCCGATAGGAAATATTCTACCGCACGCCAAGGATAAAGACAGGCGTTCGTGTTTATTAAAAACTTCTTTCAGCAGTTTTCGATTATTTTCTCGCCATAATCATCTCGTTTAGCCCGCGATGCGGGCGCTCAATGAATATGGCTCGTTATTTATGGAGATGGGATCTGGAAACTCATTTCCCAGGAACAGGTGCGAGCGAATCAAGATTTTAAGTTTACGAGAGGCGGAATAAGGAAAGTTTTGTTGTTCTTAAATTATAGCGGATGAAAGGGGGATTCACGTGAACTAGATGGGTTCGGAATTTATCGACCTCGATACTTGCAAGCGGTGGTGTCGGGAATACAGGATGTATAGAAAGGAGAAGGTGATAATCGTTTGTTAAGTATCATTTGTATTGTCTTTCAGTTGGTGTGTCAACATGTACTACATAGAAACAAAATTATCATTCAAAGTATTGTCCCACGTTGTCTCTAAAAAAACATATAATTTATTGTTAGAAGTGGATCGTTGTATAAAGGCCTGTTTCGTCCCTCAAGCTCCCCAATAAGACGAATTAAATACAAATAAACTATATTTGAGTCTTGTTATGCCCTTTTCTTCATTTTAAATCATCGGTAGAGTAGTTGAAAGTAGTATTATCCAAATGCTGTAGGTGTAATCCTACACACCGCCACTTCAAATACAGCTTTAAAATCCTTGTCTTTCGACATATCGATTGTACAGAATTACAAATCTTCACGTGTTAAATCAAAATGCCATCTAATTTTCGATGACTGGACTGATCTTAAGATACATGAGGGGTAGTTGCTCATAATTCTCGTAGTTGTTAGACATATTTGTCTTTGGAACTTTTCCCATTTTGCTTGGACGATGATTCTCATTTTTCAGTCCATCACGCTAATATATTCAATTAATGATGGACACTGCGAGTAGATAATCACGGTCAGAATTTCTTCCAATCAATATTCTTTGAATAGCCATCGTAGTTTGATCAAACATTTGTTTTCAATATAAGGTTCCTGTAAACGGATAATCTGCTATGTCTAATCTCATTAGTAAAATTTTCCTTTAAATTACTTGTCCTCCTTCTACACCCAAGTTCACATTTAAACTCACTCAGCCTACCTCCGTCCAAATTTAAACATAAAGCATAAAACATAAATCTTCTTACCGTTCTCTATGCACCGCAAGCTTTTCCACGCCAATGCTATATTCCTCTTAAGGTCAACGTATATTTATCTACTTGTCTGGCTTCCTACTGTCTCAAAGTGATTATTTTAATTTTCCATTTGTTACTCGTTTTCCTTCCTATTTATTGTGCATAATCCCATTTCAATTCTGCTATTCTCTACCTGATGTTCGTTTCTCATACTATCTAGGTATTAATGTGACTCCCGGCTGTTATCGTTCTAGTGATTTTTCTGTTACTCTCAGTTTTTGTGTTATCCTAGACAGTTTGTGCTTGCTATGGCAAAATTCTTTGTTTCTAAATTGTACTATTTTTTTATTTATTAAAATATTTTGAAATCTGTACATATTTTTATCTCGTTTATCTCTGTTATCGTTTATTTTGAATCTCTTTATTCAATCTTCATTCCTTCCCGAAAAAACTGGAAAATCAATAGAGTTACGCCCGGTCTAATGTTTGCGATTACAGACATCAGCATATTACCCAACTTCGCTAAAATTTTTACGCAAAAGCTCTATGCTGAAATCTACACAGCTGTTAAGATCTTCTTATCTATACATCAGCATGGTTTTATTGTGGGTAGATCAACAACCACAAACTTAACCCATATCGGCCAATTCTTGAGTTTGACAGGATAGATCATGTGAAGCTCATTGGAAAATTGGATAGAGTCGGTTTCAGTACACAATTGTTACGAATGGAACGTCTTCTCTCCAGTGTCTGGTGTACTTCAGAGGTTCCAACCTGGAAACCCTATTATTTAAATTGTATCTTCACATTCTTCTATGCCACATTCATTGTGATTTGTTAGCCTATGCGGGTGACTTAAAGGTCTATACAACACAACAGTGAAAACTTTTGCAGACTGCACTAGGTTGTAAATAAATCTCACGGCTATCGACGCATCGGCTGCTGCAAATAATATACTTCTGAATATCTCTAAATGGGCGATAGTGTCCTATACAAACTCGAACGCTTATATTCAATATAGCTACAACGTAAGAAACACACTTCTTTCCAGGAAAACTTGTATTTCTAATTTAGGAGTCCAATTTGCTTATCGGCCTCCAAAGCGTTAGGCTTTGTCATTCGTTCTTGCAAGAATTTTACAAACACTAACGCAATAACATATTTGTACTTTGTGTTTATCCGATCTAAACTGCAGTAGGCTTCTAGTGTATGGTCTCCATATTACCTTTACCAAAATTTAGCAGTTGAATGGATTCAGAGGAGGTTACTTAAATATTTATCTTTTAAAACAAATGGAGTTTATCCAGACAGAGGTATTAAATACCAGACTTTACTTCTTAGACACAACTTTATTTCTCTCTCTGATAGAAGAGACAACACCAGTGCGAATTCTCTTCTTAAACTCCTTACCAATAGAATTGATTCTTCCGCTCTTCTATCGCTAGTTAATAGTTCTCTACCTGCTAGTAATACTAAACATTTTAATCATCTTCCCAAAGCTAAGACAAACATACTATTAAAGGCGCCAGTAGCACCTATGATGTGGAGTGAAAATAGGCTCGAAATTCATCTGTGCTCATCATAATCATTTCCGCTACCGAATAATATTTAAGTTTACACTTTGTGTTTTTTCTTTTTTTGCTCTGAAAATGGCTCTTAAGCCTGTGGGGAATAAATAAATTATTATTATTATTATTATTATTATTATTATTATTAAGCTACATTTCAGCCAAATTATCTCTTCAACAGACATACTAGTTAGGACACCTATTTTTATTATATGAAGTAATTTTAATAATAATAATAATATTTATTGTCCAACAGATAAATGATCTAATTACAGGAAAAAGACAATGGTAAAAAAAAACATACGCAGCTTAGCCAACCTTAACTAAAAGAAAAAATAACTTATAGTTCTAAACTTAATATTAATAGTAGATCATAATAAATTCATCTAAATTACATTCAGGAATTTGTGATAATAGCGAAAAAGAGAGAAAAAAGAACAAAAAGTATAGTTATATGCACTGAAGAAGGTGAGTACACTGAATTAGTAGTGTCGGAAGTGCTGTGCAGTTAATGTCAACAGCTGGATTCGAAATATCGTTGTAGTAATTACATAGTCTGTAGACAGACGGTCCAACCATAAGATTCGTTTTTGGCTGTTGCAAATAGAAAGTGTCAGTAGATCTAGTCACCTGCCCACGAACCAGAAAACTTAATCTTAACAACATATCCGGCACATCAATTCGATTGTGTAATAAATAATATAGGAACTTCATGTCGCTATGATGTCTGCGGAGCTCCAACGGCTCGATACCAAAATCACTCAGCACACTAGCGTGACTATAACCTGGTTGGGGGTAGTCTCCCGTCTGACGAAAGTAAAGATATTTTAGAAAGCGCCTTTGTACCAATTCTAGTATATAGATATGTTTTCTGTAAAGCGGAAACCATGTCAGTGATACGTATTCAACCTTGGATCGTACGAAGGAAAAGCACATAGACAGTATATTGTCAATCGAGGAGAAGGATCTAGTAGTTCTAATAACAAACCCAAACGTTTTTAATGCAGCATTAGGGATATTATGGATGTGGTCATAGAATGACAACTTAGAGTTGAAGGTGAGACCTAAATCCTTAACAATGTGGCACTTCTCGAGCAAGGAATAGCCTAGGGAGTAATTAAAGTCGATAGGTGAGCTTTTCCGTGTGAACGTGACATATTTACATTTAGATATGTCAAGTAAAGTGTGATTCAAGTAGAGATACTTTTTCAATAGCTTTTTTGACAGATCACGTGTGAGTCGTGTCATGCTGTCATGTTATTTTTGTTTAGTATTGTTTGACATTTCATCATGCAAAGACTTACGCGTGAACAACGTTTACAAATCGTTCAACTTTATTACGAAAGTTCACGTTCTGTGAAGAACGTGTTTCGTAAACTTAGCTCAACTTATGGTCAACACAATCGGCCTACTGAGCGTACTATTCGCAACACCATCACCCATTTTGAGACCCAGCATTCATTATTGGATAATATTCGACCGAATAGACTACGTCCAGAATGCAGTGAAGAAAATATAGCGGCCGTAGCTGAGAGTGTACACGCAGACCGTGGAGAGTCGATTCGGCGCCGTTCGCAGCAACTCGGACTGACGTATGGAACGACTTGGCGCATTTTACGTCGAGATCTTAAATTGAAAGCGTACAAAAATACAGCTTGTGCAAGAACTGAAGCCGCTCGACCTTCCCAAGCGACATCGCTTTGCTCTATGGGCTCTTGAAAACTTCCAAGAAAATCCGACGTTTTCGAAGCAAATTTTGTTCAGCGATGAGGCCCATTTCTGGCTCAATGGGTATGTAAACCGGCAAAATTGCCGCATTTGGGACGAAGAGCAACCTGAAGAGATTCAAGAGCTGCCACTTCATCCAGAAAAACAACGGTTTGGTGTGGTTTGTGGGCCGGTGGAATCATCGGTCTATATTTCTTCAAAAATGATGCCGGTGAGAACGTAACCGTCAATGGTGACCGTTATCGTGCCATGATAACCGACTATTTGATACCTGAAATTCGAAGCTCGTGAACTCGGCGACATTTGGTTTCAACAAGACGGCGCCACTTCCCACACATCGCATCAATCAATGGATTTAGTGAGAGAACACTTCGGTGAGCAAATAATTTCACGTTTTGGGCCGGTCGATTGGCCACCAAGATCGTGTGATATCACACCGTTAGACTTTTTCCTGTGGGGATATGTAAAGTCTAAAGTTTATGCGGACAATCCCGCTTCGATTCAGGCCTTGGAGCAAACCATCACGCGTGTCATTCGCCAGTTACCACTCGAAACGCTCGAACGAGTCATCGAAAATTGGACTCAACGGATGGACCATCTGAGACGTAGCCGCGGCCAACATTTGAAAGACATAATCTTCAAAAAATAAATGCCAAAGAATGTTCTTTCAAATGATAATAAACATTCCCCATTAAATTTGAATTTTCAGTGTTTTTTTCTTTAAAAAAGTAAGAAACCTCGAAATGGATCACCCAATATAACTTATTATAAGTGCACCGCGTGGGTAGAACATTCAACTGCCTCTGAAGATGAATGTAATCACCAATGTTATTAACTGGGTACTGGGTTTCAGATCGTCTGCATATAGAAGTCTGTGACAGTCTAAAATCTCTGCAATATCATTTATATAGAGAGAAAACAGAAGAGGCCCAAGGTTAGATCCTTGCGGAACTCCTGATGTTGAGCAGAAATGCCGAGATTTATGGCCTTTGTAGTAGACATAGTTATTTCTATTGGATAGATAGGATGACATCAAAATAACAACAGGGATAATAAAAAATACATTACAAATTATAAATCATTTCTTATACACACAAATGTTGACTGTTTCTTCTCTACAGCCATTGTATCTTAAGGAAAATTTCCTGTAATCTGATATTTCACGTTGCTGGTAGTCTTCCTCGTCCCCTTCGTCCCTGTACTTTGGTTTCCCAGATATCCTTTCTGCCATTCTGTTATTGCTTATTCTTATTATATACCCAAACAATTTTAGTTAGTGTCTCTCTATCTTCTATAGTAGAGACTCGACCTCCACCTTTGATATTACTTTTTCGTTTACTAACCCTATTGCTTCTTGTTATACCTCTAACTCTTCTAAATATTTCAACCCAATTGCTTAAACTTGGCTTCTTAATGAAGTACTAAGAACCCAGATTTCAGTACCAAATGTTATTGTTGGCCGATCATCATGATCATCGAGCCATCCAGTCCTGTTGGGCTATAGCCAACGTGGTAACGTTTTTGAAATCCATTTAACGAGGTGGATTAGTCCTGTAGTTCCCGTTTTCGTTAAAATCCTTTGTAAATTCTAGCTATCTGCGCTTTCTTTGCCATTCCTTCCTCTTCTTCACCTTGAATCACTAGTCTCCTATCGTCATGGTCTCCATGTTGACCCCTACACTATGTTTGATGTTTGACACAGTTTAGTTCCAGTTTGTATTCGTGTCCTTACTTCCTTTACCATCTATCTGTAGTCCTAGATATCTAAACGTTTCAATTGAATTTTTGCTGGTGTATTATTGTGTTATCTAGCTTTATATTTAGTTTGCTTCTATTTTTCATTGTCCCCATCACTTTTGTTTTTGTCTTGTTTATAGTCATGTTCACTCTCTTAAATATTCCATTAAAGTTCCATTAGATTATGTTTTCCTCCAGTTCTCTTACCGTTATTCGAAAATATGAGGGTATCATCGGCAAAAGCATATTCACCCAGTTTTGTCGCGATTATCTGTGAAAGGCAACAAATAATAGCTTTGTTTTGATTATTCTTTCTTGAATGGTGTTTCCATGATAAGTAAAATTTTGTTGATTAGCGTCATTAAGATGCATTTAATGCCAAACCACCCATTGACGGAGCAGAATATTCTAATTTATTTTTGAGTATTTTCTTCTGGTGTAATACATTACTTTCAAATTCTAATCTCATTTTCTAAGAAATAACATCTACCTTCACGGGGACCTAATGTTTAAGAAATGCTCTTCATTCTTAGGAGATGAACAAAATCAACCTGTGATTGCAATTACGTAGCTTACACGGTGAAAACGTCGTTATTCCGACATCGTTTTTATGATATAAATTTGTCTTGACTGCGCATTAAGTCGACAGCGTGATATCCCTTTCCCTCCTATTTTCCAATCTGAAAAGAAATTCCTTTCAATAAACCGTTTAGACGCTACCCATCTAATTTTCGCAAAATGGCTGTTGCAGAAATTTACGTCAAATCTCAATAGTAAACATATCCTTTTATACAATACGGATGCTAATAAATTGAAATATTTTACGAGTACGTATTCGGGAAACACGCTTCGCAGAGAATAGGATATCTATAAAAAGAGAGGCACACCCCTGTCGTTCTATCCGCCGTCCGTCCATTCTGTACAAGTTCGGCTTCGCTACACCATAATACAACCGCCGACCTTCCGATAGCGCGTAACTTTGAAAACTAGATCAAATCGAACACAATATCCACAAATAATATCAATATATAATAAAGGCGAAAGAAAAATTTCGAAACAGCTTTCTCCTCCGCCATTCGCTTTCGATACTACTTCAATTTCCAAATGCTTTCTCTTCAATGGGAGCTGCTCTCGCCAAAAGCGGAAAAGATATAATAGAAACGAGAGGAAACGACGCAGTTCGCCTAAAATGTATAGACATGCTTTTGGACCGCTTTCCAACAACGGAAAAGAGGAGAACTACTACATCCGTTTCCGATTAACGATAATCCTTTTAAAACCCCTCCAAAAAAGGGAAGATGTTTATTACTAGGACGTTATGACAGTATTTTCTTCCAAATGGGGACGACGGATGGAGGAAAGAGTAAAAAAACTGAAGGAAGAAGTTTCGGACTACGGCCGGACAAGTAAAATTTAGTGCGTCATATTTCCTAAACGCTGAAACTTCGAAAATATTCGTTATTGCAACTATAAAATTGCAACCCTCTAACATAAATAATATCTAGCCGGGGGTACTTCAGTTCCGAAAGGCAGAAATTCCTGATATTTCTCTCGATGACTTATGTTGCTTGTCGTGATGTATGGTCTCCTGGTTAGTAACGGAGGAAACCGGATATAAATGAAAATAAGTCTCAGCAGCAAACGAATTTATTTTCTTGTAAGCGGCAGCGTTTGATTGGTCATTCCAGCACCAAAACAAATTAATCGTATGCCATGAAGAAGAAGTTTGTTAAGAAAGTATGAAACAAATATCTAATCAACAATTTTAAGTGTGTAGGGTGAGGCGGAATAGTTATAAAACGAAAACCAATGTTTTGTTATTTTAAGCTGTTAGAAACTGCATAAAACATCTTTGAATGTGTTATATGTTAAATTTATTGAATATCTTTCTTAGTATAGTTCTAGTTTATAGATTAAAGCCTTAAATAAGCTCAGTTCGATACAAAATATGTCTTTAACTTTTGCCGCATCAAAGGGGTAAATATGAAACACCGAAGTAAAAAATAAAACAACCTATATTTACTATGCCTAAATGTTTATCCAGAAACCAAGGGCACCGAAACGTTATAATAAGTTCACTAAAAAGTTTTTATTTCGTACCTTACGAATTGAAAACCAGAGTTTATATATTTATGCTTACTTAAAACTAATCTTTAGACTTATATATATATTATATTTTCAGCCTACATAATCTATAGTACTCAAAAATATTTTGAAAGAAACAAAAAGTATAAAAAATAAGAAATGACATAAAAATTGGTCGAGGGTGTACAAATATAAGACATTAATTCTTTTCCCGATTCTTCTTTCCTTTTTAGGTCCTTTTTAGGTTCTTTTTCTTAGGTTCGTAAGCTTCTTTCGTTTTCGTAAGTTTTCAATACTTTTTCAGAAATTCTTCGCTTGTCAAAACTGTCCCTTTGCCGTCTATTTTTCGTCTTTCTCCCAGTTGTGGACTTAATATGCTCAGTTTTGTCCAGCAATAGTTTCTCGAATGAGCGAGATGGTTGAGTGTTTTCATAGAATTCGAGCGGTACCACGTGTGATCCAATTTCCAATAATGATAGCGAAACACATTTCATGTTTTCAACATTATTTTTAATTTTTCTATGGGATCCTGTTCTTCTTCCTTTGTTAAAATAGTTTTTCATCCTGGCCTACTCGAATTAAAATTGTGATTTTTCTCCATAGTGAAGTTTTGTCTATGTTATACGTAGTGGCAGCTTGCCTGTATGATAAAAACCCATTTTTCACTCTGTCTAATGCTTCTTCTAATTTTTTATCACTGTACGTTTTAGGTTTTTGTTTGACGTAATTTCGAGGCATTTTGATAATATAGTGTCTTACTTTTACTCTCGGTTCTGTCTTACCTTTTCCTGAGGCGTGTCTTATATTTTCCCACAAAAACGAAACGTCTTCAAAAATGGCTAACGAGTTAAAGACTAGCACAAGCTCCCGATTTTCCGATATTTGTAAAATGCTATTCCTGCACTTCCTTATATTAAATTTTATGCTATATATATTCTTTGTCTTATAAAAATAATAATAAACCTTTTGATTTTCGGGTGTGACTTTCAATTACTTTATTTATTTCGTGGAATAACGAGGTTGTCTTATTTTTACCCAAAATGTTAGCCAATTTATTTTTACTCAACCTGACACTATTAGAAAAGTTACAGTTATGTCTTTCCAAAATAAAATTTACCTTACTTACTTACTTACTTAATCCTTAAGCTTTTTCTACCCCTGTCCTGGGGTGTAAGGCGTGTGTGAAGCTGAGCCCCCGGGATTAATGTTGCATATTTCCCTCCATCGCTTCCTATCCGCTACGGCTTGCTGAGCTTCTCCCCACGATACTGCCCTTCCGTCCAGTGCATCCATCACGTTCTCTATCCACGTTCGCCTGGGCCTTCCTCTCGATCTCTTCCTCCTCGTCCTGGCTTCAAATACCTGCTTAACCACTCTCTGTTCCGGCATCCTCCTCACATGTCCATACCATCTCAGCTGTGCTTTTTCAATATTCTCCTCCATTGGTCTGAGTTTCAGGTTATCTCTGAGTGTTATGTTTCTAATTCTGTCTCTTCTTGTTTTATATACTATTTTTCTCACAAATCTCATTTCTGCAGTTGTTATCTTTCTTTTCTGTTTCTCAGTCATGGTCCATGTTTCCGCGCCGTATAAAAGTATTGGCATAGCCACTTTTCTAATACTTGTACTCTAACCTCCTTCGGTATCTCTTCTTTTCCCAGAAATGTATTTTTTATACAATTAAACAGTCTTCCTCCTGCTGTTGTTCTTTCTTTAATTTCGTCGTCTATCTTTCCGTCCTCTGATAATATTGAGCCTAGGTATTTAAATTTCTTTACTTGGTCTAGTATTTCTTCTTCCTACTTTTATTGTGTGTTTTTGCGGATTCTTTCCCACTATCATTGTCTTAGTCTTCTCTATATTGATATTCATGTTTATTTCCTCCAATGTTTCCTTGTAAGTCTGTATATTCATATTAAGTGTTTCCTCGTCCTTTGCAATTATAACTATATCATCCGCATAGCATATCTCCTATATTTTTATATTTTTCATTTTCCAGTAGCCTATTTCATACGCCCTTATTCCTTTCATCTTTACTCTCTTCATTGCCTCATCTAACACCAGTGTAAAGAGCATCGGGCTCAGAATACATCCCTGCCTGAGACCTCTAGTTGTTGCAAACACATCTGATTTCCTCTGTTTTGTTCTTACATAATTTGTTGTTTCTTTATATAAGCTTTGTATTCCTCTTATTATTAATTCCGGTATTTTCCTATTTCTTAGTGTCATCCATATGTCCTCTCTATTAACCTTATCAAAAGCTTTTTGTAGGTCTATAAAGCATAAATGTACCTCTTTGTCTTCTTTTATTGTCTTTTCTCCTATTTGTCTCATTATAAATATTGCATCATTTACACCTCTAGCCGGTCGAAATCCAAACTGTGTTTCCTCCAAAGTATATTCCAGTTTATCTCTCCTACGTTTTGCTAATATTCTAGTATATACCTTTGATACCGTGCTAGTTAGTGTTATCCCTCTGTAATTGCTACAGTCCTTTGTGTCACCTCTTTTGTAAATAGGTGTTATTATACCTGTTGCCCAGTCCCTTGGTGCACTACCTAGCAGTATCCTGTTCATCATCATCGTAAGTTCTTGTATGGCTACCTCTGGTAGTGTTTCTATCATATCTGCTGTAATTCCATCATGTCCCGGTGCCTTTCCCAGTTTTAACTCTGCTATCGCTTCCCTTACTTCCTTAATACTTATTTCGTCTGTTTGTGTTACTTCTATTCCGTGCTCTAGTCCTACACTCAGATGTTGGTTTTCGGCGATTATGTCCTCTCCTTCTAAAAGATCTTTATAATATTCTCTCCATCTGCCCATAATTTTATCTTCTTCTTCTATGATATTTCCTTCTTTGTCCTTTATATTTAATATTGTTCCTGCTCTTTTCTGTTTCATGTTCCTAATTACACCGAAGAAAAGCTTCTGGTTCTCTTTATACGCGTTTTTCATTCGTTCTCCAAATTGTTGCCATGATCTTTTCTTTTCTTCCCCTATCACTCGTTTGGCGTCTTTCCTTCGTTGTTTATATTTCTCATAGTCTGTTTGATCCCTTGTTTGCAAATATTTTTTCCACTCTCTCTTTTTATCACTGACCGCTGCTTTTACTCTATCTGTCCACCAGTTTGTCTTTTTGACTTTTCTATTTACTATCCTTGATGCGCCGCAGGTGCTCTCGGCCGCAGTTAAAATGATATCTTTAAGTCTTCTCCAGTGTGTGTGTTTATTTTCTTTGACGTTTTCTTTTCCAAATTTTAGTAACATCTGTAACAAAAAGTGGTCGCTGCCTATCTCTGGGCCTCTTTTTACATTAATATCCTTGACATTTCTCCAAATTTCCTTATGTATCAAGAAGTAGTCTATAATAGATGTTTCCTTTCTTGATATCACTTGTCTAGTTATTTTATGGATTTCTTTTTTCTCAAAGTGCGTGTTGCCAATTTTTAACTCATTTTCTAAACTTATTTCTATTATTCGTTCTCCATTATTATTTCTCACTCCCTCTCCTTGTTTTCCCAGGCACCATTCTATCCCTTCATTCTCTCTTCCAACCCTTCCATTTAAGTCGCCCATTATTATTACCTTATTATTTGTGCTATCTATCTCTTCTTGTAGATCACTAAGAAAATTATCTTTTTCTTCAACTGTCGCACTGTCATTTGGGCCATAGCACACTATTAAGGTATATTCTTCGCTTCCGCCATTTTCTTTAATTGATACCGATATTATTCTTTCATTTACAAATCTTTCATTTTTCACATTTTTTATCCTTTCCTCTTTTATCAGTAGTGCCACTCCCGCTGCCGCATTTTCTTCCTGTTTAACTCCGGACCAGTACATCCAATATCCATTAGGTAACCTTTTATACCCTTTCCCCTTTTTCTTTGTTTCCGTAATTCCTACGTAATGCAATTTTAGTTTTTCCAATTCCTCCGTCAATTCATCTTCTTTCCAATTTATTCCTCTAACATTCCATGTTCCCAATCTAACAACTCCAGATAGTAATTGCTTCGTTTGCATTTTATGTTTTGTGTGTATTTCTAGTTGTCTTGTTCATTTTTATATTTTCTTCTCTACATTTACTTATATTTTCCCTACTCATATCCTTTTCGTTCGCCCTATTCGTTATCATCGTTACTTTGGTATTTCTTGCTAGTTTTTTGAATCCTTTTTCAATTATTGGTCTCTTGGTTTTTCCAATAATTGTTTCTCACAACTCCATTTCCATTCTTGGTTATCTAAATTTACCCTACTTAGTAGCTATAATACGTTCTATTCTGAATGTAAAGGAACACATATTGCTATAATAATGTAACCCAAGCGCACCAAATTTAAGTTGGCAACTGATTTAAAACAAACAGAACTTCTATAAAATACACCTACAGCTTAGGAAGGAACCGAATTTCTTCGCGTAACCCTTTTCAATCTACCCCATGCGCCATCTATTTTCATCGTTCCTTGTACCTCTTGTAAGTTTTTGTTCGCGTTTATTGTTTGCCTTTAATTTCGAAAGTATGTAAATGCTGAACGACCTTTAAATTCAAACGCGCCGAAAACATCGTCCAAAATTATTCGGTAGATATCGGCCTAATTTTTCTTTTTGGACAAACACGCGCCCGTATTTACGAAGTGTTAATATTAGCTTCTGTGTAATTTGTATTCGCGTTTTTGCGTACTTTTTGTGACATACGGTTGTCGCACGATAAAGGACAAAGATAGTATTGCAGATTTTTGTTTTATTAGCGTTTGGAAAAATAACGGTTTCGTGAAAGGCCAGATGCTTACATTTTTTCAAAAATTTTACTTATATTTACTTATGTCATGCAAACAATCACCTCACACTTTAATACGCGAGATTTGCATTGTTTCCAATACAGTGTAGACGTATTTATTTAATTAATGTACGGCAAATAAGTTTTATAGTTTCTTAAACCTACGTTAACCATCTATAGTGCCCGATCAAAGCACCAATCGATAAATGTCAATCCTTCGAACATCAACTCAAAAAACAGATATTGCTATAAACCCAGCTAAAATAGCTTTTTCCCTTGCTCTATCAAGCTGGATATACACAAATACTTGTTCCGACAATCAAGTTGTCATCATCAATGAAGGAAAAACAAAGAACTACAGCTATCGTGAATAAAGTTGTTAGTGTATGTGTTTCTATGTATTTGTCTTTATTGATCGTTCTGATTGCTACCCTACTCATCCGACGTCATGGTGACGCTATCCTTCATTTATATTCTCCCTGCTAAGGATTCTGCATGTATGTACATATTTGAAGATGACCAAACCCATGTGAGAAAAGTAAGAATGATTTTATTCGAGCTTTTTATAAACCTTGAACTTGTTTTGGTTCATATTGATATTAGTTGAAATATATCCCCTTATATACAAGTGCGAGGGTAGATTAACAGATTTCCGGAATCGCTGCTAGGGGGTTGCTATTTTTCCAAATACTTTATGTCGTTGCGTTGGAAACCTTCTCATAGCAATTGCCTGCAAATGTTAAATCGATCTATCAAAAAGCCTGGTGTTTACAAGCATTTAATTCAAGTATTTTTTGTTTTCAATTATAGACAAACGCGAAGTTCGAGCGATCATCAATTTTTTCTGTTTGAATGGGAAACCGCAACGGAAAGCAAATGCAAATTAGATGCCGTTCGTGAGGATTTATCACATTCATTTTTCCCAGTGAGTTTTGGGGTTTTGGAATTAAAGCATGGCCGTCCACTCATAAGTGAGGAACCACTTTCGGGAAGTCCAAAAACGGCTAGCACGCCAAAGATTGTAGTAGTAAACTATGTCATAGTTTTTCCAGATCGCCGAATATAAGTGGGCGAAATTGAGGAAGCCGTGAGCATCTCTTATAAACTCGTAGTTCGTATTTTCGAGTTTTAAACAGTTTTCTGCAAGATGAGTGAGGCATTTGCTCAATTCGGAGTAGAAACGCATTCCGGCTTGAATCTCAGCCGATTGCTTGGAAGTGTTTACCAGGAATCCAAAAGATTGCAAGAGACGACTCGTGACCATAGATGAGAGCTGTATTTATCTCTACACGCCACAAACAAGAATGCAATCAAAACAATGGATTGCGCGCGGTGAATTGCTCCGAAGGAAGTTTGGAAGGTGATAATATCGGTCTCTTTTGGGACGCAAAAGGAATTTTACTAACTAGTTGTTTTAGAAAAGCCAAAATTATTACGGCCCAATATTACACAAAACGTTTGGAAAAATGAAAGCAGCAGTTCAAGAAAAGCGCCCAGTAATTGCTGGTGTGTTGTTTCACCACGGTAATGCGCCCGCTCATTCAAGTATAATTGTTCAGCAAAAATTGACAGAATTGAAGTTCAAAATCATTCCACATCCGCCGTATTCGCATGATTTGGCTCCGTCAGACTTCAACTGTTCCCGAAACTCAAAACATTTCTGGTTGGAAAGAGATATTGGTCGAACGAAGAACTGATAGAGGCTGTAAACGGTTATTTTGGGAACTTCGAAGAAGGTCACTTCCGGGAGAGAATCCAGAAGCTAGAGAAACGTTGGCCCTAGCGTGTTGAACTCCGAGGGGATTATATTGAAAAATAAAATATAACTTGAATCCGTATTATTTTGTTTTCATTGTCGTTCCTGTAACTCATAAATAAAGTATAGACCAATAACATTTTCCCAAATGTTCGCCAAAATTTGCATTGGACAAAGATACATATATTAAATAAAACTTATTTCGTATGCTTTGTGATCAACTACACCAAGTACACACAACCGCTGTAAATCTTTGTGATATATATAATTATAGACTTCCATAATCAATTATAATTTAATCCTGCCATGGACATCGAGTTTGGGAAACCTTCGTTTTACTAGATCAAAAGCTGAAGCTTCTTCGTGGGCATTCTTTAGCTAAAGAGACCCGTCTATTCAGGAAAATGTCTGTAACGAAATGAATTTGTTGTCTTCGTTTTATTTGCGCGTATACACAAATATAAGTACAAGAGCCTTAGAAATTGAAATTCATTATTTCAAATATGAAATAGAGTTTAAGCGTTTGTGCATTTTATATTCATTCTTTTTACTTTAAATTTGGCGCTGACTCCCAAAAGTTTAATTTGATCCGTTCTATGTAAGCGTTTTTGTTTACGATCGTTTTATATTTTTCTCAAACATTTTGATTTCCTACTTTTTATTGCTTTGCTTGCAAACATCAGTCTTATTAATAGGCACCACCTAAATATGATGTTAGTACACTATTTACTAGCCACTAACATCATATTTAGATTAGACTAGAGTTTCGCATTAATAGTGGCGTATTAGTATAAAATTGGTCAACCAGTTCAGTAGGTATGCACGAATGAACATATAAATCTTAAATCTAAGAATGATCTTTTGTTTATATTAGCCCAGCACTAGCTCAGTACTGGATCAAGATGATGTGGAACCATTTTGTACGCATCCTCTGTCAAACGTATCTAGAATCATTAAAATCAGTCAACCAGTTAAGTAGGTATGCGCGAACAAACATAAAAATCATAAAACAAGAAGAGCTATTTTGTGTACACTAGCCCAGAACTACCTTGGTACTAGCTCAATTATTATATGATATATACTAACCATGATTTATACTAGCCCAGCACTGGCTCAGTATCGGCTCAAAATAATGTATAAACATTTTGGATGCACCCTGTATGAAACACATTCAGAATCATTGAAATCGGTCAACGTGGAGTATATTTGCATCGGCAAACAAAAAAAACATGACGTATTGATAACCTTCTCCTTTCTGGAAGTTGGTTGAAAATGCCAATAAAGCAAAAATTGGTTAAAACGAAAGCAAAGAAAACAGCAAAATACTAGTAACATTCGAAGGAATACTGAAACTCCCTAAGAACAGGTTTACATGGTGAAAGAAAGAAATTTAAAAGAAAACAAAAATATCAGTACGTGAAGCAAAGCTTACACCAATGTATATCTATGGCATTGACAACAAATATAGAAAGTATAATCCAAACAATCGAAATAGTGCACCTAATAGTAAGGGCTAGGAATAACAGGAAGGCTTAAATTAGTAAAGTAATTAGAAAGAAAGTCGATAAATCTAGTAAGCGAAAGCAACAAGAAAATGAGACAAAGAAAGATGGAAAAATACTTTGAACAAAATAAGAAGAAGAAGGCTGTGGTTAAAATAATATATAAAAGTAAATTACTCTTACCACACCTTTCGAAAGTAATTCTAGATTCGTATTTCGACAACTAAGTTGCCATCCTCAATGGAAAACTGAGGAAATTAACTATCACCAGCGATATCCGGCTAATGTCCAAGACGAACACCACGCAACGACCACTGTACAACTCTAAAGCACTGTACAGTGAACAGCACACACTGAACTACTTTAGAGTTATATAGTACTCATTGCATTGTGTTCGTATAGTGCGTTAGCCGGATATCGCTCGTGATTCATAATTCCCCAGTTTTCCACTGAGTGGTAAGATGATATTTAATTCACCAAATTTTCCACTGAGGATGGCAGCTTAGTTGCCGAAATACGTATCTGGAATTATTAAAGATAATTTTATTTATTTTAAGCAATTCAATGCGGTGGAGAAGTTTTGTAGACATAACGTCAACGGCTATGTCCCCAGGTTAAATGGGAACTGTAGTACGATATTACGAACAGTATTTAGTTCCTTTCATAATTTGAAAGTTCAATTATTTACACGCAAATCTTCGATTCTAAGGTAAATTTAATGGTATTATTTCACGCTGAAAGCAAGTATACAACAACCTTTAAATTTAATTCCTCTACATGGATCCAACACTTATCTTCGCGTTCGACAGATACAAAACCAAATACAGAAAACAAAGCCGCACACTCGACTCAAACGATATAGGTGTATACACCTCGTACAAAATAAGTAATAGACATCCCTTCGGAAGTAAATAGGACCCGTTATAACTGCCGTTCAATTTTTCCTCGCGACGATTTCCTAACCAGCACGGAGACGGCGCGCAGTCAACATTAATGTTTGCCCACGTCTCGCGGGGGCGCGACGGGGGTGAGCAGCAAACAAAAGCGCAAGCAACGCCAACGTATTGAAAAATAATGTGTTTCGAACCACTGAACCGCAAAATTCGAAAGAACGGCGAACGGCGGACTTTTCCGTAAGAAAATAGGAAAACAAAAAAGGGAAACAGAACGGGAGGAAATGTTGCGGCGGCGATGGCGTGTTCGTGGAAAATTTTTGGAAAAAGGTCTCTCAGTTACTGAGTTGTTTTTTTGCTGTTGGAGATGAGTAAATACGTACAATGTTGATGAACGATTGATAAAGTGTTGGGTAAAGAATGTAAAGGAAGAGAAAAAGAATATTAATAATAATATTAATAAAAATAATAATTTAACGAATATAATGTTCAGTCTTTTGATATTAGGGCAACATTTAAGGAACATCACAAAAGCGAAGACGATCGCAATATTTCGTTCCAGCGCTGTAGTTCGCTCGCTGCGGACCATCAATCCGTATAAAATTCAGATAACTTCCGGACGAAACTATGCGAACAGTTGCTCGAAGCACAAAAGTTCTAGAAGAATTATTAGAAATAGTCGGAAAGTCTGGCTTGTCGTGAAGGGAGCGGTATGAGCAGGGAGAAACAGCGACGAGGAATGAAGTGCTTCCTGGCAAATAACGATTACAATAATAATAGAAAAAGCAATAAAATAAAACAGAAGGAGCGGCCTGATGTTCGGGAAAGAATAACGATTTAGTTCCCATTACTGGGTATCTAATACGCGCTCACAGATAGATTGTTACGAAATTTATTAAGACGTCTCTGAAGATAAGACAACCGATCTACATAAATTTAATTTTCGATAAATTCGAATTTAATTTAACTTTAAGGACGTTGATTGCGAGATAGGGAACGTTGAAAGTTAAATTAGTTATATATATATATATATATAGATATACATATATGTATATATACCGGCCTTTTGTTAGAAGAAAATTACGAAATTAATCGAGAATATAATGAATATAATTTATTTCCTTAGCCACGCTTTGTACTCAATTCTATAAATAGTAGACTAATTAAATATGTATCATGATGGTATATGCGATCACTATTGATCTTACGAGGGTAGATTGAAAAGTTTCAGGAATGACAATGAAAACAAAATAATACGGATTCAGGTGTTCTTTATTGTCAATACAATTCCCTCGAAGTTCAACGCACTTGGCTCAATGTTTCTCTTCTCGATTTTCGAACTGACTTTCTTCGAAATTCCCAAAACAACCGCTTATAGCCTCTATCAATTCCACATTCAACCAAAATCTCTTTCCACCTAGAAATGTTTCGAGTTCCGGGAGCAGATGGAAGTCTGATGGAGCTAAATCATGCGAATACGGCGGATGCGGAAAGATTCCAAATTTCAATTCTTTCAATTTTTGCTGAACAATTGCACTTGAATGAGCGGACGAATTATCGTGGTGAAACAACACTTTTCTCTTAGCAATTCCTAGGCGTTCTTCTTGAATTGCTGCTTTCAATTTGTCCAAACGTTTTGTGTAATATTGGGCCGTAATAGTTTTGGCTTTTCCAAAATAACTAGTTAGCAAAATTCCTTATGCGTCCCAAAAAACCGATATCATCACCTTCCAAACTTTCTTCGGAGCAATTCACCGCACGCAATCCATTGTTTTGAATGCATTCTTGCTTCTGGTGTGTAGAGATGAACACAGCTCTCATCTATGGTCCCGAATCGTCCCTTGCAATCCGTTGGATTCCTTGTAAACACTTCCAAGCAATCGGTTGAGATTCAAGCTCGAATGCGTTTCTACTCCGAATTGAGCAACAGCTGCACTCATCTTGTAGATAGCTGTTTAAAATTCGAAAATACGAACTGCGAGTTTATAAGATTGCACTTGAATGAGTGGGCGCACTGTCGTGGTGAAACAACATTCTTCTCTTGACCATTCCCGGGAATTTTCCCTGAATTGCTGCTTTCAATTTGTCCAAAAATGTTGTGTAACATTGGCCAGCAACAGTTTTACCTTTTTTAATATAACCAATTTGCAAAATTCCTTTTGGGTCCCAAGAAACCGATGCCATCACCTTTCCAACCGACGGAATGGTCTTTGCCTTCTTCGGAACCGATTCACTTCGTGTAATCCAAAGTTTTGGTTTTGCATTTTTGTTTACGGTGTGTAGTGATGGATCCATGTCTCATCCATGGTTACGAATTGTCTCTTAAAGTCCGTTGGATTCCCTGTAAACACTTCCAGACAATCAGCTGAGGTTCGAGCTCTAATGCATTTTTGCTCTAAACTGAGCAAATATGGCATCCATCTTGCAAAAATCTTTTTTAAACCCAATTCATTATGTAAAATACGAACTACTCGTTCATAGGAGATGCTCACGACTTCCTCAATTTCACTCACTTTTGTTCAGCGATCTATCAAAACCATGTCATGGATGTTTTCCACAATTTCTAGCGTGGTAGTCGTTTCCGGACGTCCTAAACGAGGTTCATCACTTGTATGCGTACGGCCAGGCTTCAATTCCGAAACTCAAAATCTCATTGTGGGAAATAAAGATGATGAATCCTCAAGAACGACATCTAACCTTGATTTGATTTCGGTTGCGGTTTTTCCTTCCAAATATAAACATTTTATGACCAGTCGAAATTCATTTTTATCCATAACTGAAAACAGTGAAAGGCTCGTCAATACCGGACTATCTGGCATATCTATTTAACATTTGCAGTCAATTTATATGCAAGAGTTGCTAACACAAGAACGTAAAATATTTGGAAAAATAGCAAGCTTCCAGCAGCGATTCCGAAAAACTTGTCAATCCACCCTCGTACATTTTGCTTTAATTAAATGAATTTTGAACCAAACGAAAACGTTTAAGCCCATGAATTAAATAAATAAGTTTTTAGTCGAAGCTTAGTGTAATTACTAATCAAAAAATCGCTTCCTGTTTGCATTTGCAAACCGAGAAAAATACATTTATAGATTTGTATAATGTAATCAAGTAGGAATACGAATTGCGCCCCTACACTGAATCAAATCCGAGTAGCTTGGAAGAAAGATATTTGGTGGAACAAAATTCAACTTCTAATCAATAACATGAAATTTTGCGGTTGAAATTCTCTCGGGTATCTAGAAAAATCCTTAAACTTGTTTCGCGTACAATTTTTTATAAACGACAAATTACCTGTTGTAACTTGGAAGAGAAAATTCTAGCAGAAGCGCAACAATATTTTATTCTCTTATGAAATAAAATCTTTCTTTTGCGAAAAACCCGTCTAATTTACTGAACACACGCCAAAGATTGTATGAATGTCCTATTGTTGTAATCCCGGAATTTTGGGAAGTTTCCAGTAAATTACTTAGTGCTTGGTGGGGGACAATTCTCGCTTTAAAAACAACTACTACCCGAACAAAGACCTCGGCGGTCATTGCATTATAATTAGGTCAAGAATGGTGCAACAACTTGCCAAGAAACAAGTGTAAAACACATGTATTAATTAATTAGACTTCCGTTCTAGAATTAGGAATAAATGATTGTGACGAACAATATGAAAGAAAAATAGAAAGACCAGAGAAAAAAAAGTAAATAAGGCTGACGAGAATAAGGATTTAAGTACACTAGAAAAAATATATGGTTTGAAAAACGCCACCAAGATAATGAACATACGATCAAATACCTATAAAAGGGAGAACAGAAGAACCAACCGGACAAAGATACAATGAGAACTAACTATGGATTAAAAACACAAAAACAGAATATTTACTATCCAGTGTTAAACGTACAAAAAGCAAGACATTATGTAACGGACAATAAATGAAACAAATCAGCACAAAAGGGAACCGTAAAGCGAACAAGAAAAGTGAAATATTGGAAAATGGTCATAGACGTAAGAAAATGTAAATGGCAGAGAAGAGAAGAGAAAGAAAAATGGGGGAATAGGTAAGGGATAATTTAAAAGAGGAAATGAATGCATAAAAGCAGAAGCTTCTAATCTGCTTCCGATGACGTATTGCGATCTTGTTTCCCAAGATTTTAACAATCCGCTTTACTTCCTCCCATACTTTGTTTTCTGATCGAAGAATCAATCGCTTTTAAAATACTAATGTTGGTCGCTAATTTTCTGTAGTAGTTTCGATCACATTTTGAGCTTAGTTTTTCCTTGAGCACTAACATCAAATTTTAATTTTTCCTGGTTCCTCTACACATGTTAGATTTTACTCCCATCTAGCATATCATCTAACGTGTTAAGTTCCAAACTATAATTTTACAATTTTATCGACATTTTCCGATTGGACATTCACCATAGTAAGATAGGAACATCTGTAACATCAACAAATTTATGGCAGTCCATCAAGTCAAAAGTAAACTCCGCTTCACAATCCGGCTGTATTGGAAAAATTTACTTGTCTAACGTGAGCTACCCATGGAATAAAGACAAGGCAAAATAATCTCACACAAAAATTGCAGTGGGGTATTAAGGATGTACAGGCTGACTATTGTAGTGTAATAATACACGAATGGTTAATTACCATTAGAAAATTCATCATTTATTATAATTCAAGTTATCAAAATCACAATTAAGGTTGGGGTTATGGTCTTCATTTGAGATTTAGTCTAGTGTTGGGGTTCTATTTATAACTTTTCGACACCATACCCACCACTTTTTGAGCATTTTATTCCCCTACGAGTGTTATTTCCTTATTTTAACTCCAGCCAGAGACGTTTAATGGGAGAAACAAATGTCACCAGAAATAAAAATTGTTAAATATTTTAAAAAAGCATATATAAATGGATATATTAAAAAACATTGCTAACATTCAAAACACATTACATACAACATTTTACATTACAAGAATTATATAAATTTACTGGAAATAACCAAGGATACATCGACGTACAGTACAGGTTTCTGTAACAGCAATATATTTGGATGGACTGAAGTCAAGGTGAATTAAAGTTTTCGTTTCGGGGACAACGGGGAAAAGACAGCAGTGTAGTCCTGGTTTCAAGAGAAATAAAAGTTTGTTTGATTAACGACAATTGAATTATATAGAAAAATCAATAAATAAGTCTAAAAATATATTTAAAAAAAAAAGAGTTTTAAGATGTAAGTATTGGTAAGAAAAAAGACCTCACCATACAGGGGAAGAAAGAATTGATAAAAGGGAAGAATTCATAAAGCTGCATTGAGAAAAGAAGTGAAGAGAGGAGATACAGAAAGAACCGTCAACGGAAAAAGAAATTACACTTATATATTCACACACTAAATAGGTAAATATTTCGATTTTATGTTCAATATTTCCAAAAAATTTTAAATATAATTTGTTATAATTTATGCCTTTTTATATCATTATTTACGATCTAGACCGGTGCAAATTCCTTAAAGAAATTTAACTAAATTCTCAGTACACTATACCTTAATTGCTATTGCACCAACATCCTCCTCATTCAGAGTAAGATTTTACTTTTTTTCTTTTTTTCGTTCCAAAATCCATCTTTCTACATTATTTTGCATTTCAAACAATCCGCTGTTACTTGCTTATTTTCGTCCAACGTTCCTAAGTTACAGTTACAAAATTTTACGTTCTTGCATTGCTTTTGCACATCATAACGCACCGCGTAATCGTTAGTTGATTCCAAACATATTTCTCTCTAACAACAGTTGAATTTTGTGACATAATCGTGAACCGTAGTAATGACAATCTGGAATTTTCGAGATGCATAATTTCCTCTTAAGAAGTTACTTTCTGCCTAAACGAATCTGTCAATAGATATAAAATTAACGTATTAGCAGCGCTTATGCAGTCGTAGACCCATTTTTTATGGAAGGTGCATTAGATGGTGAAAATTATTTGCTATTTCTGCAGCGAAACATATGGTTTGATATGGTAAACATACATAATGGTTCCAGTAGGATGACGCACCGTCACATTATTCTCTAACTGTATCTAATTATCTTAGTACCATTTTCCCAAACAAATGAATTCGAACATCGCCGTGCTCATTGTCAACACGTAATGATAAGCAGTTTAAGCATTTAATGTAGATAATTTTAAATTGAAACTTTGATTGTTAAATTGAATAATAGAAAAATTCTTTGTCAATAATCTTGTTATGTAACCTATCTCAGAAGTTATCATTCTGTATGCAGGAAAACGTTCCATTTAAGCGAAAGGGGTGACGTCATATTTGATACAATAATGACGTCACAAAATACGTTTTTGTAAAAATTTGAGTATGTAAAAATTAAGGTTGACCTATCCTACCGCTTTTTTGTTTCACTATTTGCAGATTTTATTGATTTTGTTTCAACCCATACGTCCGCACTGTATATTGTTTTTAATGGTAAAATAAAGTCTATCTATCCATTTCTTTAAGCATATGTGCAAATTAATAAATAATTATGTGGTGCAGATTACCATCTTTCTTTGGTATCAGTTACTACACCACAATCCTTGTAATAATTGTAAATTTGGATCAATATGTTGATCAATTTGCACTGTATTCAGTCCAATTGGATCTATTAGATAGGTTCGAATTCCCATATGGGGAATATAATCCAAATTTACAAACAGTTGGGGAGCATGGAATAAATAAGTGAAAGCTTCTCTTCAATTAGGTGAATTGGCAAAACTCTTTGGCGTGTTTCTGATGATTGATGGAGAGACACTGGCGTACCTAATTTAATTCATCCATTAGACGGCGATTACCTTGTTAATGTTAAATTCGAATTGGCCTGTCATCCGTCTCTGTGCGAATAATCGATTGTGTATGCGGAAGGAACGACCCGGAACATGGCGGGAAAGTTCGTCTAACAAATGACACGCCGACGACATAGCGAAAACAAGTGATGCATGTTCCGTTAAAGACGCGTCTCGCCAATTTGCTTACTGCATCGCGCTTGATATATCTTCATACTTTGCTGGATAAACGACTAGCTAAACGCATTACCCCCGCGCGCATGATTTCCTGTATCTTGTCTGAGGCGCCAGCAATTCGGGAATTTATTTCGTGGAATCCTCTAGATATAACCATCTATAAAAGTAGATCAGCTATTTTCTGGAATACGCTGAAATGAATACGCACTAGTCTGAAATACTCGAATCGTAAACGATTGAGCCGGTGATAGCCCGGAATAATAGCAAAATCATCATTGAGTATTAGGTGCTCCGGGGTAACTGGATCATGATTTTATAACATGACCTCCAGTTACCCTCACAAAGCTGTAATTTAGGACAAGTAGCAAGCAAATTTTCGACTGCAAAATATTGCATGATTCTTTAGTATTAAACAGACCAAAGCACTATGTACCATTTAAGGTATGCTTTGAACCATATATTTTCATATATTGTTTTTGCCTACTGGCCCAGTTTCCCCATAAATTTGTGGTGACTAGACCACCCCAGACTATATTCTATAAGAATACTGTAGCAAATATCTGGGGTAAGCAAACCTATTGTTGTACATTCCATTGATTTGGAAAAATATTGGTATGATGGATTGTTTGAATGAATTACACGTTCCGGACGTCATTTGGGGACCCTAATAAGGGCGTTTGAAAAAAAGGACAAAGAAAAATCCAAATAATAATAAAAAGTCATATATTTATACATTTATTTAAGGAAACCTGTTTCTGACCAATAAATTACAAAGAATTCAAAGAAATTACATCATTTCTTGCCATGAAATTCCAAAATTTTTAAAAAATGGAAAAATACAGAAACTAATTACAAATCAAGTAATTACCTGCTTTAAATAAAATGGAGTTTAAACAATTACTGTTTGAGTCCTCATACGTTAAGGAAAACTTAGTGGATCACTCAGATTTGCTACAAAACCAATCATATTATTAAATCGAACGGAACTACTTGTTACCGGAGGTGGAGGTTTGCACACGATCTCAAATTCTCTACTGTTGGATTTTTCATCGGTTTCTTTGAATTTCCCTCTCTGAGAATTTCTTTTCTTAATATATAAGAAAAGAAATTGGAGTAACTGTACCCTTCTCGGAATAACTAGGACCCTCCATTCCCAGTTACCCCAAATGGAATGGCCCAGTTACCCCTTTTTTGAAAATTGTTCGAGGTAACTAGACCACCTCTGCCAGACAAACAACAACAAGCCTAGGAATTGTAATTTGCATATTTATGGATAAAATCATTCATTATGTTTATGCCTAACTAAAGAAAGAGATACCTACCAAAAAATGGTGGAAGCCCGTTAAACATTCCAAAATAAAACGTTGTTTAAGAAAATTACATCTTAGAGATTATTGAACCTCTCATAACTACAAAATGATTCCAAATGAAATAATGCCTGTTGTTCGAGAGAGAAACAAAAAAGATGAAAGTGTGCTAACCTAATAATATTATAATTTCCACAAATATGGATACGAATAACCCCTGGCTCAATTAGCCCTTGGGCCCAAAAACCCCGGAGCACCTTAAGTACAGGAATCTCTAAAGCTGAGGTCGTAAATGCAATTTGTAGTAATCGAAATTGAAAGGAAACTTGTGCATATTTCTCATGTTGAACCATGATTATTGTCGCAACGGTCACCTTGTAAAACACTTTGCACAACTTTTTACTAAAGTACATGACATGGAAATTGCACCACACCAAGAAGGGGTGCGAATTTGTAAACTGAACTATTCAGAAACGTTTACCTATTCATAGCTGATAATTGATTAAAATTTTGTTGTTAAAGGGTGGTCATGGTATATCCGAGACTTTATGCAGTTTTTTTAGCATTGTTGTCAGTGGCATTTATTGCTTTTCTTTATTCAATTTTCATCGTTTTCTCTTATTTTAATTTTGTTTAACCTATTTTAGAAGTGTGATTATGTCTAGAGTGCGGCAACGTTCGGAGAAATTGCAAATCGCCTTATCCGGAACCAATCCACTATCATGCCCTACTATCAGTCTTGGAATGAGGAGTAAATATTAACTTTAATTGTTCTATGGTAGAAATAACATGATGCAGATGAATTTGGCTTCGCGTGTCGTATTCATGGGCTTGTCTGATCATCTTATATTTGGTTTTATTTTTGTATATGTGGCAGGTACACTCCGATAAATATAAGAAGGATTGAGTTGACATCTCCAGTAACCGGAAGAGAGGTCTGCACGAGTCTGTTGGCCCGCCCCCGCCAGTGTACAAACCAAATGCTTCTGAGCCAGAAAAGCAGTCCTAGCAACAGGTCAGGAACCCCAGAAAATAAATCCGTATCCCAGTCGTGATTGAATTTCCGAATTGTGCACATCCATCAGTACATCCCTGGATAGGCTCCATCTTAAGCTTCTGAATAAGTATGTCCTCGAATGAAGTCTACTGGATACTGCTGCGCAGTGATCTTTCCAATTTCAAGTTTCTTAATTGTTGCCGCAAGAATCTTCGAGCTTTCAACCCTGGTTATATCAGAATTACCAACATGTATTGAAAATTGGTTTTCTACTATTCCCTGATAGAAATAGAATCGTTTATCGCCGTATCAGGACTTTGGCCTTAACATCTTGTCGGCTATACCTTGTGCTACTACTACGGCTCAATACCGCCTACAACGTTTGGAGTTGTGTGGGTTGCAAATGCACTGGAACTTGGAGAGCTATAGGATGGTGTTCAGTGATGAAATCTCGATTTTGTATAGAGGTGCATGATGGCCGCATGAAGGTCAGACAAAGACATGGGGAACGTTGTGGCATTCAATTTTCCATTGAAAAGCAAGTGCATCGAACCGTGAGAGTTATGGTATGAGGTACCATAGTATATGGAGGTAGGTCGCAGTTGATGTTTATCTGAAGCAACATGAGGTGGTAGAGGCCCATATACTTTCATATCTTTAGCTGCTCGAAGGTCTACTTTCTCAGCAGGATAATGCCCGTTTCCACAATGCCAGAATTTCTCTAATCTGGTTCGAAGAGACTCATGCCAATATGTTTCCATGGCCACCCAGATATCTCGACCTCTCACTAACTGAACGCTTGTGGGACATTGTGGGAACACTGGAAGCTATCCGGCATTAATTGAAGGTTGCTTGGGGCGCCATACCAAGAGAACAGCTACCTACTGGAATAAACTGATAGGGGAGCCAAATATATTATTAATAAAGGAAAAATAAAATGTGTTAATTTTTTGTCCTTCTCCTTTGAAATTGTAATCAATTATTAAACTGGAGCAGATAAACGTTTCTACCAGGTTTGGTCAAAAAATTCGCGCCCCTTCCTGATGTAAATTTCCATGTCATGTAGCACAGATGATTTCATACAAGCGTATTTTTACACCAGTAATCTAACAATAAGATGTAAAAGCTTCGTTCTAAATTTAACATCATCTCCTAATTACAAGTCAACATCGTATTGTATAACGGAACCAAAAAAATTTCCACTTGGAAAATCTTCATAATCTTCACCCACACGCAAAATTAACTGACCAATATAAACCACACCAGCGACAATAACATTCGTAATCATTGCTGTAAGCGTACCTGTTACAAAGCGCCCATCCAACGGTTTCCGAACGTACTGATTACCGCACGACATCAAAGGGCCTGCATGCACGAAAGCTCTGACAGGTGTAAATTCCATTCGAAAAGAAAGCACCAACCTTTTCGTTTTCATCCTTCACACTCGGTAGATCAAAGAAATTAAATTATGAACGCACCAAGTTTTCGCGACAAATACGTCCCGTCGAATCCTTGTAATCAGTCGGCGTCGACGCGCGGTCAATTTAGAAGCTGTCACGATATTGTGACCTCTTCCATGACCGACGCTGCTGTCCCGAACCGAAAATACCACGAATTCAATTCTGCGGCGACCACGGTCTTCGATTTAGCAGCCAAAAACGCAATCGCGACATGTGCCATCTGACCCTATCCTCTGTTTAGTAACGTATTGTGTGCACAAAACATCCATTCGGATTCGAACGACGTCGCTGTCGCCCAGTTTGAATTATTTTCATTCGACAGGGCGTTCGTGTCAATCTGCTGACAATCGACTTTCGATGTATCCAACATTGGTCGTTTCGTTCTGTGTCAGTTTCATTCGACGCACTTCGTCGACGCTCATTCGTAATTAATTTAATATATTCATTACGTTCTAGCTCGGCCGGCGTCCTTTCGGTCGGGATTATAACGTGCAACGTTAATTAATAAAACGTTTAGCTACATGCGAGCGATATTACGGAGCTGTCGTCGCGGTGGCTGCCTTCGTTGGGCGTCGATGTTATGTAACTACTATTGTTTCGACGTTGGTCCCATTCGTTGTAATACATGTTCGTTTTAGTTTGGTTTAATCTGATCTTGTACTTATTTACAGTTGTGCCTGCTGTAATGTTTTATACTCCGGAGCAGGATATATTATAATATCTATTAGAAGAGATACTACGTACATCAAACGTTTATTTTATTCTCGTTACTAACTGTTACATCTCACATATATATAATAGTACCAACTTAACGTATATATATGTCACATGTCCCTCCTTAAACAAAATCTTCAAATCTGCTAGGCTTTCTTATTTCTCTGGTGCTTCTTCGTAGTTCTGGTTGTTCAATCGGTATCGTCGGACTTTCAGGTCGTACCACTTCTTCTTTCTTCTTTTCTCCATCTTCTTCCTTTCCTTCCATATTGGGAATGTTCCTAATATGAATTTTATTTCTTCTATATATTCCTCCTTCATTAGTTTTGATCCAATAAGAGTTTGGGTTTTCGTCTCGCCTTATAATTTGTCCAGGTGTCCATTTTCTTGTATCTTCTTGCATAAATACTTCGTTCTTTATTTCTTTCCGTTGTTGTGTCTGTTTATCATAGTACTTCTTTTGGTATTGTTGTCGTGTCAATAATTTATCTCGAATGTCGTTGTTTGCTTCAGTTGTTGTATTTCTGACTATTGGTATATTAGTTCTTATCTTGCGACCCATTAATATTTCTACTGGTGATGGCAAGTTATCTTTAGGTGTACTGTTATAAATAGCCATTAAAGTATAAATGTCTTCATCCGGTGATTTCTTCATCACGTTTTTAAAAATTTGAACATGTCTCTCTATCAATCCATTACTACGTGGATATTTCGGACTGCTCGTTATATGCTTGATTTCCATATTTCTTAAGTATCTTCTAAGTTCTTGTGAATCATATGGTGGTCCATTGTCTGATATCACTTCTAGAGGTAGTCCATGTGTTCCAAAAATTATTTTTAATTCGTTAATTACATCCTTTGCAGCTGTTGTTTTCATCGGACTAATTATAGTAAATTTCGAGTAATAATCTGTTACTAACAAGTATTTCTGATTTTTCCATTCCATGAAATCCATTTCTAATTTTTCCCATGGACCATTTGGTACCTTGTGTGGTTGCATCTCTTCCTTTATATTTCCTCTTGCATGCTTCTGGCAGGTTATGCACAACGAAATATAGTTAATTAAATCTTGACTCATGTTTGGCCAATATACTGATTCTTGCGCTCTTCTAATACATGACTGGATTCCAAAATGACCTATATGATTCTGATTATTTCTGTTCTCATGCTCGCAGGTATTATTAGCTGTTTGTTTTTAAATAACAATCCCTTTTGTTCGTAAATTTCATATCTTGAATTATAATAAGGCTGTATTTCTTTATTCACTGATGATTGCTTCCTTGGCCATCCATTTCTTAAGTAAAATATTATACCTTTAAGTTCGGGATCCTTTGATGTCTCTTCTTTTAATTCCTCGCATCTTTCTCTACTAGCTACTACGTTAGATTGTACCTTTAATGTTTCTTCCAATATATCTTCTTTTAATATTTCTTGATTACTAATTTTCAATCTTGATAGAGCATCAGGCACTTGCATCTTTTTACCTGGTTGGTACTGTATGATAAATTTATATTTTAATAACGTTAATACCATTTTTTCAAGTCTAGGCGACATATCATCTATTGGTTTATTTAGTAATCCTATCAGTGGTTTATGATCCGTATTAATTATAAAATCACGTCCATACAAATAATAATGAAAATGTGCACATACAGCCGTAATTGCTAGTAATTCTTTTTCTATTACGGAATAATTCAATTGACTCGGACTGAAACTTTTTGAAAAATATGCAATAGGTTGATCATCTTGTTGTATTAAACCTCCTATACATCCTTTACTTGCATCTGTACTTAATAGTATGCTCTTATTGGGATCGAAAAATGTTAAAACAGGGGCTGTTGTAATCAGCCTCTTAAGTTTCTCAAATCCTGCATTTTCATTCATGCCCCATATCCATGCCGAATTTTGTTTTAGTAAATTTCGTAATACTGATGTTTTTTGTGTCATATTCGGAATAAATTTAGCTAGATAGTTAACCATGTCTAGAAATTGTTGCAACTCTTTTTTATTTTTAGGTGGTTCCATATTTACTATTGCATTCACTTTGTCATTTGCTATTTGAATGCCATTTTCTGATATTATGAAACCAAGATATTTAACTTCTCTGACAGCCAGTTGCGTTTTATTATCTTTGAATTTTATATTCATTTCTTTTGCTAATTTAAGTATCTTTTCTAAAATATCATTATGCTCTTTTAATGTAGCTGCATAAATCAAAATATCATCAGCATAGGCAATTACATTTTTTACTTTGCTAGTTATTTTGCTAATTTCATTCTGAAATATATCTGATGCACAACATAAGCCATATGGCAATCTTTTATACTTATACTTACCAAATGGTGTTGTTATTGTACACAATTTTGAGCTGTCTTTATCTAAAGGTATTTGGTGAAAAGCTCTACTCACATCTAAAACACTGAAGTATTTTGCTTCATTAATTCCAGGTTCTGTTAAAATTGAATCTATTGTAGGAAATACTTGGTTTGGCTCTCTCTGTATGTATTTATTCAAAGGTCTTGGATCCATACAAATTCTTACTTGGTTTGTATTTGCTTTTTTCTACTATGACAATTGGATGTACGCATTCAGTAAATTCTTCTGTCTTTTCTAAAATATCCATTTTTTCTAATGTTTCTACTTCTTGTTTTATCTTTTTAACATTGCACATGGTATCCTTCTACATCTTGCAACACTAGGAACATAACCTTCTTTTAATTTAATTTTATATTCTGTTTTGACACAACCTGTTCCTTTAAAAACATCTTGGTATTGGTTTGTTATTTCTTTACATCTATATTCTTCCTTCTCTATTTCCGTTCTTCCGTTGTTCTATTTTATTAATTCTTTGTAATAGATTTAGTTTTTAATAGCATCTATGCCTAATAATGGTTGTCTATTGTGTTTTGTTATATAAAATTTTAACACATTTTTCTTTCTTTCCTTGTGCATTTTAAATTTTTAACTCCTATTACTACAATCTCGTTATCACTATATGATACTAATTTTTTATTTGTTCTTTCAATACTTTGGTCTACGTTCAATTGTTTAAATAATTCTAATGGTATAATGCTTGCTTGACTTACTGTGTCTAATTTAAATATAATGTTCTTACCTTCGACATTAACTTTCTCTGTCCATTCTGTTTGTATATCATGAATTATCACATTATTATTATAAATTGCACCTATTTCTAAGATATCTTTTTCTTCTTCTTCATTTAAATTGTCTGTTTCTTTCATTTGATGTACCTTTCTATTCTTGCAAACTCGTGCAAAGTGATTTAAATAGTGACATTTGGAACACCTTTTTCCATATGCTGGGCATTTCCCATATTCATGTGTTGAACCACATTTCAAACATACCCTTCCATATCCTTTCTTTAAATCCTTCTTAACTTTTGGTTGCACTTTATTCTCTAGTTCTTTCTTATATATATTGACTTTATTTACCTCTTTGTTGACCATTTGGTTATACTGCTTCGCAGCTTCTTCTTCTGCCTTACATATATCGATACATTTAATCAACGTTAAATTTCTTATACCTAATAATTTCTTTCGTAACTCATTATTTTTTATACCATCTACTATTTTGTCTTTTATTAAAGAATCTGTCAGGTCACCGAAGCCACAATCCTTTACTTTTGTTCGTATTTCTATTAAAAAATCATCAAATGATTGGTTTTCTTCCTGCTTGGTGCTAAAAAATACATGTCTGATATATGTTTCGTTTTTATACGGCGTATAATGTTGTGAAAAGGCTTCTAAAATTTTCTCAACTGTCAAAACGTCATCCAATTCTGGCGTTGTACCATCTTCTAAAATGCTAACCTCAAATTCAAATGTATTATATATATTTAATGCTTCTTCTCCCATTATATGTAACAATATTGCTTTTTGTTTCTTCACTGACTTCGTATCCAATTCAGCAGCCGTCCAATATATTTCCATTATTTGGCGATATTTTTTCCACGCTTCTGCAGGGTTATTTCCTGGCACAAATGCTTTAGGTGGAACTAACGACATTTTGCCTTATTATATTATTTCTTCACCGCCGTCACCATGTAATGTTTTATACTCCGGAGCAGGATATATTATAATATCTATTAGAAGAGATACTACGTACATCAAACGTTTATTTTATTCTCGTTACTAACTGTTACATCTCACATATATATAATAGTACCAACTTAACGTATATATATATGTCACACCTGGGATAAACACGTACATATTTGTATTATATGTACACACATGGAAACTCTAAATGTCCGCCTTTTGAGCGCATACGCCTCGATTTTCATAATCTAAACGTCCGTCCCAAAACCAGCGAGATTACTATCGGTTGATCCGTACGAAATAGTTGTTCAAAGTAGAAAATATTATTATCTAATTTGTATTATAAAATGAGTTTAACATGTTAAAAGAAAACGAACGATAAAATAATGCAGTATTAAATTAATAGCTCAGTTATGCTTCTTATTATTGCCTCTAATTTGTAATTTTTCTTAGATTTATGAATAAGGAAATATAATTAAAATTACGGTTTCAGTTATTGAAATTAATTTTTGTAACTACTGCACAAAATAATTTAATTAGAATATGGAATATAAATAATTCATATAATAATATAATGGGGCGCGACTAAGTTCTCGCTGTTTTTTTTTTTTTTTTTTTTTGATAAAAATGCAACTTAATTGTGAAAAAGTGCTTACATATATATTATTCAAAGTTTTGCCCATCGCTAGCTACGACTTTTACCCATGTTTTTGGCAGAACTCGAATACAGTTGCAAAAAGATTGTTCGTCTTTTGAGGCTATCCACGAATCAATCAATTTTTGATGTCTTTATATGAGCGGAACTGCTGATCAGCCAGATCATGTGCCATCGAACGAAACAAGTAATCGGATGGCGCAATGTCCGGGGAATATGGCGGGTGGGGTAGGACTTCCCATTTGAGCGTTTCCACGTAGGTTTTAACGAGTTTGGTAACCTGAGGCCGAGCGTTGTCAAGCAGTAGAATCACTTTTTCGTGCCTTTGCTCGTATTGTGGCCGTTTTTCGCGCAATGCTCGGCTCAGTCGCATCAATTAAAGTCGATACCGTTCCCCAGTGATGGTTTCGTTTGGTTCCAACAGCTCATAATAAATAACCGACCTGGTCCCATCAAATACACAGCATAAGCTTCGCAGCGTGTATATTTGGCCGAGCCGATGACGTAGAAGCATGACCGGGTAGTCCCCATGACTTTCTTTTCTTTGGATTGCTGTAATGAATCCATTTTTCATCACCCGTCACGATGCGATGAAGGAAACCCTTCCTTTGTTGCCGCTGGAGCAGTTGTTCACAGGCGAAATACCGACGCTCAACATCCCTTGCCTTCAAATCATAAGGAACTCAAGTTCCTTTCTTTTGAATCATTCCCAACGCATGCAATCGCTTAGAAATGGTTTGGCGGGTAATTGGTCCTAATACTGAAGCAAACTGTTCTTGCGTTTGGCACGGATCATCATCGAGCAATTTCTCCAATTCAGCGTCTTCGAATGTTTTTGGTCTTCCTTCGCGCGGACTGTCGTTGACATGCCGTTTTTTTTTTTTTTTAATGAAATAATAAAAGTAACAATTCCCGCAAATGACGATTATTTGGCACAAAACCAGACATTTTCACACAACTAAAAGTATATGACGCCAAAATAAAATCACTAACGTGTCAAAGCGGTTTGTTTACAATATGTCTAAGCTTGACTCATGTTGGATATGTCAAAATCGATCAACACTTACTACTGGAGCCATCTAATGACAAACAGCGAGAACTTAGTTGCGCACAATAATAATAATAATAATAATTTAATTTGCCCAACAGATTCAAACATCCATTTACAGGACAATTTATAGGATACAGATAGGTATCGTATGTTAACAGCAGTAGCCCAAATTAAAGAAAAAAGAATTGAAAACAATATAAAACAAATGGATAATTGTATAAACTAACACAAAAATGGCTTCCAGAGAGGAAAAGGAAAAAAATACCACTTCACTACTAGGTCCTCTTCTGTTTCGAATTGCCAATATTACAGCATTTGGCGCCATAGAACAGATGTCACATGTACCGGAAATATTGTTAAAGTTATTAAACATTTGAGAAATCGGTGATCTCAGCAAAATATTAGTCCTAGTTGGGGGCAGTAGAAAGCAATATCCTGATGTGAAGATAAGCATGGTACAAGAAAACACATTTGTGATATCAACGACGAACTGTCAATCTCGTTATGAAGGAGTTTGTGGAGAAAAGTCAAACTATTAATCACTCTTCTATCTTCCAAAGAAAGCAAGTTAAATCTGGACAGTAATTAAGCGTGCTCGATACCTCGCGGAAGTTAAAGACCATCAACTCGAAATGAGAGAAACCTAAGAAATTCCCGCTGGTCATTCTCAAGATTGGACTTGTGTGCTTTGTAGTATGGAGACCAAACAAGAACCACATATTCAAATCAGGACTTCACCAAAGCACAGTGTAACGTTTATAGACACCCTGTAGAAATGACGTGGGCGCAATTCCGGACGATAAATCCTAACATCTTACTAGCGGAAGATCTAATCAAAATGTGTTGAGGAAAAGTAAATGCGTTATCAAAGGTAACTCTAAGATCCTTAAATAGACTAGATCTTGAAATAACTGTGTCATGGAGTGCGTAGTCAAAAACAGTAGGATGTAGGTTTCCGGTGAAAAAACAATTTTACATTTTGATATGCCCAAGAATAGGTTACTTCTCTGACACCAGTTGTCGACTAGATTAAGTTGTTCTTACATATATGTGCAATCGTCGAGGCTGATAAGTAAATTAAATATTTTCAAGTCATCAGCAAAGAGAAGACTCTCGGCATTAATACGAGTTACTAAATCATTAATAAAGATTAGGAATAAAAGTGGGCCCATATTTGAACCTTGGGGTACATCCAAAGGAGCGGTGAAATTATGGGAGGCAAATTCATTGCACATGCTGCTGTCTGGACCCAAGACAAAATGCGAAACAACGGATTAAATAATCATTATATCCGAAATTCTTGAGCTTTTAAGCTCTTAAGCTTAACATTCAACATCATAACGAGCAATGAGGACGGTTTTCACCTAAATGGTCAAGTGGACTACAGAATATGGGGCACCTAAAATCCGAGATTGTTGAACATTGAGAGCATACTGTTAGGTGCATGATATGGTGTAGAGCAGGCATGGGCAACCTTTTTTGTAGAAGTTTTGTGCTGTGAGTAATCTTGAAAAATATACATTTTTGTAGTATCCTTATGATTCATTATGAATTAAGTTTAGACGGGCCGTGCTAATATGCAACGAAATAATTTAGTAGCGGGCCGGACAAACCTTACTCGAGGGCCGCATGTGGGCCGCGGGCCGGAGGTTGCCCATACCTGGTGTAGAGTAACCGTAGAATGGATCGTCGGACCATACTTTTTCGAAAACGCCAAAGGTGATATGGTTAATGTGGATGGCAATCAAAAACGGACAATGACTGAACATCTTTTAAGGCTAGAGATACAGAATAATCCAGAGTTGTTGTTCCATCACGATGGAGTCAGATCCCACACAGCCCGCCAAAATATGGCTCTTTTGAGGAAAATTTTTAATAATACCGCGATTTTTAAACTTCCACTGGCCACCGCCTTTGCCCGATTTAACGGCACACGGTTTTTTCTTTGGGGCTACCTAAAAGGTAATTTGTATGCAAGTAAGCCAAGAGCCATACAAAAGCTGTAGGCCAATAGTCGAGAAGAAGCTAGGACGTTGGGACCTAAAACTCTAACAAAAACTATGGAAAATGCTCCGGATAGAACACGTCAGGTCGAAGGTAACAATAGGCATCATTTACCGCATGTTACATTCAAAGCATAATGTAAACCTATTCCCAAACGATAAACTAAATGACGCTGAGTGTAAGATTTAAATAAAATTAAAAAGGAAAAAGTTATTTCTTAATTGAACCATAACCTTGATATACGTAAGTGATACCACCCTCCGATTTAACTTCCTTTCTAATATATCCTTGGAACCACTCGTACCGCCTATAGTCCACAAATTTACTTCTACTATGTTAACAACTCTCCTACTATGGGTTCAATAAACTTACAAAGCTTCTATCCCCATTTCTTAGACTCTTGGGCATAGTTTACTATGATTTACCATTTTCTTGCCCATAAGCTTCCAGTTTGTCTCCAAACTTTTCCCAAAACTTTGGCTTTGCTTATTTTGCATTTTGTGATTGTTATTCTGGTTTCTTTCTATTCTGTGTAATTGTTTTCACCCTGAGAGTGCTTTTTCTAGAATCCCCTCATTATTTAGTTTTACTTCTCCATCACATCATTCCTTTTCGATGATCACAATATTTTGTTACTCCACAAGCTTCAGTCGTTGTTTATATTAGAATTCGTAAGAAATGCCCTCGTGCTTTTAACATCAAACCGAAACAGCTCCAACTGTTTGTATTCCTACCATTTTCCTCTTATAATTTAGGACTTTTGGTGCTAATAAATTCTCTTTTTCAATCTTTGTTTTTTTTTCCTTCTCCCTAATGTTCCCTTTTCTTAATTTAAATAGGGTCAGAGAATAAAGAACAAAGAGGAAATAAAATGAAAAGAGATTGAAGCACATCAAATAAATTAGACTAGAAAACTAGCAAAACAATATCTACATAAAAATATGTTCTAAATAAAACAAGACATTAGGGCTTGAACGGACGTTAATACTTGGTAATCATAGATTCCGCTAAAGGTAATAGTGGAAATAGAGGATTGTAATTGCTACCGAAGAAAAAATTGTAAGGTTATTCCAGTCACAAATGAAGCCATAATAGTAATAACGTGGATGCTAAAACAAATAAAAATTCTCAGCTTACAATAGAAAAACGACAGAAAGAGAAGTGTAGCTAGAGGATGTCTTAAATCAAAACCAATTACCCAAGTAATCTATTGAATGCACTTTAATTTTCTACGTACGTGAGAAGCTCAAGTTTTTGTTAAACTAATTTATTATATTAATGATATTAATAATAAAAGTATAATACATATTAATTATAATTAGTTTGCGGATTTTGCATTCGATCAAAAATTAAACTGTAAATGTATTACTACGAAAGCATACCATACCTATATCATCTTCTACATCAATAAAATTAAACTAATAGAGAAGAAACTTCAAAGTGGTTACTTATCACCGTTGATTAAGGTTAGCCATATTCTTCAGCACCCAAAATAATTTATATGGAAAAATGTAAATTCTGATTGCCGACTTCAATTGACAACTTTGAAACAAGATATCCACGTTATATCCGTAGAGATTCAAACTTGCAAATTAAGGAACCCATTTCAAAACGGCCACACTTTGATATCGATTCTTCAATATTCGATATAAACGTATTACAACCACAGAAGCCGCGGTGAGAAATAAACACGATTTTACGCCAGTAGTACGCAAACGGTTAAGAAAACAAACCCAGCTTCGCTTCGTAAAACTTTTCTCTTAACATTATTTCGTTCTTGCCCCGAATTCCTTTTTGACGAATAAAAGAACTACATAAAACATTCAAGAGTACAACAGTGGAACTGCAAAAATTCTCCCACTTTCCTCCCCGGTTTCTTTCGAATGCGAAACGAAATTTTTATATTAGGGCGTATTTCGACAATATCTAACGCCTGAAAGTCGTCGAAGAACTTCGCCTAAATGCTAACTATACTTGTCGAAGTTGAAGTTGCTACGCTTCCATCCCGCCGCCATCTCTAACGCGTGAACTTTCAACTCTCCTTTCCTATCTTATTGAAATTCACCGTTAGCGATGAAAATTTCTGCACATCCCTTTTCTTCCTTTTCTCCCTTATCGACATTTCCTTTTTATTTTCCGCGTATACACTTTTCGTTTCTTTTTCGTCCGCCCGCACCACCTAGATAAAGAGAAAGTTTTGACAATGGCCCCGCATTGGAGCCCATTATGTTCGACAACTACGCAAACATTGTTTTCTAGTTTGAAATCTCTCTTTTGTAAGGGGCAAAAGTTGAGGACAAAACGAGGATGAATTTTATTCGGATACGTAGGTAAATATATTACGAGGATTCACCAATTAATGTGCATATGAGCGTAAGAGGAAACGGTGGGTCGACCGCAACCGCTTTATTGTTTTCCACAAAAATTGATACAATTTTGCATTCGCTGAAACCAATATTAAAGTAGTTACTCCAATCTTCAATTGGCATAGTCACTATTGCCATTTTGTGGACATGAAGTGCTTCTTCGGGTGGCTGGAACTGTTAACCAGCAATCCCGTCTTGATTCTTGGGAATGTGAATAGTAATTCAATAATTCACTCTTTTGCTATTCTAAGAATTCAATTGTTTTTCACGGTTTTGTAAACTGGCCTTGTCTTAATGAAAAATGAATCGTCTATCTGAATGAATTTTTTGGAGCATGGTGATTTCTTCTATGAAACAAACGGTTCTCCGCCACTCACCACTGTGTAAAGGAAATATAGCCCGTTTTTGAAGCAACCGTTAGAACAATCTTCTTCGATACACTTCGAGAATGTATAAGTTTTGTCAGATCCACCTCTTCCTCAAACGCTGAAAAATCAAATTAACGTTTATTTTGAAGTTGGTAGGGGTAAATCCCTGATTCGCCATCACTCGAGATGCTGTAAATCTTTCTTAAGCTTCCGTTGTTTAACTGGCTCAACGTTGATGTTGGTCGGCTTTTGCTATCGAATTAAAAGCTGCAGGACCTATCAGGAAGTTCATTTAACCCATTAAGGGAAACAATTTAAAATCCAATTTGTCAACTACCAAGTGCGTTCTTCAAGAAACGATTAAAATCGTTTAAATCTAAAAAGTTCCTTTCAGAAAGGATATTAATTAAACGTACTACATACTATTCACGCCGGAAGGGTGAAACTCTAAAGGAAACAACAATAAAAAACGTAAACAGACGCAAACGACTTCTTATCGCTCAGTGGCCTAACTTTTTCCTGCGCGAATCTGTTCCATTCTGCTCTTTGCATTTTAAGCGGAAGACAGGGAGAATATTTTATCAAAGTTTGTCCTCTGTTGTGTCCCGTTCCAACCTTCGTCGTCGCTACTGATGACAACACAGAGCCGACGACATCAACTAACTTTTCCCTTCGCTACTTTCCTGCGTCTTTAACCGTTTCGCCCTCCTTTCCCTTCGAACGTCCCGAACCTTAAACAAGGCGAAATAAGGAATCCTAACCTACAACCCTGCAAACGTTCTGTCTGCTTTGCATAATAAAATTTCGCCAAGCGTGTGGCGGCGACGCGAAAACTCGGAAGCGAAGAAAAAGTAATGAGGAGACGGATAACCGGACGGGGAAAAACGAAAAAGGAGAGAGCAAAAATGATGGAACCCGACGATTTTCGTCAGTTAACGCTAAATTGCAGGGCCTAGGATGTTTTATTGGAATCGTTAATGGGAATTTGTAACATACCTCTGCAGAGAATTTTAAAGCAGCACTGGTGTTTACCGGCGTCGCCGTTTACTTAATTTCGCTGCAGGGCTTTGCATATGATGCATTAGGGAAGACGGTGGTTGTACGAGAAAAATGTTCACACAAAGTATTGTAGAACTTAAATAAAATTAACATATTATAACAATCCAATGAGTAACAATAATGTGAATTCAAAGAAAAGTTAGAAAAACCGCTGTATGAAGAAGAAAATCTCATTTACGTTCTAAAGCCCACTCGAATTAAAATTGCAGCCTGAAAAGCCCTTTTCATAAAACTAACTAACAAATAAAGCGCGGACTTGTCTGCACGATGATTCATCGAACATGGACATACTATATCTTACCATTTAATATCTAGTACACCCTTTAAATTTGATATTTATTTAATGCTGTAGTTATATTTAATTTAAGAAAAGGTTGGTTGTGTTTAATGAAATTATAAATATGTCTCCCCTTTCCAAATAGTGAAGTGTTTAAACAATTAATACTTTCTCGAAGTTTTCCTCAGTTAAGTTATTTCGACCTGAGAACATCTTTATATGTAAAAAAGAGCGCTCTACATCACAGCTAGTTATAAATGCGTACTTAAAATTTTGTAATATTTGAATATATTTTACGACTATGTATACTGTACTCTAGTTTCTCAGATGGTTGCATACACAGTTGATACAGTCGATGCAAATCGCGGTTTCGATTAAAAACTGTATTAAGTTTATGCTTAAAACGAACGCCGAATTCAGATTTTCGAGCCTTGAATTAATTATTAAATTATACATTAATATAATTTAATAAATAATTCAAGACTTAAAGATAATAATTACATACTATTTAAACTGAAAGTGTTTGTTAAAGTTTCGCTTAATTTCCGAGTTTGATTTTCAAAGTATTTAATTGTAAAGAAAAAAAAAACTAGAAAACTACATAACTCTCCAATGAATGACTTACACTGAGGTTCATTTGTTGCCAACTATCATATTCACGTAAACTTGTACAAAGACTGCACTGCAGCCTAAATTGCCTATGCCAATAATTATCACGGAAGGAATTGTGCTTTGTTAATCGCGGACTGCAACCATAGACTAGTTTCGTCATGATTAGGACTCTTCAGTACGGTATAGCATTCATTGGGTTGTTGTTTGTTTTGTACCTCTCTCAAGTATCTTGAAACTATTTTTCCAAATATTTAATTGTCTTTGACAAAATTTCGAAATTTTCGCGAATGAAATCTAATTCTTCGATGTCTAAAATTTCTATACACTCAGAGATGTTGCGGCTGGCGTCTTTTAAGGATGCTACAAAGATTTTAAGTCTTCCAAATTTTAAGCATAAAAATTAATAGCTTCCAACCATGTATCCCATCTAGTAAACACTTGTGAGGGAAGTAAAGGTAAAGATGGAAGTTTTTGTTTATAAAGAACCACTTATAATGGAACTTTTCAAAATGTTTTTTGAAGGAAGAAATAGGTTTATCTACGTTTGGGAATTCGTCCCTAATATATTCACAGATTCTATGAACTGCATATGGTACACATGTAACGTGCAATATACTAGGATATGTTGGTTTTGATAAGTTCTTTAGTTTTTACACCAATAACAAACAAAAGTATGTTTCTTTGTATTGATTGTATTCATCTTCGAGAACAAAGAACGTTGTGTAAACTTTCATTAATTACTTCAGCAATTGTCCCTGCATTAACTTAATTACTTAATTTTGTTGCAATTAAATATGGCCTGTGTATAATTGTAGGATGGAGCACACCAACTATAACATGCGCTACACAGTGTCCTAATACATCAACACATATTTTGCTGCCGGACTTTTTTATCTGTTCCTAACTAATTTTGGTGCGCTGAATCCAAAAATACCATCACATTTTCCCCATCAGCTCGTCTTCAAAAGATGTGAGCATGTATTTGTATTTAGCTACTCTTATTCTTGCATATCAATATTGGTTCCAATACAACCTATAAATAAATAATCGTTCGCCCTGCTCCTCACTAGTCACCAAGATTTGCAGGAAATCTTTCTAAATGACTGTGGAGGTAATGGATTTTAGTGCTCTTGTGGCAGCCCGAAATTTGAAAGTTAGTAAGCATATCTTCCACTATTTGTTCGTAATTTTCAGACTTGTAATAACCAAGAAAATTTTGCACAACTTTAACAAAAGAGGACCAGGCGTTGGACTAACTTTGAGTCGTTGATTCTATGAAGCATGGGTCTTTCATAAGTTCCCTTATCTGAGGTCCATCAAATATTCCTGCCGTTAATTTTTCATTACTGACTGCAGGGAATTGATTTGCCAAGTATTTGAGAACAAAGACCATTTTGATCTAAAGCTTCCACAAATTGTTTCATTAGCCCTAGTTTAATGTGCAAGGAAGGTAAAATTATTTTTTGTTGTTCTACTAATGCTTCATTAATAACATTGGCTTTTCCCTCTACTAGAGCGTCTCTGTTAGGCCAATTTTTTTTATCCAACGTTGATCTTTTGCTCTGCTGTCCCAAAAGCACAAAGAAACAAGGATATTTTGTATATCCACATTGCTGTCCTAAAAGGAAATTCACCATTTTTAGGTCAACACACATTATCCGCCTATTTGTGTAATAGTTAATTTTTTTCAGGAGTAGAGAGAGATATTGTTTTATAATCCTCTTTTTTTGTGGAATGTCCAATTGGAATACTTCCATATTTTTCTCCATTGTATAGAAGGACACACTTCAGCCTTCTTTTGGAACTATCTGTAAAAAGTCGCCAATCAGTTTATGTGTACTCTAATATACCCATTTTTTGTAACAGTCCTTATATCGTTGCAAAGTACCTAATTATCTTCCTGAGAATAAAATGGCTGATTCTCTTTTCTCTATAACGATATTGCGTAATTGTTTCCGGAAATTACTTAATTTTGTTGCAATTAAATATGGCCTATGTGTAATTGTAGGATGGAGCACACTAACTACAACATGCGCTACACAGGGTCCTAATAAATCGATGATTTCGTGGACACTTACCCATAGATTCTGATTCAAAACATTATTTTGAATGCAGTTCATTGTTTTAGTGAAAGTTTTATGGATATTAGACTCGTCCAGGACATTTTTGCCCGTATATTTTTCAAGAAATATTCTTAGGGCTATTAGGTTTTCTTAACCGAATGCTTGCGGCTAAAAAGGCATTACAAAGTTCTTCATTAAAATTATCATTGTCGGTTGGTGATGAATTTATATTTCTCAAATGCGTTTGAGAAAGTAAATGACGTTTGATACTCCACCTTTGAAAGTTTTTCAAAGTTACTGAACAAATTTTACAGTAAATTTCTGTATCACTAGCAATGGACAACAAGTCAGTGTGGCCTACAATCCTATTTGCTATTGTTTGACGACGCCCTTCGTATCGTTCCTCCATATTGGCGATTACAAATTCAAAAGATACACTAATATGTTCTAAATAAATAAATAAACTAGCAAAATTCACAAGAAACTTGCAGAACGAAATAAATAAATAGGAAATTCTAATATAAATGTATATTTAACAACAATTAAAAAAAAACTAAGTAAAACAAGGGTCATAAGCTAAATAAATCAAAAAAGATTCCTGAAAAGAAAAAAACAGACTGTTAAGAAAAATGAAACGTAGTAAACTAAACACACGATACCATTTGGCCATTTATTTAATTGGTTTACACAAACTTTACCCTCAAACATCCACTCTTTGCTGGTAAACTGGTAGCCTGGGTAAACAGCGGTAACAGCGTAAAATTACAAAATTACGAAATAGGTTACGACTTACGACAGTCTACTACTGACTAGATAACGGGATGCGATGAAGTCGTAACTTATTTCGTAACTGTACGCTGTTACCGCTGTTTGCCCAGACCACTAATAAGTGATACAATGACCACACATGTACAAATCAATCAAGCTAGTAACATATCTTCAATATATTCGGGTTACTGTACATTGGCATATACAAATCAATCAAGCTACTAACATATCCTCAACATATTCGGGTTACTGTACATTGGTATATGCGGAAGCTAATTTCTATTACTAATAATAGAATACAGTTATTTGGAAATATTAAGTCAATAAACGCTAAAACACTGCGATAAATACAAACCGGAGCTTTAATAGCGAGCCATTACGATCGCTTAAAACAAACCGACCGCATTTGTATCTCTCGCCCGACTCGCCTTTTATCCATTATCGACAATAAAACTTGGCTTTTAAAATAATTAAAACGGATAAATATGGCCCGAATACGGCCGGCGGCATAAAACTAATAATAATTTACGGCTACAGCACAAACGATACTATTCGTGAAAGTTACTTGATAAATTGAAGCTCGGTTCCGTCCTACCGAGCCGGCCGTCCCGGAACTTTGCGGCTACCAGGAGCGATGATGTCCAAAACTGCTGCAATATTCCGCAATTTTACTGAATATGATCAAAATCAGACGGTTAGCGAAGCAGCAGTAATACTCATGCTACCCGTACTGTTGCTGTTTTCGCCAACTTTTTAATAGAAATTCAATACGAGCGGGCAGTGCATTAAATTCATCGCTATCGAGACCGAGACGTTAAAAGCTGCATCGCGCTCCTGTACGGATCTACAGAACGTGTAAGCATGAATATAAAGTTCGAGAATAGTTGTAAACTGAAAATTTGCGTCTATATTCCCTAAAGCAAACCGTAATTAATAGCATTTCGGTGTAGTTGTATTGTACACATATAGGTAAGGAGAATACGAGCATCAGGGGAGGATATACAACGACATGCAAAATTATTGCCGGTAAAATACGTGTAATAAAGAAAGTTCCCAGACAGGCTATTAAATAGTCGCTTAATGGAAAATTTAATACTCACCATTTGTTCTAATTGACTGTAAAATGTTCATTTTCCTCGATTCATATGGGAAAGCAATTATTGTAAAAGGATTTTCAAAGATTCCTCATACTCTACAAAATAACCTATTAGTTCTCCATTAATTTCAGATATAATTCGGTGGATGTTGATCCGAGGCAATTTTCTGGAAAGAAAATTTCGCTAAATTTAGGCTCTAGCAGCCTTTTGAGGTGGAAGTGAAATGTTTAAAATCCTGCGCACGGTAGTACAAGGCACTGGCTACCCCACAGAAACACCAAACTTGGCGGAAATTCCTGGTTTTGCTGCATCAGTACTTCGAGTTGCTATCTTTCCATCCGTCCTGATTCCTGTCTATGTCTTCCTTTGCATTAGTCGTTGCAATTCTACTGATTAAGCTTTGCATTTGCCCCACGCTTCTTTGCTAATCATCATAACATCGAGCAGGTTGTCTGTCCCTATCTACTGTTGTACACTACAATTTAACTCTGTCTCTTCTTTATTCCACCTTCCACTAGGACGGCGATAAAATAGATATTTAGCAAAACTCAAGTTGGTATTATAATTTTAACAACCACTTTATTTGAATTCACCCTAAATTGCAAGGTTTCCGACTTTCCTTGATTTCGATGGAGTCATAGGTTTCTATCTGCTAATTCATCTATACGTGAAGTGGGACCATTTGAAAAATTGTCGCTTTGTTTGGACTGTAAATGTCGGTGTATTATAAATGGCGGCCTAAATACTTATCTTTTGATCAAAGAACAAATTTGAATTTAACGGCTTATATTTCGCAATGGTATCTACAGTGTGGTGTGGAATTATTCAAAAGTTTGGACTGTAAATTGCGCCCCCATTTTCTTCTAGCTTGTGTTATTGCTCTGACTTTCGTCCAGTCCAAATCTATTTACAGAAACTTTGTCGGATTTTTCAAGTGTTTATTTCCTTTTATCAGCTCTTGCTTTGTATATTATTTCTACTATTTTAATTCTTTCCATTCTTAGAAGATACTGCGATTTCCTCAGTTTTAGTTCTTCCACAATATTGGAATATTGGTTAATACGAACTTGGTTGCTGCTTCTTTAAATGTAATATTTCTTATCAGTTTCAACCTAAAACGTTCTAGTATGTTTTCCTGTTTTTCACTAAGATCCCATTATATTTGGGAATTATTGATTTCTTTCATTTCTCCTTGTTGATCACTATTGGTTATTTTTAATATCTTTATGCTCATTCCCTTCAAATATTCATTTATACTGATAAATTTTGACATTTCTCTAGTCTTTTTCCATCTTTCCCAATTAAGCCATTGTCATCTATCTACATAAAATAGTGTTATTTTTCTCATATTCCAATATCCGACTTATTACGAATAATATTTTGTTTAATGTTGTCAAAAGGTATGATTTTCTGTCGTGGTTGATAGATTTAGTTATCTTACTGATTACGGTAAATTCTGCAAATTTATTTCTCAAGTCCGTAATACACGATCATAAATTACATGTATTTTTCAGGAATTTATAGACAAAGTTTTAATGTGCCCGGATATTATCGCCATGCATTTACACATCTGTTTTTTTAAGGTCATTATTGGGAATATTTACATGTAATATTTTATGTATTGCCTGATTTATTGTTACGAAGATTTGAATAATCATCGTCATCATAAACTACAATTAAATAAATCGATATTCTTCCTGTATATCACAACAAAATAATGATCTGCAACAAAAAGAATATATAAAATAAGTAAAATTACCCTACGTATTTCATCCCCAGTGAACATAGTTACCGAAACATGAATCTGGATTTTCTCCGAAAGTGTGGTAACGGTAATTTTATTTATTATATCTATTACTTTAGCCACACTCTTCTTATTCTTATTTACAGCAAAAAGAAGGAGAAGAATCGCAATAACTGTCTACAAAACGACCTACTAATTGAGCTGCGTTTGTTAGGCAGCTCTCCGAGAAAGCTGTGCAGTGAGCCCGGAAAGGAAGTATAGCATGCTTATGACAACATAATCACGAAGGAAATTATGTTTTATAAATCGCAGAGTGCAGTTTCGCATTTATTAGGAATCATCACTACGTTCAGGAAGTAAGTTTAACGGTCTAATAGGGTTGTGAAAGAGTCGTGAAAACGCAATAACAAGGCCATTTTTTAAATTTTCAGACAATTTTCTATTTTTCCACATAATCACCACATATTTCGATACGTTTCGTATAACGAGTTACAAGTTTTTTAATCCCTAAGTCGAAACGATTTGCGTCCAGAAGATCGACTACATTCACCTCTACTTCGAAGTTTTTTTACCAATTGGTCCAGGGTATACCGGGCATCTTCCTCTATCAACTCTTTCACAAGCGCAATGTTCTCCTCGTTGATGGCGTGAGTTGTTCGTCCTTCTCCCACTTCGTCGTGCAACTTTTTGCGCCCGTTTAGAAACTCTGTTGCACGTTGCCATCTGCCGGCTCATGCATTTAACGCCGTAAACAGCACATAATTCTCGGTAAATTTCACAGTGAAGTTTTTGGCGGTGAAAAAACGTATTATTCGCGCTTCACATTTGGACGCAAATTTTATCCGAATCTGTATGATAAAATGTAATGTGTAAACACGCAACAATTGACCAACCGGACTCTGCGATGCATTAAACTGATTAGAATAGATGAGAAAACACGTTCCTGAGATTTCATAGTTCTACCTTCTCACCAAGAGCGGCGCTAGCATCGCTAAACTTACTTTCCGAACGATCCTCGTATACAAGAGGACAGGTGATCCTAATTCGATTGCAGGGTACTGTACTTTAGTTTAATCGAGTTTACTTTTTGATTTGGTTCTCTCAACCAAAACCACTCAAATTGCTGCAAACTGAAACCAACCCGTTACAACGTGCCGGGTCTTCATGTTTTCTCTAATAAATTTAATTCTAACCAAATAATGGGTTTCTTTAAGAACAGAAGTATACCCATCTCGATGTCACTGACGAAGTATGGATTGCTCCAGAATGGGTTCAATAAATATGAAACAATACCAATGTAGCTTTCTTTGGGAATGACCTCTTAATCTCTAGTCATTCAATGATTGTTAACACAGCATATATCTATACACTTTCTGTCAGTGTACAACTTGACTCTGGAATCACAAGTGCTAGCAAGATCGAATAAAAGGTATTTCAGTGACTATAACATCGAATAAGGTTTGTTCTATTTACTTGCTGCCATAACTCCATTTATTCGTTCTCGCTTGCACTCCAACCTCGTAATACCGTTCAATCAATACGTCGAAGAACGTTACCATCCTTATATCGCGTGTTGGCTAAACTGATAAAAAAGAAACTAGATGAGAAAGTAATACAACACAATCCGATAAATTAGTTGCCAGCATGTAGATAGCCAATAGGTAAAAACTATTGAAATTCTTGAGATTGTGTCGAAACAAAGAAGGTACAAATCATGCTTTGTTTACTTCAATACCAGTACTATAAAATGCAGTATTGCCGGTTTGCACAATAAAAATCCAACATTATTTAAAATGTAGTACTTATACAGTACGAGTCACATAATCATTTCATAGTTCATCCATTTCCGTTGTCCCCCATACACGATGTATCCACATAATAATTAAAATGACCAAAAACTTCACTTTAGTGAACGTTAAAATCCGCATAGAATATACGACCTTCGGTATTATTTTACCCTTGTACGAGATTAAAATTCTCGTAAATCTCGCAAGATGCAAATTAGCTTTGCCAAAATTATTAAATCGAAAGATCCGAAGAGGGTAGGCATATAGCCAGCCTTGCCCGAGTTTAAAACGAAATTGGTTCGGGGTTTGAAGATTAAAAGTCAATGTAATTTACAATCTTAAACGTCTTGCAAGGATGCCTCCGGAATTAAGTAATCGTGATGAAGGAATGGGATTTTGTTCCCTTCGTCGGTTTCATCATCAGACCTGGTACCCTTGTTATCAAAAAACAGGGGGCGGGGAGTGGTTATGACCCTTGAAAATTAATAATAATCCTGTATTGAAATGAGATTGACTGACTCCAGTTCAATATAGATTTATGTCTAAACGATCTACTCTTACTAATTTGTTAATTAGCAGGCTTTCAGAAAGCATTTGACCAGATTGACAATTTCTTGGGAAGTTGGCATGTTACCTTGCACTAATTATATCATTTGCATCCAACCTATTAGATGCGGAAACAATTTCTCGAATATCACAGAATTTGTTCATCCATGTTTAGTCCCTCCTCTGGTGTTCCGCAGGGGTTTAACTTTTCTTATGTTTATCAATGATATTATCGGTATAATTGATTGTAAGGGACTCCCCTTTGCTGATGATCTTAAAATCGTTCAAAGGTTAGAAAAGATTGGGAATCGCTTGAAGTTCCAGAAAAGAATATGAGTTTCATTGGTATTTGGTGTCAGAAAAACCATCTTTTTCTAGACTCAAACAAATGTAAAACGATGAGTTACATTAGGAAAACCGACATAATTAAGTTTGACTATTTGCTGATTGGCAGTCTATTTCAGTGCTGCTCAATGATGAACGGCCAGGGCATAATCTTAGATGTTAAATTATCGTTTGTTGAACACATGAATCACATAGTAGCTAGAGCATACAAAATGTACGGAGTACATCAACTCATCGCAAGTGACATATCGTTGGAAAGCTCTTAGAAATGGCTTTTCACTGATACCGTACAAAGGGAAAGTAATTATTAACTGATTCAGTAACAAGGTGTAAGAATCATTGCAAACTACTTCATTAATAGAAAACTAGTTTCAAAAAGATGCTTGAGAAAACCATAATTACAAATACTCTACTTCATTAAGTCCAAAGTTTGCTTACGTTTATTGTTTGCGTTAGAAATGGTGTAATATGACATTTCCGAAAGAAAATAGTTACTCAGAGAACGTCGGTTTTGTCTTTTATAAGTATTATTGAAAATTAATTGTGATTGCAAAGGCTGTGGTGTAGTTGCTGACGGTCTATCACATCGGTAAACTCCTCACCACACAATTATTTGATTAAAATTTGGTGACACGCGTTTTTGCCAGCAACGAGGCAAGCATCTTCAAAACTGTCAATTACCGAGCGGGTATTGTTGGAAAGAAATTTAATTTTAATCAGACAACTATAGCAATAACCTCCAAATCCTGCGGTTTGTTAATCACTTCAAATCACCTGATACATAATTTCCAAATCCAAATAAATAATAAAACTTGATGGTTGCATTACATTCTACTGTTAATATTCTTTTGAACTCGTCATCAAATCTGTGAAATTAATCATTAGAGTGATATGCACCTTGCCATAGAAAGCTGAAGCAATTGGTATCTATTACGCTGAAAACCACTGTACATTAAGAATTGTTACTGTTTCTAATGATAAACATCTCAACAAGAATGTCATACATTGCTCGGCCAATTAATCTCGAAATTTGAATGAACGGAATTAGCAAACAAAATACGTATTCTACACGAATATTTGATGAAAGCATACGGTTCGAAGTTTGGGAGTAATTTGAAATGACTCCAACATCATCTCTTCGCAAAGCATCTGCTGTAACGTGGATTTGTCCAAAATCAGTGCGGAAAATGGGAAACCCTCATAAAATTGTCCCATACAAGATGCAATTTCTTAAAAAATTGTATGAAGATGATTATGACAAGCTAATACAATTTTTTGAAAACATGACCAAAAGAATTTTAACTCTCCCGGAATTGATCAAAACATTAATTTTGGAGACGAATGTAAGTTTTCTGTAAATAGAAGAGTTAATAATTGTCACTATTGGTCAGATGTCGTTACCCATGGACAGGTCCACTATAAAACCCCGCAAGAGACAATTCGAATCGCCACTCTCAACATTAGCACACTGTGGCTCGACTCCACCCGGACCAAGCTCCTGATCGGAACAAATGGCGGGCCCGACCCAGAAAAGCCGACCCCGCAACAAAGCGGGACTGAGGCTGAAGAAAAAAAGGAGACTATTGGTCAGATGACAATTCACATCTTCTTCGAGAAGGACACACAAAACCTGAAACTTAACGTTTAAGTTGGCATTCTTAAAGATGCAATTACCAGCCTTCTCTTCACGTAACAAAATGTGACTGAACACAGTAATTGCAAAAACACCGTGAAACCTGTTAGTGTGCAGGAATTGGGGAACCCGCAAGATGTGAATGGAAGCGTGAATTTGCGGGAATTCATTTTTAACTGGACGGGATACCACCTCATTATGAGGTGCATATTCAACGGTTTCTACACCTTAGACTTCTTCACCAATGAATTGACAAAAAGGATCCCGTTGAGTGGCCAGATTTTACGCGTTCTTTGGGTTTCTTACTTTGGTAGTATTTAAGATTGGTTATTTATAATAATCTATCTGAATCAATTGAGGATCTAGGTATATATGTCTACGTATCTTTCGAGAATATCGCTTAATTCGAAGGGATATGTTCGGACATGTGAGCACGAAATTTTAAAATCTGTTATACTGCTTTTTAGAAGAGAACGGTGAATATTTCTAATAATTTATTAAGTAAAATGTTTTATTTTATATTTAATGGTAGTAGTTAGTTGATACATAGCAACTGTTTGGTGTTAGTATAGTAATTATTTACTTAAATTTAATTAATTCGGTAATTGAAGATTTCTAAAATGCTTGTTTCGTTTCACACGTGTCACCGAATTTAATAAATAATTGCATATTGAGGCGTTTACAAATATGCTATAGTGTCAGTAACTGCACTACAGTCACTTCAATCACAATCAATTTTCTGGGATTATTTAAAAGATTTAAACAGCCCAAAATCTCCACACCATGCTACTGAATAAGTTAATGACTACTCATTCCAATATCAGTTTTGTATCGTATTAAAGAAAGGCATTTTCGAAAGCTTTTCAACGATGTGTTATATGTGGGAGACTGGGATTTAAGATTTTGAATTTGAGGTGACTAAGGAGCGGGTGGTTGGGATCGCTACCATAGTTGCAATAATTTCATTCGCCTTCTCCACTGATGCACCGATTTTTTGAGCCTTCGAAAAGGTTTCAGGTATACACCGCTTTTCATAACTTATGCATCAAATTAGAACTGAAGAAAGTTCCAGCAAAGTAAAACACAATTATGAAAGAAAAGGATTTATTACTATCACCAAAAAACTTCTGAAGTAAATCGCCTGAGACCGCTGGCTTCACGTATGTTTATAGTTTAGACGCAGAAAAATAAGCAGTAGTATTATTCGGGCATATCTATTATAAGGTTATGTGGTGCTATACAAACGCTCCAGTTTTAAGGTGTTTATCGAACTTACCATAAATCCGTCTCAAATCTTTATTCAGAAAACTGTAAGCACTCGTAAAATGCTATGAATATGTACAGCAAGGGCACGTGACTCTTAATTTTTTGATAAGCGTTGTTACACCTCGCCTACTAGAACAAACAAGTATTTATCTAAATTCATTTGTGATTTCTTTTTTCCACTAAATACGTTCCATATATCAATACTTATTTTCTTCATAGTAGCTAGATACTGTTTTCTACGGACCCTTGAACAATTCACATAAACCGACTGCATGGCTCCCGCGTTCGTCTGACTTAAATACGATCGATTTTTACCTATGGTAGTATCTAAAATCATTTGTTTATGAGGCGTAAGTAAAGACCATTGACGAATTATAAGGTCGTCTAAACAATGCGATAGCTGTAAGGCAAAAATACTCGTGCCTGTGATTATTATGTTTTACGTCACGTGACACAGGCGGTGATTGCGAATATTTGTTATGATTAGTAAGTCACGGCACCGCAAACATAACTTTCATTTGCCGGTGTTTCTTTTATCACTTTTTATTTCTTTTACACTCATTGACTCATACTGACGCATACAATCTTTCACATAAATTTGAGGCATAAGTTATGAAAGATACTTTAAAACTTATGCATCCAATTAACTCAGAAGGAAATTAATAATAATAACAACAAAATTTGTGAGAAGGAATATTTTCCAACTATCACAAGAAATCCTGAAAAATCTAGAGAGAGAAGTTTCAGAGGGAAATTATTTTGTCCGGCACATCCAGTAAAATAAGAAGGTATATGTATACTGTTTAGACAAAGAAAATATAAACGATATTAAAACTAGGTCAATATGTTGAGTAAGGCCAAGTGTATGTTGTACGTATACTTGGAACATGTATTATTTATACGATACGGCGCCGAACGTCGAGTACGTATCGGCAGATTTCTGGCAATAAATCGGTCGGCAGTGCAACACCAAAACAAATCAGTTAGGTCTGGCCCTGTTTTTACACCCATTGACCTGTTCTCACCTCATATAATCTTGTAAATGAATTTTACGCATTAATTATGACGAACTCCCTATACAACTTGGAACAACCGATCGAAGCAAAAGAGTTTCTGCTTAGTCTATGATGTGCTCCTTAGTTTACCATTAATGGATGATTTTCTCGACGAAGTAAGATCCACGTATAAATATTATTTAATTTCATACGCATGTATAGTAAGATCAACCTTATCCAACAGATCCAAGTTGATGACAATGAAACTGTAAACAACAGTATGCTACTTCGGGCCGTGCTGTTTTATTAGATCGGGGAGAATCATTAAGGACAAATTGATTTATGGTAATACCTGACCAACTAATGTAATGCTAATTCTTATTCATGTTATTCAGCTTACACAATCAACCCAGGTTTCATGTTGTCATGAATTACAATTTAACCCCCAGAAGTCCCCAATTACAATAAATGAAGCTTCAATCTTTCTAAGATTTGTATCCAAAGTCGTTACTTCACGGACACTTCCATCTAACAAATAGCTGCTATGGTCTAAAGCTACCACTGCGCAGAAAATCAACCACAAATGCTGGACTATAGCATCTGATGCACGGTATAATAAATACTGGAAGACTCCAAAGTTTTAAAACGTTTGATGATAAAGAAGACAGCCAGTGTTGCACATTACATCTTCAGTCCAACAAAGCTGTACTTTTCTGATAACTGATTTGGATTACAAGCCCTTCTTATTAAGTAGTTTAATCACTAACTATGTAATAAAAATAGAAAGTGTATTTTTGTATAAAAAGATATTTGGGACTGTGGATTAATGCATGTAGAAATTAAATAATAAGACAAAAGTTTTCGGTTGACTAATATAACTAATAACTAATATAATGTATTGCAATTTGTTGGGTAATGTTATACTGAAAATTATAAAATATTTTATCACAAGAAATATAGATATAAACTAGTCAACAACGCAGTGGATTGGAATCGAGAATAATTTTATTACTAAATTTTTATCATAATTGAGCATTACCAAAGGTAAGTTATAACAAACTATACACTATACTTAACAAAATTGTAAGATATAGGCTTTAGTACCGTCAAAAATACGAAGACTGTTTTTAACGCTTTAGGAATGTGGCTATGCAGTAATGTCAGGTTATAAGGAACTTGAACGGACCGACGAAAGTAGTTCGGTTTAACCGGAGTTCGCTTTAAGTGAAATCCCATGAAATATGTATGTGAAACAAGTGCAGATAAACATAATAAAAGATACATATATGTACATACATATGTATATTATAGTGTACATAGGTAGTAGATAAATTTTATAAAATTTTATTTAATATATATATTCATGTAATTTAGTTTATTTTGTTTGTTTGTTCATGTTAATTTTATGAATATATAATCGCAAAGCTGTTAAGTCTAATTAAAGGAACAAAGCTGGAAAACGTAATATAAGGAGGGATGAAGACCACAATAGATCTGGAAAGGTCGTAGTTTAACAGGTGTCATTGCACCCTCATGTAATCTAATATAATCTAATCTATGATTGGTGCAGCTTACCAAAGGGCGAGGAGATTATTTCCAGGCAGGCACTAACATTATGGCTTCCATGGTACGGAAAGCAATATCACATAATGAAAAACGTTAATTTTGGTGGTACAGAGAGTAAACAGATCTCAGAAAAAGGAAATTTTGGCCGTGTGATGACGAGAGGCTCATTCGGCTAGCATCGTACGAGTCGGATTAGATAACAACACTAAAAGTGACCGTCATTAACAATATCATAGCTCCAAAACAAAGCTCGCCTGCACGTTTTCCTAGCTACTTAAAGAAATTGTGCAGCTTCCTCATCTTTTAAAATTGATAAGGAGCAAGTGAAGAAGCATAAAAAATTCGTTATAAAAGATAAGTTCATGAACGTTCACAAACATTCTGTCGTGGTTTCATTCAAGAGACATAGCACTACTACTCCTTAGTACTAGTCTCTATGTAAGTTTCAAAATATTTAATCACAGTACCACTAGAATATTGTTTCGCCACATTGTGGCTTCATCAGGTGGATGAATACTAATGCCAGTACAAAGTCTATTTGATTTATCATAAGTTATTCGTTATGAAGTTTGAACGACTGATTCCTTTTCTTCTTCAAGTCATAATCTTGAAACACTTTTATTTTAGTTTAAGCAAAATATTCGAAATATGGATGGTTGATCGTGCCCGAAATATGTAAATAATATACTTTAATCGGGAATCAACGTTTAAATATAAGGAAAGCATTTACTTTGTACTTCCACATTTTATATCATCTTTTAAATTAATTAGTTTCATTGATTTTTTCCTTGGCGTGTTAAGTGATGAGAATTAAGTCCAAAATGTGTGTCCAACTTTATTGGACTACTCCAATGCAAAATGAAAAAGTGGAATTCTTATCAGTTGCTTCAATAGCAGAGTTAGCATTGCTATCGAACCAACTTTTGTATTATTATTTCACGTCGTAGGTTACGCCCCATTATTATGTATTAATCTTCTATACGTCTACTACGCTTACATAAATTTAATTGCCTAATTTGGTAGTGGTTATCTACAACATTAATATTAGTTTTGTAGAATTCCCTTGGTGTTTAAACTAAAACGTTAGAAGCTTCTACAATATATGCAAGTACGTGTGGATAGTAGTTAGCCAAATGCAATTTATATTCGAGAATACTAAGTACTTCTATTTTGTGTTGAAAGTACAAAGTTTAATACTATCTCAAGCTTCGCTACGCCGCCAAGTTTAATTAAAGCTGAATTAATGGTGCAGTAAAGACGGCAGAACCATTGCTATTCTATTCCCATTTAATTCCAATTCAATTACACTTTATTCGACTCGGTTACTTAAATGTTACTTCAAGATATGCGAGTGTGACCATCGAAAGCACATATAACCGAATAAAGAAATGAAATATAGGAGACATACCTTCGTAAAGGAGCGATTCCTAAGCTATTCCCTTACCACGAGCACGGAATAATCGCCGAAAGAAGAACGCACCAAAAAAGAAACTTAATAACATTGAGCACAGAATGAAAAGTTTCTCATCAATCCGTCCATCTCGGGCGAAAATTAAATTTTCAGCATTCCCTAATCCTCGTTTTTCCGCCTTCTCCTTCGCCTCCGCCAAAACAATCACTAACGGAGCGAGAAAAAGAAGAATGAGATTCATTCGGCGAACCGATTCGGGAATTTTTAACCGCCGCGAAGAAAGTTTGCTCGCGATGAGACGATCATGTTCGATATCCGAGCGAGGAAAAAGACGCACTACCGCCGATATTGCACGTTAGAACGGCACTTTGTTTCGGTGCACGTCGCACGCAAAGCTCTAGAAGGATCGGGAGATGTGTGTCAAATTACGCGCGAGCTTCGTAAGGATACCGTACGGGCGTATAGAGCGGCCGCGATCGGTCGGAGTTACTCCCGCAACTAGCGTCGGTGGACGCGACGACACCCTGTAGGAGCGTCGGGACGTCGCTGGCGCAAGCGCCCGCTTTTAATGTCACACCAATAGTGCCGTGGTTGTTGCAAAAGTCGAGAATAAGGAGAAGCGCAGAACGATATTAGTCAAGGAGTAGCGCGAAAGTACGTAAAAGACACCGCGATGTGCGGTGACAGCGTTATGATTTTGCATCCAGTCAATGGTAGGAATGTTGGTACATATTTTTAAATACAGCTTAGAGTTTCATGGAAGATAGGTCAAGGAGAATTAATGCAAGGTACATGCTTATTGTACTGAGAATTTAGATAACTTAAATACGAGATTAGAGAATATTGAGGATAGATTTGTACATGACACTAGAAATGTAAATAATCATACAAGGAGAACCACTATTAACCTTCTTCCCTACGGCTAAAATTTTATACGATCCTCCGCGACGCAGGTACCTACATCTATACTATACATCAATATCTTATTTAAATGGAGAACGCGTCCACTTAATGTATTTGCACGTTTCATTTTGAATATCTATAAGTAATAACCATTTCGATGATAGACGTCCCCAGATGGTCCCCGCTACAATTTCCTGTGTAGCGACTGCGGAATTTCACGAAATATTTGAGATGCTCTCAGCTATGATTAGTGTAGAATGCCATTGACATAAATTGCCTACACCCACTAGTCAGGCAAAAAAGAATCTGTAAAGCATACTTCACGAAACTATAAGAAGTAATAGAAATAAGGTGAAATTTCGTTAAATCGAAGTTATTCCTTCTTTTATTGTGGGTGTTTAACATGGCAGGCAGTTTCGGAGAAGCTTCTAGGTATGAGTTTCAACGCATGACCTATGAGCAACAACAGGTATACCTACAACAACCAAACGACGAGTGTAGTGACAGAGATAGCCAGCATTTAGAAGACACCACCTCAGATGAAGAGTGGAGGCCGCCAATTACTCCTTATTCTGAAGCAAGAGAACAATCCGATGTTGAGGATGTTCATGTAGATCCTAATGTTACCGTAGAAATGGCAGAAGAAAGTGATAGTGATGACTACTACAACAGTGATGTTGGCGACATGGACAGACAAGTTTTGCATGGTAAAGATGGAGCAGTGTGGAATGTTGAGCCTCCTACAAAAGTCTTTCAAACGCTGAGGCATAATATATTGCGGCAGAAATCAGGTGCAACGAAAAATACAGATTCACTTTCTGTACGAGGTACATCCACATGAATTTTTACCCCAGTAATGTGCGATATTATAATTAGGTAAATCAATAGGAAGCCCAAAATACTTGGAATGGAATACCGCAAATCCTAATCAACCGTCGAAAGTTTGGAAAGAACTTGCTGCGGAAGAATTTTATGGCTATCTAGGAATAGCAATTACAACAGGAGTGCACCATTCGAATATCGAAGACACTAGGGAACTTTGGAAAAGCGCAGCCTAGCGCTTCATCGCGCAACAATGTCAATCAATAGATTTTGGGCGGTTCAAAAATTTATTCGTTTTGACAATCCCAATATAAGAGCAGAAAGAGTCAAGATGGACAAAGCGGCTGCGATTTTCGATTTGTGGGTGCTGCTAAATGAAAATTTGAGAACGAATTATGTGCCATCGGAGTGCTTAACTATAGACGAACAGTCGTTCCCATTTCGAGGAAGAACGAGATTTACGCAAAATCTGCCAAGTACGGCATAAGAATTTGGTGGGTGTGTGACTCTGCAAATTCCTATCCACTTACTGGCCAGATATATACAGGAAAGTCGTTGAATGGTCGAGAGCAAAATCAGGCTGAGCGGGTGGCCGAAGACTTATGTTCCCCATATACGAACAGTGGCCGGAACATCGTAATGGATAATTTTTCACCACTCTATCTTTGGCACGTTTGTTAATGTCATGGGGACCGTCACTAGTCGGAATGTTAAAAGAACAAGCCGTACATGCCGCCCCAGATTATCGCCAATAAATCAAGAGAAAAGCAACGTCGTCGATATTTGGGTTTGGTAATAGTAATAAGCCCCTAAACTTACTAGTTCTTCACTTATGATTGAGAAGACATTAAAGTTGTAGAAGCTCTTAACATTGTAAAAAACTAGTATTTTATCGTTACATAAACTACTTTCAAAGGTCAAATATACAATTTTCGAAATAGTTTTGGAACCAATAAAAAAATTTAAGTTTAACCCATCTTGAAGAAAAGTACCGAACACCCTTAAGGATAACATTTATCATCACTACTATCACCACCACAAATGTTCTCTCTGCGTCTTTGAAGTATCGTATACAGGGTGTAAATGTGAAAATGGTTAATTTATTAATATGATAAGGTTGGTATGGTATAGTTAACGTAATCGGCAAAAACAATGGAAAATCATGCGAAACATTTTCACTTAATTTTAATAAAATTTTGCCTCCCTACATTTTTACATTGTGGTACTGTGCTCCTCATAAACGTTTATTTGAGAGAAAAGCGATTTTTAAAAGTCGAAATAAATAGTTGGGCATTCAGTCAGTATTAGGGTATTCTACAATGTAAGCATATGGTTTCATTAAAATAGCGCCGCCAGTAAATAGCATATTATCGACAAGTGAATAATGCTTCTCTATCTATGTCACTATTACATTATTAAAAATAAACAGATATTTTAATTCACTGTCGTTGAATGAACTTGACCTATATTTGAAAAGTTCGACGATCTTTTATTGGTAATGATAAAAATGTTTTCTTTCAAAAAGATTTATTTCTTGGTAAACAATGTAAAGTCGAGAAAACGAAGAAAGTTTCACAATAAATAGCTAACATTAGACCTGTTTGACAATAATATGTTTATGTGATTGCTGTATAAAAACTTTAATATAAAATGATTAATAAACCGTAGATAAGATGTAGATGATGATGTACTGTGCAAGCAGTGTGAGAAAATCACAAATTTGAAGTAGACCGCTTATTCATAAATTATTTATGCTTGCTCGATCAATGATCCGATCTTTAGTCGTATTGGAAACTACAATTGTGTAACAGCACCAGACTCAAAACTTTAATTATAAATATCTTGCGAACGGTACCTTTGGGGGCTTACGTTTATTAAGCAAATATTGAATATGTTTTAACTATCTACCTTTGGACAACTTTTTTACCATTTACACTATTACACCCTGTATATCAAGATGTTATAATATATGAAATATGTGTATACAAGGGTGGCTGGTTCGTCTAGTAATGCCACTAAAATTCGAAAGACTGAAACTCCTTCTCACTATAGTTTGCATACGCAAGGGTAAACAGACTTGGACGATTTTTTGTCGACACTCATCCCCAAAGTATTAAATTGTGAACGCTCAACCAAGTTCAACAGATATTTTTTCTAGTTCTTAGATTATCCCTACTCTCCAAATTCATAGTTCGTTTAGTAAAAAGAATGAAAACGTTTAAAATATTTTATAGGTCCTCAACTGAAAAAGTAAAATAAGAAATTTTCATAAAGGGACAACGGTAAATAATTTACGACTAAAAAGAAAAACAGAGAACGCGCAATCCAATTGCGAAGTTGAACGTTAATACTCTCCGGATCTCTCCAGAGACCCCTCTAATACAATTTCATCTATATTCCGACACATAAACATTACATACACATACACCTATCCTCTCAACCAGAAGCACTCCATTTGTTTCAAAAGCGAGCCGAATACAGCCGGGCCTTAGTATCAACCCACCTACCTACACCGCGATTCGGAGTCGAGCTCTATTTGCATGGATTTCGTTATAGTCTGACGTACCCTGGACGCGTAATATTATGTCGAAAATATTAGTATTCCCGAAGTGCGTCTAAAAAAGAAAAAAAAAAGGGAGAACGTGACTCGAGAGAGACGACGATAAGGAGAAAAGCTGATGGAAGAGGAGGGATAAATGAAAAAAATTGCAGAGAAAATCCGTCACATTTACGTTCAATATTTCGTGTTTACTCGTTTCGCTCAATATTAAAGCGACAGCAATTTTTTCGTATATACTTTTCGCGATTTCATATTAAAACTAACACGAAATATGAATATAATATGCTAGGAATGGAAGGATGTATGTATGTACATATGTATGTATGTGCACTCCATTTGATCTCCGTTATATTAATTTGGTGTTGGAGATGCTGCCATTTCAAATATTCATATGCGAACTTCTTCCTTTATTTATTTCTTTTCTGATCATCGCTCTCTGAGTGTACATACCCTTCCCCCATTTTTTGAATTATGAATATATATGAATTATTTTTCGATCGAAAAACAAGTCCCATTTAAGATATGTCAACTGAAAATCCAGCATCAAATTGTGTATGTAGATGGTGTATGTGAAAATCAGTGTTAGTAGTAAATAAAGTTGTTAGCGACAGTACCAAAGCAACAGAAATAAGTCCAGTAGGAAATAGACTAGTTTGTGAGTCGAAAAACTCTTAAAGGATTCTTCGGGAAAATTCCGAAAGAAATTATCAAATAGACTTATAAATTCAGAATGCAAAATTCCCTGCATTGCTCCAACCAGTTCGTTATGCATTCAAGCTGCGTGTAAGGTGCATCTCCATGTAATATCCGCATTTATCCAATTCGCACGTTGCATTATTCAGGTTATTCCGGCGAAACGAAAATAAACTTAAACAGAAAAAGAAGTTAAACGAAAATAAAAAGGTGGAGACACCGTAAAACGAACGGAGCCGAAGAGAGTGGTTTTCTTTTTCCAAAGGGAAAATGCATTTCATATTCTGTCGTATAACTTAATTATTTTCTTTACTAGACGTCTTACCTTTAAAAATGCATTCGCCAGATAGTGTGAAAGCTTGTTTCCTCAGGAACCCGTCGCGTTCCGCCGGATGGGGAGGTCGGCGAGGGATCGAAGCTGCGGCGAAAATATGAATTTCTTAAAGGACCGAAGACCGTTAAACGAGTAACTTTCTTGCTGTTCGTGTTTCGAAGTCGCAAAATCGCTATTGGTCGATTTCTCACTAAACACGGCCCGATAATGACTTAAAAGCATCATCTTTGAACGGACTTATATAAGTGACTAAGTTTCCTTAAGTGATGAAAATTGTTCTAGTTAAATGGAAAGGTAGCAGAGGAAACACAAAAAGAAATGGAGTGCCTCGTTTTCTGTTTTACAAAGCAAAGTTTCTAACGCCACGTATGCATTTAAAAATCGGTGTTACATTGATTTTTGTCTCGAGTATGAAGTAAATGATTTTTAAAAGGTTTTATCGAGAATTTTACGGCTCCGTGTTAACGTATGCAAGAATCAAGTCACTTTCTTATTCATTATGTCCTCTTCTATTGGCTAATAGTTTTCATGATGGCGAACTAAGAAGTCGCACAGGTTTTGATGTTAACTAACGGAATTTCAGTAACATTTACGCTCTAATGACAGATTTTCTAAACAAAGTTTTATCAACTAAAGTCCAGCGCAAAGGAATTTGCGCATCTTTAACACTAAGAAGTTTAAGTTTTCGAGGTTAAATGGAGCTATTCTATACTGAGTTCACGTAAAGAATGCAGCAGGTGAGGCGCTGTAGACCGAGGCACAATCAAAATAAGATAAACTCCTCGGATGTTAAATACACTGCTGCGCCTTCTGCAACTTGGGCGTCCTTCTTATCCAATCGGATTCCCAAATTTTATAGCCCTAACTATCCCCACACTGTATTCTTGAGGTAAACGAAGTATAGACAGAAGCATTTAAAATACTCGAATGAGAGTCAGCTGTGTTGAATATGATCTACTCTTTCTTCTATATTCTGGAAAGCCTTTGACACCTGCGCTGGAGGCTCTTAGAGTGCACAGATCATTCCTACTTAACCTTGACAGTTTCTTTATCATATGTTTCATCAGTTGCGAAATCACAGTTGTTGAGTGAGTTAATCCCTCTGTTGGTATGTTCGCTCCAACCTAACATAATCTGCTTTGGAATAGCAATTATGCTAGTTTATTAGCAATTTCATCTCTGGGATACCTACCGTGTTATACTGAGAATTTAGTTAAATTTCTTAAACAAAATTGCACCGGCCTAGCTCTTAATTAATGATATGAAAAGCATAAATTATAACAAATTATATTTATAAATTTTGAGAAATATTTAACATCAAATCAAGATGATTACCTAGTGTTGTGTGTGTGTGTGTGGGAGTGTCATTTCAATGATGGTCCTTGTTATATCTCCTCTCTTAACTTCTATTCTCGTTGCACCTTTAATTTCTATGGATTCTTCCCCTTCTTAGATTCTATCTTCTCTGGTATGGTATGGTATGGAGAGGTGGTAACCCATGAGCTCGAGTTTTTGCACTTACCGAACCCAAAAGATATTACGTAATGAAAAACCGCAAAGCAACAAAGAAAATAGAGATAGGAGAAATAATCACAGACAAAGAAAATAAATGTAAGTGTATAACTTTCCTAATATGCAGTGTGACGAGACGCACCATAAAAGGTTTTCTAAGCAGTAAATAAAAAATATGCAGATTGAGGTTAAAAAGAAAATATGCTAATACGATCTAGAAGATCAAGCTTGTACTCCTAAATAGAAAAAATAATACACGAAAGAGCAACAGAGAGTGATATGAAATATGAAAATATCAAAATACGAAAAGAAGAAACACACTTGCTGCATTAGTACAAGTACATTACTTTACATATCACTGAGCAACGAAAACGACACAAAGACAACATTCAACAAACAGTAAAAATTGGAAAGAGAAAATGATAAACATTAAACGAAGCAAAGCAATTAGTGAAAGATCGGAAGACATGGAAGAATGGTTAATGGAGCAAACACACGCTAGCGGTCTCGAAGGACACAAGAAAGGAAAAGGAGAAGGTCAAGAAGAGTTTTCCCAACAGCTAGTCGTCCTTCCCTCGCCAGGAAAATATTTCTTCTTCTTCTTCTCGAGTAAAACCCATGTATGTACATTATCCCACGAAATTCCAGAACAATTGGTAATAATATTAGAATGAGGTCTATAAGACTATCATAAAATCAATCACATGTTATCGGTGTGACGCTTGGGTTATGGCAAAATTCGAAATGAACTGAAAGTATAAGCATAAAATGCCACCAGCATACTTTGATTTCACTAGCCACCATGATACACCAAAGGTAAGATGCAACTTTGAGCTTAGATGAAGATGAAGATGATAGGTGGCCAGAAGGGATACCTAATGATAAAATGCATAGAAAAAGAAAACTAGATGAAAATCGGGGAAGTGTTCAGATATTTAAGCGAGATCAGTTGGCGAGGACGTGAAAAATCTAATGAACGTCAAAATTTTGGAAAGAAGCAACAATTAGATATTCTGTGTTGGCGGAAGAATATTCGGGAAGCCAAGACTCAATTTGCGCTGTAGGACAACAGGGATAATTGATAATCGATTAGCAACCTTTTCTTCTGATCAAATACATAGCTACCTAGTGCATTATAATACTGGGCAAGGAGCGTTAACAACGTACAATTACGAAATAAGTTACGACAGCATCGCCGTCTCCGTATTCTATTCCGATGATATATGAGAGTAGTTCTGTGTATATGTAGGCTGTCGTAACTTATTTCGTAATTACCGATGTTTGCCCAGACTAATTGTAACGTACTTCCCCGTGCTTATTACTTTCGAATTCGCTGAAAACTCTTCGGTAACTTTCAATCGGCTAGGATTTAATTCTGTAGCACCTGATTGCTTCAAGTGCCGCCTGGTTATCCACTATTTTTGTCTTTGTTCTTTTTGTCAATTATTTCCTTCGCATTTGCATACATCTGCTTAGGGTAATAATAAATAAATAATCAATTTTGCAAATAGTAAAATTTTCTCAGAGGAACATATGTGGTAGACAAAAAAAACAAAAAAAGGGCTCAAAAATCTAAGAAGAGAGGAAAAAACAACAGACAGTAAAGCAAATCAAAAACACTGCCGGAAAATCCTAAGAGACAAGATTGAGATAATAAGAATGTATAAAAGAGCCGAACTGCGAACCAGAGCCGAGAGAATTTCATCTTAAGGAAATACAGGAAGAAGAAATCATCGCAGTGACATCAAGATTGAAAATGGGCAAGGCAGCCGGGCTCGACTACATCACTAGCTGAACGATTAAAAACATGGGAGTCACACCATTAAGACAAATCTGAACAGAGAATGGTACGAAGTTAAAATATCCCAAGACTGGGATCGACGTTATCTTCCCCTATTCAAGAAATGTTATAAAATAACGTAGATACCAGAATTATAGTGGTATTACTTTGTTAAGTATCCCGTCAAAAGTCAATAAAAGAATATAATGACTGATCAGGAAATATAACAAACACAGAGACTAGCAGGCGTGCATCTGGGAACTAGGTAGGGGACAGAAATCTGAACCAGTAGGGATCACGGAATATGGGTGCGCCGATAATTTCGTGGTGATTTGAAAAGAAAATCTTGTATGCAAAATTTAAAAATATGCTAAACAATAAGAAAATACAATAAGCAAACGACTTCAGATATTTAACATAAACAGAAGGAAAGCCCAAGAAGTTGTAATAAACAATAGAATAGAGAGTGCCGCGCAAATGTACTACAACTTAAAGAATGCTTTCGTTGGGAAGTGAGAAATCTCTCAAAAACGCAAGTGAACATTTTGAAGACGGTACTTGTACCCTTAGCAACTTTCGGATCAAAAACTGGGTTCTCACAAAGAAAATAGGAAGCAAGCTGTAAAGCATTTAGATGACATACTAAGACGGGTATTGGAGATCTCCAGAAGAGACAACGTGAGAAAGATAAGAATACCAGAAACGGTGCAAATGAAATCACTAATATCAAGAATAGAATGCATCCAACTCATATGGTTTGGACATTTAGCTAAACCGCGACTAAAGAATGTCAAAATGAAAATAGGAACACACACTACATCAGTCAGGTAATTTGAACAGGAAGCCACCCAGAACAGAGATATCGAAGAATAAGGACATCTCGAGTAAATATACTGCATCGAAAAACGCTGAACGCGAAACACGAAATGTGAGCACAGAAGAAAGGAATGCAAAGAAATCTACAAAGAATGAAGTAGTCACAACCTGTGTAACAACTGTTTGAAGTATAGGTGTATATATAAAGCATGGCTATACACATTACCATTGGAGGGAGGAATGTATGCCATTGGAATGGAAATGTGGACAGATGGCCACCATGCACAAAAAGGGGACCAATGTGAGTGTGCAAACTACAGAGGGATCACATTGCTTGGCACAATATACAAACTACTAGCAAAAATAATCCACAAGAGAATTGCAGTTACAATCGAAGGCACCATAGGTCAATATCAGTGTGGATTTGTGAAAGACAGATCAACAGTAGACGCTATACATAATTTAAGACAGATCATGGAAAGAACGCATGAATATATGATAGATGTAGAACTTATGTTTGTGGACTTCCGGCAGGCCTTTGATTCCATTAAAAGAGAAAACCTAATATTAGCGATGAAAGAACTCAAAGTACCGGCAAAACGAAGAAGGCTCACAAAGATGGCGATGAATGAAACTAAGATGACAATTAAAACGGCAAGAGGAGAGACGGAAGAATTTGAGGTTAATAAAGGAGTTACACAGGGCGATGCATTAGCCACAATGCTGTTCAACCTGGCTCTGGAGTACGTAACAAGAAAAATAAATAAAGGAACAATCAGAACAAAGGGAGGACAAATAATAGCGTATACGGATGATATTGCGATCATAGCAAAAATACGAGAAATTTTTATTAAGATGGTGGAGGAAACTGTGAGGGAAGGAAAGAAGTTGGGTTTGGAAATAAATGAAGAAAAATAAAAAATAATGCATCCTGGTAAACAAATGAGCAAAAACAAAAATATAGCAGTAACAGAATATAAGTTCGAAGAAGTCGAAAAATTTAAGTACCTGGACAGTATGATATCTAGTGATGGAAGTAGAGTACAGGAAATTAGAGAAAAGATTATAGCAAGGAACAGAGCGTATCACACAAATAAAAAACTCTTAAAAGATAATAGTTTATCCAAAAAGATCAACATGAATAATGAATATATATATAAAACAATAATAAGACCACTTATACTGTACCCGGCTGAAACACTCACAATGACGAAAAAAGATGAAGAAGACCTAAGAATACTAGAGAGGAAAATTTTGAGAACAATAACGAAACCAGTTAAGGTTGGAGAAAATGAGTATAGACAAAGAATGAACCATGAGCTGGAAAAAAGATTGAAGAAGACATCGTAAAGAAAATAAAACAAAAGGTAAAATGGCTGGGACATGTGTGGAAGGCGGAAAACACGATAATAAAAGTACTATTAGAATGGGAACCGGGGAGTCAGAAGGAGAGATAGACTGGGAACAAGGTGGTTGAGATAAGTGGTAAAGGACCTGAGCAAAATCGGAATCAGGAAGTGAAAAGATAAGACAAAGGGCAGGAGGGGATGGACAGACATAGGCCGGAGAGTGTGACCATGAGAGCACTGGATGGTGGGAACTGATCCGCCCCTAACGCTGGAGTTAGAGAGCTCCTAGAGAGCGGCGTGCCCCATGGAGGGGCACCATGGGGCGTCTAGCCACAATATGTATACACATTACCACAACCGTCGCTATATGAAACATCAAAATATCCTATCTTTGTGATAGGGTAGTTTGATATGTATTTTATTCTCAATAATTTCAGTTTATCCCTCGTATTACCTATACTTCCTATGGATACCTTACCTTGTCCTCATCTGATTTTATCAAACTGCTTTAAAAGAATTGGTACCATTCCATGTAACCTCGTCGAAAGTTATAAAATAGAAACTTCTCTAACAATTTTACATATTAGTTCAGTATTTCCTCCAACATTGTATGCTTTCAATTTGCATTTCCCCCTGCAACCAATTAGTGAGGTAGTCGACCTACAAATGATCAATTTCCAAAAATGCGTCGTGATTTCATTCCTATAGCTTCCCCTATCCAGGCCGTCCTCATGAAATATTTTTACGGCTTCTTCATTCACCACGCTTCCTCAAATATTAACCTTACCATCGCGTAATCCTCCGCCGAAATCTTATTTATTCCGAATCCAATTTCCATTCGAAAAAAGATATTTCCGATACGAATTTGTCGCTATCCCCGCAAACTTGGCGCCCCTAAACGCATAAATAATGCATACCGTTTTAAATTAAGCGAAATGCATTGCATAGGTGCCGTACATGAATACAGGACGAAAGTGGTACTTAGACAGGATATGTATTTACCCCAGGTCTATCCCTATGTGTGCATGTACGTACACATGCAGAACGGTGATAGGAAAAGTCGAGCGAGAAGGACGAGGGCGAAGAAAAGAGAGCAAGTTCTTGCGGAGCTTGCTCTCACACGGCGGCATTTCCTTTTGGCTTTTCCAGTTTATCACGTATAGGAATGGAAGGTAAGCCGATCTGATGTTACATATGAATATCTGATTTGAATAAAATATAGCTCAAGAAGAGAAGAAATATATCCACGGAAACACCATAAAATATCTTCACATCATATATTTCGTGTCCTACTCTGGGTTTTATGTACTGTATACGACAGGCTTGTACTAAATTTTTTCTATTTCAAATTTAACTCATTTTCTTCTTTTTCTCTGAATGTCATTTAGAACTACATATTTCTCATTCCCATCAATTACGAAAGTGGTGTACTATTTGGATTACTCCTCTGCCCCAAGTTGTAGTCATCTTTCTGTATTTTCTATGCATTTATTGACACTACTTTTTAAACTTACTAAATCTTGTTTAATTTTAAACTGATAAACGATATTTTATTTAAAATTATTACATTCGTGAAAATGCGGTCATTAATGCATATTAAAAATTATACAAAAAATGTAATATAGTGTGCGTACTTATCATTAATAATAATAATAATAATAATAATAATAATAATAATAATATAATATAGTATAATAAGCCCATAGGGGATTATATGTTTGATAATGCCAATTTGCATATTTAGTTGGTGACCTCCCCATGCTCGGTCATTCGCTTACATTGCAGCACGTATTAGGCGTTGCTTTTTGTTATGCCATTAAATTTCCGGAGAAAGTAAACAACCTATGTACATATTTATGCCAATAAAAATTATCATAATTTGCTATTAGCAATACGAGCCTACTGTTTGTAACACTCCCATATTCATCCCGCGTTAGTCAACTTTAGTTATTAGTTACTCTTCAATAAAATTGGCGCCTTTTTTCGATTTTTTAACTCTCCAGTCTAAGCAATCTGCGCTAAGGCAGTTTGGCATTGATGTGATGTTTTATAACGTGTGTGGATCGGTTCCAGTGAAACTACTACCTTAATTCAATTTATGCTTCTGATACATTTTCAATTATAGTGCGTCTTTATCTACATGCCTACCCAATGTTAGATTTAATATTAATTTTATACACCCATAAGATCGGAGGGTGCAAGCCTCTTGAGTCTTCTTGTGTGTCTTGTGTGATCGATGACTTCTCTGGCCAATAAGTCAGCGTGAACCAACACTCTTTCGCGTTAACTGGCACTGCGCTATCACTTCCTTCATAGTTGGAATGTTTAGATCCCGAATGATTGATGATTTGGTACATAATACGACGATGCATCTTAGGACCTTGCTTTGGAACCTTTGCAAGATTTCCAAGTTGCTATTGCTAGCGGTTACCCATAATTGTAAACCATAGGTCCACATCGGTTTAAGAATGGCTTTGTATAACAGGATCTTGTTTTCTAGCGTCATTTGGGATTTCCGTTCCATAATCCAGTACATCTTACTAAATGAAGACCTAACTGTCCTAACAAGTGGATTCCGAGATATTTGAGATTTTGCTGCTTGTGGTAGTTGGTGATTGTTAAGTTTGACGGGAGGATATGTTTCTCTTCTCATAGTGGAAGTGATGTATGTTTTTCAAAATTTAAAAATCTAAATAAGCCCATTCCAATTTCAATAGCTTTACAAGTTAGCCGACAGTATAACATTATTATTTCCTGTATTTCTGGCATGGATGTTTACATTAATTTAATCTTTTGATATCTGAACGAAACTCATCGTTCTTCCTCTCAACATAATATCAATATTTCAAGGTACGATAACGACTAAAAGGAAACGAAGACTGACTGGTGTGAAGTATTTACAAATTGCCAATAAGTTCACATAATAAATGAAGTGTAAGATCCCTTTAATTCGACATAAACATCAAGGAAGCCTACAACAAAGTTATTTTTCTCGCAGCAAGGATCCTAAAAAAGCCTTCTCCTTTTTTTTTTCATAATTCGCACATCCCTTTGATGTTATAAATACGAAAATGCCGGCAAGGCAACTGGTAGAAACCGTTGCGACGTAATAAACTTCTTAAAATATTACATCGTGTTAAAATACGGAAGGAAAATTCGCTTCCTTACCATAGTTATCGCGTTGTTCCCTTCGTTTTGAAGCCGTTATACACAAAGTTCTTTTCCTTTTCGGCATCTTCCACTATTTATATGGCGAACGTGTTGTGTGCTTAACGGTGCACACAACTAATATTCTCGCCAAGTTGAAAATTAACTCATGTTAATTATTTCTCTACGTGTGCCGTGTTCGTGTGTGAATGCGGGAAAGACAGGGAAAGGGTAGCTATGCGAACGCGACTTTCGTATCTATATTTAATATTTACTTTAGCTTGGCCTCGGCACCAACGTTTTGTTCGAACTTGTTTCTCTTACATTACTTTCTTCATTTGAATTTAAGCAGAATAGATGGTGAATTGGCGAATATGGGAGATTGTTCTTGTCGCTTAATATATCATATGAGCGGAATTAAAATAACAATCTGGGGAATTCGGCTTTATGAATTAACTGCCGTACGTGTTTCGTACCATTCGTTATACTTCAAATTCGTTCTTTATTAACTTTTAAATGTACGAAGTGTGTTCAAAAAGGAAGGTGGGGATACCTACAGTCGCTTTTATTTTTTCATCTTATGTTGGTACACTCGTCCCGAACATATGTTCACAGTTATAGGCATAAAGGTTAGAAGTGTTTGGTGTGCTCGGCGATTTTCTGCTGTCGAAAAGAATGAATCAAAGGATTTGCATCAAATGTTGTGTAAAAATGGAATTAAGTGCTCCAAAATACGTGAAATGTTGACAGTGGCATAATTTGAGTCTACTCTGAGTAAAAAAAATATTTATAAATAGTACAAGCTCTTCCAGGAAGGCCGAGAAGATGCCAATGGGGTAGTTTGCTCTAGGCGCCCCAGCACGTCAAAAACTGATGAAAATGTTGAAGAAGTGAAGGAAATGGTGTTGGGGAGAAGCTGCCGATGACGGTGACATCTCGGTTGGCTCGCGCCATGCAATTTTTTCGGATGTTTTGGGCATGAGACGTGTGTCAGCGAAGTTTGTTCCGAAAGTGCTTAATTTTGACCATCGCTCAGGAGCTGTTCAATAACGTCCATGATGATCCTGATTTGCTCAAAAGGTCATTACTGGTGACGAATCAGGGGTACATGTTTATGACGTCGAAACCAAAGCCCAATCGTCCCAATCAAAGAACCAAGACCGAAAAAAACGCCAAATTCGATCAGATTCGAGGAAGACGGACAACCATAATATGTGTATGTATATATTCCACTGACATTCTCGATAACTTTAACATGACTTGACATCATTTTGAAGTGCAAGCATTGGCTGAAGGTGCTTGAACTGCGTTCTGTAAGTTCTTACTTAAGCGCTACATACCCTCAGTGGTTTTGACCCATTTGTGTACCAATATATCACATAGAGTTTGGTTGCGAATTCGTTGTCTGGGAGTACATTTCCTGGTAGCTTTTAAGATTTATTCATTATCTTGATATGTTCGAGGTCTGCTATTATTTTTTAATCAAACATAGTATATATGGCCTTAATTATTACCAGAGACCGGATATTACTATAGTTAATATAATATATATATATTATATCTTAAAGCGTTGAATTGTTCCATTGATAATCATCGATATGCAAAAACCATACAATCCGGTCTCTGGTTATTACTTCAATCTTTGACCCAGCTTAGTACATACTAAGGTATGCTACCGTCATTACTCCTTCTTCTAGAAAGACAACGTACCAAACGAGCATTTTCTCTTCGTCCAATTCAGCTTTATTCTACCACCTAAACAATCCCACACCAAAAGCGCCCCTGAACTGTAAATTCTACGTGATTTAAGGCGCGATTCGCTGCGTGAGAAACTTATTTATATATATACTTTATGTAAATTTGCAATACATCCCTCGCTGTTTAAACTTAGGATTAATATTCCTTATCGCGCAATTACCATATACTCAGTTTCCACGGGAGCCTTTTCTATAACACCGTCCTCCTTCTTTCTCTCTTAATTCGGCTCGTTTCTGTCTATACATATACTGATAACGACGCCGGAGGAGAAGCAAATGATTATCGCGGCATCGCCGTTAAACCATAAATTACCTCCTCCATTGAATAAAGAATTAATCGTGACAGTTCGGCGCCACTAATTTTGATAAGCTCGGGGTTAATTAGGTTTTTGGCGGAAAAGGACGGACTCCGCTTCGTTTCCCGAGCGTATTACTAATGAGCTTAATATAACAATCCCTTTATTAACAGATATGACTGCAAACATAGTTAAGCATGTGGATGGATTCTATTACAACTCGTTAAGATTATGTAGACGTTTCATTTGTTTTGCAACTTTTCTTACACCTTGGATGTGCGTTATAAGTAGAGACCGGATTATATGCGTTTGGCACTAATTTAATTTTACGTATTTAGAATATTTTGGCCTTTTTCCACATATTTCGATTATTTTAACATATTTTTCCGTTTGAAAATCGCGTTATTTTTATTTTTAGATATAGTAGACGATTTTCCGGGAAATTTACATTCTACGATTACCGATGTTTCGTTAAATATAATAAAATCAATATGACTTAAATAGGAATTAATACTTTTTCCAAGAAATTTATGTTTCTACATTTTTCTAAGAAATTGTTAATTGCCTTTAAACTTCCAAACGAAATATCATGTTCAATACCGAAGAGCAAAGATTATTTTGTTACGGCTTCTAAGAATAAAAGTCGGAAATTAATCGAAGGGTGAATTCTGATAGGTTGATAATAATTAGGTAAGGGGTCTATATGTTTTAGCATTTATTATTTAAAGATTTTCATCATTTATAAACACCGAATAAAGTGAAGGGTTACCGAGTGTGAAAGCAATTTAGTAGCCCTCTGGATGAAAGCCGTTCCAAAATTACTTTTGAACGAAGAAAAAGTATTCTGCAAAACGTGCGGTAAAATGGTAAGTTGATAATTTTACGAAACAATTTTATTTTATTTATTGAATTCAAATTACATGTTTATTTTGTGAATTCTAGTCTACCATACAATTGGTTCAAAAACTTGCTTTGGATTGCTGAATCAAATTATATTCATTAATAAAAATATTTTCCTTTAATTTCAAAATCATTTTCCTGTCTTATATCTAAAAGGGGTATACATTTTCTACTATAATTTTCTTTTCTTATAGATTTCCTGTGAGAAAAGATCCCAAATTATGCAACATCTCTCGACTGATCTTCATAAACGAAAGTTAGAAAAAATGAGACAATAAAAATTAGTGCAAATGTTTGTAGGTCACTCACTAGCAGGTTCATCTTCGTCTCCAAAAAATCAGAGTGAACAACAAGTATTTAATTCGGAATTAACCAAAGCTTGGCTTTCTGCTAATATCCAACTTTATAAGTTACGAAACCTAAATTTTGAAAATGTTTTTGCCAAAGCATTACAGAAATACTATACCTGACGAAAGTACTATTGCGGCAACAAAAAATGGGACACTTAAAATAATGTAGTTTAAATCTGGCTTTTGCCTTGTCAAAAGTTATGTCATTTTGAAATCATTATTGACATATGTCATTACGGCGCATTTAAGTGCTACTGGAAAAATGGAAGTAATTACATTACTTGGGGAAGGATGGTCCATAAGAAGACTAGGTAATAGATTTGGAGTGCCCAAAAGCACACACAACATTAAAAAATAAATGACTACAACGGGGAACTGTAGAAAGGCAAAGTGGTTCTGGTCGTAAATTAGTACGGAATTTCATGGAAGAAGAAAATCTTATTCAGTTTTTAAGGAATAATCCATTTGATACCGTGGTAAAAAATAACTAAAAATACTAGATTAATTTATTGTTTCCATTAAAAGAAGATTTGTTTCCAAGATTTTTATTTCAAATAAATGCATTTAACAGAATTTTCTTGCGTTCGTGGGTAAACTATTTTTGACATTAGACAAGATGATTGACGTGAACATGACAAACGGCTGGTTTACACAGCTAAAAAACAGTCAAAATAGCCTATAAGACTTGTCTCGATTTTTGTTGCCGCAATAGTACTTTAAGGAAAAATTATGTTGCAAATGTATATAAGGACGCCATTAATGAAATCAAGCAAACTCTAAATAACCGCTTTATATATTTTATAGCAGATGAAACCGGAGATACTTGTGGACGCTATATGACAAATTTACTAATAGGTTGTTTAAATAACCACACTCCTGGTAAATCCTATTTAATTTCGTGTAAACAAATTCAAAAAATTAAACATGTAAGAATGGTTAGGTTTATGAATGAAATTTTCATGAATTTTTTCCTTCCCGACATTGTTCCAACTAATAAAATTGTGCTCATGTTTTCCGATGCTGCGTCATACATGGTCGAAGCTGATCAACAACTTAAAGTTTTGTATTCCAATTTAATTCAACGTAACGTGTTTAGCACACGATTTAAACAGAGTGGCGGAAAATATTAGAAATTCATTTCCTATAGTGAATAGTTTAATTAGTAACGTGAAGAAAATATTTTTAAAATCTCCTTTGAGGATTCAGTGTTAGAGAGAAAAATTACCTAATACTCCTTTGCCATCAATAATCACAAGATGGGGAACATAGTTGAAAGCTACCAGTTTTATGCAGAAAATTTTGTCCCTATTAAAGAACTTTTTAAAGTTTTAAACAATTTCAATGTGCAAATAAATTTTAGAAAATAGTTCACTGCACCATAAACTTTGCTTCATTACAAATAATAATGAGTATGGCTAAAATGATATATAAAAAAAAAAATGACCCTTATCACACCTTTCGGGAAAAATCCAATGGATTTGCTTCATTAAATCAAATTATGATTTTGTTCATAAAACTATTGTTATTCTTGAAACTGAATCACTCCCGTTACAAGAGTCTCTTTTGATAGATGAATTTAAGGAAAAACTTCAGAAAGTCCCTGGACGAATAGGACACTTAATAAATAAAAAATTAGTGATATTTTAAAAAGAAATAGCGATTTAAATTTGTTGCGAAAAGCAAACCAAACTTTCATGGCGATTTTGATGTTGAAACCGATTTAAACCTGGAAGCTGTGCATGTTTTAAAATATGCACCAATCACTTCACTCGACGTCGAACAAAGTTTTTCAACGTACAAATCGCTACTAACAGATAGAAGACATAATTTAACTATTGGAAATATGAAAAGACATTTGATTGTGAATTGTTTCTACAGTAAGGAATGTAGTGTTTAATGTAGGAATCTAGGTGATAGGTATCTGTTTAATAAAACCTGTTTAAATTTTCTTAGTGTTTGGTTCTTTTTCTTGTTACTTCAAAATACATATATTCGACATTCTGAAAATATTTTTGAAACATATTTTACATATGGTAGACATCTTAGGAATACTTTCAACATATTTTGCTCATATTTAAGACATATGTATGTACATATTTTAGTCAAATCTTGAACATATAATCCGGTCTCTAGTTATAAGATTGCTGAAGAAGTAGGGCTGCATAAAGACTGGAAGGTGTATCAAAAAAGGAAAGGGTTAGCGCAGCTAAGTTTCGAAGTTCCTTGTTTCTTAAAGCTCTCACATTTTGTTAATGTTTATATAACTATCTTCAGGAGGATCGTGGTCCTAATATTCTTAATTCAGTTTTGTTCTATTCAAAAACAAATACAACCGTTTACATCAGAATCAAATCCCATTTCTTTGGATCGCAAGTCTACTTCCATTACGCATTAGAAGTTCAGGATTAAAGTATGATATTTGCAATTCCAATCAAATGTACTGCCCGAACCATTTGCTGTGGCGCCGAGGAGAAATCTGATGTGGATTGGCCAGGCCTATTATGGTAAGGGACGTACCCAAATTAATTTTTTCGACCCATTGTAATTCAGAATCGTTTTAAATACAGCCCTGGTACCAGTTACTTTATTTTCTCGACAATCGTTAAGCGCTAATGAGGAGTACTACCAACGTGGATTCGTCACGGCAAATGGGCCGGACAGTATACCGATAAAATCCTGCTCAGTGAGAATTCCACCTTCACATAATTACGACTTACCCAAATTACTACCGTCATAACACAAAATTTACCGCAACATGAACTAACACGCTTAAATTTTAATCTAAGCCAAAATGCAAATATAATTTATGTATTTTCGGCCCCAACACGCATACATCTTAATTAACAGAATATTCCAAGCAAAATTGCAAAAGTTTCCACTTCCAACTAACCGCCTTAACTTATATTCATTCACACACACACACACATACTAACACATATTTCACCAGAGCTGTATTATTAAGAAGTCGAGGATTAGGTATTTTGCTATGAACAGCGGTGGCAACGCCACGAACAAGACTTCTTCGGTTAACACGAACATGCATGTGCATAAAATTACGACAAAAGAAACGTGCATGTGCAACTTCAACCATCGTCAATGCTACTAGTTTAGTAGTTTTGAGAAGTTCCCCTGCGATCTACGAGGCGAGCTTTGAAGACCCTATTACAAATCCGCAGTTACTGACGTTAATGGATGTAAAACGTAGCTGCTGCACCGGAGTTATGAAGAATTATCATTTGAATATAAATTTTAATACCATCGCGTTTCAGTTGTCGCTTGTATTGCATGCTTTAAGGTTTAGTTATTTGCAGTTTTAAGTTTATAACTGCACCAAAATAATGTATTGGTGACACACAAAGACTTGAAGTCACAAAAGCGGCAAAATTCCATGTTACAGTGTCTTGGAGTTCACGTAAAGAACGAGATTTTCGGTGAATATTGTGGAAATAGCGCGTATTCTTCTCTTCCCCCATCTTTGTATGGTTTGAGGATCATGTGGGTCAAATAAGAAAATGAGGTGGCTAGTGAAGAAGAGTAACAACACTTCACGATATTTAACACAAAATATGTAACTTTTGTTTCGCCGAGACAGTGGCTTCGTCAGATTATACCACCAAACTAACTTAAAACTAGTTATATCTGTAACTATAAACAAATCGAAACACTCTTTTTCATATAAAGCAATGAAAATCGATAACTCAAATGCAATGGAAATGGGTCTCCATTATCTCCTGTATTGGCCGAGGTGATATTACGAAAGTTGGAAAGTTTTGTTTTCACAAAACTCCCTTTTATTCCTATTCTTTTTACGTTACGTGGATAATACTTTTATGGTACTGCGTTAAAAATGCATTCAACTTACTTTGAACCTTTTAACGCATACCATAATAAACTTAAATTTACTTTGGAAAAGGAGACCAACCACTCCATTAACTTTTTGGATGTTACCATCATTAGAAGGAACAGAAAGTCGATGACGATAATTAATATAGAAAGGAGACTTGGTCGGGTAGATATACTCATTTCTTTCTTACGCTCCTAGGAAACAAAAGATTGCGACTTTAATCAGTCTGACTGAGAGAGCGGTCTTACTCTCCAGTTCGATTTTTCTTAAGGAAAACCTTAACATTATTAAATGTACTTTATCGAAAAATGGTTACCCTTCAGAACTGATCAAATCTGTCATCGAAAACAGAACAACTTTCCTAGTTAATAAAGTCAAACATTCCAGCATGACAAATCGGTCGAAGTAATTGGAGCAAAGGTTTATAATTATGCCCTATCTTGAACCCATCTTTAATCGGTATAAGGGACTCTTTGGCAAGCGTAATCTTTTGGTGGCCCCTCAATCAGAAAATACGTCTTTCAGGAAGCTAAAATCCAAAATTCCACTTTTGGGTAGGACTAATGTCGTTTACCAAATATCGTGCAAAGATTGCAACAAAGTTTATATAGATGCAACGACACAACACCTGAAAACGCGCTTAACACAATATGGGCTAAAGAGACCGGCCAGACCCAGAGCCAGAGCACTTTATCCAAGCACATTGTTAATCAAAGCCACACCTTTTTTCGGCAATCCGAAAGTTCTATACACGGAAACGAAGAGAAAATTTGTTGAAAGTTGCTTTCTTAAATTGAACTAGAATGGTATTAACAAAAGATCAGAGTTTAAAAATTCACATTTTTCTTCTCAACATTTTTTGGATACGTTTACTCCTTAGAGGTTTCTCCTTCCTCCCCTTCGAGGGATTCATGCACCTTCAAATTTTCTAAAGTTTTTAGAAAAACTTTTAATTGTTTGGAATTTTTAAAAAATTAATTTTAAGCAATTATTAATTTTATCATCACTGTAGTTCGCAGGTTGCCTGCAACGGGACGTGGGTCCACGTTCTCTTGTGACTACAAGATTTGGGGTTTTAAATTTTATTTAATTTTAATTAAATTAACTTAATTATTTTTAAGTATTTTTTACTAGAAATTTCATTATTGATGGATTTTTACGAGGAGATTGAATAGCGGCATGGTGCATTGATGGGATCCCCTCCCTCCTGCATCATTGGAAATTAACCGGTAAGCTTTGCTTTCCTTTTCTTTTTCCTTGCTTTCTTTTACTACCATCTCGTTTTCCCTTGGTTTTTGATTTTAATTTTGGACTTTGTTACCTTTTAGACATTGAAAAATGGGTGAACTTAACAACCTCGAAACGTCTGTCGCCCATGGACTTTTAAATAAAATTATATTTGACTATGTACTCCCAGCATTTTTCTTGGATATATATATTCAGTATACCGTTCGACCCTTTTGGGTGTACGCACGTTGGTCTTTCCATCTTCCTATCCTTTGCCATATCTAGTTGCTTCGTCCCTTTTCATTGCACTGATAGCGTCATCTCTAGTCGTTGGTCTCCCTCTTCTTGTTTTCCCTTGGCATTTAACTTCGTATTCTTCTTTCACTTGCACTGTTTTACCCATTCTTTGAACATGTCCCAACATCTCAGTTGTCTTTCTTCTATGTATTCTTCCATGCGCCTGATTTCCAGCTTTTCTCTTATTGTTTCGCTTCTGACTTTCTCCCGCACGGTGGCTCCACATGTTGGTCCGAGGTATTTCATTTTTAGCGCCTTTATTCTGCTTTTTTGTATCTCATTCATTATCTAAGTTTCATTTCCGAATGTTAATACTGGTCTGTAGATCGCATTGTATACTTTTATCTTTGTAGTTTCATTTGTTTTTTTTTTTTTACTGTTATGTATTTATTCAGCGACTTCAAGAGTAATTAATAAGGAAATACAAATTTATCAAATTGCTTCGTTGCATATTAATTAGTTGCAAAATGCAGGCTAATGTATTGCTCGCGAAATGAACATATTAATTTAATCAAGGCTGTAGTAAGAACTTGGGAACTTCACTCATTATCTACCACCACTGTCTATACAGTTGATGAATAGTTTCTACACTAGCCGTACGTAACTATCAAGTGATATATTACATACACGTCAAATTCGAATAGAATGGCGGGCAACGTGCATCGCTGCTGTAATTGAGATCCGTATATCAGAGGAGATGCGATATCTAAATACCAGCATAACTAATATAGTATATATACGTATATATTAGGGTAACCATAATATCTCAGTTTAATTAGGTGTCGATAATGGTGATGATAGTTTCATGATGTAATTGATTTCGAAGATGCACATAGAAGTACACTTTCATAACAAATTACTACATGAATGGAACAAATTGGAGAATGCTGTATCTCCTGAATTATTCCTTATTCTCATATGTAACTACAGTTATACTTAGATTTTCTTTCCATCGTTCTTAAGCTCGTCAATAAAGTAAACACTAATATTAATTAATCATTTCCTAGGTGCTTCTCTTCGTACAGTGTGTATCGGAAGGTTAAGTACCCAGAAACAAACTAATGAAGTCGTTAAGGCTCTGTAAGATATAAAAAAGAAACAAAGGAACACGACGTTCAGGAAGCAAGTGGATCCTCGATTATTTCAGTGAGATCTGATGATAGGCAGAAACGATGTCGGCTAGTACAGCGTATGGTGTGCGTGAAAATTAATTTTCAACGGTAAAAGGTGTTATAAATACTGTAGATACTGTAAATTAAGCATTTGTACATCGGTAAGAACAAGAACGAGACTATTACTACAGCGGATCGTCACACAAACAAGGTGGTTCACAAAGTTAGATGAAGATGCTGTACTGTCGCTTTCTCTCTCAGATGATTATGTTCGCGGTGCCAGATCTGCAAGAGTATACGTAAAAGAAACAACCGAATAAGATTAACAAACTCGCAGTTTGTTGTGTAAAGTCAGTGAAGTGAATAATGTCACAGAAACAAAAGTACCTAAAGGTGTAATATATAACAGTAGAGTCAACAAATATTCCCCAACGGCGTTTCAAAACATTACCAGAAAATAAAGCAATTAAATTCACAAGTAATTTGAATTTTAAATTAGTGGGAAATCCGGAAAGCAAAAGGTTATTCGATGTTTTACCTCCGTTCCAGTTGGCAATTTACAGATAAACTAAAGTTTCGTAAGCAAAATTTTGTTTATGATATGGAAAGTATCAAAAGTTGAGAATAAATATCTAAATAAGCAACCTCAAACGAACAACTTTAATCTTTGCAATAGAATAATGGAACAGAAAGGGAAATTCGCCTTCTCTTAAATTAAGACAATGGAAGGATCGAGTTCGACTATTATTGTAATTTCGCAATTGCGATTAAAGAAAGGAACATACTGCGCACATTCTTCACGCTATGAAGCCCGATCAAACTGTTGCTTCAGCAGGAACGACGAAATTTCGATGTCCTTCAAGGAGGAAATCGATTAGAAAAATCCTACCTTATTTGTGGTTAGGTTGTCAGAAGGTGGTTGCCCGTTCAACTTGATTTCTTAAAGTCGAAGGGAATTGAATTGATTTCATCCGACTTCGATTTTTCCACTGCGAACACGTCCCTAAGTAGATATCCTCAGTAGACGAGAGAAGGCAAACCTTCAAACTTGGTTCTTCAGAACATTTAATAGATACGGGAAATTAATCCCTATACGTTTCCAACTTTCGATATAAGTCGTAGAGCATTACAAACTTCACGAAACTTAAATCTGAATTGCTGACTCACAGACTACATTCCGAAAATCCAGCAAGGGAATGATGTCGCGAGAAAACGCTAGTTCGATTGGTGGTTGAAAACAATCGTAAATTCACTCTGATCAAAGGGTACGAAAGAGGAAAAATATCTCTGGGCGAAAGCTCAAGGATTCGACACGCAAAAAGAAAGATAAGGTAAGGAAAGGTGTTTGATATATTACAAAAAGTAATTTAGACTTTGGGAATTTTGAAGTAAAATTTTACACCAAAATCAAACGTGAGACTGATTTTTATTTACCAAACTTTTATTTTTTCAAATCCCCTTCGAAGTAGGTCCCTTGGGCAGCGCTGGAAGCCTTCTGCTGGTAAGGCCTTCAGCATGTCCGTCATATTCTTTGGATACAAGTCCCAAAATGACATCCTTTTAAGATACTCTTTAGTTTGGGGAAAATAAAAAGTTGCAGGGACTGAGATCGCGTGAATAGGGGGCTGAGGAATATAGGGATGCCTTTTGATGTCAAAAGTTCCGAGATGGGGATTGCCGAGTGACATGGAGCGTTATCATGATCGAGCATCAACTTGTCTGCAATGCCTGGTGTCACACGAATCATCCTTCTTCTGAGCCGTTCAAGGACATCCTTGTAAAAAACTTGGTTGACAGTTTGTCCTGGAGGTACAAATTCTTTGTGAACGGTACCCCTATTGTGAAAGAAGCAAATCAGCATTTATTTAACCTTTGATTTGCTCATTCGAGCTTTCCTCGGTCGGAGACAGTTCTCAGTGTGTTACTCCTGGCTTTGCCGCTTTGTGTCAGGATCGTATTCAAAAATCCAGGTTTTAACACGTGTAATCGTACGAGTGTATAAATCGGGGTTTTTCTCAATTCTTTCAAGAATATCAGGGCTTTATCAAATATCCTTCTGGTCAACTGTAAGATTTTTAGGTACCATTTTAGCACAGACCTTTCTTATGTGCAAATTTTCAGTTAAAATTTGATGAACGGTGAAACTGTTCCATTGTAACTGGTCACTTATCATCTTTATTGTTAAAAGACGGTCTGACCCCACAAGAGGACACGTTCGATGTTTTCATTGGTTTCTGAAGTTGAAGGCCTCCCCGAGGTTCATCTTCCATCAGTTCTCGCCTACCCAAAAATGATTTGTGTTAGCCAAAAACTTGTGCTCTTGATAAGAAATGGTCCCGAAAGGTCTGCTTCAACTCTTCAAAAATTACACTCGCGTATTCCCCAAGTTTGATACAAAACTTAAAGCCATAACGTAGCTCCAAATTTCTCTGTTCCACACTCAACAAAAACACAACTTGGCTGATAGGGCTCTCAAAAATCACGTGGTGAGAGTACGAAGTTCAAACTCGGACTAAGCATCGCAATGGTGGCCTTATATACACACCGCGTATGTCCATTATAGGAAGAAAATAAATTCTCCTACTTCGTAATACTTCCCGAACTTTATACTTTCTATGAAAGTATAATGGGAACAAGAAAGGATTAATTTCATAATGCATTCCGGCATAAATTATTTATTAAAAACAACACTTTCCCGAAATTGCGGCGTGCTACTTTTTTCCTTTAATTTTCTCCCGCGGTCCTTTTTTGCTTCGTTTTTAACGTCATCCTCGCCTTAATTACCCGGGCCGGTGGTGTTTCATGCAAATGGGATTTAAATTTAATTCATCCCGCCCCGAAATTAGTTACAAATAAATGGATATAAACCATTTAAATAAATAGCTTGCGGCCACCTTCCAGGAGAGAATGGCTTTTAATAAAGATTAAATGTGACGAGAAATAGCGGGAGACGACCTCCCGAAGGAACGCGAACATAAACAGCATCGCTTGAATTAAATTGCTGATCTTTCGCTATTACCGTCTGTGTTCGCCTCGAATACACACGTTTGTATACATGTATGTCCTACCTACTCTATACCATCGTCCGAGTTCTTCGATATTGTAAGGACACCAGCTGAAAGCTCTTGGTTACGTAGTCGACTTGGGTTTGTTATCGACGTTACATTACGAACATTATTAGACATAAGTTGTTCATAGAAGACGCTGGAATTCATATTAGTTCCCAAAGGTCGTTTTTAGTTATATACTTCAATACTGTAGCCGAGATAAGGTGGAAAACAACTCTGTCCTTTGTTGTTGTTAAAGGAAACAAGTAATCGGAGAGTTCTGAGATGCTTATTGAACTTTCGAAACATTCTAGACGCTCGACAAAATTCCTTAGTGGAAAATCTTAGAATGTATTAGTACAGCTTGGAGTAAAGGTTATAATTAATTAATATTTTAATAAAAATAAAAATGACACCCCATTATTATTAGCCATCAGGCCGTAGCATGTGTTCAATGACTAACAGTCGTATCCTAGAATCCCTCCTTATTATTGTTATTAGTGCCTTATGAAAGCTATGGTAAGAGTAAGTCCAACATATTACAAGTATTAAGATAGATCTTGAGAATTAACGGCATGAACGCTTAGAAATAAACTATTGTCAAAATTAGTACAGTATAGGAAACTACTAATCCACATCAAACAGAGAAATTTTGTTGATGTAAACCAATGGCAACATACTCGCAAGCATTATGAGATAAATTCGGATAACAACGCCACTGTTTAAATTCTAACAAAGTTTAGAGTAGTCATCGATAACTTGCAAAGTGAAGAGATTACCAACTTCAACCTCCAATCGAATTTCAGCAAATTACGAGCGGAAAAGGTCCCTATGAATTCTGAACCAAAATTTAATAGAAAAACAAATACAAACTGTTTTCACATCGTTACATGTTGAAAATTTTTGTGCTGATAGAAAATTATTTTTCGCGTTACTTGTGATTTAAGACAATTAGTGTCCGAGCTCTAATAAACTAATCTAACTACTTCTTAAAACCCTTTTATTCCAAATATATTTATTGACTTATTTGTTGACTTATCTATCTTGTCCGTTTTCTTCGTCGTTAACCAAACAAACTTTTTATTTCTTTTGGAAACCAGGGATACACTGCTTTATTTCTAAATTGTTCACGAAACGAAAACTTCAATTCACCTTGACCTTGACTTTAGTTCATCCAGGTATATCGCTGTTATAGAAACCTGTATTGAATGTCGATGTATCCTTGGTTATTTCCAGCAATTTTTTTATGAATTCTTGTAATGTAAAATGTTGTATGTATATATCTGTATGTTAGCAATGCTGCTTTATTCATTAATATATGCTTTTTATAATAATTATTAATTTTATTTCTAGTTACATTTGTTTCTCCCATTAAACGTCTCTGGCCGGAGTTAAAATAAGAAACCAACACCCGTAGGGTAATCAAATGCTCAAAAGGTGGTGGGCGTGGTGTCGAAAATATAATAAAATATATATATAAATAATAAATAAATTTTCTAATGGTAATTAACCATTCGAGTATTACTATACTACAATATCTTACAAACTACCAAAATTTAAAAACGATGTTCAATCGTTCGTACTTTTAATTCCAACAGAATTACTTTAGCGTGATAGTTTTGCATAATGAATTAATACAGATAGCTTTCAACGCGGGAAATATCTATAAATATACACGGAAACTCTGCTACCTACCGGTTTATCGGAAATATCGATGTTTCAATCAGGTGTTACCACGCCGATACCGACAGGAAAAATCCCCTATTTTCCGCTAAAGATTATCAGCATGAGATATCTAATACGCGTTCGGCGAATTTTCCATTTATATTCCCTATAATTTGTTTTGTGTTGGGAAATGAAGTGATTTCAGAGCTTAGGATGCAAATCCAAAAGTTTGGTAATATATTTTAGATTAATAATCCGAAATGTAATGTCATTAGTTAGAATCCAATTAAAATTTAATTATGAACAAGTAGAATCGCGATTTAGTGAACTCCGATTCGAATGAACTATCCGCTCCAATGAACAACCAAAATTTTACATTACGAACAACACTTACCATAACCATTGAAACGCATGTTTCATGTCGGGACCTAAATATACACCTTTACATATTTCAGTGTGTTGATAACACTCGCTGAATAACTTTAGCAGTGCCATTCTGATTTCTAACTTTATGTAAACTTGTTGCAAAATAGTGATTGCAGTGAGTTGTATTAGTATTGTGTATTCTCATATGTATTACATATATGTACATAAAAGTAAGTAAGTACATATACATATATAATAAGCATTTTACTGAAATTGGTTGTTGTTTGAAATGTCGCAAAGAAAACATTTAAAATTGGACGAAAACCCCAAAATATTTGAATGGTGAAAAAAAGGAAACACAGTACCAGAATTAGCGAAGTCTACTATGTACGGAATAAGGAAGAAAAGGCACGTGATCTCTGACAAGGGAAACGTCAAGGTTGTGAATAACGGATTTTCATGTGTCTCGAATATGTTATAGAGGGACCTCCCACGAGTATCTTGCTACCAGCTTTTGTAGTCATTAGCTCTAGTTCTCGAGAAAATTGCAAAAGTTTTCTTAACGGAATTTATATACCGTTAATCTTAATAGTTTTGTAAAGAAGTGAGTATAGTGCAGTGGCTAAGTTCCAGGCCTACTACGCTGGCGATTCGTGTTCAAATCTCGCTCTTGTAGTTTTTTCAATCTTATTGCATATGATATTAACAAATATATTTAATTTCATGCAAAATTGTTCAAAAATAATATTTTCCGCCATGGTAATTTTATTAATAAAATCATGATATTTTAAATCGCTTAAGGGAATTAAAGGCGCTTTTTGACACAAAATGATGTATGTAGTTCTTTGTAGGTAAATTCGGTTATTTCTTCAAAAAGAACATTTAAGCGTTTAGAATCAAAATTATATGACTCTTTTTCTTTAAATGCTTTGTCCATTTATTACCTTTGCTCGACAGAAACTAAATCATCAAAAAATAGCAATCCCACTACTTCTTCGTTGAGATACCATAAATGCCCACAAGAATTCTTTGATGTTGCTTTTGACATGTTTTCACTTATTTTATTATAAAAATAAAGGTTGCTTAAAAACATCAAGTCCTGGGCCGATGCTTTGTAGGCAAAAAGGAAGCATTATAATACGCTTTCATCTATACCTTTAAAATAAATATACAAATACCCTTCAATCCTTGCAATTCCGCCCGAGTCAATTTTAGTTTAAAATATAGAAATAGTTTAAATTATGAGCACTAGTGATAAAACAATTTAATTATAACATTTGATTGTGAAATTTAAAATACACACCATGCTACACATTTGCTTCCGATTAATTTTATTAATAAAATTAGTATGGCGAGAAATAGTTTTAACAATTTTGCATGAAATTAAGTATATTTGTTAATATCATATGCAATAAGATTGAGAAAAAAAAACTACAAGAGCGAGATTTGAACACGGATCGCCAGCGTAGTAGGCCTGGAACTTAGCCACTGCACTATACTCACTTCTTTACAAAACTATTAAGATTAACGGTATATAAACTCCGTTAAGAAAACTTTCGCAATTTTCTCGAGAACTAGGGCGAATGGCTACAAAAGCTGGTAGCAAGATACTCGTGGGAGGTCCCTCTATAACATATTCGAGACACATCAAATTCCGTTATTCACAACCTTGACGTTCCCCTTGTGAGAGAGATCCAAAAACATTTGCGGGTCCAGGTAAAATGAAAACTTTAAAAATGTTTACCTATGAAAAGATGGGAAAACCTTATATAAATGGTTTCTTAAATTAAGAGAAAGAAATGTTTCAGTAAATGTAATTATATTACAGGGAAAAGCAAAAGTTCTGCAAACAAATTGGATGAAACATCGTCGTTTAACGCCAATAATGGTTGATTGAATAGATTAAAATAATGCTATGGAATACGACTTTTAGCAATATCAAGCGAAACATTATCATCTCATCCAGAGTTGGTAGATCAATTTAAACAAAATCTGAAAAATAAAATTGAAGAGCTAGCCGTATTGCCAGATAAAATATATAATGCTAACGAATCGGGTTTTTATTGGAAGCTTTTACCGGGCAAGACCCTACACACGCGGCAAATACAGAAAAATGCACCGCGCAGAAAAATTGCAAAGCTAAGAATTACATTCTTATTGTGCACGAAAGCAACAGGAAATCGTATACTGCAGCCTTCGGTGATACGAAAATCTAAAAATCCAAGATGCTTTCGGAATTTAAATTGTCCCATTTATTATAAAATTTCAGACAGCATGGATGACAACTCAAATATTTAAAAGCTGGTTCCATGATGTAATTGTTTCCGAAGTAAGTGTAAAATTTATGGAATCATTGAGACTTTGTTAACGTTTCTCTCTCCTTAGGTACGGAAATTTCAACAGGATAATAATTTATCTAGTAAAGCTTTATTATTATTAGACAATGACCCCACTCATCCTCCGGAAGAGGAGTTATAGGGTGATGACGGTTTGATTAGTGTGATCAACATGCCACCTAATGTGACCCCTCTCATACAACATTTGGATCAGGATGCAATAAGAATAACTAAGCTTCTCTATCGGAGAAACTTATTTATACAACTGCTAACAAAAGATACAAACATTAGTGCCTCATTACAAAATTACAGTTTAACGAATGCTTTGTTAAATCTTATAATGGCATGGAACCATTTGAAATCAACTGTCATAGAGAAATGTTGGCGCAATATTATGCCTACAAAAGAAGATGAAGAAAATAACCCACTCAGTAAATTAAGATTAAGATTACTCGGTGATGAAACACATAATACAGGTAGAATGGTTATAAATCTTCTGCAACATATTGAACCAAATGTGAGTAGAATCGTTAAATGCAGAAATATATATGTAACTTAATAACAATTTCTATTTTAGGTTGTACATGAGGACACCAACATGGAAAGCTGCAATAAAGGCAATGTGTCACACAGAACAAAATGAAGATCAGTTTAATTCGGGGTCTGAACAGGAACTGAGTAACTGATCAAGCTCTAATATCATTGAATGAAGTGATTCAGTGGACTAAAGAAAATCAACTAGAAATTCATTATTCCACTCCATATTCAAAAATTAGTTCACTAAATCGCGACTCTACTGTAGTTGGAGAGGATTCTGTGTTAAGGGTAAATTAACGGAAAATGCAGATACAGTGTGAGTTTGTTTATGTTATTCTACTTTTCCTGCAATATTGTACCTTAAAAATGCTCTGTGCGTTAACTGCATTGCTATCGTGTACATCCAGTGCTCTCGAGCATACAATAATAGCAAGAAATACATCCGTAACGACACTATATAAAGAAATTTCATTTCCGATTTGAATTCGAGAATAAAAAACGCGTCCGGAAGATATGACAGTTCCGACGAAATACTTTCGCGTCTTGATTTCCTTTTATGTTTCGTCCTTCGTACTACGAGAGTATAACATCGTCGCGATACCATCTTCGTGTAATACATATATCTTTCGATGAAATATTACCTCGGTCGGTTCCGGATCTTTTTTCTCCCGATGCGTCGCCGATTCGCCGAGGTTCCCATTGAATTCGGTGATTCGCTCCATCGTATTAAGGGCACGCAGCAGGGATATCGAGCGTCAGTAACGACACCAATTTTCTATAATACGAGTATTTCAGTTTTTAGCTGTTCCGAGGGGTCCGGCCCGAATTACAAGGGTCGTTACTGTTAAACCCTTTTTTACCGGCCGAGGGATCCTGTTTATGTATATATCTCCATGCATAGATATCGTGAAAATGTACGGTACACCCTCATAAATCGCTACACGTTAAGTTAATTGTATTTAGTCCTTGTTAGTGGATAAGCTGCAAAAAAGGACGATGTTGACTAGTGTTATTGTATCCCTAGGTAGAGAAAAATTGAATCTTTTTCTTAATGTTAATTGTCTTATGTTGTTGAGTAATTATTTATTCTATGGTTAACTAATTATTTATTTTGCGGTTAGGTAATCTATGTTTCTACAGTCTGTAGGATATGATTTTTGAAAAGTTGAAATAGCCAATATGCCTCCAAATTAAAACTTTTGTTGAAACATCAAAGCCAAGAAGTTTTATTATAGACTCCTCTTAACCACTAGATTAGATTACTTGAGGTGGCACTGATGTCTGTTCCACTGCGACCTTTTCAGATCTATAGTGGTCCTCATGCCTCCTTAGAGTGCGTTCCCCAGCTTTATTCCTTTAATTAGACTTAACAGCTTTGAGAGCGATTCTTCTGCATATACAAGTATTTTTAAAGCGAACATGAGGCCCTTGCTCCGTAATGCCGTATATGCCTCCATAATAGAGTCCTGGCCTGCCTTAAGGTTTGCCGGCTCCATCTGGGTGGCTGGATAGTCGCTGCATACTAACGCGATTCTCTCCAAAACAGCCCCCGTAAAGGTTAAATCTTTTGGCTCCTTGCCTTTCGGAAGACCTGCGGGAGTACTGCCCTCCGACCTGGCATTTTTGGACTTCCGTCCTTTCTTTACGTTTAGTAGCCTCCGCCTTCTGCTGAGGCCTAACTTCCTTATTTAGACTAAACCTGGTCCCTCGTGCATGCCTAGTGAAGTTGGCCTTGATTATGGCTCTTTTACCCTGTATGTAACGTTGGCCCTGTTGCACAAGCTTTTGCATTTTAGCCTTGGAAATTCTAGATAGCGTAGCTGTACGAAAAGTAAATAGGGAAGTATATGTCCGCCCGATCAAAGCCCCGCTTGATCGGGTAAGACTAATTACAAGGGGGTTTCGCCTGGTGCCCCCAGGGGAACGTTAAATACCGCACACCCCTGCAGCCACGCAACTCTCGGCACGTTACCTTACACCTTAGTTTGGATTTTAGCTCGGGTACCTCGGGAGCGCTAAATTCCCGAACTCACTGGTTAAACTTGTTAACAGTGAGCCCCTGAGAACCTCTTAACCACTAACAATTAAATTTGTTATACGTACGAGCTTCTTCCCAAAACAAAAAAATCACATCATTATTTTTTAGGTGCTAAACCAATTAACAATGCATATTTAGTAATATGCGGTAAAAAACACCAACTTTATCGTTTTGTTTTTAAAATTCTTACCAAAAATTAACAATTTTTCAACCAAAGCACTATTTTGAACCTATATCTTGTTACAAAGTAAGCTTATAATCGCAAGTATCTTTGAAGAAAGAACGCCTAGCCATTTGCTACTAGCTGTCAGAAAGAATTTTATGCATTTTGAAGCCAGATATATTTTGAAAAATAGGCACCCGAAAAATTCTCGATTTCGTTTACTTATTGTCAGATTTTCCAATTCTGAAAAAAATCGGCGGGCTACTGTCCTTCAGTTAAGTGCTCTGTGGAGTGATACTGGTGGAAGGCGAATTTCGAGATCTACGTGCCATATGGAGGCTCATAAACTGGGGTTTCAGTAGTTACCAGGTACATTTTTTTCTTTCAAAAGCATAAAGTAGAAACAGGGAAAATGTTGTTTCAGGTCAAGGAAAAACCACTTTCAACGCCATGGCAGAAGAGAAGCAGTTTAATATGAGCAAGAGAACATAAGAATTGGACAGTTCAGCAATGGCATGCAATAGTGTCGATCAACCAAACCGGATTTGAAGTGTGTGTTGAAGATAGTAGAAGGACTTCTACTATTCGTTATTTGCAAACAAACATGAAACGTTCCATTTTGATTGTCTCAAAACGGGGGTAAGATATCCTGCATCGGTTAAGCTCTAGCGCAGCATGTAATCCATAGGGATAGGAAAGCTTCATTTCATAGAAGAAACTGTGGATACAAATAAATATTTAAACACTGTAGAAAAATCACATTTACCGGCCATGAGAGAATATTTGACATCAGGACAAGATTTTCTGTTCCAATACGACGGTACACCATGTCACAGTTCAAAAATATCCCTAAAATGGATGGAAGACAACAATATAGTTTGTGGCACGAGAGGAAAAAGTACTATGGAAACATCCTGTTGCAAAAAATTTGAAGAACCAGAATGTTGCCAAGGCTTGATGAATACTATGCCCCGCAAAATTTTGTATGTGGTAGAAGATAAAACCGATGTTAATCAGTGGTAAACAAAAGATTTTTTTCTTTATTTTGCATTTGCTCCCATTTTTTCTATTTGTTCTCATTTTGCGTTAGCTCCCTTAACAGGCATTTATTTTCATTAAGAGATGTTAAAAATGTTGAATTCAATAAAATTATTTTAAGTCCAGGTAGTATTACTTGCATTTTTGTTTCCTAATTACCGATTTCTGAAAAATCTCAGAGTCAGCCGATTGAAATAGAAAGGGCCTCGTACATAACTTAATGATATTGTAGCACATCGTACTTTATGAAAAAAATAAAAACCTTCAATGGGATGTATTTTATAAAGGTATCACTGTGGGCTATTTAATCCAATTAAACAAGGCCAGACAATTGCAATTTACATGTAAAAAACATTTTTTTAATAAATTTTTAAAATGTCCACCGTCCTTTATATAACCGATTTCCACTTTAACTGACTTTAAATGCTCCCAGAGGACATCCAGAAATGCCAAATCTGTGGATTTAGCTGACCATTATGTGAGTGATCCTCTATCAATCCATTGATGAAGACAACTGACGAATGGGCATTACCTAGTGAAGTCGTGCAAAAATCCTTCCGTTGCGAATCATTTTCATCTAACGGTCATGTAACATTGCTATTTCCATATCTTGGTTCCAGCTTGTATGGAGCCTTCCACGTCTTCTTCTTCCGTGTAGTATCCACTTCCATAGTCTTTATGGTCATCTCTTCGGTGTCATTCTTCTCACATAACAATACCGTAATAATCTCGTTTTCCGTATTTCATCTATAATTGTTTCTTTAATCCATTAACACCAAAGATCGTCGATTTTTTAAATGGTTTTCAAACTTCATTTCCATCCTTGACTGAAGAAATGTTTGTGCGCTCTTTTGGAATCCAAACTCAGAAATGAGATTTTTCTACCAGAAAATTCGATATTGTGCAAAAATGGGAAATCTCATTGAACCATCACGGTAGAAAATTATTAAAGTTAGCTGGAACTTGTTTTCATAATTATGTTAGTATTTCTATTCAAACTGATGGTAAAGGAAACAGAAAATCAATATGTTTTTTAATTTTGCACTCTTTTCATTGACTCACAGCTTTTTGTAATAATAAATAAACCAAAATTTACTTCTTTATATTAACTTGTTTTAATGGTTATTCATAATATGTGACCAAAATGTAGTATAGATAATACTATATCTGGGATTACAATATGTCGCTAAATTTTGATAAAAGATGTTAGAATATAAGGTTGAATAGAAAAATAGGCTATGAAGTATACATAAAATATGTATCATCTCAAGAAACATGAAATTTTATCTAGCCCAAGGTCTCCAGATTGAAGCGAGAGTAGAATGGTAAACAATAATTTTTGGAATAGAAATGTCATTAACACATTAACAAAAAATTCTTGCCAGACTTTCCAAGAATTCCCATTTAGTACAATTTCAATGAGAAAAAGAAATCATAAAAGTTGGAAATGTACATTTTTTCTTTTGAAATCAGTCATATTGAATTTTCTGAAAACGGATTCCAAAAGAACACATCCAGAAACACTCGAAAACAATACTTTTATCAATTAATTTCTTTATTACAAACATGGAAATGAAGTTTGAAAACAAGTTAAAAATCAATGAACTACGACGTTAATAGGTTAATGTCGATTTTCTCTTTATAACCTCATTTCGTATATGTTGCAGCCGAGATATCTCACAGCTTCGTCTGAAATAATGCATTTCGATTCTCTCTAGCTTTATTCCTACCGGTGAGCTCCCAGATTTGTGGACCAAAGAGTAAAATACTATTAACGATGGAATTATTTATTCTCCTTTCGTTTTCGTATTAAATCTTTTGAACTATACCGATGCATGAGCTTTCCCTTATTTATTCTGTGTGTAATCTTTCTTTCACTATTTCCTTCCTCTGATGTTTTTGTACTTCTCTGCGTTTTCGAGTTTCCATCTATGTTTGGTTTCTTTTAAGTTTATTTTCAATCCCCATTTTTTTGATCTGATATTCTCGCACTTGCTGCCACTAGGATCTGCCCATCGCTTGCCATTCCTTCAGTACCTCATTTACATGTTTGATTTCAAATAATGACGTCTATTGACAAATTGGCTTATTTTCGGAAATGCAATTGGCAAAGTTTCCTGCACCCTGAATCAGTTGGACCATAATTACTAATTACTACTTACACGAAATTACCCTGGTCAATCAAGGAAAATTATATTTCAATACGTTTTGAACGATGTGTCACATACAGCAGGTTGCCCATAGAAAGTTTTTAAGTAGACATGGAACATACATACATAGAAATCATATAGGATAGTATAATTGTGGAAAATATTCCAAAGCATACGAAACAATTTTAAACCGAGAACAGTCTTCATGAACCTAGTACAATAAAGTTAACCAATATTTCCCCTTATATGGCGATCAAGAGTCCGCAATACCAAAGTAGCATTTTGGCATCATTAACCAGACAATGTACGCATTCTGTTCCTAACCAATATCCAAACCCGGGGAAACAGACGACGTGGGCGCATTTCATAGTGATGCAGAAACGAGACGAATGTTTGAATAATAGTACTAATTATAATTTTAATTGGTAAGAACGACGTTTCGCGTGCGCGGCCTCACATCGTCGATGAATAATGTCCGACTGCATATTTCACGATTATTATTTGTCGGCAATATTGAATCTGTACGGGGTTGCAGCCGCCAAAGCGGACCGCTAACGAGACGGACGTACAGTCGTAATTAAAGCAACCAGCCATCCGTCTCGACGTATGCGATGAGCTTTCATTTTACCCTCTTTTTGTATGCGCGCGTCCGAAAGTCATTCGAAACAGTCCCCCGACAACGTTGATTCGATCTGAAAAGCGTACGCTTCGATTAGTGATGATATTCGTTTGATGAAAATGGTAATGATAGCGTTGACGGTAATTTGTTATTAGCGGTCGACCTTTTTTCCCTTATGTTTTAGAAATGATATGTGTCAACCACAGACCATAAAGTATGAACTTACTTTCTGCGAAAATCTTCAAATCCAGTGCTTCATATTTTGAATATAAGTCCAGAATGTCTAGGAAACAAAATAAATAATAATAATAATATATTTTGAGAGAAGTAGTCTATAAAGTGCCGGTCCTAAAGCGCGAAATTTTGATTGCAAACATTACAAACAGAGATATTTATCGATTTTATAACATTTTTACTAAATTTTTATCCATCATTATTTTTAACGCATTTATATCTTCTTCTTCTTCTCGTCAATCCTTATGCCTTTCAGCGTCGGATTATTTCTGGATCCTACGACGATTTAATCCATTCTTTCCATTCATTTACTCTATCAATCCATTTTTTCCTTGGTCTTCCCCTTTGTTTTTCTCCTGTTGTTTTTGGGTTCCATTATTTTCTTTGTTAAACTCTTTTATTCCATTCTAATTATGTGACCGTACCAATTCAGTTGACATTTTTCAATTCTTTTTAATATATCTTCTTCATTTATCATATTCCTTATCTGTTCGTTTTCTATTTTGTCCATTTTTGTTTTCCCCACGATCTTTCTCAAAAATTTCATTTCCATAGTTGTTATTTTGCTTTCATGTTTTTGCTGTATTGTCCAGAACTCACTTGCGTACATTATTGTGGGGGCTACAACTGCATTGTACACTATCTGTTTGATCTTGGGTTCTATTTCTTTATTTCCAAAGATGGTTTGATTCAGACCGTAGTATATGTTTATGGCTTTCCGTCCTCTTTTTGCTATGTCTAGATCAATTTTTTCCATCCTTCGATATAAATATTCGTATGCCTCGACTGGTTGACTCTTTATTATTTATCACCATGAGTTTGTGTTTTTCTACGTTTATTTCCATCTTCATCTTTTCTATTTCTTCTGTCCCTATTTTTGTTACTTTTTCCATTTTCACATAACTGTCAGCTATTAGTGCCAGATCATCGGCGTACAGTAGTGCATCCACAGCTACAGGTTCCAGTCTGTTATATCCTATGAATGTCTTCACAGTTTCGGTGCGTTTCCTCGTATTTTGCGGGATTCGGTCCATTACTATAATAAATATTAATGGACTTAAGCCGCCTCCTTGTTTTATTCCCACTTGCATTTCAAAATCTGCTGATCTTTTTCCATTCACTTGTACTATCCCCCTAACCTGACGGTATAGACTATTGATTATTTGGCGCATTTTTCTTGGAACCTCTAGTTTCTCTAGACAGATATCTATACTCCCTCTATCTACTGTATCGAAGGCTGCTCGCAAGTCTATGAAATTGAAGTAGATTTCCTCCCCTGTCTCAATTTTACGTTCAATGATGTTTTTAATTATGTGGATATTATCGTTCGTTTGTTTCCATTTTCTATAGGCTGCTTGTTCTTCTCCCAGTTTGTCTCCTATTAAATGTGTAAATCGTTCCGCTATTATTTTGGTATAGACCTTAAAACATACTGTCGATAGGCATATTGCCCTATAGTTTTCGTACTGACTTTGATCGCCTTTCTTATATATGGGAGTGATGAGGTTGTTTTCCCAATCCGCAGGAATTGTGTTCATTCGCCATGCCTTACAAAAGATATCAAGGATCCACTCCTTTCCCACCTGTCCGAGCCATTTTACCATTTCCGGTTCTATATTATCCGCACCGCAGGCTTTTCCTGTTTTTATTCTATTCAGGGCTTTATTTACTTCTTCCATATCTATCTCTTCAAGTTCTTCGTTATGGTCATTCTGTGTTCCTACTTCTGGCAATATATCTATATGATCTCCTAGATCTGTGAATTTTTCGTGAAGATTTTTTCCATATTTCAAGTATATATTCTGTTTTTGTTTTTAATTCATTCATGGTATTCCTAATTGGGTTTATTTCTTTCTTTTTCTTTCCATTCATTGATCCTATTAAGTTCCAAAATTTCCTATTATTTGTTTTATATTCCTAATTTATATCATTTCCAAAATCTTCCCAGCTTTTTCTTCTTCGTTTCTTTGATTCTCTTCTTAACTTCGTTTCTTATTTTAACATATTGTTCTTTGTATTGCTGTTCCCTTGTTAAAACGTATTTTCTCCACACATCTTTTTTCTTTTTGACTTCCTTTTGTATTTCCTTAGTCCAACATCTTGTTCTTTTCTGTTTTTTCCTGTATCTGAATTGACCACATACTTCTATTGCAGAATTATAAATAGTTTCCTTGAAAATTCTCCACGTCTCTTCCAGTGTCATTCCTTCCTTGTCATATCTCTCTAGTAAGTCATTTGGTTTCCGTTGGTATGCTGCTGGATTCCTCGTAAGCACTTCCAAACAATCGGCTGAGATTCGAACTCAAACGTCTTTTTGCTCCAAATTGAGCAATTGCGGCACCCATCTTGCAGAAAGCCTTTTTAAATCCAATTCATTATATAAAATACGAACTACTCGTTAATAAAAGATCCCCACGGCTTCCTCAATTTCACGCACTTTTATTCAGCGATCTGCCGATACCATTCATGGATTGTTTCTACAATTTCTGGCGTGGTAGCCGTTTTCGGACGTCCTGAACGTGGTTCATTACTTACATACGTGCGGCAATGCTTGAATACCGAAACCCAAAAACTCAAGGTGGAAAATGAAGGTGATGAATCCTCAATCCTCAGGAACGGCATCTAATCTTGATTTGATTTCCGTTGCGGTATTCCCTTCCAAATAGGAAAATTTGATGACCGCTGTTACTTCATTTCTATCCATAATCGAAAACATCAAAAGGTACTTCACTTAAATGCTTGTCAAAAGCAGACTATTTGACAGATCGATTTAACATTTGCAGTCAATCGATATGAAAGGATTGCCAACACAACGACATAAAATATTTGGAAAAATACCCGCAGCAGCGATTCCGGAAACGTGTTAATCTACCCTCGTAAGTCACACTGAGCAAACATTACAGTTTCGCCTTGTTTCTTCGTTACTCAATGTTATTCCCCAACTTCATACATCACAACTAGGACGTATAGAGCGCACATGTCCGATAAAAGAAGACAGGCTAAAATCACGTATGATATATAAGTATACAAGGAAATTCATAGTCTTCATCAAATTCTAAATGAAACAAACCAACATACGGAATTACACAAGGTCGCTGTCGTCACCACGAAGGTCACAACTACAAATACACGACACAGTTTCATTAGCGCGTTTAGACTGTGCCCACCATCTGTTAATAACCATTCAGACTTTCTACAAATCGTTGCTGATGTCACATCTTATGACTAATCCGACATCGACTGGCAAACAGGCCAAACACGCAAGACAGCGACCACAGAAATAAATCGTTCTCGTTTCGGTGTTGTTTGTGTTTGTGTCCCGTGTTTTCGCGTCCAAGTGTCGCAGATCGCCACGCATTGAGCTGGATATTTCTCACGTTCGAGTGACAAGGTAAGGTGGAAAATCGTCGGTAAAACAACAATTGCGTCCGCTGTGAAACGAATCGCCGTTAACGACCAGGGAAGGTTTGTTCTAAAACGCCGCTTATACCCCGCTTTTACACCCGTAATTGCCTTCGAATATCGTTTGTGCGCGGTTCTCGGCTATGAAGGAATCGATTTCGCAAAATCTGCCGGAGAAGACGAAAGGTTATCACCATTTAAAGATATACGCTCGCTACAATTGTGATATTCGTCGCAATAAATGTGGAACAAGGATATTATATGTATCGATGAAATAAGGCTAGTACGTTATTACTTGGAACAATGTGAAATTTAATTTAATTAGTTGGAAATCTTTAATCGATGCGTATAAGCACTAAAAATAAACAAGCGTAATTTCGTGAATTAAAAATTTTAATTGCGTGTCTGTAATTAAATTGGCACAAAAATATAATTCAAATTGTGTTCAAATTGCTCCGGTACAAGCACTAAAAATGTTCAAAATTCGGAATACACCTTCTATGGAAATAGGACGTTATCCCTTTTATTCCCGGCGAAATCACTATAAATGTAGCTTTGATGATGCATTGACACAATTGCTTACCAATCGCATAGGTATGTTCCTTTATCTTACCAAAGAACTTACTCATGGTTCTGGGAATTTTTAAAGCAATTTAGTTTTACAATAGAATACAATAATAATCGTGTGATCCACTTAGCACATGTTACATAGTAGATGTTAGCACGAACTATTGAAAAAGCAATGTAGTAGTAACTCAATATTCTGTGGTAGTATATCTAGTATATAGTTCTGTTAAATTATGTTTAATACTTTTTAAAAAAATGTGATATGATCTTATTAGACAATAAGGACACGTTCAATATCACGATCTTTGCTCCCTACCTATGCTTTTCAAATTTTCTTGCATGGGCAGATATAAATGTTGCCAGTTTCTCACCATTAATGCAAAACTGATAATTCTTCTGTCATGGTCATGCAAGTCGATGTTTTTCTTCTTTCATGCATTTCTTTTGATCTTCAATTTTGAAATTACACGTTAATCCCTATATTTAGTCGATGCAAGCTTGAGAACTCGTATTCCAACTTGCATGCAGTTCCTTCCATCTTTTGGGCTATTCACCCATACGAAACATCAGGAAACACATCTGCTTTGTTTGGGGCAGTAGCAATATTTGTCTTCCAAGTTGTGCTTGGTAATCATTGCGAAGACAATCCACCACATAATAAGTTCCGAGACATCGCTATCGTTACCATCGAGACAGGTAACGCTAGCGAATTTCAATAGAATCCGATTGAAAATGTTTACCTTGTAATTCCAATGTCAGATCAAAATTATGCACTATGTCAACGGATTGACTTCGCTATAGGTATAATTGATCAAAAATTTTAGAATCTCACTGCTTGGTCTGAAAAGAATTTCAAGCACATTTTTACTTATTTTTTAATTAAGGCCGTCATGACAATACAAAAGAAATACTAATTTAGTCAAAGTGATCCGATATTTATAAAATTTTGTACAGAGTCATAGTTTCATATTCCGAACAACTTTTCTCAGTAGAATTTTTCTGTAGTATTGACCGAAATGGCACTTTACGTCAACAGTATGTTTCTTATTTAATTGTCATGACGGCCTTGATTTTTAAAAAGTAAAAATGTGCTTGAAATTCTTTTCAGACCAAGCAGGGTGATATCTCAAAACGTTAAAATGAAATTCAACTCTATAGGAAAACGCTATGGGGATATTCGGTAGAACTCTTCGAGCGCTACTCAGAACTCTACTCAGAATTATTCCTGCGAAAACAAGAAATTGCAACTTTTGCCAAGAAAATTGCTGAACTATTTCCGAAAACAAAAAGAACTCCAGAACTTTTACCTGTAAGCTGAAAAAACGATCAGAACTCTCCAACGAACAAATTACGGCGTCAACCCTGAAACATGAAAAATTATACTTATTTGTCTCAGAACTCTAACAATTATACTCGACTCGCCGAACAAATGCAGTAGTAAATTATGGCAACAATGTGTGTTTAATAGGTCACATAACCAATAACGTTTGTAATTGGTCGATCAGGGTGGCCGCTTACAATAGAATAAAAATCGAGTCCATATTGCATTTGGAATATTAGATTTTATTAGCTTTCTTTGTAAATGATCCATTATCTATTATATTTCATAAATCAGTGTTTCTGAAGACTATTTATCGATCGTTCTAGTGCACCAATAATACATTATTGTTTTGTAGGTTATTCATTATTTCTTGCTATATTATCGTATATACTTACATTATGAAAAACTCACCTCCTAAGAAGAGAGTTTCAAAACATTTTACGGTAGAAGGTAAACAGAAGGTTTTGAATATATTTAAAACATTTCAAGAAGAGCCTAGCACTTCTAAAATTGTTAGTGTTGAAATGACAGCCAAAGCAGCAGGTATCTTTCCAAAAACGATAACCAAATCATAGTAACTATTATAGTATATTTTACAGGAATTAGTGAACGCAGTGTTTACAATATTGTGAAAGAATATAACACTAATCACGAATTACAACCACCAAAAAATATCATAGAAAAAGGGCTGTTTTAGACATGGTGGATGATGAAATGAAAAATGCTATACGAAGAATTGTACATTCATTCTTTTTAAAAATGAACCTCCAACAGTTCAAAAAGTTCTCACAGTGATAATGAAAGAGATGACATTCCTAATTTCAAAATTACGACTCTCAGATCATTATTAAAGGAACTAAACTTTCGGTACAAATATTTATTACTTTAAATTCTATATACTAATCATAAGATAATTATGTTTGTAGTTATAATAAGCGAGCTCGAAATAGTATTTTAAAAGAAAAAGATGACATTATTACCTGGAGACGGAAATACCTTCGTGAAATTATGAAATATCGTGAAAATTGTACCCTGATATATTACTTGGATGAAACTTGGGTAAATGCTGGACATACTGTAAATAAAGTATGGACAGATATGTCTGTTGTCACTGCAAGACAAGCATTTATAGAAGATTTAAGTACAGGTCTTAAAAATCCTTCAGGCAAAGGCAAAAGATTTATAATTGCACACATTGGCTCGGATGAAGGATTTGTAGAAAATGGTTTACTCCTCTTTGAATCAAAGAGAACAGGAGATTATCATGAAGACATGAACGCAGAAAGGTTTGAAGAGTGGATGAGATGTATTCTCCCCAATTTAAAAGAAAATTGCGTTATAATTTTTGACAATGCTCCGTACCATAGTCGTAAATTGAATAAGCCACCTACAACTAATAGTCGCAAATTAGAAATGCAAAACTGGATGAGGGAAAATAGTATTGCATATGAAGAAAACATGGTAAAAGCAGAATTGTTAGCTTTAATTAAAGAACATTTATCTGGCCCTCCGAAATATGCTGTTAATGAATTAATAGAAAACACTAATAGAAAGGTACTTAGACTCCCCCTTATCACTGTGAATTAAACCCGATTGAACTAATATGGGCACAAGTGAAGGGGTATGTTGCGAGACATAACACCACATTTAAATTGGCAGACGTGAAAGAATTATTTCAACGAGGTATTGACAATATTTCTGTTGAAAATTGGCAAAATGCTATTAAACATGTTATTCAAACAGAGAAGGAAATGTGGGAACTTGGCAATCTCATAGATATACACATAGAGCCGTTAATCATTACAATTAATGATGATTCGTCTACATCATCTAATAGCGAAGAAGATACATGTTAAGAACGTTTTAGAGTGTCATAATTAATTCCTTTACTGTATTAAATTTTTGTAATATGTATAAAATTTATTATTTTTGATTATACCTATTTGTACAGTGAGTTAATTTTTTAGGATACTGTTTCTTATATAAATACGTACCAAAAAAAATATTAATTATTTGTTTCCTTATTTTGTATTTATATATTACATAGATCTTCTTAAAACCATTGTGTATTTTTATTTACTATATATAATTCTATATATTGGAGATGCATAATTTAATTCAACAAAACATACTTGAAGAAATAAGAAAATTATTTTAGTACTTATTTTGCAATTTTTATTTATGTCAAATACAAAATGAGGTTATTATTTTGATATGTTTACATGTGATTTATGCTGTGTGAGTCGGACATTTGCGTTGCAAGGTTGCCATAATTTGCTACTGCATCTGTTCGGCGAGTCGAGTATAGATTGTTTTTTTTTTTTTAAATTCCGGCGCCAACTTCAGAGGAGTTTACAGTTCTAAGCAAAATAAAATATAACACAAAGGTCGCCTTCTTTCGTAAAATTCTGTTTTTGCACACCAATACTGAGTGCTTCTTCTTCTAGTTTGCGTTTGTTTTTGTAATAAAAGCTCCATTAAGCGTTGCTCTGTCTTTTGTTTTTATAGATTTTATATATAAAATCTATAACTTAACGCTGTAACATCCTTCAAAACCACAAATTCACTGGCGAAAAAGAATACTTTATATATTATACCTGCCATAACAAACACATAATATGTAGATTCTATATGCAGACTCCTAGTTAACTTCAAAACTATATTCTCAACTCGAACATTATCATCAAAATCACAACGCGTAGAATATTGTTAAAACTCAACGAACAGACGCTTTACTTTTAAAAAATAGACATGATATATTATATTTAAAGATCTGGCTCTAATAACGTATGTAGCAAATTGGAAATAACTACGTACTTACTAACGATTATTTTAAACAGGAAGCCGAGAGATTGCTTCATATTCTCCAAATCGGGACTAATACGAACACAAGCAAAGTCATGTGTATACTTGCGCTCTCATTAATTATGAAAATATTTCTGTAATTGGATCCCCATATGGTTCGCATAATTATGACGAAACTTGATACTAATAGACGGAGTTAAACATATACGATACGAACTTGCAAGCGATAATTACGATCACCTTTGTATCATGTATGTAGTTCCGGGTTGTACGAATAATTCTTATAGAAATTTAAATTAATTTATCCTAGTTTGTTAATACTCTTTCCTAGTATTTCCGTACTGCGGTACCATTAGTTTGCAATTCGACTTCCTTTGATATCTGCTTCTATAATTTAAGCGAAAATTGGTTTCCTAACCGCAAATTACATCGAACTTCTGTAGGAAAACGCTGGTAGACTTCTTAGAAAACTGTAACGTACGTAGTTAACTACTACCATCAATTACTCATTTAAAAGATATATGTATGTAGTCCAAATTGAAATTTAATCGAAACATTGTAAAATATAATTGTTGCGATATAATGAAGCGATAAAATTACGTACGTGGTAAATTTGCTTAATTTTTCAGTACGTCCACCTAGTAATTGCAATGCGACATACACGATAATTCAAACTGCTAAACCTCATTACTATGAACAAATATGTTTAGATAAGGCCAATCATTAATATGGTGAATACGATTTAGTGAACCTCGCAATAATTTCTATCAAACTGGATATATATAAATATGGTAAACGTTTATAATGTATGTTTGAATCCGCCTAGTTTCAAAAGCGCATTATTTATTGTTAATGTACATAATTTCTTCAACACAAAACCACTACAATACAAGTCGTAGTGATTCCAAGCAATGTGATATAGTATATACGGGAATGGGATGTTTCACCGCGGCCGTTTCGCCGCGAGGATGGTTAGCCGCCCAAATATTCCTTACTTCACTGGAGCTTTTACTGCACTATGTCGAATGTAAAATTTTTTCGAACAATTGTTAAAATTTCTCAAATTTCATTTTCAGCGTTCCCTTGGCATTTTTTGCAAAACTAAGAATAAACAATTATTTGGTATGCCACCCCAGATCATTTGACTTGTTGGAAATTTACTTCGGATGATAACCGTGCTTTGAAGCAAATCTTCGTTGAGCTTTCGCCGAACGTATAAAACCACATTAGACTTATTTACACCCACTGTCCCAAAAGTAACCGCAATAGTTCGAAATAAAGCACGCTATGTATGTTATGTCCACAAAAATCATTGTATTTATTCGAAATATTCTCCATGTGCTACAATACATCGATTTGCACGGTCAACGAGTGCTTCAAACGACTTTTTCATGTCGATCTCTGGGATGGCCTTTAGGATGCCGGTCGTCGATCTTTGAATGGCATCTACGGATGCATAACGAACTCCTTTCTGCTTCAAATGAAGACGAGGGAACAGGAAATAATCGCATGGGGACAGATCAGGCGAATACGGTGGGTGCTGTATCGAATATATTTCATTTTTCGCCAAAAAATCGGTGACAATCGTTGCTCGATGACACGGTGCGTTATCGTGCAGTAATCTCCAGCTGCCTGGCTCGCGATATTCGGGCCGAACACGACGAATGCGACCCAGCAAACGCCTCATAACATCGAGGTAATATGCACCATTAACCGTTGAGCCGTATGGAACGAACTCCTTATGGATAATTCCCTTCGAATCGTAGAATGAAATCAGCATTGACTTGATTTTCGACTTCTCCATTCGTGATTTTTTCGGATTTCCTTCTTCTGGTGACCTCCACTCTGTGCTTTGACGTTTGCTTTCTGGTTCGTATTGAAAGCACCACGTCTCGTCACCAGTCACAATCGTTTTCAAGAAGTTTTCATCTGCACGGGCTCGTGCAATAATGTCTTTGGAGTGTTCGATTCGAAGCGTTTTTGGTCGTCGGTCAATTTGTGCGGAACAAACTTCGAATTGACTTTCTTCAAACCAAGGGTTTCAGTCAAAATGCGCTGAATAGTTGTTTTAGGGATGCCAAGCTCCATTTCCATAAATCTCACTGACGATTTCTTCGAAATTTTCACAAATTCGCGCACTTTTTCCACATTTGCCTCGGCCAAAGTTGTCGAAGGACGACCGGCTCTTTCGTCATCGTTAACATCTTCTCTGCCTTTACGAAATCGTCGATGCCACTCGAACACTTGCCTCTTCGACAAACAATCGTCGCCATAAACAATTTGCAGCATTTCATACGTCTCGGTTGCAGTTTTTCCAAGTTTAAAACAAAACTTAATATTGACTCGTTGTTCGTGACTCATTTTCTGACCGTTTACGAAAAACACTCTCACAGGATGCGTGATGTATCAGCTGACTATGCACCAAATGTCATGAAAATTTGTCAGGTTGGTAAGGAAGAGTCCCACTACAATAATCAATCAACTATCAAGAGATGACGCCACTGGTTTCTGATTTATAGACGCATTGCGGTTACTTTTGGGACAGAGGGTGTAGATATATTTTTGATTCATCTGTAGTGATAACTTTTTTCCAGTCATTTTGAGTCTGGTTTTGTTGTTCTCTTGCAAAATTTAGGCGAGCTGCGTGCATTTTACTACTCAGAGTCGATTTCATTCTAGGAGTCCTTGCTTTAAGTCCCACAGATTGAAGCACTCTGCGCACCGTTCTTGAGCTGATTTTAGTTCTAGACGTTATCTCCAACTCGTCAGGTAACTCTTTTGAGGTTGCAAATCTATTGCGGAGGTATAAGACGTTTAAATTTGGATCCTCGAGTTCTGCTGTCTTCTTATTGCATTTACCAATTCCTGGAACTGTCCACAGGCTGTTGGTAGACTGGTGTTTCTTTAAAAATTTAAGCACAGTAACGGGAGCATACTGTACTGAGAATTTAGTTAATTATATTACCAAGATTGCACCGGCATAGCTCTTAATAATAATAATATCCTTTATTCATTGTGATACCTATACATAATTTATGCGTTGAATACGTCATACCTATATTAAATATATGAATAATATGCATAATTAAAATACATAAAAACACACACATACGTAAAATTGAAATCAATCAATTTTAAATAGATTAAAATTTAAAAAACAAATAAATAAACAAGAAAAGTCGCTAATATTGTAAAACGTGTTTTGTAAAAGTATATTTTTTAGGTTGACTTCTAATTTTTGAGTTGGGAGTTCTTTTATGTGCACGGGCAAGTGATTATATACCTTCACAATCTGCCGAACTATACTTCGGTCGACCATAGCTCTTATGGTTTGTATGGGAACCAAGTAAGATGACTTCACTCCACGGTTGTTGTACGCTTGCTAATGAAGGTGATTTTGAGACATGTCATAGTTCTTTCTAACAAACACTCATAGTTATATAGGCCTGTTAGTGTCATTATGTTATACCTCTCAAACCAGTACTTACAAGAATTCCGACTTTTAAATCCGAATATGCTCCGAACACACGATTTTTGGAGTCTAAATATTCGTAATGCTTCTACTGATGTTCTCCAAAACATTACACCATACTTTAGTCTTGAATGGATGTAAGCGTAATAAACACTGAGACCTGTCCCCGTATTCACTGTCCTGGATATTACACGTAGACCATAATTGAAAGAGGACAGTTTTGATGCCAGGTGATCGACATGGACTTTCCAATTAAGTTGCGAGTCTATGTGTAGGCCGAGAAACCTCACAGTGTCCGTTGATCCCAGTTCTTCCCCCTCATGCTCTAACGTTACATGATTTGCCTTAAAGTAGGAGAACTGCAATAGAGATGTTTTCTCAACATTTAGCTTTAGGCTATTTTCCATAAACCAATTATCAAATTCGCTTGAAATAGATGTTACTTCGCTGGCAACTAAGTCGTTTGCAGCTCTCAATATTACAGAGGATCATCTGCAAATAAGACAGTTTTATGCTTAGTCAGTTTAGGCAAGTCGTTTATATATACAAGAAACTTACTTAACGATATCATAAAAAGCGTGAATTATAACAAATTATATTTACAAAATTTTAGCAATATTTGAGATAAATTGAATTTCAATACCTATTGTGTTGTGTGTGTCAGTATGTAATTGGATCCCCTCTTAAATTATTTCTTCAGTGCAGCTCTATTTTCTATGGATTCCCTCTTTTAAATTCTTTCTTCGGTGTAGCTCTATTTTCTATGGATTCCCTCCCTTAAATTCTTCTTCGGTGTAGCTCTATTTTCTATGGATTCCCTCTCTTAAATTCTTTCTTCATCAGTGTGGTGAAGCTCTTTTATTTGATGCTGCTTCCTTTAAAACCCTATTAGTCCAAATATATATAAATAAATCAGCTTCAACGCAATAAAACGTACTTCCATAGATTATATATACTCTGTGCACTTCGATGACTTTTCTATCTTGTCATTCACCGTCGTTAACCGAATATTTCCTCATTTTGTTTGGAAACCAGAACGTTTCCCTATCCAAAGTTTACTACATTCTCTCTGTTGTCCAAATAACTAGCTGTTTGCCATGAATAACACTTCATCATGGTGTGACGTTGTTACAGAAGTCTATATTGTTGATACCAGGGTAACCTTGGTTTTTTAAATCCAGTGGTTATTAGGAATTCTTTTGATGTGAAAGTGTTGAATGTTAGTGTTTAAATGATTACATTGCTTTTTATCTTTTAATCGATGATTTTTATGATAACTGATAGCTTTATTTCTAGTTACATTTTTTCTCCCATTAAATATCTCTGGCTGGACAAAAAAGAAGCTAACACCCGCAGAGTAATTAAATGCTTAAAAGGTGGCTTGCGTGGTATCGAAAAAGTATAAATAGAACCCAAAAATAAACCGAATGTCATTTGAACCTAAACGTCCATAACCCCAACATTTACTGTGAATTTTGATATATTGAATTGTAATTAATGATATATTAATTAGTGGTAATAAACTATATGAATGTTAATATACCACAATACCCTACTCGCTCGGCAAAAGCTCTTGTTGGAAGATGTTCTTCTTTTAATACAAAAATCACACTATTTTCTGCTATTAAAACCATCGTGATGCACTACAAAATATAATTCTTTGTCAAATAAATTCGTGTTACAATCAAATTCCGGTAAACAACATGCACACCTCTATTGTTAGACCATTACATCAAAAAAGAACCGCTGCCAGCCCATTGTACGAAATTTGAAAGAATTGTTGCCAATATATGATTTTTCAATAACGGTAACCTTTATTTGACCACTACTGTATCTATATATAACTTCTTATCGTGAATCACTTACTTCATCTACCAACTTCGTTAAAACTCATCTAATTTTCTCAATCCACATTTAAACGTAACTAGTTTGTTTAATATTTCAGCTAAAATTAAATTAAGGCGACTTTCTTACGTTAACAAAGCCAATTAATTACTCCTCGAAACTCACTTATTACTAGAGAAAACAGAAAAGAAACAACCTAAAACTCCTCTTCGCGACCCAATTCAACTACAAACTACGTAGAAGTTCGTCAGAGGGAAAGAAACAAAGGGAGAGATTTCGAATTACAACGAGGTTAACACCCTTTAATTAATATCTACCTTTAAAGTGATTGGCAAGGAGGAAATAAAGGAGGAGTAAGGGAAACGCAGAGATGCAAAACTGTTGATGCTTGCAACAGCTGTGGAAATGGGAGACGCAAGTTTATCGCAGATATGATCGCGAATGAGCACTGAAAAGATCGGGAAAATGGACATCTTCGGTGAATTTTTGAAAATTGTTATTATAGATTTTGCATTAAAAGCGTTTGTTTGTCCATTAATTCTTATGTTACGTATCATGGTAAACATGTACACATTGGATTCCTAACAAAATACTTTAAATTTCAAACTCAAACAAATAGAAATATGGAAAAACATCGATTGTAATTTCTTGAAGAAGTTGATAACAATATAGGCGATAAAACATCTACAGGAACTATTGACGCACAGAGAAGCCCGAAAAAGGTTTCTACTACTTATGTAAGGTGCGTTTAATATTTATAACCCACCTTTATAATGTTGTAAGAATTTACCTATACGTTATGAAATTTGGATCAAAACGGAGAATGAAAAATATGCATTAAATATTAAAATCATTTTCGCTAGATATTTACAACATTTAGTCCAATTAAAACTGAAACTCGACCACAGAAGCATTTCATATTTACAACCCAACTCCCTTTTTCGTTTTCCACAGTGCTACAAAGTAAAAGTCCGGTATTTACAAGTTTATTAGGCATCCTTTAGACTTTATTACTTCAAAAACTCGTTTAAGCATTGCCAAAATGAGGTTTTGTAAAGTGTTCTTGCCCAAATTCTCCCAGGCCTTGAAGATGGCAGCTTTTAATTCATTAATGTTGCCGTATTGACGAGCATCGCCGTAAACGCGGCGAACCAATATTCCCCACAAATTTTCTATTGGGGTTAGGTGCGGGGAGCATGCTGGCCAGTTCAAGATATGGATATTTTTACTGCTAAACCAAGTCTTAGTTTCAGTACTTGTATGGATTCGGGCATTGTAAAGCTGAAAAATTCCAGTTTTGGTCAAGATGTGGCTGCAGAAATGATACTAAACTGCCATGTAACACAGCAATGTAGTGGACACTTTTCATTTTAGATGGCGTGACCTGGAGTTCGAGCACTCCTTCCTCAGAAAATGCTCCCCCAGGCCATTATTGACCCGCCCCAAAAGTTGCACTCACAGAAATAGAGGGGTTCCTTCTTTATATCGTGCCAATAAAAGTTTGAGCCATCTGATTCATCTAAATTCCATTTTTTCTCATCAAAAAATATCACATAGAAGGAGAAAATCAAGGGCTACGCAAATAGAGCTTATGTTGCTCATTTGACTTACCGTGAACCAATTAGTGTCCATAGTTTTCCTAGGCAATTCAAGACGCGCAAGTTTATGTCGTTTAAGCAGCCTTGAAACAACCTTCATTTTAGCTCGTCAAATATGAGGACAGCGTTTTAAGATACGCCTAACGGTTGTTTTAAACACTTTGGTGGCGCAATGATTGGTTAAACTGGAATAACTGATCTGCGAATTATTCGCCTTTCGTATTGTTGCTCGTTCCTCTCTTTCGCACAACATTCTTTTTCTACCAGATCACTTTTTCTTGTCGTATCCTTCTGTGTCGGCGATTACGCGTCGGCTTCGTCCCAGTTTCTTTGCAATTTTGTTCAACGAATTATTATCGACGGCCCAGACCAAAATTTTGTCCTCTTTCCACTTCAGACAATACTGTACCACGTGGCATACCTTCCTAACACGTAAATAACTCAAACGTAACTAACACGTCTTTTAATTAATGGAAAATCTGCAATTGGATTATAATTGTGAAACCGTAAATACACCAGCAAAGCAGAACGTTTTCACGTTTGCATTCAAAACTTATGTCAAAACAGAATTGCCACCATATAGTACTCACCACTTAGTTATCTATTCAGGAATTAATTTACCAATTTTTATTTTAATATCTTTTATGGTATAATGCGTGGGTTATAAATATGAAACGCACCTTATTAACAATGTAGGTGGAATTTCGACTTTTGGTACCCCTATTAAGACGTTTGGGTAGTGGAAAAAATTGAGGTGGACATGGGGATGGAATTAGATTTGTGGAAATTGAAATTAGTAAGCATCTGTCTTACGTATGTTCATTGCGACCCAAATTCGGAAATCTAGACGAATATAGCAAAACATTGATCTAGTTTTTCGAAGAAAGTTCATAGTTCTCCCGGATATGTGCAGAAAACAGATGACCTCTTGTTATGGTTGCCATAACATTATCTAATGTTTTCTATTGCTGCATCCAATGCTTCGTAATTTTATCCCTTTTTCAGTACATTAAATCAACATAGGGTACATTTCTAATCAACATATAAAAGAACGGGAAAAAGTCGGGTAGCTCGCTATTCATTCAGATCTAATACGTAATATCGTGCTGCTGTCATAACCAACCCCGTTCCATCCACGCTTGTACCTTCGCATACACGCAAACAAATAACACCGTTTTATTTTTACTTCGCGAAGCTAATTTTAACAAAGCATCTTCCGCGCTGTTCACCTCTCCTCTTCCTATTCGCCCGCTTCGTTACAACGCTGAAATTTTTTACGCACGCAAAAATCTCTTTCCATTAGCCAACAGAGCGGTCTATAGCAACTCGGTATAGCAATGGAACGCCGCGCCGGTGAAGAACTGCAGTAATTAAGAAAATAATTTTTATTAATACGTTTCCGCATAAAGTTATTCGCTTTCTTCTTTTTCCGAGCGAAACACCTGACTCGCTTATGCGGACTAATGAAAGTTAGATGCGGACAAATCGGATTATTTTCGAATATTTAAGTTTGGCGTTTGTTTGAAACTTTACCGGTAGGAAAAAAGTATGAAAAAAACTTAGGCATATGAGGTGCTTTTTGGCACAAATGTTACGATTGGAATAAATAGAATAAGTTCCTTTTTACTCCTAGTAATTTAGAGAGCTGTGAAAAGATTAAATGTATTATGGTGGAGCGATCAGAATACAAGAGGCCAAAAAGTTCGAATATATGACAATTAGAAAGATCATGCTACTGTATGATGGTGCCGAGCGTTAGAAACTGGCCGAAGCCAATAGAAAGAAAATCGTGGCCGTAAAGATTAAAAGGATCTTGCAGAATTGCCAGAGTTGGGTGTATGAATAGAATGGCAGACGGAAATTTAAAAGGAAAGTATGGACATGGACTTCTCCAGAAAAAAATGGACAGGAAGACTCGGGCGATCGTGGGAAAGAAATATTAGGAAGGCGATGAGTGATAACAACTTAATAGAAGAACAGCGCCCAAACAGAATATACTGCTGGAAAAGTTGCACTAATGAAGAATGAAATATTCCAATAGAAATGTGCTTAAACCAAATAGTATAAAGAAAACTTACGTAAATTATGGATAGAAATGCGTGCCTCTTTTTGAATTAACACTTTTAGCATCCTAGATTTGAGAGAACATTCATCCGAACAATTACCAATGGAACATCTGAGTATTCATCAAGACTTCGTTTCCAAACGAGCTAACACCGTTCTCTTACTTTTCCGCCAGAGCTAAATAATCTGCAAATGAGTTCGCCTTCAAACAAAAACGAATAACTTCACCTTCGTAGCGATACGGCACCTAAACCAATCGAGAAGACAAAGAGCGAGTGAAAAGTATAACCCCTTTGATTGAAGTATACTAGACTATGCACACTTGCAGAACATACACCGTGAAATCCGCGCTTTGTGTATCAAGTTACCGCGATTCATTCATTATAGCATTGTTAGGTCGGCTCAGTTATTTCCAGCGCTTCTTCGGGATGAAAACGCCGGCAGTGTTGAATGGGCTAATTTTGAAAGCAGGATTTTCTTTTCTAAGTCGTTATTACTAGAAATTAAAGGTTTGAATGTATACGTATTGTATTTTTATTTGCAACAAAATATTTTTCTGCTTTACCAACATACGAAGCTCATTAGATCTGTAATTTAACCTTCCTATACTCACGCATACGGTCTGTGAGACCGACTTATATAGTATAGTATACGTCTTTCATTTTGACGTGAGTATAGGAAGATTAATGGAACCACAATGGTAAGTAATAAATGTGGATCAATATTTGTGTTTATCGCACTACAGATTAAATTAAATTTACATAGTCCAAAGGAGATAATCTGCTCTTCTGTTATGAACGCCACGGATTAGGACCTTCCGTAATTTCATTTGTACTTTTAAGCTGATGGTGTTAATAAAGGCCCTTAATTTTACATTCATTGGAATTTCTTCGACAATTCCAAATTAAGATCGTCTTCAGTATGAACTCATTCATCTGCATAGAAAGAGTGTATTTTATGGACTACTTTCATGCATTCTTGGACGAAATATTTCTCTCGTCTTTCTTACTAGTTCGGTAGTACTGAAACCAGCAAATGAGCTTATTGGAATTTGAATATCAATTTTGCCTAAACGCAACAACTTAGGACTGCCTTTCATAGATTTTAAAATAAAATCCCGAATCCTTCTAAGTGACAATAACTTAGCACTGCTTTGCATAGATTTTGAAATGAAATTCCTGAAGGAGACTGATTGTTCCGTGCCAATCCGATAGTAAAACCTTCAAGTTTAACATATCATATAACTCGTTTGGTTATAGAAATGGTTATACCAATCATATACAAATCGTTTGATAATAAATGCAAGGATTGTGGTGTTGGATATCCCAGTGAATTCGGTAAGATTTACCTTAGGATGGTGATACCGTTGCTAACAAAATATGTATCCCAGATTGAAAGATATTTATGTACTGCGGTATAATCGATACAATTTAATGTCAAATATATGTAGAGCTCGTACGAAACTTAATAAAACAGAATCTCCATGTTTTGCATGCCTAAACTTAAACTTCCGATTCTTAATAACATCAGCCAACTGCTAGATCCACGAAAGAAACGGTCGATTTTGAAGATAGTAACCCATAAACGTAATTAATTTTGCAAAATTAGTAATTAAGTGCATTTAAAAGTATTTACCTTACTCGTGTTGAGCACGGCTTGTCTTAAATATGATGATAAAATTGCCACTAGATACTAGTATATATATATATATCAGCACTACAGGGGTTAAAGGCCCAGGGCTTGTTCGGAGCCACCGAGCCATATACATACGTATACCGTACCGCTCCTGGCCTAGTGGCATTTCCTTTCCACAGCATATTGTAGGTAACAGATCCATTTTAGGATTTTAAACTGCTACGCTCCGCCGCGACCGGGTTTCGAACGCCGGACCTTCTCATTGTGAAGCGTGATTTTCACTACTCAGCCACCAGATGGTTACTAAAAATATATGCAAGCATTATAAATTCAGCAAAGGTTTCACAACCACTATTGAAATGAATAGATTCAACTTCTAAATTTGGCTATATCCAATAAGCTTCTGTATTCCACATGAAGCTAATCAACTCCAAAATAATCCCACTTCAAGATTCAAACTTATTCGCCATCTAGACAAAATTACATGTAACAGATCATTCATGAACCTAATATCTCAGAACTAAAGCACCATCAAAATTTTATTCTACAAAGAAAATAATACAAGGCGAATGCAACTCCCATTCGGATATCTCCAAATAGGTAGAAATATTCTTTTTTCCAATTCATTAAAATGACAACTTGATCTCAAAAGATAATGCCTGACTTATAGTTAGAACAAAAAGGAATTCAAAGAGTTAAGAGAGTTAACTGGGAGTGAAATTTTTAAATTGTCCTGTATTTCCAATTTTTAAATGCAGGGAATATCTTATAAGGAAATAACGGTAACTTTCTAGTGCTGTACCTACCCCATTCATAATTTCAAAGTTGGCTATTAAAAATTAGCGACAAAAGAGAGAGAGAGAATAAGTTAAAGTTTTAGAAGTATGGAAGTAATATAGGGGAAGTTTATTAAAAATTTTCGTATAACGAGATCTCCATTCGCTTACTCTTTGTCTAGGGAATAAAGGAAACAAAAATTGCAAAAATTCATTTTTCGCTACTCCATCTCAACGGCAGAATGTGTACAAAAAAATAGTCTGAACTGATTCTATCGCCAAGTCAGTTTCAGAAGAGAATTGAATACAATGAACTTGAATAAGTTAGTAACAATAGTAAACAGGATATTTAGAAACTGGAAAATATGCGTGGAAGTTGATCAGAAAACGAATGAAATAAATCAAAATCGAAGGGTACGGAAGGAAAGGGACAAATATAAGTTTTCCATATCTTTATAAACTTGGGGAATGACAGTGGAACTATTTTCGTAAAATTTGACATTTTTTATTGTAAAAACAGTGGTAACTTCGAAATTGCCCGAGCAAAATTTTGCGAAAGGGCGGAAATTTCACGTGAAGGGTTTTGCTGGATGATTTTTTACGATTTAACTTAACAACAATGCGTGGGATCGCTTCAACTCGGTAGTGAAACACCGTTTGCAATTAGTTTGCATTTCGTCGTGGTCGTGTATTATATACAATTCCTCAGATTCCGTACAATACCGCTCTTTAGGAGGAAGAAATTGAGTTTTTCTTGCAAATTCTCTTGACATACGTCATTACCTCAACAACCTAACAAAATGGGCTACGCTTAAGCGTGGCTCGACTCTAAACTCTGTCTTCCTCAAAAGAAAGAAGGTCAAATTAATTTTAAGCTTTCCTAGCGATGGAAGAGAAATTGAATTCGCGATATCAGTTTTGGAACTTTACATATAATCCGATAGTTTTAAGGAGGTGACATAATTTGGAAATTCTAATAGGGGTTGCTGTTAAACTTCTAACGTCTAACCGTATCCCTCCCTAAGCTTGGAATTCGGCATATGTGCTATCATTTGAGGAGCCATATCCTAAAACGTCCTCTTCAAATACAAAAGGATTCTATTTCTTGCAAATCTGTAGAATGGAAGTGCTTTAATTTGTAGTGAACTTTAAAGTCTAACCACATCGCAGTCCAAAAACCTCAAAACTTTATAGTTTCTTCAAATTCTGATAACGTTGACATCTGGCCATATCCTCAATCGGAAAAGATAGTTTTCTTTTAATCTGTGCCGTAGAATTTTTCCACATCCTCAAAAGTGTCTTCAAAAAACAAGAAAACAAAATGACTATAGAATAGACCACCTTGCGTGCAAAACAAAGTGCTTACATTTGTTTACGCACAACCGTCCATATTGGATTTATTTGAAGGAGATAGCCAAATTGAGTTGCAAAATTTGAAGACTTCAATTTTGAAGTGTCTCTAGCACAGACAGTAGTTCAAGTTTTTTGAAGAGGTAATTTAATATTGAAATTCTAATAACCAAAACATCGGTTCCTGCTTGGAACGCATTCCTAGTAATATCCAGTGAGCCAGTCTGTTTTCTTTTGTGTAAGGTGACCAAAGTTACTTGAGAATCTTCGTAGATAGTAATTCAACTCTTTTTGAGAAAGTGGTTCAATTTGGAAGTTGCACTAAGCAAGAGCATAGTTCGCTATAAATCTTTGGAATGGAAGCAGTACGCTACATGTTAAGAACTTTAACATTAAGCCACTTCTTCAAATATATTCTATTGTCGACAAGAAGAAGGTGGAAGGAACTGTGGATTACAAAAATTTCTTGTTTGGAACTCCTCTAATTGAATTTGTGGAGGAGTCAACTCAATTTTGGAGTTATATCTGCTAAAATATGGGCTTCTACTTGGAAAGTATTTCAGCGGATCTACACCTACATTCTCTTACGTGCAACCCTTGTTTCTTTTTAAGTTGCTGAAACATAGTTGGAGATTTTAAGGATCCCCATTTTTCAGTATACCGAGTTGAGGTAACTCCACTTTTATTGAGAAAGTTCTATTCCATTGTTAGAGTTCAGTGCATCGATCTAGTCCATGGATGCACAGACCGCGGCCCGCCTGTCGAATACTGGTGGCCCGCCGACAGCAAAAATAATACTCTCGTACATTCGAAGAATATTTAATTCTATTCCAGAATAAAACCAAAAAAAATATGTTCGAAAAGTAATTTGAATCTCGCGCGCGCTATTTGAATCTAGCGCCCAAAAATGCTAAGTCAAGTAACATCGCTTGCTGCCTTTATATAAAGTTCAAAATAGTAGAGAAATCAAGAATTTTCTAGCGCGGTGTGAGCAAGCGAGATAGCAATAGTCCCGAATTCCCGATTGCTCGCGTAGGTACGAGTAGATACACGAAGCTTCCAGAGTCGTATGCGCGGTATAAAAGCCACGCTAACCGCAGCGACCGACAGTTCGGTTTTAATTTGAGTGAAATGTCAACAGGAAGAAATAAGCGCGAAAATACAAAGCGAAGTAATAAGTGATTGAGAATAAGTGCAGTTTAATAGTGTTTTGGGAGGCAATAGTTCTAGTGTAGATTTTAACTTGACTAGCCGGTGTCATATATTTTGATCCACATTCAACGTAGATTTCCTGTTAACCCGTCAAGTGCCGTGTATAATTGTGTTGTGAAATCGTAAGTAAAACTCAGTTATTAATAAGTGTTTCCCTACCTATTTAATCAATTTTAATCAAATTTAGCTTTAATGTTGGCCAAATATTAAAATAAAACAAAGAAATTACTATTTTTATCAGAATTTCTCTAACTGTAATAATTACGTCATTATTTCAGATATAAAATCTGTATAAAAATCTTAAAATTTCTGAGGAATTTAATCAATTATTTTTGATAATTTAAAAAGAATGGGTAATTTAAGTAGGTACTGTAATTGTGTTTAGGTGCTGTGTTAATCCTAGCCAGGATTAGAACGCAACATGGAGAAGCCAGGACCTAGTAAAAAAACGTAAGGTTAAAGGTGAAAATCGGCAGTTTCAAGAAATTTGGACTGAGAAATACTTTTTGTATGGTCGCATAACAAAGTCGTTTTGTTTAATTTGCAAGAATTCTGTTGCGATTGCAAAGGAATATAATGTAAAAGGCACTATGAAACGCAGCATCCTTCTTTTACCAAGTTTACAGGCGAATTAAGAAAGCAAAAATGTTGTCTTTAAAACGGGAGCTTATTGGTCAGCAAGCTATGTTTACAAAACCCATTCAAGATTCAGAAACAGCTACAGAAGTTAGTTATGAAATTTCTCGAATGATAGCAAAGCGAAGTCGCCCCTTCAATGATGGCGATTTTGTAAAGAATGCATAGAAATTGCCGCTAAGAAAATGTGTCCAGAAGCAGCAAAAAGTTTGAGAAAATTCAACCGAATCGTATGACTATCCAAAGACGAATTATGTCTTTGTCAGGTAATATTGCGGAACAATTAATTGAAAAAACTAAGATCATTGAATTTTTTTCATTAGCACTCGACGAATCCACTGATATTAGTTCCACAGCTCAACTTCTCATATTCATACGAGGTGTTACTCAAGATTTTGAAGTCTTAGAAGAGTTATTCGGAATGTGTTCATTGAAAGGTCAAACCAAAGGAGTTGATATACTCAATGTACTTTTGGATGAGTGTTCAAAAACTGATTTGGACTTGAAAAATTATCGGGAGTTGCGACTGACGGTGCTCCTTCGATGATTGGTGTCAATTCCAATTGGTGTCAATTGAATTTCAAAATGTCATGAAAGTGGTAGTTTCGACTGTAAATTTCATAAAATCACGAGGACTCAATCACAGACAATTCAAACAATTCCTTGATGACATCGAAAGCGAATACGGAGATTTACTGTATTATACAGAAGTAAGGTGGCTAAGCCGTGGATTGACGCTGGAACGATTTCTAAATTTAATAGAAGAAATTGGAATATTTCTGGCGGAAAAGCAAAGGGATGTCCCGGAACTTAAAAATCCTGATTGGTTGTGTGATTTGGCTTTTTTAGTTGACATTACAAATCATTTGAATGTCTTGAACACACGGCTTCAAGGCAAAAATCAACTGATATCCCAGCTCTACGCTCATGTATCATCCTTTCAATGCAAGCTGCCACTTTTCAGATCACAATTGAATTCTGGAAATTACAATCATTTTCGAATTATAAGAAAATGGCTGAAAAATTCAACAAAACTGCGATTAATTTCAGTTATGTAGAAAAGCTAGATATTTTGATTCAATCTTTTCAAGACAGATTTTCGGAGTTTAAAAAAGTGAAACCTCTGTTGGACATATTCAGCAATCCTTTCACGATTTCAGTTGAAAATGCGCCAGAGTCAATGCAGTTAGAAATTATCGACATTCAAAACGATCAAGATTTACGCAACAAATTCAACGAAGGAGACTTGCTTTGAACTTTTACCGCTGCATTGATAAAAATATGTACGAAAAGTTGCGCATAAACGCTCTGAAATGTGCCAGCTTATTTGGTTCTACCTATATATGTGAACAAACTTTTTCAATACTAAATAATAATAAAACAAAAAATCGAAACCGCCTTGCAAATGAAAGTATGGAAGCAGTTTTACGTGTTGCTACAAGTAAATTTGAGCAAATATAAAAAGATTGTAAGCACTATGCAGTGCCACGCTTCAAATTAATAAATTCTTTTTGAATTTTAATAAATTATTATCAATTCTTTATTGTCTTTAATTACCTATACTTCTGGCGGCCGGCCCGCCATCAGTTCATGATTTGTCCGAGTGGCCCCTAGTCTTCATAAGTCTGTGCAACCATGATCTAGTCTATGGTCGTCACCAAAAAGGGATGGATGGTGAAGCGTCGGTCCAGAGGATCTAATAGGACAGCTTATCGGTCACAAAGAAATGGCCTCTTCCCCTTCAGCTAACTAGTAGTTCCCAGTCTATTTGCTAATGGAAACACGTGCCTGGAAATTCTCAGCTATTTTCACTAATCTTGATCATCAAGATCAGTGTTTAATAGACGATTCTACATTTTCTTCCATCTTTGGAAGATGCATATTACGTCCCCAAGATATAAGATTCGCGCAATAATTTCCTGAGTGAACGTTTATCTACCGAAAGGCCAGCGATTCGAGGTCTATTGAAGTCACTCAGATTGAGTTATCTAGCTTTTCTTGCAGAATGCATTAGCAGGAATGTGAAATTCTATTAAAGAATTTTGCAAGTGGGCACACTTGTTAGTGAAATTGCAGATTATTAAAGCTAGAACCGATGAGAAAGTGTACACTAAATAATAGCATCTGTAGTAACCACAGAACTGCTGGTAGGTGCACAAAAAATTGTCCTGAAAAAGTATTATTTCTGGGTGCCGCATTTTTGGCATCATCCAGTATGGGGAACAATTTTCCCTACCTCGCTTCCAATAGGAAATTTTAAAATAGCAGGGAGGCCCTACATATTTATATTCTCTTCTCGAATGTGTGCTAACATATCCTTCACAATCTGAAGGGATTTATTTGTCAGATAAAAACCTATGTACCCAGATACATTTTTCAACGGCGATATATTTTCTAATACCCTTTCCTCTTGAAAAAGACGGTAAATTTTCATTTGATATTTTCCTTCCCACTGTCCGCTGAACGCAGCCGTTGACCGTTATAGTGTCTCTGTTCCTAAATTAGATTTACCTTATTGGCGTTGCGTGGCGTAGACATTCATCTTTCCGCAGGGGCTTAACATATTATTTGACATTCCTTTGTGCGAAGACAAATTGTATTTCATCAAGACCGAAGGACAGGACAGAACTTTGAACTTAACGTTATCGATTTCATTGAATAAACGTTGAGAATGTGCCGAAGTGAAACGAAAATACATATAGTGCGTCCTTCTTTGGTCATTTTGTACTAGGATTTGCGGCACTGTACGAAACGAATGTAATCTACGAAATAACTTGTGGACACAAAATATGACGTGTTATTTCATTTGATATACATAACTATTGGCCTTGTTATTTATTTGCAATAGACAAAACTAGGCTTACCTCAAATTAATAATTATTTTCCTATTTGCGTTACATACCTCATGTTCATTTAAACACTTGCAACTTTCTTTTAAAGAGCTTTCGTAAAATGCTTAAAATTGTTAGGATTAAACCCGTTTTATATTATCATATTAAATTGTACGTAAAAATTGAATACTATTATATTTTATAGTGCAATATAAAACACTGTACTATTTTTCTGTGCAAGATCATTGTATGAAATTAGAACCTGTCCTATTTTCATAATAAATGTTTTGATTTGCGCCTGCTCACTAGTCTGCATTGCACGTATTCCAATCTAACCTCATTTTCTTATGTTTACCTCTTATTGAGTCCTGTCACAGTATAAAATAAACGTGGGTTTATGCATTATGCTGTGGTCATGTCAGCAAATGTTTTTATTGGGCGTTTTACTAAAAGTATTAGTGTTATCAGATAAGCATAAAATTAGTCTTTTTGGAGGGAGAAATTTTATGCAAGTATATGTAATAGCCCTGACGAAGGATGGAGTCTAAATTCATGCAATAATCTTGTACAAAATACTGGTAAACCGTTTTAAATTGTACTATAAAATAGTATTAAATTGTTCGGTACAATTTAATATGATAATGTAAAACGGGCTTTAGGCTTAGAACCGCTGTGCATTAAAGAGCTTATGTTCTTAATGCCAGAAATGTTGAAAAGAAATATCAGTCATACGTAGGTCTCTGAATTAATTTCGAAACCTTAAGGAAATGGGATGATAGCAAATAAAAAACGTTCAGAACCCAGACGAAGGCGTGCAGATATAAATTTGCAATTGGACTCCAACATTTTCTGTTCACAAAGCATCTGCTGCAACAGAAATGTGATCCAGTGCGGAAACTGCTTATACTTCTATCGTATCTTTCAAGAATTTCCCGAGGACGACCCAAAACATTCCAACCATCCTACAATTGATGAAAAATATTTGTTTCATCGTTAAATGCACTTTTCCCGTAAATGAAATAGTCAACGAAAATAATTCATGAAATGACAATTCATATCTTTTTTGAGAAAAACAGAATTACGAATGACGGCGCATTATAACTTATAAAACATGATAAGCGAAAAATTCTAGAATGGAAAATGAAAATAAGGCAAATAAAATTAGCAGTATTAAGTTAAGTGTTCAAAATGATACCCAATTAATTCTTGGCAGTAAGCTCAGTAATCTCTAATTCACCTAAGACGTTATTAATAATAGTTCGTTCTATTTTGCGAAGTTCTTCTTCAATGCGCTGCTTCAATACCTTTAAATTTTCTGATTTTGTTTCAACTTTTGATTTTAACTAAGGACCTTACAAAAACAGTTCTAGGGGTATCAGGTCATCAAATCTTGTCGACCATTCTATCGGCCCTCGTTTGCCGATCCATCTTTCTAAAAACAGTGTGCAGAAAATTATGTACAGAAAGCATATACGATCTCACTATCTCGGTTAAGATCCGCCGTATTAGTGGTTACCCAATCAAATCTTTACAATTCAAGATGCTGGCACTTAGATCACTGGCAAAAGCAAACAATTCTGCATTCGAAGCTCGTCAGATGAGTGTCGTTTCGACCAAACCTTTCGTTAGAATATCGTTTGCGGAGACACTAGGTCATGGTGTCAGCATAACGACAGCATTAAGTATAATTCCCGGTTGGGTTTTAGTACATAGAGAAGTGAGCATCCATTGCATAATGTAGAATGGAATGTTTTAGATTAAGATAATAAAATTAACAATTGTAGTTATAATGTGGCGGTGCACCATTGTATTGATACCAAGGAATATCATTTGAGAATGACGATCGTCTTCATTTGGGTAACGTGCAGACAGTCCTGGGAATTAGATCATTTTGCAAAACTCCAAATATCTTTTTCATTTAAAATTTTCCCCAAAGAAAGAAGGGCCTAGAATTCTATTACATACTATTCCTGCCCAGACGTTTACCTCTTGCGAGTGTTAAGCGTATATTTCCACCATCTAGTAAACATTTTTCCTACTCCAATACCTGCAGTTCTGCGGATTAACTATCTCATTCATATAACAAGTTGCTTTAGAGGAAAACGATTTGGTGATAAAAACGTTTTTTTAGCTTGGTGCAAATTCATCATTGTCTCACAGAATTGGAAACGACGATCAGAATCATTATCATTAATATCTTGAACTAATTACATCTTAAATGAATCATATTTTTCCTTCCGCAACAGCTTCATTGCTGTAAACTTACTGACATCATTATCTGTTAAAAACCTAAAAGGCGATATCTTTTCTCATTAAGTACCGTAAGCTTACTAACTATTACCTGTTACTAACTTCTCAAGAAAAACAGTGAGGATTTTCTTCCGTTTGTAAAAGAATGTTCAATGCATTGTGTGGACTTATTCTGTATACCCGCTTTTTGAGATATTCCCCCTCTCTAAACGTTTTCTTGATTTCGCTAAGTGTCGGTTGCTTATAAGGACGATTTGGATATTTAGCATTAAACATATCACACACTTCTTGCTGGTATTTTGTGAGGTTCCTCCAAGACAAATTGAAATTTCTATACGTTGCGTTATTGTTGAATTAGTTATGATAATTTAATACAACATTATTAGAATTCTCAAATAAATAAGAGCGTTAAAGATTAACAGAATGCTTGTATGAAGCACGTCGCTAGATTTAAGGTTTTTATCAACGTATTTTAATTGTTCATGCTCTACAGAGAATGGAAGATAGAAGTAAAAGGTACTTCAACAAGCAATTTACGTTCATAAAAAGTACAACCAATTAAAATTGTCAAGAAGACACTCAGTACATTGACTGTAAATATACATTCATAAACTTGGACGTAAGCAGAATTGGAAAAAGGAAAAGAATACTCACACTTCGCATGTAATATATAAGGAAATCGTTGTCCATGCAGGCTTGAATCGCGTGATTGTAATACTTCCTATATTGACAAGAATAACCAAATACCTCACAAAACAATATGGTAATTTTCTACATTCTATCCCCTCTATAGTTGTAAATAACCTTACCTACACATACATGCAAAGGTCGTTTCGTATTCATAACACATTACTCGTCGTTTTATCAACCGTCAACCTACTAAGTGAATAATAGCGACATTATTCACACATATATAGCGAAGCTCACCTAATTAGGAAAAATCACTTGCAGGCAGTTCTACGTGAATAAATTTAACAATAAAACCTCTACTTTCTTGTACTTACGTAGACGCAAATTTCCTTCGGAAAGGACAGGTTCTGAAACTCACAAGTACCTCCAATATTACTAAGCTAAAATTGAACTTTCTCAAAACTTAATAGTTGGCAAGTACACACACGATTCACAGCAGTTTTTGTTAGAATTCATTATGGTTTTTACTCATGACATCGATAAAATTATGGGTAGCAATCTACAACACAGCCCGACAAAAAGAAATTTGTTGCTGCATCAAACAAAAAAGCTGATTTTAAATATTTCAAGAACTCTGATTCCAAAAATATCATTTTCTTGTATCAGCTCTAGTTGTTGAGATAGACCAAAATTAGATATTTTATATATTTTCATTCATATTGCTACAATAAATCTTCTGAACAGACGTTCTTTTCAATTCTAGTTGTTTATTACAATTGTTTCATACTTCCCTAATATTTATAGGTAAGAAACTGTTAATTTACCAACTTAAATTCCCCTAATTACTTCCAATAGTTTCCAAGAATACCGACTTTAATGTGTTTATGCAATAAATAGTTTTCAAGATTTTACGTCATAAAGGATTTATGAAAATAGCGGTATAATTGGTATTTAAGTTTTACTTTCCAATAATATCTGCATAAACAACTATAAAGATATCTACGTGTCAACCCTTGATTCAGTAAACCGAAGTTTTGTTGCAAGTGTGTTTGTTGAAGAAGTGTTATTAAATTCATGGCTTCTTTAAACAGACATGGTTGTGTTAATCATCGAGACGTGTTTTGCTATATGTATATGTAGATTTGCTGAAGCGCGAAGTTGGAGTAGATCGGTGTTTTGGACTGTAGGCCAAATCTTACACTTCAACAATATTTTTTCCGTTGTAGGTGTTAACAAAATACACTAATTGTACCTCACAATTTAATCAAATTGTTCGTTACAATGTGCTTAACCACTAAATTACAAATTTAACTTGAAGAAATACACGGCGCACTTAACGGCTACTTACTTACTAAATAATTGATTAAATTAAACGCGGTTGAATTTGTTGTAATCTCCCGAAATATGATACTGGTGTACCCGAATGATTTATTGCCCGAATTGGCTGTGTTAGACCGAGTCTTGTACTCGAGTCCTACAATGTAAAACCGAAACCTTTTGACTCACAAATTGCACCCCTCATCTGCAATCATCTATACTTAAAGAAGATTCGCAGGGTGGTGCTAAAAATGGTAAGTATTTCCCTATTGGTGCAAAAGTGAAAGTTTAGAAATAGAAATTAAGGGAAAGTACATGAAATGGAATTTTGTAGAAAGTTAGGGTGAACACAAGATAATAAAGTTGCAGCTGGTGTCCCTTCTAGGTAAAGGGGTACTAAAATCGGTTCCGATGACATTGAATTTGACAACTTAGATTTACGTGAAACATAACAACGGAGATAAATTGTTCACCATAAAACTAAAATACAAAACATACAAAAAATACAAAATATACCGAAGTCGTTAAGAACTTTCGGGATCGAATATTTAAAACCTTTATTTAATGTTTCTTGACTTTGTATTACTAAAAATAACGCACACTATTCAACAGTATATGAATGTGGCAAATACATAATAAGAGAGAATAGAAAACTAATTTGTGAGTTTGTGAAAAGGGCATACATGGCCTATTTTGGGGTTTATCTAGGAGATCAAGATAAAACTTGGGCCCCACGTGTTACCTGCAAATCATGTGTTGAAAACTGGCGCCATTGAAAGTGTTTGAAATTTAGGATTCCAATGGTCTGGGGGAACCAAGAAACCATTTTAACGATTATTACTTTTGTCTAGTGAGTGTAAAGGGTATTAATCGCAATAATCGACATAAGTGGATATATCCCAATTTGGCTTCAGCGAGAAGACCTATTCCACATTCAGAAGAAATAACAGTTCCAATATTGAGTAACCTATATATATTACCAGAGAATCATGATGGAATATCTTCTTGTGAACATGACAATAGTGACTTTGAAGGAGACTCAACATGTCCAGAAAGATTTACCCAGGAAGAATTAAACTTATTAAAGATTTATAGCTTTCAAAGGAGTCTTTCTCGTTGCTTGCTTCTAGATTTAATGAAACAATCTTCTTTCTCCAAAAACAAAAACTACATATTACTGCAACAGGGAAAAAGGTCTTCTGCCATTTTATTCTCTATAACTTGGTATTTTGCAACGATATAAAAGGACTGTTATGTCAGTGGGTATATCAGAGTACACATCAAATGATTGGCGACTTTCTATAGATAATTCCAAACAAAAATTGAAGTGTGTTCTTCTGCACAATGGAAACAAATATGGAAGTATTCCAATTGGGCATTCCATAAAGATGAAAGAGGATTATAAAACAATATCTCTACTTCTGAAAAAATTAACTATTACTTGGGTGGATGATATGTGTTGATCTAAAAATGGTAAATTTCCTTTTAGGACAGCAATGCGGATATACAAAATATACTTGTTTTTGTGTCTTTGGGACACCAGAACGAAAGATCAACATTGGATAAAAAGAAATTGGTCTAAGAGAGACGCTCTAGTAGAGGAAAAAGCCAATGTTATTAATGAAGTATTAGTAGAACGAGAAAAATAATTTTACCTCTCTTGTACATTAAACAAGGGCTTATGGAACAATTTGTGAAAGCTTTAGATACTTGGCAAATCAATTCCCTGCAATCAGTAATGAAAAATGAAAAGCAGGAGTATTTGATATACCTCAGATAAAGCACCTTATAAAAGACCCGCACTTCGCAGAATCAACGACTGAATTTAAGTCCAATGCATTGTCTTCTTTTGTTAAAGTTGTGCAAAATTTCCTTGGCAATTGTAAATCTGAAAATTACGAACAAATAGTGGAAGATATGCTTAATAACTTTCAAATTTTGGGTTGCCATATGAGCATTAAGATCCATTACCCCCACAGTTATTTAGAGATATTCCCGCGCAATCTTGGCGACTTTGGTGAGAAGCGGGGCGAACGATTCCACCAGGATATCAGAATAATGGAAGAAAGGTACCAGGGCAGATGGAACACGGACATGATGGCTGATTACTGCTAGAGTATTAAAAGAGGCAAACCCTTTCAGACATACGCAAGAAAAGTGCTCAAAATAAAGTACTACTGTAAATATTTATTTCGGGTAATTACATTTGTTTTATAGGATAAACTTATTTTCTTTTTTATTAAAAAATACGTGCTCGCATCTTTTGAGGTAAAATATGTGTTGAAAAGATGAAGTAGACCTAAGAATACTGGAGAGGAAAATTTTGAGAACAATAATGGGGCCAGTTAAGGTTGGAGAAAATGAGTATAGACAAAGAATGAACCATGAGCTGGAAAAAGAGATTGAAGAAGACGTCGTAAAGAAAATAAAACAACAAAGGGTAAAATGGCTGGGACATGTATGGAGGGCGGAAAATACGATAATGAAAATACTATTAGATGCGAACCGGGAGGAGTTAGAAGGAGAGGTAGATCGAGGACAAGGTGGTTGAGGGAAGTGGTAAAGAACCCGAGCAAAATCGGAATCAGGAAATGGAAAGACAAGACAAAGGACAGGAGGGGATGGAGAAACATAAGTCGTAGAGTGTAACCATGAGAGGACTGGATGATGGGAACTGATCTACCCCTAACGCTGGATTTAGAGAGCTCCTAGAAAGCGGCGTTGCCCCTCCATGGGACGTCTAGCCACAATATATATATATATATATATATATATATGTGTGTGTGTGTGTGTGTGTGTGTGTGTGTGTGTGTGTGTTGACCAGTACAATAGATTCACATGGTTCTTGTAGCAGACTGACAGAAGTGTTGAAGGGATAAAACGATAGTTGTCGAAATCCGTATTTAGGATTGAACTAACAATAAGAACCATTTCATTCCTTCCTTATTATTCTAAACAAGTCATATTATCTAACGCAGGTATGGGCAACCTCCGGCCCGCGGGCCACATCCGGCCCTCGAATATGGTTTGTCCGGCTCGCTACTGAATTCTTTCGTTGCATATTAGCACGGCCCGCCTAAACTTAATTCATAATGAATCATAAGGATACTACAAAAATGTATATTTTTCAAGATTACTCACAGCATAAAACTTCTACAAAGAAAGGTTGCCCATGCCTGATCTAACGGTTACAATCTGCTGAGAATTATGTAAAATTCTACAATTTTCATTGGACGTAGGTTAAAATATTCATGGATATTCTATGAGAAAATTACAAAATAACGCGTTACCAAGACGAAAACAACAGGAAATTCGTCATAAACCCATTCCTTGACTGAACTCAAAAGCATCTTTCAAATTACCTAATTGCGTAATACTATTTCAATTAGATCGAAGCGAAATTCGTTCGCAAAGCGGGGCTATTATTCTATCAGAAACGAAGCAATACACGACGCATACACAATCCCACTTCTTACGTCTATATCCATCTTCATTGTCATTGGTAAACGCATGTCATTCTCCAATTCTCGCGTTAATATCATCGTTCTTTGAGGCGAACGTTCAAAGAATACGCAAAGGGAACGAACAGTAGAAACGGCAATAACTGTCAACAACGTATGCTATTCTAAATTAGCCGCTTTATTCCGTCCTAATTTAATTGTTACATTCGGTGCGCGACCGTCCTCCTACCTTTACGTGAAGAGGGCAATTTTGTCGCTTTTCATGCCGGCAAGCAGGTTGTAGCGACACGACACCGGGAGAAAACACGAGCGTAAAGCACACGACGGCTACACGATATTTCGTCTAAGTTTCGTTAGAGTATGCATGTGACGCGTCTAATTTTATAATTCGAATTCACAAGAGAGCATTATATATTCTCCTATACGAATCTTGCTAATCGAATTACGGTTAAATTAACATTTCATTGTGAAAGACTGTATAGTATTCGCGTTTCAATTCGTTTCGACGCCGCTTAGTGATTAATTGTTAAAGTGGTCGCACAAAGAAACGGAAAATTAGCAGGAATTTATTGGAGTGATGAATTATTGATTGGAATTGTAACAAGGGTTCTAGTTTCATCATACCAGAAACGATTCGTTTAATGCCCCTTTCTGGAACAGATCTACTTGTCTTTGATTGTCCCCATACTTACATGTGCAGCCGGTTTTATAATATCGTTTCTAAGTGAACATACTTCATTGAGTTGAAACATAAATCTGTGCGAATATGCAGAATTCTTTTTCCTGTTGAGATGTGGTACTTAACCCACTGCACTGAAGTTCCCTGGCTTATTGTGTCTGCCAGTTAGGTCTCTATTCTCGTAGAAACCTACCACCTTACAAATACGATTCTATATTATCTCCTCTGGCTGCAGGAACCAGGCCCAAAAATGTTTCATTCTATTGTGAAACCTCGTCCTCTTCGCAACAAACTCTTTAGATAGAATCTTCCACTACTCCTACGGCGTGGAGATGTTTATTGAGCAGCCAGTGCCTTGTCAACAAGGCCACCGTTTTTTCTATTTGGTTACTACTCATTCGCCGCAGCTGCTGTATTCTGGCATCTGAAGGTTTCGCGATAAACCAAAGGACTGTTTCAACCCCTGTGCGATTCTCCAGTGTTTCACATGCTTTTCCTTTAGGATGTCCCCATCTCAGTTTTTATTATTTGACAAGGAATTTTTGGCGCGTAGGTTTAGACCGAAAAAGTATCCCCTCTGGTTCCTCCCTTGGCAGGAAATTCGCTTGGTCGTTTCCTTGTATGCCCCAATATCCCGGGACCCACCACAGATTTACTCTATTGTGTTCTGCCAGACACCAATTCTTCTTTACATTCCTTGACAATACCTCTAGATTGTATTTGAAAATTCTGTATCGCCTTAATGGCAGTTTGGCTATCAGTCATGATACAGACTCTCTTGTTTTCTATTTGAGCGCATGTAGACACGGCTATAACTTCAGCTCGCGTGAGCAGCCAGGTTCATCCATCTTAAATCCATCCGCCTGTAAACCAGACAGTACTATTCCTTTTGATTCGCTTGCGCAAACAAACTCTAAATCCCTATTAAGTATGAACACCCTAAAGGGTCTTTGGAAATCATATGCGATACTCTAATTCCATCCAATCGCATTCGTAAGATGCGACTTCTTTCTCTGTTCTCCTGCAAGATGTTTAGATCTCCTCCTGTCCTCCCTTCCTTTAATTAAGGTAGAATATTCCTCGTACTCGTACTCCGTAGAGACGTTCTGTAAACTGCCACCTAGGTCTCGAATTTTGGTCTGAATAATTCATAATTCAACATTTTCTAGTAGGTGGAAAATTTATAAAATTCTGCTAATTTGTAACTACTACACTGCAATATGTGGGGTATCTCCAATTCTGAACCCATTAGAACTTTTGCGGGCGTGAATGCTATTCACTACATACTATAGAATTCATTTTAATTGTGATGCAGAACGACATGAATGCTATAGCAAAAATCCAATTATTGAAGCGTTGCGGGCTCGCTAAAGGTCCCTCATAATCAGTATCACCTTCATTTTTCTGGAACTGGACCTCCTCAGACGATGTTTCTGAGTCATCCTCCGGAAGCATAGGTAAGTTACTTGGATTTGAGTTAGTTGGAATTGTTTCTTTGGCTCCCTTCATATCATAGGTGCTCCAAATTTTAAGCTCTTTTGCTTTCCGTTTATCCACTGCCGCATATGTTCTACACATTTTGCATACAATATGTGGTGCCCAAGATTTATCCTGGTCTCCTAACTGGGCGTCAAAATACGCTAAATATGCCCTTTCTATAAATTGATATATGGGTTTTCTACTTTCCTTAAAAGTGTATTCACCACAAATGTAACAAAAACATATGGGTGGTTCACACAATTCCATCTACTTGTAGAAGCCATTGTTGAATTTTTAATATTCACGCAACAATTTAAAGTAAATACTTAGTACACACTGGCACAGATATCGCACGAAAGCACAATACTAAACTGATCTGTGAGATGCAGACAGAGATACGAGGAACCCTATGTTAGAGGTAAATGAAGTATTTAGGATTTTTCCAGTAATGTGGAATACTGAGAATTATAATTAGTTTATAATTCTAATTTCAGGTAAAAACGGACAATTTAGGTGTCCTAAATGTTTAGTTAATTATTTTGATTTTGCTATTTATCCGTATGAATAATAAATTTCACCGTGATGTATCTCAAAAAGTAAAGCTGCTGGGAAGAAATGCCAGTTATTTTTGGATCGAGCACATCAGAAATACCCTAAATCAGTTCGTATTTTGGAGACACCACGACAAAAAAATATTTTGTTGGGCGCTGTTATTCATTTAATTTCGTATAACCTTAATTTCTTATAATTATTATTATTCTAATTATTACTTCAAAGTAATGTAATATAACTATTAAAATGTAATATTCCGATGAATCTTACAAACTGTGTCTAATAAAATTTCGGTTATAACAACTAATTTTTAATGCAACTAATGCACCGCACTGAAATTTTTACTTTTTGAGTAAATTTTCGTAAAATTTAAAAGGTAGTAGCCCTTAGTTATCCATCTACAGGCACAAATGTGTTAAAACTGTTAAAAGGACCATTGCTTATATTTTCGAATAAACGTAAGTACATTATTTCTTGCCCTTACCACAACGACATTGGAGGATATTTGAACAAATAAGTTATCATCCTCAGTGAAGAACAGCCCACTTGATTTTCTGAATACGGATTTGAAATTTTCTAAAATTGCTTAAGCACAGTTTTTATGACGGATTCTCTGGATCACCTCGAGGTTCTACCCTCGAATCATCACTTTTCCATATACATCTAAACTGATTTGCTTCCTATGCTGCATTCTGAATGGTTGAGAGAGGTGAACAAACGTAAAATCTATAGCACAATAAACTGCTTGATGAACTAGATACAACTTCAAATATTCTGCAGTGACCAAGATGGGCCAGTTCAGTAATGTATTCATATACTACAGACTCTGCACTAATTGCTGGAAGAGAAAAACTAGTTTGTCTTGCATAATTATATATTTTCAATCTGCTTTTATCTAAGGTTCCTCATACGATCTTGTAGTAACTTTGCAACTAAAATGTTGTTTGGCATTAGTACAGAATAGGTTGATATATTACGTACCCATATTATATACCAGCAAAATAATTCGTAAGGTACTGTTCAAGAAGAGATTCTTAAAATGTTTTTATTTCAAATCACTGGTACGTACACATTTGGGCCCCCACTAGCACAACACAACTACAACTCGACTGTAAAAAGAACTTTGCCAGAACATCGAACGGTAGTTGTTTGAGTGTCTAATCCTTGGTATTATTTAATACCTCGTCTACTGATACGACTGCAACGCAACTAATTGCCAACTAGTAAACGACCAACTCCAATGCAACTGCTCTGTCAGTTGATTTGCGGAGTTCGTGCGACTTTACAGTTTGATGTCAATGGCGAAGCAGGTGATCAGGATTTGAATACAAAATTTGTTGAAGTTGTGGAGGAACATCCTAATGCTTTTCCCCAGTTTGTGTCGTTTTCTAATAAATGGACGAACATCTTCAACCAGCACCTTGAACAGTTTCCTAACAGACCTATAAAATTGTTTGGATCTTTGTTCATTTTCTTTAACCTCGCACGCTAACATAACAGCCGAACATGTTTGATTACGGTAAATTAAAGGACAAACCCAAAACTATCGCCTTCGTTTAAGCTAATTCAGGTAGCTATGCGTAACAAGAATTTTTTCCAACCGCACGGCAATTGTCGTTGCGCCAGTAGACGAACAACGTGTATCGCGGCTCTTCCTCAACTATGGCAAAAAAGTTGTGTTGCAGTTTCGTTGCAATTGCGTTGGACCAATGACAAGGCGAAAAATTTGCTTAAACTATTGGTTTAAATATCTTCCCCTCTGCCACTTTTAGGCCTATTAAACAACAAAAAGACGTTCGTTCGTAGATATTTAAAAAATAAGCACATAAGTCACGATACATACAATGTGTGTCCCAGATTGAGTGGGATTACATAGGTAACTTTCTTATTGTTGAAGATGGAGCTTTGGTTAAATTGGATATATGCTGTAGCTTTATATACTGATTTAAAATCTGTTTAAAAAAGTTCCAAATGTCAAACCAGTCAGAAGTTATTTAAAAAAAAAAAAAACAGAAAACTGTCTTTTTCTTGTTTATCAAATATCTGAAAGTCGCTGTTTTCGATAAGACCAATTTAAAATTCATGTTGAACAAAAATTCAAGGTGGCTGCTTTTGAAGTATTCATATCAACTTCCTTAAGTTAAATGGTCGTCACATTAGATTTTTATGTTATTGGATAGAATTTTTTATTCTCTTTTCGGCGATGTAAGATAACGTATGATTGAATAAAAAATGCCAGTAAAATTAAGTTTTTTACATTTATAGTATATAATGTGTATTTTTAAAAACTAAAACCGACGTATTTCAGCGTTCTTGAAGAAGCCAGTAAAATTCCCGTTTTGGTTTAATATTCCATACTTTATTCCCACACTGTATATTGTACTGAGAATTTAGTTAATTTCTTCAACAAAATTGCACCAGCCTAGCTCTTAAGTAACGATATAAAAAGCATAAATTATAACAAATTATATTTATAAATTTTGAGAAATATTTAACATAAAATAAAGATAATTACCTACTGTTGTATGTGTGTGAGTGTAATTTCTTTTATTCGATGATAGTTCTTCTATGTCGCCTCTCTTGAATTCCTTCTTCGATGCAGCTCTATTTTCTATGGTTTCTTCCCTTTTTTAGATTCTTTCTTTTCCGGTGTGGTGAAGTTCTTTTATTCACTGGTACTTCCTTTAAAACTCTTTTGGTCCAAAATATATTTTAAACTTTTTTGTTGACTTATCTATCTTGTCATTTTCTTCGTCGTCAACTAAAACAAATTTTATTCACCATAACTTCAGTTCATCCAAGACGTAACGTTGTTATAGAAAGCTGTATTGTTGTATGTCCACGTATACTTGGTTACTTATATCCAATGGTTATTAGGAATTCATGTGATGTGAAAGTATTGAATGTATGTGTCTGAATGGTCAGAATGCTATCTTTTAATCGATGCTTTTTGTAATGATTAATAATTTTATTTCTAGTTCCATTTTTTCTCCCATTAAACGTCTCTGGCTGGAGTTAAAATAAGAAGCACCCCGTAGGGTAATAAAATGCTTAAAAGGTGGTGTGCATGGTATCGAAAATGTATAAATCCAACCCAAAAATAAACCAAATGTCATTTGAACATAAACATCCATAACCCCAATATTTACTACTGTGAATTTAATATATTGAATTGTAATAAATGATAAATTTTCTAATGGTAATTAACAATTTGAGTATTGCTATACTACAACAACACTTCAACATGTCCCCTCGTATATTCGACTTCCTAATGATCGACTAATGCCATTTAAAGTCCATGGCACTAATGTCATGCTAAGATCTCCAGTTCGCAACGTGGTGCAAATTCCAATAAACAAATCTGTTTACTAGATTATTTGTTTTGAATACTTCATTCTACGTCATAACCTGTGTATGTGTGTTTTTTTCTTTTTAATCTTCTAAGTGGAGTAATCTGTTGCCCAAATAAAAATATTGCTCAAACAAATATTATTATCATTAATTACAATTATCTAATGATCTTTTCCTTAATAAGTATGAGGAAATATTAGGGACATTCCCTTCAGAGGTTTATATTTATTAAACAGTGGTATACAGGTACAAACTAATTTTATCCAAAGGCTTTATCTCAGACAAAGTTTTCCGCCTAAATAACTTCATATCATTTAGCCGAAATTTAGGATCCTCATAATGAAATTTAACACACGTCACTCCTAATCTCGTAACAGACGCTACATTCGCGTGCTGCGCGCAATGGAAAAAGATGTAGTAGATACGAAGACAAAGGCTTCGCCATCCCCTTCCGCGTGAACTTTCGGGATTACCCGAACTTGTTTCTCAGTAAATTTGTTTACATTAGAACGGGAGCTTTCGTTAATTTGTCCTGATAGTTTAATAAGCGGCGCAACTCCGAGCAGTTCGCCGTATTATAAGAGATTCGAATTTATTACTTGAATCGAATTAATGCGCTTAGCTAATTACCCGGTACGGAGTTATAAATTGTATAAGAAAATTGGAAGCTCTCGGGGCTAAGATAATGGATTTATAGCGTTCGCAAAATTAGCGTTAGGTAATATGTAGGTTTCGTAGTTTCTGAAAGGATGGAAGGAAGAGGCGGCATAGGATATATGCAAGTTAAACTGTAAAGCACATTTCTATCTACTTCACGCTTAAGATTTTATGAATAAGGAATACCTCCATATATACCGAAGGAAGATACTGCTATAAATCCCCAGCAGAACAAAACTAGTCCACCAGTTTTTTGCAATCTCTATCGCATCTGCAATTCAATGAGAAATGGTGGTTTAGAATTGGTTGTAGTTGTTTGATGGGCGAAGTACCTACTCCTTAAATAGGTATAGATTATTATTTAGATTTATTACATTTCTCTTTGAAGAAATAATGTCCTATGAGCAAGACAATTTTAAAAGCATTTAGCTTAGCACAGCAACAACCGCGTTTAAAGTGATAGTTCCACTTCATAAAAATTATTGAACAAGTAATTATTTACATACCAATAAAGTAAGCTTGTAATGCACGCTTAACGTAACAGTTTTCTCGGCACAACCATCTAGTATTTCCAGTCGAACAAAATAAAGTAAATCGCACGTACCCAACTTAATTGACTTCCAATATAAATTCCCATTGATTTGTCGGACAGTAACAACTCTAACTTTTTTAAAATTGACATATTACCCGGTCTCCTTTCTATTAGGGTCCGCTAGATCATTGTTCTAAGTCACGTCCACTCGCCGCTCGAGAAAGTTTAAAGTTTCCCAAATGTTCCCCGAAGCCGATAATAACGGAGTTCGAGTAACTGGCAGGAACTTAGAAAAAGGACGACGAAGAGAAGGAAAAAAAGCTCGCCACAGATGGTGAAAAAATAAAATTTTAATTATGGAACGTGACTATGCCCGGAGACCTATTTAGTTTGAATGATAAGACGCGGTCTGATTAAAAATGCAAGAAGCTTCGTTTTACGAGCTCGTTTCTGACCGCCTTAATGTCACAGAAGAAGGTGGTAGCCGAAATGTTGAGGTCGTTTTCGAAAGTTTTGCGTCGACGAGCAGGCGGTAGACGTAAACTTCCGCCATCCTGTGGAGATTAAAGTTATGTTCCGGAAATATATGCATATAAACTGTTCCCTTTTTGCTAACATAAGTTGAAGAACTTCGGTTAAAAAAGAGAAGCGACTATTTGAGATAGTTACCGGAAATGTACTAATTGGTGTAAAAACTCATAATAAACTTGATATCCAGTATTTCTGCTTACTTTTATACATGTAGGATATGAAAATGTTTTCAAAACCGTCATTGCAGAATTTTGTATAGAAGTTGCTGTTCAACGTCAAATTCGTATAATACTCCCGTATTTCGTTAGTTGTTGATATTTATTCAGATAAACTGAGTACGTTAATGACGATAACTTGTTTTGGCAACAATCCCTACATAGCAAATACACCCTCGTGGCTGGGAGTAGTGAAGCAAAAAGCATGATAGATTATACAGTGTACACAGAGGACATGAAAACATTTTTTAAGGAAATCATAACAAACCAGAAACAGAAATAGGAACTATGCATAGACTCGTTAGGGCGGAACTAAACATTGAGTACAAAAACCAAGAAGAAAGAATAGAATACAGCAACATGAATATACATAAGCTAAAAATAACAGAAAATTAAGACAAAAATCAAAGGGAGGCTAATGAAATATTCCGAACTTAAAGGACTGCTGGACACCTTTCAAAAACACCATGAATTATGCAACAGAAATGGTATGTGGTAGGAAGAAAATCAAGTCCTACAAGAGGAAGACAGCATGATGGAATGGAGGGCTAAACGAACTAATTAAAAACAAAAGAAGACATGCAAAGAATATATAAACACAAATCAAGAAGACAAGCGCTTAAAACATATGCAGTTAAGAAATGAAATCAAACGTGAAGTTAGACACATGTTAAAGGAAAACTGGGAGAACTTCGGAGAAGAAATAAATAAATTACACACTAACAAGAACAGGAAATTTTGAACTGGCACAAAAGCGCTAAAGGGTAAAAGGAAGAAGGTAAAACAGGTAAAGGGAGGCTCAAACAACATGGCTCCCAAGATAATAGGAGGGCTTGCGAAGGATGGAAAGGAATGTCTACTTGAAATATATAGAAGAGCATGGAATACTAACTCAATACCGAAAGAATGGGAGGAAAACTTGGTCATTCAGACACCAAAAAAGAAACTACCGATTGCGACAAATATCGAGCAATATATTTGGCCCTGGTACTCTTTAAAGTGTATACAGAAATAATAGAAAGGAGGATAAGAGGTTTAATAGCACGTAAAATGGCATATGAACAAACCACATACAGAAAAGGAAAAGAAACAACGGATAATATTTTCGTAACTAGCTCTAATTGAAAAGAAGAATGAGGTGGCGAAAAAATTGTACCTAACATTTATAGACCTTAACACCACCTTCGATATTGTAGACCGTTACATAATATGGAAAATAATGAAAGATTTAGAAATTCCCATAAAAATAATTAACATAGTTAAAACCACATATAAAGAGATACAGGAGATAATCATACTCAATGGAAGAAGATCAGAACCTTTCCGAATGAGTATGGGAATCAAGTAAGGTGATAGTTTCAGCCTGCTTCTCTTCATATTGATCATAGCCAAGATACAAGAAACACAAAACAAAATAGGAAACCAACAGTTGCAGGTTATAACCAGATGATACCAATTAAAATAGACATATTAATGTATGCAGACGATATATTGCTAATAACAGATAGTAAAAGAAAAATGCAGACGCTAATAGACATATGGACAACAGAGATAGAGAATATGAAAATGGCTGTCAACACAAAGAAAAAGTAAATACCTAATTATAAATTCGAAAGTTGAAAACAAAACAAATAAAGATACGTTTTCATGCAATGGCAAACAACCGGAAAAAGTCACAGCAGATATATACAGCACTCATAAGTGATGGTGACAGAGAATGGAAAAAATTATTTAGAAATAGCAAACAGAATGAATAAAACAACCAGAATCTACTACTTATTAAATAAAGCCATTTTTGGGAAAAGGTAAATCAACAAGGTCAAACTCCAAGGATTGAATGCAATATTTACACCAACACTAATATATGGATGCGAGTCATGAACTCTACAAGAGATACAAGAATCGAATCAAACTGCTATAGAAATAAAACACTTGTGGAAAAGTATGTGACGCGAATCGATAAGAATCGATTAAAAAACGAAAACACCAGAGAAACACTACAGGAATCATTGGAGAAGGTAGGCAAGAGAAATTGAAAATGATATGGTATGGATGACGACAGACTTACCAGGAAAATTACGGAAATAAAGAGAGTAGGAAAAAGAAAGAAGGAAAGACCCAGGAAATCTTGGATATCCCAGATAGCCAGAAAATTGGGAAGTCATTTTAAGAAATAAAAAGTCTAATGAGAACCCGGAGAGAGTGGAAGAAACGGATTGAATGAACCAGAGAAGAAGAAGAAATTGAGTACATAGACGTAAGAACCGTCCAACTAATATTTGGGGGGCAGACGTGTCATTTCGCAAAATTACAGGTAAAATGAAGATAAGCGTTTCTATCTTCAGGGAAACAATAAACGTATCCTCAAGTATTTTCTTATAATGTTATTGACCCTTCAAAACCACTGCAAAAAATTTTATAGCAACACACGCACGAAGTCACAAAACACTTTTTGATATACGCGACTATGTTTAAGGCAAACGACTGTTCGCCATTTTTTACCTCCCAAATTGTGCGAAAATATGGGTATGTGCGTGCCTACTAGTAGAAGTGAAATATTATAAAACGCACGGCCCCGACACTCGGGCGAACGGAGAAAATAGAAGCGAAACAAATCATAACACTACGAAACAAGCGCCGAAAGCAACACGTAATAACCGTAATGAATTTCTGAGGAAAGTTTAGCGGAAATTTATTTGAAAAGATAATTTACAACTTCAGAACGGACATAAAACGGAATGTACTTATGACGGTTCCGTTTTTATTACGCTTGTATGCCAAGTTTTAACTTTCGACGAGTTTTCCGAAGTCGTTGAAACCTTCGCACCAGGACAAAAGAAAACGATCTTCTGTACAGAAAGCGATTGAATGCTGGGAGAACATAAATTTAGAGCATATGTAGCAATGGAGTACGTGCAAAGCCAATAGAAGGAAGGCACTAAAATTGCAACAAAAAACTTCTGCACGAATTTATTTATTTATTTTTATAAATTTTAGCGAACTTACCGCATCTCCTTGTTAGCTATCTTCACCACCATTCCAAGCTCTATGCTCAACTTTCTACAAAAATTGCCTGTTATAATTACAATAATTTATAGTTGTATGTTTTTGCCAAGTCATTGTTAAGCATCTCTAAAAATTTCACTTCTAACAATGGATGGATTTACGTTAACAAAGTCCAAGTTTTTGGCAAACTCAAAACTATTTAGGGTAAAATATTCATTACGGGCAATCTTTGACACAGCAATAAGGGAGGAAGTATGAAAAAGCTTGGACGAACTGAAAGCACCAAGAAAATTAATAGAAGTCACTATATCCACAAACATAGAGATAAAAGCAAGGGTGTAATTAGACGGAGAAGCATCGGAAGGTTTTGAAATGGACAAAGGATTGGAACCATAATAATGGACAAGCTAACAAAGAAAATAAAGCAAAAAGGAAAAAAACTCATTGAATCGGTGCAAGTAAGTAATCTCCTTTACGCAGACGATGTGGTACTGATATGAAACTCCAAGAGCAAGAAGCAAAAACTGCTTAACTTGTGGGCAGAAGAGATTAAAACATGAGAATGGAAGGAAATACCGAGAAAACTAAATTAATCATAATCAACAAAAAACAAACCCATGAACAATAGGACAACCAGATAGAATGAAAAGAAAAGTAATATAACAAGTAACGACTTATAAATGTCTTAGTAGCATAGTGACGAATGATGCAAAATTGGATGCGGAAATAGCCAATAGGAGCAACAAACTTACAGAAATTTACTACGCACTTAACAAGACAATGTTGGCACACAAAGAAATAGATAAGGAGGTAGAGCTGGAGATTCAACCGTGACATATGCGAGTGAAGACTGAACAATAAACGAAAAACAAGAGACAAAGATCAATACATTGGAGATTAAACATATTAGAAAGATAGCAGGAGTAACCAAACTCGACAGAATAAGAAACGATAAAATTAGGAAAACAGTAAACCAGAAACCAATAGTAGAAAAAATCAAAACAAAGCAATCAAACTGGTACGAAAATGTGGTGAAGACGAACCCAGACAAACTGGCAAAGAAATTATTTCATATGGGAGGATCTAGAAAAAGAATAAAAGGAAGACCTAGAAGGATATGCGAGGACCAGATCGAAGACTATAAGAAGGAAGAAGACTAGCAGGAGACAAGATAGGGTGGAAGAAATGGACAGGAGAAGAACCGGGACCCCAATCCACCTTAAACGGCACTACGCATCCGATAAAGAAGAAGAAGATGTTCATTGTGGAACCTTTAGATGCCAAAGCCCAGCAGTTGCTGCAAATGAGCTTGTTATATATAGTACAGTTTCACAAGTTAAGGTTGATACTTAGGCATGATCGATGTAATCGCAAGACAGGCTGTTGAACTATAATGTTTCTAAATAAAGCGTTATTTAAGACACAGTTGTGAGTTGAACGTTTAGAATAACAGAGCAGAAACCAAATTGGAAAAACAGTGGACGGGTGTATTGACAGGACATTTTCGGCTTGACATACACCTCCATACCATTTAGAATAGATTACTTGACAATGGCAATGACACCTGTTCCACTGCGGCCTATCCAGATATACTGTGGTCTTCATGCCTCCTTACAGTACTTTCTCCAGCTTTGTTCCTTTAATTAGACTTAACAGCTTTGAGAGCAGTTCGTCCGCATTTATACCTCCATACCATAGGAGTAGTAAAAGATCCTATCAATGGAGCCTGCTGTGAGGAAGTGAAAATGTCATAACATGTCTGTAAATACCAGAGACTAAGCAGTGTTGAATACTTTGAGTGTCGGTTCCTGCAGCCAGAAGAGATCGAGAAGCTTCCTATTAAAAAGGTGGTGGTTTTATCGAAAATTAAATAAAATGGCTACCGCAGCAAAATAGGCTATTGAGCAACAAATTCCATTCGACTTTGTTATTCTGATTCTAACATATTTTGCGCGTTCTATTTGAGGTTAGGTCTTCGACATGTGAGAACATGAGGACTTACAGGGTCTAAGATCAGGTGTACAAAGTGGCACAGAGAAGCATAATTTCAGACATCTGTGCCGTTCGTCGGAAACTTGAGCAATGTATGGTGCTTGGTACTTGGTCTGCGAGGTTGACCACACTAACTGCTTTGCAAAATTTGTTAAGCTAAGTGACCTTTTCAGTAAATTTATTCAAAATGTTGATCACATCTTTCGCTTGAGAAAGTCAATTTTATACTTAACAGGCATATTCTACCTTTAAAATGTATAAAGAATTGAGTTGTTATCCCTAATATTTGTGACCTGGATTAGCAATCTTTTTCAAAAGATAGTCTCGTATTAAAACTTTATGTCTAACTATAAGCGAAAAGTGACTTTGGTCATGGAAGTTTACATTTTATGTCCGACTTTCTGGTGGTGATAATTAGTCTAGACCAACAGCGGTAACAGCGTACAATTACGGAATAAGTTACGAAGGCATCGCCGACTCCCCACTCTAGTAGCTGTATACGAGTAGTGTGTGTATATGTCATAACTTATCTCGTAATTGCGCGTTCAATATTACCGAATCATTTTGAGTTATAGAAAACTAATACATTATGATATCTTGACAAACCGTCTTTCAAAAATTATATTTTTAAATTTTATTTCTCAAACAAATTGGTCGTGATTCCTTCCTTAAACACACTTGACAACCTTGTGAAATCCTACTTTAAAACTTCAATTTCTTACTTCCGTACGTGTGTGCTAAATTCTTTATTTCCAATCTACATACATACATTATATCTAAACAAGTAACCATTAGCTGTGAAGAGACGACATTTACAAGACGAAATAGAGCTGCAATCCGATGATGTACATTCATTAGAATCGTGCAATGAACACGGCGACAGAGATTTAAACTTTTATAACTTCCGATGGTACGTAATCGCTTTACAATCCAAGGAAGAGCAACTGTATATCATATCTGGAGTGTTTACAGTAATTTGTGCTCGTTAAAAATAATTTTAGACTGACATTGTTGTAATCCCTCTCTTAAAGATATAATACATGCCTACTTCCTCGAATTTGTTATTAAGATATAAACATACGTAGATACACACGCATAAGTAGATATAGACTTCTCTTGCACATGAAGAATATAATTGGGCTGGTAATATCAATACACCAATTTGCATACGTAGTTCTGACCTAAATATGGTATCGTGCTACCCTATATGTTATAATTGGCTTTCCTTTAAACAGTTTTTTTTCGAAACAGCTCCTTTTAAACATTCGGAATTGCAAGTTCTTCGTAGTAACATTGGAAATATTATAAGTAAAGCTGGCAGTTGCCGATTTTCGCCTCCCACTGCCAACCTGCATTTTGTACTGAAAATTTAGATAATTATATTAAGAAGATTGCACCGGCTTAGCTCTTAATTAACGATATCATAAAAACATGAATTATAACAAATTGTATTTACAAAATTTTAGAAATAGTTGACATAAATTTAAAATAATTACCTATTGTGTTGTGTGTGGTGTCAGTATGTAATTTTTGAGTTTCTTGCTATGGATCCCCTCTTAAATCCTTTCGTCGGTCCAGCTCTATTTTCTATGGATTCCATCTCTTAAATTCGTTCTTCGGTGTGGTGAATCTCTGTTTAATTAATGATTACTTCCTTTAAAACCGTTTTGGTCCAAATATAGTTGAAACTTCTATTTCAATCCACTTCGCAGTAAAATCGTACTTCAATGACTTTTTTTTTCTTGTAATTTTCTTGTCATTTTCGGTCATTAACCAAACATACCCTCATTTTTTGGAAACCAGGACGTTTCCCCATCCAAAGTTTACTACATTATCTCTCCGTTGTCCGAATAACTAGCAGTTTACTATTTACCATGGATAACACTTCATCATGGCGTGACGTTATTACAGAGGTCTATATTGTTGATATCCAGGTATCCTTCGTTTTTATATCCAGTGGCTATTAGGATTTCTTGTGATGTGAAAGTGATCAATCTATGTGTTTAAAAATTTACAATGCTTTTTATCTTTTAATCGATGCTGTTTGTAATAATTGATAACTTTATTTCTAATTATTTTTTTCTCCCATTAAATATCTCTGGCTGGACTTGAAAAAGAAGTTAACACCCGCAGGGTAATTAAATGCTTTAAAGGTGGCGTGCGTGATATCGAAAAAGTATAAATAGAACTCAAAAACTAAACCAAATGTCATTTGAACATGAACATCCAAAACTCCAACATTTACTGTGAATTTTAATATATTGAATTGTAATTAATGATATATTATTTAATCGTAATTAACCATGTCAATGTTAATATACTACAATATGCTGGCAGTGATGTGATCGCCTGTTAACAAGGTGAGTGGCGTAATGGTCACCCAAGAAAAAACAAACAAAACATTGAATTGACAGACCACTGAAATCATACTTAGCCAAAATTAAGTCTAGATAATATCTCCTTACCACTGATGTTTTCAAAATTAATAAAGAGATTTTTGTTGATAAAACTGCGCATAAAGAAAAAATGTACATTGTACTCAGGTATTCTCACAGACCTGGGTCACCTGGGGTAATGACAATAACCATCTGTCAGATATTGGTAAATAACAGCAATGTACAGGCATAAATGGATTTCGATTTTCGAAATAAATATAGATAAAATAAACTATTTACTCTAAGTAGCTACGCCTATGTTTTACAGCAGATATCACGCACATATCTCTCAGCAGTATCTCAATCAGAACAATCTTCGTATGTCCTCAAACGAAAAAATGTGCAACGAAACCATGTCCCTCCATCGCATCCAAATTCCTCACAATAAAAGCAAAAAAAAATCTTCCCTTTTCTGTCATCTTCAGAATTATCATCGCTGATAATTTTTTCATTGCTAGACTCCTCAATATCTGAATCAAAAAGCTCTTTTTCAACTTGACTCTTCCCTTTACCCTTATTTTTCTTCCAATTTATATCATTCTTGTTTAAGTCAATTTTCTCAGCAGGCCCCTGAATTCTCTTGGATTTCTTCCGTTCCCTGTTAGTTTTTAGCTTTTCTTCATTTCGTCTTCTTTTTTCTTTAAACAAATGCTTAATCAGAGTGCTGTTTCGTTCTTGATCGTCTGGAAGATCCTTTATCATCTGACCAACTGTTGGTGTTTTAAACATTTTTTGTAACTACTGTATCGGCCACTTGTGTCTAATTTTCCTGTTGATAGTTTTTCTATGTGATTATTTATAATTAATTCTCAAGAACTGATAGGCACACAACAACACTCCCATGGTCCTTCTAAAAGTTATAGGTCTGCAAAGTGTAATGAGTCACGAATGTGTATCCAGAATCAGAAGTCTCTTGTTATCAATACTAGCATTTATTTTATATTATTAGTATTTTAACCAGTCTAAGAACAATTCTTCGGTTATCCGTCCAGATTTAGAGCAATAGTAGTGGGGACATCCGCTGGCGAGGGAATATGAACATTGATGGAACTCTCCACAAGGCTAGGGTAATGATGGACTAGGTGACTGCCATTTACCCAAATCAACTGACTATCATTACCCCAAAAGCAATAAAAAGCTACTATTTTCACCGGGTACCTGACCAAAAACTGACAAAATTTGTTGAAGTGAAGTAGCAGTTCTCAAAATAACCATAATGCAGAAACAATTACCAGAGATAATTAGCAATGCGTAGAGTAGTAGAAACACTAGTGACTATCATTACCCGATGATGATGAAATTTGTCGCAGAATACTTGAGCTAAATTCGCTAGCAGTAGTGGGATAAAATTCGCAGCATTTCAGTACCAAGAAGTTATTTTTATATATTTATCGCGAAAAGATAGAAGCACGCACTTATCCAACAATAAGATAATACTACATCATATATTTCTTTTGCAGTTTATCGAATTAAAAACAAGCTTATCGACCAGTCGTTCAATCAGAACATGAAGACGTTACATCTGCTTCTATTTATATATTTCTGTTTCGAATCTACGCAAGCATATTCAAGTAAGTCGTAAATGTTATAGTACTATAGTATATTTTTATAATTAAAGCCTTTTGTATTTCTAGAATATGGACGAACGTGTAAGGACATAGGATGTGGTTCAAACGAAGAATGTACAATGGCCGAAACGCCATGTTCATATTACACGAGAGAAAATGAATGTGGAATGTAAGTAACGATTTTTTATTATATTATATAGTTGAACAAGACTGAGACAATTGCCTCATCCTAACAATCGTTTCGCATGATATCCAAGTTAGAAACTGAATCCTTCTGTTAAATTACAACCTAAAATGTTGATTTATATTGTAAAATTTGTTTATGCACTGAATACGAACTAAAGGTGAAGTAATGACTCTTGTAGTAAATTTCAATACACTTCGATATCTATTGTAACTTATTATTATAACTAACTTTCGATAAACGAGTGCATGATAAGTTGGGTAAAATGTACTGACGCACTCCTCCGAATTTTAACGTAGCGCCTTGCATGTAAGTGGAGACAAGCGGTTAAGTGACATTGTCAGTCTGGTCTACAGTGTTACATCGTGTATCAGTGCCACCGTATCTAATTACTAAAAACTAAACTCAATTCCGAAAATGAGAAATCATAATTTTAAAATCGCAACCGAAAGGTTATCAATTTTGCACCAGGAAGGAATTTTGCTATCACTCAGGGTGCCAGCCAGCTAGTCGGCGAGGAACTGGGTTAAATAAATCCAAAGAGCTGTATATTAAAGGCACCACCTGTTTTACACTTACCCTATCAAGCCTTGGATAAACAGGAATCCACGAAGTTAGTCAAGTAACCCGGGTGGGAAGTGATTTGCGAGAACAACCACAAAAGCAAGCGAACCGTGAGAGTTAATGAGTCTTTAATAATTATTGAGTAGTTATTCTCCGGCGTAATTTGATAAGATATTCAAATCGCTATGCATTTACGTGTACCCATGGCTTTGACCAACGCTATCGTTTACATTGGAGCTGAGATTTCAAACGATAATCTCTCGAAGAAAACACTTCGCGGAGCAAACGTGTGTATTGCACCTACACCGAAAAGCTTCCGAATAATACGTCAATCGGAAAACGTATAGTCATTTCGCTCCAAAACAGGCATGAAAGCTCCCTCTATCCATGAGGGTGGAAATCTATAAGTAATCGATAACGTATAGGATAGGCCTCGAACAAAGATTAATTAATAGCAACAAGTGTAACGACCGAAATGGAGGCACACGAAAAACAAAACATAACAACTACTTGATGATAACTTATCATGCACTCGTTTGCCGAACTTTAATTATAACTGTCATCAAAATCATTTCTAGAAAATTGTATAAATAGCTTTCCTTAAAGTTAACTTGTTTAAATTTCAGGTACCCAACTTGTCGCAAAATTTCAAATTCAGCGCCATCCTGTGCCACGTATGTATGTCCACCCACCAAAAAATGCGTTGTAGATGGTGGTGAACCCAAATGCGTAGATGATGATCAAGCGAACATACGTAAGTGAATATATATGAGAACGTACATTGTTACATCTAAAAATGTTGTCTTGTTATGGTCCATGTTTCTGCCTAAGCAAAATAATAGTAATAACCAACTTTGTAATATAATTTCGTTCAAAAGTTTTATCTTTCGAAGCAATGTTGTACCTACATCAAAACGTAATAAAGTTGGGGGTTATCCACCCATAATAATTTTAAATTCTAAGCATTCTACAAGAACCAAACAGCTCAGAACTTTGTCGGTTTTCAGTGGGAGTCCTTACCATTTGTTTAATTTCAGCTGGAAATCAGAACGGAAATAAAGCCTATCAAACTTACAACACCCAAAACAATAACGACCAGCCTTCGGCACCGAATCCTAATTCCAACCCATATCCAGTTTTACCCGGTCAAACAACTACTAGACCACCAATAAGACGACCAGCGTACGGTGGGGGTGGCGGTTATCAAGGCGGTAGCGTTGGTTCTGGTTATCCTGGCGGTTATCAAGGTGGTAACCCTGGCTCCGGTTATCCAGGACAAGGCGGCGGTGGATATCAAGGTGGTAATCCAGGTTCAGGTTACCCAGGACAAGGCGGCGGGGGATATAAAGGAGGTAACGTAGGTTCAGGTTATCCAGGTGGTGGTGGCTATCAAGGAGGATCGGTCGGATCCGGCTATCCAGGCGGTAATCAAGGGGGATCGGTCGGGTCCGGCTATCCAGGTGGTGCGAGAGGTTCTCGATATGCAGGTAGTTCTAACAATTTTGGTTATCAAGGTGGTGCGGCTGGATCCGGTTATCCCCAGCAAGGTTACCCTCAACAAGGTTATCCCCAACAAGGTTATGGTGGTTATCAACCAGGGTATGGACAACAAAATTATGGAGGAAGAGGTGGTTATAGCCAAAACCAACCGGCCAAAACCAGCGGATCTAACCCTATTTACGATACGATAAAAAATACCTTATCGACATACGGTACAAATTTACTAAAGAATGCATTAGGTGGCCTTAAGTTATAATTGCACTCATTTTATGTTCCAGGGCTGTTCTGCTTAGTTCTAAACTACATGACAAACAGAATGTTTATGCAATAGTACCAGAAGAATCTTTTTGTATATATTTGTAATTTATATTGTTATAGCCACGTGAAAGTGATGTGATGTATTACATAATAAATATTAAAATTTAAGAAAAACACGTTCTTTTGTAAATAACTTGTCGGTACGTGGTAAGTACTTCAATGTTCCTTTATTTTTGGTTTTGGTTTGCTCTCTATATTCCTAATGTGGCTGGTGGTTATTGTAATTCGTTCTGTTTGTTTCTAACAACTTTTCAAGTAGAACAGCTTCTTGATTTTATTTTTGTTTGCTATATGTGTACTGTAGGTGCGTATTTGATTAACATTTTAATGTGGAAGTAGTGTAGAGATCACCAAAAAGTGTATATAACATCACATTTTGCCATAATAAATTATATATTTTTAGTACTTATGTCTTTTGCTTTTTGTAAATACTTATATACGTTACGTTTTTATCATCATATCATTACCTCAAATGCCAATAGATCACTTTCGAAAACATCACTGAAACGTATTTAATTCTGCACCAATAACAAACCAATCTCAAAGGTATTGAGCACATAATATACATTACCGACGAATCCTGCCATTGCATATCAATTTCACTGCACATGTTCTAAGGGCGGAATCAATCGAAACATAATTCTCTGCTTTAAAGATCGCACCTAATCATTATGCACAATTATGGGACTGGAGTTTCCATTTCTCTATTTTCTATAAATGTAGAACATGATTGTACCATAACACTTCTTTACCTAGTTAGATAACGATGCGACTGATTGGTAATAGAAGAAAATCAGTGTAACTATTACATTTCTTTTAAGCTAACCTACGATCACTTTAATTCCTTTAAGGGGATGGTACAAAGGCACGGATTCATCACAAAGTTATTATAAGACTAAATTTAGATAATAATAGACACCAAATAAGACTCATGCAAGTTGACTAGCATTGCCTTAATATATTTCGAGCATCGAAATGTTCAAAGAAGTCATTTAAAAATTGTCATAGTGAGAAGTGCTGCGTCTTTTATAACATCTAATGAAGAACGAACTCTTAAATTAAATGGAAAAAGAAAGAGGCAATATCGTCTCTGGTGAATGGAAAATATAAGGTAGCCGTATTAAAATTAATGTCGGTTGCTTTAAGCAAACAACATCAAACGATAATAATCAACAAAAAAAAAATTGAAAAATTACTACTCCAATAATACGAGAGCACCGTTCGAAAAAGGAAGATAGGCCAAAAAGTATTGATGGTTTGAGACCTGATTTATTCCTTTCGATGACGAATTCTTTGCAACGCTTTTAAAATCAGTTAAATATAAAATACGAAAAAATGACATGACCCAAGGTGGTAGACGACCACGGAGGAACAGAGACTACTATCATTTTTTCCTTTTACAATCGTATTTTTGTTTTTTCTCTTTTGTCTATCATTTGTTGCAAATCGCCGATTTAAATAGAAAGCTGGCTAGATTGAAAAGTCTGATATAAGAACTCGAAGAGAAAAAGAAGAGTTAAAGAGCCATAAAGAAACGTGAGATGAGAACAGGATCGGCACAATCGCTTACCTAAAACGAAGTCTACAAGAGAAACGACAATCCGAAATGGAGAAATTCCAGCAAAAACAAAAGGAGCTACAACAAGAATATCAGCAAATGCAGAAGCAACTAACTTCGAAAATTAAGCTTTTAACTTAACCGATCCAACCTGACCAAAAAGCACCCTACCCTATATTTGCTCTAAATAGAATTTTTAAAAAGTTTGACAACCAAAGGGAAGAACTCGGAGAAAAACCGAATAGGAGATTACATATACAAGAAGATGAACTGATTAATTTCCTCCTATAGAATTACGCTACATTTTATTACTTTTAGTATCGATCCTATTCTAACTAATCAATAACAAGTGCAATGAGTCGATAAACCCGAAAAGTTCGACACGTTGGTACAACATAACAAAAGACGAAATACAGTAGAATTAATTAACTAATTAGACTTGTAGGTGAAACGTGTATAACCTAGGACCTGGAAATCGGGAGGAAATGAAAGAATACGTGGATGAAACGACAATAATTACAGAAGAAGGGAGAGTAGAAAATTAATAAAAGTTAAAAGATAATAGAGCCAAGAAACAGTAATGCGACAAGAGAATGTGGTAAAAATTCGATGTAAACTATATTACTTGGAAACAGAATTGAAGAAAAAGTTATAGAACTGCAATAGTGGTGGAAAGTAAGTTCGATAAAAGAATCCCTTTTCGAACCAGTATTCTACAAAGCGATGCAAAGTAGATATACTACAAATTTAGGCTCTGGTAGAAGTAACAGATAAAGGAAGCATCACATTAAACAAACGAACCAAAGTGTTATAATGATCTTATACGAATAGGAATAAGGATACTGTGGTTAAAATAACATATAAAATGATTAAAATTACCCTCTCCACACCTTTCAGAAATAATTCGAGATACGTATTTCAACAACTAAGTTGCCATCCTCAATAGAGAACTGGAGGAATTAAGTATCATCAGCGATATCATGCCGATGCCCAAGATGAACACCACACAACTAGCACAGCACAATGAACATAACACACTGAACGCCTGCGCAAAGCACACCAAAGATTATTATCCAAACAATTTTACTGACAAAAAGTTCTTCAAAGGTGTGAGGTATGTAAATAAGGTACTGAAACCGATTTTTTTCACTTCTTTTATTCCAATAGCTTTACAATTCAACACTGTCCCCTTCAATGTAACTGCCTTAGGAAACCACGCGGAGCTGGAAACAGTTCTTCCATTCCTCGAAGCAGTACTGCAACTCGAATCTGGAATAGCCTTCAGCTGGTCCCTTTAGGTGTGGTTTCAATTTCGAGATGAAGAAAAAGTAACAAGGACCCAAATCGGGCCAATAAGGGGGAATGATCTTACTGACCAAGCAAAACGGTTTATTGAAATTGTCATGTGACAAGGCGCATTGCCGTAATACAAGATTAACCCCTTAGTCACGAGGAACAAACCCTTTGTGAACGATTCCCTGGCTATCAAAACTTGCTCATGCTGGCTTTTATGGTATTGTAAAATCAGGAGTATGCCATTACATGCTCTAATGCTTAGTTGGCTCCTTACCTGCCTCCCCACCCAAGTCGGATCGAACATTACGCTACAAGTCTCATTACTTTATTTACACACCTCGTATGTCCATCATAATGTTAAAGAGTTAAGAAACTCAAAGCGTCGGACTTCTTTGTAAGTTAACTAGAAGCTCTAATGTATTTGCGTTATTTTTGATATCTTACCAGCCCAAGAAATAAGACAGATGTTTGTCGAATATACTAATCAGAAATCAAAGCCATTATTCACAAGATATTCATTAAAACGGAGATTGACCAATAAATAAAGCGATAGAAATCTAGTCTAGTTTCACACGTGTAACTATCTTTCCCTCATCTCTATAAAGGTGTACACGACGTTTCGTTCTCCACAGCTAGTTCGCCGCCGGGTAACCTAAGATTAGAACACCAATTCACAGTACGCACATGCATTCTGCGTCTCTCCCCGAATGAAAGAATACCTATCCTTGGCAGTGTGTCCGTGTACACCACCGTTGTCGCGTGGACCACCGTTGTTTGTGTACACCACCGTCGTCGGCGAATATACCAGGCGGCAAAACGTTCCATTCCGTCTATAAAACAACTTACAACTGAGATTCGTATGTTAGGCAGCCCTTATAGAAAGCTGTGCAAGGTCTTACATAACCTTTTTCTTTGAATGAATACATCTGCAATTGTTAACTTCCACTAGCTTCAGAGAGTTGTAAATCTGGTAGTAACAAATGTAAAGAGTTCCATTGAACCAATTGGATCAAAATATAAAACTTTTTGAAAATTTAACATATGAAACACTACATAGATAACCTCAACATACCTCAAACCATACGGTATTGTTTATTGACAATCTCGAACCAACAACAATAGAAGTATCGGCAAGGGGTAACAACCAAATTGCAGTATGCAAAAATCTATAAAAATGTAACCAGTATACTGAAAGCATCATTACTCTACAGGAATATTAAGGATTAGACAAAAGAAAAAGTTCAGCAGCTTTCCCGAATGAATAACCAAGATTTTCTATCTCAACGATTACAATCACGTTTTTGATATCACAACTTAAAAGATATAGGCATTAACCACTAAATATTAATATTTTTATATATTTTCTCCGCCACATTTAGCTAAATATTAATAACAATGGATTTTTTTAATAAGAAAAGTCATAATTCTCATAACAATACTTAAACATCAAGTTCGCAATATAATATTTATTGAATATCTTGCAAGCATGAAAGCTTCCATAATCCATATGAGATTCGTGCAGTTGCCAAAGCTACAATACCTGTACGTGTAAGTACATACAAATTTTCACGTATGTACGTTCGGCAAATATGAATTCCTCTCGCTTTGATCTGCGAATTTTTCGGAATTGTGTTTACAGAAAAGGGGTACGATGTCGTCCAATTCTCGCCGGAATATTGCTCCACACGTGGCTGGGCAAAGCATAGAACGGGCGTGCGAAGTTATCAGCTTTATAGTTCGGTAAATACGAGGAAATGTGAAACCATATTTTCCGGAATACGTTTGTCGTAGGCGAAAGAAAATTGTTTTCTTAATAAGTTTCGACTCGAACGGCTTCACGTTCATGGTTGAATTACTTTCGCACGAACTTTAAAGTTTCGTCTGCGACGTCGCTATTTGCTGATGCATATCGCGTGATTGATTATTCCTTTCGACAAAAAATTCAGATATTTTTCAGTTACTTTCATTGTTGAAGTATAACTATGCAGTAATAAATAAGACCAAATTGAATTGTTAATCAATTGATAAGTACTGGGAATTCCAAAATGGACGCACCACTCCCAGTGACGATGTCAGAACCGGTCAAGGACACCAGTGTCATCCAGGAAAACAAAACAACAGTCAGCTGGTCAAAGAAGATCGACATGTGGCAGATCGCGAAAACTCAACTCAAAAGTTTCTGAATTGTGAATTGGGCGTAAGAAAGGGAGCTTCCTGTTGAATCCCGTATTTTTGAACTGAAGAGCAAAAAGCGGCTAATGTCAACTGGTGCCAAAAAACTTTGAGCTGCTTCAAGAACCGAAGCTCTGAAACGCTTACAGTGTCGTGAATGGCGACCAATCACTGATTTATTCCTATGAACTCGACAAGAAATAAAGAGCATAGTTATGACGTTTGTTTAAAAAATAGTCAAATGTAGCTACAGTGCCTTTCCAAGGTCAAAGGACTATTAATTTCATCGTTTGTTTACCAAGTGAAACCACTATACTTCAAAAAGCTAACCTACAAGGACGAATCATCCTCCACCAAGAATATTGCGAGTTTTCATACAACTCCAGAAGTTAGGTTTCTAGAGCAGTAAAATATGGAATTAGTTCTAAAGATTTTGGTGCATTCCTAAAGATCGAAAGTAGACTCCGTGGTCAACGATTCCAGTCATTGAAAGAAGTACTTTTCAACTTCAAACTAACAATGTTAACCCTCCGAAATGAAAATTCAAATAACTCTTTCAACATTTGGTTGGAAGGATGCAAAGGTATACCAATCTTTGTCAAACATACTTTGAAGAACGAAAACTTTTTGGCGACGTATTGCTTGCTTTTTCTTGCTACATGCAAACAGACAAACTCCGTATTCACCGCTGGCCGTAAAAGTTTTCCCTAAATTTCACGCACCTTTCAAAAATCGATACCTAAGAGATCGACAATGAAGTAGGAGACCAGATTTTATTCAGATGTTTCCCTTTAAAAACGATGTATGGGAAAAGAATCGCATAAGCAGTTTTGGTACCTACCACAATAAAGAGTTATTGCAGAAAGTTGCTCGAATATGTTTTCCACGGTTTCCTTGTTCTTTTTCTTTTCTCAGCTCCGCGGCGATACCTAAATCAGTCGACTCGGTGTCGACAAATAACCGAAACGTGAGAGGTAGAAATGGCGCGATTATAAGTTATCGTCGCGCATACATAAAGAGCAAAGTACGCGGGGTTGTTTTGAAAGAGGTAGAAACATTTGGCGGATATCTGCGGTGATAAAACGCCAGACGGTTTTATTGCGCGATCATGTAAAATTGTAGTTTCCTCGAAACGAGCGCGACTTTACGTAATGTCGCGGTTATTCTACGTTTGATATCCGCGGCAAAAGAGTCGCCCGTCTCAAAGGATGTGAACATTTATTTGATGATTTCCAACGATAGACAAGATAAAGTAATTATTGCTTATAAGTATCCCTGGAGCACATTTCTGAACTGGTGGTTCGCGAAGTTTTGAATAAATTATCCGTTCACATTTACCTACATACTTATAAATAACATTATTTATTCAAATTTATTGAATCCCAGTTTAATAAATTATAAACCAGTATGAAAAAAGGACGTACCATGATAACTACATTAAATTTGGCTTTACTTCAATAAAAGTAAATAAGGAGACTAACCTGCATGCGTTTTATGCACAACTGTTCTTTCCAATGATGCTTTAAAACCCGCAAAGTTAGAACATCATTTGAAAACTGTCTATTCCAACTAGTTTTTTGAAGGCAAGCTTAACAATTTGAAAAAGAAAATGAAACTCGGGCTCGGTGGATCACGTTCTACAGTTTCTAGGGGAATATTGACAGCATTATTTGCAATTTCAAAATTAATTGCTAAGAAAAGCTCAGACAATCGAAAAATCGCTAATAAAATCATGTTTGCTAAAAGCTGCTGGAGAGGTTTGGGGACAGGTTGCTCAAAAGAAGTCTCGAGAAATTCGCTTATCGAACGATACGGGTGAAGTCGCACATCCAAAAAGTGTCGAGTGATGTCAAAGATCAAATAATGCAAAAGCTTAAAATTACTCCGTGGTTCGCGTTACAGTACGATGAATCCACAGACGTTGCACAATGATCTCAACTTCTTGTTTTTGTAAAATTCTTGGATGATTGCAACCCTTTTAAAGAGGAGTTACTAATGTTACATGAACTGGAAATTGCGACTCATGGTTCTGATGTTATAAGTGCCTATTTTGCGAAACAAAAAGCTCGTTGAAGTTTGAACTGATGGCGCTCCTGCTATGCTTGGCTCACCTTCTAATCTTGCAGCTTTCACAAAACAAAAAGTGCATCAGTGGTAACATCTCACTGCGTTATTCATCGTCAAGTTTTGGTCGCCTAAACGTTTCCGGAATGCTTTGCTGAAATGATGAAAATTGTCATTAAAGTTGTGAATTACTTTAAAAGTACTGCACTCAATTCAGATCTTTTCAAAAAAATGCACTTTGATATGGAATCCGAACACGAAACTTTGCCTTTTCACCCTGAAGTTCACTGAAAGGGAAGCTGTTGACGAAGCTGTACGAACTCAAAGAGAAAATATTCTGGCATGATAAGGAAAAAGGAGTTGTTGGATCAGTTCTGTGACCTCAAATTGAATCTTCAACTGCTAGTCTCGGGAAATATTAAATTACAAGGCGCAGGAAACAATAAAACCAAATATTGCAGCCTAGTGTAATGAATTGAAGAACAAATCCAAGAGACAATTATAATCCACTAGCAACACAAAAAACGACTTCATTCGTTATTTCCCTGATTGTAAAGAAAAGGGTATTGGGAAATTAATCCGCAATCCTTTCATTGTCAAAATATTCGAGGTGCCCGATAAAATTCAAGAAGAAATAATTGAGTCACAACACGACAGCAATTGCAAAGATCTATTCGAGGCAGGCATTGACCTTGAAAATTTGTGGAGCGTTAAGCAGCACTTAACCAAGGATACAACAGTTCTTGAAGAACATGCAGACACAAAAATCACATTTAAAGCGTAATTTATAATGCAACTTTTCTGTTTTTTCATTAACCTTAGAATGGTAACAGGCATGCCTCAATACCCCAGACGAACAATCACGCACCGCTATTTCAAAAATTGCAAATTGCAGAAGCAGGTTGGATGTGGCTTATGACCAAGAAAAAGGACAAAAAGGTATATTTTTTGCACAAAATGTAAAAGCCCGCTTGCCCTGAATATCGCAGAGAAATTTGTTTAGATGAGATGATTTTAAAAAATGTCATTCAAATTGGGTGCGCTTTTTAAATTAGCAACAGGGGTGACCTGCCACCCCTGTTACCATTTATGCTTGGTTTAAATGTTTTACCATCCTAGGGTTAATATAAAATGTTTAATTGCCTGCTATCTTTAGTAAACTATTTTTGAGAGCCAAAGACCTGGAGGTCCATGACCAGACAAAAATATGTTATGTATATGCTTCCTTATAATGAAAAGGTTAAGAACACCTGCTCTAGGGTCTGTGATTCTTTAAGGTTTTGAGATGATAGTTAACATATAATAATAATAATAATAATAGCTTTATTGTCCAACGGCTAATCATTTACAGGACAAATTATATATAGAATAACATACATACATTATTAAAGATTCATAATTAGAAATATTACTATGTGCGTGGAAATGAAATGAAATATAATTCAAAAAGAAAAAGTAAAACTAATAAAATTGATTAATTTTGTTGTAGAAAATATCAGAATATAACAAATCTGCAATACGACCCATCGATGTGATAGGAGATGAATGGAGTAACAAATTCGTTCTAGGGAAGGGTAATGCAAATGTAGGCGAGGAACGAGAGGAAATACGAGATACAAGCAAATTAATACGGGAAAGTAAATCAGGGGAGTCAATTAAGTCGTGAACAAGTCTCCACATAAATCTGGCACTATGAATTTCTCTGCGCTGTCCCAAGGACCGGATACCATGTCTTTGCAAAAGCAGTCCATAATCCATACCACGCTCCGGGTAAATCCCATCCATTTTAAAGGATAAGTGTTCCAAGAATCGCCTTTGTATCTTCTCTAAGGATAATTGCAGGTAAACATAGTGTGGCGACCAGACAGGCGAAGCATATTCCAACTTTGTTACTACAAAAGCGAAGAACATAGTCTTAAGTAAAGATGTATTACGAAAAAACTTGCAGGTGCGTAAAACAAATCCCAAAGCATTTGACGCAGAAATGCAAATGTTATTAATATGAGTAGCAAAGGTTAAGCGGGAATCAAAGAAGACGCCAAGATCTTTAACAATATCAACTTTTTAAGAATGGAGTTATTAATATTATAAGTAGAATTAATGAAATTATTTTTTCTTGTAAACGAAACAAAGCAGCACTTATTGACATTCAATTTTAATTTATGTGTAGAACACCACCGAGCAATCAAATCCAAATCATGTTGCAGGCAATTGACATCATCCCAAGTTGCAATAGGCAGATATATTTTCAGGTCATCCGCATAAGCCAGTACCGGATAAGTTATAGATGTTAACAAATCGTTAATAAATAATATGAATAAGAGAGGTCCCAAATGTGATCCCTGCGGAACTCCCGATGTGGGCAGAAATTCGAATGATTTAAACCCATTATAAAAAACATACTGAGATCTGTTGCTTAAATAAGATTTTATAAGCAATAATAAGGAAGTGCTCAAGCCTAAAGAGGATAATTTGGCAAGTAGAATTCCGTGGTCGATAATATCAAAGACACTACTAAAGTCCGTGTAAATGACGTCGACTTGGCCACGAGCATCAAGTACCTCGCCAATATGTTGACAAATCGACACAAGGTTCGTAACTGTAGATCTCCCGGGAACAAAGCCGTGCTGATAATGTGAGATGTATGATTTAGTGTTGTAACATACACATGAGTATATGATACTTTCAAAAATTTTAGCAAAGTTAGAGAATATAGATATAGGTCTATAATTATCCACGTGTGTATTATGGCCCTTTTTAAATACGGGGCTTATTCTTGCACGCTTCCAAGCGGTCGGAAAAGTAGAAGTTTTAATTGCTAAGTTTATAATGAAAGTCAATGGTCTTCCAAATGCAATCCTTGCATCGTGCAAAAGAAAGCTCGGAATTAAATTATCGCCGGAAATATGTCTCTGTGGAAACCCGGCCATTAACTTGACTACCTCCACCTCCGTAACAGGTAATAATGTAAAAGGAACATGATTGGAATGTTCATTATTAAAACAAGAATCAGTGCTGATAATATGTATAGACGAGAACACATTGGCAAATGCATCAACTATGCCTTGGGGTGATTCCAGACGGGTACCATTACGAAATAAAACTTTAGGAATGCGTGTAGTCCCTTGCTTGGCATGAATATATTGAAATACAATTTTTGGGTCGATTTTTATAGATTCCTCAACCTGTGCGAGATAAGTGGAGTAGGCCAAAGCAATATCAGTTTTGCAAATACTTCTAACTCTTCTAAATTCATTATAAAAGTAATTATTATGTGTAGATTTCCATTTACGCCGATAGCATTCCTTCAATTTCAAGTTGGTAATTATATTATTAGAAAACCACGCTGGATATTTAGACTTTCTGGAGGTGGATGAAAATTTAGGAACGGATTTATCCAAAATATTATAAAGAAAATTATAAAACTTCTCAAGAGCACAATTGACATCAGTAAAAGTTTCCAAGAAAGACCAATCAGCATTTAAAAGATCATTATAGAGCTGATGAAAATTTGCTTTGCGAAAATTATACCGAATGTTTATGTTAGAAGGAAACACAGTTGGGTTGTTAAAAGACACAGAAAACGGCAAGGAAATAGATAATGGGGGATAATACATATCAACAGGAACAAGTGGAAAATTTTCAAGTGAAACAACAATATCAGAATTGAAATTTCCAGTAACAAGGTCAAGAACTCGATTGTTGCAATTAGTAATATTATTAAATTGTATTAAATTAAGAAGACCACAAAAATATTTAAAGGTGCAACATTTAGTGCAGGACAAGGAATTGATTTCAAACTTTGGCAAATTGGCAATATGTGAAATATAAGAAATAAGAACTTTACACAGTCAAACCTACCAAAGTCGCCACTTCCATAACTCGAATTTCTTCTTAATTCAAACCCGAAGGGTCTACTAAAGTGGTAGGCTGGAGTGCTAGCATGCAATTTTCTTTTAAGAGGCAACTCTGCAACTTGATTTCTACAACTTCTTTCTCGGATTTACATGACAATATATCCTTTTATCATAATTACACCTTCGCAAACCTATTTCGAGGTCACGAGGTCAGTTTCGCGGAGATTAGCTCTATATTATTATTTCATCTGCCGGTCTATTGCGCAGTCGACCTTGAGACCTTAAGATAGATCTGTAAGGATGCACCTTTCCTGTTCATAAAAGGAAAGCCCATAAAGTCATGCGCCTTTTATCCAATGTATTGCCTATTATAGGTACCAGTAAAAATTGCGCAGGGAATTGGTGGAAGTTTTATATCTGCTACTCGGTGCGTAGTCAAATTATGCCAGGTAATGTTGCCGTTTTATGTGACAAGAAAGCAAATTATGTTCGTAAAGTGCGATTTTAGCATCATGCCTTGGCTCCAACGGAATGGAATGTATCCTTCAAGCCACATGTAAATCCTGAAAATCCATATTTCCCTCCTTAACACATCAAGTTCGATTTGATCAAAATATTTGTAAAGACTCTGGATAAAGAGGGACATCCGTTGGCGTATTTGAAGATCAATTTCCCAAAAATTAATGGGACTGAAATAAAAGAAAAAGAATCTCTGTTGGTTCACAGATACGGGAATAAATGCAGGCTCTAGATTTTCAGAACATGATACTCAAAAGAACTGGTGAAAATCACAAAACTACTCCTATAAAATGGTTGTGTACGACATCATAAGGTCTCCTCAACACTTAAAGTGTAATATGTCACTAGAACTATATTTCATTGACATTTATACATAGAATAGAAAAGTAGAATATCTACATAATTCTCCAATGAATAACCTACACTGCGGTTCATTTGTTAGGCAACTTTCAGGGATAGGTCATTCATTGGAGAGTTATGTAGATGTTCTACTTATATATTCTTTTAATTGTAACTCTCTCAAGTAGCTTCTGAAGCTAGTTTTCTATTTGTTACTCGTTTTTGTTCGATGTAGCCCGGGTATACCAATAATTATCTCTGTCCATTAGATGAAACCACTAGTTTGGTGAAATCATTTAATATGATGAGCTCTTGTAACGCCTAGTTCTGGAAATTAGTTAATCGCAGAATGCTATACCGAATCGTAATAAGGACGAAACCAGTCTACGGTTGCGGTCTGCGAACGGCACAATTCTCTCCATGATAATTATTGGCACATGCAATCTAGGCTGCAGTGTAGCTATTGCACAACTTTCTGTGAAAGTTGCCTAACAAATGAACCACAGAGAAGTTCATTCATTAGAGAGTTCGACTTTTCTATTGTTTGTAATTGTAACTCCCTCAAATATCTTTTGAAACTAGTTTTTTATTTGATATACGTTTTCCCTCAAATCCTAGGAAATAGAAGTGTAACATTTTCCCAGCAGAAGATAGAACTATCATATGTTACAGTATTGATGGTTCCTATTGAGAGAAAAATCCATAAGATAGGAATGCAAATGAAGAGATGAAGAAAATGGTTAAAAATTTGCCCACAATATTTGTATTAATTTTTTTACTACATACACTATCTTATGAAAACAGGACTGGAATTTGTACCACTACACTCCGATTCTTCTCAATAAACACAACTAATATCATAAAATGTTCCCAAATGACCAGAAAAAGGTACCTACTTATTTGTAATATAATCTAATCGTCACTTGAAAAACTCCACCTATAACTTTCCAAACGTAATGAAACTTAAATCAAACCTACCACTTGGACTCAATTTTCCTTTCTCGTCTCTCAAAGCAAAATAGCTCGCCGTTTATAAAAGATCGGTGACGAAAATACCCTACTAAAAAAAAGGTAGTCATTTTGTGCACCAAAGGTGAACTTTTAATACAGGCGAGAAAAATCACGCGATTGAACTTTAAGTTCCGCAACCGTTCCCGTCGAAAGGACGCAGCTTTCATCTTCCGGGTTAAGACTCCGTATTTATAGTGGCTCTTGTCGACATTTCAAGGTTGGTCTTTATGAAGTCACTACGGGCGAGGGACCGCGTTTACATACCTTACGAGCTCTAGAGGAAAAAGTGAGATTAGATTTCCTTCTATTTGCTGCCCTCCCACAGGTCTTTTCGGTGCGTATGCGTAAGAATATACGTATATATAGATCGTAGTTGGTATTTGATCGGATTTGCAGTACCTGCCTATGATCTGCTACGTTTTCCCATCTGAAAAGATTATATTACGTGAACATAATCGAACGTAGCGTTGATGGGATTCTGTAGAGTGAATTGAACGGAAAGGAAAGTGTAGAAGAAAATATGGTGATTTTTTGTTGTATTTTGTTTTCGTTATCATACTGGTACTACTTTCGTAACTTTATTGTAATGAAATACACAAGAAATACGTTTATGAAATATAAATATATCAAGTTGTAAAAGACATCATAGAAGGTATTAATAATGGCGAAACTACAGTAGGAGTATTTATGGACTTAACAAAAGCTTTTGACAATGTTAATTACGATAAGTTGCTTGCAAAATTGGAAATTATTGGTATAAGAGGTATCGCACTAAGGCTCATAAAATCTTACTTAACAAACAGACAACAAAAGCTTAAAGATAGTAGCACTGGAGAGTTCTCGGATTGGATTACACTGGAGAAGGGAATACCGCAGGGCTCGGTGCTGGGACCACTTTTATTTTTAATTTATATCAATGAACTACCTACAATCACAAAACATAGGCCAATACTGTTTGCTGATGATGCATCAGTAATAATCAAAGCTAAAGTGGATATTTCAGAAGAAATCACTACAACATTGAGTAAGTTTAATCATTGGTTTGCTCAAAATGATCTAACAACGAATAGGGCAAAAACGTCACTACTTGAGTTTTCATATTACAAAGTTGAAAAGAAAACGATAAAATTCAAAGAAGTAGAAGTCAAGTAAAATTTCTTGCTCTCCAATTTGACTCACAATTGAACTGGAAAAGCCATATGGACGATTTGGCATCAAAAATAGCTTCATTTAATTACGCCCTACGCACAATATCTGGAATAGTTAGTGTATAAGCGAGTAGAGATGCTTATTATGCCTATGTTCACTCTCGCCTCAGATACGACATCATTTTCTGGGGGATGTCAGTGGAAGCCACAAGAATTTTTAAACTACAGAAATCCTGTATTCGAAGTGTGTTTGGTCTTAAACGAACGGGCTCATGCAGAGAAGTATTTCGCGGTAACGATATACTCACATTAATTTGCATGTACATTTAGCAATGCGCGTTGTTTGTCCGAAGGAACTATGACTTCTTTATTGGTGATGAACTTCAGCACAGATACAATACAAAATTAACTCTGGATACATATATTCTTCCAATTCAAACAAAAAGGGCTACTGTAAACAAAAGTGTCGTCTCGCAAGTGGTCAAAGTTTATAATCATCTACCTAAACAGATGAAAGAACTAAATCGAAAGAAATTTAGGGGAACACTATTTAAGGTTCTTAGTAACAGTGTGTTTTATAATTATGACGATTATTTTAATTTTAAATTTTAATCTGGTTTTAAATATTTATGTATGTATGTATATATATTCGTTACCACTTTTATCATTGTGCATTTTATATATTTACAATTAATTAACGTTTTCTATGCATCTACTATGTACTACAGAAATTAAAAATAAACTAAACTAAACTAATACCAACTAAAGACTAAATCGCGTCAATAAAATAAGTCCAAACAAGATGACTATTTCTACAAGTCGCTTCATTGATGCCATTACGAGTATTTCTCACCGCAAAACTTCGGCCCTTAGTAAAACAAAAACAAAACTTCTACAAAAGCACTCGCCTTCAAAGTCAGCCCTTCCACGCTCTCCAAAGTAAAGGGAGACGACGAAACGCGTCACGAATCGCAGAAAGGGGCGGCGGCAATGAGAACGGAAGGTCTCATTTAGAAGACGCGTGATTTATATCGGACCACCCGTCCCGACGCGTCGTTGTTTTCCGCAGACTACCATGATTTCCACGGGGACAACTGTCACTCCGCGTTATTTTATTTATGACCGTGGTTCCGACTGATAATTACCGAAATGGTGGATGGGGAGGGGAGTCTTCATTAATCGTTAGAGGGTGAATTAACGCCTGCGGGAAACGAGAACGTCAACGTGAATGGACGAGATAAAGAAGTTATTAATGCGAATCACCTATACACGCAATAAAAGAAGATAAGAAGTCGGGTATCAGTTCGAAAATAAATTGCTTTTCTTCGGCTAATTTATATTAAAAAAAAAAGATGCAGAGATTAAAAATGATATGAATAAATTTAGTAAGTAAATTCCTAAAATAAAACGATTTATAGCACTTTGCCCAAAGAAATACCCTGTATAGTTCCATCATACAGTTTAAAGCAGGTATGGGCAACCTCCGGCCCGCGGGCCACATGCGGCTTTCGAGTAAGATTTGTCCGGCCCGCTACTGAATTCTTTCGTTGCATATTAGTACGGCCCGTCTAAACTTAATTCATAATGAATCATAAGGATACTACAAAAATGTATATTTTTCAAGATTACTTGCAGCATAAAACTTCTACAAAAAAGGTTGTCCATGCCTGGTTTAAAGTATAACATTTCTTGATGCGCACCTATATATATTACATCGATCAACACATATTTTGCTGCCGCACGTTTTTTCACTGTTTTTAACTAATTTTGGTGCGCTGAATTCAAAAATACCACCAGATTTTTCTATCGGCTCGTCCTCAAAAGATGTGAACACGTATTTGTATTTAGCTAGTCTTATTCCTGCATATAAATATTGGTTCCAATACAACCTATAAGAAATGCACAATTAAAAAAGAAAATACGTTTATTCCATGAAACAACTATGTACAAATGTTAGTACCCAAAATAAATATTTGCAGTAGTTGGTAACTAATTTAAAAACTTTCTTATGAGCGCTTTTCTTGCGCATCTCTGAAAGGGTTTGTCTCTGTTAATACTCCAGCAGTAATCAGCCATCATGTCCGTGTCCCATCTGCCCTGGTATCTTTCTTCCATTATTCTGATATCGTGATAGAATCGTTCGCCCTGCTCCTCACCAAAGTCGTCCAGATTTGCATGAAATCTCTCTAAATGACTGTGGATGTAATGGACCTCAATGCTCATGTGGCAATACAAAATTTGAAAGTTATTCAGCATATCTTCCACTATTTGTTCGTAATTTACAGACTTATAATTACGAAGACAATTTTGCACAACTTTAACAAAAGAGACCATGCATTGGACTCAATTTCAGTCATTGATTCTGTGAGGTGTGGATCTCTTATAAATTGCCTTATCTGAGGTCCATCAAATACTCCTGCTTTTAATTTTTCATTACTGATTGCAGGGAATTGATTTGCCAGGTATTAAAAACAAAGACCATTTTGATCTAAAGCTTTCACAAATTGTGTCATTAGCTCTAGTTGAATGTTCAATGGAGGTAAAATTATTTTTCTCTCGTTCTACTCATGTTTCATTAATAACATTGGCTTTTCCATCTACTAGAGCGTCTATGTTAACCCAAGTTCCCTTTATCCACTGTTGATCTTTCGCTCTGCTGTCCCAAAGACACAAAAGACAAGGATATTTTGTATATCCACATTGCTGTCCAAAAGGAAATTTATAATTTTTAGATCAACACATATCATCCACCCATTTGTGTAATAGTTAATTTTTTTCAAAGATAGGGATATCGTTTTATAATCCTCTTTTATCTTTGTGGAATGCCCAATCGGAATACTTCCAGATTTGTTTCCATTGTGTAGAAGGACACACTTCAAACTTCTTTTTAACTATCTATAGAAAGTCGTCAATCAGTTGATGTGTACTCTGATATACCTAGTTTTTGTAACAGTCCTTTTATGTCGTTGCAAAATACCAAGTTATCTTCCTGAGAATAAAATGGCAGGGGAACTCTTCCTCTGTAACAGTAATACGTACCTTTTGTTTCCGGAAAAAGACGATTTCTTTCATTAAGTCTAGAAGCAAGCAACTGCGAAGACTCCTTTGAAAGGTTGAAATCTCTAATAAGGTCATTTACTTCTTCCTGTGTAAACCTTTCTGGATATGTTGAGCCTCCTTCAAAGTCGCTATTATCATGTTCACAAGAAGACATTTCATTATCATCCTTTGGTAATATATGTAAGTTATTAAATATTGGAACTGGTATTTCTTCTGAATGTGATCTCCTCGATGAATTCTAATTGGGATATGTTCACTTCTGTCGATTATTCCAATTAATACCCTTTATATTCACTAGACAAAAGTAACAATCGTGAAAATGGTTTCTTTATTCCGTCCATACCATTGAAATCCCAAATTTCAAACACTTTCTTTGTCCTTTTTGCCACTGGCGCAGGTTCTCAACACATGATTTGCAGGCAACATGTGGCGTCCAAGTTTTATCTTGATCTCCTAGATGAACACCAAAATAGGTCATATATGCATTTTCCACAAACTCACAAACTGGTTTTCTACTCTCTCTTAATATGTATTCGCCACATATATAGCAAAAAACGGCTGTTTGTAGAAGCAATGATTTTGATAACACTTCTCGAACAAACACACTTGCAAGAAAGCTTAAGTTTAAACTGAATCAAGGGTTGACGCGTAGATATCTTTATAGTTATTTATGGAGATATTATTGGAAACTAAACCTTAAATATCAATTATACCACTATTTTCATAAATTCTTTATGACGTACATTCTTAAAACTGTTTATTACATAAACACATTAAAGCCGGTATTTTTGGATACCATTGGGGGTAATTAGAGGAATTTAAGATAATAAATAAATAGGTTGTTACCTAGAAAGACTAGCGAAGTAAAAAACAACTGTAATAAACCAATAGAATTGAAAAGGAGGTGTGTTCAGAAGGTTTATTGTAGCAATATGAATGAAAATATATGAAATACTTAATTTTTGTCTATCTCAACAACTAGAGCTGATACAAGGGACAGAATAGTATTTTTGGAATCAGAGTTCTTGAAATATTGAAAATCAGCTTTTTTGATGCACCAAAAGAAAATTTTGTCGGGTCGTCTTATCGATGAAATTCTTATTGTCCTTTCCATAACATAGGTACGAAAGTATCGATGTTAACACACGACAACGAAATTCACATCTACAAGAAAGAAAGCATCGATTCTGTGCAATAAAAGTTTAGAAACCCATTTTTACAAAAATTGGTGACCCTATCTCCAAGTTTACTCCATTAAGCACACTTACCCCGTACATACGAACGCATTTCGTATAACCCTCCGCTTCACCTCCATACCAAGTTCAAATTCTCGACCCCACCTACCATTCCTATATTTCAAACCGAACAACTTTTCCGACATCATTTCCATTCGAGGACTTCCCCGGTTCTTACCGCACACAACTCACACATAAATTCACATCAGTTGTTGCGGCACGAGCTGCGATTTCTAATAAAGAACGGGCGTTACCCAGATATTAAAAAACGTCAAGTCAACCGAAATTTATTTGCCAACACCGACGGCGAGGCCGATGCCGCCAACTTCACCGAAAAATGTATAAATTACGGAACGTGACGGGAGGAGACGCGACGCAATCCTCAAGTTTTCGAATCTAATGCCCGGTACCAACACACCGCCCCCGGCTTGAGCGAATAATTTTCTGAGGAACGGCTAAAATTTCGAATCGATATTCTACGAAACCTTTCGTTCTAGTGGGAAACGTCAAGATCGTAATGAAATTATCGTAATTTACCTCTAGAGTGGCGTTTTTAATAAAAATATCTCGATAGCATCTTGGAGTAGGTAAAAAATTTTAATGGAGATAGCTTGAGTGGTTCAAGAAATTGTATGTGGTATGTCCATTGATGGATTGACTTCTGAAGATTGCCCTAAGAATATCACAAAATTATTAAACAAGAAAGCATAAAAAAATCTCTCCAAGCTTCCACGGCAGGTGTCCAGTGATACTAAATGGTCCACTTTGTCAGTTTCCTGAAGAAGCTGTCAGTATAAGAGCGAAGTGCGGACATTAACTAGTGATACACGGTACAACTTGAAAGAATTTTTTTATCAAAGGAGGAAAATATTTGATGTTGTCGTTGTTAGCCTATCAACCCGCATGCAAAAAAACAGTGCCCAAGTTATTGAAAAGAAGGAGGAGAAGGTTTGCGGAGCTATGGTCAGACAGATATAATAGAAAAATATCCTAGCACATTTTAAACGGAAGTCCACGTTATTGACATAAACCTCTAAACCAACAAAATTGTATCCTGAATAAGACCCAGGAGTTCATATCATCACTTCAAAGCTGCTTTGGAAAGGTCAAAGGACGCTTGCCACTCTAAGTAACAACACCAATAGTGCCTCTTCTTTACGTGCCAGAACCGGAGTTGGAGGCTCTAAACTTTATAAAAGTTAGCAAAACAGTCCCCAATACTTTATATGGAGTCTGAAATCTTCTGTGGCGTAGATAAGTGCGATTTTCGGAGGCTGCTGAAACGGAAAACTGGTAAAAATACTGTATGAAACCTGCGAAGTAGGCCAAATAATCTCGTCGGATGGAAACAAATACTATTAACACACACCAGAAAACTAAAAACTGAAAATTGGGAGTCAGTGAAAAGCAGCAAAAGAAGTCTGTAGTATAGAAAGAAAGGAAGAACGGAAGAATATAAAAAGATCAAAGAAAAAAGGATACAAAAAGTATGCTATGAAGTAGTTACCTATAAAAGGAACAGCATACAAACAATAGCTAAGAAATTTCATCAGTGTTGCTTTCTTTCTTCTCTACTTACCTTCAGCTCCTACCACTTATAAATGAGAGAAATAAATTTCGGAGAAAGTCAATATCATACTTACTTACATTAGAAAATTTGAAATTTAATTACATCCAAAAGTAATTAAATTCAATGTATTTCCGAAACAAAAGTCCTCCGAAGAATTCGAAGCAACTTTTCTCGTACTATAGATAGGACGACGCAACTTGTCTTGCATTGTGCTCGCTTCTGTCAAACTTTACAATTACAGAGAATTTTATCGTTCGAAAAGCAAAGTCTGGAGTCCTTCTGCTCGCTCGCCTCGTCCGCGAAAGAGCCGTTTCACAAACACATAAACAGGTGGAAATTTCTCTTAGTTACGTACTTAAATTTTCCAGGCAAGAGATTCTATTATCGCTTAGTCGGATTACCTTTTACAAATGAAAGTGGAAATGAGCCGCTTTGAGATTTTAGGTGCCGTTTTGTAAAAAGATTCGCTGAAAGCTTTGCATGCCTTGTCTTCTTTTTTTTTTGGTTTCAGATTTTAAACGTCAGAATCTGAAATGCGTTTGTGGAACTTAATACATTCACTCTTCAAATCCCTTATATATCGCGCATTATCCCGCATATCTATCACTTGGTTCTGCAAGTCAATTTTGGCATTAATATTAATTTCAAATGAAGAAAGCGATTTAGATACCATTTGAGGTATCATCGTTAACAAACCATGCTTCTCCATTAAAATTTATTTTCCGAGGTATCTATACAAGAGTTTCAAGTTTTACCTTTTTTAAGTATCAATTTCGCAGTTAGGATAGGGTTATAATATAAATGCGTTTGTTATCTCAATAAACTCCTATACAACAGCTTGTCCCAAGAAAGCAGTAAAAAAGGAAAATAGGTCGTGCTTTCCCGGATAAATTAACTGAAATTTCCTCTCTTCCGTTGAACGAAAACTGTCAACTTGCTCGGCAAAATATCTACGCCGTGAAATGGAAAATAGTGAAAGATAGTGATGCGATGAGCAAAGGGGTGCGCCTCGCCGGTACATCCGCCATTTTCCCCGTGCGACGACACGCGTGTCGCGTCCTCGGCGGAAATGTTATTTCTTGGGACGCAAGAAAAATTCGTCCGACGATGTAGCTGCATTATTTATATAAATAGTATTAAATGAGTTCGCGGGTAATAGCGGACATAAACTACAATTTGCCGCGTGATAGCATACATGTGTTCGCGCAGGGAAAGGCGGATGTTCCGGTATTGTTTCCTGCGCAAAAAGGAAGCCGAATGAGCAGGATTAATTATTCATGAAGATCTAGTACGAAAATCTAGTTTTCTTCGTTATAATCTCAGGCGATTTTTTTGTTTTGAGAATGCTATAGCAAATACTATATTGTTGAAAATTGAATTGGTAGCAGGTCGAGCATCAAAATTATTATAATAAAACTTCGTGGACCTTAAAAATTGAATTAACTTGAAGCTAGCTACTAAATTAGAGAGTTCAACGAAATGGTTCAATGTATTTTTCATTCATATCACTCCTTGAAATCAATGATGGAAATGTAAGTAAATGAGTGACAAATGAAGTAAAAAAGAGGAAAATTAATTGCGTGAAACGTAGGAGTGGACGCCTATATGTATTGACGTAAGAAATCGTAATATAGTTACACTCTATTACCAAAATACTGACTTGCAACAGAACATTATAATGTAAAACGAGCAGAACATAATCGATAAAGTTGCTCAATTTGCGCCAATAGCCAGTGGCGGGCGCATAAAAGTTTACACATAAACATTTTTAAAACAAACGTAGAACTACGAAATAGTATTTAAGACCTCATTGAGACTCGCAGTTATACTGAAGGTTATATCGAACCCCGCAACTGCTCGTTGGCGCTTGTGAGCAACTCTAATAATCAGCACAGAATAGACAGCAGCGACAAAGTTAGAAAATCTTGTGGTCAATTTTGTATGCGCATGGTCAAGAACCATGTTTTAAATACGACGAAAGTGTTATATTTTGCTACCTTCATTAATGTTAGTATTCTGGAATAGTGTATGCATATTAAAATTAAAATATACGGTTAGTGTTGTGTATCACTGATTTAACTTTTTAGCAAATACTATTCTTTTAACGTATCCAAAACTTAATTTTTCAATTAATACGAACACATGTGCACCTTTCGTATTTTCAAAATGGCGGTAACTAACTTCTGAGCTATTTCGAGGACATTCAAATCGACCACATGAACATCAAAGCTGCCGACAGGCCTTGTCGCTTCTGTCTATTCTGTGTAATCAGCGCCAAGAAGCGAGCGACGGGCCCACGGCCTGACGACCAGTCCTGGACCAGTCGTGCTCTTGTTGTGAGTAGTACCTTGCAATGTTCTGCAAGACAGTTGCTGCTTTTAGGGACATCCCCTAACAATAAATTTTCTCACATTTAGCTTTGATTACAATCAATTGATTGAATGATACAAAACTGACTAGAAAATAATGATAATAGATGCACACAGCATGTAAGTTACCTGGACTACTCAAATTTTAAGGAAAACAGTTTGTACCGCCTTGACACTTTGGAGAAACCGGCGTGTTAAGTACCACAACACTCAACAAACGAAGCTTTCGTATGTTGCTAACTATTAAAAACGTTTGTGAAATGATAATTCACAAGCGTTTTCCATGTGATCTTCCGAAAAACAATTTGAATCTCAACAATTAAAAGAACCAAAGTAGTTATTGCCACAACCCACAACAATCTAAACGTTCCTAGGTTGTCAAAAGTTACTTTTCTAGACTGTCACAAGCTACTTGAAATGCTTATGACTGAAGGTTGATAAAAGGGTGAATGACGTGTCACCATTAAGTAGTGTAAACCGGACTCACGTGGTTATTATTGACAACTCTTATCAATGATAATTTAATAATAAACTTCGACGGAGTGAGAGCGTGAGTCCGGTTTACACTACTTGATGATAACACGTGATCCACTCCTTTATCAAACCTTACTTATAACCTAATGAACACACACGCACTGTCCAAACAACCACCCTTTTTAAGAAAGCAGTTTGTACTGCGACAATTAAAGAAATACCTATATACAGGTCTCTCCCGAATTAAAAAAGTGAATTGACAATATCAGTACATAGTTTTCAAAGTAGTGGCTTGACGCATTGCCATGCTGGATCTACTCCTTTTCGCAGACATTAAAACACTGTCACGTTAAATGCGGCAGTCACAATCTGACCAGGAGGTACAAACTCCTTTACAATCTAAAAGAAACAATCAACATGAATTTCACTTTCGATTTGCTCATCCGGCCCTTTTGGGGCGAGGTGAGGCGGAGGTATACCATTCGGAGTTTTAGCGCTTTGTCTCCGGCCATACTCAAAAATCCATGATTCATCTCCGGTGATAACATTTTCTAGAAAATTTGGAACATTGCGATCACAATCAAGGAGATTTAAGTATTTATGAGTATGGTAAGCAAACGATGGAGATAGGGACGCATAAATAAATGAAGCAATAATGACAATATTGCTTCATTTATTTAATGACAATAAAGAAAGTCTTTTGTGCTGACAATAAAATACTAAACAATAAAAATATCAGGAGAAAAACGAAAATGAAGATATATAATACCAGTTATGTATATTGTGCAAAAACAATGACATTGACGAGAAAACAAGAAGCAGTTTTAAGGATTTTAGAACGAAATCACATATCAAAATAACTAGTCTGGGCAAGCAGTGGTAATTACGAAATAAGCAACGACAGCCTACAAATATGGTACACAAAACTATTCGCATATAGCGTATATACTGACTGGAGTGGAGAGTCGACGATGCTGTCGTAACTTATTTCGTAATTGTGCGCTGTTACCGCTGTTTGCCCAGCTAAAAATAACTGATGACGAGTACAGAACGCGCATAAACTTTGAATTCTAACAAGAAATTGGTGAGGATACTGTTGCAAAAGACGAACAAACACTTGTAAGATGACTTGGGCATATTTGGAGGGCAGGAGAGAAGAGAGGACTCGATGACAAAATGGAAGCTAGAATGAAGAGGCCGATATCACAACTGGAAGTTCAACGCTAGAGCTAGGAAAGAAATGGAATATGTGTAGAAGAATTTGGAGTAAAAGAGATCTAGAAAGCTTCTTTGAGGGTAGGGGTGTTAACCATTTTAATAAGGGTTCGTAAGACGCTTACGATGTATTTTCAAAGGTATATGAAATAAATTAAAAATAAATTACTATAACAGCAACGACAATTGCAACATTAAAAGGCACTTTCAAATCAGGGAGGTTTACTGTGTGTATTGTAGTAGGTCTTTTGAACTTCAAGTTGAACTTTAACACATACTCCACGTGCATCCAATAAACTCCTTTTTAGAAATAATAGTAACACTTAAAATTCCGTCAGTGTACTACACGAGATCGCTATCTTCTCGAATATCTTGTGTTTTTCCGGGGCATTTCCTCGGTTTACGCCGATCCCGTCTCGACCTCCGCCCAATCTTAACAACAATAACGCAAAGGGAAACGCAAAGAACGCCAATTAGCATGTAAAGAGGCTAGTTACGAGGGTGAAATTGAAAATTATCTCGGGTCTCCTTTGCGGGGTTTTATTAAGGACGACGACGGTCGGCGCGACAACTTTTCAATTCTGGATCTTATTCCAAGGAATTAGTATTATCCGGTAGATTTTCCCTCTTCGGTCGGTAAATTTTGCAACGAAGCACCCAGAAAAAAGAGAAAAAATTCTACGAACTAACCCGACGACCGTTACCAGCTACCGTTACGAACCGGCCCGCTTATGAATATTCCCGTCGAAATTAAAATCCCGACTGACGTTCGTGAAATATTAATTTCGGGATGTTGAACTGTCAAAATTGGGGAAAAGAATGCGTGTTTTCCGCATACATTCCGTTATAAATTTGATTCATAATCAACTGCCGGTATTTAAGAGAACGAACAAATTACGCCGTTGTATCCAGGAATTTGGGGCACTATTAATTTTCGTACATTTTACCGCGAAAGATGAAACCTCAAGTTAATGAGGAAATACTAGAATTAAATTTGCACGACTTAACAGAAGATAGAAAATACAGGAAAGGCTGTACTCGTTGTTCAACTCATGCACCAAAGAATTTTAATTCAAAGTAATTGCTAAACTTAATATGATATACAGGATGATCATTTGAAAACTTCCCACCTTGAAGAACTCTTTAATTAATAAAATTATCAAAAATCACTAAAACAGGTCAATGTTATTTTGAAGGGGGACATTTAATAACCTATTCCAATCAGTTGGGAAACGTTCACCCTCCCCTTCAGCTACCCCCATCCCAAAATTTTAAATGGCACTACCCCATATGTGATACATCATTTTAAAGGGTATAAAATTCTCAATATTTTAAAGCAAAGAAAATTAAAATCGGCCGAGCCGTTCATGAATTAGAGACAAAAATGTATTAAACCGGAAAATTAACTGACAAACGTTGACGATATCGATAACAATCACCTATTTATGAACACAACAGTTGCAAATAATTAACTACAACAATGCAAAATAAACTTTCATTAATTAACAAGAGTTTACAAATTACCTAAAACTAAAACTCAAAAACGTAAACAATTAAATTTATCGTAATAGATGCTCGAATTGCGCTCCATTGGTTGCTAGGCAATGATAAAGCCTATGTTCAAACTCTCTTCTAACATTTTCGAAAACTCACCGCGGAATCAATCGGCATTCGGATGTTATTCGTTGTTTCAGTTCGTCGATGTTGGCTGGGGAGTTTTATAGACGACGGATTTAAGGTGGCCCCAAAGGAAAAAGTCGAGGGGGAAAGGTCAGGAGATCTTGCTGGCCACTCTACTGCTCCTCTTCTTCCAATCCACCTCTCTGGAAACTTGTTATTCAACCAGTTTCGAACTGGTACCACAAAATGTGGTGGGGCACCATCTTGCTGAAAATAAACTTGATTTTCATCCAAAATTAAGTTTCCTTCGTCGTCTACTTGATTTTCTATTGCTTCCGTAATCAAGAGATCTATGACATCTTCCAACATATAGAGATAAATAGTACCATTTAAATTTTCATTAATAAATAACGGACCAATGACCGAGTCCCCCAGTATACCAGCCCACACATTAATTTTTTGTGGCCACTGAGTATGCGTTTCTCTAAATAGACTCGGGTTTTCATCATTCCAATAACGACAATTATGACGATTAACATAGCCATTCAAAAAAAAGTACATTCGTCACTGAAGCAAATATTTTGAATTAGATTTGGAGTGGTATTTATCATCACAGTCATTTGTTCACAAAATTGAAGTCGTCTATCGAAATCATCTTCATTTAGAGCTTGGTGATTTTGAAGTTTGTATGGATGCCATTTATGAAGTTTTAAAACTTTCTGAACAGACCCATACGAAAAACCAGTTATGTTGCACACTTGCCGAATTGAGCTCGTATGATTTGCAGCAAATTGTCCTAATATTTCTATTTGAGAGTCCTCATTCACAATTCGAGGTTGTGTCCTTTTTTATTTGCTACTGATCCAGTTTCTTTAAATTTTCCTACCAAATCTAAAACGTATCGATGGGATACATGGTTATTTGGAGGTCTTGCATTAAATTCCTTGGCTGTTCGTCGAGCACACTGACTTTCAGCTCCATAAATGAAAATTATTTCAATTCTCTCTTCTAAAGTGTATGTCATTTTAGTGACACAATTAGCACAAACGCTACCCCAAATCAAAGGAATCTAAAGTTATCTGAAGCGGCGATATTTAATTCCTGAATTCTACAACAATTGACACTTTGAACTTGTACGACGCACGTTCTTTTGTTTCAAAGCAAAACGTAGGTAGATGGCTTGATCAACCACTCAAAATGGGCATTATCAAGACACGTAATCTGACACGTAATTAGATAGATTAAATAATCAGGTAGATTAAATAAGTGTTGTGTTCATAAATAGGTGATTGTTATCGATATCGTCAACGTTTGTCAGTTAATTTTCCGGTTTAATACATTTTTGTCTCTAATTCATGAACGGCTCGGCCGATTTTAATTTTCTTTGCTTTAAAATATTGAGAATTTTATACCCTTTAAAATGATGTATCACATATGGGGTAGTGCCATTTAAAATTTTGGGATGGGGGTAGCTGAAGGGGAGGGTGAACGTTTCCCAACTGATTGGAATAGGTTATTAAATGTCCCCCTTCAAAATAACATTGACCTGTTTTAGTGATTTTTGATAATTTTATTAATTAAAGAGTTCTTCAAGGTGGGAAGTTTTCAAATGATCATCCTGTATATAGCGTTTTGAGACTATGACAGTAAACACCTTATTGATCCTGTTCATATGCGCTGAGTGTACAAGTCGTCATATTTTGCTGCTAGTTCATCTCGTCTTAATTAAATATATTTAGAAGACAACTATTTACACGCACTTTACTCACCCTTCATCCCCTTGGTTTGCGCATTTCCATAACTAGTAACACAAGCATCAATACGGACTAAAGTGGTCGTGTTTCTGCCAGTGAAGTGCAGTGAAGTGTATTAATTGCTTTGGCTCGTGCCCGGCTAGAATCAACGAGGAATCAATTTCACCACGATCCCCCCCTCCCCTCGCAATACTCTGTCCCTTCCCGTATTTTGTTTGCGTAAGGGACGGACTAATTAATCTACCTAATATCACCAGGTGATTAGCGGGTATCTGTGTGTACCCACCACTTAATAGAACTGCGACAATATTAATTGTTCGTATGATGGGTCTTACACTGTAGCTAATTTCGCTAATTGTACAACATGACAGCTATTACAATACCTTAGCATGGAAATTCTGTTTGTTTAGAGACGCCTACTTTTCGCGTGGATGTTACTGACGAATCTGGGGGAAATAAATGGGAACTGTTGAACAAATAATTTTTGTAAATATTGGCCCTGAATTTGCAATTCTTACCATCGTTCTGAAACTAAGAGTTTTTGTTCCTTTTTCGAATTATTCAAGTTATTTAAGTTTGGTAACAACAGTCTAATTTCGACAATAATTAATCATAAAGACTGCACTTATATGTAAAAACTTGTGTTGCAATACAAGGTCAAACGTAATTGATTATAAAACGACCTACGGTTTTTAGGCAGATCTTCAGGAAAGCTGTGCAATAACCCAAAAAGTAGTCGGAAGTTGCGAATATCAATAATTATCACGCAGAGAAATTTCGCTTTATTAATCAGTGCAACTGTCGACTATAATTTTCGTATTGTTAGGACTCCTCGGTACAGTGTAGTCGACCCACAATTAATAAAGCAATTCACAATTATTTGCGTGTTGAGGACACGACCTGAGATTTTGCAGTCAACAGATGACACCACAATCGAAAAACAGCATTAGCTTCTAAGACACATCGACAAAGTTTGAAACACATATATAAATATATAATGTACATATAGCGTACTGAATCCTATCGAAATTTTAATAATTTTATTAAAAAAATATTTGTGCTTTGAGATTTGGATTTCACAAATTATCGTATGATAGTTTTCTATCACAATTAGGTCAATTAAACAAGAGTGATTGAAATAATAGGTATGTTCTCAGAACGTTGTCGGAAAATCTTCATCAGAAAACAAATGTTTGTTTATACATTTATCTAGTTCCAAAAACGTTTGTAAACATTCTGAAAATATGACTATGATATCAATCACTCTTGTTTAATTGACCTAATTGCGGTAGGCAACTATCATATAAGATAAGTATAATTAAAGGTCACGAAATATATATACATATTTATTTTACAAATTAATGCTTGTCTTTAGATTTTGTATTCAACAGACAGCAACACTTATACAATCAAAAAATTGGGTCGGCCCCTTAAACTAGTTTCGTGAATGTGTGAAAGCAAACAAATTTAAGAAAACAAACAAGGGATAAATTTAGAATAAAATTTTGCAGGATTTCAGTTGAAATCAGATAAAAGGAACATATGGAGTGTTTGTGCTAGCATACACATATCTTATTCGGTCTGTTTTGGTGTTGGAAATGAATACCAAATGGCCAGCCAACATGATGAGTTCATGTAGAAGAAAAACTAGAAAAAGAATTGATTTAAAGTTTTTATGGATATACATATTTGATCTATTTTATATTTATTGCTCCTGGCCGCTAAATTGTTAAGGAAAAAAATTAATGGTATTTATTCACGTTGTCAAACATTGGAATTACGAGTTGTTTCATGTTTGAATGATGTTTGCTCATAAAAATGTGTTGATTTATTGGTTATCCGTCAATTTTAATTAAAGTGGCACATATCCGCATACAATTACATCAGACTGACAAACTTCCAATTGAATTTGCTTTTCCGAAACAAGTTATTCAAATTGTGTCACACCTGTTGATGGATCCATACATCGTTCCGGAAATAATTGCGTAGAACACGTCCCAAAAAAAAACATATATGTAGGTGTACGTGTAATTGGAGGAAATCATCAATAATTCAGAGAAATAACACTCAAAAAATATTTATTTAATATAGAAAGAAAATTTCCAATATAAACTAATAATCCAACATATAATCCAGTCCTCATTATTTTTGTTGATTGCTTGCAAATGTTTCGGCATACTTACCATAAAATTTCTGATATCCATGTCACTCGAACTTTATACTTAGTTAGATAGTTATTTTAACATGTAGCAACTTTTTTCAGGTAGCTTCTGCTTAATAATAGCCCTTACATTTTCAGCTGGAATGGCATCAAGATCATTGTCACCTTTGCACTGGGTAACGAAGGCATAGAAGAACAACATTTAAAAGAAAATTTTAGGGAATCAACTCAATTGAAAACTGATCCACAATATTAAGCCTTTGATGATCGCGATCTGATCAACTCACTGATCCTACATATATACATCTAGAGTACTATAGAGTTAAGTACCTAGTATAATTGAAGCACTTCTTCAAGCGAATAAGGTTAAAAAGTACACAGTTTTCTTTGAAAGCTGCCTAACTAACGAACCTTTTTTTTAAGTGACAGTGACAATAGACAGTTATGTAGAGATTCTACTTTCTTTCTTTTCTTGATTAGTACTATTCACTCTGTATTGTGGCTCATTGAAACTAGTTTTTCAATTATTTTTGTTACTGCTTCAAGCAGTAAAGATCTAATGTTTGTACATATGAGAATTCAATTAAGAAATTTCCCCAATATGTAATTAAATGTGGGGACAACCAAGTTGCCACAGATTCCTTTGGTAGCTGCAGCCGCGCTTCTCGGCTAACCCACCGTAGGAAAATGTGTAATTAGTTGTCCACTCCTGTAGAGTTAAATAGCTCCAAAAATGCGCATTTAATTACATATTCGGGAAATTTCTTAATTGAATTCTGATATGTACAAACATCAAACGTACTAGCATATATGGTGCTTATCTGGAAATGAAAACAACTTCACACAAAGTCGCACTGACGAGCGGTATAACCGCGAAACGCGTCTGTGAATGGTGAAAGAAGTTTTCTAATTACACAGTAAAGATCTACAAAATAAGAATTATTTGAAATCAAAAATGTCCAATTTCAACTTGCAAATATTAAACTTTATCAATTTACACGCCGAAGCGCTTTATAGCATTTACGGTATTTCCGTTATCAGTCCCATATTTCTCGCGCAAACGAAATATTATATAAAACATAATTCACTTTTATATGTGCCATTTAGAAACCACTTATCGAGGAAAATGCGAAAATAAAGCGGATAGTTCGCTTCGCGAAAAGCAGATATTTAAAACGAAAGATAACGCTAAACGATAGGGAATCGGCTTCATACTCCCGCTTTTTTGTTTGTATAACGTCGGCGATGACAACAAAGAGAAAAATCGGGTGCAAACTGCCATCCCTTTGTTTGACGAAAGCAATTGTGGACGACAAAATATCGCTACCTCGACTGATAAAAAGAACATACATTTAGGTGTTAATTGCTTGTAATTCTACTTCGATAATTCATTCCCATGTATACGGTTGACACATAATCACACGGGGTGTCACGTTCACGATTTTTAATTGTTTCATTGTGGCACATACATACATAGGTGGTTACTAAAAATTGGATCGCCTATCAGGTAGAGCGATGTTGCTAACCAGTTTAAAACGCGTGAAAATGGGTATTCGGGAATCATTGAAAGAGGCATCGAAATTAGGTCATAAGCGAGTAATTATTGTACCAAATATTTTGTAGAAGGTACTACATATGTACTACATTGTTTACTTTTGCTTTGGAACAAACAAGCTTGATAAGCACCACTATAATGCTATACGCCCAAACCCCATGTAAAAACGGTTTCTCCTTCAGAACTGTATGATCTAGTAAATTAGGACTTCCCAACCAGTGGAGCTTGCCTGCCTAAGAGAACGTAAAGATATCGTAAGGCAGGCCCAATGCGTTTGGACCTTCGAAACAAAAATCCATTTAACGTCTTAAATCCACTCATTAATTCATTCGGTCGTTGTTCAAGCTCGACGAGTTTGACAAGTTTTACTTGCAGCTTTCCACCCCCACTTACCACTCCGTACTGTACACAAATTCACGAAAATTCCAAAGTTTTGTTCTAAATACACAGCAGTCTCTTATTGTTGTTAAAAGGTAGGTTTGTCTAAAAGAGCCATAGTTTTTATTTGCTTTATTTAAATTAATAATTAGGCAGATACGTGTTTCGGTTTGGTTGGATGAAAAGGACAAGTTTTTCATTTTTATCATTGCGTTGCAGTAGAACAAAAGCCTTCATTGAAAAAGACCGGATACAATTGCCTCAGTGTATGATATGCTTGAAAGTTTTGAGTAATGACGCCATGAGACGAACTCGCGTTGAAAGACAGTTGTGCCAACAACATCCTACTATGACAACAAAGTTGAAAGTTTTTTCGAAATCAAAAACACTCAAGCGCGTAAGATTGGATTAGTCAGGAAGTTATGACAAAAATGTATCACAGACTTTCAGAGCTTTATATGAAATAGCTTTTTCGATAGTAACCTCATACTACCGGCGAAGAGCTAACTAAAAGCGATGCACATAATATTACAAGAAGTATAAAAACAAAAATGAAGTCGATATCTCTTTCAAATAACACAATCAAGTGTAGAATCGATTATATTGTTGCAGACATCACATATCACAAACAAAGTAAAATTACCATTCTTTGCCATAAATTGTGATGAATCTGCAGATATCGTTAACTGTGCACAATTAATCGTTTATGCTCGAAACTTCACAAGATCAAGTTGAAAACGAGATTATGTTCTCCCAATCTTTGACAGCCGGCTCTAAATTTGACAATATATATTGATTCGATATCTGACTTCATAAAAAAATTATTCGGATTGGACTAAACCACAAATGGCGCACCTGCATTGGTAGGTGCACGATCAGTAGACTGGGCAAATATGCGGCATGATGAGTCATCTGTCCTTTTCACAATGTAATATTACATTACAGAGGACAAATGACTCATCATACCGCATATTTGCCCAGTTTAATGATCAGGGTTAGCTCAAACAGTAAAGAAAGGGGGTCCCACTCTTGCTAGCACACTCAAACATTGCCACAGAATTTGCACCAGACTTTAGACTCAGCTATAAAAGTTGTAAACTACATCACGAGCAGCGCTTTGAACAGTCGATTATTTACATTAGTTTGTACGAAGTTCTTCTTTTCCACATAGAAGTACGCTGATTCCCTCAGGGTAACATGTTAGCACGCCCTTCACCTACAACGCATTAGCTTTATAAAAATATGATACATTTCTTCCAAGTTTTTGCAGTTTTCTTTAAACCCCAGATTGTAAACTTACATAATTTTGTGACTACCACTGCCCTGTCTTTTTTAATCCTTAATTCATTCAATTCACACAGCCAAAATGTTTCAACAATAGCGCCTAGTATATCATCATCTTATCATAAAGAAATCTGTCTTTTCCCCACACGTTCTATGTTTTTCTTTACACTTCTTTTCGTAATATATATAATGATTTGCCTTTCAACATATGTAGATCGGAAGGATTGCCTATATGCACGATATCTTAGTCCAGGCATGGGCAACCTTTTTTGTAGAAGTTTTATGCTGCGAGTAATCTTGAAAAATATACATTTTTGTAGTATCCTTATGATTCATTATGAATTAAGTTTAGACGGGCCGTGCTAATATGCAACGAAAGAATTCAGTAGCGGGCCAAACAAATCTTACTCGAGGGCCGCTGCGGTCGCATGTGGCCCGCGGGCCGGAGGTTGCCCATACCTGCCTTAGTCGGTGAGGGAAAGAGCTGGTAATCAAATTAAGAGGCAGATGCAGACAGCAATTGGCACCTGTGATACCTGGTTTTGCGATAATTGCCTAAAGTTAAACGCTGACATATCGAAAACTATTGGTTTTAGTAAACAGGGAAATGGTGGCATCGGAATGCTAAAATTCCTTGGTTCATATCTGAATACTGGTCTAGCTGGAAATGTTTCTATTCTGCCATCAAAATTAACATCTTCAGTTTACGTCATATGAAGATTAAAGCAAATTGCAAACCATCAAGGAACAAGAATGTCCTATTTCTCTGGTTTCCACTCACTGATCTCATATAGTACGAGGGACGTCTCAAAAGTAAGTTACACTATTTTTTCAAATTTGCGCGGTAGCCGGAAAAAATCGGAAACTTTTGTGTGGGTGCAGTGACAGCACTGTAAAATTCCTATGCATCTTCACCGCTCGGACAGTCACGCGCCAGCAACCATGGAAACTCCATTTACTCCTTGGAAGGAGACCAACGTTACACGATGAACACGTTGTGTGTTTAATGAATAATTGTCGCCAGCAACAAACAATTGCGCTTAGTATAACGTCTTCACCGTACATAAAATTGAGGCTGAATTCATCGCGAGTTGTGCAGTGTAACTCGCGATGAATTCAGCCTCAATTTTATTTTTTGCCGTAAAATAACGAATAACAGCAAGAACTTCGCAATCGGCGGTTGGAACAAGTGGAGTCTCCATGGTTCCTGGCGCGTGACTGTCCGAGCGGTAAAGGTAGACGCATAGTAATGAATTTGTAAGTAAGAAATTTTGATGGTTTTTATGGGTAGGTTGAAAGATCATACGAATAAAAACTGAGAAAAGAGTACCTATTCTTAAAGATTTGAGCGATTCCCTTGAACTAGACTGTTGTGATACCGGTAACCTTTTTTATGAGCAAGAAAATGGTCTGTCCCTTCAAAAATGAACCCCACTCTGTAACATTATAAGCAGCCCTAGGTTAGAAATAGTGGCCGTATGTGGCCCTCGATGCTAACATTCCTTATTCGTCCAGTACCTTATATGGACGCGAACAGTTAACTCTGAAGGTATGCAATCACAGAACGCCATTTTGAGGTAACTGTGCGGTTTTCCCTTTGTTCAGATGTAGTGCATTCATCATTAGTCTGGACAGACAGCGGTAACAGCGTACAATTACGAAATAAGTTACGATAGCTTGGCTGACTCCCCATCTCTTCATGCAGTCAGCACTAAATCGATGATGTATGCGAGTAATAAGTCGTAACTTATTTCGTAATTGTACGCTACTACCACTGTTTGTCCAGACGATTCATCATCGCCCAGAGCAAACCGCTGAACCTAGAGAGGTGAAATTTTGACAGTACATTCCTATAATGATATAAACGACCACTAAATGAATTTTTAAAATTCCACCAGTAACTGGATAAAAAATATATATTGGAGAAAATATTTTCGGCCGAATTTTGTAATTTGTTGCAGATTGATTAAATTTATTACCTTTTAGAAGTTTTGTGTATAATTTCATTATCTGTAATAAATATTTTTTAAGTTCAGAATTTTCTGTTTTAGCTTCATTTATTTTTCATCAGTATTATATTTTTAAGTATTTTGGTATATTAATATATAATATTATTGCGAATACAGAGCTGATGACGGGTGTAAATTTTTATGCCAGAATAAACCTCTAACTACTCCTTCAAAAAAAAAGTAGAAAGATAAAAACTACATAATTAGGCGAGAAAACCTATCACTTCAAATATAAATCGCCGATTAGGTTATTATTCATACACTGGATAAAACGCAACCATCGTCATTGTAACAAAGTAAAACGAGCTCCACTTTCGATAACAGAACGGCAAGTCTATAAAAATGTCCCCGGATTTTGCCCCCGCACCAAACTACTTTGATTTACGCGACGACATTAACGTTACGCTGACGACGTAAAAATGGCCAATAAATGGGGCTGTAAAACTGTGGAACATTCTGTTATGCGTGTAGCGAAAGAAATGACCGAAAAAGGTAGCTAGTTTAACAACGACTATGAAGTATGATGGCGGAGTCCTCGAGCGTTATGGACCAATAAGTAATATACTTTCCAAAATCGGTTCTTAAGTAGCGGATAATGTTCTATAAGTACCTACGAAGGCCTATGGATTTTAAACGTTAGATTGATGATAGGAAAACGTATCGAAAATGTACCAACCATGAAATTCTGTTAGTAGCTAGCGCCTATATAAGTAATAAGTACCAAAATTTAAATATTTGAAGAGTTTATTGTAATTTTTATTTAAGTTAACAATTGCCTCCATATGTATACAAGTTGAGTATATTCAATCCAATATAAAACCATCAAAATTATTCATAATAATTAAAGATATATTTTAATAATAACGCAGATTTGAAATCAACCCAAAAAATAATTACCACTTACTTTTACAACTACGATCGTTTTCCATTACGTATCACAAATATTGTATTCATAAATAAATAAACGAACCGAATTAATAACAACTTAGTCAATACATAAAAAGTATCAAAAACGAACCAAAATATGTAAAAATTTCCTTTCGACATTGCGAAAAGGGGCAGAAAAAATTGTTACTGTAAGAAATGGAAGTTACGTGTTAGCGAATTGCTAAACTATTGAATCGTAAATTATTACGTTATTAAGAAATACGAAAGAGAAAAACTGAACTGAAATATAAACTAGCGTATCTTTGAACTAATTTGGTCGATTATTTCGTCTATCCTCGGACTGGTGCCCTTAAACGTTTTAGGATCTGGACCGATCATTTGTATCAGTTGTGGCACTTCCTGCCTGGAGACTTCTATAAATTTACTCAGCGCTTTCATCGACCTGAATAACTGCTCTTCCGGTGGCTTCGAGTTGAAAAATTGTAACAAAGCCATCGTTAGTTCCACCGCCACGTCATCAAATACCTGGAACAAGAAATTATTGACGATGAAAAATGACTGCATTTGCGAAAAGGTAATAATCAGTCGTTTATCTGACACAAATATCACATCGGTAAACTCCTCACCGCACAATTGTTTATAATAAAATCGGTGACACGTGTTTCGCTAGCTCGAGGCAAGCATCTTCAACAACCGTATAAACCGAAGTGAATCGTTTATCTACTATTTTTAAAGAATTAAAAGTGAATTGAAGTATCACATTTCACGGTCTCTCCCACTTATAATCATTTTCTCTTTAATATCACCTTCATTTTTTACTCAAATTCAGGTAGAAAACTATATGAACCTCAAACCCAAAAAAACTAAGAAGGTATTAGCTTATCATTTCCTCTGCAATAATAAGTAACATTTAAGAGCCCTTGTTACTTTACAAAATTTATAAGATTGCTCTTTGCTGCGTTGTGTGGAGTTAAATATGTATTTAACATACATCATACGAGACTGGGTCAATAATTCCGTGACTTTTGAATTTCCCGTCTCTTAACTGAAAGGGCAACACTGCACCTGTCAACAGACAACTGTTAGTCGACTCCTGTCAAAATTTGAACAAACTGCGTCATTTAGTTTGTGTTTGAAGTCAATTTCGTGTGCTCATTAAGCATTATTTTTTGCGGAAAAACATCACTCAAACCAAGGCTAAGCTTGATAGATTCTATGGGGACTCTGCACCAGCAATTTCAATGGTAAAAAAGTGGTTTACTGAAATTTCGTTGTGGCCGTACAAGCACGGAAGATGCTGAACGTTCTGGACGCTCAGTTGAGGTCTCTACACCCGAAACAATTGACAAAAAATCACCATATGGTGTTGAAAATGAGGAGAGATTGTTGAAACCATAGGCATCTCACATAGCTCAGTGGTTTCAATTTTGAATGATCACTTGGGTATGAGAAAGCTTCCCACAAGATGGGTGCCGCGTTTACTCACAATCGACCACAAACACAATCGTGTGACAACTTCGCAGGAGTGTTTGGCGTTGCTCGACAGTAATATGGACCAGTTTTTGCGCCGTTTCGTAACCGTTGACGAAACGTGGATCCACCACAACACGCCAGAAACCAAACAGCTGTTAAAATAGTGGGTTTCTCGGGGTGAATCGGCGCCAAAGAAGGCCAAGGTGGGTTTGTCAGCCAATAAAGTCACGGCGACCGTTTTTTGGGATGAACGCGGTATAATCCACATTAACTACCTTAAAAAGGGTAAAACAATCAATGGAAAATACTATGCCAACTTATTGGGTCGATTTAATGAGGATTTGAAAAAACGACCGCATTTGCCCAAGAAAAAGTTCTTTTCCACCAGGACAATGCAAAGGTGCACACATGTGCAGTTTCCATGGCAAAAATCAATGAATTGGGCTACGAATTGCTCCCTCATCCGTCTTATTCTCGGGATTTAGCCCCGTGTGACTATTTCTTGTTCCCAAACCTGAACAAATGGCTCGGTGGAAAAAGATTTAACTCCAACGATGAAATCATCTCACAAACAAATACCTATTTTGATGACCTCGACAAATCGTATTTTTTGGAAGGGATAAAAATTGGAGAAATGTTGGACAAAGTGTATAGAGCCCAAAAGAGATTACGTTGAAAAATAAAATGATTTTTTATCTAAAAACCTGTGTTTCATTCAAAAAGTCACGGACTTATTGACCTGTCCTCGAACATAGTCATTAACATTAGAGCGTGGGATTGGCTTTGGACACAGTGATAACAATTTTAAAGAAAAAGACATTTATTTTGTAAATTTTTACAATTATTTAATATTGTATAGCCATTGTTATTAAACAACAGCTTTTTATATATAAGAATAAACAATTCAATTCTAAGGTTAGGTGTACAGTAATGTATGATAAAGCTATTAAAAGTCATTGTTAGTCGCAGTCGTCGTTTCTATGCTTACAGATTTTAAATGAATTGAATGATTGCATATTTCATGCCATAGCGAAAAATATACGATAAGCCTTCACAGGACAGAAATTGTTGAATATCCCGATTGTTCTTGTGGGAAAGTATAGGTTCATAAGTTTTAAACAGTAGATATCCGTAACAGAACCGGATTGCATTCTTTAAATTCTTGTGAAATCTGTAACCGTTTATTTTCTTCCATAGGAAAAACTAAGATAGTGGTACAATCTCCTGTTTTCTTTCAAATCCTAACCAAAGTTTTCCTTTTTTCCGAGACACAATTTCGGGATTGTAGTAGATTGTTGGAGTCCCAGGTCGACTAGAGTTTGTCTTTTCCTTTGTTATTTAACCCGTTTTCCGGCCACAGGGTGCCATGAGACTAAATAAATACCGCTAGTGTATGGTAAATGGAATGAGGTCAAATTCACTCGAATGCCAACTTCTTATTAATAAAGAAGATGAAACAGAAGAAGGCAGTTTAGATAGGTGTCACATATATATAAATTCCCATAAAGTAAAATTCAAAATTCTTCCAAATATCATGTTTCTTTGCATTATTTTCCAAGCTAGATCTTTTGCATCATGATCTTCCACGTGAATAATTTTTGTACGCCTGATATAGCGTCGAACCTAAGTCGAATTTATGTCTGCCATTCCAAATTATTCAATTTTAGGAGAGAGTTCGAGTTAGAGGCAGTCGCATCATCGTGTTGAAACAAGACTTCATAAAGTCGTGGGAAATTGTTCAATGCTGAAGCAACAAAAGTTTACAACACCACAACATACTGATCCAAAGTAACACTGCAATGTGCTCTTCATTTTCAAAAATGTATGGTTCGATAGTTACATCCGACGAAAGTACACACCATACCGTCAGGTTACTGCCAAATAGAAAGCGTTCATGAATTTTTTTACGTTTCCTGCTTGTCGAATAACAAAAAGATCTACTTGGGTCTCACCTCACCAACATCCACAGCTCGTCCAGAAATTCATTGTCTACGCTGATGTTTGTCGTAATTTGTTGTCAGAAATTTCAACTGGTGATCGTTGCCCTTCAATTCTTGCACGATCTGCAGCTTTTATAAATAAAATTTTAAATCAACACGGAGAACTCACACTCGGAACCACCTGACCATAACCGCTTACTTACAAACTGAACGTCGTTGGCTCCTTAACACTAACAAAAGCGTATATCCTTCTCTGAGGCACCGGTTTCTTTTTCAGAACAGATCCGATCTCTTCAAAGTTCTTGATCTAAATATTTATCGCGTTTCGAAAGAACCCGGCCTTGACGGCCTAAATTCCAAAAACGTCGAAATTCCTTCTTCTACATACCTCCCAAACTACCATTGACTTTGTCAAACTTTTTCATGACGACCGTTCCAGTGCTTCATGTGTACCAAATGGCAAGATCTTTTCAAGGCCTCTGTTCCGCAGGGCTGTCAAATTGTACATACAAGGGCGATTTGTAAAGTAAGTTCCGTTTAGTTATTTAAAAAATAACAATACATGAAGAGGTTTTTATTATATGTAACTTAAAGCCTAAAATTGCGATGAACCAGTTTTTTAATGCCCTCTTCATAGAACTTTGCCGCCTGTGAGTTAATTAAGTTTCACAGTAGAATTCAGCGTTTATTGTGGTCCCTCGTTCAATAAAGTCTACAAGGAGGATACATTTGTTGTCCCAAAAGACAGTGACTATGACTTTTCTGGTAGAAAATGTTTGATGGTGACTCCACGCATATCTGTCGCGTGCTAGTTTCAATAACCGATAGCCGAGACTTAGTGAAACCGCTATTAAATTTATCCCAATGGTAACTAGTTCAAATACTAATCTCAAAACAAAAATCAGATAATATTAACCAAGATGGGCACACATAACCTCACGCATGTTAAGAAAGCGCTCTTGGCACTGCACCAATTAGCCGTTAAACTCAATTTATAAAACAATATATAAAATTTTTATATCAAAAGTATGAATACTTTACTCCTACTAATTCCGACATTCACTAAATTCACAGTTACATTTCCATGGTAAAAAGTGATTTAAAAATTACTTTCAATTTTAACTAACTCGTTTTAAATTATAAAAACTAAAACCTAGATTCACAACCAAAAACTTTCAAAAACACTCAGCCACACAGTTAGACACACACAAAGTTTACTTTCGCTCTTTTGTACTAAATAATATTTAACAAAATACAACACCCCGACAAAAATATATCTGTACCTTCGCCAAGCTGCGTTTCGGCAAAATCTTACGAAGTCGGAACATTTTAAACATTTTCTGCAAACAAAATTTAACAGAGTATCTGTCCTTTCAAAGGTTTCTTGCGAAAAATAAATTAGCCGAAATAGATGCTTTTCAAAAGAACATTAGTGCATATAGAGAAAAGATGAAGGATACGAAGAACAAAATCTAATTTTAAGACGTGGCTTTGCCAACGATAATCTCAAAATCAACTTTGTTACGTAACAAAAACACAATAATACAGATGAAATAAGAATATTAGTAATGAAGAATAGATACAGACCACGGTTTTTACCTCCTTGCAGGCCAAATTGTGTATGATCGCGGTTCCTCTATCCTGAAGGGCGGGCCTATCGGAAAGTAGGGAATGTACGCCCACTTTAGTAGTGACTCTAATATTGCTTATAGTTTGATTATTATAACTCCATTCGGAAATATACATGAGCCACTCCGACGAGCTTAGATTCTCGAACATGTTGGCAATCTAAAGTAAAAGATTTATCAGTTTAGGATTACCACAACAATCAAAGTAACTTACGAAAAATGCTAAGGACTCCTGCTCCTCTGGAGTAATCCTATCGATTTCAAATGCATAATTCATTATAATATGGTCACGTCTATCTTGATGCAAAAGTAGGATGACGTCATCTTTCAAAGCTGCCAATCCCAATACGTTTAAAGCTCGAACTTTAACCTCCACCGGTAAAGTACCGTCGTTTAGCAATCGGCCAACAAATAACAGGAAACCATCTCCAAGAGCCCAACTACCTTCATCTTCCAGCATATATTTATGCAGCTCCTCCAATGAAGTTTGTTCTTCCGGAGATAACTTTCCATCAATTAATCCCACTAACGCATCGAATTCGACTCGAATCTGCAACAAATCCTCTGTAATTTAGGATAAGTAAGTCGAAGAAATGGCTTAACTTACATCATAGACATCTTTGAAGACGATCGGTGGTTCCCTAGCCTTTTTCTTTCTTCCTCTTCCCTCCTTTCATCTTCTTCAAGTTGTAGAACTTGCTCGGATGGTAACTGTGTCTCCGTAGCACCGTTTACAGCTTCTGCGTCAGCCATGTCTTGTACACTAACATAAACCTTAACCAAAGGAGAACTAGAGTTAGAATTTGGATATACATTAGACTGACAGAGTAAAATAGACTGGTGTAAAATTCAAAAAATCAAATTTATTGCTTTTATGATTATATACACTATGAAATTATATATATGCCTTCAAGATTTCGTTGAACCACCTTTAATTGTGAGCAGTTCTTGCACTCATCATGGTATGGTATCATGGCATGGTATCAATGAAATTATTAACGGTTTCTTCCGGTACATTGTTCCACTCTTCTGTAACAGCCGCCATTAGTTCTATTTTATTGCTAGGCTGTCGGACTCTTGTTACCATGTTTTGCTTAATTATGTGCCACATATGTTCAATAGGATTTGTATCAGGCGACTGTGACAATGACGAAATTTGAATCCCCTGAGCTTGTTTCCATACGATTGTGGTTCGCGCTTTCTGGCAGGGCGCACCATCTTCCATAAAAGTAACGTTTACTTTTGAGAGAACGTTATTAGTGAAAAGTGGCAAGAGCTCCTCTGCCAAAATGTCAATGTATTTTACCGCTGTTGTAACGAACGTATCCATACCCTTGTGCGACCATTGTCACTAAATTGGCAATATCAACTTTTGTCAGAAAAAATTACTGATTGCCGAAAGTTGTCCGGTTTGGTTGGCATGCCATGCGTCGCCTTTTTGGAAACTGTGTAAGGCGAGGTTTCTTTTTGGCCAGTCTTTTACAATTACCCATGTCGTGTAAATATCGCTGGATAATATGCTTACTTCTTTGAAATGTTTCTGCGAGCTCGGCTACACGTTTTCGCAAATTCTTGAGCACCTCACGGGCGAGCGCTCTTTTACTTCTCTCAAATGAACCAGGAAGGATAACCCTCGATATGCGTAATAACGCGGTTGATTGTTGGTAAAGGAATTCCTAAGAATTCGCTTATTTCGCGTTGCGAATCATCCCGTTCGCTGTGACGAAACGTCCACGAGTAAAATCATCTATATCTGGGCGACCTTGTAATCGTGGCATAATTGTAACACTACTAAACTTTATATCTTATATGTAGAGGTGCTCATGCGAGCGATAAAACGTTGCTTTTTGTCAAGATCGGAGTTTAATCGAGAGAGGTCGCAAGTTGCAAAGACGGATCATCTGCGAATAACTCCGATCTTGACAATTTTGGCTCGCATGAACAACTCTAGTTATATGTAGTCTTGACAAACAGCGGTAACAGCGTACAATTACGAAATAGGTAACGACAGCATCACCAATTCCCCACCCCAGTCAAGTACTAAATCGATATTGTATGCGAGTAGTTATGAATATATGTAGACTATCGTTTCTTATTTCGTAATTACCGCTGTTATGATAACCGTCCCTTTTTTCCTAGAATTCCTAAAATTACATGTTTTGTTAGGTGTCTATTTTACTCTATCATCCTAGTGTATAACGAGAGATATTGCCAAATTTTCAATTACGCTGGATAAATGCTCCAGAAGTCATGTGGAATAAGTTATTCGTAAATAACTATTTTTCTCTAGGAAATAACGGATGGTACCGAAGATAGAATACATTACAAACTCGCCGAAATGTTTCCTAAGAATCATTGCGGGAAAACGGGGTTCTACCGATGATCAAGCAGATCAACAATCCTTGGCAAGTTACGAGATTCACTCCAAATTAGTTTGGGGCTACCTCCAAAACCTCATAACTCCTACAAACGTTTACAAAGCGACTCTTATGTAGATACCTGAAGACAAGCAAGTCAATATTTTCGCAAAAAGAAAAACGAGATCAAAAGCAATATGTTCTGACTCTAAACCACTATTTGGGATCCATAAAGGCTACAATACCCAGACAGATAGCTAACAAGAGAAAGCAGATGACATGAGAAATGTTTCTTTAAACATTTATAAAGCAGAAATCAGACACATTCTAGTTCCCGGAACTGTAGATAAGTATACGAATCATTTCACTCCCTTACTAGATTTTTGGTGTTTTGCACGCAATTAAAGTCATCAGACAAAGACAATTTTTTCTCTCTGCGACTTCCATTTGGGCAGCTTCCTGAGATTATACACGAACACTTGGACGTGTACAAGGTTTCAGCACGCTGGATATCAAGACTGTTAGGATCAAAATTGAAACTCAAGAGCTCCGACAAATGCCACCAACTTCAAAAGCTTTTAGCACATTATGACTACCAATTTTGGCAACGGATAATAACTGCTGGTGAAACATGGATATCTGACTTCAACTCTGAAATCCAAAATCAGTCGAAAGAATGGCGCAAACCAGAATAAGGGCTTCCATTTAAAGCATGTGTAATTCCGTCGGTTGGAAAAGTAACGGTTACTGTATTCTGGGATTACACGGGGAATATTTGTATGGATTATCGACAAAAGGTATTACAATTATTTATCACTTATCTATCACTTTTCTTGTTTTCAACTTTCATACAAACCAAACAAGCTGTTGATCTCTCTTAAGTACCGACTTCAGAGTGCAATAAATATTTCGAAATTTAGTTCCATCAGATTGAAAACTGTATGAAGCTTAAGGGATACTATTTTGGAAAACTTATCAATGCGTGTTGTTTCTCACATTTACTAAAAATATAGACAACTTACGTACGAAGATAGTCCCAGAAGTACCCGACATGACATATAGATGGCAGTTTCTGTTTGAAAAAATACTATCGTCGAAAGCAGAAGTCCTATAAAGCTTGTTTCAAGTTTGAAGACACTACGTTGTTTAGTATTTATTTGACAGCCATCAATAGTCAACGATTTCAGTGAATTTGTAAATATGGAAAAAATTGGTCATCGTTACACGATACAATACCTCCATTTGAAAGGTCTCAGTCCAACCAATATCAAAGCTAAGCTAGATTCTACTCTATGGGAATCTGCTTCCTCGTTTACAACAAAATATTGAGTGGCAGAGTTTAAACGAGGCCGTACGAGCTGCCAAGACGGATATTGCAGTGGTCGACCAAATAAGGTGACTACGCCAGAAATGGTGACGAAAGTATGCGAGCTAGCAGACATAGTAGGCATTACAAAAAGTGCTGTACATCGCATATTGAGTGAAAATTTGGACATACGAAAGCTGTGCGCAAAATGGGTGCCGCGTTTGCTCACATTGGAACAAAAACAGCGTCGCAAGGATGTTTGAATTGAGTGTTTCGGAGCGAAAACAGAGTTTTTACGTTGACTCATAACCATGGATGAACCATGGATCCATCACTTTACACCTGAGACGAAAATACAGTCGAAACAATGGACTGAAATGGGAGAATCGGCTCTGAGGAAGGCGAAGACAGTTCCATCTGTTGGCAAGGTCATGGCATCAGTTTTTGGAACGCGCGTGGGATATTTTCATTGATTATCTTTAAAAAGGAAATGTAATCAACTGTATTATGCGAACTTATTGCAGGGTTTGAACGGTGAAATCAAGAACAAACCGCCGCATTTGGCAAAAAAGAAAGTGTGTTTCACATATCCGTTATAACGTTGATCAGAATCAATGAATATTCGAATTGCTTCCTCACGCATCCTATTCGCCAGATTTAACCCCCTCCGGTTATTTTCTTTTTCCAAACTTGAGACAATGGCTCGGTGGTAAAAGATTTGCCAACAATGAAGAGGTCAAGCCTGCATTTAACGGCTATTTTGGGAAGCTCGACGGTTCTCACAATAAAAGGATATCGAAGTTATAGAGCACCGTTGGGAAAAGCTTATCGAACTAAAAAAGGAGACTATGTTGAAAAATAAAGATACGTTTTTCCAAATTTTTTGTGCTTTCTTTGTTAGGTCGAGCACTTCTGGAACTACCCTCGTATGATATCACTATTAAGAAATTTCTGTAAAAATATATATATATAGTAGATACCTCTAACTCAGGCGGAAGTGTTTCTCCTTGTTTGAGAAGTTTCTTGCGCTTCTTTTCACGCTTCCTTTCCCTTTTTGCCTGCTTTTCAGCGAGGGTTTTCCTCTTTTCCTGTAGAATAAATGAGTGGTACCTGCAATGTGCAAATGTCTAGCTTATACATTCTCCGGTATTTCTTCATAATTTTTTTTTATGAAATGAAAAATGCTTTCATGTAAGCCCACACGTACCACAACGACTGATACTTACGATTACAACTTCGCTAGTTTGAGAAAGAGTATTCTGTGGTTTTAGTATTGTTTTACAATCTCATTAGCACCACTCCAATTCATTAACATTTAAAATCACCACCATTCAACGCAGGATTTCACAAATTCACAACATGCAATTAAGGAAACAAACCCCCTCTCAGCTTTCAGTACGCGTACAACAATAAAACACGGATTTCTTTGTAAATTTTGTTTATTAGTGTAAGTCTGAACTTTCTCAAAATACAAATAATGTAATGAGATAAAAAATTGAGCAGGAAAGTAAATTTGGAATCGCACAGTCTAATATTATTAGGTCCCTAATCGCAGCATAATGTATATTATAAATTAAAGCGTATAAAAAGCACTACATGCAATAAATATTTGAAGATCACTTTTATGCTTACACACATATGTATATTATCACCTCATTGGATTGGAAAATATCGTTTGATTCTTATTAGTGGCGTAGTTGATATTGGATCGTTCCGGAGTCAAAAAAGAAAAAACAATTAGAACTAAAAACCGAGATTAAACTTCCGAACCAGAAAATTTAAGTGACGAAGTGAAATGATACAACACCAACTACATTAAAGCTTACTTTATATTATTGGTAAAAAATATTAATCAGTCATCATAACCAAATATATTTAAATAAGCGCCTAGATTGCAATTAAATCGAGTATCATTTCATAATTTTTGACAGTACCAAAAAAAAAAAAACTTTAACAAAAATGAAATTGAAACTAAAATTTATATCAAATCGTATTCCATTATTGCTTTCTAACATTTATCCCTACTTTTAGCAATACTGTTTTATACAACTACGCTAATAACATTCCATAAATAATTCCGTTTTGATTTAAACGATCAAGATTTAAACTGGTAACTGGCTACTATTGGAATATACATATATACTACAATCCTGGAAGTTCTGTTGATTTCATTTTTTCTGCGGATTTAGGATTGAATTAAGTAGTTCTAAACCCGCCCCGAAGAGTAATCTACAGGACAGAAAGAGAAAACGAGAATCGTTAAACAAACACAAAAAACACACACAATGTCAATAAAGCAAGATATATAAAAACACATATACAAGAGGATGAACGTGAACTACAAGCTGTAAATGCACGACAAATGCGATGTTACTTCTCCACAGAATCACCCTTATCCTCTAGTACTTTTCCTGACCTTGTCGCTTCGACCTCCGAATTGAGCGCTTCGAAATCGGGACTGCTTTGTCGTCCGGATGGAGTCCGTTCTTCGGCTAAGGGTCTCGCGCTTCGTTCTAGTTGCAAGACGAATTCTTCTATGAGCGGAGCTAGTCTCGTTTGGAGGATTTCGTTTGGTAAGTCTAGGATGTGTTTCGGTATACTGGCACCGCACAGGAATTGAGCTATATCGTTGGAGAAGACGTTGCAGTTATGCGTTAGTAGTTTGTAGTTATGTCCGCTAAAAATAAAGAAATAAAACTGTTACTAAAAAGAAAAAAACAATGGTATATTGTAGTATAGTAATACTCGAATGGTTAATGACATTAGAAAATTCATCTTTTATTACTATTCAATATATCAAAATGTACAGTTAATGTTGGGGTTATGGTCTTCAATTGTCATTCGGTTTATTTTGGGGTTCTATTTATACCTTATCGACACCACGCCCACCCCTTCTGAGCATTTTATTACCCTACGGGTATTAGCTTCTTATTTTAACTCCAGCCAGAGACGTTTAATGGGAGAAACAAATATAACTTGAAATAAAATTAATAATTATTATAAAAAGCATCGACTAAAAGATAGAAAAGCATTCTAAACATTCAGACACATACATACAACACTTTCACATTACCAGAATTTATAAAAATTACTGGATATGAACAACCTAGGATACATCGACATTCAATTCAGGTTTCTATAACAACGATATGCCTGGATGAACTGAAGTCAAGGAGAATTAAAGTTTTCGTTTCGTGGACAACGGAGAAATAATGTAGTATAGTCCTGGTTTCCAAAAAAAAAAAAGTTTGTTTGGGTTAACGACGAAGAAAATTGACAAGATAGATAAGTCAACAAATACGTCTATAAATATATTTCGAATAAAACGGTTTTAAGAAGAAGTAGCCGTGAATAAAAGAACCTCACCACACCGGAGAAGAAAGAGTTTAAGACAAGGAAGAATCCATAGAAAATAGAGCCACACAGAAAAAGAAGTTAAGAGAGGGGAGAATAGAAAATAGAGCTGTATCGAGGAAAGAAGTTAAGAGAGGAGAGATTGGAAGAACCATCATCGAATAAAAGAAATTATACTCACACACACACAACACTAGGTAAATATCATGATTTTATGTTAAATACTTCTCAAAATTTATAAATATAATTTGTTATAATTTATGCTTTTTATATCATTAATTCAGATCTAGGCCGGTGCAATTTTGTTTAAGAAATTAATTAAATTCTCAGTACAATATGCTGAATGATATTAGAAAAGCAATACCCAAAAATAATGTTTTTCTTTGGATAGTCTTTGGCGTACTGGTTTGTTATGATTAAAGTTTTCAACTTTACATCGCGCTCAAATACATTTATGACACCGCTGCCAAGAAAATGAAGCTCCAAATACGTCTGCACCTAGAAGAAATTACAATTCATGTGTAAATCAAATCCAAAAATATCTTTGAACGGATAAGAGATTGAAAACGTGTAGTGTATACATTTTCAATATACAAAATAAAATAATAATTTTCGTAAATAAGGGATCACTAGGCGTGTCTAGACGACGCTATTATTTATGACAAGACACCAACCCTAAATGAAATAGCAGCTGTACTTAAATTTCTGAGATGTTTGTTTATTATTCTTAAAATTAACTTATGGTGCAGTGCAAGGAACTGTTAAGCGTTATCAGGAAACTGGATCAACATCAAGAAAATGTTGCGGAAGGCCGAAAGGGACCAGTGCGGCTGAAGATTTAAGGATACTATTAATAACAAAAAACGAAATAGACGCTTAACGGCTCCGCAAAGTCCAACACAATTAAATACAAGCCGCAATAGTACCTACAGTATCTAGAAGTACACACGCATTATTAGCCCTTTGTACATAATCGAAGTAAATACAATGCGAATCCCATAAGTCATGAAATTTATTTTTGCCCCGCCCCTACTGGTCGGTCGCAGCACGTTCTAACCAGTTGGGTTAGTGAACTGTTTTGGGACCACGTCACGACGCGCGGTGGCGGATAATTTCGAACAACGTTGGGCGATCAAATTCAGCACAAAATTTGGCTGCCGAAACTCACGAATTGCTGAAGTAAGGCTACAGGCAGTCTGCTCTATCGCATGTGCAAGTTACAAGATGGGTGAAAAAGTTTAAGGAGGGTGATGAAGAAGTGGCCGAGGACACCCGCTTTGGACAACCATCAACAAGCCAAACCTTTTTGTTCCCGAAGGTCAAGACTATACTCAAAGCACGCCATTTTAACAGCGTTGGAGGTACCCAAGCTGCCGTGACAACAGCTTTGAAGGAGGTTCACGTCGATGCATTCGAGGAGGCGTACCGGTCATGGGCGAGTCGGCGGAAAAAATGTGTGGATGCGCATGGAGTACTTTGGAAATTATTAACACTATACCGATATTGTCAATACATCTCTTTTTTTTAGATATATTTCATGAATTTTGGAACGCACCTACTCCATCTTTTATAATGACAGAGTAGACCACCCTCGGACCTAAATGGCCGCATCGCAGTCAAATATATTAATCATTCTACGATGACGGCTAGATTTGTATTATTATTGGAAAGGCTCAGCAAGAGGGTATAGTGTGAGCGAAAATGTTTGGGGATTGGGAGATCGGCTACCAAATATACAAGTTGGAATTACCAGATATAAAATCCCCTATACAGCATAATACATTTCTTTTTCAATAACTAATTTCTTACTTCTATCTACAACTACATTAACCACAGCATTTTCACAAATGCAACAATTCTAAATAAAATATTGTTTATCAGTTTTAATTTAAACAAGATCTAGAATAATCTGGTGATTCTCATCTAATTACTTATCAAAGAACGGCTATACCAATACAACATTCCTTATAGTTTTATTTTTGTAATGTTGGAAACAAACTTAAATTAGATATAATTACACTGGCTAAAAAGCGGTAATTACGAAATAAGTAACGACAGCCTACATATATACAGAACTACTCGCATACAGCGTACTGACTAGAGTGGGGAGCCGGCGATGCTGTCGTAACTTATTTCGTTATTGTACGCTGTTACCGTTGTTTGTCCAGGCTAGATACAATCCCTGGAATTTTGCGCGGAATATTTCAATCGCCATCAATTATTTTTACTCACACTGTATACGTTATATACACTTAACAGCCAATGAAATCATATTCCCTTCGTTTTTGCCAAACACTGATTATTAGAAAGTAATTTGAATCAAAATATTTCCTTTTCTTGGCTAAAATATTATGTTGCATTTAATTTTAAAAAAGCAGCGAAAATGTGGTAAAACGCCCACATAATGGCTGGTACCAAGGAATGTAGTGGTCGCCATATAAGCGTAACTTTTATTTAGAAAGAGGCAACATTTTTTTCCTATGGAGGTGACGATTACAAGAGACTTTAGTGGAATTAAAGCAATCTATATCTCATTATCATATGCTACCATGCTTATTCTGAGTCCTTGCCCAGTTTTTGTAAAAACCGTCCTGTAATAGGACGTTAAAGAGCGTCATTTATGTATATTTTTCTTTAGAAGTGGTGAGGTTTGTAATGACAATGGCTATGATTAAGTGTGGTCAGCAAAGTTAAATAATAATTGCAAAATAAAATCCGTCAAAATATAACAGAATCCACTTATAACGAATTAACTTCAACGAATCCCAGCTGAACTTGATTTTTTTAAATGCATCTGCTATTATATTCATCTGATCGTAACAAGCTAAATTTCGTTATAAGTAATTTCTGATGCATATGTTTTAAGACATAATACTTACGCGTAAGCGCTTTCACTTAATCCGTTTAAATAATCGAAGAAGACTGAATAAGGAACTTGAGTGTGACCTAAGAGAACTTTTTCTAGTGGATCGCCTAAAGCCGTAGATCCCTGCAAACATAACAAATCAGGAATTCAAAATGATTATCACCGTTTGTTTACATCATGCACTTTTCTTTTTTTAACAGTAATCTTTTTTATTTTCGATCTCATGTCCCAAAGAGATTTACACTTTTGCGCTATCTGGTACCACAATCCCAGAAATGTTTAAGGTTATCGTAAACTAACATCATCAAATTGAAAACAAACTAAGCAGTTCTTTTACAACACCTTTGTATGTGGAGATGAATGAAAAGAAAGCACCAGAAGCTGTATTTCGTTGCAAATGTTAAATCGATCTGTCAAATAGTCTGGTTTTGACAGACATTTAAGTCAAGTGCCTTTTGTGCTTTCAATTATGGATAAAAACGAAGTTCGAGCTGTCACCAAATTTTTCTAGTTAGATGCCGTTCTTAAGGATTCATCACCTTCATTTTCCGCCGTAACTTTTTGGGTTTGGGAATTCACGCGTGGCCGCACGCATACAAGAAATGAACCACGTTCAGGACGTTCGAAAATGGTTACCGCACCAGAAATAGTGGAAAAAATGACATGGTTTTGCCAAAACCGCATCCGCCGTATTCGCCTGATTTGGCACCGTCAGATTTCCTCCGGTTCCAGAAACCCAAGACATTTCTGAGTGGAAAGAGATTTTGGTCGAATCAAGAACTGATAGAGACTGTAAACGATTATTTTGGGAACTTCGAAGGAAATCGCTTCCGAGAGTGAATCGAGAAGCTAACGAAACGTTGGACCAAGTGTATTGACCTTCGATTGAAAAATAAAATATAACTGGAATCCGTATTATTTTGTTTTCGTTGGCATTCCGGAAACTTTTCAATCAACCCCCGTATATTATCTTAACATGAAATACACTAGGAATTTGGTCTGAATTTATTTTTAATACTTTATTAATTATTTTTGAACTCACAATTTTTCGTAATTCTAAAATACTAAAATAGTCGTGGACCCTTGGGGATCCAACCAGCTGGGAAACACTGCACCGGAAGAAAAAATGTAAATCATAAATGACAATCAAAACCAACAATTTTTGAATCTTCCTAAATTAAAGTTGTTTTGATAAAGATCTTTTGTGTTATAGTAATAACAATACTATAGTATATTTTTAAAATAAAGATTACGCGGCTTTTGAATATGAGAAAAAGGGATCCACAAACAACAGCTGCAGCCAAGCTTTGAATATGCAAAATCTTAAAATTAGGTTTTTAAATTTTTATAGAAACTTAAATTTCGATGTATATACATATGTAGGTGTACTTTTGTTATTTATAGATTACGAATCTAATACATAAATTTATGTCTCAGGTTTATTTTTGATCAAGCAAGACTTGACTCCTCATATCATATTTATGATATATGTGGATATTACAAGTTCAACAAATAAAGCGTAAAAATATCAACATTAATTTTCGTACTTTCTTGACCCACACTTATCCTTTTACGTGAGAGTTCATCAATTCGTTAGATTAAAAAGTAGAATTAATAAATTTGTTTCAGAAAAAAGTATTAATATGAATGCATTCGATAACCACGTGCTCCTTCAGAAAATGGAAGAAATAAGTTATAAGAAATATGACGGCACTAACGAAGGCGGATATACCGATTTAAGTTGGATTTTCACGCAAATTAACGGCACGAAATCCACAATTTATGTCGCGGGTAATTACGTCGCGTTGCGCCTCCAATTGAAATATAAACAGGAGCCTCCAGAAAGGTTTCTTTTCACATCAACGGGCTCATAATCTGGAATTTATCGCCACGTCTAAAGGTAAATCATGCAAGAACACCTCAAGTTGCAATTTGCACACACACATCGCAAACACTTTAAAGACTTACGTTCGAAATAAGTGAAATAAATTCGACGAAATGCAATGGAAAGAAAACTAATATGTAAGCCGGTCTGGCATCGAACTACAAACTCGAGACAGTAAAAGTTTAACTTTAATTATAGACCATTCCAAATTTAGACCTGTACGGAGGATCGCGCGTTAGATTTTATATCCGTGTTAAATCCACCACGAGTAACGTGCTGCCACCTAACGCACGTAACCCGCAACCCGCGAATTATATATAGAAGGAAATAAGAAAGTAAAAAAAGGAATGATTAACGAGAGAAAACATCGATTCGCTGCTAAAAGTAGATACGATGGTGTACTTTTATTCCTGTTGCAGCATTTTGATAGTGCTGAACGTAAATCTTTGCCAATTAGTTGAAGACCTGGCGTAAATCTTACAGCAATTTAATTGTCAATTCGTTAGGACCAAAATACTATTATTGATATTGAGATATATCCCTTCACTATATGATTCGTTTGGAAGTTGATATTCTAAATCAATTCCAAGCCGAACCAATAAGTCAAGGTCAAGTGCCAGTACAGCATCCCAAAAGTTCCATAGGGTTTTCGTAAAATTGGAAAGAATTCCTTAGATTATTGTTCTCTCCATTGAACAGGAAGACAAAAACATTACGTTTTGCAAAGACTTCAACCAATGCCGTCCATTAACCTATTCTGCATTACATCTATATTTTGGAGAACTTTAGAAATATCATCTTTTCTTTTATTGATTTCCAGATTTTAGTGTAAAAGTTGAAGATCAGTTAGTCCTGCAATGAAAGACCAATTTCGCATTTGCAAATCATTTTTATTTTTTAACATGTTGCAGTAATGTGAAATTTTAATCCCATCGCAACTAAATACGCAAAAGAAGCATCAATCATGACTTCTTCTTCTTTCATGTCGGTAAGCCATAACCTTTCAATCTAATTAATCTTCAACCGATGTACATATACAGTATTTTTAATGGTCTTCCTTTGGACTTCTTCCCCACTGGCGTACTTATTTTAACTTCTTTGCCCATCGATGGTTATCCATTCATCTATCTATATCTACACAGGTGCTTATTCCATCCTTATCTTTTCTTTCTGATCCAATTCCACATATCTTCATTTCACTTTCCTTGATTTCTTAAGTCCTTCCACCATTTATAACCCCTTTATCTGATAAAAATGCAAAACCTCGCCTTTGTCAATCGATGCAGCAGAATATAGCATAGTACCAACTAATCGCTTTCTTCAGTGACAACCAAGTAAGTTCAATACATGCCCTTAATTGCGGTTTTTTCTGAAGTTTCCCCAAATCTCGTTGATTGATCCGACTGATTAGTTAGAGATCATACATTCTAAATTTGTTATTCTAGTAAGCTTCCTAAGTTTTTGAAAGAAAATTAATTTCAACTTTGACCAACTCAAGAGCAAAATTGCTGGTAATCTCAGGCAGTGCCATAGATTCAGTTATAATTTTGCCAAAGGCTCCAATTATATGCAGCAACTTCTCTCAGTTTTTCAAGAACGCCCTGGCGCGTCAGCAGTAGCAAACATGTTACTTTTTTCTCTTGAGACTAATTACAGGAAAGAAAGTGCCAAAGATCTTTGTCTGTATCAAAAAAGTAGTCCTGCACAACTACTTAACGTATTTTCACTGTCAAATCAATACCAGTTACCTGACCTCCTGCGTTGCTACTGAATAGTTCGGATCTAAAGATTCTTTCTATTTAGTTTTCTTATGTCCAAGCACCTAGCAATACGATCTATTTGAGCTTCTGGTTGTAATCCTAGATGGTTTTCGACTTAAACGTAAACGATTTTCTAAAGCACGTACAACATATTAAGAAAGACAATACTGGAAAAATTACAATTCAGTTAATCAAAAAACAGTGGAAATATAACATTGTACTTAATTTTCTCTCTTCTTCTTTTCAGAAATCTTCTTGGTCCTGAGGGAGCGTGGGCGACTAATCTTTATTGATTAAAGATTATGAATGAATGAAAGAGTGAGAGAGAACTTACTTCTAGTACACCTTACTGTATGCCTGTTGAAAGGTTTCCTTTCTATAGGATTAACCCAATTCGTGCTCACTTAGCTCCTCTATTTGTGTATGTTTGAAAGTATTATTTCACACAAAACAAAAATAATACGTTTATGTATACAAATATGTGGATTCATGGTTAAAGTTGTAAAAAATACCCACCCTTCACTACGCAATAATGTATCGTCCATTAAAGTCTTTCCCGTTCACCAATCTTTGGTTAAAGTCAATCCAACTTTGAAATGTTCTTGCTTTTTTTCCTTTGAAGTCAATTATTGAAACGATAGTTTTTATCTTTACCACATCAATTTGGATACATTCAAATACGAATTTCGACAACTACGTCATCCCCAATGGAGAAAAAGACAAAGTGATCATCCCCAGTGGAGAAATAGATAAAGAAACGAAGGTGCCATTCGTGACTGACTAAACTTTTTTCGCCCAAACATTTATCTAGGCGTATCTTAATCGGCATGTTAAACGTAAAAATTATATTATTTCGTTCGTGAATTCATTTTGAAGCAGAGAGATATCTACTTTCCTTGGTACAAGTAAATTATTTTGTTGTAAGTTCCTATACCCATTGGTAAAGTTAAGTTAACTGTAGTTTACCACAGAAATTTTGATATGTCATTGCCAGATTATATCTTGTCCCTTTTATCTACCTTCAATCAAAGAATTAAGATTACACATCAGTCATCAAACATAGATATCACTGCAACACTTGAAATCAGAAGCTTCCTATCAATTAAATAGTACCATTCTAGAAATTCGGATAAGGTAAACTAAGTATGTATACATCGAACATGCTAATGTCATTCAGATATCGAAAAATAATTAGCTCTACAAAGTTTTCGAAAATTATGTGTGAATTATATGTGATTGGCTTGATTGCTATTATTAAACTATTGACTAATTTGTACTCATACATTTAATAAAGGAAGGTTTCTATTCTAAATGATGAGAAAAAAATTTACAGACGCAACAGATATTTAAACAAAAAATAAAGTGTACGTGAACAGCCCCTATTTTCTATGCTACCACTTTCGAAATTTCCCCCTCCATAATCCTATGCAATTCATATGAAATTTATTACTAAAAATATTTAATAGGTCGTTTTGGAGAGTCATCTAGATTTTTCTTCCAACAAACTTCTGTGGTATTAGCACAGCTACTAAAATCGCATTTTCATTGTAAAGCTATTATTAGATTACTGACTAAGGCTTACTTATGCACTTAAAGCAAACATTGGCCCAGAATTTTTGGGTTTCAATATTACGCGACAAACAATAACAATCTACGGAAAAAATAAACAGAAATGATGAGACATGTATTTACCCAGATTTATTTATTTTCTGTACTGTACCGCCGTTTTTTTTGCTTATTTTGGGTTGGAATTATTACAAAATAAATCAACATGACATTTCCTACATACGTACACATATGTATGTACTATCTATAAGATAAAATCAGACAAAATTTTGAGCAAAAATGCGAAGACAATCAAAAAAAGTGAAGTGAAGTGCTAAGATTAATTGTTTTCTTCTTCCTATTTAACCGATGTTTAAATATTTTTAATGGTTTCTTAAAAAGTAATAATAATATAGAACAAAATAAAGTGCAACTTCGAGCTTTTCGATTAACGTACACGGTTTTCTCCCTTAGAAAAATGTTCTAAGGGACTTGCCCTTAATAAGACTCCTTAAATTTAGATAGGCTTTCCTTTTAGAAATACCGATAGTTTTGCAAATCCTGTAATACCAGTAAAAATAATTAACAAAAAGTATAGGTAAAATAATAATAATAAGTTCTTACATTCTTCTCCATGAGATGTATGACAAAATAGTAAAAGAAACAAGATGTGTCGTTCGTATTCTTCAAATGAAATGCCAATTGATAGAAAATTTTGACTTTCGCTAAAAGACGATGAATTGCAATTTGGAGCTTAACATCTGATTGTGAGACCCACACATAGGAAGATTTTACTCAAGCGGTGCAGTCAGAGAGTCATAGGGCACCATTTTCAACAGGAATGCTGGTGGAATAGACTCAGCACATAGTTTTGAGCATCGCTTAGACAATGCAAGAAAAATTAAGAAAGACGTTATGAAAAGCATTTACAACGGCTTAAAAAAATGGCGAAATATGAGGGTTTCACCTAAAGTAAGATCTGAAATGTATAGAAGTTGTTGAACAGGTGTACATACATATATATGTATAGTTTTTATAACTAAACAATACGTAACGAATATGCAGGCTCAAAGTAGTTTTACGTCAATATTAAAATTCTATCTTGGAAAGGAAACAAATCTTAGAAGCAGGTGGGCCTGTGGTGTTACTAATAATTGCAACTGATACATGTTTATATAAGAAAAGTGGTGACAATACGAATATTACATTGGTTATTTTCTCTGGAACACCAAAACTTTGTGCTAAAGACTATAACATACATAAGGAATTGGAAAGGGAAGAAATCCTTGACTACAACGCAAATTTATACTCTATCCTTTAAGAAGTCATGATCAATATACATAGAAGGATTGGTATCCAGATAAAATATAGCAACAGAATTAATTAGACAAGTATATTAAGAAATATGCCTTCATGCGATCGAAAATAGAAAAACGAAAGTTTCTAGAATTACCATATGTAAATATTAATTCAAGGATGATTCCACAATTGTTTCAAATCTGCTACTTGCGGTTACATAAAAATGTATATACAACTATGATTATGTACCATGATGAAAGCCCAGTAGATATATTAACTTTCTCATCTGTAATTACTGTGCTCACTCAAGTGTAATATCTAATTAAATGTATTGAAATAAAATAACATTTTTGCTTTTGTTACAGTGTGGGGCATCCCAAAATGCATTATTAAAGTTTTTACTTTATCAACAAACCCATATTTCTCTTAAAAATAAGAAAGACTGTAGTAATTGAAAAATGTAGTTTTCTTGCCCCAAAAATGTCAAAATAATGTTCGTATGGAGGCAAGCTGGAATTTTTACACATAAAAAATATGATAAAATCAAATAAAATTTCACACAAGTAATTGTAAGAGAGATAAGTAAACCAGATAAAATCTCTTAATGCCTACAATCTTCTACGTAAATGAAAGAAAAGAAGGTAATAAGAATATATAGACAATTGATTTGTTGAAATGATTTTGTTTTTATTATTACTTATACTTAAAATGACAACCACTTCTGTTGGATATCTAAAGACTTTGATCTTTTAAAATTCCTTGTAGAAACTCAGTATAAAAAAAAATTGATTTTTAATTACCTGCCCATTAATCACCTAAACATCCTGTTGATTTTGAAGATATTCCAAGATACTACACATTTGCATATTAATTATAAACATCAAAAATAGCAATATGGTGCAGTACACATTAAAAATACCCCTAAGTCTAATTTCCTGCTTCAGTCCAATGCATAAGGTTATAAATATTAAACAAATATGCTACTACGACAAATTTTTAAGCAGATTTTTGTCAAGGTGCCAGACCAATAAATGAGCAATGTACATTTCTGCCGTAACTAGTCTATTAATAATATCCACTGAATATGTAAGACGTATACTGCCTAACTGTGCCAAAAATTAATAACGTAGTAGATTTAAAAGGATGAAATTCCTCAAACTTTTTGTTTGTCATCTGAAGCTTTTCTGGTGTAATTCTGATACTTACAGGTGTACAACTTTCTACTCCACCGGAGCCAAAAAATATTCTCTTTCATACACGACTATTGATGTGTGCCAAATTCCATCTATCCTTTTACCTTGAAAAAGAAAATGTATAGAAAAAAACATAGTAAAACATAACCTCCTCGCCGGATTACAATGGGAAATTAGAGTATATTTACCTATTAACATAGGCGAAATAGAAGATGCCATGCCTCTGGATAGGTCATAAATGTATAATTCCACCTTATTAGACATTTTTTCCAAATTTTAATTGAAAAATTCGAAAAATAACAAGGGTAAAATCCGTTCTGTCAAACGAAACGGTACAGCAAATTCCTTAATTGGATATTCTTTTTTGGAATACCTTCACTGGAATTCACTCGTAATGCGCCCTTTTCGTACACTCGTGTATATTTTGGACTGGGATGATTCAATTCTTATGTCGAAATATAAAAATGAATCACTGGAGCACTCACTGAATACTTACTAACGCACTAGATTTCTCTAGAACAAATGAAATTTTGTGTTGGTAAAATGCCACAAACTTTTCAAAAATTGATTACGATTAGACGGTGAAATGCATACTCATCGAAAATTATTGCTGAACGTACACTTTGCGCGCCTACGAAGTCTATTTTTGTAGAAGTCACAGTCTGAACGCGTTTACCTGAGAATTACGGAGGTCGCACATACAGTACAGCTTGTAAATATTTGTACAGGGGAAAGATTCTCACTACAAAACTTCCTCTTACGTTGAAATAAATAAATAATATATAAATAATCTACTTCGAATAGTAATACTATCATCCGTTCGCAATAATAAGTGGTGATAAGCCGGAAATCTCGCTAGAAACAAAAGATAACAAATTCGTTATGAAGTTAGGTGCAGAATTGACAATTGACCCTTGTGTTGGTGGACATAATTCTTTAAACTTCAAATTTTACCTAGAATTTATACACCTGACCTTTTCAAACGATATAAATAATTGATGGTGATTGTAAGAATTATGGTGTAGGGTTACTGACACTTATATTACATCGGTGTACTTCTCACCACACAACTACAAAATGAGCAACAGAAAATGTCCTAGGTTGGCAATACTAAAAACCTTAAATATGAAAATTTTTGTTTTCAAAGAATTGCTACCTTATCATATCCTTGTTTTGATAGTTTTCTTGTGCATTGTTTATCTTTTGCCCACATTTGATTGACTGATTGATAATAAAAAGAGAAGTGGCGTACAAACTATAAAACATTACGTGGACATATTGAGCTTAGTCTTGTATACGTTATGTATCTTTCAATTTGTAGAATAAGGCTCTCGACTAAAAATTTCAGGTCACGTAGTGGACACTTCGATTCCTTACCCCGGATTTAATTAAATCCGATGACACGTGTTTTGCTAGCAATGAGGCTAACATCTTCGAACCGTATCTTCGCGGATAAACAGCGACTTCTTAAATTATATTTATACAAACTAAACTTTCGCCTTTACAACTCGAGGGCATATGTTTCTATATATTATGATAAAAAATTATTCCGAAAAAGGTGCCATCGTCTCAAATCTCGTAAATACGTTCCTTTTACGCTGACGTCACATATCTCTTCTTCGGACAATTTTTCTATATCCATTAAATCCTCATCGAAAAGTCAAATTATAGCACGTTCGTTCTTATTGGCACATTGGATACTAACGTCTAATACAATCAATAAATAAAGTTTTATTCAGTACTTAACAAAGTCAATGCTTTAGAAAACGATGCAGTATATGTATGTAAGACACAATCATTATTGTAAACTAGGGTTTGTTTCCTTAGAGAAGAGCACATTACGTCAGCGGCGCAATGAACCAAATTTGGTGTTCTGTATACGTTACCATGGCAACCGACTAGCGAAAGTCAATGAAACGTCACATTTCGCGCATATTTTCATGACGTAATGTGCTCTTCTCTAAGGAAACAAACCCTACTTCCCTACACTTCCGCTTTTTGTTGTGCAGCTGCTTATTAGTTTGACTGGAAAATATCAAATTTACTTCATATAATTCAAAGTAGTGATATATTTCTCCCTGTATGTAATAAGTAGAGTTTGTTAAAAAGTGGATGACGTGTTACCATTAAATGGTATAAATCGGACTGATGCTGTTACTCCTCCAAATTTTATTATCCAATGATAAATTGTCATTGAGTAATAAAATTCGGAGGAGTGACAGCGTCAGTCCGATTTACACTATTTAATGATAACACGTCATCCACCTTTTAATAAACTTTAGTAATAAGTAATAAATAAAGTTTTCAAAAAAGGTGGATGACGTGTAGCCGACGATGCCACTTTATTATTCAATGGTAATTATCACTGGATAATAAAATTCGTAAAAGTGGCATCGTCAGTTAACACGTGGTCCACCTTTTAACAAACTCAAGTAATAAATCGATCACCACAAACCACCCAAAGGATCGCCTTCTTTGTTTAAAAGATTATCAGTTTTACGTACAGCTTTTTCATAGCATACGTATCAGATTCAAACTGAAGAAAGTTTAAACAAAGTAAAACAAAATTATGAGCGAAAAAGAAAATCCTACTATCACAAGAAAGCCAAAATGAATTTTTGAAGTTTCGGAAGGAAATCGCATGAGATTGTTAAAATACCACTGGTTTTACTTATGTTTATAATTTAGACCTAGAAATGTAAACAGTAGAAACATTCGGGTATATTTTTATTACGGTCAAATGGGTGTTATATGTTAAGTTAAGATCGAACTCATTGAGTAACCTTGAATTCATGACGAATGTTTAGACAGAGAAAATGCGTAAAATACGGTGAATATGTGCAGCAAGGTCAAATGGATTTTAATTTTTCAATTTAGCCGCACAAACCCATTTCATACGTCCGCGTTCGTCTAACTTTCACATACATGTATTATACATAGATACTGTTCACGAATAAAAGACGCAGAAATCCTCGAAAGATTTAATTCGCCAATAATTGTCTACAGAAGAAAAAATCAAGAGAAATACCTTCAAGGAAAACTAAAATGATTAGTTAGTTGATCTGATGAAAGAATCTGAGAAAATGTGTCTTAAAGTGAACCAAAGAAAAACAAAGCTGCTGATCATAAATATGAAAACAAAAGCTGATATACAGTTAGACAACGAACAGAAAGGAAGGGTAGAGAAATTAGGTGTGTCGAACACAGGAGGAACTAACTCAAACATCCAGTAGAGATAAACAAGGCACGGAAAGTTCTTGCTAGCATGAGATACATCTGTAGATCAAAGAGCTTAAAGCTATATATCAAGGTGCAAAGTGCATAATTCATGTCTAGAATCAGCAGTTCTTTATGCTTTTGAAATTTGCTGGGTAACAGCAACAATCTCTGGGGATAAATTGGCATAATTCGTTAAAATTGCATTTTTATTTATGTTATTGTTTTTGTAAGACCCACGAAGAAATGTGTACAAATAATTGTCTATCTCATTGTATATGAGCTTATCCAAATTGTTTATATTTCTGCACTACAAAAGCAATTAGCTAAATTTATTGCCAAATTGAAATTAAACCATTCACTTTTATGTAAATGTAGTTTTTGTTTGAAAGTTTATTTTTGCAATACGGAAAATTTATGAAATCAAGAGTAGAGTACAGTGGCCGTTTGGTTAACGTACATACATGGTGCATTTCTAATTTTATGTTTTAAGCGAATTACATTAACTGGACGATGTATTAACATATAAATGCATGTAACAACAATTTATTCCTAAGTGCGTATACACAATCACCGTTTTATGAATAGACTACGCAATATATACATTGGCCGGAGATTTTCCATAGTCTGGGATTCACCGCACTCTTTAGTTTATCGTATGCACTTCGTTTGATAACATTTTTTTTTGACAATGAATCAAGTTTTTATAGTTAATGGTTTAGTACAGGGGTCTCCAAACTACGCCCCGCCAATGTCATCAATCCGGCCCGGGACAGCTAATAGCTTATTGTTGTGATAAGTTGGATAAAAACACAGAATGATAATAACTCGGATTTATTTACTTACTAGGTAAAGCTTAATGACAACTATAATACGCAGAAAACTCACTGAAGTAATCAGTATGGCCCCAAGGCTGAAAAGTTTGGAGACACCTGGTTTAGTATTTGCGGAAAATACATATATATCGTGTTGGCAAGAAAGTAATTTCAGTTTTGTACTGTGAAGTAAAACTGTTTTCTTTTATATACAAAAAATAAACTTTAATCAATAATGTATATATTTTCCATCTTGTTCAATGACCTTTTGCCATCTTTCTTACAGGTTCATGATCCCACGCTCATAAAAATTTCCGTCCTGATCATTATCAAACTGAACCAAGTGCGATTTTAAGTCATCATTTGTGAAAGTTTTGCCATTCAAAGAGCTTTGCAAAGCTTCGATATAAATGGTAATCAGATGGTGTTAAGTAAGAGCTGTATAGTGGATGCTACATCAATTCCCAACCAAGCTCCAATAATTTCCCACGAGTTACGGAAATGTCTGAGGGCTTGCACTATCATGATGGAACACATTAGTTGTTGACAGTAAATATCCAAATTAATCCTCTCGTTTCTTGGAAGCAGCTATAAATACACAACACCTTTGTAGTCCCACCCACCAAATTAACCGCATAACCTTTTTTTGATGCAATTGAGCTTTAGATGTGGTTTGTGCTGGTTCATGCCGCTCATACCATGATCGTTTACAAATGATATTACCGTACATGACTCATTTTTCATCACTGATGATTCCTTTAAAAAATGGTCGACTTCGTTGCGCTTGTCGATGACATTGTAAGTGATTTTCAATTGTCGTATGCGATACATTTAACCTCTCTGCGAGCACCCAAATGACGATTCTCTACAATTAAGGCTTTCATTTGGTTATCATCAACTTCAGTAGGTCGGTCAAAACATTGGACATCTTTGACGTCAATGATGTTCGTTTCTGCACTCCATGTTAAGATTGACCCTAAATTAACAACTACAAACAAAATGACGTACAACTTGCTTCTAAAGTAACCTAATAATGACGGATATCCAATGCCAAAAGGAGAAAGCCATAACACTGGTAGAAGTCTTTCAAAACAATTACAACGCTCTAGATGTGTGGCAACCGAAATTACTTTCTTGCCAACCCAATAGTTTATCAAATATCGTAAATAAATATCTCTGGGATTACCTCCACCACTTTTCAGACCACTCAAAACTGAATTTTTTAGCTAAAAAATGGTCGAGATAATCCATCTTTACGCATGTATGACCTTGGTGTGTATTCTGTAAATGAATGAATTTTATAAATTTTCAAAGGGAATTTATTTGAACCAATCCCAGAGCTAATGCACATACGTTTGTACGAACATTAGTACGTAAGCGCGGTTAAAGTACCGTAAAAAATAATGTACGTATTATCGAACGTACATTTAGCGGAGGTACGTTCAGCGAGCGTTGACTGTTTATATAATTTAATATATGTATAATGACATTTATTCACATACAGAATACATAACATAGTCATAGTCATCATACAGTTTCAAAACAAATTTAAATATAATTTGCAAATAATTTCGATAATACAATAGCAACAATATGTATATAAAATGTTAGAGAAATTTTAGTTAGTACTTTATTGTTACAAACTTATCTATAGTTAGTTGGACTGATACCATCTTTATTTAATGACGTTGTATTCAACGAGAAATAAACCACATTCATGTTCGACTTTAAGTCATTAAAATGTAGTGGTTACCCATGCTCTGCGCTCTCTTATAAAGGATAATGATGATCTTTTTCCTTTAAATACCCTCAGATTTTCATTGTGGTAGACCAGCATCGGTTTCAGTGTTTGCATTGCCTCCCAACAATAAAATAAGATGATCTTTTGCAGCATTCGGCGATATGAATCTTTTCTTTTGAGATGTATTTGGGATGTTTTTCCACAATTGCACCGTCTCATCGATATTAATTACTTGTTAAGCCGAGTAGCCTCCTTCTTCTATTATTGCTTCAAGCTGTATTGGAAATTAATTTGCAGTATTAATATCAGCACTAGCAGCTTCTCTTGATATATTAATATTATGTAAATTCCCCTATTTGCGGTGAAAGTCCCAGTAATTGAACTTTCTGTCGTATTTTCTTTTAAATGTGCATGAAGCTGCTTCTGGAATAATGGAAAGATGTAATGGAACATTGTCCTGGTATTAGTCATCTATTCAAAGTTTTAAAAGCAGTTCCGTTTCTTCCATTATACTAGACCGAACACGAGTTGAAGAAATTTGTTGCCTAAAATTTATGTCGCCTTTTATTCTTTCTTTATCTTTCACTAATATATTTACGATAGAACAACTAAAATTAAATTTACATCCCATTGCTGTAATTTTCTACCATTTTGATAATTTCCAGTTTTTCTCTAAAAATTATTGTGTTCTTTTTTGGATTTTTTTATGTATTACCGATGTCTATTAATTTATTTACGACATTTATTATCAGAAATCTTTCTACCGTAATAGTGTAAGGTTAACTATATTCTCTACAAATACTAGAACATTAACTATAAAACTAGGCTGAAATAAATAAATGTTATCAGATCAGACAAAGTGCATATAATAAATTAAAGAATATGGTGAATTCTGGACTGCGGGAAATCCCCGGCGCGTGATTGTATTCCGTAGTATTTCCTATTTACAAAACGGCGATTGCATATACGCACGTACGAACAAATGTACGTTCCTGCAAAAAATATCCTGAAAAATATAATAGTAGTGCCAAAAAATTGTAATTATATGCATTTATATAGGAATACAACGTCTGGTTAATGCACATAACGCTTAAGGTACAAGAAATTAGAAACGAACCATGTATGTACGTTAACCGAGCATCCACTGTATACAGGACCGCTGAAAAATAATTTAACAGGATTTTTAGAAACTGCTGATTAAATAAAAAAACCCTGAAATATTATGGTTGCACATCATTTTATTCTAGTTATTATTTGAAATTACATACAATAGACAGTGTTACAATTACACTGTAGAAGCATTTAGAAACAAATTATTCTAATGATTTATTAATTTTTTGTGAAACGATAGGATTATAGACGATTACGATTGTGGATAATAAAGTTCAACTTTCTCTAAAAACAATCGATATTGAGAAGGTAGAGTTGTAGAATACAAATGGGAAATGTGATCATCTTTTTTATATAAAAACTTTGTAATCAATCGCTAAGTAGAGTTTCTTTGAACGTAATAATTGTAAAATAATTGCAAGTCATTTAGTTACCAAGTTTTCTTTTTTGTGTATCTTTTGAAATATATAGGATTTATGTTTATTTTTAAATTACTTCGAATGTATAATGTCTAACTGGAATCATATATAATATATGAAAATACATAATTATGGCATAGAATTTTTGGTAATCCCAAATTTAAAAAATTAAGTTTTCACGTTATTGTAGTGGCAATAATTTGCCAACTATGCATATAAAACGTCACTAATCCAAGTTTTGACTTGTAGTCATTGGAAAAATTGTGTTTAATAAATGGTCATTGTACAGCATGTCCAAGGGAAAAGGAATTGTAAGATTGGCAGATTATCTTTGTTCAATAAAATTAAAAATGTATCCAATTTGTCATTGTATTTTCGCTAAAATTCATTTTCCAACATATATTAACAAATAACCTACACAATTAAATGTCCCTGTTATAAAGATGACACAGACATTTACCTATTACATGATATTCAAAATTAAAACTTTAATTATTTCCTATAATCTCTTTCTAGCTGCTTCGCATACAGTCACCCGAAGGAACTAAGCGAATTGAAATCAGTGCTTCTTCGTCGACATGCCAACTATTTGAACAGGTCTATTCAGCATTTGATTTGAATTCTTACGACTTTGGCCTGTATCGAGAAAGAAATCAAAAGAATGAAGTAGTTAGTAGTAAATCGAAGACCCTGAGGGGTTTGGGAATTAAGCATGGAGATATGTTATACTTGCAATCGGTAATTGGAGCTAATTTATTTCCTGAAAAGTACAGTGTATGTATATCATATCAAAAATCCATATCTTGAGTATTTTTTTGCATTAGATAATTACTAGATAATCAAGAAAAGCTTGTGCTATACCTTGAACTAACTAACACCTTAACCAGGTGCTCATTATTTTTTATATAAACTAGAAAATCTATAGGATGTATAATTTGTAGGCTACACCCTCTGGTGAACCTATACAAACAGATCGAGCAGCTTCAACAAGTGGTGTTAGTACAGGAAGTGTTGGAAATACTAGTGTACAATCAAGACCGAGCTCTGGCAATTTAGCCACAAGTAATAAATCATTAACGAATATACAAGAAGACGAAGTAGATCTACAGTTAGCTAAACTCGATGGTAAAATCGAGAAACAACGAGATCCAAAATTGTAGGTATATTTTAAGTGCAATAGTAGTAGTAGTATATATATGTGAGCTTTCGTTTCTTCCAACTGCTAGAAAGGGGTATTTCATTATGCAAAAATTAGAATGTCGAAATTTAAGAGATCAATTCATTTACAATATTGACTGTGAATTAATTATATTAGAGTGTTTCACCCACATCACAATATGTGTTGTATCCCCTATTATGGTTGGGCTTAAACTAATTAATAGTATAACACCTCCCCAAACTTGGATTCTTGTAAAGTTTCCAAAATTTTCAGGTGATTCAAAAGTGATATATCTGTCGTTAATTTAATGATAGCACAGATGTTAGACTACTACATTGTACAGATATTTACGCTTCTTAGAAGCTGCTAATCAACATTTAAAGTGACAATTTAATTACTGACGGTTCAAAAACAAAATATCCACCTACACCAAGGTTCATTTGTTCAATTAGTCAAATTGTAAATTTGTCAAGTGTCTTCTGAAACTACTTTTCTAATTGTTACTAGTCGTTACAAAATATGGAGTTGAGGTAGGAATATTTGAGCCAGGATTTTGTCTATCGTAGTGTATGGGCACTCCTCTAACCATCTTCCAAGCGGAGACCCATCAAATAAATCTTTGTGGCCAGGAAAGTGTCCAAAGAAGACACTGAAACACAAGCATATGCACATATACAAACCTACAGACAAGATCAAAGACTCTTAAATAAACTACAGCAACAACAAGCTAAATTTAATGTAAGTGCTTGGATATCAATTGATCAAAAACGACATTGTCGACAACCACGCTAGTGAAGGATCTGCGGCTCTGTTTTTCGAACTAGAACCATTCAGTTTAAAAGAGGCAAAAATGTTCATCACCTTTTCCGCCGAAAAATCAAAAAAATGTTTAAAGCTGCAGAAAGACGATCTAAAACTCGTCACGGATTTGCTGAAATTGCTGCTTTTCAGTGATCTTAGACCTATCCATGTACAACTTGATGGCGTACAGTTTGATAGGATTCGTCGTTTTAGTCATTTTCATCCAGTTGTGTGGAGAAGTTTTTTTCAACGCTCAAATAATTCGTCTCCTGGATAGTATTATAAGAGGCAAAACAAAAAAAAAAGGATGCTGGGTTGTTTGGATGCAGGGTTGATCATCATCGTGGTAGACTTTTGCCTATCGCAATGAGGGTAGTCTATATGACCGATTAGATTCCTAAGTGTATGAGAGAGAGAGAGAGAGAGAGATCTAATATGACTTAGATTGCCGCAGTTAGACAATGTTTCTTTGACCATTCGTACAGAAAATATCCTTCGTAACTGTAAGAACTGTTTCTCACAGCAACTAACTTGGTTTTGTTCGCTCAAAAGCGGCCTCGTATGTAATGACTGGTATCGCTATCATAACAAATCCAGGGCAGGATGGTTGGACTAAAAGTACAAATATTTTTTGTAATGCTCCTACACATTTCCGATTTGTACTGCAGCTAGTTGGAAATCTTTTAGACGTATACTTTTTTTTCCGGTGAATGCAATATCAGTGGTTTTTTGGAATTAATGTTCACCTTCCATATCATACCGTCCTTCGATTACATTTGATTTTCTTTAGACAAGGTTGCAGAAGACTTCTTCTCATACTATTGGAATTTGTAGGTTTCAATCTCTTCACAATGTTAAGTTTATTTTTTCTTGGGAATAAAAAAACAAATTTGGCAACACATAACAGATTTATATTTAATCACTACTGCATTACATATACAATCGCTACTCCTATAGCTCGAATTTCTCCCTAAGTTGAATTTTTCAGTTGGGAAGACCGCGAAAATGAAATTTGAATAACTAACATGAACTCTCAAGTCGAACAATTTGGAGTGACAGATATAAGCTGAACTTACTTAGAGAGATATTTGACAGTACTATTCGTCACTACAGAATTGTTAATTTCACAATCCCTTCAGGAAAACTTCTACCACATTTATATTATATTGCAGTTTTTGTAATTCTTATCAGGAGAAATAACTGTAACCAATTTAGTGAAGATGCAAATAGCTTTCTTTACTTAATTTTTTGATAATAACTCTTAGTAATAATTCATTTCTTATATATCTAATAATTTCCAATCTATGAGCAATTTCCCAATTTTAAGAAATTCACAGTAATGTATTAAAGGTGTTCTTACATTGTTAGAAATATAGGGATGTATTTTATAAATAACTTTTGAAAGTATTAATCAAGTATAATATGGAATAGATGAGGTGACATTCACCTAATGCTAGTTCTTGTACATATTACAGTTAGATCAAATTACAGTAGGACGTCGATCATTCGAATTAATTGGCGAGTGAACCATATCCGGGTAAGCAAAAATCCGGATATTAGAATTCAGTTTCTTATCGGTAGACTGCGGTACCCTCTGACATGCAATGACTAAAATATATATCTGTGGATTAGCTTTATTAATGTGTATCTCTCCCGTTCATGACCATTCCAGAATTTCAGTGATACAGTATACTGAATGTTTGTTTAAAATTACGCAAAACTGTATTCGCGTAATCAATGTTTCGGATAATCGAAGTTTTACTGTATATTACAATAGACTTAAAAGCAAATTCTAAAACTCTATAAAATCTTAAATAATTTTTCATACCATCTTGTCCGCAAAATTTTATTAATATATAATAACAAACATTTTCTTGTGTATTACAGGTGTCGCCACAATAACAATTCCAGATGCTTCCATTGCTCTGCACTAGAACCTTACGATGAAGCTTATTTGAAGGAACATAAAATTAAACACCTTTCTTTCCACTCTTTTCTGCGCAAGATGACTTCGGGTGTGGATCGAGGCAAATTCTTAGCGCTGGAGGATATATCGTGTCGTATAAAGAACGGTTGCAAGGACCATCCCCCTTGGCCAAAGGGTATTTGCTCAAAATGTCAACCCAACGCTATAACTTTAAACAGACAAGTACGTATGATTCGAATTTCTCCGTATCATCATTTAATTTTGATTTTTTTCCTTTCCTTTCAGGTTTATAGACATGTCGACAACGTAACTTTCGAAAACACTAATTTAGTCGAAAATTTTTTAAACTACTGGCGTACCACGGGTCACCAACGCATTGGATTTTTGTATGGAACTTACGAAATTTATAGTGATGTGCCTTTAGGTAATGGTTTTGATATATAGATTTTATATTATCATTATTTTATATTAAGTATCAAATTGCTTATTTATACTTCGTTTGATAGTCATTATAAGGACTGTCGTGTGGTTTGAAAACGGTAAACTCCTCACAACAAAAATTATTTAATTAAATCCTGTGACATGTGTTCCGCTAGCAACGAGGCTAGCATGCTTAAACCGTATCTACCGAATTCGATTAATATTGAACCTTGAATAAGTTCTCGCTGATTTTTAGTGAGAATTAATGATTTATTTAAAAGAGTCGTAAAAAACGTGTCATTGAAAGTATTGCCCATTGCTAGCCACTGCTTTCTCCCATCTTTCTGGCAGCATTTGAATTCCACGTTGGAAAAACGACACGTCTTTGGAGGCTATTCAAGAATCGACCCATTTTTTGGCATCTTCATAAGAATGGAAGCCAGGCCATGTTACATCGATCGGAACAAGCAATAATCGGAAGGGGCAATGTCTGGTGAATACGGCGGGTGGAATAGGGCTCCCCATTTAAGCGTTTCCTAGTAGATTTTCACCGGTTGTGCAACAAGTTGGGGAGCGTTTTGATGTTGCAAAATAACTTTGTCGTGTCTCTTCTCGTATATCAACCGTTTCTCCTTCAATGCTTGACCCAAACTCATCATCGTCATGCAGAGAAGAAGCTTGGAACCATGGATATTCGGCTTTGCCGATGATGTTAATGCATGGCCGGGCTTACTCCACGATCTTTTATGCTTAGGGTTATCGTAGTGTATCCACTTTTCATCGGCAATCACGAAACGATGCAAAAACATTTTCTTTTCTACTGTGGAAGCAGCTGTGCACACGTGAAAGGAAGGTGTTCGGCGTCTCTCGGCTTCAACTCGTACGGCACCCAATGTCCTTGATTTTGCATCATTCCTAATACTTTCAAGGTTTAGAAACTGTTGTGTGATTCAGTCCTAATGATTTTGCAATTCGCCTCCAATTCCTCGTCTTTAACGTTTTGCAATGCACCAAAGCGTTCTTTATCTTCAACATCAAAATTGTTATTTTTGAAGCCTCTAAACCAATATCTGCATGTTGTTTCCGACAGAGCATGGCCACGGTAAGTAACAAGAATTCTATGTGCTTTAGTTGCAGACTTTTCTTTATTAATAAAGTAGTGCAGTATAATTCCTCGCAAATACTCTTGCTCGATATGTTTAACATTATGAAAAACTTCGACGAAATAACATGCATTGAACTTCAAGCTTGCTTATAGTACTTCCTTATAGACGCGTTACCATTTTAAACTATAAGCACGCACACCCAGTTGTGATCAGGTCATCTATTGGAAAATAGCGAGAACTTATTCAATTAATAATTTGTGTTGGAAGGAGTCACTGCTGTGATATATTATTAGTTTTAGTTATATATAGAAAAAGAAATCGAAACAATTTACTAAACTTAAAAACTTAATAGGCACAATTTAAATATTTCTCTATCCTATTTCAGGTATTCGTGCTAAGGTAGTAGCTATATACGAACCGAATCAAGAAAGCACTAAAGATTCAGTCCGCCTTCTTCCGGATAATCACGAAGATATCGTGAATCATCTGGCGTCTTCGTTAGGTTTGAGGAAAGTGGGATGGATATTTACCGATTTACTACCAGAGGACATGAAGAGAGGAACTGTAAAGCACACCAGAAACGTTTCGACCCATTTCGTTTCGGCACAAGAATGCATCATGGCCGGCTATTTTCAGAATCTGCATCCGAATCCTTGCAAATATGCGTCCACAGGCTACTTCGGCTCGAAATTCGTTACTGTTTGTGTAACAGGTAAGTTTCGGCTGACATAAACAAGTCACTTGAAATCGTTTTCTAAGCCATCGAAAATGTGCATCCACGAAATTTCAATGAATTCTGTCAAGGTTAGATTTTTGTTAATTTTTCAGAGGTACTTATCCAACGATTTCAAGCGTCTCACTTTTTCCCGGTTAACTCTCGCCGCAGAACCTCCCTAAAAGGGCTTCGCTCTAATACCTTGAATTACTAATCATTTCGATAACGTTTGGAAGAAATACGAAATATATTCAGATAGATATGATTTAAGTACTTAATGTTAGATAGATATTAATAAACGATTGTTGATTTTAACATTGACACAAACAGTTTTCCAAATCAAGAATACCTCTTATGTAAATAATACCTAATTTTCTTACAATATATCCATTTCATACGTGAAATAACGTGCTATTCCTCGATGTATGTATTACTGTGTCTTGTGGATATTCAAAGCAGTGTTCTCGATTTAGTTTTTGTCAATATATTTTCAAACAGGGAAAGAGAGACACACACGAGGAATGTTTCGAATGTTCTAGCAATTTGGCTCTAGTTCAATTGCACGCTATTGATAAGAGACAAATCTCGATCATTTTACGCAGGGATCCCGTGTAATATTGTTAGAATAGTGATACGATGGCAGATTGATTTTCCGGAATCGCTGCTAGGGATTTGCTATTAAAGTGATGAACCACGTTCTGGACGTCCGAAAACGGCTACGACGCCAGAAATTGTGCAAAAATTTAATGACATAGTTTTGGCAGATCGTCGAATAAAAGTGCCTGAAATCGAGGAAGCCGTGGGCATCTCTTATGAACGAGTAGTTCGTATTTTACATAATTAATTGGGTTTAAACAAGCTTTCTGCAGGATGGGTACCGCATTTGCTCTACCCGGAGCAAAAACGCATTCGAGCTCGAACCTCAGCCGATTGTTTGGAAATGTTTACGAGGAATCCAACGGATTTCAATAGACCATGGACGTGACCATGAATGAAACCTGGATTCATCACTACACACCAGAAACAAAAATACATTCAAATGCAATCTTTCAGCAAAGTTGACAGACTTGACGTTCGGAATACTCCCGCAACCGCTGTATTGGCATTATTTTACTCCGTTAGACTTCTGTTTCAGAAACTCAAAAGATTTCTGGGTGAAAAGAGGTTGTGGTCCTATGAAGAACTGATAGACGCTGTAAACGATTCGAATCGAGAAGTTAGTAAAACGTTGAACCAAGTTTGTTGAGCTTTCTTGTCGAGTAGAAGTTTATTTTCAATAGTTAGCTGGGACCTTCATCCTATTACCCAATTCATTTGTCTAGCTTTCCGAGTCAGTTGCCGCTTTTATGTGTGCCCGCCTTGCCAATCTTTGGTCAAGGTGGATTCCCAGGTATTTAACAACAGATTTAACAGAGCTGCTGCATTTTTTATTGTTATTTGTGGGCATAGGGTCCATCTTGTGGTAAATGTAATTTGGGTTGATTCTCCATTTGTTCATCCAATGCTCTAAGTAGTTTATATGATTCTGTAAGTTGTTAGAGGCGATTATGGAGTTTTTGTTAATTGCTAGGATAGATGTATCGCCAGCAAACGTTGCTATGTTAGTTGCGTTGGTTTCTCACACGTCTGCAGTATAAAAAGTAAATATAAAAGTGGTCCAAGCACGCTACCCTGCAGTACTCCTGATTGAATAGTTTGGTGTGTCGAGGTACTGTTATTGATTTTGACCTGAAAGGATCTTCTAAAACATCAAAACCAAATAGATCTATATATCAAAAAATCGTTGTCGAAACCTTCACAATTCTTACGAACGTTATACGAGAACGTTATTTATTAATGTTTAAAAAATATAACTGTTGATTTCTAATTTGTTGTTTGATTGACCTATACGTGGTGGAGAATAGTTAAATAATAATATAATATACTTCAACTACTTGACGGATATAAATTTATTTCCGTACCGCTGATTTGGCAATCTTGAAAGACGAAATCACAATCGCAGTGGTCGGCCGAGCACCTCTGCAAATGAAAGAATAGTTGCTGCTATGAAGAACCTACTAAGCGATGATGGGCGAATAACTATACCTGCAATCAGTACAGAATATCTTACTTCAACTCTGAAATCCAAAATCAGTCGAAAGAATGGCGTAAACCAGAAGAAGGGCATCCGCTTAAAGAACGTATAGTTTCGTCGATTAGAAAAGTAATGGTTACTGTATGCTGGGATTTTATGGATTATTTACAAAAAGGTACTACAATGAACGCATAATATTATTATGATCTTTTATCTTGCAACCGCACGAAGAGCGAAGTATGTTTTAAACGAATTGGGTTGGGAATTGCTTCCACATTTACCCTATTCCCCAGATCTGGCTCCTAGTGATTTTTATCTATACCCAAATTTAAAAGAACCATTACGAGGTGTTCGGTTTGAGGCCTTAAATGACGTAAATCTTGTTACAAATAGGTGGATGGCAGAAACTCTGGAAATCCGGGACAACTTTGAAAATTCTTTGGAGGACTGTTTAAAAAAATAGTTCCACGTTGGGATAAGTGTATTCAACTAAATGGAGCTTATCTTGAAAAACTACATGATAATTTTGATGAAAATTGATGAAATAAAAAAACATTATAGCCAAATGCCTAGAACTTTGAAAACATCCCTCGTATATTGCGTGACCTAATTAGATGCTTATCTTTCGGATTACCTCTATCACTGTTGAGATCAAACCTAAAAAGTGTTAGAAACTGGAAGGAATAAATCATTAATTTCATAATCCTAGTTGCGTGTAGGAATTTATATCATCTAAATATTTCAATGGATTTGTAATACCTTTACGTCAATTGGATTTTTCTACATTTAAGAAATGAAAGTAGAAAATGAAATATACCTTAGAATCCCTCTTTATTCGAATAACACGGTTTGTAAATGAAAATTCCACGAACGTACGTTATTGTAATAATAGCGACAAAATAATCGAATCATTATCTCGGACACCTAGTTTATCTATTTCATACAACACCTCCTCGTAATAATGTAAATATAGACGTTACATGTACTTTTTTCATCGTTTATGCAAGAACGTTTCAATTTACAGGTGATAAGACCAATCAAGTTCATATGGAAGGCTATCAAGTATCCAATCAGTGCATGGCTTTGGTTAGAGACAACTGCCTGCTACCAACGAAGGACGCTCCTGAACTGGGTTACGTTCGTGAATCTTCTGATAAGCAATACGTACCGGATGTGTATTATAAGGTAAGTGCTTTGATTTTAAATTTTCATAAATTACAAATTTTTAGAATTTCATTTACTGCCTGCTTGTCTCAAAATTTCGCAAAAGTTACCATAAGTGTAATTGAACGTCGATAATTACATTAATTAACCGATTAACTAATTACGATTTGGTACCTTGGTTTGTACTTACGTACCTCTCGTATGTAGATAATAATGCATTTGATATTACAGAAAAAACATATAACAGGATTTTTTTCAACTTGTAGGACTACTGTTTTTTTATGTAAATGATTCATTCATTTGATTTGAATACCAACTGAATTAAATTCTGAACTACTTTATCAAATCCGTGTATATGAACTGGTTGCGATAAGCCTACCTTAAATTATCTGATTCGTAGTTAATCACAAATTGTAACTTAATTGTTTCGAAATCACACCTAATGGGTTTTCTAATATTTTTGCTGTTGTAATCACTGTGCATATATCACATTCTGTTCGTTTTTAACGGATTAGGAGAATATGTACGTTGCAGCCAAAAATAGTATTTATTTCTATATTTCGAAGTTCATTGCAGACATTATGCAGGCAGAAATAATATAGTTGCGATAAATTTGTATGTATTTATAATATAAATAATGGGATAATGGGATTATTTGAATTATGAGCTTTTTCGATAAACGAGTCCAGATGTGGATTTTGTCGCAAATAATAATGTGATAAATTAACAAGGGAACACCGCGAAATTCTGATTTTGATGAAATTGTACAGACTGATAGATAGACCTTATATATGTGCTATAAGAACAACTCAATTGAGTTGTAAATATTTCGCAAACTATCACAGATAGCTTTCTTTTTGAGAATATAATTTGAAGTATATTACATAGTTTCAAGGACGGCGCAAATTATTTTCGGAAAAATTAAATAACGAACAACCGGGCACCGCCTACCCCTATTTTTTATAGTTTTTTTTTATTCATCACACATAAAGTCGGTTTTACGTAGGAAATGGTGCTGAATAACAAATTTAGACAACTAATAGTAAGGATATTAAAAACGATAATAAAGTTTGTCATTCATTAATGTGTATAGATAAGTGTCGTTCTAAATATAAAATATTTTGAATTACTAATTATTTCGATAAGTTTGAAAGAAATACGAAATATATTCAGATAGGTATGGATTAAGTCCTGAATGCACATAGATATCAATAAACAAAAAATACACGCATTGTGTCACGTATACCGGTGTAGGAATGGATATATAGGGTTGCCGTTCCGAATGATATATCACTAACATTTTTTCGCTCAGTGTAAATTTATAGTTTGGCACAATGACAGCGATCAATACAGCTAATTTGTTAAACATATTGCTAACACCGTTTCAAGTGGTTAACATCGCAGTAATTCCTTTGACGTCTCAAGAACTTGAGTTGCATGATGCGTCGAAGGATACGATTATAAGTGCTCAACAAGAAAATATGTTCTCCTTTGATTATGTAACAGGATTGGGTTTGAACAATGAGAAGAACTACATGAAACGCAATTTTTCGAAGATGTAGCAGAAGATGAAGAAGACAATTACGGAAATGTTGCCTGTGTTCCTGAAGAAGAAGACCGTGTTATTGACCTGGATTACAAAATTAGAGCTGTAGAATACTGGACACGTGGTAAAACCAAACGACGTTCGAAAGTGTGAAAAAGAGTTTAAAAAACGAAATCGCTACTCCAGTTATATAGATAGGAAGAAAGTATTAGCAGAGGTAGCACCCATATGGATAAACTATGGTTTATTACAGAATACGTTCATACAAAATTTCATGGACCTGAGCTGGGCTTTAGAAGCTAAACAAGAACTTGGATAGGACACGTTTAAAGCAGGACATTGATGGATATGGCATTTTAAGAAAGTACATAATATTGTGTCACGCAAAATAACCAAATTTATTACACGTGCTGGTATGGAGGACCTACGGTTGTTAAACAATAATTTTATTTATTTAGGAAATTACAAACCCCTATCATTAGTATCGGCAGAAGCAACGTATACAACGCCGATGAGAGTGGATTTAATCTACAAATGCACTCCGGCCGTACTTTGGCAATATAGGGTTAGAAAACTGGTGAAAGTGTTGTGCAATCTTTACACTCTACAACACATAGTTATACAATTTTACCAGCTATTTCGGCAGATGGACGCTTACTTTCGCCAGTATTTTTGGTATTTAACCTTCCTATACTCACGCATACGGTCTGTGAGACCGATTTATATAGTATAGTATACGTCTTTCATTTTGACGTGAGTATAGGAAGGTTAAGGAAATCTACGAATACGTTTGGAGCTGGAGTTGCGCAATCATCGTATGGAGCTGTAAATATGTACTATTGCGGCAACAAAAAATCGGACACTTAAGATAATGTAGTCTAGTTTAAATCTGGCTTTTCTCTTCTCAAATGTTCTTTCATTTTAAAATCATTATTGACATGTCATTATACTGCATTTAAGTGCTGCTAAAAATGCAAGTAATTACATTACTTGGGGCAGAATGATCCATAAGAAGACTAAGTAATAGATTTTGAGCCTCCGAAGACACTATTCACGGCATTAAAAAGAAATGTCAACATCTAAATTGACAGGAACATGACAAACGATTGGTTTATACTGCTAAAACACGGTCAAAATAGCCTATAAGACTTGTCCGGATTTTTGTTGCCGTAATAGTACATTTCTTCTTCGACGTCTGGAAAGCTCACTTCAAATCATTTCAAAACCTAGCTAACAGATGTTTTCCTTCGAAATATCGGACCAAAAGGTGTTCTCTTGATTGATTCTTGGAGTGGGCATTGTTTTGACGAACTTCAGAAATTGGTGCCAAAAGATCAAACTGTAAAAATGTTAAATATGCCTAAAAAACAATAACAGCAATGGTACAATCTCTAGATGTGTTTGATTTTTGTTTGTGTTTGTTTGTAAAAAAACTGCTATTGTGCGTTGTTCGTGGTCCAAGCAATACCTGTGTTTTGAACACTTTTATACTGCCTGCAATAATTACATAGCATAATTACTACATGCATAATTATACTATTCACCATTATAATATCAATAATCACATTATTGACTGTTTCATTAGCATTATACTTTCTTTTTAATACTGCTGCACTGTTTTCCGGATATTTATTATTGTTACAAACATGTTACTATTGCTCTATTGAATATCATGTCAAACTGTACATTTACACTGTACCAAAAATATGCTATAAATGAATAAAAATATGTAATTTCGTTTCATCTTTTGTATATCGATTTCCCCTACACCGGTATACGTGACACAATGCGTGCATTTTTCATTTATTGATATGTATCTACATTAAATACTTAAGTATTTAATCCATTTCTATCTGAACTTGTTTCGTATTTCTTTCAAACGTTATCGAAATAATTAGTAATTCAAAGTATTTTATATTTAGAACGACACTTATCTATGTACATCAATCAATGACAACTGAAACTTTATTATCGTTTTTTAATATATTTACTATTAGTTGTCTAAATTTGTTATTCAGCATTCTTTTTTATGTAAAAGCGACTTTATTTGGGATAAATAAAAACTATTACAGACAGGAGGGTAGCTCGTTATTTAATTTTTCTGAATATAATTTGCGCCATCCTTCGGACTATGTAATATACTTCAAATTATATTCTAACAAAAAGAAAGGTATCTGTGATAGCTTCCGAGATATTTACAAAAATTCACAAATCGTGCAAATTTTTGTAGGGAGCTATACCCCAAAATAGGGGGATTCGGCCGCTAAAAACATTGCATTGTTCTTATAGCAAGGTTAGAGTTTCATCGAAATCAGAATTTCTAAGTTGCCTGTGTTCCTTTGTAAGTAGACTTCTATCTGGACTTTATCAAATCATAAATTTGTTTGTTAATTTCTTAGCAAACAAACATCGTTTTGTAAAATTGTAATCTTGTCCATATCTTTTAATTTGTGTTAAGTCTATGGTTGCTAAAAGGAATCTTTTGGTTATCGTCCCGGACTCGAATCAAAGGTTTTAAACTCTTTACACTTAACGTTTAGTGCTATGAAGCCAGGAATACATTTCTGAATTGTGTTTATGGGTTGTTATGTAAAGCCGGGTTCACACCTAACGAACGAGCGCGAACGGGGACAAATGAGCACAAGTGAACAAACAGTGTACGTGAAGTGTGTACGGCACTCGTGCTCGAACGAACATGAAGACACACGTTGTCGGTACTTCAAAGTAAAAGTGCTCGTTCCTGTTCGAACGCATTTGGCCATTGTAGATGGTACGACGAATACGGTTGCGTGCATTTGTCAGTGTATGCTATTGTTACATCTACTTTTTCTTTCTCCCAACTCTTTTAACGGTAAAAATGAAGCACTCAAAACAATTATTTACGAACGACGTCCATTTTGATAGCGCAACTGTATTCGAACGGAACACTCACGAACATTCGAATTCCGGTCGTTTATGTTCATTCGTGTTCTTCGACGTGCGTTTCGGTTTGTTAACGTTTGTTCTTGTGCGTTTGTGTTCACTTGTGCTCACTTGCGCTCACTTGCGCTCGTTCGTTAGGTGTGGATGCGGCTTAACGCAATACTGCATGGATATAACGTAATATACCTACAGCACGTCAGAACAGAACACATCCTAACAAGTCAACACATCGCAACAGAGAAATGTATTCCCGGCTTAAGTCAACGGCTTATCGACTGCGTTTTTAAACATTCAATTAATTGCGCGTTCCGAATGTCTTCTCCTCTATTTGTATGCGATAATTGCATACAATGTTTCAATTTTATCTCTGTGTATGTTTTTGCTTAAAAACAGGTTTACATCTGCAGTAATAATCTATTTGGAAACATTGAATTATAATCGTTTCACTTCATTATAAGGCACAAATTTAACAAATGTTTCAGATTTTTCGTGGAAAGTATTTAGAATTACAACGTACAGTTTCTTAATTCTGAATTGATTTCTTTGACTTTTATCGCTCTATTATATCCAACAAACGAAAATAGATAATCCCTCCCAGAAAACGAATCAATTTGTAATTGATATGATAAGTTTGCTTTAATAAATCCGAACTATAACCATGGTTTAGCTTCGTCCTTCTTATGCTTCATTAGCACAGTGTAATTACTGCAAAGGACATATTATCCTCCCAGATGTGTAAACAATTAGTTCGGTGTTCGTTCCTATTTTTCATAGGAGGTTAGAAACAATCATTTGTATTTTTCTTTCGACTACTTATCGTTTAACCTTCGTATACTCACGCATACGGTCTGTGAGACCGATTTATATAGTATACTATACGTCTTTCATTTTGACGTGAGTATAGGAAGGTTAAAAAATGAGCATAGCCACAATTTTGAGTAGGGAAGGCTGGATTTAATATCTACTTTACAGCTTTCGTTCATGAAAATAATAAGACTAATGCAATGTGTGTGTTAATTATTAGAAATGCAGATAATAATAATGATTTTTATTATCTATAACTCCCTACAAGGTGTTGAAATTATCAAATATATATGTATATGCGAAGGCAATTCGTAAAGTAAGTTCTCTTTGGTTATTAACCTTCCTATACTCACGCATACGGTCTGTGAGACCGATTTATATAGTATAGTATACGTCTTTCATTTTGACGTGAGTATAGGAAGGTTAAACAACAAACAGCAATAAATAAAGAGGTTTTTTAAATATACAACCTAAAGCCCTTCAGCTATTTTTCTACATACATAGTTGTCATTAAGATTGAGGCATTTGTCATAGCGATAAATCAGGTTCTTAATGCCCTTTTCATAGAACTTTGCCGCCTGTGCATTAAGCCATACTTATAACACTGTTCTGCAGCTCTTCATCTCTCTCAAACAGTCGTAATTCAAGCCATTTTTGCATGTTCAGGAAGAGGCACCCACCGTGCACTAAAGTTGTGGTAACCTAAGTGTTTAGTAATAACCTCGTACAAAATTGTACGTGAAATTTGATGGAAAAAGGCACTCATTGTCAGTTCTGTGAATGTAAATCCATGATTTTCACGAATTTTCTCTTCGATATTACCCAAAATTTCGTCTGTCACAACAGTTGGTCTTCTAGTCAGTTCATCACCATGGATATGTGGTTCGTCCTTCTCGAAATATACGGCACCATCTTCTAACTACACTGTGATTCATGAGATTTTCACCATAAACAGAACAAAGTTCACGATGAATCTCAGGTAACCTTCCTGTTTTTTGCACACAAATCGAATAACAGCACCCAGTTTACTGTCGGCGGCATTTTTAATTGCAGCAACCATTTTAAACGATCAAAATGGCTCGAAAGAATGTCCGAACGATTCTTTCACTAGCACTGCCAGACTCACATTCAACCACACCACTGCGGTCGCGCCGATATCCCCACTCCTCTGCTCATTAGGCGGAGACGGAACTCACTTTACGAATTACCTTCGTATATATAAAACAATTAACATGTTACATTCACAAACAGTTCCAAAATAAATACACAAATAAATGTGCAAATATAAACAAATTAGGTTTCAGTTATAAACTCTTCGAAGCCGTAGAGGCACTGGTCAATAAAGTATTCCTTTAAATCATTATTGAAATTTGTACTATCCCGTAAGCGTCTTAGGTGACAGGGCAGGGCATTGAAAGTCCTAATTGCAATTTGGAAAAAATTATTGACCTAGCAAATAGGACAATATCGTTTAAGTAGGGACAGTTGTTGTCCACTAAAATATTATTTACATAAACGTATGAAGTATTCCAATGTTAAAATTCCATCACATTTTTCTCTCTAATTTGCATACACTTCGTAATCTATAGAGCGATTTGCATCAAACAAATGGGATTGTGAACAATTATTGTAAGTTGAAAATTGCAAAAATTAGCATAATAACTACCTTTATAGTACAATATTAGACATCAAAAACGTTTAATATAGTAGTAGTCAGGTTTTTGTTATATTTGGTTTCCATTTGATTTGTTTCGTTTTGATCCTTGATTTGTTATGTTTTATTCTATTGGTATACTACACCCAAAGCAAGACCTTATCCTCCTGCATATTCTACATCTACAAGGAGCTTCAGAAATATTCAAGTTAAATAAAAAACAATTATCAGAGAGAAGGTCATATATATTAAGAATCAGGAATAAATTTGTTGTAACAAACTTCAGCTTATTAATTAAGGAATCATGACCTTGTAAACAAAGATATTTCTCCTTCGTTCTAAAAACAAACCTCCAACCAAAAAAGGATAAATGTAGTAGAGGCAAACGAATGGATAGATAGAGCGTGACGCAAGGAAGTACTGTATGCAGAAAGCAAATTTGATGAGTCACAGTACTTCTTTGTCTAAAATCGAACAATGGATGTGTTAAAGTGTTACGCAACACAAAACCGTCCGAGCTTTCATAAAAGTTTTCTTTTATCTCATTTGCCTTGAAATATATCGGATGTGTGCGTATCCAATACGTACTGTATGTCGGTACTGGTATGTACACAGATATTTCGATGCTATGGAACTATAGAAGATGCATCGATCTCGCCGAGAATGAGTAACAAAATTTCCCATTCATCGTTTGATCATACAAATCCGCGTTTTCATTTTATTACACGGCGAGCCAATATTATCGGTACAAAATATACTCTGTTCGTTTGATAGCACATCCGCTCATAAGATTTTTTCTGTTAATCTATGCAAATAAAAAAGATTGAATTGTGTAAACATTAAAGCAGATAATCCTATTTTGTTTTGTGCATAAGTTAACTACGATACAAAGTGTATTGACTACGAGATGAAAAAGCTTATCCTCTGATTGTGAAATATGTGCTGGTTCACCTGTACATTATACGAAAGCTGTTCTGCTTCCGCTAAGCCTAAGTAAAGCGATACACAATTTTTAACAAAACACATTTCACAAGTCTTCCTCTTTGCAGTCAATACATTTTTGCATCCGTGGAAATTAATCTCCAAAACTTTTTCAAATCTTCCCGCGTCAGGTTATTTCATTTTTAAATGCGTCCACTGCTTTTTCGGTCGATCTAAAACATAAACCACGTAATTTTTCATTTAGACCTGGAAACAAACAAAAATCATCAGGTACCGAATCTGGACTATATGGCAAATAACCCATAATTTTAATATTTTGGGCATTCAAATATTCAATCGAATGAGACGGAGCATTATCAAAATGCAATATGGGCACTATTTGTGAGCATTTTGTAGAAGTTGAGGCAAATAAACTGTAGTGAACCATTCAGTATTCATAGTACGCCAATCCTCCAATGGTATAGCAGAAACATGTTCAGGAATTCCAAAACTGTAACAACCATCTTTCTATTTCGGCGTTTTTCACGAATAGCCTTGTCGGAGCCGACTTATTCTCAAGGACCCAAGTTGCTGATGGTTGCATTTTTATCACCAGTAATGATGTACGCCAGATGAGACGACCTATTGTGAAAGCGATTTACTGTAGAACAACACTATTTTACACGGTCTTCTGTCTTAACTGTAACCAAATTGTGGAGAATCCAAGTGGAACACAGCTACGTTTCTCCAAATGCTCGTGGAAAATATGTCCCACTAATCTTTAGATGTGCTCGCATATTCGTTACAGTAACATGTCGCTCCTCTTCAAATCATGTGTGGAATAAAACCAATATTGTTTCGGTAATAGCCGTTTTGGTTTAGAAGGTCGAAAACTGTCATTCAGAGAAGATCGACAACGTTAAAATTCAGAAAGCGACGGCACCATTATAACTAATTTGATTGATTATCTGATAACATTGCTTCCGGTTAAGCCGCGTTTAAAATTGTAAAAATCACAGTTCAATAATAATTATGTCTGTTTGACGATCACTTAAAGTTACTTGTTTTACAAGGTATATCCGTCAACAAACACTAAACATGTAAAGAACTAATTTAAAGAGTCAAATTCTATGGCATTAGAGGTGTAAGTCGTACCTCGTGGGCAGAGAACAGCTATTCGTCTGGAATGGCGCAAGCTCAGAGTCAAGCCTGGTTGAATATGGTGTTTCACAAGGTTCCATTCTTGATCCACTGTTGTTTATCACAGACGCTAATGATTTACCTGGTAACATCTTAGATGATGTCTGCATTTATGCTGATGACACGTCTATGCTCGTCGGGGGAGAGCAGGGTTAACCCACAAAAGGGAAGCTGCTCTAAAAAATGACAAGGAGGGGTTAAAGGCAACACCTTCAAGCTCAACTTAGACAAAACCCGGACTTACATTTACTAGAGACTCGCCATAGTAGAAGGAAGAAGTTAACTTCTATTAACTTTTCTATAAAATATGTTGACACCAACAATCAATAATTGGGGAGTAAGACTACCTAACAATAGTTACACATACTTATTTAAGATTATATTTGAAAAACTGAAAATTATATATTACTTTTCTCTAAATATTTGCTACACATATGGAGTTTTGGAATTTTACTCTCCCAGAGCAAGATACCTACAAGATTGGCAAGCGATCTTTGAAGTGTGGGGTTTATTTATAGTATCGGTTTGTACAGCCTTTCTTTAGAAATACAGGGCAATAGTAATAGACGAAGATGAAGAATACAGGAGTCTTGTCAAATGTGCTTTCAAAATATGGTGTGTTATTTTTTCTACATTTAATGCTTATCCAAAATCATATATCTTCAATGAAATGAAGCATATTTCTTCATTATGAGCTCTACATTTCAAAGTGTAGTAATTTCGTTTCTGACTAAACCAACTTATGAAGAACAGATATCAAATTGATAATAGATTAATAGATAATAAATTAACTTGGTTACCGCATATATCATCGCTTTGTATAATACTCACGGCTTGCAAAGGGCGGTGTCAAAGATGCCGTATTTTCGCTTTTACACTCGATTATCGCGCATCAATTCATTCTAGAATAATACGTGATGTGATGAACATCACGCATTGGACAGTCGCATTACTATGTTTTGTTCACAATGAATGCAGGTACACAATTTTTAACGTGACCGAGTGGACCACTCGCCGGACTGCCGGAGTTTTGAACGCTGGCCGTCGGTATCGCAATTGATGGTGGTCAAATATTTTAACCGTTGAACCACGCAGGCTTATATCTATACCATTAGAACGATAAAAAGTTTGACTACTTACCAAGCAGCAAAATAGATATACTATGGCAGTTTTTACAGTATGATGTTTTATGGTATAGCGATATGGGGAACATCTTCAGAAATGAGTCGCGTATAAATTTTACGAAAGAAAGCGCTTGGAACATTGTGTGGCTTACGAAAAAATGATTCCTGTTGTGATATATTTGTACGCGAAAAACTACTTACTGTAACTCACAATAGCATTTCTTGCTATACCAGGATTTGTGATGTGCACCGGTATGACACAAGTTTTATTCTTATTTCATCCTGTTGTCATCTATGTAATTGTCCCTTTGCATTACATGTTGACTTTTGTATTTTTTTACACTTATTATATTTTACATTTATATATATTTTTATAATAACCTGTATATTTGCTTAATATTTTGACATACCATGTATACTTTTATGGTTAAATACAATATATGTTAAAAGATATCAAGGTCACATAGAGCGGCTCGCAGAAAGAGAACACCCCTCGTAGTATGTATAATGCAAAAAATTCAAGGTAGTTCAAACATAAATTAGCAACTATTTTTAATTGTTAAATTGTATTCGCAATCTGTATTAGTGTTTATTCCAAGAAGTTGGTTCTTATAACTAAATTTACAATGTCACTAATCTTTAGCGTTGCTTTTTTATTCCATACGGATGTTTAAAATTAACGAGGTGTAAATTTAATAAGGCAACGTTGATAAGGCAAAAGTAAAAGACGTCTTTGACCTTCTGCATTTAATTTAACATTTTCCCGATATGTGTTTAGCATATACAGTACTGTCGAAAAATATAAAAGTTCCATGTTACTTACCTAAATACGAGGGTTATCCAGAAACTAACTTTGGATTTTGGAATAAAAGCAAATTAAAGTGACAGAAAACATTGTCTATTATATTCACATGATTGCCTAACTCTTAAGCTATTTTTCAACGTGTTTTCCATTCAAATTGATGCACTTATCGTAGCAATACACGCGTTTGTTGATACCATTGTCATAGAACGCAGGCGCCTGAGACTTCAACCACACGTTATGGCCTTCCTACAGTTCCACACCGTCGTGAAAGCGCCAGATTGCAAGCCAGGTCTTCAAGTGCGGAAACAACTGGTAGTCGCTTGGCGCCAGATCTGGTATATATGGAGGATGGTGGAACAGTTCCCAACCAAAACCATCCAAGAGCTCCTGAGTTTGATTGGTCGAGTGCTTGCGTACATTGTCATGAAAAAGCAAAACCTTTTAACTCGGCATTGTTGTTTTGCATTGGTCTTCAAAAGTTTATGGTAACCTAACTTATCACCTACAATTTCATGCAACAAACTACGTGAAATTTGAGAAAACTCAAACGCTAGCTCCGAAATTGTACAACGGCGTTTTTCACGAATTTTCTTTTCACTTTCGACACCAGTTCATCAGTCACAATGCTTGCATGCTCGCTTCGATCTTCATCGTCTTCTCATCTTCATTTCCCATGAATTTCAATTGACTCGTTGTTTTCTACTAAGAGAAACCTGATCACCGATCGCACATCACAACTGGCGGGATTTTCTGTTGTAACTCATTTTAAATATACACAGTTTGCTAACTATAAGCAACATTAACCTCACGCTACCGCAGCTGTATGGGCACTGAGTGAGGAAACGCCCAGATACCAAGTTATTGCCGGTAGCCTCGCCCTTTGCTACGTCCGCCTAAAACGTAAATTAGATTCTGGATAAGCTTCGTATTATTGGATATACAGTCTTTGTAAACTACCAAACGACTCACGTCATCAAAATTTGTGACGTTAAATTCCAGCAGCGTTGCCGATATTCATATGATTGGCATGGTTTGTTTACGAATAAAGTAAGGTTATAAGTCCAAAACCAAAGTAAAAATTATTTTAGTAAAAACTATCTACTGATAGGTTAGTTTAATTTGCAAAAATATCATATTTCTAAGTATTCATGAAAGCGCTTTTATTCCTACAGTTTAAATTTGAAAGAAAAGTATAGATATCGTTTACTAAGTTATTTATTTTCATTAAATATAATTTCTGCAAGAGACGAGATAAATTTATGGAGATATATTTCATATAGTAATGATATAATATCCTATAATTTCGCAATAATTATAAAATTGTATTTTTTCCCTTCTGTCGAAGCCTATTAGGCGATCCCAGCATTCCTGTATTTTTTTCGGCATCCCTAATGCAATTTTATCATATTTCTGCAGTGATATGTCGCAGCGCTTCGTCCCACATATCCAAACATGCTTGTGTAGATTTTCCATTGCTACCTATACGCCGATTGTAATAATTTTGAGTTATTCTCCAAATCACCTTAATGACATTAAAATTGCAGTGATATGGGGGCAAACGTAGTACTTTTTGGCCAATTTCTTCAACCAAATGGTCTACTTTATATTCTTTTGGTGGTCTGTTTCTAAAATCTACAAGAAAACATATTAAATGTATAATAATTACAATGCAACTGTTAATAAAAGCTTCCTTTTGAGGGAATTTACGGGAATACGCCACATTATTTTCCTTCAACCAATTTATAATTTCTAGTTTCGATGAAGAACTGTTTGGAACTTTTGATACTGTAGTACTATGATAAGGCATTGTTCATTATAGTTACGGCAAATTATGAAACCAATTTGAAAAATTTACATGGTTTATTTCTCCGTGATAGTCACTGTACTGCGTTGATGAAAAAATTAATTTGGCTCCTGGAATAAAACAATTATTCTTTCCAGCATCCAGAATAATGGATCTGCAATAAAATTATAATCATTACTACATTTACATTCAATTAAATTATTGTTTTGCTATTACATATACATATTACAAAACTTCTTCCATCAACCTTAGTTTTAACAGAGCGTAGGTCTTGCCATGATCGTGATATAGTGCCATTTTGATAAATCCAGGTTTCTTCTAGGAATACAAAATAGTAGACTTCTTATTGCTTTTACTGTTGATATAATCACAGAAAACTTAAGCAATGTGATACAACATGAGGCATTTCCATTAAACCTCTTCGAGGATTATCTTTCCTCAATTTCAAACCCATACTTCTGAGCACTGGCATTTATAAAAAATGTCCGCTTCGGTAAACTTTTTCCGAAGTAAATTAAAAATAACATATTCATCTAAAATGTATTTGTTCCCATAACATTCAGATGGACCATAAGTTATTTACACCCACCGTGTTCATACATTGTTGTATTGTAAATACAAGTATGAGAAGAGCTAGGAATGGAATCATTGGAAAACTACATTGAAGAGAGACAGTTGTGTTGGTGGGGACATTTACAGAGAATGAGTGAAGAAGTGCCAGTTAAGAATATCTGGGAAACAAAAAGTTACGACAAGAAAAGAAGAGGTAGACCAAGAAGGCAGTGGGTAGCAATGATGGCGAAGTATTAGAGCGGAGAGGGTGGACATGGAAGGACGCCAAGGAATTAGCAATGAATAGGAAAGAGTGGAAGAAATTTAGTACAGGAGAAACAGAAGCCTGAAAAGACAAAATCCCTAAACCTAACGGTAGAAGGGGAAATATGTTCATGCATTTCCTTCCCGATCTCAATCTGTGATGCATAAACTGGGCAAATATGCGGTATAATGAGTTATCTGTCCTTTTCACAATGTAATGTTATATTACAGAGGACAAAGGGAGAAATGACTCATACCGCATATTTGCCCAGTACTGATGCATCTTCAACTGAAGTAACGGTTCTTTTGCGTTTACGTTTGAGAGAACTTAAAGGTTTGTTGCTTTCCACACTCTGCCAGACAGAGAGTACAGCGCTCATGCTTAAATTCCGAGCTTCTGCAACTCAAAGAAGTGTATTAAGGAAGCAATCATTCGTTTTTGCTAACCACTCAACGGTTTAGGCATTTTAATGCTTTAATAAAGGCTACCACGTAACGTTTGTTCTGAAAAGAACACTTTTGAACGGTTGTTTTAACGCTTAAGACAAACAACAGTAACTGATTGGAATCGGGAAAAACATAGCCGCCAACAATGACACTGAATGTGGATTCAGAGTCATTTAGGGTCTAAATGATTACCTTTACTCTTACGTTGGCATGAATTGTTTGCTACTACATCAACTGTAGTAGAGCTTTACGCTGTCACCGTAATGCTTTTGTGGGAGAAACTGTGAAAGGAAAAACATGTCATCCTGCGAAAATAATTTTTAAATACCGTTCTGAAATATATACTGTTACAAGAATTTGTTTTTGTCTGATTGGCATAAAGTTCGTAGAGAACACAAACGTGTCTACATAGGTCAAGAAAAGTACATGTATTTAACTCTTTCCGAAGATGCAGCTGAAGATATTGCATTACTACAAGGGACAGAAAAGTATTCTGCATGCGTATACAACTTCCCTTGTACAGGATAAAAAGAACAGCACCGTTTAACATTTCTGCACAAAGAAACAATTTATATTCAAAATTTGCTTCAGCCTTAATTGGCACATTACATATCCAACGACTGGACTTAAATTTTAAAATGCAGACGATCAAATTCTTGATAATGTCAATAGAATGTGATTCATAAAGGTACAATCAATGAGGCAACGATTTGCTTTATACGAATACACATTTAAACATTAAAACCAGAAGCTAGCTCTTCTACATATACACGGTGAAGTCTTGATTAGATCGCATTACTTACCGTTATTGGATCACTTTGAAACTCTGCAGACGAGAAAATAGTTATGAGTAAAAAGTATTTTAATAGCTAATTTGAGGATGAACTAACACCATTTACGTTCAAAGTTTACTCAACTTGTGTTGAGGAGTATTTGCGATATAGTATCGATGAAATTTACTCGAGTTTATAAGTTGCAAGATAAACTAGCGTACTGTAATATACGAGGGATGTTTCGAAAGTTCTGGGAGTTTGGTTCTAGTTCAAATGCATAAATGTTATGGGTCATGCTATTCCTCTGAGACCAATCTCGACACTTTGACGTAGCCATCTCGTACAATATTGTTTAATATACTTCAGCTACTTGACTGGCGTATTTTCGTACCGCTGATGGAAGACGCGATTAAATCACAAAGATTTTCTTTTTATTTAAAAAGGGTATAAAGCCTTTAGAAATCGTACAACGCCTGCAAGGTGTATTTTGAGAGTCTGCAGAATCCAAAAGTACATTGAATCGATGTGGCAATCGTTTTAAAGCTGACACTAGAAGACAATTCGTGGATCCGAACACCCATGCAAATGTGTGCAAATTCGTGAAATTAGTGTTGGTGTAGGAATAGATACATGTCAGATATGTCAGAATAAGGTTTTTGCCCTCTGGGTAACAAGGCTGTTCGGACCGGAACAGAAACTTGACAGATCCGATACGTGCCTCAACTTCAAGAGCTTTTAGCACTTTTGCGGGGACCCATGTTAGCAACGGATAATAACTACTGATAAAACACCTTACTTCAATCCTGAGACCAAAAGTCAGCCGAAGGAATGACGCAAACCAGAAGTCAGTTGCAAAAATAATGCTTACTGTATTCTTGGATTACGAGGGGATTATTTTTATGGATTATCCACCGAAAGGTACTACCATTAATGTCTAATCTTTTATTTGACCTATTGCGGTGAGCACTTTGCGAGAAACTGCTTGGAAAGTGGCATAACCGTTTGCTATTGCAACAGAAGAACCCAAGATCTCATACCGCATGAAGAACGAAGGATGTTTTAAACGACAGTCAAGTTGTTTGAAGTTTAAAACGGCAGTGCATGCCACACGTGTCTAGAAAGCACCTTCACATCTACTGGATGAAGGTGATAAGGGCGTTATAATCGAATATACCGTGGCCGACACTGATTTGTAACGTAACAGTCAAAGGGATTCATCAAAAATTGACAGTCCAGTGGAGCACGACTGGTGGACGCGATGCCTAGACTGATTATGTCCTGTTACATTACAATGTTTTGTTGCAGGACTGCCTTAACACTCCTGTAAACTAGTTGCGAACATTAAATTACGTATTAAGTTATTTTTTTGCTTTTGTACATACCAAGATAAAAATTAATTCTTATTTGTGAATAAGAGTGAGATAGTGTATAAGTTCACTAGCTTTTGGAGTGCTAGTTAGTCTGCCTTTACTCCTACTGTGTATCTGTATGTTAGATGGATTTCCTAGGCAGAAATTTAAACGGCAAAATGCATTTGTATTATATAATAAATCAAATACCGTGTTAATCGATTCATATACAAGTATTATGCGTAATAACAAATAAACTATAATTAAGTATACAAGACATTAGTGCATACGAACCAGAAATTCGTAGGTTGGTGGTCGGAGACACTACCATTGCGCTAAACGATCTTACTTCAACGATTTAATTTTTCAAGTTTGATTTTATACAAATGCTTGAATATTGCATTGTGTACGTTTACCCAAAAACACTCGACATAATAACTAGTCACTAAGAGTTTCGTTGAAATCGATTGGTATCACGTGGTGATGTCTCCTTGTAAGTAATAAAGGATGACCTTTTTATACATTTACAATGCAAGAAATTCTTTCTTGTAATTTCGTTAGAAATCTGTGTTTATTTTTTGAACGTCCTAAAAATAATTAATTTTTTAAAATTAGTTTTAAACACTTTAAAGACTCAAATAGAAAACTAATAATAGTAATAAATTCCATTGATTATACAGGATAGTGATTGCAGAAGCAATTTTTAGACAATGCCACATAATGTATAAACTCGTATATTCTATATATTAACTGTACATATATATATGCATATATCTACATGCTTATTTGTTGTTATATATATGAGGGAGGGATCTAGAAATAAACGACACAATTTCTTCGCAAGAAACGTATATTTTCTAACCTCTACACATATACAAAAATAGTCAATTTATATTATGTATTCCAAGATATCGTCACACGTTATTTTTCTGCTTTGTTTTTCTACTACGCAAGTACAGGAAAAATAATTATTCGTTGTGTATCTATTTATTTCCTGAACTGTATTAATTTCATTGCAAATGGGTATTACGATAATCCGGGAAGAATGAAGTGGGAACGGAAATTTGTTGTTAGTTACGTTGTCTTCGTTTTTACGGTTGAAAGGTCGAAGTGTGTTAAAATAAAAGACGATTCGATCTTAAAATCTTACAAAATATACCCTTTATTAGATTTTAACTTGTGTATAGTTGAAATATAGAGCATAAATCGGTTGATACTTCGTACAACTTGACTAAAAAAAAAAAAAAACGGGAAAATCGGTTCGGTTATGATATTCGGTGACGGTACGGGTCGTCGGGGTGGCGATATTCGCTTATAACGTTACAATTACAATTATTAATTTAACCCGATCGTAAGTGTGACTGCTACAATATTTAATCAATTAGTTACGAACTAATAAAATTTATTATATTTCAATAACAAATTTATCCACATTTTTCTTTTGCGTTCGCTTATTAACTATTGTCCGTTCTACACGTTACACATAATAAAAATTAAAGGATAAATATATTAATAGACGATCCGTTCGAGTTCTTTTTCACACAACCAGTTTGCGTAGCCTCATTCGAACTATATTCCAAAAATGTAGTCAGTCAAATAGGATCGTAGAAACAACAATATATTAACAAAACAAACGAACTTTACTTTGGTAATGTTAGTAAAAAAAAAAAAGAGGAAATTTCGGTTTTCTTTGAGAATCAGAAAATTTCGTGTTCACGTTAACAGGCTAGAGATCTACAAAACGTTTCCGCGTATTTTCTTACACAATAAATAGAAATCAACGTCGAAGTAAAAACTTTTAGATAGCCTACTTCTATATTCATATACCACCAAAATTTTTAATCTTATTATTTTTATTTTATTTCAAATTTACGTACGAAGCGCAGAAAACATGGCAATCCATCTCCTTTTAGATCGTCCGTTTTTATAATTCATACGTTTCTGATTCACAAACGATTGCTTAAAAATAAGTGCACAAGAATTTGAGAAAAAAAAACTCGGTAATAAAAATTACATAATGATAATAATCGTAAGTTATTTATTTCTATTTTACCTTTGCTTAAATGCCATGGTATAATGATTCATTTTTATATGGAAGTTTCGTAAACAAATAAATACTGCGAGTTCGAAATTAGTTACTTTTTCGTATATTCAAACAAAATGAAATCGTACACTGAGAAATAAAGTATTTAGACGTGCATTGCACTAATAAGTATGTCCTTTTATCAAAAAATCCCGATATTATCATTATAATCTATATAAATAACAATCATTATCGAAAAGCGTTCTGTATCTTTCTAAAATATATGCCTAATTAATTAATAATAATTATAATAAAAAGAAAAAAGAAAGAAAAAGAACATTAAGCCTACGGTGATTACACAAACTCATCATGATCGATTTATTATTTTTCCACCTAGATCTTGGTTTTCTCTAGTATAGGCCTTTTCCTTATTGTTACCGATCACAAAACACCGCTGACAATTAGAAATATACAACATATCATACGTATAATACGATTAAATAAACTTAATTAAATTAATTCATCAAGAGACGTAGGGCCGTACCTAAACACCAGTAGGATCCCTACTAATTTTGCGAAAGAATGTTTCTTCCGAACAACATGCGGCCAGCCAGCCCTTTCTGTTGATTAAGTACGACCACGACATTGTCAAAATAATGTCCAGGACAAAAATAATTAATCGCAAAAATTAATAAACGTCAATAATCAGTGTCTTAAAAAAAGTAGGTTTTATATACAGTGTAAGATCGATTTTTAGGAGGAAGCGAGGGGATAACGGGATACGAACAAAGAAAACCACGTCGTTTTTAGCTACATTAACGTGTTTTAAGTTTACTTGTATGGCAATTATTACAAATATTCGTACGGACGAAAACGGAACGGAGAGAAAAATATATGATAATCGAAAAATACATGAATAATAATAATAATAATAAAACGATTAATCCGTGATTTTTAACGTCTTCCCTTTTATTTTTTGGTTACTTTTTTCGTCGAACACACGAAGAGAAGCGGTTATTTAACTTTTTTTTTTACAATTTTCGAGCGATAATTTCGATTTTTCGCGCGCTATCTCGAGTAAATTTTTCTCTCTAAAATCTGAAAAACTTCAACATCGACGACTATCACACATCGAAAAATAATTAATTATTAACATTATCGCGTCCTTTATTATTCTGCCTTTTTTTCGTTTTTTGATCCTCGGTTGAAATATATATATAAATATATTGATTTTTTCGTAAAAGCTAACAACATTAATTTTCTTTTTATTCCTTTTAAATATACTTATATTTATTAGCTCCTAATTTAAAAATTTTACGTCACGATCATCATCAAACTTGCTTATAGATATATACTTTCTTGTTCTGAAAAGTGCCGAAGATCTAAATAAGGATTAGTAATTAGTAGAATATTTCCTCGTTATTCATTTTTTTAATGTACACGCTACCACTTATTATCATTACAATACGATACGAAAATATAGTCATTTCGGTATTCGATAGAAGCTAAGACGGTTTTCATTTTACTTACGTGATTTTCATTCAATTTTTTACACTACGCGTTGCTCCAAAAAGCTACATATATTGTTTTACTTATTTTTAATTATTTTTTATATAAAACATCTAATTATTTTCTTTGTACGGTTAATTTGTATCAAGCGAGACATTTTTGTATCGATAAATGTATTTAAAATTTTCGAAAAGGAAAACTCGAACAACTTCAATGACTTTTCCGCTAAGAAACGAAACATTTAGGATTTCGACGGTCGGAAACTTTATACAATAACCGCGTTTTCTGATTTCGTAGTAGAGTCGGAGGCAAAAATTAACTAAAAGGTGCTTCTACGTTGGCTGCATTAAAATAATTTCAATGCCCACACTATTTCCGTTATATACTTAACATACTTATTCTTTACTGTCGTAGCTTTTTCAGCTTAAGAAAGAACAGCAATTTGATTTGATGCTCTACGGATAAGATTCGCGGTTGGAACGAAATTACAATTCGCTGTCGCTATATGATCGGCAATCTAACAAGCAAAAAAATGTTTTAAAACATTTGTCATAACGTTACGTATAATTCATCGGCACTTGCGATTTTACCTATGTGAATGACAATCGATATCGATTCCGTTTGCTAATATTTTTAAATCACTCGAGTTATTGCTTTGTCCACTCTTATAAGATAATGTTCTTTTATAACGAACATCCGTAAAACCTTCGATTAATTTTTGCCTCGTCGCCAATATGAAAAAAAATAACAAAGAAGACGGGTAGAAAAAAAGGAGAAATACAAAAAGTCACTAAATCTACAACTTGCCGCATTTCGATATGAGAATGTTCTTCGTGGGTTTCCCAGCCGTATCTCCGTACGTGCTGATTTTCTCGACCAATTCGAGACCCTCGACGACGTGTCCAAAAATTCCCGTGAATCCACGCATTTCCTGCAGGATGATGCGGAACTGGGAGCCAACCATGCCCAAATTGTCGTGTCGTTTCTGTGTCCTGCGCATGCCGACGGTACCTCTGACCGCCAGTAATTTCGTGTCGTCCGGGAGGAAAAACGACTCCTCGAAAATCGACCGTCCACCTCTGCCGTTGTTCAATTCGAAATCGCCGGTGATTACGCTTTCGCCTTCCCAGCATTGGAAAATCGAGCAGCCCTTATAACCCATTCCCGCCTCGCCGGTAGTCAAGACGCCGAAATTCTTCGCCATTTTCGGGGCAACGTCCGCTCTGACTTCGATTAAAATGCGACCTATCATGGCGCCGTTTACTTCGATGTTAAAATAATATACGGGACACATATTCGATGGGTTGCGAACGATCGACTGCGGCGAATGTATCATATTCGGCATCAGAAGATTGTTCTCCTGATAGACGTTCTTCGGGGGCGCGATGACGACGTGCGGAGGTGCGTGAGGAGCGACGTAATTCGGTGGTAGAGCGGGTATCGTATTATGATTGTGATAGTCTAAGTTACCGTTGACCGCTTGTTTCGCAAGAACGTGCCTGGAGTAGAGCTGCGACATGCAGTAATTCGCCAGGAAGAGTATAGGATTCTGTTGGGACGGCGGCAATATTCTAGAATTGCCGGGGAATGGCACCTCGCCGCTCTGTATATTATTTAGCGCTTGCTTCAACAACTGGAAGTCGAAAATTACAGTCGAATTCTTGATTAAGTCATCCAGCTGACATTGTAAATACATATCCTGGTAGCGCACCTGAAGTCTCTGCTTCTCCATATTAACGCTGTTATACAGGCTGTGGACGTCGGAGAGGTTCTCGGCCATGGATAGGTTAAGCCTGAGCTTGGCTAGGAGATCGCGTGTTTCGGATAATTCGACGTGTGACACGTTATTGGTTAGGTCGGCTTCAACGTGCGTCTTCAACGTTACGCATGCTTCTAATATCTTAACGAGGAATTCGCGCTGCTGCATCGCCAGCCGTTGTATCTCGCTCAGCATCTTATTCATGGAAGTCAAGTCCATCTGGAGCTCGGACACCAGCTGATCCTTAGCCTCGTTCTGCGATTTAATCTGATGATTCGTATGCTCGCTAGTGGTGGCACATGCTCTGCACACCGCGGAGCAGCACGTATGACACCAGAGGGCCAACGGCATGGCGTGCGTGTGGCAATTCTCGGATATAACCTTGAGCGGTTTCGTATCGGGCGGCTTGGAACAACTTATCTTCATTTGCGAGAAGTTCTTAGTTAGACAGAGGACCGGTACGTAAGTCGGTAGAGATTCGGGTCCTAGGTCGCCTATTTCTGTTGGCTTCCAGCAATGGATGCAGTAGAGCTCGTGGCCCTTATTCAACGTGGTCTTCATGCATTGAAGACAGAAATAGTGTTTGCACGATAGAAGTTTCGGGCTTTGGTCCGTGTCGTTAAATTTCTTCTTGCAATAACCGCATAACATCAACTCCTCGATTTCCGGAACTACGGATTCCATTTCTGTAAAGCAGAATAGAGTTAGGTACTGAAACCACATTTGATAACGCGTAAATCAGTTTTTAAATAGCACCGTGATTAACTTTTAAGGGCATTTCACGTATCTTTTCTTTTTATAATTATCTTAATGTGTAGGAATGCTTTAAAAAAGTGGAAAAGTTCCAAGGTCATGTAGGTTAAAGCATACACTTGTTTGTATCGATTTAAGCATACATATATCTTCGAAGAAGTGGTAGAAGTTCTATATTTAAGTGCAATCTGAAAATGAAAATTGAAGTGAAATCCGCAGGAATAGTATTTTCCGCGTGGGTACCCCACGAAATTTTGATTAGTTCCCAATAATCCAAAGGGGACGAAAGTTTTCCTTGTATATACAATTGTTTAACGTAAAATGTTTACTTTGGCGTGTTTACATAAACAAATTTAAGACCACTTTATATCACGCAGATTTATCCGAATATTATAAACTTTTCGGTGAAATTTCTCCGGTAAACGCGACAAAATAAACAACAAAATGTGATAACGGTGAGGTTTCGAAGGGCATGACACACTTGTTGATATTCACAGCAATCTAAAGCTTCTAAAAATATCAACGTAACTTATTGGTTTTCGCGGTACAAAATTCCGAAATATTTTACGATTGTTATTAGCATAATACAAGCGCGGGGACCCATTCGGATGGGATTAAAACGGCCGATCCGGGTGAGGGTCGTTGGCTGAAAACAAAAAGTGTAAATAATTGCGTAAAAGCAATAGCAGCACTATTTCCTGTTTACGTTTTAAAACTGCATTTTGTCTGGCTGCCCGCAGCGGTATCAGCTCGTTACGTACACCCGAAAATGTCAAATTTATAGGCATAATTTAACCTTAAAAACGTGGTCGAACCATTCGATATCACTTCGATACTTTCTATACGTCAAATTAATCCTACCTAATGGCGTTCATTTGCTGCTAAATCACAGGAATAAACGTAACTGCGTTCGGATATCGCCGTAAAACGCGTGTTTTTGCATAATTTCGATTGCGAAACTCACGAATCTAACCCTTATTGCCTAAGCGATCACAAGCGGCGTGCCTCGTGAAAGTGGAACTACCGTTTCCTCCACGATCAGTTAGATTCGGATGAAGCCAACGTCAAAAAGAAGAAAAAAACTACTTTGTCAACAGACGACCGCTGATAAGATATACTGTGTAACATGGAGGCGTATTTGTAGGTGCTTTTATTGGGTATCACATAACCCAAAAGCGATGTTTACCGCCAAATTTTCGAATAACGTTCGATTGTTGCAAACGAACAAGTGTTCGCTACTGCGTGGTAGTTTGACAATTGCCCAGCAGATAATAACATTAAAAGCGAAGGGAATAGAAAAAACGGATTAAAATAGCGTAGCCGCGACGCTGCGAGCGTGATAACGCTCGAATCGGCGTACGTGCATTTCGAAGCGGGAAAATGAGCAAATAGAACAGCAAGCTTACCGTAAAATATACGTTGTAACACAGCCTTAATAAATCCGATATACGATACGTAACGTTTTGGTCGTTAAAAACTTCGATTTTCGGCAACGGTTTTCGCGTTTTTGTACTATGTTGCGATTCTTACGGATACGGTAAACGAAAGTTTAACTAATTGAGATTTATATTACATAATTATTTCGTGCCGACAGGATCGGCGGTTTTACGAAAAAACTTAAAATTATTGTGGCCGCTACACGATGTGCCACATCATGTTGACGACTGTTCGGCACTCGCGCGAAGTTGGCGCAGACTCCTTCCCACTTCCGAAATCGGCGCTAATTTCATTCGCCTAACCTAACGCGCCAAGTTTAAATTCTGATCAATATGTGACCGGAATACATTTTGACACGGAACGGAAGTAAAATAATAAATATTCTTCCCAAAATATATCTTCAACACACACACCAACAAACTAGGCTAAGGATAATTAAAAAAATTGCTAAACAATGGAATATTTTTAAAAATTAGTTTAAGAAATGAATGCATAATATTAGTTCCTTCTACAGAGTATAATTATTTCATATTGTTTCTTCGAGATATCGTACAGTATGTTACTCTGACGATTCTTTCTTATTTTATGTTTTAACTTTAGTCTGATAATGGTATTTCATTAATAGCAAAACTTTACTAGCATGTTCTGTTATTATTAATTAATACACACATCTACATACTATTCGGCATCCCGAAGAAACAATATCAATTAATTTCATAAAATACTGTTAATTAATTATTCATCATGAAAGTTTACATTAAAAATTTACTAGTTTCAGTTAAAAATTATTTTATTTAATTTTTCTTTTTTTTTTTCTATGAAAATGAAAGACGATTTTTTTATAGTGCATAAATATTTTATTGAATTGTGTATTGTCCATTCTGGTCCCATACCTTTTGCCATCTTTCTGGCAGTAGAATGATCCCATGCTCATAAAATGTTTGTTCTTTGCTGGTAAGAAAACTGATCCAGGTGATTTTTGACCTCCTGGTTTGAAGTAAAGGTTTCACCGTCTAAAAAAATTTGTAGAGACCGGAACAAGTAATAATCAGAAGGTGCCAAATCCGGAGAATATGGTGGTTGTAACAGTACATCCCATCCACGCTGTAAAAGTTTGGGCGGGTTACCAAACTTGTATGAACACTACACTACGCCTTTTCTGTTTAAGTGAATCATTCAATTTGTCCAGCTGATAACAGTGCAATTCAGAATTGATCGCTGTGTTGTCCGGTAGAAGCTCAAGAAAAAACAGTTCCCTAGAAATCCCACCAAACAGACAGCATCATCCTTTTTTTTTTATTAATATCCGCTTTCGAAGTGCTTTGAGCCGGTTCATCTTTTTTTTTTCTCCAGCATCTCTTGCGTTTAACATCCTTATAGGCAACCCATTTCTCGTTCCCGATGATGATGTGCTATAAAAATGGATCATTTTCTTGACGTTTGAGAAGCAAATCGCAGACGTCAACGCGACGGCATGAATGTCTTTCCGTAAAAACATGAGTAACCCATATCTCGAGCTTTGAGATAAAACCTAGGCGTTTCAAATGATCATGAACGGTCGAATTCGATCAATTTAATTTTTCAGCGATCTCACGAGTTGTTATTCGCCGATTTACATCAATTAATGCCTTTATTGTGTCTTCATCCTTGTCAACTGCTCTTCCACAACGTGGTGCATCTTCAACATCAAAATTGCCGGATCGAAATTTTGGCAAACCAGTTTTGGCACTGGCGTTTTGTCAATACATCTGCTCTATACACATCGGATAATTTTTTCTTGCTTCAACAGCATTTCTACCTTTTCGATAATAAAAGTAAAGTATGCCGAAAATGCTGCTTTTCACTTTCCATATTTGATAGCATACCAACCAAAACCCTACTGCGTAGAATCAATCGAACTTTTTGACAAGCAAGCCTTGCTATATCAGCTGTCAAAATATATAATGATCGTGTAGCTTCAGTGTGAAGCAGGCTGTGGAAAGCTACAATTAACAACAAAAACGAAATTACTTTCAGAACAATCCGATGTATTCTCAGGGATGTGGCCATTAATAATATGGAAACTTTTTATACGAATATGACAACCAATATAATATGAAGATTTAAAATTGAATAAATATGAAATTGAAAAGATCAAATTAGGAATGTCTAAAGAGTATTGCCCGTACCATACCGATTCTTTGGAAAACTCAAAATACCCATTACTGCTACCAAGACTTCATGCTCAGTGGAGAACTCAAAGGAAAGAAAGCCTCTTCTGACAGACACACTGCAGCATATCACAATCGATAGTTCGAAGCTAAATTATTTAATATCAAGTTGAAGCTAAAGTGAAAAGTTGAAATTTTAAAAAGAATGGTAGTTGCTAAATGAAAATGGAAATTACAAAGTAATAAAAAGTACTGCGCTTGCTTCCGTTTGAGTTTCCAATTTCCAATTCTTCTAATATGTACAGCGATATCAACAATTCCTGCCCACCACGTGACTCCCGAATTAGGCAACCCAAAAAACAGCATGGGTAGTACACTATTGCTTTATGTAAAAATTATGTGAAATATTGCGTACTATAAAGTTTTAATTAGGGCGTGCATTTTTCAAATAAAAAATTGTTTTTACTTTTTTATTCACTTTATCGCTAGATAAATCGTAGATTTCTATTCTATGTCTCTCAATTTGAGATAGATTTAAGTTTAATAATTGCGACAATTTATTTATTCGGTTAGTCTAACAGCTGATCTTTTTCAAAGCCTTTTGGCAGCTTCCATAAGAGATACCTACAGAATAAGGAAACATTGAATTCTTTGATAATAAGTAATGAAATACGTTATCATACCTACCTGAGCAGATAACTTGGGTAGAAATTTCGTAGGACTTCTCCATTCGACGTTGAATGTCATCAACAACGTCTACACTTAATAGAGACCGCCTACCGGTAGATTTCCCTTTGCAAATACAATGTTCATTTTCAAAACTTTCCTCGAGTCTATTTTTATGGCGAGAAAATGTTGATCTTTGGGTGTCTTCCTGTCTCCAAGTCTTCTTTTGCCCGTTTTGCATTCTCTAGTCTCGTGAACCCTTGTATCTCGTTGATTGCGAAATACACAACTATAAGCTGCAATATTCGACGTAGAGCATAGGCGAATATGTCCATCTTAAACATTGATGATTGTTAGACCTGTAGGATAAAAACAGTTACTAAACATGCGTTTATATGCACATATAAGTCGCTTTACAGCTTTTCTCCATTCTCCATACCGATGGTCTTTGTCCTACGCACATTTGCGTCCATAGTTCGCACCGATAGTCTTCACCGGACGCAAATATGCGTTGATACCAGTCGAAAGATCGCAACTCCGTAAATTAAAGGAATGTACATGCATACGAGGGATGTTTCGAATGTTCTAGGATTTTGGCTCTAGTTCAATTCTGTAAATCTTATACGTAGCTCACGTTATTGATCAGAGACAAATCTTCTGCCCCGCCATTATTTCTATGGTTGATAAAAAGTATCCCAAATCTCTGACTCAATTGACAGAGAAATGGAGTACTCTTGAGCCAAGCATTTATTATGTTTTGCTCATGTGGCGCTCGTGGGAAGCATTATATTACAAAGTTCTGTTCAAGTCATTCACCTCCTTTACACGCTGTTAATAATAAGCAGTATAAGTCCAAAAATAGAGCAAGAATATATCTATATTTTACTTCTCTAGTTCTTTTTGTACTTGTCAATATTGCCTTTTAAACAAGTTTCTGTTCTGGAACACACGAAATTAATGCCTGCTTAAACAATTTCAGAGCACAATTTCCTGTACTATTCCTGCTCTATTCCCTCTTCGATATTTCATCTGTTTTCCCTATCAGTCCACCAATTTTTACTCCATCTTATCAATGGTCCTCCCTGATCCCTTTCACCTTGTGGTTTCTAATGTCTGACTATTTCGATTAGTCTGTCGTTTGCTTCTTCCCTATGCTCATTCCATTTTCTTCTTCGATGTTTTATGAACCACATCTGTCACTTGGCATTCTTCCCTTATTGTTTCATTTCTCACCTTGTCGATTCGTATTTTTCAGACAATTGCTTGGGGTGTGTCCATCTCACTCGTTCTCACCAATTGTTTTGTGTTGGCTGTGTCTGCTATCGTTTCTGCAACATAGGTAAGGGTTGGTCTGATGCTTTCTTGGTATATTTTTATCTCACTCCTCGTGTTTAGGCATTTGTCATTCTAGATTATTGTCGCTAGTCGCTTGTCTAGATTGTCGCAGCTCATCACAGAAATTGCGTTTGTTTCTAGGTAATTAAAACTCAACACTTGTCTTATTGATATATCATCCACTCCTCTCCTTTGGAGCTGTTGAGTTCTTTACATGACACCATTGCTATCGTTTCCTCTATCGATATTTGCATATTGAACTGTTTGGTTATCAGTTAGAAATTGCAGAGTGATTGTTGTACATCATCTTCCACGTTGACAATCAATATGGCATCATCGACATAACAAAGGATTGCCATTTGAGTTGGACCAAGTATATCCTTTTATTTTGTTGGAATCTTGGATCATTTGTTCTAAAATTAGGTTGAATGTTCTAACAAGTCATTTGGGCGAATAAAATAGGAAAATGATGAAGTGCTAATAAAACTGGATAAAGGAAAGGAATTACTAGATGCCATCAAAATAGGCGATCATGTGATACGAGAAGGAAAATGTACAGCAAATTATAATACAGGAAAAGATGTAACGCGACGGAAACAGGGTGGAGGTGCATTTCTTGGGTGAACAAGTAGTGGTACAAATATAGTTTTTTCTTCTTCCCCGTATCCTTGCACTGTTTCGAATGTCGATATTTACGAATCCAGATTTTCCTTGGCGCTATGCTTCCATTGTTTGTATTTAGGATTTTCTGAGTTGTCCCGTCCTAATCTATCTCCGTTTCGCTATTTATTCGTCTTCAATCTCCTGATATTCAGTACTTTGAATGATTTAAATCCATCATGCAAGTTCACTTACGTTTCTTCTAGTTTCTTCATTATTGGCTCATATGTTTTACCATACCTTTTATTGTTTTCTTTCTTAGTTTTTGAGATATAATTAAGTAAACTTTTTCTGCGCAATTTAGGTTTCCAAGAAGCATAAAAAATAACTTGGTGTTTATTGTAGAAAACTGGAATAGAAGCTATGCGAGCTTCCAGTCTTCTGTTATTGATCAATGTCGAATAACTTCTGATACAAGCGAATCATTTCAACAATTTTGTGTTTTAAATTGGGTTAGGTTACTTTTAAAATGAAGACTTTAAATGATTTATTATGAATTAAAAATATATAAGACATCGTAATTCGTGATCATCATGTCACCAGTTTGGTGAATATAGGGCTTTTTGGTCGGCTTAGGGCTTCTGATACAGTCTAAATATACAAAAGATCAATATATTTCTGCTGTACTTTTCTATTTCCGTACCCGTTCTATTTAAATCGATGACACCACAATTAAGGTATGCCAGATACTTTTCCTTATACTGTGTTTCATTATAAATAACTATTTTTCCCGAAAGCACCCAGTATATATAAAAAAGTCTGCAAAAGGTACTTTTTGACGCAAATGCTTTGAAGACGTCGCTGGCTGAAATTAATGACACGTTAAAAAACCGCGTTTGTTTAAAAATGGCATGCGCGGGTATTTTGGCATCGGCGGCCCTTTTATAAAAGGCGCGCATAGGAAATAGTTTAAAGCAAGCCTGTTACGTCGTAGGCCTAATATTTGTTTTGCGTTCTTTTTCCAACCTAAACGGGCTATTCTTTGTATTGAAATATTTATTTATTTTTAGCCACAATGAACTCCCCAGTGTATTTATACGACATAAAATGAAACGATGTCGTCCGAGGATTTTGGTGCTTTTTCCACTGATATAATGCCTTCTATCGTATATCGGCGTATTTATGTAATTAACCCACATTTACCAATCGTCTTTTACAATTCGTTTATTTTACATTTTGTTCCGGAAATTGTTTCTTGCTTTGAGGTTGAGAATGTGTAAGAAAAATAACGAATTAGAAGGAGACGTAGAATTTACATTGACGTCGAATATACGAGGTATGTTTCCATAATTCTAGGAATGGCTATAATTTTTCATTTCGTCAATTTGCATCAAAATTATATTGTAGTTTTTCCATATAATCTCCATTTAATTGAATGCACTTGCCCCAACGTGAAACTGTTCTTTTTTAAATCGTCGTCAAAGAACTTTTTCAGAGTCCCTGCAATCCGTCTATGTATAGTAAGTTTATTTAAAATCTCAAATCAAACATCTCGCAGTGATCCCTTCAACTTTAGGAACAGATAAAAATCATTAACAGCCAGATTTCTCGAATAGGCTGGATATGGAAGCAATTTCTAGCACAAATCGTTTCAAACATCGTTTGTTTTTCGTATGGTATGGCGTCTTGCATTGTAAGCATAATCTTCTGCATTAATTGTAGTATCTTTCGATAGATAATCGATAAAAAATAATCACCTCGCAATCCCTGAATACACTAAGGGAACATTCCGAACTCTAAAGTTAAAAAATTGAAACTATGTGAACAAGTACTGCACACCCAAGCGTGTTCGAAAGTATTTTCATGATCAGCCCAATCTCGTTTCAAGAGGGTGAAACTACCCCTGAAAGTTTAGTAGATTTTCGGTTTTCTCGATATAACTCGGTACTGGCTGGAACAAATAATCGTCTCATCGAGCTTTATTACATATATGAAAATATCACCCTGGTTCCATTAAAAAATGTATGGTGCCCTCCGCCACCCCTTCGATAAGGAGCTATTTTCATATACATATGTGATAGAGCTCGATGAAACGATGATTTTGATATATAGTTGTGATGTGTTTGTTCCATCCATTGCCGAGTTATTTTGAGAAAACTGAAAATCTAATAAACTTTCAGGGGTAGTTTCAGCCGCTTAAAATGAGATTGGGCCGATAAAAATATTTTGGAACATCCTTAGGTGTGGACTACTTGTTCATAAAGTTAAAAATTTTTGTTTAATTTCCGGGTTCAGGATGTTCCCTTGTAAGATATATCAATTCCTATCATGGGGTACAGTAAAGCCAAGTATTTATGCCAGATCAAGCGCAGTACTCTGTTTGTTATGTACATACAATTAGAAGCAAAATCTTGGCGCGGCAACGTCAAAAACTACTACAAATAACCGTGAATTTATTTCATATATGATCCAGAGGTTATAAAACTTTTTACCTCACTCTCTGCTAAAACAGTAAAACACTAATATCTAGCTTTTTCAAAAGTTCTTTTTATAAATTTTTATAAAGCAACAAAATTATAGAGGAAGATACAAATATAAATAGCAAAGTAGAAGCCATGTGTAATTAACTACTTTCACCATACGCAGACGCGTTTCGCGGTTATACCGCTCATCAGTGCGACTTCGTGAGAAGTAGCTTTCATTTCCAGATAAGCACTGTATATGCTAGTATGTTTAATGTTTGTGCACGTATAAACTTTTTCTGTCGGGTCTTTAGGCCCAGAACTTTGTTATCCGTTTCCAGTTTTTCCTGTCCATCGCCTTCGTCTTCCAATTTGTTATTTTCTTGTCCTTTAAGTCTTCTAATACTATTTCCCGCCATTTTCTTCTTCTTGTATCCTGACGTTTTCCACATTATCCTCTTAACCGTTCTGTTGTCGTCCATTCTTTCCATAGGCCCCAACCACTGCAACCTTCTTGCTTTGATAATCGCCTCTATCTGTGGGTTTCCAAATGCTTCATATACTTCTTCGTTGGTTTTTCTCACATAGCGTTCCTCGGTCTTTTTCCCTCCCAATATCCTCCGGAGTACTTTCCTTTTCCATAGCCTCACTGTTTCCTTCGTAGTTTAGTTCAAAATCCATGTCTCGTATCCGTATAATGCCGTCGCCCTTACAACAGTTTCATATAGTCTAAATTGTGTGTTTCTCGACAACTGTTTTGCTCTGAGTAAGTAATTCATACTTCCAGCTATTTTATTGGCCTTACTCAATCTCGTATCGATTTCTTTTTCTTCTTCACATCTGTTTGTTATACGTGTCCCTAAATACAAGAACTGGTCTACCTCCTCGAAAACCATTTCTCCAAACTGTGTACATACTTTGAACTCTGTATTCTCTTTTATAGCTTTTTCCACTTTCATGACCTTATTCTTTTTTTCATTTATTTGTAATCCTAGCTGCCAGGCCTCCTCTATCAATCTCTTTGTTATTTCCTTAAGTTCTTTTTGGTCTCTGGCTATGACAGCTAGGTCATCTGCATATCCTACTATTTGGTGACTCCTGCTCAATATATCCCTATCTCTATTGAGTTTACTCTTTCTGATAACCTTTTCCAGAACCATATTGAAAAGTAACGCCTATAGCGGATCTCCCTGCCGAAGGCCAGTCTTTACGGCGAAGTCTTCCGAATTTCCTCCTTTTGCTCCCTTGGTGTCATTATTATCAGTCTTTGTAGTTTTGCGGGTACTTCAAAATCATCCATAACTTCTATCAATTCGCTCCTTTTTACTGAATCGTATACTTTCTGAAAATCCACAAATAGAGTCACCGCCGGTATGTTATATTCACAGCATGTCACCCACACCTCTTTCATTGTGAATAACTGATCCGTTGTCCCTCTACTCTTTCTGGAACCTGCTTGGTACTCCTATCTGCGGTTCGGCCATTACTTCCAACTTGGTTTTGATTATTGTTGCTAATATTTTGTATACAACATCCAGCAGGTCTATCCCCCTGTATCCTTCTAGCATTTGCTCCTTCCTCCAAACACTTATTATCAGGTCCTGGATGTTTGTGTATATGAGAATTTAAAATTAAAGATTCCCCCAATATGTACTTAAATGCGCATTTTTGCAGCTATTTACTTCTTACTAAGCGCGGCTGCAGCTACTGCAAGAGTCTGTGGCAACTTAGTTGTCCACTCCTGTAGAAATAAACAGCTGCAAAAAATGCGCATTGAAGTACAAATTTGGGAGAATTTCTTGATTGAATTCAAACGTCAAAGTAGAAGCCAGTTAAACTAAATCGCACACATGCACGGCCATATTCTGAACAGGACTCTACAAGTGTCAAAATTGTGGACCAGCGGGGCGCGCGGTAAAGAGAGAAGAGAGCCAATTAGTTGACATATTTCCCGTCCTCCAATTCGACTTGATTTTACTTCGTTTTATAGAGCCAAATTCCTAGAACATTGGAAACAACCCTCGTATGAAGACATTCGCGAAAAGTTCGCAAAATGATGAAAAAAAAAAAGGAAATTGAATACAGCGAAAAATGCAGGTATTATTTTTAAAATTATTTCGCCCTCCAATCTAGACTTTGAACTAGAATTTTAGAGAACAGGTAAAAGTAGACGGATGTTATAATTCACGATAATAATAAATCAGTGGGACAAATCACATATGAACTAAATTTGGAACGACTGCTAAACCTGTATTATATTGATCAAAATGACTCATCCTTACGCATTACAAAAAATTGCGAGACAAATAAAGTAATTGCGATTTAGCGCATGCTAAATAACTAAATACAGATTCGTTCATATGTATTAGGCACTCTTTAGATTAACGCAGTAACTAGCATTTAATCCACGTTTGTTCGACATATTTAAATTACGTTAAGTACAGCATTAAAAGAGTATTAGACACGGTAATATTAAGATTTACCTTTTCTATTAGTACTTTATCCGCTTGTTGACAACACTAAATGTGCTTTGGCTAAAAATTTACATGTAGCCGTAAGCAAGCCGTATCAAGCGCATATGGGATATCCTTAGTAAACAGTTTTAACGATAGTCTACCTGGAATTTTTCCATATTTACATTTTCACTATGTTTCTCCAGGGTGCGTAATACATATGAACGCACCTGTACATAGTGTCATGACCATGTATATGTATAGAACACGGTATTTTCGGAATATTCCCAATATAATCTGCATTACGCCATTCTAGACTTTACACGCCTATATTTACTTCCCTTTTTCATCCCATTATCATTAACTAAAGTAAATAATACCTTCCTATCGGCCCGTTTCAGTAAAAAAACAAATAGCGGGGAAATATATGTATATAGTACATCAAAAAAAAAAAAAAAATTAAGGGCGACTCGGTCGACAGCTCCGGCCACGAAAGGATGATTCATGAGGCGTATTTAGATTAGATTTAGGTACAGATTCATGAGCGGAGATAATAAATCAAACTCTGAATAGATTATTGCTTACGTTGTTGTGTAGTAATCGTATTAAGACTTCGATCGGAAATCGATCTGTTCGCGACGGGAAAGAAAAATGAATCGCGAAATATTCATGCATTGTAATTGCGCTAGTAACTGATGACGGAGCGATTTAAAAGAAGAAAAACAATTTGGGATCGCTTTTTTCTGAAAGTCCGTCCCCTCAATACATTTTGCCTAATACCCGAGCGTACACTAAATAAGTTTCTAAATTATATTTCTGAATCTATTCGATCCAGAGAATCAGATATGTGCATATTACCCGTGTAACATTTTCCCCTCTCATCACAACTATTCTTTATTGGTTTTCTGAACCGAAGGTGCTGATATGCAGAAAAAGTAAGCACGACCAAAGGAAAAATGAATTTTGGAGTTTCCAATCTTAGGGGAGTATCTCACACAAGTACGTAGATATGGATAAAATGCTGTTCTTATATTATATCATACGAGGGCGATTCATAAAGTAAGTTCCGTTGCCGCTTAGTGAGCAGAGGAGTGGGGATATCGACGCGATCGTAGCGCTGCGGTGTAGTCTGGTTCAATGTGAGTCTGGCAGTGTTAGTGAGGGAGTCGTTCGAATATTCTTTCGTGCTATTTTGCTCGTTTAAAATAGCTGCTGCAATTGAAAATTCCGCCGACTGTGAACTGCGTTATCCTATTTATGTGTACAAAGAACACGAAGACTGCTAGGATTCATCGTGAACTCTGTTCTGTTTATGGTGAAAATGTCATGAGTTTGGTTAGAAGACGGTGCCGTATGTTTCGAGAAGGACGAACTAATATCCATGACGAAGAACGGAGTAGAACACCAACTGTTGTGACCATCGAAGTTTTGGCGTAGTATCGAAGAGAAAATTCGTGAAAATCGACGATTCACAACTACAGAATTAAGTGCCTTTTTCCCTCAAATTCATAACGGTTTGAGAGCGATGTAAACCTGTAGGACAGTGTTAAAGCGTCGCTTAATTCACAGGCGGCAGAGTTCTATAAAGAAGACATTAAGAAACTGGTTCATCGTTTTGACAAATGTTTCGATCTTAATTGCAACTGTGTAGAAAAGTAGCTCAATGTAGTTGCTTTAAGTTGTATATGATAAAAGCCTCTTCATGTATTGGTGTCTTTTTTAATCAACAGACGGAACTTACTGTACGAATCACCCTCGTAGTTTTTACTAACAAAAGTAAAGAGTTATCTACCACACACTGATTGCAAACAAAACCACGAAAAGAATAAAATTGCTGTTCTCTGAGATAGTCCAAAACCTTTCAAAGCTTTCGTAACGAAAACAAGCAAACAAACCTTCAAGCATATGAGGAAGAACAACACTTTCCTGTGAACGCTACTGTATCTTACACATAAATAGCTCAGTGATCACTTGAAGTTTTGACAGATAGAGTGACGTAGTTTTGACAGTAATTTGATAGATACAACGACGTTGTTGTGAAAATAGTTCAATAAACAGAATGGCGTCATTTTGACTTGACAAAGAATAACTGGACGGATAGCGTATTGTGTTCGTGCTAAGAATGCAATGGGCGGTATTATTTTGACAGAGAGAGTGACGTAGTTTTACTTGTAGTCTGACAGGTATATTGACGTAGTTTTGACAGCAGTCTGATAGGTAGAATGATGTCACTTTTACTTCATAAAGAACTGTAGCCATATGTTGGTGTTAGCTATGCAGTAGGTGGCGCTCTGAATCGAGACACATTTAAAATAGGGCAAATATTTTAGACAAATGAGGTTATGTTATGAAGGATAGCTTACGCATGTATCATATATTCACGTTAAGATTATATTGCTATCCCAAAACAAACGATCGCGACTCAAAGACTCTGCGCTTTGTTTAGTTAGTCGGTGCTTTTCAGCCAATCAAATTCAAGTATATTTCCATAGAGCTTTCTTAAAGTGATTCTTGACTCACCGCTATCTTACATGTTGCAACTAAACGACAACGCTCGATACGTCACTTATGATCTAAGTTCTTTCCCCGGACATGTAACCCATTTTTGACATCTTCATGACAGCCGAGAGGAGTTTGCTTTGCCAGTAGCAACAACACGAGTCCTTTTTGGACAGTATAACTGGTCCACCCTATAAAGTGATGATCAAGGATGGAAGAAGGAAGAGGGTACAATTTTTTAATAATGTAATCCAACTCTAGAGAAAAGCAGCGTACCGTTAAACTCGGGAATAAGTTGAGGTTATACTGCGACGATGCAGACCATCTTGGTGGTCTGATTAGTCCTCCATGACCGCTCCACGGCGTACTTTATCAAGTATTGAATTTTCCGTAAGGTTCTTCGAACGGTAAAGATGGATTGGAAGCATGATTAGTTCCTCTGGAATAGTGAGCTTACGTCTTTAGGTACTTTCACATTTTCGATGGTGATGGTGAGGACATGACATTACGTAATCCTAGATCGCATTGACAGCGGGTGCTCATTTTTTAAATATAGTCTGAGATTTGGACCCTTGCCCTTGGGGTATCGTGTCAAGATCTCTAACCACTCGACCACACCAGTTCGGAATCTACCGAGCGTGCATAAATTATTGAAGAACTTATAATCTTTTCCGCGACGCAATCATTGTTGGCAATCATCCACCCACATTTTACGGAAAATATTTTGGAGCTAGGAGAAGACGAAATTCCAGTCAGTCTGATACATTGCGCTCGATAAAACTGTCGTTCCCAAAAATTTTTGTTTTTGCAACAATATCAAACAATGATTGTATTGCGTATTAAGTAGTGAGGAAAAATATTATAAGTATCATTAGAATAACACTTGTGCAATCGGCTCCTATGCAAATTGGTGGTAAACTAGGTAATTAGTGTAGAGATTCTAAAATTATCTCTAAATTCTTCCTATTTTCGTGCTGGTCATGATATCTTACCCGCTTTGGATTTCCCATTAAACTTTAAAAAACTTTCGTACGATTTTTGTGCAAACTATTGGAATAGGTAAAAATTTGTATTTGAAACTTTTAATCTCGTTTTATTTTTCCTTAAAATTCTCTTGTCACCGAAATATGTGATCACTTCGCCTATTGTAGAATGGTCCCTTACAATCTGTATATATAAAAATGGATTGTGGTTTGTTCGGATGCTTAAAACTTGAAAACGACTGGCCCAAATTGGATACTTCCTTGTGCTGGTTTGTTCGTAATTGCTACGCGAAGGTTTAAGAAAAAAAGTCGAATAAAATTTTGAGCAAAACGAAGTTTGTCGGGTCACCTAACCTGTAATAAAAATGGGGGTTGCTATTAAAAAACAATATCGATGTCGTTATATCTTCTACATCAATCACCATGTATGTATTAGTATCAATTCTATTTCAAAAAGGCGCAAATAAAAATAAAAATCGACGTGTCCGAGTATTTTTCCCAAAACATTCCGTTAACGTATATATAGTCCTCCTTCGCCAATGGAATGTTACCTTGTAATTTTTGTATGGGAAACTGAAAATGTCAGTGTAATTCTTCTGTGTATTTTGTACAAACATTTCCAAGTATATAGATTTTAGTTGATTCACAACAAATTTAGGTAAATACATCAAAATTCAATAATAAAGACATTCACGATTTTTATCGCAGTACCGTGTGATATTCTCTTGGTATCTGCCATCCACAAACATGGATTTATGATAACAATTTTGCTCTGATTTATGTAAATCGTAAATTTTACAAATATGAAACAAATTATAGAAAGGCACGCCGTACTCATCAGAGGGACAGAATTTGAACGTGTTATATTTAAATATGTGCATACAGTTTATTGACTTCCTGGGTGGACTTCTCTTGTCGGCGCGCATTGCTGTCCCTTGGTGTATGGCTCACTTAATTAATTAGTGGATTAAGCTAATTAGTTAATTTGTTTAAATTATCGCGTGGAACACTTTAGGTTTCTATCGTAATAGTACAACTTGATGATTATTTAATTAATCAGTTTACAAAATATTCTAATTTGAATCAAAACTGATTTCAAATTAATTATATATTAATCTTATAAATTATATTATATATAGATATTAGATACTAATTACCTCGGAAAACATAAACGTTACAAGTTTTGTACAGTTTTCGGCACAGGCGATAAATTTCAAATAAGGCAAATGTAAATTTTAGAGCAATTTATTTACAAAAACACACGACGTAACGTAGTTCCATAAACATGGCTTAGATTTAATAGCGCCTACCGTGAGAAATACAGCACTGGTGTATTTACAAACAAATATCTAACAATTTTATTTTATAGAGTGTTCTATAGCTAAATATTTATTTAATTTTTATCTCTTTTACCTGTTGGGTATTGAGATTTTGAATCTGTACCTAAGTTTTTCCCATTATAGTATCTTTTATATCGTTTCATTTATTAATAGACTTTTTACCAACTAACTACCACTTTTTAAAACTTTTCCATAATTTTTCACGGGGAAATAGCCAAATGGTCATTATTAAATGGAAGATGCATTGACAACGGGTGCCAATGTACTTCCATCTCCCCTGGAAACGTACGAGGGATGTTTCGAATGTTCTAGAAATTTGGTTCTATAGTCAGTTTCCACCACAAAATGGGATATCCCGTGGAATATTGCTTAGTTTACAGGTACTTGATTGTAATCATGGAAGATGCGACTAAATCACATAGAACTATCATTTTCTTTTAAAGAGGGTATGAAGCCTTCAGAAATCGTTCATCTGGAAGGTATATTTGAAGAGTTTGCAGAACTTAAAAGTACGGTCTATCGATAGGTCGATCATTTTAAAGCTGGCAAAACGTCGTTAGAAAACAATACACGCAGTGAACTTGCAAGTGAAAGCAACTTTACTGCCGTGTAGAACCTCCCGAAAGATGATAGAATAACTATTGGTGAAATTAGTGTTAGTGTAGGAATACGTACACAATAGACGAGTATGAGATTTTCCATTAATGTTTAGGGGTGAACAGCTCGCGAGATACCAAAACTGTTGGGACCGAAACATACCAGGATGGATTAATAAGTACTCGCGTTTGAAGACAAATGGCGTTGCTGAGAGAAGTTGGCATTACTACCGATATAGTAGACTACCATCTATCAAACCACGCCATACAAAATTTCCTGACTGATTTTTAAGATAGTATTGATTTGACAAGCATTTATATTAAACGTATTTTACAATATCTGTAATTCGCTTTTTATTTTTGGATGGAAAAACGGGCGAAGAAATAAAAATGAACTTGGTTTCTGTCTGTAGATGACAACTGTGATATATTGGTTTAACAAATTTAAACGTGACCGTACATCTGTCTAATGGACACCCCCAGGTCGCCTAGGGGACGTGGTTACTGAGAAAATCGTTGGAGAGGTCAATGACATGATTCTTGCAGATCACCGAACGAAACTGCGCAAAGTATCAGATTCCGTAGCTGTGTCCTACGGAACAGCAGTAAACATTTGACATAATATGTTAAGAATAAGGAAGTGCTCGACCCGATGGGTGCCACGATTGCTCACTTTGGATACGATATCAACTTAGAAGCAGAGTTTGGACCTCTTTAAACGAAATCCGCGGGAGTTTTTATGTCGAGTCGTTACCGTTGATGAAACCTGAATCTTGTGCTTAATTAGAATCAAATAGCTGCAAAAATGCGTAATTAGTACATTATGGCCGAATTTCGTAATTGAACTCTCATATATACGAACATCTAACAAACCTGAATCTATTACTACGTATACGCCAGAAACAAAACAACAATCAAAGCAATGTGCTTTTCCAGGCGAATTTGCTCCAACTAAGGCCAAAATAGTCCCGTGAGCCCGAAAAGTCATGCCATTTCTTGGAATACGGAGCGAATAATATTCATAGACTTTCTGGAAAAAGGAAGCACTAATACTGGACAGTACTAGAGTCAATCGAAACAGATTTGGCTAGCTGTAAGAAAAAGTGCTGTTACATTACGGCAACGCACCAGCTCACTCATCCGGAATCATCGTGGCCAAATTGCATGAATTGGGCTACGAATTGCTCTCCAGATCTGGTTGCTTGCGACACCTTTCTGTTCCCCAACGTGAGGCAGGGGGCAAAAACTCGGTTCAACCGAGAAGGTAATCGTTGAGATAGAAGCCTATTTTGAAGAGTTAGTGAAATCGTAGTTTTTAAAAAAAAAATGGCAGGACGTTGGAAAAGTGTACCCTCCTAAAAGGAGATTATGTTGGAAGATAAAAGAAAAATTTTGAAGGACTTGCGTTTTCATTGCTAATACGGGCACTTATTGATCCATTCCCATTCCCCCAAAGTAAACAAAGTCTGATACATGCAGCCCAATTCAAGAGCTTTTAGAACGTCACGACGAACTATTTTACCAATGGATAATAAGTACTGATGAAACATGGATACCCTATTTCAATCCTGATACTAAAAATCAGTAAAAAGAATGGCACAAACCAGAAGGTCCCCCGCTTAAAATACATTCAGTTCCGTGGGTCGGAAAAGTAATGCGTACTGCGAGTATATTATTGGATTGTTCGGAAAGTAATTTGTTTTTATGAAAATGAAAGACGATTTGCTTATGGTGAATAAATATTTTATTGAATTATATACTGTCCATTCTGGTCCAATACTATTGGTAGACATCCTATTTCTCATCCCCAGTGATAATGACCTTCAAAGATGGATCACTTTCTTGGCGTTTGAGAAGCAAATCACAGACGCCACCCCACCAAACAAGCAGCATCACCCTTTTTTGATTAATATCCGCTTTGAGCCGGTTCATCTTTTTCATACCATGATCTCTTGCGTTTAACATTGTTATAGGCAACCCATTTCTCGTCCCCGGTGATGATGCGCTTCAAAAATGGATCATTATCTTGAGGTTTGAGAGGCAAATCGCAGAAGTCAATGATATGTCGATCTTTCAGATTAAACCTAAGCATTTCAAATGGTCATGAACGGTCGAATTCGATAAATTTAATCTCTCAACGATCTCACTAGTTGTTATTCACCGGTTTGCATCAACGAATGCTTTTATCGTGTCTTCATTAGCTTCAACTAGCCTTCCAGAATGTGGTGCATCTTCAACATCAAAATTGCCGGATCGAAATTTTGCAAACCAGTGTTGGCACTGGCGTTCTGTCAATATATCTTCTCCATACACATCGGATAATTTTTTCTTGCTTGAACAGCATTTTTACCTTTTCGATAGTAAAAATGCTGCTTTTCACTTTCCATATTTGATAGAATACCGACTACTACATAGAATCAATCGAACTTTTTCACAAGCAAGCCTCGCTCTATCAGCTGTCAAAATATATACTGGACAAGCCGCCGAAGTGTGAAGTTGATTGTGAAAAATATAATTAAGTCCTTTGTTGGGAAAAAACGAAATTACTTCCCGACCAACCCAATATGTTTAGGGATTATGTACTGAAAAGTAATGCAATAAGGCAGTATATTACTCTAATCTTTTATCTTGACCATTGCGGCAGGCGCTATGCAAGGAACGACTTAGGGAAGTTGGATAAACATCCGTTATTGCAAGAGGACAATGCAAGACTGGGGTATGGGAGCCGCACGAAGAACGAAGGATGTTTTAAACAAATTGCGCTGGGAATTGTGAAAGCAATCCACAGGAATCCGTCCTACTCGCCAGATTTGACTCCTAGTGATTTTCATCTGTTCCTAAATTTAAAAGAACTATTACGGGGTGTTTTATTTGAGACTTTAAGTGAGGTAACACTTGCTATAAATACGGGGATGGCAGAGACTCCGAAAACGTTTAAAAGAATTAATTTCACGTTGGAATAACTGTACTCAATTAAATGGAGATTATTTTATTTATAAGAAATGAAAAAATTATAGCCAAATTCCTAGAATTTTGAAAACATCCCCCGTACTTACGGAAACATATATTGCATCTTATCGAGCCCATTATGATCAATAAAAATTGTTTTCATAAATTTCACGTTGCTTTAACCTTTGGCAAAAAATTGATCATTTCATATGCAACGATCTGATATATTTGACAATAATCTGTTATAAATTAGGGCTAACTATTGACACAATACTGCTGAAACCTAGAAGATTCATATTCAACGAATATATCCTTTCTTCATTTAATTGTTGTTTCCTTTTTTTTTCAGGAAAAAGATAGTTATGGAAACGAAGTATCTCGTCTGGCTAGACCGTTACCGGTCGAATATCTTCTGGTGGACGTGCCAGCGTCTACTCCGCTGACACCATCCTATACATTTAACAGTAACACCTCGAAGCAACCTTTCCCGATCGAAAACAGACTGGTAGACGGGCACATACAGGATTTCAACGCATTATCCACTTATCTGGCTCAATTTTCGCCCAGCGATTTCTTCACAGCGATAAGCGACTTTCATTTGTTGTTATATATAGCCACCATGGATATGTTACCCATGAGAGACTACATGGGACCCTTGCTAGAAGCGATCAAGAATAAAAGTGCGGAATCGGCGGAGGAATGGTCCAGATCAGAACATTGGGCTACCGTCGAACAATTGATAGCCGCTAGTTCCCCACCACCATCGCGGTAAGTGGACGTATTTTAACATGTAATTAGAACACTTTGCTACTCTCACCATCCGCATACACGTTTCACGGTTATACCGATCATCAGTACGGCTTTGCGAGATGTAGCTTTCGTATACAAGTGGAAGTATATATGGGACTATTGATTTACATTTGGTACAAACATCAATGATCTTTGACAAGTAAGTAAGTTATTTCTAAACACTCATAATTTACAGACCCGGAAGTGTAGCTGCTGGCAGCATATCAGTAGGCACAGGATCTCAAAACGAAGCGCAATGGACTTGTCCGTTTTGCACCTATCTAAATCCAGCTGATGTTCAATCTTGCGAAATATGTAATCTACCGAGATCAGTGCAGCATTGAGGTAAACGCGTAGTTGAAATAAATAATGAGATTTTTAGGAGTTCCACTGAAATGCTTTTTTAACTTTTTTGTAGATATACTGTGTAGCGAATTCATGCAAGTTGAAAACAGAAGAAGAAAACTTGTGATTTAAAATTTTTCTACTTATCAATAATGAGAAATAAGGTTTTAGCATTGTAGAAAATTTGTAAATCATATACTCACAACCTTCTCGTATTTTTTTACATCGACTTGTTTCCCCTTTTCAATTGTCAATTCCTTCCTTTACAATAATTTCAAATTATTCCACCGGCTTTAATATTTTCGGCTTATTAATTATTTTTATCGAAAAAAGAAATAAAAGCACTGTGCGAATCTTATTTGTCCCCTTTTAAAGATGATTTAGAAAATTGTGTTTTGTGGTTTCACATTTTGTTAAACTAGTTTACCTTTCGTTCACAGTATTTATCCCTACTCAACTTTCACGTCATAAAATAAAACATGATAACTTTTGATGTACACGTTTTTGTACAAGCGAAATGTGCTTTAAGTTATTTCCTTGTGTTGCTGAAATAAATAAAAGTTTGAAATCGTTGGATAATCCGTAATCAGTCTTATTCTGTAGTAACAGGAACCCAAGCCCAGTTCAATGAATAACTTCACTTATCGCAGTGGAGATTAAATAAGGGGATTTTATAAGGTTACTTACAACTGCTGCTGAAAAAGTTTTTCCTCACTTGTGGGATATGATGAAACATTCGTTGCAAACTACAAACATCCGCCAGTTGATTGGATAATACTTACGCTGTAATTCTAGGGGTTAACTTAAATTATTGCTAAAATTCTTGAATAAATAAAAAACGGCAGAAAATATTTAGGAATCAGAATGGCGCAACATAAGTACAGTCAAAAGTAACTATAGCGGTAAATATTTCTAAAAATTATTTTTTGTTACTGTATTAGCACTTCATGTCATATTCATTTTAATTCGGGAATTACGAGGATGCCAAGTAATTGAGGGTCTAGTGGAGAATGACCGAGCACGAACTGCTTGAACAATCGTGATCCACAATTGTTATATTCGTGTAAACTCATTGCGAGCATTACATTACACTGTTCTGGTCAAGTCAATTGTCGCTTTGAAAGAGTTTATTTGCAAGTTTGGTATAAAGTAAGTTAGAATATGATATGGAGCTTTATTTACCTATGCTACCCAGATGCAACCTCACTGTAACTTGAGCGTATACAGCGCCAACTTCCAAATTTTTCAAAATCAACAGTCATCGCTTCAACATTTGTTTGTATATTATAAAGACCGTCGTGCTATAGCATCACCTAAAACTCTGCATGACATTCTCCATAATAAAATTGACTGTTCTTACATCTTGGAGCAAATTAATTTTCACATCCAGCGGGTTGATTCTAGGAGCAACCCTACACACACCTCGATTTCGAACTAATGCTGTACAGGGAAGCCGGATGTGGCAGAACATACATATTCACAAAGTTGCTTGCTGCTGTTAGGTACTTAATTAAATATTAGTATTATTATTCTATATGTATTCCCCTTTTTAACAAAGCTTTACATTTTAGAATTTATCGTAAATATGTTACAATTTTTCAAACAAAACAATGTTTCAAAAAATGATACAGTTTGAAAACTTATAATTTAGTGTGAAAGAAATGTTAAGAAATCGAATTTCTGCTGAGTTAAAACTATAACTTCATCTTTCACCTGTAATACATAATTAGTACAAACGTTCTCTTGATAGCCATCCTAATACTGCATGTCATAGAACTTTGCAAAAATTTGAAAATAGGCGACTGTTAAGGGTTTGGCTTTCGTTTCGGAAATAATTAGCTGATGCTGTTACCACAATCCAGAGATTTCTACGCTTAAAATCCGTGGATAACAGAAGCAAAAAACGTGTTTGTTTATTAATATTTTTTGATGTTTGATTCTTATTGGCGAGTGTCAGTTGGGTAATATTACTTGCAAGATGGCGTCACGTCCCACTTTTGCGGGCATAAATGTAGACTTTGAGAGAAATGTTCCGTAGATTTGATCCCCTTCAGCAATTTTCTTTGAATTATCTCAAAACCAAGGCTACAAATTTGGTTCAAAGAGCATGCAAATCTCCAATAAATGCACGAAAGAGATACGCAAAACTTGGTTTACTTCCAACGGTGTTTAAATGATGATTATCCATATGGTAGGTAGTTTTAAAATTTAACAATATATACAAAATTGATTGTAGTCAATCCGATAACGCCTATGTAGGACGATCGAGACGCGCAAGAGCTAACCAATTTAAAGAACATGTGGCACGGTACCGTTATGCTAGGATAGATTTGTCGAGTATCAAAAAGCATATGCACGACAGGGGGCGCGACATAAAAATGGAAAATTTAAAATTGATAAGACAGGTTGACTCACCGCGTGAACTAGATGCGTATAAAGCATATCTAAATCGTGATAGCGGTCCCATTCAATACTCCGTTTTGTTCAGTCGATTACAATTAAGTAAATGTAATTAAGTAATATCAGTTTTTGTAAGGTGTATTTATCATTTTAATGTTCTTCAGGATGCTGGACAATAGAAAGGCGTTTTCCACGATTTTTTAAGGCAAAATTACACATAACGGCACATGCAACTTTCTTTTTACGTTTAAAGCTTATTCAAACTAGAATGTAACCTTTAACAGGTACTTTTTGTTTCATTCACATGTTTGTAGAAATAACGCTTAGTAATTAGACACGTTTTTTGATAACGTTTGTCTCGTGCTAACGAAACAGGAGTCACCGAATTTATTATTAAACAATTGTGTGGTGTGGAGTTTGCCGATGTGATATGTCAGTAAATACACTACCGTTCTTGCAATCACAAGGAATAAATGTGTTCTATCGTTGTTTGGAGGAAGTGTATAACACATTCTTTATTACTACAGACGCACACAAGATTCAAAATAACACATTTATAGATGCAATAATAAATTTATTTAAAAAACACCAGAACAAATTCAGCTTAAATACATGCACAACATTAGGAAATCGCCAAAAAATTTAAATCAAATTGTATCAGAATCGTAAACCATAATCAAATACTCCATCAAAGGATTCATCGAATTTAAAGTTAAAATGTAAGTGAGGCAGTCAGGTCGGGAAACACCACTTTTCTTAAAATATTAGCATACAAACACATGTCGTCATCCACACTTTTGACGTAAATAATTTGCCTATAATTTTCACAATACATCCAATTCATACAAAGTTACAATATTTTGTATTTTTCTTTTGTCCTTTTTTTCTTTTGTTTGGAATAACATTTTATTATGTACAGTTTAGCACAATGTGCGCAAAAATTATATCTAGATACATATAAAAAATATGCATACTTTAAAAAGAAGACACTCATATTCCTTATGTTGTTATAATATTCTATAAAAATAAGGGGCGCAGCAATGAGTGGTATCCTTTTATAAAGTATACGTGTGATAATAATATATAATTATTATTATTACTAATTCATTATTACTATCATAAGGAGCACATACTTTAAAGCCTGATTATATACTTTATAGTTAGCATTACATTGTTTTTACAATAAATAGTCACTTATCGATAATGTAAATTCATTTATAAGCTAAGTGATTATAAAAGGTGCAACCAAACAACCGAAATAAATTATAAATAAATAATATATGCGTAGAAATGTTTTAAGCATTGGTCGTATTATCTAAGCATTTGTGACAGCAAAGGATTTTGACGATGACTTTGCGAAATAATTTTAATTCGATTTGCGCAGTGGCACAACAGAATCATTTTTTAAAAGGAGTCATTTATCAAGATAAATACGGAAATATCATGCTTTTAATGATAAACTATTTAATCGATTTTAACATAAATGTATGGATTTTAGGGCACACTATAGTACAGAAATTTACGGTTTGCCAATAGTTAAAAATTTATAAAAATGCATTACCTCCACATCAGCACAACTGCATGTTTTATAATAAAAAAATCGAACACACTTTCCTTTCACTAAATTGTTGTATATGTGCTTACTATGACAGTCGAACCTCTGTAAGTGAAAGTCTTCCATTAATTGGAGCGCTAGCCTACAATTTTCCTTTAAAGTGCAACTCTATAACTCGAATTTTTAAATGGAGCTCTCGTTCAACCTATTTTTTTTTTTTTTTTGAGGTATGTACTTGCATTTAAAATACGTCGAAGTGACTCTCCTAAAGTTGAACATCAATAGTCAACTTTGGCATCAAATCAAGATTTCATGTGTAAATAATACCCAATTTTCTTACACTACGAGCCCTAATAATTATATGTGCGAACACTTAATTTTTTTGGATCAATTACAGTTTAAAAGATTTTCAAGATAAAAACCAAACAAGGCAGTGTTCTAAAGTATTTAAAAATGTATTGTACGTATTTGTGAAAGAATACAAAATTGGTTTTTGATAATACTTGTTGTGTGTTGAACACAAACATAAAGTCTCTTCTTAAGATGGCAGATGCGTTATTATTCAGGAGGGTAAATTGACAAGCTTCCGGAATCGCTTCTAGGGGTTGCTACTTTTCCAAATACTTTATGTAGTTGTGTTAGCAACTCTTCCATACCAATTGACTGCAAATGTTTTGACAAACATTTAATTCAAGTACCTTTTGTGTTTTTAATTAGGGACGCAACCGAAATCAACTCAAGGTTAGATGCCATCCTTTAGGATTTATCGCTTTCATTTGCCACCGTGACTTTTTGGGTTTCGGAATTCAAGTCATGTGACCTAACGCATACAAGTGATGAACGTTGTTTAGGTCGCTCGAAAACGGCTACAACGCCATAAATTGTGGAAAAAATCCATGACATGGTTTTCGCCCAATTAAAGTGCGTGAAATTGAGGAAGTCGTGGGCATCTCTTATGAACGAATCCTTCGTATTTTACATAATGAATTCGGTTTTAAAAGAAACTTTCTGCAACGTGGGTGCCGCATTTGCTCAATTCGGAGCAAAATCACACATTTGACCTCGACGCTCGGCCGATTGTTTGGAAGTGTTTACAAGGAATCGAGCGGATTTCGAGACGATTCGTGGCGATGAATGAGAACTGGATTTATAACTGCACACCAGAAACAAAAGTGCAATCAAAACAGTGGATTGAACGTGATGAATCGGTTCCGAAGACCATTCACTTTGGTTGAAAGGTAATGAGACCGTTTTTCTTTTTGGACGCAATAGGAATTTTGCTAATTAGTTATCTTGAACAAGTCAAAACTGGTACTGACCAATATTATACAACACTTTTGGGCAAATTGATAGCAACAATTCAGGAAAAACATCCGGGAATGGGTAAAAAAGTGTTGTTTCACAACGACAATGCGTCTGCTCATTCAAGTACACTCGTTCAGAAAAATTATATTGAAAAATGAAATATAAATTGAATCCGTACTATTTTGTCATTGTCATTTCGGAAACTTTTCAATCTACCCTCGTAGTGCGAAGAAGATTCAGTTAGCCGTGGAAAATGTTAAAATATAACGATTTATTTCCGACATATAATCACACATTTGAGTGACTGAATCATTGTCGAAAGCAGCTTACTCTATTAGCAATTAAATTATTTATAAACAAGCCTAGAGATGTAGCAACACCAGTAAAAATTTGACTTTTGATGACCTTGGGCTTGTAAAATAAGACAGATTGCTAAAGATTATGAAACGTAACAACAGCTTATTAAATGATTAGTCAGCGACTACGAAAATAGAAATATTAAGGAAAAAGGCCAAATCGTTCCGTTTTAATCACAAACAGACAAAGTAGGGTATTGCTAAGTGTAAAAAATCGTAGAACTACTGTAAGGTAAACAACATCGCAGTGGAATGAAACGACTGGTTTAAAATTGTCAAAAGAATGTAAAAAATGGATGCGCAAATGTGGTCTTGGTTTATACGGGAACGATTCGTAAAGTAAGTTCCGTTCCCGCCTAGTGAGTAGACCGCAGCGCTGCGGTGTAGTCTGGTTCAATGTGAGTCTGGCAGTGCCAGTTCGGACATTATTTCGTACTATTTTGGTCGTTTAAAATGGCTGCTGCAATTGAAAATCCCACCGACAGTTAACTGGATGCTGTTATCCGATTTCTGTGTGTCGTAAAATTTACTGGTTACTGAACATTTAGGTTGCTACAAATTTTTTGCACTGTGGGTGCCAAAACATCTTACCGAAGACCATAAAACAAAGAGAATGTGATCGGCAGTAAGATTTCTTCCACGCTACGATGTTGAAGGTGGAGATTTCACCAGGCATATCCTAACAGATCAATGAGACTTGGGTCGCCTATGTCGACGTTGAGACGAAGAGACAGTCAATGCAGTGGGGTCCAACTCGCCTGAGTTAGAGCGAGAGTTTGTAGGCACAAAGAAACCTTTAAAGTGCCATCGAATATTTTGTACGAGTCAAGTCATGGTCACTGTCTTTTGGGACAACAACGGCGTCCTTCTTGTTGACTTTATGGAACGAGGGACCATAATAAACGCTGAAGTCTACTGTGAAACTTTGAAGAAGCTCAGAAGAGCCATTTAGAACAAGCGACGTAGATTATCGAGTTCGGGTATAGTTTTTCTTCATGACAACACCCACCCTCCGGGAAGTGTTTGAATGGCTTGGATCACGATTTCAGAGCGATGAAGAGGGCATTAAAAAACTGGTTCACTGCTACGCCAAATGTCTCAATCTTTGGTGATAATCTGTTGGATTTTACAAGAGGATCTTAAACATTGGAATAGGTTTCGTGTGCCCTGGAAGGACAAGAACGACATGCGTTTTGGTCTTCGCAGTCTTCGGACTCCAATCCGATCGAAAATGTGCGGTATTAAAGAATAAACTACGTGGAAAACGCATTTTCAAATTGAAATTGAGCAAAATTAAAGTGATATAGCGGTCAGTATTCGTTAATTATGAAGGAAAACTAGTCGAGAGCATACATCAACGATTTGTAGACATACTAAATAATAATGGCGGCGGGATGCATTATAATTATAAGCGTATTTTGCTTTTGTAGGTTTTGTTCACTATGTGTAATTCGTGTTAGTAGTGTATATCAAATAATTTTTAATGAATTGTTGGTTCACAAAATTTTGTGAATCAATACCAAATGTTTTTAAAATGTTTCACCAAGTGACAACAGCAAATTGAATCGGTTAATTTTTAATGACTTTCTCTAACTCTGGTTCTACCTAAGTCGAACAATTTGGAGCGGCAGTAGAAATTCGACTTAGAGAGGTTAAGCTGTATATGAATCATAATAGGTAGTCCATCAATCAGTTTTTTCAAATGTTGATGGTTGATGTCTTTTTCAACGTAACAATACTGAATAGTCGGTGTTCGGTTTTTTATGCCACTTTATTCCAAGTACGACCATTCTTTGGAACCTATTGCGTCTTACATTTATATTTTTTAATCAGAGAAGCAAGCGCCTTTGAATTGTAAGATTAACAATTTTGTAAAAAAAAAAAAATAAAGGGAAGTGCAGATAAAAATTTCTTAAAATTGTTTGAAAAATGTAATAAAATATAATTAACCCTTAATAGAATATAGAGGGACATGTAGATGTAACGAAGTAAAATTGTTTTATACAATGGATGTTTTGACAGAAGGTAAATGTTACAAAAGTTCAAACCTTGTTTTTAGCAAACGCAGCAGATAGAAATAAAATCGTGACAATTATAATGCTTTGCCTTATTTAATTTATTTTACGATTAAACCGAAAGTTTTTATTGGGATTTTTGCTATTACATATTTACTATATTTCCTGCTACTAGTTCTTAAGAGGTACATCTACAAATATTGTCTTTAACATCGTGAACTTTTAAAGTTAAGAAATTACTATGATAGGTCTGTATTTTCTGTTTGAAATGTTTTTGCAAACACGGTTTAAAAAGTTTCTAATTCTAGTATCTAGATGAGATGATTGAACTATATTAGAATCTTTTATAGATGATTTTGCTTGCAATATTCCCAGTTCAGAAGGGTTAGAAAATTTGCATTTTCAGATGCTTATTCACATAAGAAATAAATGGCGATCTATTTAAATACTTATCTTTCGGGTTACCCTCACCACTTTCTAGATCAACCAAATATAATATAATAAATTTCAAATTTATCTTGTAATCTAGAAAGTGATGGAGGTAATCCGAAAAATGAGATATAAATGATGGCTTGAGATACCAAATGATCGCCCGAGATATTGTTTTGAGTTATTCTATGAATTTTATTATATTCATTTTTCCCTGGACTTAACACTTAATAGCAGTAATATTCAATGTATTCAGCATTAAGTCCATTAAGTATTATTTTCTTAGCTTATATACAGAAATGGTAAAAGTCGTTTCTCATAACAGGAGACGGAAATTCTGTTTTTAAGAACTACGGAAACATTTTTGAAAAAATTACAAATAAAACTATGATAAAGCATGGAATATGTTGCAATTAAAATGATTTTCCTGTGAATATATACAAGATGTAAATTAAGTGATGACTTTAATTTCAGGGGTTATTCCTTGTTTGCACATGTTTATATGAACTTTTTCTTATAAAACATGACAAGAAATCACCCCTAAAATTAAAGTCACCACTTAACTTACATCTTGTCTTTACAGATTTTGATACAAATTGTAAACGTTTAAAGGGGAATACTCCTGATGCAATCCAACCCGCATTTAATTCCTAATAATTCTGAAAATTTAAACTTTAAATTTAAAAACAAACTTCGTCTCTTAAATGTGTAGTGGAAGGTGTAAATACGTTCTCGAAATCAACGTAGCGGTTTTGATTTAATCACAATTTTAGTTACATTCATCACAATTTAATTTTTTGTGATAATTACACCTCGTCAAGCTTAGTAGGAAATTGACTACGCAATGGATAAAGTGCCAGTGTTTGCGCAAAGTTAACTTTGTCAAATGTGATACTGTAAATTTCCGGTTTAAATGCTTTAAACAACTAATGGTTTAATTCCGAGTTCACTCCAAACACTCTTGAATATGTACAGAGTGATTGCATCAAGTCAACAATTGTTTAGAACCACTGTTTTTCATTCCCTAAAACTGCTTTGGATTTTAGAAATGTCGGAAATCATTATTTATCTGCCCAAAGTACATAAATTTCGAAGAACACTGATTTAAATTATCGTTGGAAAAAGAGGGCTGCCAAATTATTGATTATGATCAATCAAAACATGTTTACCACCACTGTCTTACATCCTCTAAAACTTTCACCGAGAAATTTGACTTGAAGAATTGAAACACCACCCGTGATTAGCAAGCTGACGAAAAATCCACAAAATTCCATTAGCGTTTTGAGTAATAACAATTTTAACGATGTTGGGCACTGCTACTGTACACTTTTCTTTCTCGAAACCTTTTCTATAAAAACAATCGGTTTAGGAAATATTGAAGCCCACTACCTTTCTGAAAATGGCAAAAATAATTTAAACAATTAGAAGAGCTTTGATGAACATTGATTTGTTACTATTCAGTAATTGCAATTTCAAAGAGGTTGGGACCTATTGCTCTAGTTTGAAAAGAATTTTTGGTTGGTTGGTAACCGCTGTGTTGCATTCTCGAAGAATTCGTAGGAAAGAAATTAATTTAGGAAATGTTAGAAAACGGTGCTTTTACAAAAACAAATCGTAAGAATTTTGGAAAACACTGGTTTAGATGATTGTTAAACTTAGAGATTAGAAACTGCTGTTATGGATTAAAAGAAAACTCGCAAATCCTTGAGTGTGGCGAATCAAAAAAGTGTTTGCTTTTCCATAAATAACGACATGTTTTGTATTTGTACAAATGGTAAACCAAAATGCAAACATGGAATAAATTTTGGAAAGCACTGGTGTACACTATCATTGAATAACGTTTAAATAGACATGCCAATTTCGATTTCATCAAATTTTTGTCGATGTTGATGTGTGTCGAAATTTCCCATTTATTTGGGTATTATTTAAAATTAAATAACCTCAAATGCCGTTAATTTAACCGTTTCTGGTCCGTGCAACATTCGCGGTTTCATACTATCCCAACCGTTGATCCAGAACAAGGCCGTATTTAGGGAGGTTTGTGGGTATTCTGTGAAGTTTTTCCCTTCTTAAAAAAATGTTGTTCATTGTTTCAACCCCTCTCAAGCCCCGGAAAATAAAAACCTGACTACGGCCCTGATCCAGAACAAAGTGTTCAGCCACACTCAGGAGGGAACCGTTAACCCGGATTCACAAAAGAAAAATTTAAACTTTGTGGAGGGGCCCAATGTAAGGTTATTGCACTTATTCTTATCGGCGGAATCGCCCATTTGTGGAGAGGAGGCCGCTTCAATGAAAATATAATCTCTTGAAATTTGTGGGAATATCTCGAAAACTATTGGGAGATATTGAAAAAGAAGTTAAGACGGGCTTTTAATTGTTTGAAAAGTACTAAATGATAGCTTAATCTTAATTTCAAAAGAGTTGGGGTGGCGGTAGTTTCTCTATTAAAATTAATAAACTTTGAAATGACGATTATGCTCATTATGATCATATAGAATCTGTCTTAATTTCTTTTAATATCTTCAATAGTTTTCAACATATTTGCACAAAAGGGATAGTATTTTCATTAGAGCGCCCTCCACTTTACGAATGGGGGATTATCCCGATAAGAATAAGGGCAGTAAACTTACATTGGACCCCTCTGCGAATCCACAAACTTTCATTTTTTTGGAGGAGTTCGAGTTGCCGGTGTTCCCTTGTCAGGATAGAACTGGTTGGGGTAAAACGCGATAAGCAAAGGGTTGAAGGCACATGTACAAATGACATAAAGTCCCAATTAACTAAGATTTGATTTCACATTGTAACAAAAGCATGCAAAAAAACATGTTAGAAATGTCGCTACGCGTGCAGGCTTTGTGTATAGAACATGCATCTAAAAATAATTTTGCTTGCAATCAACTGAAATTAAAGGTAAAACATGACCATAGCATAAATATCGATATTTCATTTTCAACGAAATTTTATAAAATCCAACATTTTAACGTCTCATGTTATATGTATTAACAACTAGTTATAAATATTTTACAATTGAAATAATCATATACTTATATGAAAGTTAAAAAAACGATATTGATGTCGAATATAATAGTTATATTTAGTAATAGAATACATAGAGTAAAATTATAAAACGAAAATCCTGTGTCTTAAAATAATTTATTGATATGTTGTTCTACTCCGAATTTGTTTTTTTTTTGTTTCGTTTTTAACAGGTCTCTTTTTTGACAACTTAAAATTATTTAGACATTTCCAGCAGTAATGCCAACACGCACATATAATTTGTTACAACAAACAGAAATAGAAACCGACTACAACTTTATTTTTAACCATTTCATTATTGACACTTGAGCTTCCCTCAAAGTTATCGATAACTTCCCTTTGTCATTCCTCTCAAAAGTAATACTGCAACATTTCGTTAAGTATCTAAGTAGTAGTGTTAGGAGAAAATACTCAAACTGTCAATAATGAAGTTTTTAATCACAATAGTTTAAATAGCATTAAAAAATAATCATATAATAATTGTTTATCCCTTTAAATAATCCTTGTTTTAAATTAGAATCCTAATAATTTAAAATTAAAATTATAATGAAACAGATACTTTTATATTTTCATCTTTTGTAACTTTTTTTTTATAAATAATTTTTTCTATCCATTTTTTTTGTTTTTAAAACGATTTCATTCTTCTAAATTGAGTAAATAGAAAATGAGTTTTTCACTTATTCGCACGAACATGTGTATCAGCAGTACTGTTCCAAACATAAGCTGGTACCTAGAATGGGGGTCTTCTCTGGCTAGGGCGTTGCCCAGACGCAAGGCCGCCTCCAAGCCTCAGTCGGATTTCTGCGTCAATGGAGGATATTCTTGTTCGTCGTTAAATTGGAAGCCGCCTTTAGGTGGTGATTCGGTAGCTGCTGCCATTTCTCGAAACTTTTCCGACTCTAAAGCACATATACAAAACGAATTAATTGCGATACATTAATACTATAGTGTGGATGATTAAAATGTGTATGGGATATGTTATTCTACGGATTATAAAATTTAATAATAAGGTTTTTAGAGTGAATGCTCCGATTGTATTTGGAAGGAATATGTAATGGTAGCAAAGGTAGATAAAAATGTATTGCCCAATAGGAAGTATATGCTGCCAATGAAAAGAAAGCTTAATTTTGTAATGCCAAAGAAGAAGCAATCTAGAAGCAAATGACAGTTTTTTTCTATTAACATTCCAGATATGCATTTACTTATTTAATTTTCAATCTTTCTACCATATACATTTATACAATACAACCTATTATGATTTTGCAATTTATTCAAATGCCATTTGCAACGAATGTATTTACATATACAGTCTGTATAACAAGAGAAAAAAGTGTATATTATATATACTACGAGGGTAGATCGACAAGTATCCGGAATCGCTGCTAGAGGGTTGCTTTTCTCCATACACTTTATGTCGTTGTGCTGGCAACTCTTCCAAATCAATTGACTGTAAATGTTAAATCGATCAAATAGTCTGGTTTTGACGAGGATTTAAGACAAGTACCTTTTTGTGCTTTCAATTATAGATAAAAAATAAGTTCGAGCGGTTATTAAAATCGGAAAAACGCCAACGAAAATCCAATCAAGGTTAGATGCCGTTCTTGCGGATTCATCACCTGCGTTTTCCACCGTGAGTGTTTGGGTTTCGGAATTCAAACGTGGCCGTACACCAAGGAACCACGTTCAGGACGTTCAAAAACGGCTATCACAACAGAAATTGTGGAAAAAATTCATGACATGGTGAAATTGAGGAAGCCGTGGGCAAAACTTATGAACGAGTAGTTCGTATTTTACCTAATGAATTGGGTTTAAAAAAGCTTTCTGCAAGATTGGTGCCGCATTTGCTCAACTCGGAGCAAAAACGCATTCGAGCTCAAACCTCAGTCGATTGTTTGAAAGTGTTTACGAGGAATCCAACGAATTTCAAGAGACGATTCGTAACCATGAATGATACCCTGGATTCATCACTGCACACCAGAGACAAAAATTCAATCAAAACAGTGGATTGCATGCGGTGAATCGATTCCAAAGAAAGCAAAAATCATTCACTCGGCTAGAAAGGTGATGGGATCATTTTCTTTTTAGAATGCAAATTGAATTTTGCTAATTGGTTACCTTGAATAAGGCATAATCGTTACTGGCCAATATTACACAACACTTTTGGACAAATTAACCGTCCTATACTCACGTCAAAATGAAAGACGTATAGTATACTATATAAATCGGTCTCACAGACCGTATGCGTGAGTATAGGAAGGTTAAAAGCTGCAATTCAAGAAAAACGCCGAAAAATATTCTGTAATCTTGCAAAAATTGACAGAATTAATGTTCGAAATCTTTCCGTATCCTCCTGATTTGGCGCGTCAAACTTCCAACTGTTCCCGAAACCAAACATTTCTGTGTTGAAAGAGATTTGGTCGAATGAAGAACTGATAGAGGCTGTAAACGATTATTTTTGTAACCTCGAAGAAAGTAACTTCCCGTAGGAAATCGGGAAGCTAAATATAACTTGAATCTGTATTATTTTGTTTTTATTGTCATTCGGGAAACTTTTCAATCCACCCTCGTATTATAAATTTCAGGTCCATCTTCTATCGTGCGTAACAATACAGATGCAGGTATTAATTGTGGATGTTCTAAAAAATACATGTTTGTGTCTTCAATCCAAAAGTTCAACCATTTCTGCACGTATGTAGTCCCTTATGTTTTCAGAAGTTAATAATACGATAACTGTACGGCAGTGCAATAAGCCAGAAATTCTAAACTAGGACCCTTACCTCCCATTAATAATTAATGTTAGAAAACTTACGAACCTGGAAATTTGGCACAGTAAACTCGAACGTTTATAATCTATGATGTTATATTAATTCATAATATAATTAACACATTTTGACTTGTTAAATTTTGCGGATTGTCGCAAACCCTCTAGGAATAAATCGCGTATCATTACTTGGATGGATAATAATATCACTTTAGCTTAGTATTTTCACCCCCTTCTACACTGATATATGGAGGAAAAGAGTAAGAAAGAAGAAGTTAACAATAATGATTAGTTAGAGATCTAAATATCCTAATTGTAACATTTGATATTTTTATAGTACGCAGCGTTCCCCGTTTGAACCTTGACGCCTGAAGGAGCAGTGTATGTACCCCATTTTCTGAGGTCTACAACCATCATAACTTACTTATATGAAGGGTGTCCCATGAAATGACTGCCATAGTTTAACGATATGTTACTGAAGCAGTTTCAAATTAAAAATATCTAAGAAACATATGCCCAAAATTCTATCGTAACAGAGCTACAAGCATTTGAAGCTTTAGATAAGCCTACTGATGCAAGTATTACGTACCACTGCTGTGGTCGTTGTTATTAAAAAGGTGGGGGTGGTTGTAATTCATCATTTATCATTCACTGTGGCAATAATCGCCGTGTTTTTCTTTTGTTGCATTAAAATACTAATAAAACTATGTTCAGTTTTTTTGAATGAAGAATACACCTATATTCACTTTGAGGATTGTGTAATGGAAATGCACCAGCAACAACTGATGAATATCGTCAACGATTTCCCACTCGTACAGTGCCTTGTAGTACTGTTTTTAGCAAAGTCCATCGATATTGAAGAGGAACAGGTAAGTTTCCTGCAGCATCTTCTGAATATCCCGTGCAACAAAAACTTGCTCAAGAAGAAGCAATACTTAATATGGCTGACGCTCCACCTTTTACTAGCATCCGAAGAATATACAACGGATATCACCTAGGTCTCATGAGAATATGGAGAACTTTATACAATTTTGGGATGTATCCGTACTATATCTTACATCTACAAGCTTTAAAACCTGGCGACTACACATCCAGACTTGAATTTAGTCATTGGTTTGTGTGAAATCGAAGAGTTTGTCGGAAAATATTGCGTAGTGATAAAACCTCCTTCACTCGAAACGGCATCAATAACACCAGGAATTCACATCGTTGTAATTCTACCTAATTCAATAAAGCGACTTCTTTTTAAGTGATTTTCATTGAGATTTTTTGCAGTGGTACGTAATACCTGCATTAATAGGGTTATCTAAAACTGCAAATGCTTCAAGCTGAGTTTTAGGCATGTGTTATTAAACATTTTTAACTTCAAATTGCTTCAGTAACAAATCCTTCAGTTGTAGCAGACATCTCATGGAACACCTGTATATCGCAATTGAGTTGGTAAAAAAAACTATTAATGTCAACCTAATTCAAACTATCAGAAATAGCTTAGGTTAAAGTCAAATTAGAAATGGTAGCACGATTATGAAGCTGTTATTATCGGACTATCATCGAGAAGTTCGTATTTGGGCGAATAACATCAACAGAGATTGGTTTGATGTTGTGTTTACGGATGAATCATCTTTTTGCACTTTTTCTGTATTTAATGTAGTTCTAGTATAGTTATAGACCATTTCTCGTGTTATACAGACTGCAACTAGAGAAAATATGAATGAATATGTATGTTATAAATTAATAATTATTTAGTAACAAGAGCACACAAGAAAAATTTTGAAACAATAACAGCTCTATCAACCTTATTATATTACAAAATCTTTAAGGGAAAGAAACTGATAAGAATAAGCGGTTGAATGGGGTGCAATATAAACCTTAATTTTATTACACTATAACAAATATATGTATCTAAAAACAACATTGCGTCCAATCATCTTCCAATTTTTGTCTTTTCATCCATCAACTTTATACTTTTGGAAACACATTCTATTATTGACTTTTTCTTATCTTATCTTATATTTCAAGACAAAAACTGAAAGGTATCGTAACACTACAGCCGAACATATTTATATTTTTCTCCAAATATTTAACTAACGCCTTATCAGTGTATGTACTACATTAAATATCGAAGCGTAAACGAGAATAAAATATAACGACCTACTATAGCACCTCAATAGCATAGTGTTGTTTTTCTATTTTAGCCGCTCTATTATTATTTAATAATATCAATTAATATATTCAGTTTAAAATGCACAGTCTGGAGGACGTAGGGAGTGTATTGTTTTGTCATATGTATGTTTATATGTGCAGTTGTTGTAGTTACGTACGTTGAGTTAGATTATAGACCTATTCATTGTGAACATACAATGAGTAATGGGCCATTTAAATCAGTTTTATGGGTTTGCTTATTGAGGTTATATGATTAGAGCTAATATTGGTCCAATAAGTATCACCATTTAAGATGTTTCATAACGTTGAAGTCCACATTAAATTGCATATCTGCAAAAATTGTAAAAAGAACAGCTACTGTATTAAAAGAAGAAATCATAAAAGCGGTAAAATTGAGTATGCTCTAAATAGCATAAAAGAAACCATAGATTCTGACAGACAAAATTAATTTGAACGGAAACATTGTTTTAAAAAATGGCGATGCTAAACATTAAAACGGAAATGAATTGTTAACAATTGACAGTGACAATTTAGCACTTTGCACCCTACTTTTTTTTTTTTTTAATCACACAAATTCATGCAATAAACTCAGATTTGACAAAAAAGTAGTGTAGTATCACTAAATCAGTGGAAATAAGAAGCAGTGACAGATTACCTGTGTAACTTCCGGCGTAACTTATCACTAAGGTTTGATAAAAGAGTGAAAGACGTGTTATCATTAAGTACTTTACATTGAATTGATCCGTCACTCTTTCGATAACTTGTCATTGAATAATAAAATTCGTAGAAGTGACAGCATGAGTCCAATTTACACTACTTAATGATGACACGTCATCCACTCTTTTATCAAACCTTATTTATCACAAGGAATAAACTTGTGGTAAGTAGTGTGTGTAATCTTAAAGAGATGAGTGCAGTGTGTATTCTTACATGAAACCGGGTAAAAAAATGTTTAATTCTTGATATGCTAATTTGGAAGTAAGTGTTTGTCTACTGGATTCCATTAAGTAGCAATAAACTTCTCTGAAAGTGCTTTTCTGTGACGAAACGTGATATGTGCATAAGTTGATACTAATTTAGATTTGACAAGACAAGTAAGTATGTAATTCAACATTTTGCATACTTTTTACATCATTTTTTGTGCCATTTTGAAAACTAGTTCCATAAAAAGTAAATAAATAGTAGGATTAAGTATTTTTCAATTTATAATTATTAAGTATAAACATTTTCAGTATAGTTTATTATAGACGATCGAATATTCAACACATTAACTTTGGTATTAGCCAGTGACTAATGGGTCCAACCAAAGCCAATAAGTAAGAGGAAAACAGCATCTCACTACTGGATAACAAAGTTGGCATTATGTGTAAGTGACCTATATGCTGCCATACCACGTATCAAACAACCAAAAAAGTTGATGCAGTTTTTGATGGTAAAATATAAAAATTTATTATAAATCAGAAATACACTATTATTCACTTGAATTAAGTAAAAATAACCATCACACTCAATGAGCTTCTGACAACGAGATACCAATTTTTGTATGCCGATATTACAGAAACCTACAGATTCATTACATCATCTTGACTAACTTCCCATGCCTCATACAGTTAAGAGACACGATACGGTAGTAATCATTTGGCGAAATCTTTGGAGTATAACCAAATTCAGAATTTTTTCCCAAGTTACTTTTGCGGTACGACGTCTAGGATTCTCCTGTAGGATGGCATTTTATTTCTAATTTTAAGGAAGTACTGGCTGTACAACGTTAGGGCAAAAGTGAAAAGGTGGTCAAACTTCTGGGGATTTCTAATGATAAAAGCGGGCTGTTTGTGCATGAGTTCTGCTTGCACTCGTTGAAAATCGTTACAATAGACCGTAGCAGTGATGATTGGACCCATTTCCAAAAACGCATAATGGACAATTCCTGCTGGTGTCCTTCAAACAACCAATAAAAAATGTAATATTTTCAGTGTAGAATGATGATCGATTAGTTGACATACCAGTGTATGTACGTCTAACTGGTGTTATAAACCAGGGATATTCCAAAATAACTTTCATATTTAGACGTATGATCACCGGTAACGATACTATAAGTTGGTGTAAATAAAGCAGAGGGTAACAAAGGAGGAAAGAAAAAGAACGAAATTTCCTTCAAATTAGAAAGTAATCCTTTGGACTCGCCCAATTACTTTCCTTCTTTTTCTAACGAATAATATAATATAATACGTAGAACGTCTCAGAAGTAAGTTACACTATTTTCTTAAATCTGTGCGGTAGGCGGGAGAAGTCCGCGAGTCGCAAAGAACTTTTGCCTGTATGTACGTAGTGACAGCACTGTAAAATTCCTAGACCATCTACCTTCAGTGTTCGGGCAGTCACGCGCCAGCCACCACGGAGACTCCACTTGCTCCTATCGCCGATTGCGAAGTTCGTGCTGTTATTCGTTTTTTACGGCAAAATATAAAATTGCGAATGAAATGCATCGCGGGTTGTGCAGTGTGTACGGTGAAGTCGTTATGCCAAGACCCCTTTCTCGCTGGCGTCAATTATTCATTGAAGGAAAAACAATGGAGGATCGGCCGCTCTTTTGTTCATCGTGTAACGTTGTTCAAGGACCTTGAGATAAGGACTTCATCGTACACACTGCATAAACCGCGATGCATTTCATTGCTAATTTTAGTTTTTACCGTAAAAAAAAAAACAATAAAAGGAAGAACTTCGCAATCGGCGGTAGGAGCAAGTGGAGTGTCCATGATTGCTTAATTCTGAAAATGTTGGAAAAGCTTTATTAGCACGGGGACCATTAGGAACCGTGTGTCCATATTTTCCTTTTCTTACGCTTCCTTCGTGATATATATTCTAATATCCTCTTGGGCCATCTCGTTTCTTGGATTATATAGTCCACTGAGGAACTTACAGCTGCTAGGATTGCATTTTTGCTTCTCAACAGCATCTAGCCATCTAAGATGTTCGCGTTCTTCTACCCTCCACCCTCGTTGTCAGTATTTTCCGTATCGCATATGTACTATGCATATATCGGACATGTTCCAGCTAACCTACATATGTTGGACTATTAAATATTGTCCTCATCTCTCTATTCTGATTCGCTAAGTACCCTTTTCCTGTACCGTCACGAAACAAATTCTTTCCGAAGAATTTTCCCTCTCCAAATCTTCAATAGCTGTTCTTCTTTCCTGATCAAGGATGTACATATACAACATCTTCATGATCATTGGTGTAAATTATTAGTAATTGTGGTAAAAGATATATTAAAATTTTTCTAAAGATTTTGTTTTGTTGAAGAAAAAAACTACCTTTATTCAAGATCTGCGTTTAGTTTGGCATTTCCTTCCTTAGCATAATGGTTAAAACAGATTTGTCATTTAATAGAGGTAATCTTTATTTATTTTAGTATTTTTGTTGAGGTTAAAGGTTAGTTGGGGTGAATTTGAAATCAATTCCACTATGTAAACCACGCATGGTGAAGAATTTGTTTGTCTCACATAGATTTCCATGTAACCAATTTTGAATTCGATTTATGTTTCATCCTACAGAATGACGGTATTAACCCTCAATTCTATAGGTGACTTGAGGAGACTGCAGTTCGCATCGATCATGTTCGATACCTATTACATCACAGAAAACAGGGACTTGATTCAACTTACGAAGTAAACTAATGTTATGAAACACCTTATACGGCGATACTAAAAGATTACAGAAATTGTTATCCACTTTATTAAACAAATCGTGATTTCCGTCAATTATTTTTATAATTATCATTTCTTATTATCATTAGAGTAGTGGTGATATTGTAAGTGATTTTCTTTTATTTTGTTGATATGATTTTCATATGATACTTTCTAATCAATTTCTAGCGTTAATAACATTTGTTACTGTTTTAAAATTATGCTTAAAAAATTTAATTACAGTACAGTTGGCACCACTTTAATAATGCATTAGGATACAAAATCAGCTAATTCCCTATTTTATTTCGAAACGATTTAATGGTGGACTACCTATCAGACTCATTCAATTGAGTAATAATTGATTTAAGATAAAGATAAGACAACTAATCACATTTCGTGCAATACAAACAATTCTTGTATATGAATATTGATATTGAATGCAGTTTTTAACCTTAACCTAATCGTTTATTTCAACTAATGTTGTATCAAGCTGGTTTTGACAGTATATCTTTTATATATTTATTACTACAAGCAAGACAAGAAACTAAAAACGAATATCCATTTTTAATGAATTCATTACTTCTGCCTTTAATTTATTCATCCCACATTTCCACTGATCAAATTTAATCCTAGTAATTATTAGAGAAGTTAAGTCTAAACGTATATTGTCAATAATTACTTACCAATTATTTGAAGCAGCAAAAACAGCTATAATCCCTTTTAGATATATAACAATAGCTTGTAAAGCATGTTAGATACTTTTCCCCTGTCAAATTTGATTAAAAAATTCCTTTATTATCTGTTTGATTTGTTTTGTATACTAATCATATAATCATTTATAGGCCAATATGTTCTTAGAGAACATTCTAATAATACGTACCACCGAAATCACTAACTTACAATACATCCCACAACATTTTATCGCTGCAACAATGCTCTGATACTCAGAAAGAACTGACCAATTTTAAGGAAATTTTCGGAAAAATTATGCCGTTGGTTGCAAAAATAATTAAGGTGTGGCCACATATTTATTGATATCTTGGATTTTAGATGTTGATTGAAAATAATGGATACTACATTATACAAAATAAACCATGTGTTGAAAGTTGTAAAGAAGCAATCGAATTTATATAAAACCCCGATATTGTGTTCGTACTGTATGTATAACATTTTCTGCTACATATATTAAGCAACACAAGAAATCCCAGTACCTAGTTCTTTCAGGAAAAAGCAGATATATTCCGTAATCTGCAATTCCAGGTGTACTACGAGCTGTTGTTAGAGCGAAGCTCCTTTAGCGAGGTTTTGCGCCGAAAGTTAACTGGAAAAAGTGAGACGCTTGAAATCATGAGATAGACGTATTTCTTCCATCTTTCTTCCATCATTAGTTCTTTTTCGCTCGCACACACACACGTTTGCGTCTCCTCCATCAGATGGCACTCTTATTATTCGGACTCGAATTTACTTCAAATTCAACTTCAACTTATTTACCATCGGTTTCGAAATGAAATACTTTTTCTTCAGACATTGTTTATGCAATTATAGAATTTTACCTTCATTCGTTCATTTTAGGCCTAATACAAAATAATATAAGTATAAATTCATGTTCCCAAAAAGCTTGCAGACAAAATAAGAACGTTGCAATGGACGTGGGGAATAGCCAACAAAAAAAAAAGAAAAATGATTCTCTTTGGTGTGCGTTCGTCAGTACTTGGTGTCATGCCCCTTATTTTTGATAACTTCATTGCACCTTCTATTCATAGAAGCCAGCAAACACTCGCAAGTTGATTCTGGAATACTATACCACGCTTTTGGCACTTCCTTCAATAATTGATTTTTGTTGGTGACTTTTTCCTTTGGCAGGGTCTTTCTTAGTTCGTACTAAAGGTTTTTGATTGGATTTAGATCAGGTGACTGTGCTGGCCAAGTCATAACAGACACCTTATTATCCTCAAAACATTTTTTCACTACTTTAGACGCATGCTTCCGATCGTTGTCCTGCTGAAAAGTCCATTCTTCCTTCGCCTAGGGAAACATAACGTCATGCAAAACGTCTCGGTAAGTTTCTTTGGTCATGATTTCTTTAATCCAAAACAACGGACCAACACCATGGTGGGAAAAATATCCCCAGATCATTATACTACCACCACCAAATTTAACTGTTTTTTGTGTATTTGGGGTTAAATGCATCATTCGCAGGCCTCCTGACGGACGTTTTGCCGTCAGATCCGAATAAATTAAGCTTAGTTTCATCGCTCCAGAGCACGTTCTGCCATTGTTTTTCTGTCCGATCGCCCTCTACGTTTAAATGCGTTTGTGCGAATGATAAGCGAGCGTTGATGTTCTTTCTGCTCAACAAGGGAACTTTTCTAGGAGTCCTGGCATTCAAATTTACATCAATCAGTGTTTTCCTTATAGTGCTTGAGCTAATTAGTGCATTTGTTGCAGCCTTAAGTTGCGAAGAAGAAGCATAAGGATCGGCTTTGCTTTTGCGAATTAGCAAACGGTCGAGTCGTTTTCTTTGGTCTGCCTCTAGTTTCTAATGCACGGATGAGTTTCAGAGCTTGAAATACCATGCATTTCGACCGCTTTATCGATTTAGCGATCCATCCGATAGATTTTCCCCCATTACGGAGCGCTTTAATTAATTTCCTTTCTGCGTCAGTACAATACTTTGATCTACCCTTCTTCACGGTCTGCAAACACATTGAACACCGCATTCGACAAACAAAAACACAAAACTGAACTTATTGACATGTAATTGATCGTTTTGAATGATGAATGCTACGTACCACCTGTGAAAAACGCCTAGAACAATGCCCGTTCTTATTATTTTTGCCAAAACAATTTGGGCTTGTGCATCGACGTCAGCTTCTATCCAGCCGTGGGATCATATTGGTGACCTTGATGTTTACAAAGTATTTACTATAAGGGTTTGCTTATCTGAGGCATGGGATTATAGTCCGACTGCTACGCAAACGGTGGCATAGGACAAAATACGTCCAAAGCTGAATCTCCACAGCGGCGGAAATCCTACAGAAAGATTTCGTCTTTAAAAAGGCGACAAACATGGTGGACAAGATCAGAAGTGAACCCGACACTGTGATCTCATTCAGAATGAGAAAGATATGGCCTACCGCACATATCAGCTTTAGTCTGAAAAGGCATTGACGAGGTGCTCAAAGGAGTGCCTGTTGGCATCTCCGAAGAAAACATCGCGGGCCAAAGGTCTACATTCCGAGCGAGTAATCGGGATGCAAAAACACGACTAGGCGTTCGATTGCCTCTCGTTATGGTCAAAACGGGCTGACAGGAAAAGAACATATTCGCCGTCCAAAAGATCCTAGTGATCGACGTAACGGCTAACCCATCTGTCTTGCTCATGAAATATATAATTGACAAATCGCCCTTGTGTTATTTAGTGTATGTTTGCTTCAATACAATACTTTGTAGCGATCTTTTCTGGATGTCACCCATCAAATATGGGTGCGATTCACCAAATAAATTAATTGACCCCCCTCTCCTCCCTCCCCTCGCCGAAACATCTTCCGTCATAAATAGATTAAAAAATAATAAATGTGTTTATTAAACAATTGTTCCGTATATATGTTTTGGTAGAAAATATGTGAAAATATGATTCTCCAAAAAATCATTAGTATCGGTCAACGCTTTCTGTGTATTTTGCTGCGAATCAGTGTACAATTAATTGTAGTACATATTTATTACTATTACAATTGATATTTACGAGTCCCATTAGAGATCCCAAAGTATCATCCACTTTATCTCTGTTCGTCCTACGTATTACTGTATTAGTTTCTTTTGTCAGCCCTTGATTATTACGTCCATTATTTGTTGAAATAAATATTGATTTACTTATTTGTTAAATTGTTAGTTCAAATCCCGGCCTATCTACTTTCTAAAATGCGGTGAATGGTAATTATAAATGTTAGCAGCATAGATTTACTAAATTATTTTGTTAATGCTACAAAAGTAATTATTATAATTATACTGTCCCACAAGTGTGAAAGTAATATCTCGAAAGAGCGTGGTATAAAAACCGTTGCTATAAAGTCGAGTCGTAAGATTACGCATTGCAATTATGCTTTAGTAGTAAAATTTGTGAAGGTAACATTGGTTTTGGATAAATTGGTTTCAATTTCAATTGGTTCAATAGTAAACCATTTGAAGTTGGTGTTCCAAGTTAAGTATTAAATATGGATTTACAAGTTTATGTTTACACAACACCCGGCAAAGGAGAGGCCAACAGCTTGTAGGGCCTGAACCTACATGTGGAATTCCTCATCATTAAACTGGGCAAATATGCGGTATGATAAGTCATCTGTCCTTTTCACAGTGTAACGTTATATTACAGAGGACCAGAGACAGATGATTCGTCATTCCGCATATTTGCCCAGTAGACTGTGATAAAAGAGGCGTATAAACACCTGATGACTGTACCGGAAAGCAATCTCGCATGGTTATCGCGGGACCTTCAGAGAACATATCACAATTGCCGCGAATGAGCAGGAGTCCAATTTGGGGTGGCAGTAAACCTGTTAACAGGTCACTCCCGCCTTAACAAACATCTTTACACCATAGAAATAGTGGAGGATCGCATATGCAAGACATAAAAGGTAATATGTCCTCTGTGAATAACAGGAGGCTGGGAATTGTTAGACTCTGGACTCCGGATCCTGTGGCCAGGTAAGTTTCCATTAGCAATGTGGTAAGTTACATTGAGGCCACTGATATGATAGACTGGATATCGAAAAGACGAAAAGCCAACGAGCTTCAGTGCAATGGGCGATGAACCACACATTTAAGAAGACAAAGAAGGTATGTGCGCTATAGAATTATTCGTGTAATTTTCAATAACATTATTATTCCTTCTTTTTATATCACTTAACACGTCGGGGGTACCATCATAAAATTTTTGTGGAACAGAATGTGACGCTTGAAACCATCCAGTGGAATTAAATTGCTGCCAAAAATATATTGGCACGGCAAGTTCCATTGCGTAAGAAAGTGTCGTATTTACACATCACTCAATAAGTTCGTAGGGTGACATAGATGGCGCCACTATTGACAAAGTCATATGATTTTTAGGAACTACCAACCTTCAAACAATACGTGTCAAAATTTTATGACTACCAACCTTCAAACAATACGTGTCAAAATTTTATGACAATCTGACGTTACAAGTCATTTTTAAAACAATGGAAAAAGCTGCATTTCATGTGTTGATAAAGCATTGCTTTTAATGGGGAAAAAATACCGTTCAAGCAAAGCAATGCCTTGACAAATGTTACTCGAACTGTGCTCCATCGAGACAAGTGGTAGAGAAGTGGTTTGCAGATTTCAATCGAGGCAGTAAAAATACCGATGATGCTGAATGCTGTAGTCGCCCAAGTTCGGCAGTTGCTCCAGAAAAAATCACTAAATAGTTTTGATCGATCGTAAATTGAAGTTGCGTAAACTAGCTGACACGTTAAAGCAGGCATGGGCAACCTTTTTTGTAGAAGTTTTATGCTGCGAGTAATCTTGAAAAATATACATTTTTGTGGTATCCTTATGATTCATTATGAATTAAGTTTAGACGGGCCGTGCTAATATGCAACGAAAGAATTCAATAGCGGGCCGGACAAATCTTACTCGGGGGCCACATGTGACCCGCGGGCCGGAGGTTGCCCATACCTGCGTTAAAGATATCAGAAGGCAGTGTATTCGGCATTTTGCGTCAATATTTGACCATGAGCAAGCTCAAGCGAAATGGGTACCGCATTTGTTTATAGTCGATCAAAAACGCGTCGACGATTCAGAGCTTGGAGTTGTTTCAGTGCAATAAAAAGAACTTTTTCATGCAGTATGTGATAAATAATGAGACATGGGTTCATCACTACACTCCAAAGTCAAATTGGCAGTCAGCTGAGTGAACAGCAAAGGATAAAAACCGCCCAAAGCGACCAAAAGATGCAAATGTCAGCTGGTAAGATTTTGACCTCCGATTTTGGGATGCGCACGGTATTTTATTCATCGATTACCTTGAGAAAGGAAGAACCATCAATAGTGAATACTATATATGGCATTTTCGGGGCGTTTAAAAGAAGAAATTGCGAAAAAGGACCCCAAATAAAGAAAAAAATGCTCTTTCACCAGGACAATGCACCTTGTCGCCAGTCCTTCGCAGCAATGGCAAAATTGCAAGAAATGGACTTTGAATTGTTGAATTCCAGACCTAAACAGAATGCTCCAGGGAAAAAATTTGGATCCAATGAAGTGATTGCTGAAACGGAAGGGTACTTTGAGGCCAAAGATAAATCGTTCTGGAAAGAATTTATGAACTTGAAGGAGAGTATGTTGATGAGTGAAGTCGAATTTTGCCTAAAAGTTGTTGTTTTATTAATCATGCTACGAATTCGTTGAGCGATATGTTAGGTAAACTGGTAGCGAGTAGTGTCAGCGTCTGACACTCCATCCCGTGAGTCGATGTTAGTCACGAATACCGTATCCGCAGACAGATAGTAATTAGATTTTAAGACTGGTAGACGTGTTAGAAAAAAAGAGAAAGTAGTAGAAATATAGGTGTAAAACCAGAAGTATGTTAAAGAAATATAGCTAAGAGAAGAACTTCGGGCAGCAAAGAAAATAACCGAGTACCTCCCGGGTAAATAGATGAATATTATTGAGAAATTTAATGTAATAGGCCGGTATACAAGTAGGGCGTGCCCAATATGTTTGAAAGAAGTTTTTACTGAAGTTAATTGAACTAGGAGTTTACAAAAATTAAAATCTCGGAAGAGCTAATTTTAAAAATTCACGTACAAGAGCTACAAAGAAGGACATAAAGCGGTTTTCAATACCATTTTATAAGAAACCGAAAAACATATTAAACGATAAATCGAACATATATACCTATCATGTTACCTACACAATTTATAATACCTAAAGTGAGGAATAAGAATACAATCTGTTGATTTTATGTTAAAATGTAAGTTAATAAAAAGATTATTACCATAAAACTATATATAATTATCAGTTTAGACAAATAGTATTGTATAAGACTTCCCGAACGTCTACAGTACACACAAAATTAACAATACTGCGCTAATATACTAGCTGGTATCGGTCCAATACCCTTCCCTTGTATGTAACCTACAATAAAGAAGAAATTTTCCTGTACCTGCGGGTGAATATAGGAAGCAAGCATATAATTACAAGCATTTACACAGGTACATATGAGGACAGCAAGTTGAAGCATTATATATACAAAAAAACTGCAAATAAGAAAAATAGCATATTTAAATAATAAATAAATACAAAGCAAGAACAATTTCTTTCTGCTACTTTTATGTCCTTAATTTCGAAAATATATTCTTGGTCGTACCTTGTATATAAGCGTTTTTTGAAAATAATCGATTGAATTGTGCTTTGATGATTGTGCATTATGGACAAACGAAAAAAAACAACAATAACAATGAACTTGGTGACATCACAGTGTGACAATATACTGACCAGTACCTGACATTTGCCCGGCTGGGTTGCCTTTCAGGACGCCCGCGTAGCTACCTAGTATTGTCGAGCCTTGCAAGTAACAGAAAAAAATAGGTGCGGGTTACAGTGTGTACTACTGGAGTAAGGAAAAATTTCTTTGTTACCAAAAACAAAACATCGAAATCATTCGTTCGTGTAAACAAATGCGCTATGTAGTTTTTCATATTTGACAATATCTATCTTTAAAATCTGAAAAGTATAAATAAGAAAAAAAAAAACACGTATAAACTGATTTAACAGACTATAATTAGAGAAACTAGAAAGTACTAACTTTGCTTTAGCAGTTTTTAATCGTTATCGTTTGCCACATCGTGTTGGTTAGATAGAAACCATACTATCAGCTTTGATTACAAAAAAAAAAAAAAAAAAAAATCAAAACAAAGTCTAGTGTATTTAGTTCATAACTAATTTATAAAATTACCGAATATTCATGTATTTTACAGAAATATACACGGAACACCACAGCCTAACATACACATGACCAATACTTCTTTTTAAAATTCACTGGCAGTTTCAAAATAATTTAATTCAATTCGTATTGCAAAACACTACGAGGCATGCTCAAAATGTATCCGCATTGGTGGCATAAGTATTCTGGGGTCGAAAACACATACACAGTCTGACAATTAAAAAATAACGGAACTTTTTGAATATAGAATAAAGTACACATTAAAGGAGAGATATCGTGGGGCACCCGACAAGAGCGAAGCTCTTCACGCATTTGATGCTTATTTGAATGAAAGGTAAAATTCTATAATTGAATAAACAATGTATAACAAAAAGTATTTAATTTCGAAACCGATGGTAAATAAGTTGAAGTTGTATTTGAAGTAAATTCGAGTCCGAATAATAAGAGCGCCGTCTGATGAGGGGAGACGCAAACGTGTGTGGGCGTGCGTGCGAGAAGGAAGTAATGAAAGAAGAAAGATAGAAGAAAAGCGTCTATCTGACGATTTCGAGCGTCTCATTTTTTCCCAGTTAACCCTCGCCGCAGAACCTCCCTAACAGAGCTTCGCTCTAAAAGTAACTTTTTAGATGTAAAATACACATTATATTATTCTTGAAAAATTTGTTTGATTCGAAATGTGTTTCATTAGACTCAATACAGCGTATGGCACGGGTGATTCATGCATGCATCGATCTTTTTATGTAGGGTTTGGACATGTTCTTCAGCACCTCCGTCACGGCTGCTTGAATGGCTGGAACATTATCATAAAAGTGCCCTTTCATTGCAGTTTTTAGTTTCGGGAACAGAAAAAAGTCGGAATAAATGAGCCGAATACGGTGGGTGGGCGATGAGACAAATTTGTTTTTTATTCAAAAACTCACGAAATTTTAAGGTTGTGTGTGCTGGTGCATTATTGTGCAATAGAAACGGCAATTTTCCTGCTGGATATTCTGGCCTAAGTTGAACAATTCTCAACCACAAACGATGTAAAACTTCTAAATAGTATTCTCCATTAACAGTTTCACCTTCTGGAACAAATTCCTTGTGGACAATATCTTTTAAATCATAAAAAGTAATAAGTAGACATTGTCTTGTTTCTTGACTTCTGGTTTGGGGTCACCTTTCCACTTCCATTGTGCAGATTGGCGCTTAGTTTCAGGGTCATATGAAAACCACCATGTTTCATCACCAGTTACGATAGAACCAAGAAAATGTGGGTCGTTTTCAGCAGTTTGAATGATGTCTCTACAATGCTCAATACGAGCGATTTTTTGGTCTTCATTTAATTGACGCGTAACAAAACGTGCACATATCTTTCTTTTACCAAAATCAATGGTCACACTTTGTCAAAGAATCTCTCTATTGGTATCTAATTCTTCAGCCAAAATTCCCACAGTAGAATTCTCATCGATAGCAATGATTTCTTGAATTTTTGCACCAATTCAGCGCGATTTTCACTTTTTGGACGTCCAAGTTTTGCCTCATCATTTAAATCTTCACGAACGTTTTTAAATCGCGTGAACTACTCATAAACTCTTGTATGAGACGTAAAATCTTCACCGTAAACTTTTTTCATCAATTCGTACATCTCAGCAATTTTTTTCCAATTTTGAAACAAAATTTAATACTAGTTCTTTGTTCCATTGTGATTTCACATGAGGATCTAAACTACAGTCACTAAAATGCGTGTAACTTTATAAGCTTTCATCCGATTTGCACGAACTTAAATGCGTTTAAAAGAGAGCCCGTGTTTCTAATGCTGCTACCGTTTAATAGATGGCGCTAAGTGTTTTAACCTTGGAATATACGGCGCATGTGCTGCCAATCCCGACAATTTAACTCGTCTTGTTTAGATACAGTAGCATTTCGTTGTTTGTACTTCTCATGTCTGAAAAAACTGATCAACGAATTTGTATCAGATTTTGTAAAAAAAGTTGGTGCAGCATGCAAAGATATGTACTTAAAGTTAGACCATACATGAGGAGGAATGCATGGGTCGTACCCAAGTTTACGAGTGGTATAAACGCTTCCAAGGTGACCACGAAAGAACTGAAAGTGATGGGCGTTCTGGGAAGCCCATACCCAGCAAAAGTGAACACAATGTGAAAAGGATGCGCGCAGTTGTTACCACATCGCCGAATCACTATTCGTGAGCTATCTAAAACCTTTGGATTGAGTTTCAGTTCAGTGCAGTCGATTCATACGGACGATTTGGGTATGAGACACGTCTCAGGCAAATTTGTTTTAAAATTACTTTCCGATGACCAGAAACAGGCCCGTTATTTCAGTTGCTCGTGACCTGCTTGAGTACTTTGAAAACGACGGAAACTTTTTAAAAACTACAATTACTGGTAATGAGTCGTGGGTTTACCGGTATGATCCCAAAGTTCAGGCTTAGTCTTCATAGTGGATAACCCTACTCACCCAGATCTAAAAAAGCACAACAGAGCCGTAACAATGTCAAGACGATGCTGACTGTGCGTTTCGATTATATGGGAATTTTGCACCACGAATACGCTCTACCAGATCAAGCAATAAATAAGGAGTACTATTGTCAATGTAGTGAATGGAACATCCATCATAACAACGCGCTTACATACTCATCTCAGCTTGTGCAGCAGTTTTTTTTGCTAAACACTACATTCTGCAGATCCAACAGCCACCATACTCGCCCAATCTTGTTTTCAGCGATTTTTTATCTTCCCAAAAATTAAATACCATTTGAAAGGACGAAGATTTGAGGATGTTCAGGAGATAAAACACAATACCACCAGGCAGTTATTCGCTATTGACGAAGATGACTTCAAAAATGTGTGGAAACAGCGCTCGTCTAAATGTGTGGCTTCCGAAGGGGACTAAATAATAAACCTATAAATGTTGTATTTTTTTTTAATAAACCCAATCCGGATATATTTTGATCATACCTCGTATGCTAAATATTTACGTATAAAATTCGCCATATTTAGGCATCAATATAGAGACCGCGTCCCTACATACAACGGGGATTAGGTACGTTTTGATGCTTCTGCGCAACTTTAAGGCGGCCACTAACTTCTAACAAAACACTGTAATGTAACATGAGTAAAGCATAATCAGTGCGGACAAGTGTGCGATGAATTGAGCCTGTCACGAGCAGTCGTGCTCAAATTGGCTGTAGGCTTCTTGGCGAATTCTTTTAATTGTTACGTTACAACTTTGCAGGTCGCAAGTTCTGAGCGCACACATCACATGGATTGGTACCCAAGACAGTCTTTAGTCAAGTGGGGAAGCAGGGCACTTAAAAGATAAATGGGACCCCTTTTATTTCTTGTTGGTAAATTATGATAGTTCGACTCGGGGGCCCCGTGGCTTGTGGGGCTCTGGGCAGAAGAAGAAATAATGGAGTCCATAAGAAAGTTGGAAATAGGAAAGGCTTCAGGAAGAGACAACATAACAACAGAAATGATCAAATATATATAAGAAACAGGAATAAGACGAATAATCAAACTAATGAATGCGATTATACAAGCAGCTAAAATACCGAAAGAGTAGAGTTCGGGAATAGTATTACCCATTTATAAGAAGGGGCACAAGAGACATTGTGATAACTACAGGAGAATTACATTAACAAGCGTCCCAAGCAAAACATTAGCTAATATCATAGCAAAAAGAATAAGAAAAATAACTAAAGATAGCACTCAATGTGGAAGCACACAAGATTTAATACTTGTGATACGGTAAGAAAGTGAAAAACTAATTAACAAGAAAAAGAAATACAGATAACATGAAAATAATCATCGAAAGACCAACTCAATGATAATTGCAGGAGAAAAGAAAAGATATAAAATCAAAATCGAAGAAAGGACAATACAACAAGTTAATAATTACAAATATTTAGGAACAGTAATTCAATAGAACGGAAAAATGGAGCAAAAAATTAATGAAAGAAGGAAAAAGTTTCAAGAATGTTTTATATGAGGAAAAAAGGAAGTACCAAAACAAATTAGAACAGAAATAGTGAAAAAAAAAGTGATAAGACCAACAATAACGTATAGCAGTGAGATCTGGACAACGTCAAATCGCGAGTGAACGCCTTGGATATGGGATTTCCAAGACCAATAGAAAGCAAGACCAAAGAAGACAAGATAAGGAACGGGAGGAGGGTTAACTAACATGGTTCGGCCATGTGTGTCGTATGACTGATGATTGACAAAGAAAGTGTATGAGACACGAATGACAGGAAAAAACCAGAAAGGAAGACCAAGAAGAAAATGGAATGACGACATCAGGGAACCAGCGACAGAGAGAGGAATTAAGTGGGAAGGAATGAAGGATCAGATCAGAGATAGAAGATGGTGGAGAGAATTGTGCAGAAAACAGGAAACTTGATTCCACTCAAGCCTTGCACCGGAAGGTAGATAGGTACAGGATTAAGTAAGTAAGTAAAGCCCAATATTTGACTCACTTAGTCGACTCCTTTTCGATTCGATCAGTCTAGTGCTAGAACGCGAATTCATTGCAACGTATCTCGTTAAGTAACCCGTGTATGATACAGTGCATACAGTTGCACGTGGGTCAAGGTCCCAAAAGTGTTTGACGAGCTCTTCAGGTTTGTCTACATCACTCACCTCTTCCTTCTGCTGATTGCCGATTTTTTAACGAACACCGAAAGCTGTTACGTAGGCCTTTCCTATTACCACCTTTGTCATCGCCACTTCTTATCTTTCTTTTAATTTTTTGATTTCAGCTTTCGCGAGGCTCAGGCGTGTCCTAACGCCATTCTCTTTATTACTGTATTACGACCACATTCACATAGCGAAACCATTTTTTCTGCTCTATTAACCGTAAATATAATATTTAATCCAATATAAGCTTTAAAGCTTTTTATTTTCCTTTTTCGCAGCTTATATGCTTACGCTTTATTCTCTATTCTGTGTTTGCTTTCTCTTTTTAATTAATAACAAGGGAAAACTAGTCGACACTTCACTGGCGGATATCATCCAAGCAAACATCTCTTGTCTTCAATAATATTTATATTTCATTTCCTTAAATAATATTGAATTCATTTTAAGTTTGTCTTGTTTTAAAATGTATTAGTTATGGAAATCTTTTCAATTAAACAAACAATTATTATAAAATGTTACCCCCGAAAGCAGTGTAGAAAAATTGCACATTCATTTCAATTGAAAATACCTTAGGAAGGGAAAGGCCACGGCGCATTATTAATAATTTTGAAAGACATGAAAGAATGTAGTACAAAGTGAGGAACGTGATCTTTTGATATATATAAGAACAATCGACGAAATCTTGAAACTTTGCCCAGAAACTTGATTTATCCCTGGTGCCCAGTGAGCTGAGACGTTGTTCAGGGTCAAACGTAAAAATGGAAAATGGAAAATCTCATGAACCCTTCGCGCACCTATTTCTAGGCTAACACTAATTTCACGAATAGTTCTTCGCCTATCATCTTTGAGTAGGTTCGCCACGGTAGCAACGTTTCTTTCATTTGTAGAGATCAGATGCCATCCACCCCATTGATCGATTTGTAGTAACGTTCTGCCAGTTTTAAAACGATCCAGCCATCGATAGACTGCACTTGTAAGCTCCGCAGATTCCCCAAATACACCTTGCAGACGTTGAACGATTTCTGAAGGTTTCACACGCTGTTTAAATAGAAATGATAGCTGTTTGTGATTTAGTCGCGTCTTCCTAGATTGCAAAATCAGCGATACAGAAATACATCTGTATCAGTCAAGTAGCTGAAATATACTAAGTAATATTGCACGAGATGGCTGCGTAAACGTGTCAAGACCTGTTTCTGCACCAAGATTTACGCATTTGAACTCAAGAGTCAAAATTCTTGAACATTCGAAACATCCTTCGCACTTTCAACAGATTTCACAAGATTTTCAGGATTTTATAATTCTTGTTAATTTCAGTGAGGATGGATTAAAACTTGACCAACGGCGTGCATCGGAAGAAAATTTTAGTTCACATAACATCGTGAAATATCTCATCAAATTAGCATACACATTGGTTTGTCCTAACAATGTACATTTATACAAGTTTTACGTCGTTAGATAAGATACACTTTCACAAATATACGCGGATGGTGGACATTTCATTTCTTAAACCAAGAGTATGAGTTTAAAACATATTGATAGAAATGTGAATTGACAGTTGCGCCAGCAGATATTAATAAATATAGTTTAAAAATAGATACAGTCAATTATGAAAAATCAATATATGTTCTACTTCTTCATAAATATGATTCATTCAAAAGAAATCATTTGAGGATTTAAAAAGGTATCTACTTTTGAGGTGTACAGGAATGAGTAAAAATTTTTTAACTGTTTGGCAACCATCGGTCTTATGCGAAAGTCAAAAGTGAAGTAACTAACGCATCATTTATCGGTGCCATTTTCGCTGTTGCAAGACAAAAGTCAAGTACAACAAATACACAATCAAGATAAATAAATAAATAAATAATAAAATTACACGTAGATTAATACATATTCGTTAAAAAGGAACAACGTGCATAGTTTAATAATGCATATTTCGATTGTTAATGCTAAATTTGGAATAAAGTTATGCTCGTAAAAGTTCATCTACGTGTAAGTTTTGCATTTTGAAATAAATAAAAAGCAAGTCACCTCAAAAATTAATACGCTATAAGAGATGAAATAAATGATAAATAAACAAACAATTCGTAATCATGCAGAAATAGAAAAACGAAACTTTATTAATTAAAATTTATTTATTCTTATCACATTTCTTTATCGGATAAAAAACGACTAACTTATAATTTAGATCTACATTATATCTATCACTTTTCAATTTTCTTAGGTAGCTATCGTCTATGTACGTATGTACGTCGATATAACTTTTTTGAGAGAACGAGATGCCAAATTAGAAAAAAATACTACTAACGATTAATAAACTAATAGGAATTCTACTAAAATTATATTCAGGTAAGAAAATGCTATCGATAAAATAGGAAGTTATCGAGATAACCACAGTCAAGAAATAAGGAATAATTCAATACGTATGTATGTAATTGCAAATAAACCCTATGATAAACAGCAAGCTAGAAAAAAGAAAAAAAACAAACATATGGTCAAATTAAACTTACGTTCATGACAGTTGGATCTAATAAGTAAAAGTAATTACCTCCGTCCTGTATTGGTACAGGTTCCGACCTTGGTGGACCATCCGTCTTCGTTTCGTCTATCTTGCCATCTAATCGATGCTGCTTGTACAACGTCAGATCACCACCTTCATTACTATCCATGTTATAAACGTAAAGGAAACCATCTTCAGTAGCTACCAGTAATCTTAATTGGTTTTGTATTCTGAGAAAGCAAAAAATTTAAAAAACTTTTGCATCAACCTAATACAGTCTATATAACAAGAGCGTACGTCGAGTAATAACGGAAAGGGACACTTTTCCTACAATTTCAGGCAGATGGTCGTTACGCTGACTCCTCCCCTATTACGCGTTGTAAATTTCTCTTCTGTGTTTGAATTCACGAAAGCAATACGCTTTATAAAATAAGTGCAACGTATATCAAAAGGATGGAAGTGGTGTATTTATGTACGCATCCAAAAGGATCAAAACAAAACTTATAAAACGGCAGCTTGGTTTCTACATTAATCAGAGGAATTCGTAAGGAAGTGGGTGACGAGGTATAAAACACATAATAATGATTAGGGTAAGATAATCGTGTCATCCCAGCATCCGTAACAGCTGGAGCAGCCAACGGAACTCGGCAGGCGCCTGTCTAATGCGATGCGTAAACATCTGCAACGCAGTTCAAATTCGTACACATTCATCAATGTTTGGCTGCTCCAGCTATTAGGGCTACGCTGGAACGACACGATTATCTTAACCTAGTAATGATATACCTGAACGCGGTTCAACTCGCGCAATGTTCCATAAAGAAGACAAAATTTTGGTCCGTTTATTTCAACCTAATCCGAATATTACGCTGAGAGATGCACAACAGCAATTATCTGTATAAAATATAAACGTATTGATAGCAACAATACGTTATCGATTGCGCGAAAACAACGTGCAACGGTTAGGGATTAAAGTGCAATCCTTTTTGATCGAAAATCACATCGCCAAACGATTAACATGGGCTGAATAAAATTTAGATCTTGATTGGAATAATTTCTTAGGTATAAAGCGTTATTTAGGGCTTCGGTTCTTCGGCAGAAAGCGTGGTCAATGATACGAAATCTGATCGTCCAAAGGTCAGTTAAACATTATTTAAAAGTCCATGTTTGTAGAGACATCATCGGTACACTTTCGAAAAATTACTTCCGTTTTCCGAAAATTTAAATACACAAAAGATGGTATAAATTTACCGAAAGTATCTTATACCTTCGGCGGAACAATGGTTTGGATAACTTCAAAATATTACAAACGGATAACGATCCGGGGCATCGTAATCGACGTTGTGTCACTTGGAGAAGGGATAATAGCATTGAAGTGTTGGATTGGGTATGACAATCCCCGAGTGCGAATTCCTTTGAAAATATGTGGAGTTTTATGAAGAAGAAATTACGTGAAAAGCCTGTATTTAATTTGAAAAAGCTTGATGTTTGTACATATTTGCTTCTACAGAAATGGACAACTAAGTTGCCATAGACTCCTGCGGTAGCCATAGTTGCGCTTCTCGCCTAACCCGTATAAGCATTTCACGGTTATACCGATCATCAGTACGCCTTTGTAAGATGTAACTTTCGGTTTTATACCAGCACTATATATGCAAGCAAATTGCTGTAAAAATGCGTATTTAGGTACACAATGGCAGAATTCTTAATTGGATTAGAAACTAAAACTACATCTCACAAAGTCGTACTGATGATCGGTATAACCTAGAAACGTGAGAGTAGCATTCTAATTCTCAAAAGCTTGGAGACTGGACCCCCTCCCCAAGTCGTTGTGTAATACTATTTATAATGACACTTTCACTAAATTATTTACAACTATTTGACGTATTGTATTGTTTATAAATCAGCGTAGACTCCTGTTATACAGACTGGCTGTTGTAAAAGCTGACAAAAGAAGAATGAGAAAGAAGTTCTTCTTCAACGTTAAGTCTTTACTAATGTTTATAAAACTCATGTTAATTAAAGCAGATGAACATGAGATCAGTGTTGGGAAAATATGTCTGAGATGGCATAGCACGTGTTTTACCAACACATTTGTCGCCCTCTGTTGCAGAAAACCATTACTTATTTATGCCGCATTCGACAATAGTGTTAAAATAATACGTAACAGGTTTGCTTTGACACTGGTATGCTTATTATTAGTCGTGATTAATGAACAAAGAAATGTTTGTTATTTTCTTATTTCCGAACGATTTGTCCACGCACAGACCAATTAAAAATCCAGTCCTTTCGAAATCTGGAAGAATTTGACACACTATACGATGTGTCCCTTCAGTCGAACGATCAGATATTTACGTTAGTGCGGAGCGACAGATTTATCCCGTGCCAGATCAGATCTGGAAATCCCGCTCGTGTGTGCCCCGGCTATTGAATGTTTAATAGCCCGTTCATGACCGTTTATGTTTAAGGTAAGTTTGAATATGTCTTCATGTTTATATACAGGGTGAGTCTTTCCCGATATTTAGTATGGGGATCTCGGAAACTAGCCAAGATCGAGAGATGATTAAATAGGGACAGAAATTTTACGAGCTCAATTTAACGAGCCGTTTTTTTTTGAAAAATTTATGGCTAACTAAGTCTCTCTAAATATTCTTTTTGTTATTTTGTTAGGTACCTCTGGCTCTGATATTGATTTTAGCAAAGATGTGTAAAGGAAAAAATTGTAGCTAATTATGTGCTAAATAAAACAATTTAAGCAAGTTTTTATTTAAACTATAATTTGAGTAATGTTTCTTAATTTATCGTTTTACATTCTCTGTTTATTAGTTTCTCAAAAATTATTTTTATTTAAAATTGTAACTCCAAAGGAATAACCATTTCACACCTAAATAATTATGTTTATAATTTCGAAACTAAAAGAAAAAGTAACTTGAATGTTATTATTAAACTCAATTAAATGTATATATATATATATATTTCGTGACCTTTTTTATACTTATCTTATATGATAGAGATCTACCACTAATAGGTCAATAAAACAAGGCTGGTTTGAATGATAGTTATATTTTCAGAACGTTTACAAACGTTTTCGGAACACCTTCGTCAGTGAAAATATAACTAGATAAATATATAAACAAACTTTTGTTTCTTATTTGGGACTATCAACAAAATAACTAATGACTAGGATTTCTTGATATAGAGGATGTGTAACCAGCTTTTATATATATATAAATTATAAAAACTAAATTAATGTGTAAACATACATGCAAATTAAGTAAAACCTTATATCAAAAAATCTTTGTCGAAACCTTAACAATTCTGTTCAAGAACTAGGGAAAACCAAATTTAAAAACCTAGCCAAAGGTTTCCTTCTTAAGAAATGCAAATGTCATTTTAACAGATTGCTATATACATTACTTAAATTTTGAATATCGGTCCTGAAATTAATAGTTTTAGTGTCTTTCTGTATATTTATCATTTCATATATTAGTCTTTATAATTATTCTCTGTTTTTAATATAATTGTGTTTTCAAAATCAGTAATGCCCAAGATCTTTGTAATGCTTTGTTACAGCGGTCATTGCACCGAAATCATTATTTAAAGAATACTTATGGCTTATACAACCTTTTCTTTAAATATTGTTTCGTCTGACCGATGTAACACCATCACAGTCCTTACAGTTTATTTTATAAACTACATTAATCGGAGTAATGTAGTTTATAAAATAAACTGTAAGGACTGTGATGGTTGTTACATCGGTCAGACGAAACAATATTTAAAGAAAAGGTTGTATAGCCATAAGTATTCTTTAAATAATGATTTCGGTGCAATGACCGCTGTAACAAAGCATTACAAAGATCTTGGGCATTACTTTGATTTTGAAAACACAATTATATTAAAAACAGAGAATAATTATAAAAAAGACTAATATATGAAATGATAAATATACAGAAAGACACTAAAACTATTAATTTCAGGACCGATATTCAAAATTTAAGTAATGTATATAGCAATCTGTTAAAATGACATTTGCATTTCTTAAGAAGGAAACCTTTGGCTAGGTTTTTAAATTTGGTTTTCCCTAGTCCTTGAACAGAATTGTTAAGGTTTCGACAAAGATTTTTTGATATAAGGTTTTACTTAATTTGCATGTATGTTTACACATTAATTTAGTTTTTGTAATTTATATATTTATAAAAGTTGGTTACACATCCTCTATATCAAGAAATCCTAGTCATTAGTTATTTTGTTGATAGTCCCAAATAAAAACAAAAGTTTGTTTATATATTTATCTAGTTATATTTTCACTGACGAAGGTGTTCCGAAAATGTTTGTAAACGTTTTGAAAATATAACTATCATTCAAACCAGCCTTGTTTTATTGACCTATTAGTGGTAGATCTCTATCATATAAGATTAAACTCAATACGCATCTACTAATTGTTTCCATAGCATACAGTAAGAAACGAAAATAAAAAGAAGAATATGGCCATCATTTTTATATACAAAAATAACTACGTATGTCAAGCGGTATATCGCTAGAATCGTTAAAAGGCACTTTTATAAAGTCATGGCCGAAAAAAAATCGTTTGAAATGTATTATTAAGCACATAATTACCTACTTTGTCCTTTACACACACATTTTTGCAAAAGTCAATAATAACAGAACATCGAACAAAACGACAAAAAAATATTGTTGTGAGATATCTAATTAACCATGCATTTTTTCCAAAAAGAAACAAAGAGCTTGTAAAACTGCAGTTCTTTCCCCATTTAATCGTATCTCTACCTCCGCTAGTTTCCGAGATCCCCATACTAAACATCGGAAAAAACTCACCCTGTATGTATGTTTTCATTACCACACCTTAAAAAACGAATTTGATAAAGGTAGATTATGAAAAACGTTTTGACTGCATTTGTGTCTGAGATTACATATCATTCGTAAGGTTGAGATGGCAAGATATACTTCGCCTAACCGAATTTTCTTGTTCGAAATAAATTGGTTTAAAAACCGGTCCTTTACATACAGCAAGCCATCAATGCTATATTGCGAAAAAAGAATGGATTGGCTATTAACATCGAAGACACACAATCTTTCGTTTACTATACTAAGGCGTCGGGCAAGTAGTTCAGATGATTCCCACAAATTTTACTTAGGTGGGTACACGTGGTTACGTTGGAAATTGAGTTAGCAAACCACATTAAACTTTGGAAACTATAATTTTTGACTTGTCCACTTTGAATGTACCAAAATTGGCTTTCCAGATAGCAGAGGCAATAAATATTTAACATACATTTTCATTGGATAAATAAGTTGCTGGCTGGGATTTGATTAGAGGATTTACACGACGAAATCATTCAATATCTCTGAGAACAAGAAAATCAACTTCTGCTCCACGAGCTTGTTCCTTCAACAATATAAGAGTATAAGAATTAAGTATAAGAATTATTTTGAATAGTTATTAGATGTCATCAACCAGTATTCATTTGAACCAAAGGACGTATGTAATGTCGACGAATCAGTCCCATGAAAAAATGTGACTGTCTTCGCAATCAAAGAACGGAAACAAGTTGGACTAGTGAGCAAGGCAGAGGGCAATATATAATAGTAATGTGTTGCGCGAATGCCACTGGATCCTTCGCGCCTCACTTCTTTATTTTTCTCCGTAAGAATATGAAGGATAGGATGAACCATGCACTACTTGAAACAATTGCATTGAATTAGGAAAAAGGTTGGACGAATAGCGACGTGTTCCTGAAATGACTCAAACATTTCGCAAAGTATGTGAAACAAACCCTGGAGGAAACGGTATTGTTACACGTAGTTACTCATTCCTGCCATAAAAGTTATATCTTACGTGAAAATACGTGGTATAGTGCTATTTTGTTTGCCATCACATCGTATTTATCGAGTGCAGTCTTTAGACGTCATTTCCTACTCGGCTTTATGTTCGACCTAACATGGTTGAAGAGTCACCCAGGCTGGATCGTAACAAACTTTCAAGTTCCAGAAATTTTCAGTCTAGCGTATATGAAAGCAGCTACTGTTAAAAACGCGACAGATGGATTTCTTGTTACATCAATCTAAACATTATTGCAGATTCGATGTTTCGCCCAGCCGATGTTACTGACATAACACATCACTCAATAAGTTCGTAGGAAGACTAATAAAACAACTTTTAGACAAAATGTGACTTTACTTATTAACATAGTCTCCTTCAAGAGTGATGTATTCTTTCTAACGCTTCCCTAATATTTCGATGCCTTTTCTATAAAACGATTTAACTTTCGCCTCAAATTACCCTTCAGTTTCGGCAATTACTTCTTCATTGGAGCCAAATCTCTTTCTTTGGAGCATTCTTTTTAGGTGTGGTAACAGGTAGTAGTCACCGAGAGTCAGATGGAGAAGCAATTCAAACTGGTATTCGTGCAATTTTGCCATTGCTACAATAGACTTAGGACGCGGTGCATTGTCTTGGTGAAAGAACACTTTTTTTCTTCATTTGGGGTCGTTTTTTCGCAATTTCTTCCTTCAAACGCACCAATAACGCCATGATATTCACTATTGATGGTTCTTCCTTTCTCAAGGTAATCGATGAATAAAATAGCGCCCATCATGCATATCCCAAAATACAGACGCCAAAGTAGTGTAGAGTGTAGTGATGAATCATGAAGCATGAAAACAATCTTTTTATTGCGCTCAAGCAGCTCCAAACAGCGCCCTGAATCGACTCGTCGTTATTTTTGATCGACTGGGAGCAAACACGGTACCCATTTCGAACAAACCTTTCTCATACTCAAATTTTCATGCAAAATGGTGAATACACTGCTTACTGATATCTTTAAGGTGTCAACTATCTCACGCAACTTCAATTTCCGATTGCCCAAAACCATTTTGCGAACTTTTTTATGTTTTCTAGAACAAATGGTGAATTTGGGCAACCAAAGGGTTTGGCATCGTCGGTGTTTGTATGGCCGCATTTGAAATCAGCAAACCACTTCTCTATCATTTGTGTCGATGGAGCAGAGTCCGAAGAACACTTGTCAAGCCATTGCTTTGATTCAACCGTATTTTTTGTCCCATTGAAAAGCAATCCTTTATCAACATACGAAATTCAGATTTTTCCATTGTTTTAAAAATTACAAAACCAGCGTCACTAAAACCACTGTAAGTTATGAACTAAACATCGAATTGTCATAAAATCTTGATAAGTTTCGTTTGAAGGTTGGTATTTCCTCAAAATCGTATGGATTTGTCAATAGTGGTGGCAACTTAATGTTATACAACGTTATATATAATGTGTTACCAGATGATGGAAGTAACCAGCAGAATCCAACTAAGGAAATTATTTTTAGTAATCGGAGACTATTTGATGATGATGACAAGATAATTAATAGGAGTCGCGTTAGTCAAAGTCAAGAAACTAGAGATATTTCTATGCCAAATCAATTTGCAGTTCCCATAACCTCACATATAAAACGGTTAGGATTAGTAGAAAACGGGGCAAATACGGAATTCTTAATAGTAGTCCGGAAATTATTTTACTAAAAAACAGATAGTCGCTGAGAAGGAAGTACAAGTATTAAGATCGTTAATCCGTCCTGGTAAGAACTGATCAAGAAGCGGCTAGAGATATAAAGATTGAAAGTGGTAGCGATGAAGACGCAGCATGTATATTTCGCAACGAATTGTTTTTGTGTTCTTGTGCTGGGGAAACATAGCTAAGGTATCAAGCCAGTTCCAAATCAGTCCACACGGAATCCGTTCCTAAAACTTGCAAAATGTTTATTGTGACATATGCTGTAGTTAATATATAGTTCTAAAAGATATCCCATTTTACCCATGCATGAGGAGGCATTTGAAATGGTTAAAATTAATAATTTTTTAATGTGTAGTATTACTCTGTAATAAGATCATTAAATAATTGTTCTTAACATTGATTTCACTTTTTAATAAATATGTAAGTGTCTTGATTATCAATTATCAAGCGTGCAAAAAGTATGCCATCTCAGATATATCCCTTCTATATTTAGCTTGCTTCGTCATCCATCAGTAAGCTTCCCCGTATCATATTTTGTTGTTTTCAAGTTTTATAATTACTTTAACGAATATCCTACCTGTTTATTCGCAAGAGATATTTTTATCAACCGCTTGTGAATGTCGTTATAACATAACGCTAGTTTGAATGACAACCTCAGATATGATTCTCACACGCTGAAACTAATAATAAATATATCTTTAGCACTCACATCGTAATTGCTATCACGTTCCTGACACCGCTGAACGGTAGGTGGGCCGTCTGGAAAGCTCTTCCTTGGTTAAAAACGTCTGTCACCTGGGTTGGAAGATAATTCGACAGGTATCCCATCCAACTTGTTTCATCGACGCTCCTGCGAGGACTAAGAGATTATATATCGAATTAATACGGGTTTATTTTAGTAAAAATGGCCTTTGCAACCAAAACAACGAACGATAGTGAAATAAGTTTTTACGATGCGTGTTAAAATCGAGTGAGAGCAATCATTTTCGCGTAATCCTAAAAGTGAGGTAAAATGTTGAATTGAAGAAAATAGAAATACATGGAAAAAAAATATCGAATCTCTACATGCGTTAACCTTACACTTACCTATCCTTCGGTTCCTCCAATTTAAATATATGTACAGTCTCGGTATTACTGCTACATCCCAAATAATTTGAGCACATGCTAAATACCAATGAAGATATGGCAACACATCTTTTAACTCCTCGACGAAATTCGAAAAGTTTAGTACCGTCGGCTACCGAGAATACTCTAATAACGGTTCCTTTTTCGGAAGCCGTTGCTATTCTCGTACCATTAGGACTGAATGCTATAGCTGCTAGCGGACTATCATGAGCGGGTATCATAGTCTTGGCGTGCTGAAATAGAATAAGTATCTCTTTCAAAGCCCATCAAAGGAACGACTTCGCTTACCAAATTTATGGCGTCGAATATTTGAACTTCACCAATGGTGGAGGATCCTGGATACGCTAAGAAGCAGTTATCATTGTCTATACTAAGCGCGCAAAGTCCTTGTGGATTAGGTGGTGTTTCTCGTATAGTATGCAGGACTTTCATGTCCCGTATGTTGTGTATATACAAACTTTCTTCTAGACATACCACCAGTCTTTGTCTGAAATCAATTTTGATGTTAAAGTTGAATGGAATGAAATTTGTAAAAGGCATTGGTAGCAGAATGCAAATAAGTACTACAGTATCTGCACAATAATTGTTGTTGTTACTTAAATGTTGCTCAATGTTTATTGATGCGATAATTTACGAAAGATGGTATCACAGAGCTAATGCCTAGTAAGTCTCAAAATAATTATGAATCCATGGGAAAGTGTGAATGAAAGACTAACTGGATTCAAAATCCAAGCAGTATTGGTCTAACTACCCCTTGACCCTTAAACACCCTTACAATCATATTTCTTCAGAATTCGAATGAGATCTTATAAAACATATAATTATAATTTTTCAAAAAAAAAAAAAAGACCATGTAGTTATTAAATATTCTAAAATGCAAGAAATAATAAGTAAACTTCTCTTCTCTTTCAAATTTTATTTTCAACAAGCGTATAGTACACGATCAAAGTGTTAATCTTTACATAATTAAGCTGCTTATGACACAACAGGGAATCGTCCTTGGCTGAAGTCACTAACATATTGGCGAATCGTAGGAAAGTTATTTTTTACGCGTACGTTAAAACGTATACAACTTATTCCCGCCGTCCGAAATGCTGCAAAAAAACGCCTCGCGATTCAACTAAAACTAAAGGTCATTCGCATATTTTGGGCCGTGACAGGAAGCTGTACGAATCTAGCATACTTCTTCTGTAATTGGTGTTTGCGCTAAATTTTAGCGGTCTAAAATTGTGAATATTTTTAGCATCGTTCGAACGCGGAAATTCGAATGAAATACGCACCCAGTTCTGAAGTGAAACGAACACGTTAAAAAGTAGGCAATTAAGTATGAATTTGCAAGCTGTGAGATGATGAAAAAAGAATTGGATATTGCGGAAGTGATGTCGGCATACATTTTGGAATCCAACCAAGACGGTATGGTGTTGCAAATATTTTTATGTACTCTTGTAGCAGCAACAACCCAATAAAAAAACGGTCAAAATTTCTACTAATTTTGGTAAAATCATGATTACAAAATTTTGATCTTCTCTTGCCATCCGTAGACGTACGTTTCGCGGTTATACCGCTCGTCAGTACGGCTTTGCAAGAGCTGTAATTTCGTATACAAATTTTATGTATATATGGTCTGAACATTGATATTTGTACATGTGAGAGGGATTCGATATGAATTCTCTCACAATGCACGTATTACGCATTTTTACAGTTATTTTTCTACAGAAGTGGACAACTTGCGTTGCCTCCTGTAGTAACTGCAGTCGCGCTCTTCGGCTACCCGCCGGGTAGCCGACTGCAGTTACTACAGGAGGCTGTGGCAACGCAAGTTGTCCACTTCTGTAGAAAAATAACTGTAAAAAATGCGTAATACGTGCATTGTGAGAGAATTCATATCGAATCCCTCTCACATGTACAAATATCAATGTAAAATCATGATGATAGAGCATAAAATAATTGTAGAAACAAATGATGATGAAATTCGTACCTACCCGGATAAAAAATATGGAAATCGAAAAAACATGATATCCTACCGGTTTCCTCAAAATTCTTGATAAAGTATGCGAATAAGTTCGGATACAATTCGTACTAATCTTAACGATAATTATATTAGAAATCGCAGAATTTTATCTCTTGCGGGAAATAACCGACAAAATTCCTATTAATTATGTTGCAATTATGATGATCAGGGTATAAAATAATTCTAGGAAAACATTATATATAATATTTGTACTAATTTCTCTCAAAATTATAGGGAAAGGCATCGTGATAATCAACTATAAATAAATTTTACGAACAGAAATCGATAAAATTGATATTAATTTTATAAAAATATGGCTAAGAAAGGATGAAGTAATTCTAATGAAATATAACGACAAAATTCCTATTAATTTTGTTAAAAACTCTAGTAATAAGGGTAAAATAATTCTAGGAAAAGGTTCTGATAAAATTCGAGCTAATTTTCGCGACACTTATATGGAAACAAAAACTACCCAAATTTTCATTAATATTTCCTGAAAATTATGATAACCTCTAAAATAGTACTAATAAAGAATTACGATAGAATTCGTACAAATCTTCCAAAAACATCACAACGAAGCAGACAATAATTCCGGCAAACAATATAAAGCAAATTGGTAACATGTTTCACCAAGAGTATGACAAAAAGAATCAAATAACCCTAGGATATGCTAATATAACTTTTCTCCTAAACTAACTGAATAAAAAATGATGATAATGATAATATAAATAACAATAATAAAATAAGATAATAGTAATAATAATATTTATTAGAAATAAACTATATAGTATCTTCGTCACATCAATGCAAAAAGACAAACAAATACAAAAAAAAAAAAACAGGGGAATCTCAAAAGAAATTACTACCGTAAAAACATTTCACACAAACATTAATTTTCATTGATAAGGCATGAAACACTTTTACAAAAAAAACGTATTAATTTCGATAAAAATTAAAACGAAAAAGCATGTAATAATGTTGGGGATATACCGGTAACACAAAAATTATAATGATACGACATGAAAAAATTCTACTTTTGAAAGAAATATAGCGAAAAGGATTAAAATAATTTCGGGGATGTGAGCCGACAAATTTCCTGTTGAGAGAATATTTTTATCGCGGTTTGCGATTAATAAGGCATTTCCACCGTGATAATATTGGCATATGCAATTGGGACTGCCTTGCCAATTGCACAGCTTTCTTGGAAGCTGCGATGTACTAATTGACGTAGGTTTGTTAGGTATCTCAATTAGTAGGTCGTTTTGCAGTAACTCATTGAGATTCTTCACCTTCTTCTTCTTTTGTGTAAATTTCCTGCTGTTTTACTGAAAATTCCCGAATAAATTCCGATCAAATTGGTACTAACTTTGACAAAAATTATAGCAAAAAATGATAAATTATTTCTAGGGAAAACTACATATTAGTAACAAGGCGTACAACGATAATAGGACAATATTCCGACAAAATTCGTGTTCAGTTTAGCAAAAATAAGACAAAAAGCACGAAATAGTTAATTTTGAGTTGTAATGATAGGGTATTCAATAATTGTAGGAAAGAAATCCAATACAATTCCATGTAATTTTGACAAAAATTATTGAGGGTAAGCTTAAAGTAATTTTCTAGAGAAATATACCAAGAAAGCTCCTATTAATGTGGCTGAAATAAATTCTAACATTTAGATAAAATTCACACTAATTTTAACGAAGATTAGATTCTAACGAAAAAAATAACAATATTCGTATTAATTTTGTGGAAAATAATAGAAAAGCACAAAATTATTCTAAAACTGAAAGACGCAATTCAAAAATTCGTATCAATTAAAACACCTGAATTTATTGGATTTCCTTATACAGGTAATTCAAACTTGGATGGTCGGAAATTCGCAAAACCAGATAAAACATTTATGGGAACAATCTTAGAAAGGCGCGGCTGTATAAAACTATCAGTGGCGTGCGATGTATTTTAAGTTGCTAAATAAGAGAAAACAACTGCTTAAGCATGTCCCACGCCAGTCATACGAGGATAGATTTAAAAATTTCCGGAATGACAATGAAAAGAAAATAATACCGATTCAAGTTATATTTCATTTTTCAATATAATCCCCTCGAAGTTCAACAGACTTGATCCAACTCTAGCTTCTCGATTCACTCCCAGAAGTAACACTCTTCGAGGTTCTAAAAATAATCCTTCACCATAGAGAGTAGTTCTTCATTCGACCAAAATCTCTTTCCACCCAGAAATGTTTTGAGTTTCGGGAACAAGTGGAAGTCTGGCAGAGTCAAATCAGGCGAATACGGCGGGTGCGGAAAAATGTCGAACTTCAATTCTGTCAACTTTCGCTGAACGACTGCACTGCACGAATGGACGAGCGCATTGTCGTGGTGAAACAACATTTTTCTCTTAACCATTACCGGGCGTTTTCCCTGAATTGCTGCCTTCAATTTCTCCAAAAGTGTTGTATAATATTGGCCAGTAACAGTTTTGCTCTTTGCAAGATAACCAATTAGCAAAATTCCTTTTGCGTCCCAAAAAATCAGTACCATTACCTTTCTAGTCGAGTAAATGGTCTTTGCCTCCTTCGGAACCGATTCATCGCGTGCAATCCACTGCTTTGATTGTATTATTGTTTCTGGTGCGTAGTGATGAATCCAGGTCTCATCCATGGTCACGAAACGTCTCTTGAAATCCGTTGGATTCCTCGCAAACACTTCCAAACAAGCGGCTGAGGTTCGAACTCAAATTTGTTTTTGCTTCGAATTGAGCAAATGCACGAGCCATATTACAGAAAGCTTTTTTAGAAGAATTTGATGACCGGTCGAACTTCGTTTTTATCCACAATTGAAAACAAAAATGCTTGTGAAAACCAGCCTATTTGACAGATCGATTTAACATTTGCAGTCAATTGATATGAAAGAGTTGCTAGTACAACGATATAAGGTATCTTGAAAGAAGGCAATCCCCTAACAGCGATTCCGGAAACTTGTCAATTTACCCTCGTAGCTTTATAGTGCCACCCATTTTTAATCGTTTTCTATATGAAAGTATTGTACATATTCTTAGAAAGTATTGTAAAATTGGTCCTTAAAGGTTTTATCCAATTCTGAGATTTCTCCGCCATAAAATTTTCGAATTGCCTGCCGTTTTGTTTTATTTTGTTAACGCATTAGAAAGTTGCATTTCGTCAATAAGTGTTCTTAAGCATTATCAATCTAAACTATTACAACATAGATTGCTAGAAAGAAAATAAATCGTCATTAACGCACCGCAAAGGTATTCTTAACGTTTACTGTATAGCACAGAACGCCAACTATTTAAATTATAGTGTTTGCCCTTTTAATTATGCCCGTACACACTTACAGGCTTGAATTAAAGCTTTTATTTCTAGCGATAAAAATCAGTTCAAAGTTGTCATAATTATTGCAACTGTAGATAATCTTTTAGCAAACGATTTTACGTTTCGCAATTATAGACGTATATACATTAATGTTTAAAGCGAAAGAGGCCAAGGTTATTTGCAAATATTTGGTAAACTTTGTTCAAATTTCTAAACGCATTTCCACAGGCAACCTTTACCGCCTTCGAACGTAAACAAATTCTAATCGCGTAAGATCAGATATACGAATCCGAATCCATATTGGAAGCAATTTAGCTGTTGAAATAGGATTCGTAACACTCAGGTGTGCGTTCGAAAATATCTGGCCAATACAATTTGCTATTGTTAACTCGTTCCCATGTATAAAATTTTTTGATTTAGGAAAATTTAAGGTGGTTTATTATCGATGTTTCACAAGAAAATTGAGGGGAATACAGGAAGTTATATCAATAAGGATAATATTCATAAGCGAAGTAAGTCAATAATGAAGTCAACTTGACAAAGGTGCTGCGTAACCGTGAAATTGCGTAAAAGACATACACGAGTGTATCGGAAAACGTTAGGTCATTGTTATGTACTGTTTGGTATCAATGACATTGTAAATTATTTCTATATACAGAGCGATATTTTGAAAAATTTCATTGACCCGTAGTTTTCCTTTACTACAAGATATCAAATACACATATGGCGCCAATCCTAGCCATTGCCACCACAGCCACAGCAACTTTACGACAGATCATTCAAAGATACATTTGGATAAAACATAGGTACATACTTTATTTAACAATAAACTGATCAGATCAGATCAAATATGTAATATATACATGTGTAAAGAAAATTATTTAATAACCTTATAAAATAATATGTTAAGTTTTTATTATTGATTCCATAGAATAGTGTTTTATAAGTAAGAGTAAGTCCAGCAAAAAAGTTTCCTAATCACATTCCAAAGAAGCATAATTCTGAAAACCATTTTATAAAATATAACCGAGTTGTGTTATTTCCACCACATGACAGGTAGTCAAATTTTTACGATTGATTGAAAACGATCCCCTGTCTTTTGTGATATCGTTCTTCAACTGAACAGCCTTCTCCTATCACTATACCTTAATATTCAAAAAATCATTTGGTGTGACTACAACTTTCACAAAGGTGTGCACATTAAATGAAAGAGTTGAAATTATTTTAATTTATGGTTCTGAAGACCGATCTGCCTTTAACCCCAGAGGACCAGGAACAAGTGTCAGTCATACCTCCATATGCATGTCGGAAAGTTACTTATACAATTTGAAGAAACGAGATCAGTGGCAAATAAGAAAAGAATCGGACGTAGAGTACTGGATTCAGTCGCCCAGATAGAAGGTTTGGGTCATTTTGCTCCAACTGCAACATCTTCAGTCCGAAAAGTAGCAACTAACACAGGAATTTCCCGAGAAACGGTACGTCGAGCTTTTTAGCTAAACAATTTGCACCTTCATAAGGTATAAACCTGCAAGAATTCATTCAATTTTGTGAAGAGAGGACGGAAAAATTTGAAAATGATCAAAAGTCGGTGACATACCCAAGGACGACATAAAGTTAACGTTTGGGGAGATATTTTAAGAGATAATTATTGATAATTTGTTTCTCGAAGAAAACTTTAATGGAAATATCTACTTAAACCTGCTCCAGAATACAATGAAATTTCTCATAATTTTTATAGTAGGAAATCACCGAAATATTGATGGAAACATAAATTTAAATAAAAATTGAATCAACTTCCAACAAGACAAAGCGCCCCTTCATTACGCTGGTGGTGTTTGGCAATTTTAACAACATTTTCCGAATAGCGAATTGGAAGAAGAGGTTCCATGGAATGGCCACCACGATCTCCGGATCTTACATCCCTGAACTACCTTCTTGAGGTCGGTGCTGTACAAAATACAGCTTTCTTCAAGAGAAGATCTTGACCGGAAGAGAAGGGAATGACTTTCAATTTCCAATGATGTGTTTGCAAACGCGGGATGTAAACTTCAAAACCGTTTATTTTATTGTTTAATAAATAGTGGTGAACAGTTTGAACACTTTCCTAAGTAAATATTTTATAGTACGTAGGTGTAAGATAGGTAATAAATTAATTTACATTGTTTGAAGTTTTTTTACAATTTACTTACTAAATCAATTGATGTGTAGGGAGTAGGGAATTGCGTCATATTTGTGGGGTGACTTTGGTTTCCCCAGTGGCCCGAAACGGTTTTGAACATTTCTTGAATCTTCTAGTAAAATAATTGAAACTTTGCAAAATGTCGACCTATATAATGATTTTCTAAGTATGTCTAAGGATAAATTTATTTCATTTTGGAACAGAAATAATCTACAAAATGTGGTGAAGTAATACACAATATATTCTAGAAAATTCAGTGGTTTTTTAAACTATCACGCTTAGATCTATACAAGTCTGAGTGATTTTATTTTTGCTTATAGTAATCTAAAAATAATTATTCCCAACTTTGAAAAGAATTTGAAAATGATTGTCAACGCACTGGGGGAAATTTGAGCGGAAATTTATACACAAAACGTGTACACAGAATTCTGGCGCCAATGATATGTATATGCAATATATTTCCCGAGCCCTCAACTAAAATACTCCGTATTAATCATTCACAAACTGGGGTAAAAGTACTCAAATTAAATTTTATCGTCTCACATTACCTCTTGTTTATCAAATGTTTGGAAGTGAAGCTGTTGGCGGGATGAGAATATTGATTTTAGATTATTATGCGTTTTGTATAGTTCGTTCGAAAAACAAACGAGGATATACAAATGTCACATATCCCTCGAAGGGTTAAACTAATCCTACAATGCATAGAGTTTAGCAGATGAGAATTTAAGGTAAATAACAATTGTTAAAATCGACAAACGAATTGAAATCTATGTATAAAATTACGATTGTTCTCCAGATGAAAATTGAATACGAGATGTTCCCTTTACATTAACAATTTCAAAGTAATACCTAATTTATTTAATTTAAACACTTATCGGATATGTCACATCTTTTTGTGTGAAATCCGACATGCCAATTCCAACTTACTTTGTTAACAAAAATTTCAATAATACGCCTCCGTTCTATACAATAATCGAATGTCTTCTTTCGCAACTTCCAAATTCAAGGCGTCCGAAAATTTACTTTCTATTGTTGTATCGAATTAACAACGGAACAGATGTGGAGTCACACAGTTGTTGTAAAATAGTTTAATTAAGCTGTCCTAAAATGTATTGAAGGTTGTGAATTTAAAATTAAAATGTACGTAAAAATACGGTCGTTATTAGAAGTTATCAGAAGTTAGTAGAAGCAATAGGGATAAGGGTTTGTCTTGAAACATTACTAAAAAAGAGTTTAAAGATGTGAATAAAACTCGCGACCTTATAATTGTTTAGTCAGTAATTTCGTCTCTGGTTTAATTCTGACTCACTTTATCAAGAACTATATGTTAGATTTACCTGCAACAACACATTAAGATAAACTGCTGTTTTCACCTCTTGATATTATCAAATAATAAATTTCTTTTTCTATTTGTAATTACTCATACTTTCAGTACACGACTTTTCTTTGTATCTAGTTATATGCACACTTCCCATTTTTTCAAATCATAATCTGTCAAAGATAAGAAGTAAATTTGAAAAGTTATCATTACTTATTGTCAGATGATTCCATAACATACATTCTCAAGATGTATTTAACACCATTAAACGTAACTATTGTGTATTTATATAAAGTACTGTAAGAATTATTCATCAATGATGTGCACCTCGGAAAATTATTACAGCAAACTTCTCAGAATTCAAAGAACAGGCACTAAAATATGGAAATTCCACTTTTTGTAGATTAATTAGTATTCCTTTTTCATCTTGACAATCATCATTCAGCAAAGGAGGTAAAAGAGAAGACACTAATTTTAATGTAAAATAAAATCCTAAAGGAATAATACGTCTGCGAATTCTAAGTGTCTGAAGAAGTCCTGGATAAGCGTTACGGAGATAAAGTAGCTCAGAAAATTAACAAAAGAAAAACCGAATATGATAGGACAAAAAATTAATACGACAAGAAGTAAATTGGGAACAACTACTGAGAAAAGTAAAAAATAAACGGTTATTATGCACACATTCCTAGAATGAAGTCTCACAGATTATGGAAGAAGTGTGGTACAGTCAGAAACCGCACAAATGAGTAGAGGTAGACTTGGGGAAAACCTAATTGTGTGATGACGATGACTAACCAAAAAGTAATAAAAGAAAAATTCATGTTTAGAAAAGGCAAGAGTTTTGGTACACGAATGAGAAATCAGAAGCACATGAAACAGAGAATTTGACAGAAAAGTAAATTGCATTCTCTACGACAAATACGGATCTTGGATAACGAAGGATGAGAATCCATGAAGGAAATGAGAACCAAATAAATTTAGGAATTGCACAAGAAACCCGCAACACAAGAGACATATACAATTACAGAAGCAGTTAAACAGACGAGAAGATAATAGAATAGTTAGACATACATATATTACCAATTCATATTTTTCTACTATTCGCTATGATCAAGGGTTCTGAAAGAAATAGAAGAATAAATAATTAGTGGAAAATAAAAATAAAGAATAACATTTGCGAGTTGTCCAGCGAATCCATGGCACAAATGGTGAAGAGACCAAGTATGCAAAAGCTGGACAACCTAGAAAGATTAGGAAGTGACAGGAAAATTAAATGTTTCCTCAGACGACAGTTGATTTCCAAGACGGCTAGTTTTTTTAAAGAAAAAGAACAAAGCTGCAGATAAAGGATGACAAAGAGACGACATCTTCCCAAATTGATTTTAACAAGATTCTCAGTAATGGCGAAGAATAAGGAAAGTGTGGAAAATGAAATTAAGTTTTGTACAATGACACAAACGATGCAGAGAAAACTTTATAGTAGCTGGTAATCTAAGAAAAATAGAAAACGATAAAATAGCGAAATATTTTCCTATACGACCACGGATTCCAATAACGGCTATTTCTTCTTAATAGAAAAAGAACAAAAAATTGGCTACAACAAACTTCCTCCCAAGTCGATTTTAGTACATCTGTAGCATCACCAAATTCATCTCTATCTGTCATTCTCCCTTCAGAACAGGAAGATTCTAGACTAAGAAAAATAATTGAAACGTGAGAAATAAGAATAAAATACAATATACAAGTTGTAGAATGAAGCCAAAACAGAAACTGTGGAGAGAAAGACAACAATGAATAGGACACCTATGCTCTAAAAGTAGTACGTAACTTTGTCTTACAAGGAGAAGGCAAGGTAATCGGATTTTTGTAATTTTTGATATTTATGGTACATGTAGTTTGGACCTTAAATAAGAATATTTTGGAGTAGTTCGACGCAACGTTCATAAATTACCGAGATAATCGATGTTGAAGTTTGACCCACCATTTAAATCCGCTAGATATAATACGATTGTCAATTGGACTCGTGGCCTAGTCGATAGCGCTTTGGTGCGGTACTCACGAGATCGCTGGTTAGGGTCTCGTGACGGGATATTTCTTTTTTCCATTTAAAACGCGCCATATGTTTTTTCCATTCTTCTTCTCATATCAAAAATTATGAACAAACGAAATATATGAACTATATGCAGGAACATTCTTCAAGTACATCATTAAAATGCACAATCGGTCAATAAACAATATTCATTTTGAATTAACAATAAGGTTTCTTCAAAAAAAAAAAAAACGAACAGAGTAGTTATCATAGAAACATGGGAAGCAACATTTTTTATCATTACCTTATTGTTAAGTTAATTCAAAATTAATATTGTTTATCAACCGATTGTGCATTTTAATGATGTACTTGAAGAATGTTCCTGCATATAGTTCATATATTTCGTTTCTTCATAATTTTTGATATGAGAAGAAGAATGAAAAAAACATATGGTGCGTTTTAAATGGAAGAAAAAGAAATGTCCCGTGACGAGACCTGAACCAGCGATCTCGTGACTATCGCACCTGATCGCTATCGACTAGGCCACGAGTCCAATTGACAACCGTATTATATCTAGTGGATTTAAATGGTGGGTGAAACTTCAACATTGATTATCTCGGTAATTTATGAACGTTGCGTCGAACTACTCCAAAAATTCTTATTTGAGGTCCAAACTACACGTACCATAAATATCAAAAATTACAAAAATCCGATTACCTTGCCTTCTCCTTGTTAGTTTTCCTCAGATATGCTAGTATAGTTATCGAAAATTCTTTTTATTTATTGATAATTCATTGTGTTTTAAAGTTTCGTGTTTTAAATTAGTTTACACCCTGCCGCTCTGTGAGGCACGAGGAGTGCGGAGAAGAACGATTGCGTTGAATTTTTTTATAAAATGGTTCGTTTAGTGTAAATCAAACATGGACTGCCAAAAAGCATTTTCACCGTATTTTGTTTTGGTATAACAAATTTTTATGAATCTACTGTAAGCAATCATTTCCGTGATAGTACATTATTAAATCAAATATCTGACATTACTCTTTCCCTATATGTTGATTCTCTCACATTTTCTTCTATCGTTCCTATATTACGACGAGTAATGTGTATCATGCGCCACTTGGCAAAAAGTATTGAAGCTGGATTGAGGATTCATGTCACATACACCACATACTCCAGATCTACCATCACCAAATCATGTTTATGAAACCCTTTAAATGATAAAATTTTCAATAACGGCGATGAAAATTTCATGTGGTTCAGTCTTTTGCTGATATGAACCAAAAAACTTTCGAAAGTGGATTTGTGATATTACCAGAAGAGGTCAATGATCAAAATGGAAAATATACTCTTGATTGAAGCTCATTCTTTGGAAGAATTTGCGTGGTTACCAAAAACTAGAAGATATACTAATCATTCCTTCTTTTAATATTCATAAAGATGGTTTAGAAAACATGTATAAGAATATGTTCTTATGTAGAACTTTAGTTTATGACTAAAATCCTACATTTTTAGATATATCTTTTCTATTACGTTCGTTCTTTCTTGATAAAGTCTTGCTTAACCCATTTTAGGTATTATAGTGTTAACGGTAATCTTCAATCGTTCAGACGATTATGGAGCTTCAAGAATGCATATGCTTAAGGCAAATTGTAATGATTAAAAATTATCTTTTACTTAATAGACAATATTCCCTTGAAACTATGAAATGATATCTGTATACAATAACGATTAAATTTCTATAAACTTCAACCTTGAAGTAGGTTGTCGTTGGATTCAGTACCAATACTATAATTTAAACGAAGATTAAAAAAATTGTGCAGTTTAGAAGGTGCATGCACTTAACCAAGGCTAGCAGCATATTGGCGATTTAGATTACATCACATCCTAGTGAGGATTTCGATTAATGACATGCTACTAAACGTCGTTCATTTCCTCCATAAACCGATCGACTATCCATTTTATTACTATTTTCATTGCGCAGTTAAAATTCGATCAGCACTTTACAGAATTACATAAATATCTTGCTATATAGTATCTGTTTTAAATTTTCAAAATTTCCACAAGGACTTCTTACCTATTTAATTTCACAGCGAGTATCGTGTTCGAATATGAATAGTTGCAGATCTCTGTGCCCTTTTTGAAGTGACATACTTTTAATTTCCTAGGCGCCGCCAGCGATACGACGGCCACCAAACTACTGCTAAATAATCTCTCCACCAAACATGTGTCCTCTGTCGTATTGTGATAGATCTGTTCGAGGGCTTCGACGCCGCCCAAGGAGTATAATCTATATCCAGTATGGGTTCCAACTGCTAGTGATCTGAAAGTATAAAGAGAATTAAATGAAGACCTTCTTCGTTAGGATTATAATTTTCGTAATTAACGATTAAATAGGTAATACCTTGCTTCTAGTCGTTGTTGAATTCGTAATATTGATCAGAATTCGAAAATGATTAGATATAATATTGTAATACAGCAAAATTATTCTTGTTTACATTCGCGATTTATCTAGATGCGATTTTAATAAGAATGGGGTTCTAATGAACCACAAATAACGACGGGAATTTGTAAATGAAGCTTGAAGGTTTTTCTTTGTCATTTTAATATTTATATCATTATGTTTCTTATATATATAAATATATAAGGAAGTAATGTCATTTTTATTAACAAAGTAAATTTTCGTCGTGGACTTCATTGAGGCGTATTTGGTCTGAACGAAGGAACAAATTATTTCCAAAAACTGTGAAGCAGTCAGTTAATGTGTGTAGTTGCTTCTCTGAAAAGAGTTTCGAAAGATTAGACAATTACATCCAAGTGGTGTGGTGGTAATAATGAATAATTGATACAGCAAGAAGACGACCCCAAACGTATCGTAGTATCGGAAACAGAAAGAAATAACAAGGCACTTGGCTTGAGGTGTAAGGTGGATGGGGTAAATAATCATCGAATCAAAGTTTTTTTAACACTGTAGGTTTTAACTGACTTGTGCAAAATAAAGGCAAATGTTTTCATGATAATTTCCATTTCTTCTGCAATATCAAACAAAAAACGGCAATAATTAATTTTCTTTCTGGAATTGAGAAAATGATAATTCTCCATGGCGACAAAAAATACGTACAGCGCTGAAGAAGCTTTAGTCCAATCATATTTTCCTCCCATTCACTTTCGAGTCAGATGGTCTGCCTTCTGACATCTTCCTATTTCTTACACCTAAGGAACGTGTCACAAACAAGTATTTCTCTTCAGACTCTTTCCGTAACGGATTTATGTAAGTCGTATGTTGGCAGAAATGTGCAGCTACAAGTGAGGATTATATGGAGCACATATGTTATTTTGTGAATGCCCTGCGCGCACATAAATATAGGTCTGGGTTACAACTGTATTCTGCATGGTATTATAAAGGTTAAGGGGTAACACCACTGTAAATTTTTCAGAATTTTTTTATTGGCTTAATAGATGCTTGGAACCTTCTACAATATGGGACAAAAGTTCATTACCCGGAAGAAAGTTTTCCCCTTAAAATTTCGAGCTCTTCCCGAAGCGCGTCGGATATCTCCGAAACGACTACCTGCGCCAAATAAATGCCAGTTGGGAAGGTCTTACTTTTTGATTTGTAATTCCTGTAATACACTAACAGAAGTCGTTAGAAAGTGTTTATTAAGGACCTTCTAATTCTCAGACCCATTTGTCTATACACATCAGTCTCACTAACCAGCTTAAGTAGTTAAATGCGACGAAACGCTTACTTCTGCTTTTAATTACGCTTTGACTTCCAAGAAGCAATTACATATACTTAATCCTTCTTCTTCGTAGGGGAGTCTCCTTGTTCAGCAAAATCCATTAATTCTAAATTAAACTATTACATAAAAATCTTAAATATAGCGACCGATATTACTGTGTGCAATTTTAATGATGGTCTGACAAATATTCTATGAATTATGAAAGTATTGGAGATGGATATTGGCGTCCAATCGTACAATGTTTATGTTGAAGCGCTAAGCGAATCAAGCACACCGAGCTATCTTTGCCAGATGCGGGAAAAGAGGCGCGCTCTAGCATACAATCTTCAAGGAAAGAAAATGACGAAGAATATTTGAACATGGAAGGACAGCTTTATGGCCCTGGGATATCAGATTAATGGTAGAGAATTATAATCAATCAAATTTTTCTATAACACATTTCAAAGCTTTAAACGCGTTTTTCTCGAAACACGATTTTTCAAAACGGCACGCAGCAAAACTACCACAATTTTTATTCTATTCATTCCAATTTTAGACCATATCTTTAACATAAGAAGTTAATTTAAACATTAGTTATTAACAAATGATTGCCCTTTTTTGGCCGAAAATTGAATGTTTTACTTGAAATACTCGTCAATCCCACAAAAATCACTATTTTTAAAATCCCCTATGTATGTCACTAGCTATAGCCAAGCAGATTAGGTGCATTTTTTTGTATTATTCACAATTCAAATTTGCACCAGTTACACTCCGTGCCGGGAGTGCCTCAAGTTCAACATGCCCCGCGAGAATGTCTCCTCTTTCCTCTTTGATTACTTGAATATATGCTTAAAAACTTCCTCGAATATTATTATCATGAAAATCAATTATCAAAGAAACGCCTTTTTAGGCTGTTACAGTGGTGTTACCCCTTAATAAAAAAGAAGACGGGGAAGGTTTTAGATTTTTTTGTAAATGCTTTCTTACTGGTTATGTTCATAATACTCTTGTTCCCTCTTTGCAACCACTTTGTTGATCCAATTTATCTTCTTCAACTTCTTCCTGTAAGTCCAATCTCAATCACTCCCTCAATGCTCATCCTCAGTTCAATGTATTCAATCCAATTCAATTGTCTATCGTTCTTTTGATCATAACTGGTTTCTGATTTCCGTATCTATTTTCGTATGTAATGAAACCTCTCTAAGTCGACATTCCTATGACTAAAATTTCTCTCTAACAATAAGTCACATCCTTCATTTGGCGGGAGCAGCGACACAATTTTAATAATTGCTTCAAACTTGAATTCTCATAACATCGAACAATTTAGGCTAACAGATATAAGAGAGTTCATACATAGAGAAGTTCAGCTGTATCTGCATTTTTTATTTCATCGTATTTCGTATGTTGTTGTTGTGAAATACTGATTTTTATCATTTATCTATCTGAAGCGTAGGGATAACAATGTTTTCTATATATATACGATCTGCAGTATTGAAAATAACGATTTGTTTAAATAGCACAGTCTCCTGATGCAAATTCAATTCAAAATAACCATGGATCTTGTAGCAAATTCTGGAAGGTAGGAGGGAAGGAAGGTTCTAGAAGGTAAGGGTGCGTTCATTTTGAAACAATTATTACGTGGGATTCGGAAATATGGGGCTATTTCTTAACGTCATATGCTGAGGAAGATGTGGCAGGGATGCCACAGCAGTCATATAAGATAAAGACAGCGACTGCATTCCCCAGTGTAATGTGTGTAATACAAATTTTAGTGTGATATTCAGCGACATTATTTACCATTTCACAGATATAAGACCTCTGTGAGAAAAGATGGGGCGATAAGAAGAAATCAACAAGAAGAAAGAAATTTTGCGGATCTGATTTAGGATGACATCTCTTTAATGTTAAATACAGTGGAGAAAAACTATAAATGAATGCAGCAAAAGTGGGTCTTGAAATCAAGGAAGGTATATTCGTTGGCCCTCAAATTCGAGAATGAATGAACGATCCTGAGTTTCAGCATGAACCATCACCATGGGGGTTATTCAAGTCTAATGAACTATCTTGGAAATAACAAGGCGAACAGCTATAATGATCTTGTGAAAAATAAGTCCAGAACTATAAAGCTCTTGGTTGCAATATGCCACGTTCTCTTCATTCATATTCACATTTTTTCTCGGACAGCTTAAGTAACATCAGCGCCGAGGACTATGAACGATTCCACCAGGACATTTCCATCATGGAATCGCGTTATGAAGGCAAGTTGGGCCCAAATATGCTGGCCGATTACTGTTGGACATTAAAAAGAGATATTCCAGCTGCAAAATACACAAGAAACTCATGTAAAAATTCCTTTTGAACTGGCATTAATACAAGATTTGAAGCTCTTTTAAATTGTAAGCAAAAATGCGAAAAATATATCTTTCTCAAAATTTTAAACGTGTGTTATTCAAAAACTATGCCTGAGACACAATTTTGGAAAGCAGATTCAAAATCAGTGGGAAAAATACTATAAGAGCGATCCTATTTGATCAAAGAAACGAGCAAAAAGGGAAGTTTTGTTTACCAGTATTACCTACTAGTCACGAACCCTCCAAGAGGGTCTTTGAGATCGGCGTTTCCTCCATTTCCTTTAATGTAATAGAAATTATAAAATCCATACACATTCCTGACATTCATGCTAGAACTTCTACGAACATGCTACTTTCGTACAGTAAACTTGAACGTTTCTAATTTTTCATATTATATAACGTAAGTGTAACATTTGTTCCTTTATTTAATTTTGACGATTGTCGCGGATACTTTAGGAATAGGGTGCCCACCCCTGAAAGTCCGTGGCCCAACATTTGCTTTAACCCATCATTATACACTTTTATTTATAACATATATTTATTATTACTGGAGTTTGACAATAGAGGTCTTCCTTTATGAAAATGAAAGACAATTTCCTTATGGTGAATAAATATTTTATTGAATTATATATTGTCCATTCTGGTCCAATGCCTTTCGCCATCTTTCTGGCAGTATCATGACTCCACGCTCATCAAATTCTTGTTCTTTGCTGGCGAAAAACTGATCCAGGTAATTTTTGACCCCCTCATTTGGTGTAAAGGTTTTATCGTCTAAAAAAAAAAATTGTAAAGGCAGGAACAAGTAATAGTCACAAGATGCCAGATCTGGAGAATATGGTGCGTGTGACAGTCTCGCAGTCTCGTCCAGGGTCTCGCATTATCTTGGTGAAACACTATACATTTTCTACTGATCAATTCTGGCCTTTTCTGTTTAAGCGAATCATTCAGTTTGTGCAGCTGATGACAGTATACTTCAGAATTGATCATAGGCGTTTCAAATAATCATGAACGGTCGAATTCGAAAAATTTAGTCTCTCCGCGATCTCACTAGTTGTTATTCGCCGATATGTACCAATTAATGCCTTTATTGTGTCTTCATCAGCTTCAAGTGGCCTTCCAGAACGTGGTGCATCTTCAACATCAAAATTGCCGGATCGAAATTTTGCAAACCAGTTTTGGCACCAGCGTTCTGTTAATACATCGTCTCCATATACACCGGATAATTTTTTCTTGCTTAAACAGCATTTTTTACCTTTTCGATAGTAAAACAGTAAAATATGCTGAAAATGCTGCTTTTCACTTTCAATACTTGATAGAGCACCAGTAAGTGTGAAGTTCGCTGTGAAAAAATTCAATTAAATCCTCAGTTGGGAAAAAATTAAATTACTTTCCGAACAACCTAATATTATATCTACTGTGTCAAAGACTCGTATCCGAAAACTTTAAATAAGTTTCTATCATGATATTTCAAATAGCTCCAACAAAGATAACAAAAGACAAAATCCTTCTACTCTTAAATAATGAGATTTACAATCCTCGGAGATAAATTTCAATCCGATTTTACTACTAAAACTACAACAATTACAGCGAGCATTACTACCTGCTTTTGCATCTCAGAAATGTTCGTAATAAGAAAAACAAAAATAATCAAACGCAAGCAAACCCAAACTTATTGTTAGGCTACTGCTGTTAGAACGAATATTAAGAAAACATCCTATTGTTTAAGTTCGAACAAAATCCCAATAGGGAGATGTCGAAGCAAACCAGGACGATAATGAATTCTCTTTTATCGCCACGGTAGGGTTTAGCGCCAATTTTCCTCCTGCAATACAACTATTTTTTCTTTCCTTTTATAACGAAATCCACCCGTCCAGACCAGTAAACAGGAACAAAAGGGTCTGTCCCGTCGTAATATAGTAGTTCGTGAGTGTCACGGAAACAAAGGGATTTTATGGGGTGTACTTAGGGAAATATGAACCTACCGATATCGGAGTAGGTAAAAACTCGACCCGACATAGTAATTATAAAAACGTGATAAGAGCGAAGTGTAAGGTATGATTCACGTTCACTATCGTGGGGCCTAATTAAAATAGACGAAACGGAATGGAAGATCGGTGACGCGATTATCAGATAAAACGACCACATTGTACCTACTATCTATATGTAGAGTGTGCAAATATATTGTAGGTACATATACGTTTGATACATATTACAAGTGCGTGCTCATTCTAGGGAATTTACATTTATTTCTATTCTATTGTTCGATCGGAATTACGTTCGAATATAACAAATGCAGCATAGGGAGCAAACAAAGATTATTTAGGTTTCAAATCACAAATATGTTCTAATTGTAGATCGTTTGATATTAATATAATAACACAACAGCAATGAATTATAAACTGAGAAAAGGACCAAATTTTTGCAATTTTATGATTTTTATCGCACGATATTTATTCCCACAAACATTACTTCTACTCTTTCCAACTGCAATGATAAATGGTTATACATACAAATTTGAAGTAACACCAAAATAAAACTTGAATACAATTAGATTTGTATTGGCATCTCTAAAAATAGTTAGCTGCAATTGGGCAGTCAATCAAGTTAACTGGAAACAATGGAAATATGACATAGGTGATGAAGACCAAAGCAAAGCTGCTTGAGTATTTGGTTTAAAAAAATAATTTACATAAACAGTAAAGGTAAAAAACGATGCCTCTTGAAGACAACTGAAGTGAGAATACTCCGACCAATCAACAACGAGGAAATACGTACGATAAGTCTGGGAGATTCAGGACGTAGAAAGATCACGTAAAATGACCAAAAATTAGACACAGTAAATCGTTAAGACCACAAAAGTTCCAGACTTACAAGAGGACTCTTACATCACCTTACATCTGCCACTCGAAAATAAAATAAAGTCGTAGTGCTGTGTGCGGAAGGGCGTGAGTCCTAATAACAGGAAAAAATCGTTAGCATGAACCTGGGAACTTATGCTAATTTTCCAAGACGAGATTACTGCCATAATTACATGTGCGCAAATTATGATATGTAGAAGCGGCTAGAATATAAACGGGCCAAGCAGGTCTTACGGCTAATTGGAACGTGCACATACAATAAAAGGCTGCCCAAACATGCAAGTATGCGCTGGTGTCCGTGATAGAACACAATGGAGGTAAATATATGGCAGGTACTGAGACATCACAAAAGTGAAGTGGTGAACCTCCTAGCAAGGGGTGGGACACAGAAAGAGTTTATAAGACTTGAATCTTCATGTGAAATTTCTTATCAAACCGTAAGAACTGAGATGAGGAACTTTTGAAGGAGCAGCATGATAAACACCGGAGGAACCTTCTAGGACTGTGGCAGTCTCGCATGTTCATTGTGGAACCCTCGTAGGACAAAACAGGATAATTGATACCAATGTGGGAAGACAGGGAAGAGAAACTTCGCAACATATCCTCTGCGACTACTATGGGCTAAGTAGTGTTAAACTTAAACATTTTAGATCTCGGTTCCTTCAACCAGAAGAGCTCCAAAGAATTCCCATTAGTCTGAACTTGCATGTGAAATTTCTTATCAAACCACAAGGACCGAGATGTGGAACTTACTGAAAGAACAGAGAAGGAATGAGCCCCAACTTCGCATCATACGAATAGTGGAGGATCATATCTACAAGCTGTATTGTGAAGAAGAGAAGAATTCCTAACATGTCCTCTGTGAATTCCAATTGCTAAGCAGTGTTGGACTTCGAATTTCGGCTCCTGCAGCTAGAAAAAGTAAAAAGACTCTCATTAGCAAGGTGGTAGGTTAATGTGGGTGGGAAATGTACCACACCCTTAACATGTTCGCTGCCATCTACGAGTTTACTTGCACCATATAAAAGATTCATTATACTATCGAAACTTACGCACTTAGTAAAGCCCAATGGTAAGCATACAAGTTAAATAATAAAAGACTTTATTTTAACAAGCCATACGCCATCTTCAGTTTATATCAAGATAGCAAAAATGGAACTATTGTAAGCGCAAACATTCGTTTCAATACCTAAAGTGATATTATCCTATTATCCTTGCAAAACTTCTCATTTTACAGTCCGAAAGCAATTACTTTTTCACGCCGCCGTTTAATAGCATAATTACAAAAGACTACGACCTAGAAAACTTCAGCAATCGAATATTAACTCAAACTCGACTGCCGGATTAATTACCGACGTGAATATTTCGCAATGATCGTTGGAATTATTTAAATAGTATATATACAGAATCGCGAGATAGTTCCGTTTATCGTATTTAATTTGTTCAACGTCAAATACTTTTGTTACTGATAATAGTGATAATATAACGTAAATAAACAAGGAAGAATAAAGGTTTATAATCAGCTGTTCTCGTGCTAATTGTGAAGTACGTATATCGTAGCAAACAAAACATGTGAAAAAGATAAGGCTATTTCCTGATATTTTGAGATATTTAAGTATAGCTTTTGTACAAATATTATGAACAAGTGTTTAATAAAAATTTACGGTAAACAAATAAGCTCTTTTCGTTTGTAGTAAGCCGCATATTTTACAAAATATTCCCTTTGTAACTCATTTGGTACGTGCATTACTTTCAAAACCAGAAAAAAACAAAGAAAGAATGTAAATGCAGTTAGCTAATTAAAATTTTTACTTGGGAAACATAAGCCACTATGAGCTTCAACTCTGCTATTGTCTAACAAAACAAAAAAATTGAAAAAAAAAATGGTATAACCGATAGAATCGCATAAAGTTGGTTTTAAATAAAGCTCTTGATGGAGAGTCCAATTTGTAACAAAGAAAACGTAAAACAAAATCATACGGAATCTGCAAAAACAACAAAGGACTTTACGACCCAAATGAAGACATTGTAAACAATTGGAAACTGCACATCAAAAAAAAAAAAAAAAGAAATGGAACACATACCAAGAGAAGACTGTTAACCTTTAACCACTACTGTCGCAACATATTTAGTACCTAGCGGTATGAGATATCGGCATATAAAAAGTGATAATTTTACTAATTGTGCGATAAAATTCAATTAATTCAAAATACAAATCTTTGGCTGTAATAAATTTACATGTTGTTCAAATATAGGTTAATACATTTGAAAATTTATTCCCTAACTTTCTCCAAACATGGGTCACGCATTTTTCTAAGTATGTTCGAGACAAAATGACTTTTCGCATTCTCGATGATCATAAAATGTTTTCGGTTTATCCCTTTTTTCCAAGTTTATGGTATGTGTCAGATATATTGGTTGTACGACTAAAAAACGTGTTGACATTTCATTTGGTATTTCCCTACTGTAAAACTTTTGCGTGAACTATATATGGTGTTGTGAGGGCTTTTGCTAACATCTTTAAAAAGTAATTTGTATCCACCGTTTGTCTGATATTTAAAAAAAAATTTCACAATCACAATAAATCAGTAATGGAATTCGAAAAATCAGATACAACTTTTATGGAATCAGAGATATTTTTTTAAAGGGACTTAATTTGAAAACTGTCAATATGCATGGACTAAAACCAAAATATACGTCGGATCGTCTTTTAATCTCCTTGTAAACTTCTTTATAAAGCTATAACTCCAGCCCTTGCTAAAGCGAAAAAGCAATAAAACTAAGAATTAGTATCGATTAAAGAATGCTATCGCCCATCGTTATAGCTAATAAAGACAATCTTATGCGTCTTATCGTCCACTCATACGCTCCTGTAGTAGACACATGCATCTAAACATCGCGTTTGAAGGTACTGAAAAGCACGTGCATTGAAACAAAATATTTAAAAATATTTGAAATGGTAATATCCCAGCTGTACAATAGCCCGGTAAGTAACGACTAAAGGTTAAGTTGGTATAGTGCGATAGATAAGTTAGGAAGGGAAGAAATGACGCTGAAGTTGGCAGAACAATCGAAAAAGCACTGAAAAACCTGAAATTTAAGAAAAAAATAAGCATGCAATTAGTGACAAGTATTGAGAAGGAATAAACTATAAAAATGCACAACCAGTTGCAACATTACAGGTGTTTAAGTAAATATGTCTCCGAATCTTAAATAGCTAGTGTCCTGTGCTTTGTGCAGTATTTAACATTAGAAATTGCTTATTATTCTGTAAAATCTCTAATTTTGCAATTATCACGGTTTTTACTACGAAACTTATCAGTACCGTTTTCTAGTCTTTAAGGAATCCAAGCTCGAAATTTTTGACACCTTGGCCTTGCGCACTATTTTATCTATTTGTTTGTTTACATATTGAAGTATTTGTTATTTATCCAAGTGGTTGAGAAGTTTTATAGTTCATTACTTCTTATTACTTGTAACTAATGGCTGCGTGCCTATTCTTTCTTAAATTTCAGGTTTTCAGGTTAAGTAATAATAGGTTGATGGTCACTGTTTGTCCAAATGTTGTTAGCTTGGGCGTCATCGCTGGGGGAGGGAGGGGGCAGTGGATTGAACATAATTGTATAAAATGTCGGGAAAAATGATAATGAAGATAGCAAGAAATAACAACGTCCATAATAAAAGACTTCCTATACGATCATTGTAAAGACGTCGTAGCAGTTGGTAGTCAATATCTTAAGAGCAACCATAAATTTCAGAAATACACGAGCTTTATAGCATGTAACAAAAATGTTCATCATTGAAAAATAATCGCCGGAATCCTATGAAACGTATATATAGACAAAATCAAGAACCAACAAAATGTACGAAACTCTGATAAGCGAATCATGGATGATGAATAAATCAAAATAAAGTATAGTTCAAATATATAAAAGAAATATACTGAGTAAAAAAATTCGGAGAAAGCTGCAGAATAAGTAATAAATAAGAAGACCAATCAAAACATCAGACTATTCTATGAATTATGATCGTTTAAAGATTTTAGGTAATGTTGGGGGAAAATTAAAGACCGCCAGGGAAGATATGCCTAAAAAATTCTTAACGGCGATAATTGGAAGGGAAAATGGACTAAATATAGGAGGAAGAATGTCGAATATGTTCTAAATCAGGCATGGGCAATCTTTTTTGTAGAAGTTTTATGCTGCGAGTAATCTTGAAAAATATACATTTTTGTAGTATCCTTATAATTCATTATGAATTAAGTTTAGACGGGCCGTGCTAATATGCAACGAAAGAATTCAGTAGCGGGCCGGGCAAATCTTACTCGAGGGCCGCATGTGGCCCGCGGGCCACATGCGGCCATGATGCCAAAGCAATAATCGATGAAAAATAAAGAAAAATAGTCAACCATTAATGGGCCTACTAAGCGGTAAAGCTAATATACCATTACTCAAAATCAGATACAAATCTGTTGCAAGAAATTTCAATTTTCCAAAAAACTGTCAATGCCTCTGGATGACTACCAAAAATTTTTCCCTTCATTTCTGACAACCTTAGTAGAGAAGCTTGGAATATATAGTAAAGGCATTGACAACTATACCAAACCAATTGGTAACCGTTTGATAACTAAATTATACTAAATTATACATTAATTATATCAGTAAACTCTTGCATTTTCTATTTCTAAAGAACAAAGGACAATGCAGAGATGTTTCTAGAGCTGAAAATTATAATAATCAACGTTATAAAATACTACCAATTCTGGTGTAGTATGGTTAGTTTCAATTCTTTTAGAGTGACGCTTCTGAAAATTTGGAAGGTCTTGCAGGAGGATGAAAGAAAAATGAAACGGTACATTCCACAATCACAAAGACACGGTAACATGATCTACTCGGTTACCCGATCTTACTCTAATGGACTATTATTTATGAGGTATTACCAAAGTTGAAGTTTCCGAATTTGATCACCATAGTAAACATCCAAAGGTGTTCATTTTTCATCCCTTAAGTCTTATCAAAAACAATGGTAATTTAATATTGCTATGAAATTGCGATGTCTCAAATGATGATAAACAAAAGGCAGCCATCGTACGATCACGATTGATTGATTGTCAGCCTTTCTACACTAATTTCGAACACGTATTTCCAAACAAGACAAAATCATGAAGATAAGCTGAGAATGATAAAAACGAAAATTCGGGAAATAATATTAAAGTTGATAAATGACGAAGGATATATGAGAAGAATGAATCACGAAATCTCTCAAGCAAAGAGAGATGTAATACAGCAAATAATTGGGGATCAGATGGGACAAAATAATATAGTTACGACAGGCAACAGAAGAAGACTTTGGCCAAGAATCAAGGGATAGAAGCAGAAAACTACTGGGATAGGGCAATAAATAAAGACTAATAAGTATTATAAAAGGAGGTTCTTTTATTTTATATCAGCTTGCGCAAGGAGAAGACACGACCGTTCATTTGAGCAATATACGAGAGACTGATACAAAGTTATTTAACGCACACGAAGACTATATTTGTTGAACGCTACGATACATCTACCATATGTCATCCTTAGTTCCAGGTCAGTCTCTTTCAAGTACATAATTTACGACGGGCCTATATGTTTAGGTATCAATTCATTTTTGACGTGTGTTATCGGTACGCAATGTTTAGACTAAAATATACAGATTGAGCTATACATACAGGTGACTAAACGACGTTACTTGTTTTATTTGAGTTTTGATTCAATTCGGTTTTGTTGGCATAGGGCAGTAAATAAAGACTAATAATTATTATAAAAGAAAGTTTTTTTATTTTATCTCAACTCGCACAAGGAAAAACACGACCGTTTATTTAAGGGATACACATGAGACGGTCGCAAAGTTACTTAACGCATTGACGTCCGAAGACTGTTTCTTAAACGCCACGATACATATCACCCTTATATCAGGTCAGTCCCTTTCAAGTACATCATTTACGACGGGCCTATGTGTTTAGGTATCAATGTATTTTTGACGTGTGTTATCGGTATGCGTCGTTCGACTCGTATTTCAGATCGTGAGAATATAATTATTCCACTTGAGTTTTCCAACAAAAACGAAGAATAGAAACTTTGGAGAAACTTAATAGGGAACGTGTTTATAGAGTAGATGGGGACTGATTTATCTCAGCTGAAAGGATCTAAGTAGCTTAGCAAGAAATGACGTTTCCCCATGAAGGTATTTCAATAACATTTGGAGATATACAAACTAGTGTAGTAAGGAAAAGTTTCTTCGAGTTCATTCTAAAGAACAGGTTTCCCACTATTTTTACAAAAAGAAAGAAAAACTACCTCCTTATAACTAGCATGTTTAGCAAAATTTGTTTATTTCCCACATCTGCTACTTAAGCTTAAAATTTGCTTGAGAGACAGATCTACCTTTTTTATAAAGATAGACAATATTGCAAGTGCTATATTATGTTGTATTACACTTATCGTATTCAATTTGTTCAACTTTAAACGGAGTTTTCTTTTGTCACTGATAACCCAAACGTAAATAAAGAGTACAAATAAAAGGTTTCAATCAGCTGTTCTCACACTGATTGCAAATTGCTGATACAATATTGAACAAAGCAGGAGAAAAAGATAATGCGGTTTCTAGATATTTTAACGCGTTTAAATACAGTTTTATAGAAATGCAGTAAACAAGTTTTTATTAAGAATAAGTTTAGCAACATGTGTATCTGTCAATTAACAATAAAAGATTTGCATACACATCACCAGATGTAGTATCCATTTGAAATTTAGCAAATAAAGGCTTATCTGATTGTGAGACCCAAAACTTAATGAACTGTTTATAAACACAAGAATTACACAATGAGTCGTACATACATACGTAAAACCGAAAAAAGTCATGATTCACTCTAAGCTCATGTATAATCGATTTTACTCTAAGCAAGAGGAATAAAATTAGAATAAAGGCTATATTCGTATTTACCCAACTTGGTTGCCGATTGCAAGGTATGAGTAACCGAGAAATGTAGAATTATACTTTTTACGTGGTAAAATCTATGCCAAACGAGATACAATCAGATTTTCTTCCTGTCCCCCTCGAATCGCGGGTAAATGTGCAATAAAACATATGGCTGCAAAATTGTAAGAATGTAAATATACGAAATCAGCTGATTTTAGCTCGAATCTGACCCAATTTATTGTCGCAACACGAATATGTATAAGAATGATAGATTCGACTTTATAGAACTTGTTGCAAATCGTAAGAAACCTGAGCATCTGAGTTACGACAAATATAGAATATTCGCTGTTTTTCCTTTAAATTCTGTCGTGTTTGCTAGACATGTTATTTATACGCGATTATTTTTAAAACAGGTCTTTAGATTTACTTTGTTTACCAAGTGATACGAACTGTAATAAATGGGGTACAAGCGCTTTACATTTCCCCAATAGGATTTAACGCAAATGCTGTACGAACGAGAAAGTGTTCGGTGATCGAATGTGATTTGAATGTAAGAGACTTACGTGCAATCTTGATTGAAATTAACAAAAAAGCCCTTGAGTTGCCTGAGTCCGATGAATTTGTGATGTTCATGAGTTCGTTTGGTTAGTAATGATTTAACGCACTAATGTCAACACACTTCGTGTTGATTTCTTGCAAAAATAACAACACTAATCCACGAACGAATCGACAATTCGTTTTTACACAAAGGCGACCTTGGTATTTGGTGTATCACAACAAACTCTACACTAAACTGCGTCCATATTTATTGACTGAACAGCTGACAGCGAAACAGCTCGACTTGACGCATGTAGGAGGGAACCGCAATTAAGAAACTGCGGGAGTTTCAAATATTGGTGCTTAGCATTTCTCAGTCGTTGAACAAATAAAACTAGTTAAGTATTATTTCCAAGATTGAAATAGTAACAATCAATTGATTTAAAAATTCGATAATACCTCAATTTACTCTCTAAACGAAAGCAATAACCTGGTAACCTTTTAGTTGGCCCCTCTTACGTCAGCAATAAGATTGCTTACAAATACAAACATTATAACACTTTTGCTTACGAAATAAGTATTAAAAATCAGTTTCAATTCCTTTGAATTTCTCTAATAAAAAATGAATTGGTTTAAAACGTTCATTTCGCGACCAAATAAGTACTTGTGTATTGTTGGTTGCCTGAAAATGAGTTAGTAAGAAAAAGGAACAAAATTAATACCGAGTGATTCAAAATAACAGAAACTCGTTCTCAAGAAACTTCAATTCAATTCTAGGGTCAACGTAAAACGCCTTGAATCTTTCTATCTTAGCGAATAGACTGCTGCAATCGTGCAATCTTGATGATAAAAATTTCATTTACTATGTAAAAACTACAGTTAATAAAGTTTGTACATATGAGAATTTAATTAAGAAATTCCCCCAATATGTACTTAAATGCGCATTTTTCCAGCTATTTAACGCCGTTCTCAACAGTCGAACCTGTCGGTGACCTGCACATGCCCTATTTCGTGAAAAATCTTACATCTTTACAAGATCTAGTTGGTGCAAGAAGTGAAGCCAAATGGTCATTTCTTGTGTTATAGATTCCCTGATTTTGCTTATGAACACTTTGCTACTGATGGTCATTTTTATCGCCAAATTTGGTTCGGCGAAGAAACTCATTTCTGGCTCAATGGCTACATGAATCAGTAAAATCGCCGTATATGGAGTGATGAAAATTTAGACCTGATGCATCAGAGCCAGTTGCATCCTAACAAAGCGACTATATGGTGTGTTTAATATACTGAAGGCATAATCGGTCCTACTTTTTCAAAACGGGGCGGGAGTGTATGTTACGGTGAATGGTGCTCGTTACAGATCAATGATAAAGGACTTTTTGTTTCCACATTAGCCGAATATTGATCTGAACAAGATGTGGTTTCAACAGTATGATTCTACATATTAAGGGCTCTGGAAACGATCAAATTTTTGTCAAACTTTACGCTTTTATCAAATTTTTTGATAGTATGCGGCTTTGCTTGACGATTCTGTCAGACAATCTACATGAAAATGTAAAGTTTGACAATCAAATTTGTCAAACTTATTTGACTATTCAAACAATCGACTTATTGAAATGGAAATTCAGCGATTCATTAACTTACCAAAATGGACCAATCAATTATTTCAATACAAAGTTTGCATAAACGAACCAGCGAGAATTGACTAACTCAGACAAATATTACTCGATATATTGGCGAAATAACTGTGAATTTATTGGAAAAAAGTGATCAAAAACCTCTGTAGTCGTGGTGGCCACGAATGGCAAACCTCCCTCCTCTCAAACGTACTAGCATATTATATTATATATATAAACACTATTGTTTATCTGGAAATTAAAACTACTTTTCACAAAATCGCACTGATGAGCGGTATAACCGCGAAACGCGTCTGCGAATAGTTAAAGTAGTTTTATAATTATACAGTTAATGAACATTCAGCAGAAGTACAATAAGGAAACAGAACGGAGATGTCGAGAAATACAGCACGAAGGAGAAGAAGACATGAACGAAAGATAGACACATAGAAAACGTAATTAAAATCGCTACAGAAAAAACCATAGCATTGAAGAAGCGCCATAGGATATAGTCCCATGGTGGGGCGAAGAGTGTAGGATAGAAACCAAAAAGAAGAATCAATTGACGATGAAAGCAATACAAGCAGAAAGAGCAGAAGATAGGGAAGCGTACAAAAGCTGAGAGCAAGTGCGAAAAGGGTAAACAGACAAAAGAAGAGAGCTTTTAATTAACAAAAAGCGACAAAAATAGAAGATCATTACAAGAGGAAGGAAATTAGAAACTTTTACAGAGAAGCAAGATGATGCAAAAAGATATGAACAAAACGTGTTCATGACAGATACGGAGGGAAATTTAATCGGAAAAGATGAACAAATGAAAGGAAGGTGAAAAGAGGACTTTAGCGAATTATTAAACGGAGAAACAGATGATGACAAATCAATAGCGGAACCAACGCGGAAAGAAGTAGAGGAAATAATAAGGCGCATGAAAAACAGTAAGAGTCGAGGACAGAAGGGGATAACAATCGAAAACATTAAGTATGCCAGCGAGGAACTAAAACAGAAACGAGCTGATAATGGTAGTTTGGAGGAAAGAGTAGACGCCGGAGGGATGGGAAAAAGCATCAATAATACCAATTTTGAAAAGTGGAGACGAAGCAGATAACTACAGAGCGATATCCCTCTTCGATGTTGTCCACAAGATATTGGCGACAATAATTAAAACCAAGTTGGAAGTAATGGCCAAGCCGCAGATAGGAGAGTGCCAGAAAGATTTTAGAAAGGGCAGAGGGACAACGGACTAGCTCTTTATAATGAAAGAAATATGGATGACATATTATGAGTTATGAGTACAGCAATTGTTCTATTTGTCAATTTTAAGAAGGCATATGATTCGATGAAAAGAAGCGAAGTGATAGAGGCAATGGATGATTCCAGAATATCTGCAAAATTGAAAAGACTAATCATGACAATAAGGAAGACATCGTGCAACGTAAGAACAAGGGAGGTAAATCAGAAAACTTTATAGTAAAAACAGGCCTTCGACAAGGAGACCCACTTTCAATACTGCTCTTTAATATGGTGCTGGAAAAGACAATAAAGAACAGTAACCTCAACAGAGACGGAGCCATATTGTATAATAGTCACCAAATAATAGGATACGCAGATGACCTAACCGTTATAGCCAGAGACGGAAAGGAACTCAAAGCAATAACACACAAATTGATAGAGGTGGCATGGCAGCTAGAACTGCAGATAAATGAAAAGAAAGGTAAGGTTACGAAAGTAGGAAGAGCTAGTAACGAAGGAGTAGAGTTGAAAGTATGTAGACATTTGGGAGTGATGAATTTTGAGCAGGTAGATCAGTTTGTGTACTTGGGAGTACGGATACCGAACAGGTGTGAGGAAGAGAAGGAAATGGAGGCTAGACTGAGTAAAGCTAATAGAATTGCTGGAATGATTAATTACCTGCTAAGAGTGAGTGAAACAGCTGTCGCGGATAACGAAATTTAGATTATACGAAACCGCAATAAGACCGACGACATTATACGGAGGCGAGATATGGGTTTTGAACCAATCTACAAAGGAAATCGGGAGAGAAATCGGAAAGCAAAATACTTTGAAGGATAATAGGAGGGAAAAAGACCGAAGATGACTATGCAAGAAGAACCAATGAAGAGGTCTACGACATCCACAAAAAACCACAGATAGATTTGATCATTAAAGCATGGACGAAAATAGAACGGTTATGGAAAACAGCAGAAAAGGGAGGAAGACCAAGGAAAAGATGGTGAGAGCGTGTCTAGAGGACCTGGAGGATCAGGGAATAGCAGACTGAAGAACAGAAAAGAAGGCTATGGACAGAAAAAATGGTAACGTGTAATAAAGCCCTGGGCCTAAAAGACCTGCAAAAAATATTATTGACTAAAATAGTTTTTCCATCTCTACTTAAGTCCTAACGTTGTACAGCCAGTACTTCTTTAAAAATATATTTACAGATGATATTTTTTCAAGAGATTAGGGACAGTTACGGCCATGAAGCTGCCTCACTCATGAAACTTTTGATGACGAACAACACCAGCTCTCATGGTTAACTCTCCGATGAAGGATTAAATTGAATTCGAAAGCTTAGAGTTACTAAAAGAGAGACTTTTATTTCTACTCATCCTTGAGTGCTATCCCCAATTATGTAATAATTTTTATTTTCTTGATTCAACATAAATACTTTAAATACTAACTCGTTTTGAGAGAGCGATTGTCGTGCTGTCCGGTTTTTCAAGTTCGAAATCATCTGACACTGATAGAAAGGATGAAATTTAAACGAAACTTTCGCTATGGAGCCCTAAAAGGTGGAGTTCGTCAATTGGATATTAAGGGTGTGTTAGGAAAGGGTTGCTAGTATAGCCGAAGCAATAACGTCACCAAGTTCGTGGTTAAAGAAGAGATTTCTTTTCTTTGTATTGTACATTGTAGATGACTACTTGGTGATCGACATACGTATTTTGAGTTTTCCAAAATTGGTGTGGTAAAAGTACGAGCTTATTTACTTTGGTAAGGTGTATCGACACCATTATAAAACTTGACTTCACAGTTTTCGTAGGAGATCTTTATATTCAAGTTGCTGTCTCAGTGGATCTTTTTCTTGGTGTACCTTTGGAAAGAAAGATTGTAGTTATATCGCGCTAGCCCAAACGGATAATAAATTCATTAGAAGTGACAAAAGGGGTAGAAAGGGACTTTAAAGGACAATTTAAAATAGAAAACTACATAGGTATCTATTTTCTTTACAGCTTTTATATCATTTTAAAGGAAGGACATTTTGTAGATATATTTATATTTTGATTGAGATATTAACTAATTTTAAGCGTGGTTCCACACATTTTTTGGCATTTGGCATTTTTAATGCCAACTGATCAACTTTTGCCCAAAGGGCGCCAAATTATAAAGTGAACATGGGCGGCCTTTGACCTCGCGGGGACTTTGAGCCTATATAGCTGGGAACTACACGAGAAGCAAATAATTTTTTTAGTTGTTATCGCAATATCCCGTTGGTAAGAGAGGGATCGTACTAACAACTTTTATTAGGTTTGATAATAATTCTCAGTGGATCTCGAAGAAATTAAAGGTCCTCAATTTTAATCGGTTTGATAAGAAACAAAACATGGTCCTGATTATGGAAAAATGGTTAGGTATATAGGCAATTCTTAACGACTTGACCGGCTATTGCACATTTTTCCAACTTATTGTCCTTTTCCCATTAACGTCTTGATTGATTCGTGCACGCGAAATGAAATAAGAATTGGCTTATAATTCGAGTTAATTACCGAAGTAGGACGATTTTACTTATACCATTATTTAATGTACGCAATATGTTGTCCAAAGGTCAAAGCAAATAATGTCTCATACTAATTTATAAACCCCACACGGTTTAAAAATAAAAGCCAGCGAGCTAGTCTTAAATAATCTCTATCGATTTTAAAGCTCGTAAAGGTATTACATAAAACGGGAAAAGACTTTAATTCAAAATACTGACTATTCGTGGAAGAAGTGGGTTGTGTGATAAAATAGGTGAAGCGAAAAGGTAACAATTATTTGTTTGTTTGTTTATGTTAATGAAATTATTAGTTTGTATCTGGATCGTATGTATTGAAAGATTTTATCTGTAAAATTACGAAACTACTCCACTTATCACTGTTTGGAAGATATAATATACACCCCGTTATTTGGAGATTATTTCCATGAGAGTTCAATTTGAATTTACCACCAAAGTTAGTGTGTTTCTATAGATTGGTTGGCGGAACTGTTAATTGACACTTCCTCACGTTCTGTCTTGTTGACAGTCGTGTTTCAATTTATTTATTTATTTATTGGTACGATTATCACTGATAAAATCAACAATGAATCCTTTGTTAGGCCTTCCTTTGTCGCTGATTTGAATATAATATTTTCAAGCATGTGACATTAAGATTATCGCACTATTTGTTATTATAACTTACGTTAAACCATTGCATGCCGTCACTGCTTTTTAGTATATACAATTAAGCAATTATGACCTCCACATCTGCGTATTTACTAAGGCACTACCACAACGTTCTGCTTTTTTAAGGTATGATACATAACGACAGTATTATACAACAATGCATAGAATTCATATGGAGAATTGTCCCTTGGCATCAATTAAGAAAGTATAGCTTTCCATAATTGACACGTTCCATTTCAAATGCGATTATATATTTACAGCATACATTGGAGAAACAAAAAGCCGCTACAAAGAGAGGCTTATATCCCGACAGAAATCGAACACGTAGCCAATGTGGTTACGCACGCGGTAGGTGTCGTTCCCAGCTTGTGGGCAACACATGAGCTTTGGTCCCGATCTTTTAATGGTGCTCAATATATTTCCACAATTGTATATGGGGCTACATTGGTGTTCCTGTTCAGCATATCGACTTCCTTTCACTGCGTCTTCTATAGTAATAAGAAAGGGTAAGTCTGTCTCATTATCGGGGATTGCTTTATAATGTTGTATATTTTAGTCCCTTGAAAGATCTCCTACATAGATGTGATAGAGCTATGATTTACATATTCATAGCCGGTTCTTATTTTCCTTGGCTAACGATCCAGCAATTCCCGGATAACGGATGGTCATCTTCCATGAAATGGTTTGTCTGGTTACTTGCCATTTTGGGCATCACATATCAGCAAGCATTCCATGAAAAATACAAGAGTTTGGAAACTTTCTTTTATCTAGTCATGGGTATATTTCCTGCCTTGCCAATAATAACTGAGGTATTGTATATTACATAAATATTATTTTAATTTGTAAAATGGCAGAAATTTATTGAAGACAAAGATGAATGACCCACCTTTCAATGAAATATTCAATTAATATATACTTATGAATTTACTGATTTACTGACGGCTTATAAATAATAACTCTAAGGAATTATATACAATTTTTAAAAATGGCTCGGGAGGTATCATTAATGCTTCTTACTTTTGGATTTAATATCTTGTTTTAAAAAATGTAAAAGGCCTGTTATTTATTTTATCACAATATTGATATAGCTGGCACAGCTTATCAGACAGGAAATTAATTTCCTGTGGACTTTATTAATTATTCAAACTTTGATTTAATAATACAAGCGAAAGTCAAATGTGCGAAAAAATGGAAAAACTGTTAACGCTTGACACCTAAAATTATCAAAGAATTTAGTGATCATCCTTTGGTCAAAAGATGCCCATTTTATACAGCCTTCTATTGGTAAAAATTTATTTAACTTTGTGTATAACTAAGAAAAATAATTACTTAAATGTTTACTTTTGCGCTCAAAATTGTAAGACCAGATACAGCTTACCGGAAAAAAAGAACATCAGTGATTGTTCTGACAGTTATAGTTTTTAATTAAAATAATTTAATTGGTTGGAAAATGGTATTTATTTCTAAATACATATTTGGTACTTTTTAACACTACATAATATATATGTAATTTTGGCAGAATCAGTAATTTTGAAATAGGGATATTATAACTTTGTTGAAAGTATGGAGAATGGGTTTATGAAATCAGAATTTAACAGGCTAACACTGCGACTAAAATCAACGGTTTATGTATATGATCGAAATCACACAAAATCTTTTTTTTTTGTAATCTTAATTATGCCATTTTCTTGAACGTTCTTTCATTTCCGGTTCTTATAGTTTTGAGATTTGTGAACTCCTACGTGCTTCTAGAAACTAGTTTGGAGTATCCTTGAGGCTACACCACCGTTGTCCGTGTACACCACCAGCTAGATGAAATCGCAACCCAGCTTACGATTTCTACAGAATTAATAATTTCACCGGTGTAAGAATTAACGTGTTTTCGTATCGGAATTTTACGACTCATTTGTCATCTATCAGTTTTGTGTAGAAACGTACATACCGAAAGCACTATGCATATTGAAGCTACATTTAAGGACCAAACTTTGGTTTTTTTGTGGGAAGATTCTATGGAAATCATGACCATCAATAGATACGAAGCGTTAAGCTGAAACTAAGTTATTTGTTTGATGTAACACATATGTGCTTACTGGTGGAAATACGGAGCTTAGTATCTTAAATATCTGATACCACGCTTTTTCAAAATTTCTATTTTTTCGAAAAAGTACATTCCTGTGATTTTATATGAACCTACATGTATTCTAGCAATGACGTCGGTTCGTGGAATTGAAATATTTATATATTTGATGTCGTACATTGTGAAAGGGTAAATTTTCTCAGATCACGTTTATTTAGATGATATGCGAATAAATGTCTATTTCAATTGCCAAAAAGATATTTTGGATCGTGATGCCATAATTATTTTGATATATTTCTTATATTTAGCAAAAGTGGTGGGGAATAAGTATCTGAGATCCAAGTTGAAATATTAGATGCCGCATTTGTCTAAATTTTAATATTCTGCAAACCATTCATTCAATAATCTGACATAGATTTTTCCTAATAGTAAGAAAACATTTATCATAACGATATCATAAACATTTGCAGTATTTTCTATTGCAAAAACGACGGGGAAAAACCGTGTTGTATTTTAGTTATGTTTTGACTGTGTGATGGCAGTTTTTCAAAGTTTAATTTTCCTCCGAATGCGACCGTTGATGGAGAATCCATATATATATATATATATATATATATTTAATCGACATTGTGTTCTAAAACAAGCATATGTACCTTCAATTTCACTTTATGAGTTAATTTACAAAAAGGCTTATTTTACTTTTTGTTATTACAATATCAGCTTTCAGCTATGTTGAAGTTGCAAACGATTTTGTGGTTTTAATCGTCGCGTAGAAACAGAACTTGTAGAAAGTATAAATGTAACTGTTCTAAGGTCCCAATTATTTTAATTTAAAATTTCCTTCTGAAGAATGATAAATTGTAAATTAAAGCAGAACTAAAACCATACATTATCCTTGTTTTTTGTATTTTTTTTTTGAGTTAATACTCAGCGATAATTCTTATTTATAAAAATTTTCTTGTATAAGACGTGCGTGATACTACGTCATTTTACAATTATTACAGAATGAGACGAGTCAATGAAGATAATTACGTTTTATTGATAAACACGCAATACGCAATTGTTCGTATAAGTGCGTAGTTCTTAAATGGAATACTTTTAAAATGATTTGTTATCGGACATTTCTCTGATGAGATCGAAACGATAAAGCTCTTCTAAACCAAGGAAGCGTTTTTACGATAATAGAGATGAAGAAATTTTTGTCGTCTAATCGAATTAGTAATTACATTAGGACCGAAATATCTAAAGTATCTAATACAGGATCAATCTTTTATCTTGAAAGTTCTTTGAATTATTACGTGAAGATATGCATGATACTCTCGTCATCTCATCTTAGTACAGCAACATTTGTATATTTTTTACACGGTTATTGGTATTATCTATTTCATTTGACAAAATATGTGGTAAAATAGTTAAATATATAAATAAGTTAGAAAATAATTAAATATATTTTTAATAACGAGTTTCTTCTAATTTATTTACAAGTTAATCAACTGACGAAGTACAGTCCCTGGTACTACGTATGTTATGTTTAACAATAAGTATTCGAAAAGACATTTTGTTCAAAGTGGGCTTTGTATATTTTAACAAGAGTAATTGGAAACTAGTTTCAATGAGTTACTTGAAGAGTCAATATTAAGAATAGAAATAAAAAAGAATAAGTAAATGTTTAACTCTCAATTGACCGAACGTAAACAGAGGTTCGTTACTTGGGCAGCTTCCCAAGAAAACTGTGTCATGACTTGTACTACAAACAACATTACAAATGCCAACAAATGTCAATTTTTTTTTTTTTTTTTATTTATCGTAGACTGCAACCATGGACTAGTTTCGTTCTTTTTGGGACTCTTGAGTATGGTATAACATTCTGCGATTAATAAAGCCATTTTCTACAGTGTGATGTAACAAAACTTAATCCTATTAATGGATTTCATCAAACTAGTGGCTATACCATACTGTACAGTCAGAACATCAACATTAACATTATTGTGAAAGCGCCCTAAATAGTCAAAGCGAGTACAAGCTCATCGATGCACTCTTTCAGCTTCCACTCAAATACATGTTTTTGTAGATTCTTAATTTCACTAATCTTACTTCAAATTTCTGTGGTAGGACTTGTACTACTATGCACAGCAATCTTTACAATACCACGATTACCCGAATTAGATAGTAACTGATCTGCCACAGTGTTAAAGTGATTATTGAAATAGTTGACTATAATTTTTGGTTCAGTGGTTATATTATCATCAATGTGTAATGCGATATTTTGTCTTGTCTTGTCTGATTGTGAGGTCGGTGACAAGTGCGTTTGGGAAGGGCAATTTATCGGTACTTCCACGGATCTTAACCTAATAGAAAATATGTGGAGCAGCCTAATTAAACATTTATTTATTTGCAAAACACACCAAAGACTCTCTAAAAGGAAGTATTCGGAAAACGCGGGAAGAAAATATTATACTGCGCGAGATCGTTAAATCGTGTACCGTTAGCATGAATTAGAGTAGAATCAAAGTTGTCATTAAGAACAATGAAGGAATAATTAACAATAAATATTAAGTACGATGTATTGTAGATTGAATTGTAAAAAAGATAAGTAATTCTAACAATCTTAATTAACCTTCCTATACTCACGCATACGGTCTGTGAGACCGACTTATATAGTATAGTATACGTCTTTCATTTTGACGTGAGTATAGGAAGGTTAATAATCATTAAAACTACATCACCAGGTGGTGTTAATTCGATTACCACGTATAAGACACTACAGTATGATTTAACATTAAACGATCATTTTGTTAATTATTACATTCGTTTTTGTCTCTTTTTTGTGGAACTGTGGAAGTGCTGTTTTCAGTTAATTGTAAGTTTGAAGTAAGAATTGCTCGAGCTACAGATATAACATAGTTGTCCTTGCAAGCTTTGTTTTCATAAATTCCTGCCATTTATTAAATACCTACTAATAAAAGATGGTCATGCAATGATTTAATTTTAGTGATATCAAAACTCAAAATTAATATTTTCTTCTAACAAACATTGGTATTGTTTCTATCACAGCACTACGGCTTTTCGGGGATGCTGCAACTTAAGGTAGGAGGTTTATTCTACGTTATAGGAATATTATTTTTTAAAGCAGACGGCTCAATTCCGTGCGCTCATGCCATATGGCATGTTTTCGTTATAATTGCTGCCAGTGTACATTACCACGCCATACTCAACAATCTTTATCCCGTTCTACCTCTTCAAGAATCTCCATATATAAAAAGTTAATAACGTTTCGTACATACATACATAAATACAAGAAAACACGCATTACAGGACCGGAATCTCAAACTCCCAAACGATCGAAATACCCAAAATTATTTCGTTATACTCCGTTTTACCGATTTTCACTTGTACGAAGGATATTTTAACTATTTTTGTGAAGACTTAGGTGTTAGGGATAGTACTTAAGAAACCAAAGTTATGAAAATGTAGCAGGTTCTTCTTCGAGTATGGAGTATACTATTTAATTAGATTAGCATTTTGTGATTCTATTTTAATTAATTTTAAATTCGTTAGGAGACACTGCCAGGCTAAAACGGAATTTAGTTCGGAATTGTTAATATTTAGATATAAGATTTGGATTACTTTATTTGTTACCATTTGGGGAATGGGTTCCTTAAAGATACAAATTTAAATAATGAGGAGCCACTTCAGGTAAGCTGTGTACTCTGTACTTGAAGTGGAACGTGCCAAAGATATGCGCGAATGCGCAGGCTCGTTGCCAAGATAATTGTTATCGTTGTTATTTTGTATCATTCCGGATGCGTATTGTGGCATTGCGTCTATGAGGTTTTATGCCGGCATCACACGTTGGACCATCCTTTGGCTTAAACAATTTCTGATGCTTTTGTCTAAATTAGCGGTTTTTTTGTTCATTGTTTTTGTCATGATCCCCGCAGCTAAGCAACTATTTTAATCAAGAAAATAAGAAGGTTTTTTACGTAAAAATATGTCTACACATGATATAAAGTAGGAGTTTAGTGTGAGTGGTGAACACGCATTTCTGTTACAAGTTTTTCAAAATTTGCTTCAACATTTTTTAACAACTTTACACGTAGCATTAAATTATTAAAAGAACATTTCATACTCATATCGAAAGGTGTTGGAAGTACTATCAACGTTGAGGCGATGCTTTTACGCGTCAACTTAAAAAATTTCCTATTTATTTTTAAAATTTGATAAATTCATCCGGCTATTGGCTGAGTGGAAATGTATGCGCCTGATAATGAGAGGGCAGTTTGTTGAAATCCTAAAATGGGTCTGTTACCTCCAATATGGCGCGAAAAGTAAGGAAGTGTCATTAGGCGGGCCAGGATTGGTACGGTATACGTACGTATACGACTCAGTGGCCCCCAGACGTATACTAAAAGGTAAAAAGGCTTAAAAAGATTATGATGATACATTATTTTTGAACTTACCATTTCATCAATCAAAACTTGGGCCGTGTGGACCCCTACTAAAATGGTCATGGATCCTTGGATTCAAGCACTACTACTATCAATTGGGAAACGCTAGTCTAAAAGAATTGTTCATCAATATCCCATCTAGACATTGGTTAAAGTTTGGCCGACATACCAATGCTAATTGTAGTTATACACTAACCATTTACCAACAGCGAGGCGAGCTCCAACCATTGCTAACCAAGACAAACTTACAACCCACACATTGTCTTTGGCAGAATGTTCACCATATGTATTTGGTCCAACGTGTGTTGCTAGCATAAAGATACGAGGTTTTAAAAGGTTAATATACTTGTGCATAAAGGATATTGTCAAGATGACGAATAGGAAACTTCTTAAGCAAATTTAGAGATCGTTACGTAGCACCATATTTTGAACCTCTATTTTTCGAGATATTTTTTATGAATATTTCTATGTAGCAAATAAAGAGAAAAATGTTAGATGTCAATTTCGTTGATATCGAAATTAGTGAAATTAGAAAGAAAACGAATGCCAAAGAACGATTTTATTTATTTTTATTTTGTATATTTTATCGTTATCCTATTTCTTACAATACTCCACCGGTAGAGCAAAAATTTGTTTACGAATCTCATGTTAACTTCTAACAATGCAAATTCATACTCGTATTCTATGTAATTCAAGTAAAATTGCAATAATCTACAAAAAATAAATAATTAGTTATTTATTTGACAATCAGTTCGTCAACGATTTTAAGATATATTTTAGATTAAGTGAACTCGCTCCGAACGATAAACTCAATTTTTACCTAGTTTAAGTGATTTTCTTCCTTTCATTTCTACCAATATAACTTCTATTGGTCTTTATCGAAACGGCATGCCTCGAAATGGATGTTGCTGCGATGAAAGTTTTCAATAAAGAGTTAAGTAGCATTTAAAATTACATTTTTATGAAAATTCTAAACTATTGGTAGTTCCCGCAACCATGCCAATAAAACTTATATGTATATAAGATGTATACATCCTCTTAGAGTAGAACAAAAATCGTACAGATATCGTCCTTTGCGTCGACACCACGCATTCGTGGCATTCAAAAACGATAAATTCGGAAAGTGTTTGTGATCAGTATTACATAGATAGAGCAAGAACGATTCCCATCGTTATTTTGTAATTGCCGCATGTGTGGTGTCGGCTCTACGTTCATAAATGTAGTGGAAGTGGAAGTTATAGGGAGACGGCGAGAGAGTGCCTTTAATATCCCGCGAGATTAGATTGAAAATTTCGAGTTAAACAAATGAAATAGATATTCTTATAAACACGTCATTCATAGCTATTGATTAGGTTGGTCTCGTGGCATAATAAAGGAGCAGCCCATGGCATAAATATAATTTATTTGGACGAAGTAGCATTTATATGAGCACGATGTATCTGAAATCTTTTGTAGATTGGCACGTTACAATTTTTAGGTGTTAGTTATTAGCATATATGTAAAAATGCATAGTAAAATGACATTATGTTTGATTGGATATAACAACGCAAATATTAGTATTTCTTTGTACTATGAACGCAATTTTCAACCTAGCGTGTCTAAATTTTGACATGTTTTCACGCAGAACTTACATATTTTACATATTTAAATAAATAATTTATCATACTTCCCCATGAGCCGCCGTAATTCAATGGTTAATGAGGCGAGGTACTATATCGACGGTCATGGCTCAAATTCTAGGAGTTCCGGTTCGGTTTATGACCTAATGAGTCGCTAGAAATAAAGTATCTTTCTTCATTGTGAACAAGGTGATAATGATGGCGGTTGTCTAATACGTAATGTTCACCATACCACCACGTATCATGCAAAATACGTTGGTACGCGGCAACCGGGGGTGAAAGCAAACATGCGAGATTCTTGATGTTTTGGTTTGTAGACCATACTACGTCGTGAGTCTAACCTTTATATTTCTACTTTACACAGAATTTTCAGCTTTAACGAAGTAAATATCGTCCCTTTTCACAACTTATGCATCAAATTAATAAAAACAAAAAAGTTAAAAGTAAGTACAACAAAATTTATATATAATATATAAAGTAGGAGTTTAGTGTGAGTGGTGAACACGCATTTCTGTTACAAGTTTTTCAAAATTTGCTTCAACATTTTTTAACAACTTTACACGTAGCATTAAATTATTAAAAGAACATTTCATACTCATATCGAAAGGTGTTGGAAGTACTATCAACGTTGAGGCGATGCTTTTACGCGTTAACTTAAAAAAATTCCTATTTAAATTAAATTAAAATTTTATAAGAGAAAATATTTTCTTACTATTACAGCAAAGACGAAATAAAATTTTGAAGTTCCGGAACGAAATCGCAAGGAACTGCTAGAATACCACTGAGATTACTTATCTTTATAGTTGATACGAAGAAATGTAAACGATGGCAAAATTCGACCATATCTTTACTAAGGTCAAGTGGACGGGCGCTCCAGTTTTAACGACAAATTTACTGAATTTGTCGCGTTAAATTACATCAATGTTTACTGTGTAAACAGAAAAATGTAAACGCTAGTAAAATTCGGTGAATATGTATAGCAAGGTCAAGTGAATATTAGATTTCAATCTTGTTACATCTTGCTTACAAAAACAAAATAGTAGTTCCATATCTTAATTATTTAGTTCTTTTTCCAGTAAATATGTTCTTTTGTCAATACTTTTGTTATTTAGTAGGTAGGTAAAAACGACCACGTGAGCGTTAAGGGTACAGTTTTTAAACAATGTAGTGAAACTGTTTAGTCTTTTGCAAGTAGTACGAAATCTGACTGTATAAGAACTTTCTTCATAAATTCTAAAACAGTTGGTTGTACCATCCTTTGTCGGCCACGATGCCGGTCCATAATCACTTCGAACATTTGATGTTGTGATTAATAAGTCACAAACAAAACTTTCATTTGCCAATTTTTATTTAAACACACGTTTGCTTTTCTTATACATTCATTTTACTCATACAATCTACATTAATTTGACGCGTAGGTTGTGAAAAATCGTTTACAAGTTATGCACCAAATTAAAACAGAAGAATCTTAGTGATACATAAGACTAAATTTGTAAGAAAGAATATTTTCCTACTATGACAGGAAAGCGGACAGGATTTTTAAGTTTCAGAAGGAAATTATTGGGATAGGGCGTGTATATTTATTTTTACGACTAGTGCGTATCGACAGATATCTTGCGATAAATAAGTCGGCGGTTCTAAAACAACACTTTTATTTGTCCAAATTTTATGTAATAATTTTACACTTATTGACTTACATTTACCTCATACAATCTTATAAATAAATTTGACGCATTAGTTGTTAGAAACCCTGTATACATACGTAATTGGTAGATATTAAAATTTCCCAGTCCTAGGTTTCAACGCAACGTAAAATTTGGAGCCATTACGCCGTATCCTTCCAATTTGAATAGTAATTAATTTCAAGATTTCATCGCTACAGCGCACAACACAGAAAAGGGGCATTGAAAAATAATTAACGTCGGTTTGAGGAAAGTATCATATCTAACCCTAAATATTAAGTTAGAAAATAGCTTATTGGAAAAAAACTTTCTACGTGGTGCAATATGTTACTCTTACGGTTACTTTTGTCTGGAATTTTTCAGTTTCAGAACCTTCAATTTCAACCCTAGACGAATTTTATCCGAAGTTTCTCCATCAAAAGCACAAGAATATCGATTTTACAATTCCGAAGGTGCATCTGAATAGTACTTTCCTTCCAAAAATACCGATACGACTTTTATCTAAATCTTCCAATCTAATCATGCTTGCTTAAAGACTTCGAAACTAACTTCAATCATCTTTCTCCAAAATCTTGTTGCAGAGCATTTAACTTACCTAATAGTAAGAGTAAGTAGTCGATTTTTATTCAAATATTCAGTAGAAAAATGAAGGTGAACCTCACAAGTATTTTCAGAAATAACTTGTTAAGAGCATCTCAAGGAAAAAATGAGAACCTCTATATGTTTCACAAATAGCAGCATGCGCTGAAGAAATCAGACGGGAGACTGCACAAAGAAGAATAAACATAATGATTGATAGTCAGGTGACTATTAAGGCCGTTATGAAATCTGTTACCAGGTCAAAACTGATAAAAGATTGTAAAGAGGCCCCCAATGAACTAGCCAAGGAAGGCTCTAAATGAAACTTTTTAGGACCGAAACCTGTATGCTGAATATCGTACAATTCTGCCAGACAGGAAGTCCGATTTTGGCTAGGAAGAGAACTTTCAAAGAAGTGGAAATTGATTGAACGTCAATTTCATACTAAGACACTGTTAGGAGCGAGTTGTACCAACCCAAGCAAAAAGATCGTGCATGTAGTGCTGCCATCTATGGGTGAGGCCGAGAATTTTTCAGATCACCCTCGTATGTAAGCCTTTCGGGCGGGTGCGTAAGCACTAGTCTGGGCAGACAGCGGTAATTACGAAATAAGTTACGATAACCTAAATATACACAGAACTACTCGCATACAGCGTACCGACAAGAGTGGGAAGTCGGCGATGCTGTCGTAACTAATTTCGGATGGAGTACTTATTTCACAAATGGTCTGCTTATTTCAGAGTTTGTAATAATAATAATAATAATTTATTTGGGCCCATCGGCTAAAGTTTAGTATGAGTAACGTCATTTAAAACAAGAACAATAAATTACAATACAAATTAACAAAATAATAAAAAGAATAATGGCCATTTAAAAAATGTAAGAATCAGGTACATACATTTATGAGTCTTCATTTCTGCCTAATTTTATGCAAAAGTTTTGGATTACGGAAGTGATCGTAATGCGCCCTGATCGATTCTAGATTTAGTGGAGTACGTACTAGTTCAACAGCAGTAACTGGTAAAACTTAAAAAATGCTAGCTTCTAATTATTTCCCGAAAATAAAAAGGATGATTAAAGAAGTAATTTGGTTATTTTGTGAAAAAAATTGCAATCTATGTGTTGCATATAAAACAAAGTCGTCTTTTTGTGGGATCTTAGCGATTAGATATTGTGCATCTTAAGTAGAATATCATCTGCAGCATCCACATTCAATTAACATAATAAATTCAATAAAGATGAAGAAAAATAAAAAATAACTTACAGGAAAGCGCACTTAAATGATATTTTCGTTAATTACAAAAACAAATTATACCCTTAGATTATTATATCTTAAAGAAACCCGCACATCAATCATCACCTTTTTCATCCTCCAAGACACGCTACGCCCACCTTAGATAAATACTATTTACTACTCCTATTATAGTTCTAGTTTAAATTACTTCAAATACCGACAATCTCCGTCTAGTTATACTAGTTAATTAGTTTATTGGTCTTTTGAGGCGAGCTATCACACCCTTTCTATTCCATGCTAGCTAACTAACCTTCACACTCATCGAGTCGTTTTCTTTTGCTATTGCCTCAAAAAAATGCTGGATTAGGGACCAACAGCTGTTACATATAATCGCGCTTAAACGGCTTTGTAGCGAGGAAAGTGGGTTATAAAAATCAAAAGATTTATCGTCGCGAAGCGCAAAATATATATACGTATCGGAATTCCCAAATATGTATATTTTAAAGTAATTGAACTTATCGGTTGTGACAAATCGTAACAATCAAAAAATATGCTTGTTAGTAATAGCTAGCACAACGGCGAATATTTCAAAAGGCACCTATTGAGTAATTATTGTTTTCACTATAACATAATTTAGTATAAAGTCCACGTGGGTTTAGTTTTTTTATCTATGATTTTGTGATTAAGATTACCGTATATAAATAAAAAATATTAAATAACTAACTCGAAAGTATTATTAATTCTTACCTCGTTAATATGTACCTTATAAGTAGGTACTTTAAATACATATTTATCATATAGACTGTTTCAGCAAATTACTTCGTTGAAAGTGTAAAAACTGCTATTCTCAGATTGATTTGAAAGTTAAGTTAGTGACAAGGTTACATATTTGTTGTAGCTTATAATTAATATATACTAACAATAAGTAACAGTGAACAAAACCTAGAAACCCGCATTTTTTTTCAGGAACAAAACAGATGAAGTTCTAACACGCTTTTAAGTAATATGGTGTGGAGTCGCCATTATTTAGTATGAGTTCACATGGTTGAGGCACAATGTTTTTGCAGTTTTGACAGATAATGACCACTATATTTCCTTAATCTTGCGACATAGTGTTTTTAATTTAAAAATACGTTTTGGACATAGTTTATTCTTTAACAGCCACCACAGGTTTCCGATCCTATACCTGAATTTTGTTCTTGTCGTTCCAGGGCACACAAAAGGTTCGCCGATGTTTAGGATCATTGTCTTCTTGCAAAATCCAATACAAATGATCATCACCAAACCATCGCTTTGTAGATGGTAGAAGGTGCTTTTCAATTTTTGCCAACCCTTGTGCGTTTAGATTACGGGCGAAGATGTGTGTCGTCCAAAACCGAAAACCCTGAAGCAATCCCAGACGTGTAGGGGAATTTGGAGGAATTGTGGCTTTCGTAACATTTTTGCTCTTACAATCTGCATCCTTAGGAAAGTCGTTATCAAAAAGTCACAGTAGGCAAGGAAAGATATGCATATCAATATGTTATACCCATATTCTAACAAAAAAATGCAATATAAAATTATGCAACTTAAAAAAACTATCAGGTGGCTCTCATAACACCAACATGTTATGAGAAATGTTGCATAGTATTTTCAGTTAAATACAATAGTCGCAAACAAATACTTTCGTTTTTACATTAGTGGTTTTTGTGGGTCCAGTTGCCACGCATCTTAGCCTTGTCTTCATCGTTATTTGATTCTTCATCAGAATTTAAATCCTTATAGCTCGTTATTCTGCAAGGCCTTGGTAAGTTTACTGTCTTTTTCTTGCAGATATCTTCCTGGTCATCACTTTTTCTTGATTGCCTTTGCCTTGTCCTCAGTTTCCTTCTTTACTAGCTTCTTATTTGCTTTTCCTATTAAAACATCATCATTATTTGAAACGTTTGTACCGTTAACCGTTTTCATTTATTTGATTGCCCCCTTCAGTTTTAATTGCTTCGGTAAAGGTAAATGTTCGTCAGAAGATATTTCCATATTGTTATTTGGTTCAGGAATCACCATAGCTTCGACTATTGGAAGAGGAGCAATCGTTTTGGTGAGGTTCTGGAATTTGTTCGTGTTATGGCGTTTGTTCAGATTCTCGAGATTTTTGAAGTTGTTGCAGTCCACAAAGATCTTGTTGACCTATAGGCGCGATATTAGAATTGTACAAGTCGGCTGGGGCAAAGTCTTTCTCGGAAAAGACATCAGGATTATATAGCCAGATACCAGTTACCTGAAATGCTTTTGCAGCTTTTTCCAAAGTAGCAACTTTCATGTAGGTACTGTCAAAGAGTTCTGCGATTTCAAAAGGAGTTATCTTCTCTTATGGGTGATTTTTTAGGTACTTAGTGCATTCTGTATTGAAGGTAGTTTTAAAGCTGAATAGAATGTGACATCCAGTGATTGAAGGTTGTGAGAAGTGTGTGGACGAATTGTTAATAGAATAATACAATTGGCTTTGCAAAATGTATACGCTTCGAGTGTACAATGAGTAGAGTGATTATCCATAATTAGCAAAACCGGATTCTTCAGACTTGCTTTTACAAACTTTTGGAAGTGCTCCAAATATTTAAGAAAAAGTTTTTCAACTATCATAAACACGAATCTCGTAGAACATGAATACAACATTCAAAATTCATCATTGCTACGATATTGTTGACAGTTAACATCGAATGTCGTTAAAATTTCGTCGTGTAGGCGAATTAATTATTAATGAATGGCAGCATTACCTAATATTTGGTATGAAACAAATTCAAGCTAAATAATGGACGATTCCCATTACCCTGGTGGCCACCATTCTCCTAATTTCCCATACCTTTACTGGATTTATCACGATTTCTTGTACTATTAGTCTACCGCGAACTGCCCATCCTTTTCTGTCGCCAAACTAATCCACAGAACGATGATTCGTCTGTAAAAAGTAATATCGTCTCATTTTCAGTTCAAATTCCCTTATGCCTAGCGATGTTCCGATAATAGATACACTTTGAATACTGTTTTTGCGCAATCGACGATGTATATTCATTATACTAATGGTGATGTTGCGATTAGCTAGTCGTTGTTGAGCCTGCTTGCGCGTTAGGCCAGGATTTCGTTTAAAGAAGTTCACTATAACTTTATTTTCAATGCGCCTTGTACAGTAGATCGTCCACATTATTTCGTGTTCTCAGCAAACTCCTCTAACCTATGAAATATATTTTACCGTTATCTTTGAAAGATATACGCGAGCTTTTCGGGTGTGTGCACAAGAACCTCTAACTCGTTTTATGCACGGGAATACTCATTTAAAAAACGGTCTGTTTATTCAGAGTTTGCAATTGATACTAATTTCAAAATTACTAAGCCTAGTACAGCAAGGATTAGAGATTACGGGATATACCTGCATTTCCCGGAATAACCGGGAACAGAGATTTTATAATCGCTACTCTCTTGTGTTACTTATTGTTAGTGTAAATATGAAGATAAGTTAGAAATTTTCATAATTCCAATGCGGATTTTCACTGCAGCTGTCAAAAGTAGTGACCTTTGACAGTTGGAAATATCATTAAATTCTTTAGCTGACCTCTTATAAGAAGGACAATCTCCTATATCATTGCTATAGTACTTGGACAAAATAACGGGAAATATTACATAAAATCTCCAATTTAAAAAAATTGCGTGCATAGACGTGAAAGTTTGGGATTAATAAATAAAAATTAGCTTAAACGGTAATAGCAGTTTCACTAACACTAAAACTTAATGAAGCAGTTTGCAGATACAGCTCTATATTTTTATTGTATTGTACATATAGCTTGCGTAGAACACTAACACTTCAATTATAAAACACAATTTTTACAATCAACTGCATAGAATAATTATCACATTTTCTTTTCGTTTGGGACATTGTTAGTTTAAGTTAGTTTTCCATTTTAATCGTTGCAGATGCATACTACTACTTAAAATGCACTTACTAATTGTACGTATACGTAGTTCCTTATCTATTGGAATGGAGTTCATCGATTCCAATTCTTTTAAAGATTATAGAGTTCCTATAACACTTTCATATGATTTTTCCAAAATATTGATGCCATAATACTTGCAGAATTTTTAAGTAGCCCGTAGGATTTTAAGCTATCATTTCTAACCCCTATTTAGTTTTCCCTTAGATATTTTCTTTATTTTATATTTAGAAGTTGGTTATATACATACTAATTGTAGTATAGTAATACTCGAATGGTTAATTACCATTAGAACATTCATCATTTATTACAATTCAATATATCAAAATTCACAGTTAATGTTGGGGTTATGGTCTTAAATTGTCATACGGTTTATTTTGGGGTTCTATTTATACCTTTTAGACACCACGCCCACCACCTTTTGAGCATTTTATTACCTTCTTATTCCTCTTATTAGCTTCTTATTTTAACTCAAGCCAGGGACGTTTAATGGGAGAAACAAATGTCACTAGAAATAAAATTATTAATTATTATAAAAAGCATCGGTTAATAGACCGAAAAGCATTGTTAACATTCAGACACATACATACAACACTTTTACATTACAAGAATTCATAAAAAACTACTGGAAATAACCAAGGATACATCGACATTCAATACAGGTTTCTATAACAGCGATATACCTGGATGAACTGGAGTCAAGGTGAATTAAAGTTTTCGTTTCGTGGACAACTTAGAAATAAAGGAGTGTAGTCCTGGTTTCCAAAAGAAATATAAAGTTTGTTTGGTTAACGACGAAGAAAATTGACAAGATAGATAAGTCAACAAATAAGTCAATAAATATATTTGGAATAAAAGGGTTTTAAGAAGAAGTACCAGTGAATAAAAGAACCTCACCATATCGGAGAAGATAGAATCTAAGACGGGGAAGAATCCATAGAAATCAAAGGTGCATCGAGAATAGAAGATAAGAGAAGAGATATAGGAAGAACCATCATCGAAAGAGAAATTACACTCACACACAGACGCAACACTAGGTAATTATCTTGATTTTATGTTAAATATTTCTCTATAATTTATAAATATAATTTGTTATAATTTATGCTTTTTATATCATTAATTAAGAGCTAGGCCGGTGCAATTTTGTTTAACAAATTAACTAAATTCTCAGTACAATATACTACACGACATGGAAATTGCAATACCAAGAAAGGGTGCAAATCTTTTGACCATACTTGGCAGAAACATTTATCTATTTAAATGTAGTACTTGATTAAAATTTCAAAGAAGAAGGACAACAGATGAACACATTTTGTTTTTTTTTTTTCTTTCATTAATCATGTATTGGGCATCCCCTATTAGTTTCACACTCCGTCACTGTTCATGGTATTGATTTCAGTAGGTGGTTGATGTCCCCTTGGGGTATGATGTCCCAAGCAACCTGCAATTCATGCCGAATTGCTTCCAGTGTTTGTGGAAGATTCACTAACTTCTTCAGGTTTTCTTAACATAATGTCTTACACGTGTTCAATTGGCGAGAGGTCGGGAGATCTGGGTTGGCATGGCAAGATATTGCCATAGACCTCTTCGAGTTGGTTTAAAGAAAATCTCGCCATGTGGGAACGGGAATTATCCTACTAAAAAGCGCATGATGATGAATTGGTTTCGGTTAAGACGATTTACAGTTTCCCTGATCGGAAAACCATCTTCGTGCAAACCAACAATTCGACGTCGAATTCGCTTTACTGACGATAATTTCCACGTTGCCACGCACTCTAGACATAATCAGACTTCTAAAGCAAGTTAAACAAAATGAAACCAAGAGAAAACCGTGAACATTGAATAAAAAGTCGCAAGAAATACAACTGACAGTAAGGTTAAGACATTGCATGAAGTGTCAGATATGCTATGACCATTTGATCCATCGTTTATCACCTTTATATATTAATGGGCATGAGCTGAAAATATATTTGACTTGAAATAGGCTTTTCTATCTAATGATTTGATTCCATCCCAAAATATGTAGAGGAGACGAAGTATTACTACCACTACTTACCACTGTTTAGGTAATTTCCCGATTACATGTAATTCAATATTAATATACCAGTAATGAGACGTTAAAAAATTGAAAATGTCAAAAAGTTCCATTTTTAAGTTGATAATGTAAATCTTATGATTTCTTTTTTAAAATGCCTATAATTATCTTGTGCCTTCCTGATCCGATCCAAAATTCAAAAACTTTTGTGTCTGTATCTATGTGGTAGATTTCTTCAAAATTAAACTTTCTCGCCTTATATGGCATATCACGTACCATATTCTATTAAAAAGGCACTATGAAAATTGATTGGAATCCGCGTTCAAACAAAAGAATTTAATTGGCGAATCTTTACTGTGATATAATTTTTCAATTCATCTTCACCAGGGGATACAAACTTATGCATGACTCCCAAAAAAGGAAAAAGTCATAACATTGGAAATTTATTTTAATGTGCGAAATTGTAAGTAATTACAATGTGAAGGTTAAATTTGTGCGCAAATCGAATGTTATCATTTGCATGCTATTAAGAAAAGGAAATCAATAATTCCACATCAATAAGTAATTATATCCATGATTTACATTAAACAAAATGACTTGTAAAGTGAACGTCTTCTAAATTATAATTACGTAATGACTACTTGCTTTATTTAATAAACGTAAATATTATTTATAAGGAAATAACCCAACCCAAAAAATTGTGTGTTGAATATGTATAACGTATTATGTAATTCATTACGTTGTACTGAACAAAAATTAAAAATGACTCACATGACATAATGGCAAAAAGACTTCATTCCCGTTCTAAAAGGAATTGTTGATACAGATCGCATTCCAACCTTTCTTACAAAAGACTACGTGCGTCACGCATTCAACTTAACTTACATCCTGGTAAAGATTAGGTCATTTATTTATTATAATTGGTATAACTGAATTGGTTGTAATGAAACGTAAGAAAAATTTTGCTTCGAGACTTAACGATATAAGGGCAAGGGTTCATATTAGTGGTTATAGACGCATGGATATAGAGTTTAAAAGGAAACTTTCCCTGTAAGAAAGCAAAACAATATACAATAAATATTTTTATAAACACTGTTATTGGAAATGAACGTCTTCTTTTTCGCAGTAGAAGGATTCTAACGCCCACAACGAGTTGTCACCACTCCAGAAATGCTCTGATTTTGGTATTTTACTCGGTATTGCGATTAGGTGGTTTCAATTTATTTTGCGCTAAAATGTTAATGGTTAGAGAAAGCCAAACTGATCCAATGGGGTAAACAGTGAAAGTTCACGATAACTCTTCCAGCCAAAAAATGACAATGACTGCTGCACTGTTATATATTAGAGTGCAACTTCCTCGAACGTGTTTTCTGGTCGCACAAGATTGGTTTCTGATTTATATTAAAACCTCTAATAATATTCTCCCATATCCCACTAACACTCCTAAGTACCAGCTTTACTATGACATAATTAATTTTTGATGCCATAATAAAATTTTGGGAACCTGTTATGGTTTCCTATTTGCCTTCCACGTCCTATATCTATGATATTTCTCCGAAACTCATTCGCCTTTAGGGACGATTTCTTCTTCCGAGGATTTTTAACTCTCCCATCCCAAAGTGCTGACTGGTAAGCCCCTAAACAACTATTTCGTCCCTGCCTGCGTTGGTTTTTTTCTGGTGGTTAGGCTCATCATCATGGGGAAATGCAGGTTTAGAATTTTTGTTCACAGAATCGCTTCAGAAGTTTAGAAGATAGGTGACAACTGGTGACCATCTCTATAGTAGATGAACGAAATTTATTTGGCGGTATCAAAATCTCCAGTAAGTTCGCGAAGCAAATTGTTACCATGTATAGCAGCTACATTTTCAGAAGTACATATTACGTTATTAGCGCAATAGACCAAATCGTATATATCTTTGTAAATTTGTCTATGTCGCTGCCATTTCGTTTTGTGCAGGTTTCCATGACGTAATACGAGAGTGGGTCAATAAGTCCGTGATTTTTGAATTTCCCGCCTCTTAACTGAAAGAGCAACACTGCTCCAGTCAACAGGCAACTGTCATTTGATTCCTGTCAAAATTTGAACAAGCTGCGTTATTTAGTTTGTTTGATAGCCATTGATAGCAGACTATCGCGTGAAATGGAAAAAGTGAATTTCGTGTGCTCATTAAGCACTATTTTTGCAGAAAAACTATCACTCAAACCAAGGCTAAGCTTGATAAATACTATGGGGACTCTGCACCATCAATTTCAATGGTAAAAAGTGGTTTACTGAATTTCGTTGAGGCCGTACAAGGACGGAAGATGCCGAACGTTCTGGACACCCAGTTGAGGTCTCTAGACCCGAAACAATTGAAAAAATTCACGATATGGTGTTGGCCGATCGAAGATTGAAAGTAAGAGAGATTATGGAAGCCATAGATATCTCACATGGGTCAGTGGTTTCAAGTTTGAATGATGACTTGGGTATGAGAAAGCTTTCCGCAAGATGGGTGCCGTGTTTACTCACATTCGACCACAAACGCAATCGTGTGACAACTTTGCAGGAGTGTTTGGCGTTGTTCAATCGTAATATGGACGAGTTTTTGCGACGTTTCGTAACCGTGGACGAAACGTGGATCCACCACAACACACCAGAGACCAAACAGCAGGCAAAACAGTGGGTTTCTCGGGGTGAATCGGCGCCAAAGAAGGCCAAGGTGGGTTTTCTCAGCCAATAAAGTCATGGCGACCGTTTTTTGGGATCCACGCGGTATAATCCACATTCACTACCTTCAAAAGGATACAACAATCAATGGAAAATATTATGCCAACTTATTGGGTCGATTTAATGAGGAAGTTCTTTTCCACCAGGACAATGTAAGGGTGCACACATGTGCAGTTTGCAAAAATCAATGAATTGGGCTACGAATTTCCCCCTCGTTCCCCCTATTCTCCGGATTTAGCCCCGAGTAACCATTTCTTGTTTCCAAACCTGAAGAAATGACTCGGCGGAAAGAAATTTGACTCCAACGATGAAATCATCTCACAAACAAATAGCTATTTTGATGACCTCGACAAATATTATTTTTGGAAGGGATAAAAAATTGGAGAAACGTTGGACAAAGTGTATAGAACTCAAAGGAGATTACGTTGAAAATAAATGATTTTTGTCCAAAAAAAGTTCAAAAAGTCACGCCCTCGTACTACGATCACATTAAATTATTAATATATATAAACACGTAGATAAAGAGCAATAGTTTTGCTTCATGCGTTTGTAGAAAGCAATGTCCAATCAAACATGATGAACGAAATCTTTCTTAATTATAGTTCAAAACAATAATTGTCAAATTACTGTGAAACTTATGTGTACAACCTGAAAAATAGTAAGTATATCTAGATGTATAATATAATCGACTAGTAGGTGTAGTGATCAAACGGTTGTCAATACAGTAGATTAGTTTGAATCCATTGTCTTAGAGCTTCCCTCAACTTCCAGAAAATACGCAAATGTACGAGTATCGTCTTAATGTAATAAAAAAATCTGTATGTATATTTCTATGTGTAATATTTCGATCTATGTATGTGTAAATACTTATTAGAAAAATTAGTAGAATTCAACTATACAGGGTTATCAATTAAGATATTCGAAACTATAAATCGATAATTTAATTCGATTGTACCTAGAGTTAATTTTTTGTTTCTGTGTGTGCTTAGTTATGTATTATGGGATTTTTCTAATAGGTAAAGGCACATTATTAAAAGCCATTGAACATTTTATGCATTTTTTACCGTATTATGTATATTGTCTCGATTTAGTCTATTTATGATATGTAATACATTAAGTTTTTTTATTATATGTATTTTTATTGAATTATTTATGGTTTTTGCTTAAATTATTCCAATATATCTTTATTTATTTTCAATTATTATATATACAGTGGAAGCCACTTATTCTAATCACGACGCGACCTGTATTTTTGTTAACAATAACTGGCTGATAACATTAAACAAAAGACAAAAGAAAGACACTGTTGACCACAAATCTACAGTCACAATTTTCAAATTTAGGATGACGGATCCAATTATTATTATAAATTCTGTCTCGCATATTTCGGATTAAGAAAATTGTACAGCGACAAACAAAAATGGATTTTAAAGCTGATGACTAGTACTACACGATGCCGTTTTTTGGAAATAGAAAAGCAATATCCGTTTTCTCACAATACATTCATCAATTTTTCGACCATCAACCTAAAATTGCTCCAAATGACATGCTACACAATTTCTGCGGCCGAATTTGTTTCCAGGGTCAAAAATCTATAAGGTTCTCATTCTGTCATTTCTGTAACTGACCCTCGCAGGACTGTGTAGTTTGGTCCATTAATCGGAGCATTCTTTTCGCGAACTTTGCAGAACTAAATTTTTAATCCCGATTTCACTTGATTATCTGTTCCAAACGGTTGTATCTTTCTATCCATGTTCTGGTTTGAACAGTTTCTATGTTTAATCAATTTCTTAGGATCTTGCACAAAAAGGTTGAATTTAAAAAAAATGTCTAATGATTATAAAATGCAACTTAAAAATACAGTTACAGTTTTATAAATCAATCACTCAGCTCAACAAATCACAAGACTATATTAGAAACATCGCAACAGAGTTTTCGTCAATAATTAACATTTACGCAAATTTCAGAATTGATAACAATCGACGAAGTTTGATTATTTTTAAGTAATTTAATATGATGTGGTTTGGTACCAACCGATTGTAATAACAACAACCAATTGAAACCACTAGGCGTCGTTATAATATCCGGGTTCCACTGTATATAGGTATAAATAAATAAAAGTCAACTACAACGATTAGTAGACGTGACCCAAAAGTGCTGCGTGGTAAAACGGATAATAGAACCGTTTTGCAATTACTATATGTTACACGAATTCCATCGAATTTTAACTTCGAAATTTTTTTGTATATTCTTTAAAGTGGCATCACTAATTGTAAGTGATGTGTGACTTGGAGCAATTGCAATCTATCTCTGAAAAAATTTAGAAAACAAATACTACGAATCGTATGTAGCACTTTTGGACCACTTCTAGTGATAAGTGAGCATGATTAATATAAACCTGAACCACAGAATAGACAGTAGCGACAAAGTTAGAAAATCTTGTGGTCAATTTTGTATGCGCATGGCCGGGAACCATGTTTTAAATACGACGAAAGTGTTACATTTGGCTAGCTTCATTAATGTTATTATTCTGGGATGGTGTGTGCATATTAAAATTAAAATATACGGTTATTGTTGTGTATCACTGATTTAACTTTTTAGCAAATACTATTCTTTTAACATATCCAAAACTCTAATATTTTTCAATTAATACGAACACATGCGCGCCTTTCGTATTTTCAGAATGGGGTTAGCTAACTTCTGAGCTATTTCGAGGACATTCAAATCGACCACATGAACATCAAAGCTGCCGACGCACTTTGTCGCTTCTGTCTATTCTGTGCCTGAACTTTGACTTTCAATAGTGTGCGTTTTTAACTACACTAACAATTTTATTCCATTCTGTTCAATTTTGTTCGAAACTTTTCTGTATTCTACACTCATCGTTTTTATCTTTTGTTTTTCTCTCCAAGTTAGATACCGTCAACATAATATTTAAGATAAAAGTCTGAGATTAAATTGTAGATCTTCCCGTATTTAGTATTAATTATGTCTATTAAAGTTTACGTTCCAGCAGCGCCATTAATGCTGCACGGAAGATTGTCAGTATGATAAAATCGTGTTTGAATCTTGTTTATTAAATTGCGTTAACAAAGGGCATTCTTTTAGAGCATCACACACTCTGCATCACATAATTAGTCTATTACTTTTGGCCAATGCGCTTCGTCGTCAACTGGGCCAGCATTTTCAAATTGTATTTTATTGAATGCGCAAACACTCGTAAAACAACATTGCGAGCATAAACTTAAAATAAAAAGGTGTAATCAGATTAAGAACTTTAAACAGATTTTCTGGGAGAAAAGTAGTACAAACGCACATAAAAACTTTGGAAAACATACCATTAATATGTAACCAGTCCTCTTATAGAACAATATCGAAAGTCAAAAGTGCTATTACAACATTAATAATAAAATAAACGGAAGTAAACGTGGCAATTTATTATTTGGAAAACTCTTGATACTTATTTTGATAACTGACAATAAGTTGTCATCTTGAGTATACTGCCACACAAAAAATTCGTTATTTTCTGTCACGGAAGAAGGACCATCTAAAAATACCTTTATACAGAATTCACTTATGCAGTACGTCGATGACATCCACCTAAAGGCCGAATCGCGACGTTTACTTAAAGCCCTTGCGGATAGAAACTGTTATTACTTAAAATATAGAACTGGTGGATTGTGTGCGGTAGTCTGCCTGAGAAACGTCTCTAAAGAATTCAACAATAGTCGGCAAGTTTGAAATCGATTGTTTTTCTTCTAGCACTTCTGAATTCCAAAAATTTTCATTCTGAAATTATTTAGCGTGTTCAACGTTTTCGAGATTTTGAGAAAAAGGAATCCAAGTGAGAATTAAAGAAACTATTTTTCGATTAGGAAGTTACGGAAAGCACTTTTAAAAGCGTTCTAGTCACAATTCTTGCTGGCAGTCAACTGAATAGTAAAATTATCATCGTCAATAAGTTTTACAATACAATGATCTACAAAGACACCGACCGATACTTCGAAAAGTTATCTCTAAAGTCTACAAAATACCGCGTGCCATTTATTAAAAGTTTCGCCATCGGCCCACAAACGTCAATGTTTACTAGTTTACCCGGCTTTATACGACGATTCACTCTGGTGCCAAAACTAAGACGATGCATTTTTACATACAAACATCCGTCACAAAAGCCGGTGTTTCGGTTGCATTTCAATACCTCGTCGTTTCAAGAAACTTTGAACATGATGCTTGTTCTGATGGCCAAGACGTTCATGTCAGACCTGAAGATCTGAAACCGATTGCTACGGAAGCACTTACAATACGTAACAAAAATTTCCACATTGCGTTTGTCTGTCTAGTAGCAACCGCGACTGTTTCGCCATCTTTGTTTCTGAACTCCTTAAGTTTATTGTCTGCATATTCACACCATTATCGCCCATTATCAAGCGCAGCACTGGCAGAGAACAAGTTCTGATCACATTCAGGAGCAAACCAGACTTTAGTCAGAAAACCGAGCTCCCATTTACCACAACCAACTTCTCTATTCGAATTTCCCCTTCTCATTGAGCATATATGAAGTTTCCATCATTACGTAGAACTAGTCTAGAAATAGAAAACGCTGAATAAGATGAAAACCAACCTGATATTGAACAGGTGTGATGTGATGGTTCTGAACCACCAACCATATTTCCATGTTTCTCCTGCCCTGCGGCTATCATAAATGCTCGGCCTATTGATTTGGTCTCTTTATCTATTTTGGTACCATTTTATTTGGAGTGACGAAACTATCCGCATTTAAAGCATTTTGGATCTTTCTTTTTCCTTTGATGTACTTTCTTAACAAAATTCTGTGAACCACTAAGATTTTGCAACCAAAGCTACACTGCCAGACTTGGCGGTTTTATCGGATTCCTTCAATCGCTGCTTATCCATACGCAACCGCTCTGTTAAATTACTAATAGATATGTATGTCAATACTCGGTACAAATTTCCAAGCATTCTTACATTTTAGGTACTCTCTTCGTAATGTATTCAGAATTCTGTTCAGCAACATCGATTGTGGCAAACTTACGTTTTTCAGTTTAAGTTCTTCTTGTAGATCCTGTCAAATTATTTGCCACTTTGAGATTTGCAATATTAACTCCTGGATGTTTTGTGTAGTTAAGCAACTGAACATACAATAGATCTAATCGACGTTCATTCCGTTGTTCATATATTGAGTATAACTTGTCCCACATCTCTTTGCCGGATTTGTAGGTTAGAATGTGCTGCTTCGCATCTGATCTCACACCCGATTCAATAATGGACCTGATGATTGCATCGGTCTCATCATATTCCTTGATTTTTTTGCATATTCTTTTTGGCCATTTCCGGTGCATCATCTTTTACGGGATTTGGTATCTTGCAATCCCGTGAGACGATTTCTCCAATCTTATTTACTGCAAGTTACAGATCCACATAAAATTTCCAGCTCATCCAGTCCCCTTTTACCCTCAAGTTTATCAATTACTTGAAATTTATCCATCGCACCGAGTAGACCGAACGTTTAAGTTGAGTAATACAGAACAGTTTCCGCACCTGTTGTACTCGAAAGTTCTTATTTTGGGATGAAATTTCAATACAGTGAAAAGCGCATTAACAGTATTACTGGGCCCATAACCTGTTGAACAATTTTATTTATTTAGTTCTGTGGTGTGGTTTTAATTAAAGAACAAGTAAATGCAAAAATTACATGGCAGAGCCATCTTGCTCTTTTTAATAACTAAGACTCAAAACCAAAAGTCATTAATTTACAATTTTACAATAGATATCCACCCAAAACACCGAACACCACACAAGCATAAGATATTTTGCGATAGTTTTTGTTTACTAGTGTTATCGAAATGGGATCTCGACACAGATGTGGTGGGGATAATTATTTATTTTAATGTAAGTCGTATCCTATCGATGACAACGTTTTTTTTTAATTGGATTTGCAATAAATAAGGTAATTGAAATTATTTTTTAAATTTTTACGTAAAAGTTTTTGCCCTGAAATCTTAATACGCCCTTGGTATTTATTTCCTGATTTCGTCTTATAATTCCAATATATAACAATGTGATAGAATAGCTAATTGATACTAAATACTTCGAAAGTATCGTTTATCGTACCTTTAAAAATAAAAAAATAAAAACATAAGGAAATAAATAAATTGTATTCTTATATATGTCATGTCGATGTATTTATAGAAAATATACGATGTAAATTTGACAAACACGAATTGGTTTTATTTCGTCACCTTTTTCCAAAAGAAAAAGAACTTACAAACTTGCAAAACCGGTAAATGGAATTAAGAACAACTTAGGGATGAAACAACATTTATTTTTTGACGTGGAAAATAAACGAGGAACAAGAAGCTTCGTGGTAAGTACCTTTTTATAAAACAATACTGTAGTACTGAGTATGCACTTCGCACAACATCAGTAGAATGAAGTATACAATGTGAATATTTATTTTTAAAAGAAACTTTGTATTTGAGGCTAAGCGAGGTCTTATTTTATGCAATAGCCCTAGAGAAAATTCTTTCAATGCAGTTTTGATTTCGTCTGTATTTCATCATCATTAATACATTATGTCTCAATGTACTCGTAGAACGATGATTGACTGCGCCTAAAAATACACGTTTATGAATAGGGTGAATATCGATTAGGGCGAATTCGTTCTTGAATAACAGACCAACGCACAGAAGGAAACATAAGTCAGTTTTATTACACCTACTAATTATTATTTAAGTTATTTAGGTTAAATTTGTACAACCTACAAGTAAACTGTCGTAGGCAGGAAATCGATGAAAAATCTGGATGGAATCATGGTAATGGTGATTTTTTACGGTTTGTATGAGGGATGTTTCCAAACTTTTAGGAAGTAATTCAATACACTTATCCCAGCATGAAACCAATTTTAGGAATATCTCTTTCATATCCAAAAATAATCGGCCAGCACATGTCCATGATGGACATGTGCTGGTATGATTACTCACCCTGCTCGTCGCTGACATCACCTAGATTTTCTTGGAAAAAATGTAAATGTGAATGAAGAAAAGGTATCTTCAGTGACATATTGCAACCAAGAGCTTTATAGTTCTGAAGTAATTCGTCCACGTGCTCTGTATAGTTATCCGCCTTGTTATTTGCAACAAAGTGTTGGGCTACTTTCTTCAATGACTCCCATGCTGGTGCTTCTTGCTTATCTAAGATGGCATTGTGATTGAGGATCGTTTATTAATTCTCGAGTTTGAGGGCCAACGAATATGCATCCCTTGATTTTTGAGTCACTGGCCTGTGGAAATTTGTATTTTAGACAGCTAAACCCGTCGCTATTTCTATATATTCTTTTAACAATTTTTTTATGAATCCGAGTTTAATGTGTAAAGGTGACAGGTAGATTTTCTGGGTATTCACCAGGAGCTGACTGACGACATTTTTTATTCCCGAACCCAGCTGTCTTCTTGGTGTCCATTGTTTTTTGCATAATGGTGTTATCTATTTTTGCTCTCCCATTCGCACAAGACACAGCAAAATTTGCTGTATCGTAGTTGAAGACTTTCAAATCTCCGCACAGGTGGCAGGCATCTCTGTCATATTGAACCAGCCGTAATGGTCGAGAAACAAAGGCTAACCCGCAACAATGGAAAATGCATTTGTGGAAAACGGGTTCTTGATGAACGATTTCTGGCCACAGATTCAACATCGAAAAAGAGTACTCAGCATCCAAGAAAGAACAACATTGTTTACCACTGTACTTATTGTGATTTGCACTAGTAGTAGATTAAAACAAATTAGTTATTATAGATATCATATACTTCTTTCTCTGTAATTGAGTTTGTTCATGCTCCAGTTTTCTTCACCTGTTAGCCTTTTATATCATTAATTGTAAGTGTCGAGGACAATCGAAACATGTCGCATATTTTCTTTCCGATGGGAAATTGTAATCCATTTTCGATTCTATATTTGCGTAATTTTTATATCGTAAAGGTCTTTGGTAAGTCGACCTCGCGGCTTTTCCTCATATTTTAGCGACCTTGCGCATTACCTCGAGCGCGACCTTGTCTCAGTCGAGTATCTTTATTGTTTCGTATCATTGACTCATTCTTTATGCAATTTATTGTTGTAGATACGTTCGTTTAATCAACGTTTTCACGCCAACTATTCTTTTTATTGCTTGTCTCGCTTGCGAATAGAAAGAAAAAGAATACGAAACACTAAACGAAGATGCCTGACGTTTTGGTGTAAATGTTGAATGCTTTTTATTTATTTAATGGTATGTTAATGTTTCGTGTAATATAATGCATATAGATAGGTATGTACGCTAAGGGCGATTATAACGGTAAATGATTCCGTAAGTTTAAACTTTGACTTTTAATACTGCAAATAGCCAACACAAAATAGTCACGATTGCAATCCATCTGTTGTGGTTATTTTCATAAAGGAGTTAACGGATATGTCGTAAGTTGTGGGAGCTACTGAAATATATGCACGTACGACATTTTGACGATTAACCATACTTAATATATAAAAATAAGCGTGAACCACGAATGTACGAGGGCGATTCGTAAAGTAACTTCCATTTCCGCCTAATGAGCAGAGGAGTGGGGATATCAGCGCGATCGCAGCGCTGCGGTGTAGTCTGATTAAATGTGAGTCTGGCAGTGCTACTGCCAGAATTGTTCAGACATTCTTTCGTGCTAGTTTGGTCGTTTAAAATGGCTGCTGCAATTGTAAGTCTCGCCGTCTGTGAACTGCGTGCTGTTATCCGACTTTTGTGTGCAAAGGATATGGAGGCTCTTAAGATTCATCATAAATTTTGTTCTGTTCTGTATGGTGAAAATCTCATGAGTTACAGTTTGGTTAGAAAATACTGCCTTATGTTTCGAGAAGGATGAACTAATGTATATGATAACGAACGGGGCGAAAGAACAGCTGTTATGACGGACGAGCTTTTTAGGTAATGTCGAAGAGAAAATTCCTGGAAATCACAATCACAGAACTGACTGTCTTCTTCCCTCAAATTTCACGTACAGTTTGTGTTAGCTTAATTCACAGGTGGCAGTTCTATGAAGAGGGCATTAAAAAACTGGTTCAGCGTTATGCAAAAGGTCTCAATCTTAATGGTAACTATGCAGAAAAATTGCTGAAAGTAGTAGCTTTAAATTGTATATAATAAGAATCTCTTCATGTATGGGTGTTTTTCTTAATAACCAAACGGAACTTACTTTACGAATTGCTCTCGTATAGAACAAACAATGTATCTACGAACGAAAATGGAATAGTTCTGCCCCAATCATGGCAGAGGAAAGTAACCAGAATAGCAAAATCTACATCAGAACGAAGCTAAATAACTTTTAAAGCGATTTATAGCGCATAGAATCAAGGATGTACTGGTTCTTAACAAAACAATACAATGAATTTATGGAGGTACTGGAAAATCGAGTGATACAGATAAATGAAGAGGCGAACCTCCTGACAAGGAAGGGTACAAAGGCGCTTGGAAGCTTGTGGAGCTTGTGGAGCTTGAAATTCCTTATCAAACCACCAGAGACTGACTGATGATGAACTTACTAAAAGAGCAGGGAGAACTGTGAACCGGCACGCATCTCCACATCATAGCAATAGTGGACGATCTTACCTGTGTGTTGTGAGGAAGAGGAGAATTCGTAACATCTCCTGTGTGAAAAAAACTAAAAAAGATTTCTATTAGCATGGTGGTAGTCTACATCGTGGACACAAACCTGATGGAGTAGAGAGAGTAGGGCACAATAAGCCAACGGACTATGAATCACACCCTTAAAAAGAAAACAAATCTTCAGGTGTATTGTAATTTTTTTTTAATTTTAGAGCTACAACTTAGCCGAACAGCAATTTCCAAGTTGTTAAGTTTTGAGTTTGTGGTTACAGACTTAAGTTGGCAACGAAGTTAGGGCTTGCCTTTTTCTGTGGTACCATGCCATTATTTCGGGTCCCGGAGAAGACATTTTTGCCACATGATGAGCAAGTTTTTACAATCCTTTCTATTGTGCATCGTCCCTCTTTGGGCATTTGATACAAACAGAAACAAGCTGCTCAAGTGGACTGATTCTCCATTTGTGACGATTATTTTCGTGGTTTATAAGACCTGAGCTGTTTAACTATTTTCAGAGACTTTAATTTTAGTAAGGACTGTTTATGCTTGAAGTTTGGATGTATGAGAGCTGTTTTTCTTCTGGTAATTTGGCAAAAACAAATGTAAGAAGTACACAAGGGTTACTCATACATGTGAACTATTTCCCAACGTAGTCGCCATCGCCATTGGGGCATCACAACTCCCATCCGAATTTCTTCAGCAGTTCTTTTGTTTGTCATGAAGAAAAACAATTCCTGGTGACAACATGCCCCTCCTGTTGTTTTGTATTGCTCCCCGTAGACGTTCAATGGTGTTACAATTGTTGCTTAAGGGTCTAAGAACTCCATCAGCAAAAGTCCTCTACAGTCTCAAAATACAGTAGCCATAAGATTTCTGTTGGATAAGGTTTTCTTAAACTTTTTCGGTTTGTTAGGCGAGCTCGTATGCATCAATTGCTTCGATTGCTCTTTTGTCTTGACCTTCACAAACTGAACTAGCGTTGCGTCTCCCGTTACGATTGTTCCCAAGAATGCTTCTCCTTCGTTATTGTAGTGCTGCAAAAATATTAATGTAGAATCCATTTGCTGCAGTTTATGAACGTCTGGCAGATGTTTTGGGGATCTATCTTGCACAAAATTTCTTGTAGCCAAGTCGTACTGTAACAATGTTATGATCGAGAAATTTCAGGAAACTCAACGACCGTTCTGAAATTGTGAACGAATAGCGCTCTCGAACCAGTGTTCACTTTTTCGATAATGTCGTCTGTTGCTACCCTAACCCCCTTCATCATGAACATCAGTTCGTCCTTCTCGAAAAATTCTACACCACTTTTGCACTATGAATTTGAGCCGCAAAATTGCAATTTGCGAAGACTTTTAATTGCGGGTCTTTGGACCATCAACCGAGGCACATTGAAGGATTCATTCTGTTATTGACAAAATTAAGAATGTTATAGGGCTGTATTTGTGTTAGTATGACTTTCTACGATAAATTAACGTGTTTGATTTTGTAAGTACGAGTTGATGTCTTTTCCGTGATGGAAGTCTAATTCATTTTTAGCCGTGTAGTGTAATATCTCTTATATTTGCTGTGATTGTTCCACTAGCTAAAAGTTTTATAGTGGGCCATTCTTTTTGTTTAGTTTGGTGATCATTAATGTTTTCTTTTTGTAATTTGATTGAGATTTGAGTGTGTTACGTTTAGTATTTATTCATTCATTTATTTACTAGTTTATAGTATATCTTTTAAACGAACATCATTTTTATTATTTCATTTTTCGTACTACTCTCATCGTTAATTTAATCTTGTTAATTTTCAATATTTTTAATAAACTTCTGACATTTTTGTGCGTTTGATTTGTGTGAGCATTCTTTTGTCAGTTTTCTGATTTAGCCTATAATTCAAAAATCGGATGGCGCCCATAAAGTCACTTACTTAGTAAATCATAGGTGTCTCTGCTGCTGACACAATCTTACAAACGCTTACCGACATGCCGCTGCCGTAGCCAGTCATTCTTCAAACATCGCTCCCAATAAATTTGGCTGACAAGATTGGAAATCTCAGTAAAAATCAACCAGAAATTGTAGTAAGTTCTTTTTCGGGGCATTACAAACTAGATGGTCACATAAATAATTTATTAGTAGCAGCACTTAGAGATTTTGTACAGAAGCTACAGAGACGCCATATATCATCAATCCAAGAAAAGTGACACTAGATCGATAAGATTATATTACACCATCTTAATATTTAAGACGAAGATTTAATTACATACCTCTCTTATTTAATTATAGTTATTAGAATAATAAAAATATCTAAATAGGCATCAGAATGATCTAATGTTACTTGGAAGCTCGCTAGAATAATTGCGATTTATTAGAATCGCGTTTCCAATGTGAATAATCAATTAGATAAATTGCTGATTTCATCTCATTATTGTTGTACGTCTTGTAACTAATTAATACAAAGCATATAATATGCAAAGTTAAAGATAATGGTATTTAAAAGCAAACAAATTGTATCTACTTTGTATGTCATGCCGATGTATGTATTTATAGAAACCGCATAACCTACGCTAAACACAAATGGATTGTTTTTTATTCTAAATTACCTTTTTCAGATACAAAGGACTATTACCGAAGGTTATTAAACCTTTGTTAGAAAATGCTAGGAATAAAATAAAAATGAGCAAGTACCTAAAAAGTAAAACACTAATTTCAAGGTAGCGCAACTTCGTATTGTACACATGTACGTACAATTAATGTGAAATTCAAGTATTTCCCCAAAATAATGCCAAACCTAGCCATTTATTAAGTTGTAAATTAGTTTTAGAGGATTGGGTAAGTTGATTGTAAACATTTGCTAATAGTAGTAGATTTTCAACATTTCAAATATCTGAAAATTATTGAGAATTATGGATTGATCGGAACCGATTTTTATACATCCCTGCTACGGGAAGACCCAGTGCATAAATATCATTTTAAAGGTATGAAGTCAGAACATGGTTCTTCTGTGATAAAAATGTTCACCGAGTGAAAGCCTAAAAGGTTGATTAGAAATACGTTTTAGAATTTGCAGACTCAAAAGAAAAAGTCCATACTTATTTAGCGCAACAATTGCCCTCCAATGTTGTACACTAATTGTCAAATATTATTGTCATCCGCTTTAATCAACATATTTAATAATTGGCGCCCAACGTGGAATCAACCTATAAAAACCATTCCTCATAAAATATTATACTTATAAATCTGTGTTAAATCGTTATAACCTATAATGATTAGGATAAGGATAAGGATAATATTAGATAAGGAAATATTTTGATATCTTAAATAAAATAATAAGTTGAATGCCAATTATATTGGGCAATAATGAAATAGCTTCTTAGGTGAGAATACCCAATTTTAAATGGATTTAATGTGCTGAACAGGAATATCACATTGAAAAAGGTAATTGGCTCTCGTTACAGAGATTCTGACATTTTGTATATAGGTGCTATTCCGTAATATAATAATAATTAACTACAGCAAGTATGGATGGCAGATCTGTGCTGACTTGAAGGTTGTAGCAGGGACGTAGAAAGTTGTTTTCTTTGTCTATGGTATAGCAGAGCAATCATTACATCAAGAAAGACTGACCTTCATTCATCATTGGTAGAATCACTCAAAATCATAATTCTTCCTTTACACATCAAGGCCGTACTAAAAACTTAGTAAAAGCCACGAAACAGAACTGACGATAGTTCAAGTACTTACATAAAAATTCTCTCGTCTGACTAAAGCCAAAATTAAGGACAGCGCTTTTGCGTTTAAATGCCTCTTCAGATATCACAAGTTTAAGAGAGTTCTTGGAAGTAAAGAAAAACAGATTTGGGGTCCGTTCTATCGAGTAGCCAGAATAATAATAAGGCCGAAAACTACAAGGAACTGGCCGAGGATATGTTGGCTTTGTTTCATTAATTTGGATTGAACATGTTCTTAAATATCCACTTTCCCGACTTCCACTTAAATTTCTTCCCCTGATAACGGTAGGCAGTTCGGTGATAAGCATGGCGAGCGTTTTCATTAGGATATTGTCAAGATGGAGCAACGGTATCAGAATAAATGGTCCACGTCAATGCTGACTGACTATTGACTTTCAACGCTGATCGGAGATATTCTCCTCTCCTCGGTTGCAAACGACAGGGCAAGAGAAATCAAAAGTCTGATACAGATTCTTAACATATATTATTATGTTTACATATTTCCAGTTTTTCTAAAAAATGAATACACATAACAAAGGAACCGTAGCCAAATCAGGTTCTTCTTAGTAATATCCACGTTTGCCCATTGAATTCAATAAGAAATGACTATTTTCATCTTGGAAGCATGAACCTTTTGTAATTTTGTTACCCGGTGTTACAAAATATTATTGTCTCCTCCTTTTATACCAAGATTTTTAATTGGCGCCCAACCTACGATCAACGACAAACGTTATCTCTTCTTTCATTACAGTACTTGACAGCAGTAAAGAATCTCAGCAGAAAATATTAATGATTATAAATATATGACATTTTATTATTAACCAGATTCAATGGTACTCCGCCTGGTGCATACAGGATCTATTGCTAAAATTCTACTGTGTTGAAAATGCGAGCACAAATTTGAGTATAAAATATAAATTTTGCATTCATCTTGTATAAGAAATATGAGAGATATGTCCGACAACTATTTTTAAGTCTAAAATAAAATAATGCCAAAAGTGAATGGTTCACTAATAAACCTTCCCGTGGTTCACTGGAATTTCAGCAGAAAATATTTATAATTATAAACGTCTGACATTTTACTATTAACCAGACTTAATAGTACCTACTACGTCTGATGCGTATAGGATCTACTGCCTTGCAAATGAGAGTGCAATTTCAATATAAAATATAAAATTTTGTACTTGTCTTGTATAAGAAATATAGGAGATATGTCCAGCGACTACCTTTAAGTTTAACTTAACTAGTTAACCTTCCGGGGGTTCACGGATGTGATAAGTTAGCAAATGACTATCTTCATCTCGAAAGTATGAACTTTTTTAAATTTTGTTGCCCAATATTACAAAATATTAGTATCTCCTCCTTCTATGGCACTAGTTATTAATTGGCGCCCAACCTGCGACCAATTACTAATATGAGCCCTCCTTTTATTGCAGCACTTGCCAAGGAATTTCAGCAGAAAATATTTATAATTAATGTCTGACATTTTATTATTAACCAAATTCAATAGTAGTATGTCTGATGGGTATAGGATCTATTGTTAAGATTCTACTGTCTTGAAACTGAGAGTGCAATTTTAATATAAGATATAAAATTTTGCATTCGTCTTGTATAAGAGATATATGAGAGGTAGTCCGATAACTATTTTTAAGTCCAAAATAAAGTAATTGCCAAAAGTGGGTGGTTAACTAGTAAACCTTGTGGGGGTTTACCGATGTATAAGTTAGAAGAAAAAAATTAACAAATAACGCTACGTAATCCAATTACTAAGAAGCAGTAATAAACTGTGATCTACCAATTTATACACATCCTGTATTAATTGCCTCGTCGATCAATAACCAGGCCGACTTTAACTCCAACGTAATATTGCAAAACAACTAATTAACTTTCAAGGTATCTGGCATTTTGAATACGATCAATGCCTCAGCGATGGTAACAGTAACATCGCTCCGAAATTGTTTATCTTTGTCCGGACGACAAATATACATGTTACGCAATAGGATACAGTTGTTTAAAGAAGGTATAATGAACTCCCAAAGAAGAAAAAAGCACGAATTCCTCGTATTTCCTGCGGAGGTGGTTTAAAAGCACCGAATTGTAGGTTCGTTACTCTTGCGAGGTAAATGATACGAAAGAAGGTTATTGTAGTGTTTTTACATTTACTCCTCATAATAACACAATAACAATTACTTAAAATAAACAAACATTAACCTAACACCAATTACTGCAAGCTATGTGATTATGGTACAAGTTAACAAATGCAAAATTATGCAATAAAAATTATATCATACGAGAGTTTTTATATAATATAATATGTATAGAGTTCTTCCCTACTTATCTTTAAGTAAAAATAGAAAAATTATACATAGAAAAAATGGTATTAATAATACAATTATGAGATTAATAGTACATGCTTAAAATATAGTCCTTTAATACTAAAAAGAGAACTTATATTTAACACTTATACATAAATTGCTTTGTTATAAAGTAATTAGAACCTAAGAGAAAGTAATAGACATACAAATATATTCCTTAGCATTAAATGATGTATAATATGTATATGACTAAAGCTAAATTATAAAACGTATCCTCTTAATAAATACTCAAAAGAAAATAAATAATGCCAATAAATTATTAAATACAAAATGAAGCCGGGAAAGGTATTTTACAGGGTTGTCAAAGATTGAAGCAAATCAAGAAACAATCGAAACTTTTCTTAAGATACATAACCCGAGCCGACGTAACAACACTGGATATTTTTTGGTACATAGAGGAGTTAATTTTATTTCTAAACAGGCGTATTTTAGTAACACCTTAATTATCGTTACGTTTTCGACTCGTTTACGTCATGTGTACTTAGAAACGGCGATTTTTATTGGTGCTGTCGAACAGTGACGTCGAACACGTTGAGGTAACGTTTTTCAGGACGAAATGGATGAAGAAATCAATCATTCTTCTATTATTTATGACAAAGAAATTATTGATGTTGTGACGATGGAAATAATGACACTAGCTTCTGTACGAGTTATGCACGTTCTAGTAACTAAACTACAGTTTTACAATGCAAGTTATAGAAAATTCTCCACAGTGCTTACGCAACTAGAATTGAAGGTATCCGTCGCATTGCTAAGCGACTCTTCGAAATAAACCTTTTCCTCAAAATAATCCTTATTTATTCGATTCAATTTACTAGAACATGTCCTTAGTATCTCTACTGCCAACGCCACATCATCAATATATATTTTTTGCCACAAGTTAGATCAGAATAATGTTTAATTCATCCTTTTCGTTTCTTCGAAAAAATGGTTACGATAACGTATTCCTTAATGGTCCAATGTGGGACATCACCGATTCATCGCAGGTTTCTAACTACATCCCTTGTAAACGGATTAAAAAGTCCGAAATCGAAATGTCACTAGAATATGTTCGAATCAGAATTAGCTCCGAGTATGCTAACACGAGCGAAACAAGAAGGGTGCTGGGAAAAATCTCGTTCGTGCCGTTAAAAATACCGAGTGCCGTCAGGGATGAGCGGTTCCGGCTACCATCCGTACCAAGTGCGAAAAATTGCGTCAGATTGTTCGTTGATTTGCGCTTTCGACTTCTCTGTATACGCTGGTCAAGTTGTGACGGCACTTTGAATTTTCTTCCTTTTTTTTTTGATTTACTCCAAAATAGAAGTTACTGTGTTGGGTGGCTCACCATCGATGAGAAAAAATAATGATAATATAATAGATAGATTAATTTATTGTTTTTTCCAAGGAACGTTCTATTCCGAATTTGATTTGAACATCTTTTCTTCAGGCAGTAGGTGGTGGTTGCAACATGGATTTGACTGCAGCTGCTAGTTTCCGCGATACTACTTTGGCTAATCTGGCGCTTCTTCTCCACATGAATTCTTTCGTCTTCTCGTGGTTGTCAACGCTGTCGACACGAACCTGGACAAAGAAATCGAAATGTTAAAATTATGCAGACATGTTTTTTAATTAGAACAAAGTCCATGGATCTAGCGAACAAAGGGACTAACGACTAACAAAGATTTATTGTATAAAGATACGTTAGAGTTTGTTTCCTTAGAGGAAAGCACATTACGTCACAAAAATATACGCTAAGTGTGACGTTTCACTAACTTTTGCTACTAGGTTGCCGTGGTAACGTATACAGAACACCAAATTTGGTTCATGGCGCCGTTGACGTAATGTGCTCTTCTCTAAGGAAACAAACTCTACTCGCATCACTCAGGCCTTCAATTTTGAAAAGAGAAATTTGAAGTTTTTCCTTTTCTTTTGTTTAGCTTCACATTTATTTATATCAGAAAAAAGGAAATTAAATCCAGTGATTTGACAATACGAAGCTGTTGGCCAAAATTAGAAACAAAAAGACACCATTTACTAGCTGCACATAGTTTGATATTTTTCGTATTTACTCATTTTAATTCACCACAATTTTTCGTTCTCGATTAAAAATAATTGTTGGTAAAATATTTCCTTTTGGTTTTTGTAAACTGCAAGCGGAAGTTATTTGGAAATTGGAGCCATCTTTGGCGATCTACGACCTTAAAATGAAATTCTTGACATCTTCTCTTAAGTACGCACTAATTTATGCACGATGTCTCAATGAAAATTGCTTTCTTTGAAAAATCCGGTCATATCAAAATTAATGGAATACCTTTGACAGTATATCACATCGGTACACAAATTATTGAATTAAATGCGATGACACGTGTTGCGCGAGCAACGAAGGCAAACGTCTTCAACCCATCTCTTACCGAATGAATCGTGATTTCTTAAATTCTATTCATGCAAACTAATCCCCTCTACAATATCTACGGAAAAATACAAATTTTCTAAATAAATCAATGAACACTTTTTTTTCTTAATAACCTGTTTTACACAGTACAAATGATTAGTGATTTCAAACGTTTCGTGTTCTTTCACCTATATTTTATTCATCAAATTCAACACAGATTGTTTGATAGTTTTTTGTTGCTTTTTTATGTGTGGTTTATATCCAATACTTCTTCTTTTGGGTCCTAAAGTTGGTTAGAACATCTTTCGCACGAGGAGTTCGTCAATACATTCAGCTTCTTGTGGGTTTTTATGGTATAAAATATGTCGGATTCTTTTCATGATTATTGTTTCTGAACATTTTTCTATTATTTTTCTGTTTCCTTTTCTAAATTTTATTTTAAGATTCCTCTTTTTATATTGACATAATTTTATGATTAGCCTTTAGTTTTCTCTGTACTCCTTTCTCTACAGAGGTAGGTCTATCCTTTATTTTTCGTTCTATCAATTTTCTTGTTTTGTGTATTTATTGAACGTATCAGTAAGGTTTTCTTTGGCGTTTCTTTCCTTTATACAGGCTGGCTCACGACAAGCGCGTCGAACTGTAGCTCCCATACTAATAATTTTTTTTTAAAATCTGTTTTGACCGGATGATGTATGTTTATAAAAGCCATAATTAGCAAATATTGTTATTTATACAGGATACCCTAAGAAAAGCGATAAGTATCAAAGTTATGTTTTTTTTTATTAAATGAGACACCATATATTTTCCTTGCTTTTTTCGAATTGTATAGAGAAATAAAGGTGAATTACTTCAATGTCTCCAATACCTATCGTTTACTGTTTTCGAAGTATTTGAGGATTTCCAATTTTGTTTTGAAAATGGACATAACAGACGAACTAATTGAAATTTTCAAATCATGGTTTTAGCCTTGATTTGGTATGTCCTGGGTTACTTATTTTCGAATATGTAATTTTACAATAATGTACAGGGTAATTCCATAGATCGATTTTATTTGCCTCAACTTCAATAGTGCATAACGCTGTTATTTCAAATGGAACACCTTGTATATTTTTAAACTTGGAGAAAGGCTTTTCAATTCCTACCCAAACTGTGTTAGGTTTCCCTATACCTATCTCTTGTGGTTTCGGAGAAATTTGAAGGTATGTTGAACTTTACTGAGATTGAAATTAAATCGAAGCTGGTGAATCTGAAAATACAATTTTTTTGTATTTCAACTATCTGAGAAAGTTGCTATTGCACTTAAAGGCACATACATTTAAATGACAATTATTATAATAAATGTTCTACGTGATCGCCATTTTCCTCTATGCATATTGTAATTCTCTCTTCAAACGATCTTATAACTCTTCTTAACATCTACGGGGTAAGGCTGGCAAATGCATTTGTTATTCTTATTTTGATATCGCCGGGTCCCTTTTTCAGGGCACCTTGGATATAAATGACAATATTTTCTAGTTATGGCGTTTATAAACATACACCGTCCTGTCAAGAGATTTAAAAAAGTTATTGGTTTCGAAGCTACAGTCCGACGCGCTAGTGATGAACCACCCTGTATGCTTCTAGAGCTTCTGTTGCTGCCGAATAGATCTATTTTTTCTAATATATTCGTAGTGGTTTGTTGTGCTATTGCACAACCTTTAATTAGATTTTATCTAATCGTTTTCCACCTAGATATCTTGTGTTCTCTTAGTTCAGACTATCGATGCCCATTCACTTTGGTTTTTGTCTCAAAGGAATGTGATTTTCCAGAAAGTAGTAGTCACTCCTGCCGCGTCCCCCTGTATCGCCCCAGGGACTGCGATAATCCTTTGTGTGCTGCGAATTGATTTCCTAATCTTTCTCTTTGTTTGACTATTGTGTAATTGATGATGAATTTGAGGTTCCTATGTTCTTTGTAAATTCAACCACCAACCCATTCTATTTGTTCGCTTTAGTTCATCGGTGAAATAATTTATTTCTGATTAAATTTGAAGTCAAAACATTTGATTTGGAATTTTTCATGTAATGTTGAAATTTGGCAGAAATTGAACTTTTTTCTTACTTAAAAATTAAAAAAGTACGTCCAAACCTCTTTCGATTTCAAAAATGTCTGCAAGGAGCTTCACGTGTTAGGTGTCGACTTTAACTTGAAGCCTTTCGTCGTTCAGTTTGAATAATTTTTTTTTTTTTTTGAATATCAACAAGAAAAAAAGTCAAATTTTAGTAATCTCACCAAAGGAAGTTGTAGAAAATACAAAAACATATTTGAAATACGTTGAATTATATGGACTGCATTCCTTGCGAACAATCAAATTTCTAATAGAAATATACAGGGTGAAATAGTTATGCAGATATCAAGAGTAGATTTCTTTCTAAATGAAAAATGTTTTTATTATACAAATGCAACATAGAGAGATTTTTCTTTGTCCAATATTATTTTCCTTGTACCTCTAAATAAGATATAGTGCAGCTAGTAAATGTATGAACTTTTACAGAAATATGCGTATTACAATCTAAACCTATGTATTTGAGATTTTTTTCTACGTGAATTAAGTATTTACAAAAATAAATGCAATATTTTTTAAAGATTAAATCAAAATGTAGATTTGATGATCCAACTAGTGTTCTATGTTATCCAAGCAAATTTTGTAAAGATTGATGTTGAATTCTAAAAAATACAAAGAAATACTTGAAATACATTCATTTGTGGGATGTGTCCTAGGCGAACAATCAAACCTATACACACTTATACGTGCTTCTAATAGAAATATACAGGGTGAAATACTTATGCAAATATCAAGAGCAGATTCCTTTCTTAATGAAAAAATTGTTTTTATTAGCAATATTTTCCTATGTATCCAATATTGTTGAAAATTTGGAATGCAGTTTTGTTGTACTTCAAAATAAGATATAGTCCAGCTAGTAAATGTATGAACTTTTACAGAAATACGCGTATTGCAATCTAAACCAATTTAAGATTTTTTTCTACGTGAATTAAGTGTTTACAGAAAGAAATACAATACTTTTTAAAGATTAAAAAAAACGTAGATTTGACGATCCAACTAGTCCTCTAGGTCAGGAGTCCCCAAACTTTTCAGCCTTGGGGCCATACAAATTACTTCATTGAGTTTTCTGCGTATTATACTTGTCATTAAGCTTTACCTAGCAAGTAAATAAATCCGTTATTATCATTCTGTGTTTTTTTATCCAACTTATCACAACAACAGTAAGCTATTAGCTGTCGCGGGCCGGATTGATGACACTGGCGGGCCGTAGTTTGGAGACCCCTGCTCTAGGTTATCCAAGCAATTTTTTAAAGATTGATGTTAAATTCTAAACCAAGAAAAACCAAAATAAGTTTGGAAACATTCTTACTGTAAAAATTTTACAACCCAAGCTGATAATTCTTGATAATTCACAGCATTTCTTTGTAATTCCTAAGTTTTCTTGTTATTGAAGGCAAATACATATCATAATCATTTTTCTTGATTGGGTTGGAAGAAGGTCTTTGATGTGTAGCAGTGAAACTTATTCTTATTTGAGATGCAAATAAATTGATTGAATTCAAGTTCAGTTTTCTTTGTTCTTAGTTGTTGTTGGCAGCTATACAACAGAGACTCATCAGCACATCCAGAGAAGATCTGGATTTGTACGTGCAAGGTCCACTGTCAATTTCTTTTTGCTGAAATATGCGTATCTTTAATTTCTCACTTTCAAAATTTTGAATCTGTTTGCTGCTACTAGCGCCTTATATGTTTAGAAAATACTAAACGCTTGCAGATGATAATTTTGAGTACAAATCAGCCTGAAATTATTCTTGGTATTAACTGGTTTTTCGAATCTTATAACTATGTACTGAAATAAAATTGAAGGTCGCGACGTCGCAAGTATCAAGCACCAACCTGTTTGGGTTGCAAGACCCTTATCGAGTGTAAGGTGGCCGCACCCCCGTGTATTATCCTCAAGTTTAACCTTCCGAACATTTCTGCAGTCGTAGCCGTTGCGCTTTTCAGTTCCCTTTTAGCTCCTCTGCCAAACTGAAAAAGAGAACGACCAATAAGTCACAATAGAGAGATTACGGACGCGAAGGCGACGATGACGAAAGCGTGTATGTACGTATTCCAATTCGTTTATCGTTAAATTAATTATCGATAAATAACAAGGGAATTGTTTGTTCGTCCGTTCGTTTCAATGCTAAACTACATGCAAGTACGATATGCGATAATACATACAAAGGCATTCACACGAAAATACGCACGGGTCATTGGCGTATCTTCGCAGAAGGTCATTTCGAAAAAGATTCCGAAGGCGATCTGCTATTTTACCCCCACCGCTGCTACCCCCATCGATATATGTGGGGATAGTCTTATGGTCCTCCTCTTTGTACCATCGGTTTGCGTAATATTGTTTTAATCTTTTGATGGTAATGGTGTTTGAATGGGAAATCAACGTCACGTTACGTTACGTTTGTAATTGTAGTCGTTGCATAAATATTGTTTCATATTATTATATAAATTTTTTTTTCCTGATTTTGACAATTAGATATGGACCTTCAAACTTTTCTGAGAAGGAATCTAGTATATACTTCAATTTCTTTCTTTTTTTGGTTACCTAAATACAGTTAAAAAATATTTAATGAAGTGCCGAAATGCGATTTTTGAGCAGTGTCAAGGAAAATGGGTGGCCTTAAAAATTAACAACTTTATATTAAGCCTCCAAGATTAAAGGTGATGACAGAAATTTTGGGCGAAATGCCATGGGAAAGAAAAAAATGTAGGGTCAATACAAAACTAATACTAAACATGAAACGTCTTTAGATGGAAAATTTTCAAATGAACACCTTTGTATACGAAATGCCTTGTGTGAGGATTTCAGAAATCTTCTGTTTACACCCCAATAAAAAAAGTTTATTAACAAAACCATAATTTTATTAAAATTACTTTTTCCAAAGAAATTAAGAAAAATTCAACAAACAATATAATAACAACTAGTAATTCAAAATATTTAATTCTATTTAAGTTTTTACAATCATCAATCCAATTTCCAACTTAATAATCCAGATCTTACTAAAACAAATTAATACAAAACAAGAAAGAAAGTAATTCTACTTACCTACTTTTCGAATTAAAAAAAAACTTAATAACTAAACTAAAACACAATCACTAAAAAGCACTGAGAATAACTTACAATACACCATGCTAAGGCACTTTCTTTATTTTATTATGTCATAGAAAACACGCAAAGAAAGACTTTCCCGGGCAAAACTTTCGAATCGGTCAATGTTACCAAAATAGAGCGCGGTAAAAGCTAATCCAAACCGAGGCGGGAAAATTCAAATTTTCGCGCAAACTTATTTAAATATGATCTTTCGCGATGCGCAAATTTTTCAGAATCAAATTTACCATTTATCTCAGATCAGTGCGATCCTTCCTCTCTCTACTTTTTGAGCATTTTTTTTTCTGGACGTCGCCTGACTGAAAATTTGCCAGAGTTGGCACACTCGTACCAACTCTGGCAAATACTGCATGCTAATGCAGTTTTGCGTGAATAGCAGACCCAGACCTATCCCTGCCACCTCGACCTAAATACTGGTAGTGGTGGCATTTCACTTTGCACTCGTTCATCTTCGCGTAATCGCACCGTCCTCCTTCATCTAATAGAAAGCATAGGCGACGCGCAACACACAGACGCACGTTGGACGTGTGTGTAAACGTGCAGCAAACTCTGTATCTCTTACACGAGTAACATTCTTTATATGTAAACAACACAATAAAAGATCTGCAAACATGAGTTGTATGCACCCATATCCTCGAGACTCTCCTTGAGACTATAATTAAAAAGCAGTGGAGAGAAAAAACGACGAAACAACAAACTTGGATATGTTTACTTACACCATGAATTCTTTGTATTACTTTTGTCGGACGAAACTCGCGCTCGGTTACAAAAGGGAAAAGATGTAATGACAAAGTTTTATGCAATTTATTATTTGTACATTGTGGGATAACAATGACGTAAGGGTAACGTATTCTTGTTTTGGTGAAAACGCGTCAAAGCAAACATTCTTTTTTTCAATATACGTCGATGCTCCAGCAAAAATAGTTCGGGTTTTGGGTCTTGACTTAAACTCAAGCAATTATGTAAATTACGTTTGGAGAAAATAATTACATACCATAATGAACTCATTTCTATCAAAAGTTCATTAACGGACAACTGTGAGTGGTTTTATTTCATAAAATCCATCCAGTAGAGAAGAAAGTGCATATACTACTTTCAATTTACATACCAGAAGACATGATGCAATGTTCAAGGGATCCAAGGGAAAGAAATCTATTACCCTTGAGGGCTTAAGCTGAGCGATGGCAGAGGAAGATATTTGAAAGGTGATTAGAATAATCGTAACTGAAAGCTTTTCCCTTTTTTCTTCGATCTCACTCGCCTCGATTCTTTTGCATCTTATTTGGAGAAAGTAATTGCATACCACAATGAACTCATTTCTGTCATCGGTTTTCTAATGGGAGAATTGTAACACATTACGGATAGTTTTACCTCATACAATCTCCTTGACAAGGAGAAATTAGAACCTGTTACCTTCAACTTGAATAGATATCAGGGAAGGTTGTGTAATTCTTAAAGAATTTGAGGAAAATAAGTCTGCCATTTTTTACCTTAACAATGGGAAAAGAAAATATTGGAAATAAGATACTGGATTTTGACAACAGATGCCTTCTCCCCCTTTTTTGCTTACACACTTCATTGCTTCTGCATTTTGCTTGGAGAAAGTAAATACATACCATGATGAACTCATTTCTATCGTTAGTTTTCTAACGGAAAACTGCATCGCGCTGTAAAGCATTTTTATCTTATATAATCGATTCAACAAAACACTGATATACTTGCTATCATTAGCTTGGATAGATACTAGAAGACATCCCTAAGATATTTAAAGAGAAGGACGTCTGTCATCTTTAGTCTACACAATGACACATGAAGATATATAGAAAGTATGTGATTATGATAATAGAGAACTTTTATTTATTATCATTTAACCTTTGCGTCTTATTTGGAGAATGTAATTAGATACAACAATGAAATCATTTCTGCTGCTAATTTTGTAACGAAGAATTATAGTAACTGGTTATCAATAATTTTATTTAAATCCAACTTGGATAGTTATTAGGACAAATTCCAAGAGATCCAAAAAGAAGAAATCAGTTACTTGTAGATTGACCATAAGCGTCTAATAGCAGTAAACCCTTCTATTTTTTGTTCTGGCCTAATTTAGTTTTTAAGCAAGAAAAATTCAGAATTTTACATCCGATTTGGACAGAGTAACTACGTATCATAATGAACATACTGTCAACAATTTCTTTGCTTGATTTGGATCATGCAGTGCTTCCAAGAAGAGGAAATTACACCTGTTACTTCTACTTTTGATAGACACCAGAAAATAGAATAATCTTCGAAAAGTTGGACGCTGTCAAAAAGGGGATTCAACAAATAGATGATTATAAAGTACCCAGTTTCTCTCAAGCAATTTGGTGCTGGAGCAGAAACAATTTTAGGATTTTTCTTTCTCCAAATAAGATTTTTGGGCCCTATTTGGAGAAAGTTATCACATACCACAAATAGCTTTCTTCTGTCAACAGTGTCTTAATACAGAGCGAACGAATAAATCGAATTTTAACTGTGGTTACTTTATTCAATACTTGGAGAAAGAAGAAATTACAAGTAGTTACTTTCAATTTGGGTAGAAGAAGTCCAAGCAATACTAGCAAAAGGGAGTTCAGGCGAGGAGATGAAATAATCTGGGAAAAGACCAAGTTTCTTATGCTTCAGGTGCGCATTGGCAATACGAATATCGTCGCCAAAGAAATATTGTAACAACAGGAAGCTGTTGCAGTTCTTTTAACATAATTTAGTGTTGGAACTAGAAGAAATCCAAATTTTTAGTTTGTTTGAAGAAAGTTGTCACCTTGCATGATAAATTTAGTTCTGCCAATAGCTTTTTTAACGAATATTTGAAGCAAATTCCAATTGAATTTACTTTTTTACAGTAAACGCTTGCAACATGTAAGTAGGTCTCGGAAGAGTACAACCTCCAAGAGATCCATGGAAACTTACTAACTTTTTATCTTGGGAGAAAATATTCATTTCTTCTCATACTGCTTGATATTGAAGCAAAACGATTTAGGTATAACTATCTTGTTTGCAGTACAGGCGTAATCACACCACAATGAACAAATTTCTGGCGATACTTTTCTGACTGAGAATTATAGATAATTATATCTTCTTCCAGAAGGAAGGTGTTTTGCTTGCTTATTTCAATTTGCATAAGTACTGGAAAACAGAAAATAATGTCCAAAAGATTCCAGAGGAAATATGCCATCTTTAAGCTCGATTTTCGTAAAGACGGACAATAAAGAAGTTTAATAACTAACGAAAACCGTTCCATTTTTTAAACAAAGGGAAAGACATCTAAATTACTCTGTATAAAATAATCTACAACTGAGGTTCGTGTGTTAGGCAGCTCTTTTCATTTCATTGGTTTATATCTGGCTCTCTTATGTGAAACTAGTTCTCCATCTTCCACTTTCTATGTTTCCTAATGATAAAGCGAAAAACAACTCCAATATCTTAATTTTCATTTTAAATGCTTGGCTCTTTTATTTTATATGAATACACGATGTGATGAAATGGACAAACAAATAGCGAAAACGCTGGAACGTATACGTGGATCGGACAGAAGAGGAAAGATGGCCAGAAATATATAAGGCTTGAAAACCTGTGGGAAGAAGATATCTGGAATAACCACCAAAAGACTGGTGTCTGAATTGGGCTTCATCATCAACTGAATAGAAGCAAGACAACAGAACGTTCAGAGAAAAAGAAGAAGAAGGCGTGTAGGAAAAAGTGATTTCATTAGCTTGCAAGCGAAAATTTATAGCAAACTGTAATCAGAGAAGAAGTGCTCATTTCTACCAGAAATTTAATGTGTGAGTAAGAGAGTTTTCTACCTTAGATTTCAATGCCCGTAGAAGAGGTTTGAAGAAAAAAAAAGAAGGATTCTGGCAGTTGAAAGGCAGTAACACGTTTCCAATTTTATAGTGTCTAAAGTTATAAACTTGTGTTTGTAGAAATAGAGCTTTGTTTTTCAGTACGGATTATGATCAATTGATACAGGTTATGAAAAACGAATAAAAGCAAAAGAACAAGGCAATCCAATTCAGAAAATTTGAAAGACCCTAGAAACATGATTCTGCGTAAGCCTAGTTTTCGCAGAAATATTTATTTTTGAATTTGTTTCAATTTCTGTATTTATTGCGATTTGAAAAACTTTCCTAAATCTTCACCAACGCCAAATTAGTTAGAAAGCTTGAATGTCGCCCAAACAGTGAAAAAGTCCAAATCCAACACAAATCAGCATATCGAACCCAAACTAATTTTCCAATTTAAAACTTCTTGTTCTTTTATACAGTTGGAAGTCGAGACAGGATGATTTTAATATAAATATCAAAATGCAACGGCATTGTTATAAAATAACTAAGACCTTAAACCTATAATAAACGTACGAAAAGAACTAAAACGACTCACCTCCTTCTCCACCCTCAATGTTAGGGGTCCCAAAACAAAATCGCTTTTCACTGTTGTATGATCTGACATGGTACGGACATCAACATCTCCATCCCTTCTCAAAGAACTCAATCCGAAGAGAGTGGCCCTAACTTTCGGAGCTTTCTTTCCACTATTATTCGCTTTCGTCTTATTTTTCTTAGTTTTAGATTTGGTCTTCGTTCTTTTGGTTTTGTTAGTCGCAGTCGCTCTAATTTCGACGGTAGCATTTCTTCGTTTCGGCACAACGTCGCTTGTTTTCGATACCAGAACGAATGCTGGTTCCCTAGTTTCGCTTTCGTGGGCTCTTGCTACTTCCATTTCGGCCATTTTGTTCGTAGCCGCTGTCCTTTTGTTGGTCGGTCGCTTAGTGGATTTTCGCTTGTTGGTGGTTTTCTTTTTATTGTTTTTAGTTTTCTTCGTGGTTTTCGTGATTTTCGGTGGTTGGATTTTAACTCGGACGGGATCGTACGATCGTCCGAGTATTCGATTGATTTTCCCGATTATGTTATCGACAAAGCGATTGTATTTAGAAATATAAACCGATTCAATTTTGGACGATGAGGACTGATCAAGAGCACCTGTAAAAAAAAGTTATTTGCAAACGGTGTCATTTCTTTTAATTATTTTTATTTCAATTATTAACGCCGAAGGAAATCCAGCATTAAATGATAATCTGGAATCCGTATTTTCTTTGTTAGATTTTGAAACACTTCTGCCTTATCGATTGCTAGAAAGGCTTTCGAGAATCCAAGGTTAGCGAAATCTTTAAATTCTATTTTCGGTAGCATGTTTATAAAGGCATCATTTGAATCATTTCTGAAGACGGAAAGCGCGTTACATATGTACATACATAGATATACAGGCCAGTATGTGGACATTATGTGCTCGCTTTATGTGTGTACATACCGGTGTATGTGCAACGTTCGTTGCAAGACGAAGGACATTCGCGCAAAAGGAATAAATATTTTTAGAAAGGTCAAAATTTCATTGAGAAAGCGACAAAGGATCTTTCCATATCTTCTCCTTCATATCAAGTTCGGATATTACAAAACTTATCGTTTTGAACATGTAAAAGTTTTTCGTGTTATCGAAATAATGGAATGTGTTCTTGAATTGATAACCTAGTTTAAAAATTGAAATACTAAAAGTGGAAGCGATGTTTATGGTTCTTATATCAGTTATATTATCGAAAATTCCTTGATCTTGTTAGCGAGTTAAACTTTGACTATACAATTTGAACAATGTCACCATAGAAAACGACATGTCTAAAATTTAGTAATACTACAATAAGAATGATAAAAACATTCGAAACCTGAGGAAAAGGATTTCCAGGTATGTAAAGTAATTCTAATTGTAGATTGTAGACTAAGTAACTAACGCAATAGTAACAAAGTTTTGTGTTAATAGAAAAGTTCTCAAAGGGATGTAATGTACGCTACGATCCAAAGATTTTGTAATTAAGTATGAATCTATGTATCTGAATTTAGGAAAAATTAACGAGGGCCTACCATGAGGCAAATTTGTGGCAAAAACGAAAGAAACTTTACCAGCGGTTATTAAAGTTTTAGTTCCAGTTTTATGAATTATCAGAGGTTTAGTAAGAAAGTGTCCTAGACAAGGCGATCGGTTATCTTCGATACTCTTCAATGATGATTTCATGTTCTAACCATGATAGCAAAGCCGAAAAAAAACGAGGGGTAACTGATAAAAGAAGCAAGAGGATACGGAGCGGACTCTAACCAGGAAAAAATCAAATTTGATGGTGATGGGAAGCACAGAAGAAAAAATCGAAGGTGTGACTGCGAGAGTACAGGGAGAGAAAGAATATAATTTTGAGAGGGTGAACAAGTTTATGTACTTGGGGGTTTTGATAGACGGGAAAGGCCAGGAAGAATAGGAAGTCAGAGCCAATAAAGAAAGGAAAACAAAAATATAGCAGCTTGAAGTCTCTGATGAGCTCCAAGTATGTATCCAGAAAAGCAAAAACCAAAATATATAAAACTGTAAATAAGACCAATAGGAACATAAGCAGAAGAGACGTCGATATCGAACAAAACGGAAGATGGGGAAGAAAACTACTAAGAGCTATCTATCGAGGAAGGAAAACAGAAGAGGACTGGAAAAGAAGGACGAAGGAGGAATTGAAAACACTGTACAACGAAGCAAGTATAATAAGACATAAAGATACAAAGACTTAGATGGTTAGGTGAATTTGAAATGAACGTATGCCGAATCTGGTAACCAATTGGGAGAAAAAGAAGAGGGAGGCCAAGAAAAAGATGGAGTGAAAGAGGAAGACCTGAGAAAGATGGGAATAAGAGATTGGAAAAGAAAGGTAAGAGACAGAAGAGAATAGATTCGAATGGACCCATTACTAGAAAGAGCATAAAAGTGAAAGTGGAAAACACGCCCTAGGCTATCGAGGCTTGTTGAGCGATTGAAATAAATAAGTTCAGCTATGATATCATCAGGAAATCTAGTACGTATTTTTAAAGACTCACAAAATTTGAATCACTATTATAGTTTTTAAAGTTTTATATAAAATGAATTTTTGATTGGACATTCGCATCAGAGGAGACATAATTTTGGGAATCAAACAGAGTCTAAGTCTACCTCATCAAAAAAGAAGACAAAAAAAGTAGTTTTTTATTTGATTAATGGTGTGAGACATTAGAAACATGTTAAATTTTCAAGGCATCCACCATGACTAATGAAGTCCACATTATCATTGCTTCCTCACATATTAAATACGATTTGGTCAGTTCTTAATTTAAAAGACAGTGGACCATTTGAATTGGGTTTCAGATGTAGAACAAGTATACACTACAAATTATAAAGGCTTAAATCTTTTTTCTGTCAGTACATAGAAGAAATCATGTGGGCAATGGTAGAATAAATTCTTCGAGTGTTGCTAAGGATATGTACGACATAGGATACGACATTAAATCGAGAAAGAAAATTGAAAAATATGTAAACTCGCCACGTAGGTAAAAATACGAATCTTCCAAGTAAAGATGGCGGTCCCATGAATAATTCGGCACTGTTTGGTCTATTGTAAAGAAGGTAGTTTTGCATGGGTGTTTAGTAAATTACAGATTTGTTCGAAGGAATAATATGTTCACCCCTTGTAAGTAGAAACTATGATGACCAGTTATAACGAGGAGATTCAGTTTGTATGAATAGAATTTAAGAAATTACGATTCATTCGGTAAGAGGCGGTTTGAAGATGCTTGCCTCGTTACAAACGAAACACACGTCACCGGATTTAGTTACATAACTGTGTGATGAGGAGTTTACCGATGTGATACAGTACCAGTAGTATTTTTGGGGTCGATCTTTTGTTACCATCTTAAAATTTTATATTTATTCTAAACGGTAGCTTTTCGACCGTCCTAAAAAGTGCTAAATGGTATAGTGTCTTTCCAATCACTACCAACAGAAGAAATCAGCTATTAAAGTAAATCTTATTGAAAATATTAAGCTTATAGCGTAAACTAGGTTGGATATAGAATAGACGTACATATGAGGTTCAGTATATTTAGCGAATTTAATGGTAATGCTCTCACTACATATGAAATTTACACTCGTAAATTTTCTTTTACTACTTTTACTGCTTTTGCAACTTTGAAATGAAATTTATACCTCATCTTTCACGGTACTAATTATCTATCTTCATTTCATGGATTATAATTCTTTGATTAGTTGAATACTTGGAAATTGACGAAAAAGTAATTGAACCGACGACATATCGCAGTTTGACATTGAGACTTAATCTAGCTCCTTTGTAAGCAGTGCGATGCGATAAATGTATCATGTTATGAGTACAAGCTATTCCTGTACATACCTTAAGTTGTACGATGATATTTCTGAAATTCGGTGGATAAGCAAAAATTATCCAATTGGATGTACTAAAGCGTACCTAATTTGAACCCAAAATCGTATATGTAAGTACCTCCGTCTTAGAAGATATTGTGCAAATCTATTATCTTTTAATCCGCCAATAAATGAGAAACGTTTAGCATAAATTTGTAACAGTAGTAGGTCTAGTAGTGATTATATTAACGCATTCGTCGTAAGTAATGATTGCTGCATCCGACGTAATTGAGAATAATCGAAATCATAGAGTGGCTGTTGCACTTTAGCGGAGATTAAAATGTGATGCGCATTTGTGCAACAGGTCCTTGAAAGTGCATTGACTAACAGTACGTTAAATTGATAATAGTAGTTAGCGGTCGTTTAATATTAAGATTAGCTTTCGTAAACAATTTAAACCACTGTGTACGCATAAGTACAACGTATTTCAGTTGTGGAAAGGTCCTGATTGTCGCTAACATTAAACGTGAAAAGGTCGCGAGGATATTTAAACGTTGCTATTATAAAATGCCCTCCAAACGTCGAAAATATTTATTACATTCGTAGAATTTGTAATTTCACTTTCGGCGTCCTTTATTTTTTCCAATAATCTCGTCATCGTTCCAAACATAAACGGTTTTACAGCTACTGCGTTTTTAGTTAAGATAAAAATATACATTTTATGGCCAAAGGTTTCTTACAGCAGAAAATATTTATGCATACGTAAGCATAATCGGTGCATTGACTTATGTATCTTATAAGTTATTTTCGTTGAAATTTTCTAGAAATGCAATGAGAAACATCGAAATTGAAATAAAAACATTCTGAACTTTGCTCGTTAAAAAAATATACAGATTGAGTTATACATACAGGTGACTAAACGACGTTATTTGTTTTATCTGAGTTCTGATTCAATTCGGTTTTGTTGTGATAGGGCAGTAAATAAAGACTAATAATTATTATAAAAGAACGTTCTTTTATTTTATTTCAACTCGCACAAGGAAAAAACACGATATTTAAGCGATACACATGAGACTGTCGCAAAGTTACTTAACGCATTGACATCCGAAGACTGTTAGGCCAGTCCCTTTCAAGTACATAATTTACGACAAGCGTATGTGTTTAGGTATCAATTCATTTTTGACGTGTGTTATCGGCATGCGTCGTTCGACTCGCATTTAAGATCGTGAGAATTTAATTATTCCACTTGAGTTTTCCAACAGTTTTTGATTAATTAATTAATTCACATTATATACATTGCACGAACAATTTTTCTTGATACAATTGGGTGTAACTTGTGCCGAAACATGGACTTCCCTGGCAACGAAACCAGCATTACCAATTGGTTAATTTTCAATTTTGACGCATCCAAACCCATTTTTGTCTCGAACTGGGGGATTCTACAGTCAATCAGGAAGATGAATTCTCCCGACTTGAAGGAAATAAGATCGGGAGTGCCACAGGGTAGTGTTCTTGAGCCTATCCTGTACTTGCTGTGTGACCTACTACATTAGTAGATACAATTCTAGCTACCTTCGCCCACGACACTGCGTTTCTCGCAGCAGAACAACATCAACAAAACTCTATCAGCAAATTACAGGCAACAAACAATGCAGTTGTAAACTGGACCAAACAATTGAGGATTAAACTCAACGAACTTAAATCGACACAAATAATTTTTGCTAATAAGAGCCGCACAGAACAACTCCCACTAAACATCAGTAGAACTAAAGTACCATGCTCAAACAATGCCAAGTATATTGACATGAATCTGGATGCTAAACTGAGATGAAAGGAGCATGTTAGAAAGAAAAGAACCGAAGTAAATATAAAATATATAAGCAATATTATTGGTTGATAGGACGAAACTCCAGATTCTCAATCCCAACACGATTGCAATCTATAATCAGATCTTCAAACGGGTGTGACTTTATGCAATTCAGCTTGTTGAGGCTGTGCTAGTAATTCGAACGAATGCATCCAAACATTTCCAAATAAGATACTACCAAATGTAGTAAATGTCCCTTGGTACATTCGTAACAGCGATCTACATACAGAGTTCCTGATGCCAACAGTGGAAGACGAGATTAAAAGGTTAGCGAGCAAGCACGGAGCTAGACTTTATCCTCGATTCATCGTATAAACAGGTGAAGCGCGGTTCGAACAAACTAAGGCTCGCTAGGCCCACTTTAGAAAATATATTACATATTAGGTTAAGTTGTCAGTAGAGTAAAATTAATGGTTAGTCTGGTAGACTAGTTTTAATAGGAAAACACCAAAATGTGTTGTAAAAAGAAACTGGGGATTTTGGGAAAGGGTGTGGTAAATAAAACTTGGTATGAGTATAGAGCGAGTCATTGACACTCAGCGGTGAGGACTAAGGTTCAAACACCAGGTATTTTGAGCCGACTCATGGCTTACTCGTCCACTAGAAATAATACAATTTTGGCTAAACCAGCAGCATCTAATACAAAAGTGACTTAAGTGAAGTGTAATATGAAGATGTGATCATGTTGAAACTTTGTTAGGAATAGAGCGAAATGCTTCAAAGATAAAGTTTGATAAGATTTGCATCATTTATAATTATCATATCCAAGAACCATTTAAAATTGAACTTACTAACGGTAGTTATTTAAGCGAAGTAGAAGCATATGTGAACCTAGACTCATGCGTACAACCGTATTCATGACTAGACTAAAAATTGTATCTACTTGAATATAAATTATAATCCAAAGAGAAAAAAGAAAATCGCAAAACTATAGGAGTGTGGATCGCAATTGTCAAGTAATGTAGAAATGAATTCCAATGAAATCGAAGGACGCAGCTTTGTTAGAGATTCTTTAGATTAATACAAAAACTTACAAATAGATAGCATTTTCATTTCTGATATGTAGAAGACCATCCTTCTTATGATTATTTTCATTGACATTTATCTCATCTACGCTGGTCATGTTTTTGCTTTAAAATATGTGCCACCCATATTCTTCCTAGTTCTGATGCAATTAGAAAGTCGTTTTAGATTCTGTGGGTGACAGTGCTCACCAATATCGACTAAATATCTAGGAAGACCACTCTATGAACTAGGACACGATATAATGAATTGCATAATTACTTTTGATGCCCCAAACTAAGTATTGAAAGGAACGCTAATGTTTATTCTATTTATAGTGACCATATCGCCATTGGAAGGTATCTGTCACCAATATTATTCCGAATTCTGAATATCTTTCTTATTCACATTAAGTAAGCATGCTGGAAGATAATCTTTATAAAGTGGAAGTCGATATGATTGGATTCAATAATTTCCTAGTGGCAATTAGGAAGTGAAATGGGATTTATATGAAATCATGATTTCTAGATTTCAAACTGTTCTTAGAGTCTAATTGGTCAAGGGTAATAAACAATTTATAGTATGTTAGCAGGCAAAAAGATCGAAATACGAAGGAAGCGATTTGATGCTGTAGACTGAAACCATATGAGCTAGGGAAGTCCTTTAGAACAGCTAATTTATTACCGAAGTGTCTCGAGGAGACTGGGTGATTTATTATTCTTCGCTGCATTTGAAATATTGAAAGACCACTGTATAGATATTGATATTCATCATAAGCTGATGATGAGCTCAAAATGCATGAAAGTGGTGATGTTGCATGAAATACAGTATTAACTGTTTCCTTTTTCAAAACATTAGGTTATTCCTAGAAAGAAGTCTTTTTGTTTCCCTGGAATTATATTTTTTAAACTACAAACAGATTATGACTGTGCAGTTGTGAATTGATGCTCTGCAAAGTCAAACAGGCTCATACCAGTATTTGAAGGATAGATTAGGTATTGTCGTACCCACTCCTCTCTATACATGACAGGGGTGAACGGGTAAGAAAGAAAACTTCAAACACATTTTAGAAGAGGATGGGATGCAAATGGTACACAATTCAGGTTGTATTCGCAGATGAAATGTTGCAATATGGATGGAGTTATCTAATGTTGTAGTCCGAGATAAGTATTATGGGACATATAGAAGTCTTTGTTTTTTAGAATAATCAAAATCTGGATCCATTGTTCTTCTCTTACTTTGAAATACTTAAAGAACCATTTACTTTTACATGTATATTAAATCTACATCGAGTGGAAAATATAAAGTACAGTCCTGATAATCTGATCACAAACAAAATTGCAGTTGTTCAAACTATTGCATATGTTCATACTGATGAGGTTACCTTTGAGATGGCTTTTAAGGAAAAGGATGTATATAACACGAATATTAATTATAAATTTAGATGTTTGAAAGCAAATGGGAAATAAAATACAAATAATTTGAACATACTCCCCAGACCTCCATATTTAAAAGATTGTACATATAACTGGATAGCACCCTTGTTCAAATTATCAAGTAAATAAGGTAAAAAAATGTGTTCACCTAAACGTATGTTTTGCATTAACGCCTGTTTATTATATTGCGACAGTACTGGATGAATCAACTAATTTCATGAAGAAAAGGTGGATAAAATGGATTACTTAGCCAAAACTGCTATTGGTAATTGAAGATAAATAATATGCGTGTTAGAAGGAGGCAAAATGTGCCATCACGTAAAGTTTTAGAACTTTAAATTGGTCTTAGAAATGGATGCAATAACAGATTCAAAAGAATGATTAGGCAACCACATGTAGCACTTAACTTTTGAAAATAAATAAAGTGCTATTCGATAGAAAGGAACTAAATACTGAAATATCTTCTTAAATTAACACTCAATGAATTAAGAGAAGAAGGGACGTATGAAAAATTGCATTGACAACATCTAAGATTATACCTGTCTTTAAATCCGATAGCAGAAATGTAATTGGGATCTATCGTCCCATTAATAATATTAATAACTAATATTGCTAATATAATTGCATGTATGATTTAAACGCTTATTTGCAGACATATAATAAGTAAAATATCTACGGTACACCATGGGTTTCTCAGGGAGGTTCTACCGGAACAAATTTGTGTTTGTCTATGCACGTCGTATTTGAGTCTATGGATGACCGATGTTTGTTACAAACTATTTACATGGATTTGATGGAAGCGTTCCAACTAGTTTTGCACAAATTGATATTGAGCAAGTTGGATAGCTTTGGCATTACTAACAATCTATATTGGGTCTTTGTTTCATATTTAACAGATTGGATCAATTATGTAAAATATCGTGGCTTTGAGTCATAAACATATAATATAAACTCTCTATCTGGAGTGCCACAAGGATCAGTTCTAGGCCCTTCATTATTTATAATTATCTTATATGATAGATCTCTACCACTAATAGGTCAATAAAACAAGGCTGGTTTGAACGATAGTTATATTTCCAGAACGTTTACAAACGTTTTCGGAACACCTTCGTCAGTGAAAATATAACTAGATAAATATATAAACAAATAAAAAACAAAAGTTTGTTATATTTTCAAAACCAATACTTCGTAAGGTATTTGTCATTGTTAATGTTAGTTCTTCCAAGTTATTTGCTCTATTTCGAAGACCATAAATAATTAGAGTCAACATAATTCCCATAGAAAAAGTCGTTTGGTGCAAAGCCAGGTAAGCTGGCTGACAAACGGACGTTGTCCCAACCAGTTTCCGCTTGTAATTGATTAAAAAGAATCAAACAAAGCGTAAGCACTGTATTAGAACCTGCAAGAAGGGCAGAAAATAACAAGAGCTCGTGTATATTGTAATATTTACGGATAATGGAGCCAAGAAAGACGATGTGAATAAAGAATGAATATAACTAGATAAATATATAAACAAATAAAAAACAAAAGTTTGTTTATATATTTATCTAGTTATATTTTCACTGACGAAGGTGTTCCGAAAACGTTTGTAAACGTTCTGAAAATATAACTATCGTTCAAACCAGTCTTGTTTTATTGACCTATTAGTGGTAGAGATCTATCATATAAGATAAGTATAAAAAGGTCACGAAATATATATATATATACATTTAATTATTTATAATGTTTATAAATGATATTACAGGGCAGAGTAAGCCAAGTTGTCTTCTTTACGCTGACGATTTGAAAATTTGCCCTAGAATTAAATCTTTTGAGGATTGTGTAACATTACAGAACAACCTTTATTCTGTTGAACAATAGTGTCAGGTTAATGGTTTGAAATTAAATATAAATAAATGCATAATTATGTCCTTTACCAGAAAACATCATGGAACAGATTTATAAAATCAGAGACACCCGTTTGAAACAGTGCGGCACGTATGTATGTATAAGGATCTAGGTGTTGTGTTCGACGTTAAACTTCCATTGAATACACACGTGGAAATTATATGCACGGGATTATACGGCTTGTTTGGTTTCCTTATCGGAAATAGGAAACAATTACAAATTGTTGTTTTGATTGGTTTCTACAATGCATTTATAAGATCTAGATTTGACTGTTGTTGTTGCTAAGTACGATGAAATGGTTGAATAGGTTCAAAGAAGATTTCTAAAAGGACTTTATTGTCGAAAGCACCACTTATTTTCGGCGCATGGGTATCCTTACGAGCTAGTGTTAAGCGAGTTTGATTATACAGTTTGGAAATGCCTATTAAGGTCAGAATCGCTATTGCGCAACGTACAATTCGTAAACTATGTAATAAAACAATTCTCAAGGTAATTCCTTATATAAATTGAAAAAAACACCAGATACAAAAAGAATATTAAAATTTAACCATTTTTATTATACCTATCAGTTGCTCAAATCGATCCCCCAATTGAGCATAACAATATCCTAATCTACTGTGAAAGTTTTGCTAGACATTTATAGTGTCTCAAAACCAATACTTCGTAAGGTATTTGTCATTGTTAATGTTAGTTCTTCCAAGTTATTTGCTCTATTATTTCGAAGACCATAAATAATTAGAGTCAACATAATTCCCATAGAAAAAGTCGTTTGGTGCAAAGCCAGGTAAGCTGGCTGACAAACGGACGTTGTTCCAACCAGTTTCCGCTTGTAATTGATTAAAAAGAATCAAACAAAGCGTAAGCACTGTATTAGAACCTGCAAGAAGGGCAGAAAATAACAAGAGCTCGTGTATATTGTAATATTTACGGATAATGGGGCCAAGAAAGACGATGTGAATAAAGAATGTGGTCGAAACAGTAATAAAAGAAAAGGTATTAAACAGAACACCGTTAGGTCTTCTGGAAGCTCAAATAAAAATAATTATAATAAAAAAAGAAGTGGCAGCAACAGAGGTAGCAATAGGAAGAGCCTACGAAACCACCTTCGGTATTCGTCAGAGAAACTGCAATAAGCAGAAAGAAAGGGTTAGTGATAGACTGTATCACAACCCAACGCTTTGGGGCATTGATCTACGAGCAATGGGGTTGAATACCGGCTACGAGGAGGACTGAATTGTATACACTGTATCACACGCGGGTCGCTTAACGAGATACGCAACGAATTCGCGTTCTAGCACTCACTGATCGAATCAGAAAGGGTTCGACTGAACGAGTCACAAGGAAAGTTTGAAAGTTAACTGTGAATATGCCTGAAGCTCGAGTTAATCTGTAGGAATCTCGAAAACGATCTGCTGTTCTTTTTCCTAAAGAAAAAGGTTTTAACGAAGTACCAAAATTAACTGCAATTAGTGGACGAATGGAAAACTTCCAAATATAGGCATATAGTAAAAGAAATAGAAATAGAAACTAGGATGAGAGGTGATTTCCTGAAAGGTCTAGTTTTATCACATCTCCACGTTGGGGAACAATGTAGGCTGTAAAAAGGAGAAAACAGACGCATGCGCATATCATCCAAGCGGTATTTTGTGTTACGGCCTGCAATCGGTATTGCCCTAAATAAATAGAATGTTGAAGGGTCCGGTGAAAACAGGGAAAATCGTCAACCGCTTCTACTGTAAATAACACCGAACATCGAGTTCGTGATCCACAATTTTTGAATAAATGGAGGAATTTCATGTACAATTTTGTTTCATAGAAGTTTCAAAAGACCAAATAACTTTATTATATGGTTTACAAATTGTAGATACGTTGAACGCAGACTGTGTCGTTTTCTACCGTCTACAACGAAAATAAGTATCGATAAACGAACAATATTGACAGGGAAAAAATTATATCAAGAGAAATTCAAGGACTTCCGTTGTGGCTCCTGTGCTAGCCGGACATGTTCGTCGCGTCGTTCGCAGCGGAAGTCCACGTGAAAAGCGATATTGGTTATATAATCATATTTGACTGGAATTTATATCCAAAGAAATGCTGCAACTGAAACTGATTCTAGATATGTTTTAAGCCACTCCGGGAATCCTATCTAACAACAACAAGGGGAACAGAAATCACGAACCAATCGGGCATACAATACAATATTTGTACTTACATGATCTGTAAAGAAACATCTGGCACTTCGAAAAACAAACTCGGATAATGTTTTTGCTAGCAAGAGACTGTTTGCTTTATTTTACTTTTTTCCGTTTTCTAGCATTTAATTGTCATTTATTCGACGAATTTCTTATGTGAAATGGCAACATTGTTATACTGCCACTTCGACAATGGTAATATCTCTCAAAATCTTGGAGGTTGCTACTTTAAAAAAATGATATCATTACTCAAGAACAACTGATGGTTGAAAATCGACTGTCATGCAAAAATGTGTATTTGTATGAAATGAAATCGACCTGTTCAAGGATCTCCTTCAACAAAATGTTATTTCGATTTGACTGAATTTATTCCATACTTCAGACGCGCACTGTATATATAATTCGGTTTGTTTTTTCCTCAATATTATCATTTAAAAAAATAAGATTATCTTGTAATTAGCGATTAAGCTACTGTCGGATAATAAATTAATATTATTACTATTATTGCTCCCAGAAATGAATGGAATGAAGGTTCCACAAGAATTATTTAGTATCAGTCTTTTTGTTTTACGAAGTTTAATAAAATGGCACTGGATAAAATGAATTAGCTAGCCAAATTTCTTTTTGGTAATTTAATGGAACATGGATATCTGGATGAAGTAGATGCGTCGCGATTTAGTGAATTCCGGTTCGAATGAACTACCCGCTCCAATGTACCGACGAAAATTTTTACATTACCTCGCGATGTAACGAACTTTGAAACAAGACTTAGCCATAAAAACGCATGTTTAAGGTCGGGACTTTCCCTAAATATATACCTTAACGTGTTTCAGTGTACAGCTAGCACTCATTGAACCGCGTTGAACAACGTTGGCAGTACGATTCTGATTTATAATTTTATGTAAGTTTGTTACAAAATAGTGATTGCAGTGAGTTGTGTTAGTATTAATGTTTATTTTCATATGTATTAAATATTGTAAATAATATGTACATAAAAGTAAGAAAGTACATGCATACGCAATAAGAATTTGAGTGGAATTGGTTGTTATTTGAAATATCGCAAAGAAAACATTTAAAATTGGACGAAAAACTTGAAAAATGCTTAAAAAATACGCAGTAACAGAATTGGCGAAGAAGTATGGAGTAGCAAAGTCTACTGTATGCGGAATAAAGAAGAAAAGACACGTGATCTCTGAGAGACATATAAAAACATTTATGGGGCCTAGTAAAATGAAAACTTTAAAAATATCCTATACCTATGCAAAGATGCAAAAGCCTTATATAAATCACTTCTTAAATTAAGAGCAAGAAATGTTCCAGTAAGTGGAATTATGTTACAGGAGAAAGCAAAAGTTTTACAAAAAATTGGATGAAACATTGTCGCTTACTGCCAGTAATGGTTGGTCGAATACTTTAAACAATGCTATGGAATACGAGTTTTAACAATATTGGGCGAAAATTTATTATTTCATCCAGAGTTGGTACATCCATTTCAACAAAAACTAAGAAGTAAAATTGAAGAGCTTGCCGTATTGCCAGATTAAATTGGTAATGCTGATGAATCAGGTTTTTATTGGAAGCTTTTACCAGACGAGACCTACCTTGTAAATACAGAAAAAATGCCCCGGGCAGAAGAATTGCAAAGCAAAGAATTACATTCTTATTGTGCACGAATGCAACAGGAAATCATAAACTGAAGCCTTTAGTAATAGGAAGATCTAAAAACCCAAGGTGCTTTCGAAATGTCAATTGTTCCATTTATTATTAAAGTTCCAAAACGGCATGGATGACAACTCAAATATTTAAAAGCTGGTTCCATGATGTAGTTGTTATAAATTCATTAAGACTTTGTTAACGTCTCCCTCTCTCTCTTTAGGTACGGAAATTTCAATAGGGTAATAATTTATCTAGTAAAACTTTATTATTATTATACAATGCCCCCAGTCATCCACCGGAAGACGAGTTAAAGAGTGATGACGGTTTGATTAGTGTAACTATATGCCACCTAATGTTACCCCTCTCCTACAATATTTGAGTCAGAAAGGAGAAACTTATTAACACAACTGCTAGAAAATGATACAAACCTTAGTGCCTCATTACGAAATTACAGGTGAAGGGATGCTTTGTTAAATCTTATAATGGTATGGAACAGTTTGAAACCAACTCTCATAGAGAAATGTTGGCACAATATTATGCCTACAAAAAGGATCACAAAGAAAATATCCCACTGAGGTAATCAAGATTTACTCGGTGATGAAACACATAATGTAGGCAGAATGGTTATAAACCTGTTGCAACATATTGAACGAAATGTTAGTAGAATCGTTAAATGCAGAAATATATATGTAACTTAATAACAATTTTTATTTTAGGTTGTATATGAGGAAACCGACGTGGAAGGCTGGAATAAAGACGTTGTGTTGGATAACAAAGAACAAAATGAAGATGAGTTTCATTCAGTATCTGAAAAGGAAGCAGGTTGTATGTTATTCAGTACAGCAGAACAATCTATTTCAACTGATAAAGCTCTAATATCATTAAATGAAGTGATTCGGTGGACTGAAGAAAATCAACGAGAAATTGATTATTTCACATAATTTACGACAAAAGATATTAAATAGTAAGCTACTCAGAAAACAGCGGCAATTACACATAACATAATGAAAATATATGTATACCTTTTTAGAAAGAATTACATAATACATACGTGCTATTATGTATCTTTCAATATTGTCCTCAGGGGTTCACTGTTAACAAGTTTAACAAATGACTTCGGGAATTTAGTGCTCCCGAGGTACCCGAGCTGAAACCCCAAACTAAGGTGTAAGGTAACGTGCCGAGAGTTGCGGCAATTTCCAAGGCTAAAATGCAAAAGCTTGTGAAACAGGGCCAAGGTTACATACAGGCTAAAAGAGCCATAATCAAGGCCAACTTCACTAGGCATGCACAAAGGGGCCAGGTTTAGTCTAGACGTAAAGAAAGGACGGAGGTCCAAAAAGCGAGGTAGGAGAGCAGTACTCTCGCAGGTCTTCCGAAAGACAAGGGGCCAGAAGGTTTAACCTTCAAGGAGGCTTCTTTGGAGAGGATCACGGTAGTATGCAACGACTATCCAGCCACCCAGATGGAGCCGGCAAAGCTTAAGACAGACCAGGACTCTATTATGGAGGCATATAACAGCATTACCGGAACCGCTCTCAAAGCTGTTAAGTTTAATTAAACGAATAAAGCTGGAGAACGTACTCTAAGAAGGCATGAAGACCACAATAGATCTGGAAAGGTGGCAGTGGAACAGGCATCAGTGCCACCTCAAGTAATCTAATCTAATCTTTCAATATTTTTTCCTCTAACAATTTCAACTAATTGTAAGTTTAAAACAATGTATACTAATAAAGAATATGGACATTTTTTTCTCATTTTTTCCACCTCAAAGTAGTGAAAAATTAGTTCACTAAATCGCCACTGTACTGTATACCATTACGAGTAACCTCGAAACTTGTTCTTGTTATCAAAGATGGATACCATAAGAAGTAATCTATACTTGTGACATAAAACTTTGCAGTAGTTATTTGTGCAGCTCAGGTCCATTAACCCTTTGATTTTTGTAACGACTACACAACCTTACAAAAGTTGTAACTATTTTTCGTTTTAGTTATTGAAGGACTTCTACATTCTACTGCATTTTGTAGTTTTCGAAATCTGCAGCAGTGATTAAAAGTAAACAACAATAAGTGTTTATTATAATTCGTGTCTACCCTAAATCATATTTTAGTTTTCTTTATTGTTCATAATTATTTTGACCAGTACGCGTTGCAGTTCATTGCCAATCTGCGATAATGAAACTACTTTCAAATTTTTTTAAGATCGACGCAAGCATAAATCTTTAAAAACGCATCCGTCACGTTTGAACATTTTTCACTCTGTCTCGCACGCGTTTATTTTTGCATCAATTTTATATAGATGTCGACCGTGCAGAAACTCCTCTATTGCAACTGCCAGTCGCAGCCACATACATAGACGCTTTATAGTTCAACAGCGCTTATTTATAAATGGAAAAGCCAGACGTTATTATGCGCTCTGTAAATATAATCGCTGTGAGCCGTGCGTAGTTTGACCCTGACCTCATATGCCACTGACCTAACAAGGCCATTCCGTTACCTGTTTTTCACTTCACCCACGGCCGGCAAAAAACAAATTAATTAAGCATTATAATCTGCATCTCTCGAGGATGGAGCAGCGTACTAAAACCAGATCCGCTCGAAGAAGGTAAAGAATTAAAAATATTAGAAAACTTGCATCCAGCGAAAGCGGTCAGCGCTTTATGTACACATAGATACATCCAGCTAACAATAAGAAAGTTATTTATTTAAAACGTGTTAGCATGCACTTGTGTACCCATATGTATAAATAGAGATATACCCGCAGACCGCCGCTTGTCTGCCATTGACCTTAGACTTAACCTATATTTAACTAGGACAGTAAGAATATAAATTACGCCTCGCTCGGCTCGAGTTCGTCGTGAAGTTGCAGCGAATGTCAAGGAATTGCGTTCAATGGCGGTGACCGAACGACAGGTGATGGGAAAAACTACGAGTTCCTTTGTTTAAAAATCGCATCGTCGCAAAAATATTCCGTCTGCAACGCAAATTAACGTAATTTATTACGGTGTGGCGTTAGAAAACGAAATCGAAGGATAAAATCCAGAACGTTTCTAGCTGGTAATGTAATGGCGGCGACGACGAGTTAACACACATATGCTTCGCAATTGGGACGGAGAAAGTTGGAAAGTGGACTCTCTTCGATTTTTTCCACCTGATTTTCGTCGAGTCGAATCGAAAACAATGGTCGAACGGAAAACTAATTAGGAAGGCTGTATCGTTACTATTGAAGGCGGTTATGTATACCGGCGTGGTCTTATTATTTAAACAATTAACATTTAAAAATGTTACAGTAAGTTAATTATATAATTGTAACTGTAACAGTTACCGGACGTGTGATAATGAATTCATTCGTGATTAACGCATTTCTCAGGTTCCTAATGAAGATATTTTGCAATAGCTGAAATTTGTTAATTTGCTGAAAAACACGCAAAGTTTGGTTCGCTTAAAAATCTCTGTGTTGTATTAACACGTTGACTGCCCAATCAATTTTGCTAATGTTTACCGGGGAGCACCATAATTTTTTTCGTAATACGTAGTACCCGACATTAAATTTAAGTAAAAGAGTTTTTTTAATCTGGCTAAATTTTGAATGGTAATTATGAATTTTTGCCGCGGCTCCCCGTGAAACTTAAACTTTTCAGCAGGCATCATATTTGAGCACGTTGCAAGGGGATCAGCAATCAAACTTCTACAAGATTTGCGTCTAAGTGATAAATGTTTGATAGCTATGACCTGACATGTGAATACATTGTAGTTATCATACTTGATAGCGAAAACCTCAATGGGAACATCACTGGCTATCAAATATGATAGTCGTGGCAGTCAATGTGTTAAGGAAATTACTAATACAATATGACCCCGAATTGACGTCATTATAGGTATAATTGATAAAAAATGTTAGAATCTCGGTTTAATCTTTTGAGATGCGCCCCCTGCTTAGTCTGAAAAGAATTTCAGGCGTCTTTTACTTTTTTTCAATCAAGGCCGTCATGACAATTAAGAAAAAAAAGTTTTCTGCTCAAATAAAGCACCATTTCGGTCAGTAACACGGTAAAATGTTATTAAAAAGTTGGTTAGAGTTTGAAATTGTGTCTCTACGCCACTGTTTTTTTGTAAGAGCCTGTTTGTACATGTACAAAGACCGGAAAAATACTACCCAAGAAAATCTCTGTACAATGACGCTAAGAAAATCTTTGTACGGAGCCAAAAATCTTTGTCTCGTACAAAAAAAAAAAACAGTGCTCTATGCAAAATTTCACAAATATCGGATCACTTTGACAAAATCAGTATTTGTTTTGTATTTTTACATTGTAACTGCAGAAAAACAAGTATTCTGCATAAGTTGTTAAAAAAAAATTAATGTAAGTTTCTAAGTATTTTATTCAAAAAAGAAAGAAAATACATAACAATTACTCAATTTGAATTTCTACATGATCGACACAATCGATTTGAGAGGATTTCTTTAAAATTTGATTTTAATCTTGGATAATGACAATTCAATTTATGTTTCCGTTAATTAAATTAAAAATTAAAAATGAACCGATTGTAGAGGAATTCAAATTGGTAATTGTTGTGTATTTTCTCTTTTTTTTGGAATAAAATACATAATTTTATTTTGACAGGTTACACAGAATGCTTGTTTTTCTGTGGTTATAATTAGCCTGGGCTAACAGCAGTAACAACGTGCAATTATGAAGTTAAGTTACGATAGCATCGCCGACGCCCCACCCTGGTCAGTACTAAATCGATGTTGTATGCGAGCAGTTCTGTGTATATGTAGACTGTAACTGTAACTTATTTCGTTATTATGGCTGTTTGCCGAGACTAGTTACAATGCAAGAATACAAAACAAATACCGATTTTATCAGAACGTTCCGATATTTGTCAAATTTTGTATAGTGTCATAATTTCATATTCTGAACGACTTTTATTTAAATAAATATTTTGCCGAATTATTGACCGAAATGGTACTTCATTTTACCAGAAAATGTTTTTTTTTTCTCAATTTTCATAACGATCTTGACTTTTTAAATCTAAAAATGTGCTTGAAATTCTTTTGAGACCAAGCAGGCCGGTATCCCAAAACATTAAAACGAGATTCGAAATTTTTTTATCAATTAGGTATACCTTAGAGTAAAGTCAATCCGGGGACAGACTATATATATGTATAATAAAAGCATATTTTTGCATTCTGTCTAATCAATGAAATACCACGATATAGAATACCATCGAAATTATTTATTTGACTCGCAATAACAATTTTTCGACATTTTCTTTCAAATCCCGTGAGTTGTATTCCAAAATGATTCTTTAGAATTTATGGTCAGGTACTCAGGTTTGAATTTACGTATTTCGGGAACTACAAAGTCAAGGGATTGGTGACAAAGTGACAGCATTCAATCGTGTATGAATAAAAAGCAGATTTTCCATGGGACGCTCAACTTAGACCATCATCCCGATTTCATGCTTAAAAAGCTACCTTCCTGAATAGAAAGCATTTCCAAGAACGATTTAAGATTCTTATCGGCGAAAATCGTTCGATGCTTCACAAAGGCTGAAGCAAATGCTAAATTCGACTAGAATTGTTCTCAGAGACGATTTCATAAGAATTTATTGATACTTTTCTATAACTCGTATCAGAAAACGAATCTAATTTTGGTATATACTATGATTGATAGTGATTGCGGGGACTGTGGTGTAGTGTCACTAACACTATATAACATCTGTAAACCTCGCATTATAGAATGATCTAATTAAATCCGGTGACACGTGTTTCCTTATCTTCCCAAATTCGGTACGGTACGGAACGGTACGGTATGATGATGACCTCGTTGCGAGCGAAGCACGCATCAACGGATGTTATGAAATAATTGTGTGGTGACGAGTTTACCAATGCGATACACTACCAGAAATATGACGATAATTTTTATTCATATTCCCATTATAGGGAATAATTAACAGTTATCTGTGTAGCAGTGAAGCTGATGACGTTACTAACATTCGTCCGCGTTGGGTTGTCATGAGCTGGCTTCAAGTTATATCATCAGCTTTCGTCAGCATAGGAGAATTTTTATTTTCTAAAACTAACACATACGAAAGATGTAATTATTATTAATGAGTGTTAAGAGGGTAAATAAGTAAAGATTAATATTTTCTTAGTGATTGATTTGTTGTGGTGGGGCTAGGTTTATCGACTTATTGTAGGGAGCTGCCACCAATTGTCATGGTTATAATCCTTTATGGACACTTCTCGTTGACGTCATTATCTTATTTATCTCAGTCACCGCCGAATCTTCAGATACTACGGATTTCAAAGAGCATCTATGAGAAAAGTATAAGACTATTCTTTCAAAGCAATACAAAATGCAACAAAGGCATGTACAACAGTGATTTAGAAGCAAAAGGCACAACTTTACTTTAATAAATACCTGGTGTTGCAGGGTCATCAAGGTCCACTACCTTTTTAATTCTATGTTGTTACAGATAAGATAACTTTTCCATCGTGTGCTACTATAACTTTCAGCAATAGATTTTTTCTGCGCGTTTTAAGAGATAAATCTTTGATCGATATTATAAACTATCTTCGGCTCCTTATACAGAACTGTTACTAGTTGTCAAGATTATAATCCTTTCTGAAAACTTCCCTCTGCTGATCTTATTTATTCCAGCGACTGTCGAATCTACCGACACGGGATGGCAAATAACATTTGTTAGGGAGAATAGGAACATTCTTTGAAAGCAATTCAAAATGGAATGGAACCATATATAGGAGTGCTTTAGACGAATAGTAAAACTTTACTTTAATAAATATCTGGTTTTGCGGTGCTTTAAGAAGATTCATCACGCTTGTTCCACCACCTTTTTGATTCCTCGTTATCATATAGACGATAAGTTTGCCATCGTCTGTTACTACAAATTTCAAAAATAGATCGTTTTCTTCATATTTTAAGGGAGAATATCTTTGATTGACAAAATAAACTATCTTTGGTAAATATTTGGTGTATATTTAGTGATTGATTTGTGGTGAAAGGGCCGGGCTCTTTGACTTCCTATATCTAGCTGTCATCACTTCTCAAGGTTATAATTCTTTCTGGACACTTTCCTCTGATATCATTATATTATTTATCTCAGTGACCGCCGAATCAATGAACACTTACGGTGCCAAAGAGCATTTGTGAAAAAGAATGAGAAAATTCTTTGAAAGCAATTCAAAATACAACAGAACCATACATAGCAGTATTTTAGACGAATAGCAAACCTACCTTACTAAACATCTAGTTTTGCGGTGCTTTAAGAAGGTTCATCAAATTTGTTCCACTATCTTTTTCATTCTTCGTTCATACTCATCATATAGACTAAAGTTTTCAGAACAGATCGTTTCCTTCATGTTTTAAGAGGAAATGCCTTTGATCGACAGTATAAACTTCCTTTGGTCAATATTTTCCTTAGATTTCTTAGAGGTGGTTCGGAGAGGTTCATCATATTTCTACCACGATGTTATCCAATCTTTATTATCGTAGATGGTCAATTCTTGATCATCCGTCTGTTGAAATAAACAAATCAACAAACAAGCAATAATTTCCCAAGTAAGCACAAATTGCATATGCCAATAATCACGAAGGAAATTGTGCGTCATTAATCGCAGACTGCAACCGCAGACTATACATATAGTTTAGTTATTGTTAACTTGCCAGTGCGGTGTAGCAAGCCCGCGATTAATGAAAAACAATTGCGGACTAACTATACCGCACATAATTAATTAGGTCGTTTTATACGGAGTCATTTAGATTCTATGAATTAATATTTTGGCTTTCGTTAATAGTTTACTAAGAATCAATATTGTGTATAAATGCTAGTCGGCCTTGTACACTGGATCCAATATTTCTACTTCTTCAACTTATGCGATAAGCAAGCAACAAACTTCGAGTTCCACTTGCTTTAATGATCTTGACGTATTGTTTGACAGTGGGCTTAAATTTATGTATCACATTGATAGACTTTATTGCACTGCTTTTAGAAAGTATTGAGTCATCATGCGTACATTTAGACATTTTCCTGATTGACTTAGATCTTTATACTTTGCCTTTGTTGTCATTTCTTTGGATTATGTATCTGTTTTGTGGGTTCCCTAATACCTACATATGTCATAAATTTTTCATTCAGCGTCGTCAGCGCAAAATCCTCAAGTTTTATCTTTCAAACTCAATAGGACTTATCATGTTAGGGATGCTGATTACAATGAGGTACTTCTTCTTCTTAATCTTTTACCCTTTCTACCTTTCGGTGTAGGGGTTCGGAGCCACCGAGCCGTATATGTACACGCATATACCGTACCGCTCCTGGCCCACCCAGTGGCATTTCCTTTATTTTCGCAGCTTATTAGAGGTCCAGATCCCTTTTTAGGATTTTAAACTGCTACGCTCTGCCGCTACCGGGTCTCGAACGCCGGCCCTTCGCACTGTGAAGCGCGAGTTTTACCACTCAGCCACTGAGGGGTTACAATGAGGTACTACTGAGGCATAATCTTGAAACACTAGCTCCTCGTCGCGAGCTGCATGGTGCTCGATTTATTTGGAAGCCACCCCACGAATCTACTGATTGCTCATTCTTGCTATTACATCTTAAGTTTAATGTGGTTGAGGGTTGTTGCAACTCCCAGAACGAACGTGCTCAAACCTGTTTAAATATGGGTATTTTACCGCGCGGCTATTTAGATTCTTTGTGGAGGTAATAACATAGGCTTATACGGCCAGAGTCGGGAGCAGAACTGTCTTTGGAATTGAACCACGTCGTGATAACAAATATAACAAAAAAATGGTGTAAAAAATAGAAATGAAAAATAATATGAAAATGGGACATAACAATATAAAATAGAATAAATGTACGAAGCAATTGATTTAGAACTTCGTTTAAACTCCCGGAGAAAATATTTGTAGGCATTTTAATTATATTTGTTTTATTTTATTATTATTATCATGCAATTTTTAACTTAATTTCTTGCCCTCTTCTTCTTCTACCCATTGATTTTGTTTTGTTTTGTTTCATTTAGACATATTTTATTTTATTCTATACTTTCCCTTATGAGGCGGACTAGTTTTGTTATTTCGGGGTGTTGTCGTTCTCTGTCCAGGGAAAAACAGCGAGAATAAAAATGATTTCATTTGATATACAATTGACCTACTTTTGCATGTTTTTTTTTATACTTTACGGCGATTCAAATTTTCATTAGGGTACCATGTATACACGAATATGTATTTGAGAAAAGAATGTCAAGAATTTCATGTCAATATCATATCAAATACTGATTAAAATTACGCTGGCATCCAGATTTTAATTTATAGCTACTTTTTTCAAATTTGACTTATACATATCTAAATTTTTACAGACGTGCATAAAGCTCAAGTGCGAAATGCAAGAAAACAATCAAGTATTGGCATCCATTCATTATTTGATTATTTTATAATTATTAAGATTGTTTTCTTGATACTGTCCTTTAGTTCCATTATATCATTAAAGGCCTACTGCATATGATTTTTTAGTTGAATCCCTGAGAACTAATACTATGAGGCCGATAAGAACAACAGCCCAGAATATATTCATAGTTATAGTTTACCTGATTGTGCTAAATTAAAACATTTAATGCCTAATAATTTCGAAATTAAATTTGATTCATATTAATGTAAAATATAATACAGGTAATGTATGGAAAGCGATAGAAATGCGCATTCCTATTTTAATCACTACTTTGTGTCGTATACACAAAGCTTATATCCTTGGTTCTAAGAGGGCAACAAATTAAAAATGCGAAACAATTTTCAAATTTCCAAATATAAGAAACGAAATAATACGCACCTTATTAATTCGAATTTTATAATGACAGGCTAATGGTGATCTCTTCTAGGCCAAATAATCTGGTAGTTAGCCATGATAAAACTATGTATTGTATTTAGAATTGCACTATTTAAAACTGACTTTTTATCTATATCGATAAAAATATGGAGAAATTTACTTATACTGCGCGTTAAGAAATTCTTACGTAATTTCACTTTAGCAAATGTAACACCGGTTACGGCAATTGATAATGTAATACGTCGAAATCGTTTGGCCACCCCATGGGGGCGCCATGGTTCAGATCCGGTCGTCTTGACCGTCTGTGGAGGAATCAGTCTTTCTTGGAAGTTCATCTTGGCTAACTACTCGGCCTACTCGTTCTGATGCGACGGCTATGGCTAGTCCGACTTTGCGGGCTTTGACAATTCGCGAAGAGGTAGAAGATGTGTTCTAAATTCACGACGCATTCACACACAAATATGCCTTTCACTCGCCTGATGGCATACTCTGAGGTAATTTCTTTTGTTCGTCGAACTCTATTCCATCTCTCGTGTTCGCTTATTTTAGAAACGGTACCGTAAGAATTGCCGTTTTTGCGATGAAAAATTTTGGTGTATATTTTTCCAGATAAAATCGATCTAGAACAAGTTTATTTTGGTCGATGCCAGTGTTTGATTGGAATTTAAATGTCAATACGTTGAAAACAATAATAGATTGGCGAAGTTATTGGTAATTGATAATCTTTAAGGAGAAACTGTCAGCACAGAAGCTTCTGACTTAATATAATGGGCGCAATGATCTGTAGTTTCTCTTAATAAAAATAGAAGTAGATGTGACTGAAATATTTTGATAAAGAAAGCAGTTAATTTAGTTGGTACTTATTGATCGTGTGGCAATTGTAATAGGTTTCTTCGTTTGGTTCAAGTAAGCAAGTAATTATTGATGAAGCGAGATTTCAACTACAGGATAAAAGATAATATAAGGAGTTCCAAATATTTGGGTACATGTGTAGAAAAATTAATCAATAGAAAATGGAAAGAGGACGACATACCATTGTGTAGAGCTTAATTAATAAGTGGAAACACGTTCTGCAAACATAAACTTAGAAAGAGGTATACATCAGTCGTCATAGAAAAAGTACTATAGATAGAAATAGAATCCAGCAGATCTACTAATAGGATATTAGAAGCGCAAGAGAAGAAAATTACAAACAAGTGGAAAATACTAAGATAAAACCAATGATGAACCATAAAGTTAGAAAAGATCAATACAGAGTAAAATATGGATTGCGGTTGGAAATCTTTGAAGTAACCATTTTGAACAGCGGAGATGATATTACGAAAGATTCATAAATCTTTATATACACGTACACATTGTATATCAGCTGGTGGTCGCAATAAAAGACAACAGAATGGGGCAAAATATATATAAAATTAAGACAACGTAAGAAAAGAAGTCAGGAACACTTTGAAAGAGGTACTCATTTGGGTACAGTTTACTGTACCAATATAAGAACGGCTAGCATAAATGTATTAAGTAATAGTAGAAACCTTTGGAACCGCATAAGAAGCACGAAAGAAACTGACAGAAGGGAAAAAGAAAACAGTAAGAAACGCTGACAAGGTGTAGGTGTAAAGAAACTGTAAAGAAGAGACTAAGAGGAAACAAAATGAATAAGAACTGAAACTACAATAAAAAACCAGACACGTATACCAAGATGCGAAGAAATGGGAGGATTAATTATGAAAGACCTACAGGAAGCACTAAGGGATATTAGAACATGAAAAGTAAGATCAAGGGATAGAATTGAACCAGGAATGCTGAAACGGATGAGGAGGGAAGAAAAGATGGTTACGTAAAGTAGCAATAAATACCACGAATATTTAGCAAAATAGAGTTCACATAATAATACATTTTTAGTGTTTATTTATGGCCAATAATATCTGAAGGTGAAATAAGTAGAGCAAAAATGAGAGAGTACGAATTTAACATAAGCAGAAGGTCAAAACTACAAAGTTCTGCACCAGTAATCAAACTCGTAAATATTTTCCGCTTTCGTCAGCCCACGGAAGAATATAGCTCGAAGTCTTACTCTTACCAGAGATGAGACAGGGATTTATCTTAGCTCGTTGCTGTTCATAACATAACTTTGCGTACTAATAGAAAATACGTGCTGGAAAATCTAAATCCAAAGAAATATGGACGGAGAAAAATACATAAGATGGAAATAAATACTAACAGAACAAATATTATAATAATAAATGACATAAGAAAGGCCGATATTAGATCAATGGTGCAGCACTGGAGACTTTTTTGCAGCCGAGGTCCACTCAGCCTGTGGAAATTAATGGATGCCTTGAATTCTCTAATCGTGGCCTAAAAGTCTAAAGTAATTCGTATTAATAATAAGTCAAGCCCAAAATGGCCCTTGAGCTATATAAATGGGCACCTATTATTAAATGGCACAAAACGCAGAAAAAGATGAAATATCTTCTTCCTAATCGTAAGTCTTCCCTACCGTTAGATGTAAAGCTGTAAAAGCTCAGTTTAGTTTACTTCTTGGCATATTTTTCTTGATTTAATTCTATAATTGGTCAGAAATACGAAATATAATAAACACAAATTCAAATATTTGAGGGAGGTGATGAGAGAGGGATGAGAATATAGATTTAAAACTATCACAGATGAGTCAAAAAATATATAAATTCACAGCGATAAACAAACATATCCCGCGAGAACATAAATAAATGAAAACATACAATGTAATAGCGATATCAGTAATAATTTGCCCATGTCTTCTAGATATCGATCAAAAATAGATACAATGGAGATCATAGTAGAAAGTATCAGCAAAATAATTGGCAAAACAAAACTAGATAGAACAAGGAACACAGAAGTACCACAAGAAGTGGGATGAGAACAGATAATAACTAAAGTGTTCAATAAACAGTTGTCTCAGGAATAATGATGTTAGTTTAATTTTTTATTATTATTATTTTGGTCATTATCGATTCGTGTTCAGAGTAAGAAAAGTGACAAAATAAAAAGAGGTAGATCGAGAATAACGTCGATAAATCATACAGAATGAATAGGTTAAAACATAAGCAACTGTCTAAGAGAGCTAGGACGATAAGGAGGTCTGGAAAAGTGGGTGACGGATTTGTAAGCTGCTTGACCAAGAAAAATAGAGGAGGAAAAAGAAGGAGAGACAGAAAAAATAGGTAGGCGAAAGAGTACAAACGAAAAAGAATTACCTTCCATCTTCCATTTTTAGCGAATTTGGTCCCTCGCAGTATGCCGTATTTGTAACTTTCGGATCACCTCACCCTCACCAATTTGAATCTTACAACTTATATATTCGTAACGGTAATTTATACCGTTTTCGTAAAAACTTCGTCGTTATGAAATATAAGCTTTGATTGACCTAGAAAGTGGTACAGCTAATCCGAAAGATAAGTATTTATACCTCGCGATTTATCCATACATTTGTGTGTCTAGCGTTTTAAGTATGAAAATTGATATATTTCTGTTCTATATGCTTTTCCCTTTTAATAAAATGCATTGAATTTATCTGTAGATAAGTGATGCAGATGTGGATCTTATCTTCGTGATGCGAATATTCTGCAATTCCAAAAAGGATAGAAATTTTAATTGAGGTCGAACGCGGATTTCAAGTAAGACAAACTTCTTCAAAAACATCTTCAAATCCAGTGCAATGGTATTAAGGTCAGACTTTTTGTTGTTTTGTTTAATGGTCAACCACTTCATGGATGTCACTTCTCTTTCAGATTTCAGGTTTCTTTCTTCTTAATTTCTTTTGTTATACACAGGTCTACATACCTAGTTAACCCAAGGCTTTAAAACATATCTTCCTCCATTCTTATGTGTATCCTGTTCTTCATTTTTAGTTTTCTATTCCCCGTTGTTCCAAGTCCCATTTAACGGTTTTCAGCCATGTTGCTCTTGGTCTACCTTTTCTCTTTCTTTCCTCGATTACGTTATTTATTACTAGGTTTGGAGCCTGCTCTGTTAGTATCTTATATGTTCATGTTAGCTAAATCTTGTTCTTCTTCTTCTTCACTTCTCCAGACCTTGATCCAAAGTTGTCTTTGTTCTCTTTGGACCTTTGGTTGTTTCCCAATCTATTTCTTCGATGCTATTCTCAGCCAGCCACTTTCTTTTTTGTCGGTTTTCTTACTCCGAACAAGAGCCGATTATCAGCAAAATATACAATAAACCTAACCTATTTATATATTTACGCTAGCTAAAGAAATCAAACCATAGAAATTAATCCAATGACATTTATCGACTTTCATTTCTATTCTATTTTTAACGGTTTATTTGAATATCTTGTTTAACTCAATACTTTTACCGACACAACTTCTGTTTTGTAAACACAAGCTGTAAACATTTATTTGTGTTAACTCCTTTGTTGATGTTAACAGCAAAAACCAATATTTTGTCTACGTACAATTGCAGACGCTAGAACTTTGAAATTCTAATAAGGTATTGTGTCAAATGATTTTAATGAAGTATACATATTTTTAATATTTATTCGCATGTGTTACTCATTCATTCCTCAAATCCTTTTCTGGTATAATTATTAGTATTATTACAATTATTATAATAATTATTATTATTATCATGGAAGACGTATTAACGAAGTGCATAGTGCTTGCTTTCGTAAAGGATTAGAAAACGAGAAGTTAAATAACAAAAGTTGTAACAACAAATAAATATTGTTTCCCAATTTCAACGCACAATTACTCTTTATCGCCAGAAAAATAAGCATCATCCAGTTCGAGAAATATCACGTAGACAAAATAAAATCATCACCGATTGTGCGATTCACGCAGATTCGCCCAAATCGTACCGAAAATAAAAATGCATTTGGATCGAGCCGCAAGTAAATATTTACACTTTTCGGATAGAATTAGTGAGTAACAAACGGCCTTTTTCGCAGTATGTACATATATATGTGCGCTAAAACCGCGAGATGCATCACGTTACGTACGTGAGCAAGATGAGGATGCTGTGAAAGACGGTTTTGATGTCATGAACTTTGAAAATATTTTGACCTGTTCGGGACGGCTATTTTTAAACGATTTCGATATCGTTCACGGTTGCAACACTCGAAACTGTATTTATTCAAGTGTTTTATATCACACTTTTACATACACGGTAGATTAATCAAACGCGACGTTATAATGATATGACTTGTTTGCAATTTGAATATAAAGGTCAAGAAAAGTCTACGAAATAGCAGAACTAACGAATAATGTATAAACAGATATCAATGAATGAATGTCGCGCAAACTTTTTGATATACAGTATGTCCCCGGATTGAGTTTACAATAGGTGTGATTGACCAAAAATTTCCGAATTGGAATTTCATATTTTTCAATTCCGTCCTGCTTGACGTGAAACTTACTTTTAGTTTACTTTCGATTTTTTAAAGTCAGGTAGGCCTTTACAGTTGAACGAACACTACTTTAGTTCTAGGTAAACTATCCTTTCCGTTCACAGTGTGCCAAAGTATTACTAAGAAAAGTTGTTCAGAATGAAAAGCGATAGCGTTATACAAATTTTCAGAATGATCGGCCTACTTTGATAAAATCCAGTAGTGGTCAGTTTCCTTTTGTGTCAACTTCATTTTCAACTTCGTTTTGTGTCAACTTTGTATCAGCTTGACTTGAAAGAAATAATCTGCAATTGAAACTGCAATCATACCTTGAGATGGGTTAATGATCACAAAAACAAAAAAATATATATAAGAAATTTTCGGTTGAACCAATTCACAATAATTTGTGAATAATGTTTTTTGTTTTAATAATTTAATTGAACATTTCTTATACATATTTTTTTGTTTTTGTGATCATTAACCCATCTCAAGGTATGATTGTAGTTTCAATTGCATTTGGTTCTTTAAAGTCAAGCTGACACAAAGTTGACACAAAACGAAGTTGAAAATGAAGTTGACACAAAAGGGAACTGACCAATACTGCATTTTATTAAAGTAGGCCGATCATTCCGAAAATTTGCATAACGCCATAGCTTTTCATTATGAACAACTTTTCTTAGTAACATGTTGGCCCACTGTGAACGGGAAAGGTAGTTTACCTAGAACTAAAATAGTATTTGCTCAGCTGTAAAGGCCTACTTGACTTTAAAAAGTCGAACGTAAACTAAAAATAAGTTTCACACCAAGCAGGGCGGAATCCCAAAATATGAAATTCCAATTCGAAAATTTTTGGTCAATCATACCTATTGTAAACTAAATCCGGGGACATACTGTATGTATGTATGAGGGTTAGATCTTTTCTGCTGAGCCTAGTGAAGTCATATACAACATAATATTGATAAAACACATTTATTTATAATTTTTCAACAAGTTGACTCATTCCAGATGTATTATGGTCCAGATCACACTCAATGCTGCAATGTTATCTGGTAATATTTACACATACGAGGGTTAGAGGGTTGTTTTGTTTCCCTTAGACCTAGTAAAATAATTCACATTATATTGACAGAGTACACATCTCAAATTATTCTGTTTTACATTCAACGCGTTTCTACATCCCTGAAAGCTAGTCCCAAAACTGTTTATTTAATCTCTCCGTGTTGGATTTTTAAGTTTTAAATACGACGTAAAACGTTAACCGCATAGTTTATTTTTTATACATGGAAATAGAAAGCTATGACTAGGTACCAGGTTCAGACCATACTGCGAATTATTTTAGTGTATTGGTCATTAAAATACTCAATCGTTCGAGCAGTGGTGTGAGTTGGAGTGTTATCAAAGTGCAAGGCTTTTCGTGAACAATTTGGAGAACTTCTAAGCAAACAAATTGTAGTGGTACATTCAGCATTAACAGTACCGCGATTCTCTAGTTTATGTATGGGCAACCTCCGGCCCGCGGGCCACATGCGGCCCTCGAGTAAGATTTGCCGGCCCGCTACTGAATTCTTTCGTTGCATATTAGCACGGCCCGTCTAAACTTAATTCATAATGAATCATAAGGATACTACAAAAATGTATATTTTTCAAGATTACTCGCAGCATAAAACTTCTACAAAAAAGGTTGCCCATGCCTGCTCTAGTTCAACAATGGGACGATGTCTAGTAATTTAAAATTTATTCAGTCTCAAAAAACCAAATTGTCGGTTATTGCCTTTTTCCAAATCATAACAGCATAACCAAGTTTCATCGCGTATAACGATGTTATATAGCAGATGAGACGATGTACTGTCAAAACGATCTAGTGTATATTTGCACCATTTTACACGGTTCTCTTTACGAACTGGGGTGACATTGTTCGAAATTGAATGGGAACAAAGCTTATCTACCTTCAAATGATTGCCCAAAATGGTATTAATTGCTCTGATAACAATTTCTAGAGCCGCTTGGGTACTCCTTGCAGTAACATGTCGGTCCTCTTCAACCATGTTCCGAATAAGACCGATGGTTTTTTCCGTAATGATCTTCTCTGGCGTAGGAGGCCAAAAATTGTCATATAAAGAAATTTGACTACGTTGAAATTCGTTGTAGCAACGCTTCATTGGTAGTTAAGGAGCACGACTTATTTCCTAAAAACATTGTTTAAGGTTTAAACCACATTTGAAGTTGTTAAAGGTCACAGGTCGATCATGCTTTTAGTTCCATTCAATGATTTCTTGAGGAAAGGATCATTTTGAATTTTTAAAAATATTCAAATATACTTGTTAAATATAACACTCATTAAACATGTAAACCGCTAGCTTACAATTTCAAATAAAAGATTGCTAAAAATATCATGACCTGCTGAAGAGACTCGACAGAAAGAGAAAAATCTCTTTTAGAAAAAGTTGACCAATTCTGGACTAAAGTTTAAGGCAAATCTTTCAGTTAGTCGCTTCCGTATCTATTCGAATTTTCCCCAACAATATATTAATAAAACCAAAGAAAAGGTAGAGGAATCTTAAGAAGAAAATGAATAACCAACACTGTATGTTAATCGTTGCTTTGTTAAAATTTAGACGATTTGGAGATGGCGAAGTCTGTTAAAGCGATGGAATTACACTAACGCGGAAATATTACCACTTATATTCTGGAATAGTCGAGAAAGTAGTAACTCATTTACTAGAAATATGCGGGGCTATCTCTCAAATTTCATATGTTTACATCTTGCTTATATTGATTGTATTCGATTTCTAGAGTTTTCACTCTTAATACCTATTTTCTTCAATTATTCTCTATATCAGTGAAACTCGTCTACTTCACCTGGTCTTTACGAAACGGGAGTGGTCGAAGATCAAAGTAAAAATAAGTGGAAACACGCCTTTAGAATGTTATTATGCGTGGTGCCCTTGAAATATAATTATATATCACTTTTTACAAGATAAACAGTAATATATTCACCATCTAATCAACGGCGAGAATTTTTACTGCAGCACCTTTATACCGTTAGCCGTGGAGAAAGTTCTGGACTGAATAGTTGTTATAGAAGAAATTTATATAATCTGTTGCGGACTATTATGTTTTGTTTAATATGAAATTTGTTATCGCACGAAAGCTATCAATCATGCTTTAATTTGGATACTTTCATCATTATGGAACATTGAAAAAGGAAAAGGTAATTAGACAGCAAGAAATAAGTTGGGGAATCTGATGTTACTGTGGTACAAAATTGTAATTGTTTTAAGATTCTAGTTCGAAAAGTAAATACAAAAAAATGATAATTTATAATAAATAGACGAACTAAGGCGAAAGGAATAAACACAAAATACGTGAAGATTACACAAATCCATCATGTATCCAGTTTATCTTTATGTATGTATACTACTATTGTTGGGAATTTCATGTAATTAAGGAGTGTGTAAAATGCCAGTGATTATGTTTATGGCTAGATAATACTTATGCAGTTGTTACATTTACGTATTCTTGGGTTTTTTCTTCATATCTTGAATGTATGTGACATTTATGGGTGTGATTATTTAAGTAGTTATGTATAAATCATCAATAACAGACTTATTGTTCACGTAATACTTGAAGAAACATTTCTAGGAAAATGTAAATTAAAATTGCGATTTAAGTCTATATCACAATGTGTTACATTGGGAGGGGCGGAGATCGGCAGTTTTTGCACTTCTAAAGGGAAACGTACTTAGGTACTGTAACTGGCATGCATTTGCATGACTAGGTCAATGAATATCCAACAGCGGAAATTGAGGTCATGTTCGAGTTATCTTCACTAGAATTGGTAGTTGAGCGAATCGTAAAAAGTATCCTTATTAGGATAGTTAACAGTATGATAGGACAAGCACTGAACTTCAACTAGGGGGAACTGACATCCCTAGGTTTGGTTCCAACCTCCTTATATCGACTACGAATCGAGTAACTCGAAAGTATAGGTTTGGTGATAATTCCCCATATTCATGTGAGTGAAAAGAGGGACTGATGGGACGACTCCATTGAAAACTACTCAAGCCAAAACTAATATAGCGGTAATAGATGAGACTAACACCGCTGAAGGAACATAGGTCTTGTACCAAAGACTCCCAGTCAATGAGAAATTACACCAGTGCATTCCAAGTGGAAGTTTGCACTATAGGAATATCTGCCGATATTAACCTCAGAAGAAGCTACAAGAATCATAAGATTGTGAATTTTTCTGATAGTCAAGGACTGGTTCCTGAGTTGATGGCCCGTGAATTCAGCAAATGAATAGCTCCTTGACTACCAGAAAAATTCACAATTTTCTGATTCTTGTAGTTTCTTTTGAGGTTAGGGAGGTTTGGAAGGACGCGAGGACGCTTGGAGAAAGTGCAAACGAGACCGTTGCGATGGATGCTCGGTCACGTCGTAGAATTCGACCCCTTTTGCGGACTAAGTGGGATGCTAAGGAGGGAAGAAGAACGGAATGGAAGAAACACTGCGCAAGCCTTCTGGAGCTGAAGAAAGGTAAATGTCTTCTCGATAGTTATGATGGGAAGAGATCTAGCACCCTTATCAACGTCAATAAAAATCCGAGCATTGTAAACTGAATGGATACCTACACAGAACAGACAATTTTCGCGTGGACACATTCTAAAAAGATGCTGCAAATTGTATCACTTAAAAGTTCGACATCTGGGATACCACCAGGTTGACGATATGAATGCATCATCATTGAATTCATTTAAGATTTTCTGCGTTTCTGAGTTTCTGCGGGTATTCAAGCTTCTGAAAAAGGTGTAGTGGGGGATGTAGGCACAGTACATACTCTAAAAGAGGGAAAGTGCATTGATAACCCCATTATATACCAATACCAATACCAATGAAACGTGCCGCTTACACAAAACCATTTTGTAGTTGTAAGGCAATAAGTACTTTGTGACATGAAAAAATCAAGCCATTTCATCAATAATCGAGTAAAAGTTATCTTATTTTATAGAAGATAGATCCCAATAAGAACTTAACGTAAAAAAACGTGAGCAAAATTAAAGCTTTGGACAAAAACAATCATCAGAATGGATCTCGGCAACTAAGGAAGAGTTTTCAAAATGGGTACAAAATTCCTTATTATAACTAATTATAGAACGTTAGACGCTGCAGTTGCTATCCTACTATCACAATTGAGATTTGCGAAGAAATGCCACTGGACATCTCTTGTCCCTTAGAAAAACTATGAATCTTAGAAGAAGGAGCTAGAACGTGTTGGACAATATTGCAAGAAACATCAACTTAAGCTTTAACACCTTGCCAAATAGTCCAGAATGACTACACAACCATTCGCACTCTATTAAAATATTATTCAACTTTAAAACACCTAAAAGGGGCTTATTAATGTTAAGAATCCCGAAGATTATGGAAAATATTTCCAAAAATCATGAAAATAAATATCGAAAAGACCAAATCAATGATAATAGCAGGAGAAAGGAAAAGACATAACATCAAAATCGAAGGGAGGACAATAGAACAGGTGAATAACTACAAATATTTAGGAACAATAATTCAATGGGACGGAAGAATGGAACAAGAAATTAATGAAAGAATGAAAAAGCGGCAAGAATGTTTTATATGATGAGAACTACGTTTCTGGGGAAAAAGGAAGTGCCAAAACGGATTAAAACGGGAATTGTGAAAAAGTGATAAGACCAACAATAACATATAGTAGTGTATCCTGGACAAGGTCAGAAAAGGTAAAATCGCGAGTGAACGCCATGGATATGAGATTCCTAAGACGAATAGAAAACAAGACCAAGAAAGACAAGATAAGAAACGAGAATTACTGGCAAAACCTAGGAATAAAACCCATATGGAGAATAGTGGAGGAGAATCAGCTGAGATGGTTCGGCCAGGTGTGTATGAGTGATGATAGACTGACAAAGAGAGTGTATGAGACACGGGTGATAGGAAAAACAAAAGAGGAAGGCCAAGAAGAAGATGGAATGACGATATCAGAGCAGCGGCAGAGAGGGGAATTGAGTGGGAGGGAATAAAGGATCAGACCGGAGACGGTCGAAAACGGTAGAGAGAATTATATAGAAAATAGGAAACTTGACCCCATCCAAGCCTTACACCGAAAGGTAGATAAGAACATGATTAAGAAGAAGAAGAAGATTTCCAAAAACAATTCCATCCAGTAGATATAACATCGTTTATACGCACTATACAACAAATATTGATAAGTATTCACTAGAGGCCAGAAATCAAAATGATAGCCAGCAGACAGACGCAGCCATTCATGACCCGCCTTTTGTTCATCGAATCTACATAGAATGAAGTTGCCAAACAAATGGCATGCTATTTTCGACGTTGAGAAACTAGATTCCATTTAAATGGATTGAATGAGTTTGAGAAGGAAGGAGTACAGAATCTCTTAACACAACTAGGTAACATATCGATTATATAATGTCCCACTTCTAGACGTAATTTATATTAACAGAAAATGCTTTGAAGTCGTTGATGCGTAGTTTTGATATACATAGATGTCAAACCCTGAAAGGTTAATTCCTTATTCTACCTCCTCTGGTCCTCTCTTAAATTTTCCTCAGAAATCTCCTTTCTGTTTCGTTTATCTTTCATTTCTTAGTGTTCGTTAATGTCTAGGTTTCGTTGCTTTTACCCAGTGTTAGGTTTAGAACTTTTCGCATCCATTTGTATATAATTTTGCTTTCACCGCATTATACACTATTCAATTTTTCCACATTATATTGTTGATTCCTTTCTAAATTTGAAATTATAACCGCATCATCTGCAGGCAGGAATTGTGACTTCACTCCTTTCCATTTTTCACTAGGTCAAAGTTCGAGGTCTTATTTCCTTTTCGTTGTCTGGCTTCACCACTACCATCGAGAATGAAGGAAGGCACTAAAATGCAATTGGTTCGTCCTTCCCATAGTAGTTAATGGGACGGACAAAAAGGCTGTACAACTCGATATGATCTGATGCTTTCGAACTGCCAAGGAACAATGGAAACAGTATCCGCTGGTAGTTATAAAGAGTAAGTTTATTCAAATCCAAGTGGTTTGTATTTTATATCGTAGTCACATTCAATAGATGTACCAGGATATCTTATTTATTATCCTACGAGGGGCGCTTTTTGAATTGGTCACCAAAAACTAGGAAAGAAAGAATATTTTTGGAACAAACTGTTTTATTGTTTTCTAAAATATTCGTCTTGAAGATTTATACACTCTGGATTCAAACCAATTCTCGAAACATTTTCTCCACCCTAAAGTTAGTTTCTCAAAAACAAGTTTTTAACATCTTCTTGTTGCACATTGGGGACTACAGAAAGAAATCGTTAGGCGATAAATCAGGTGAATACGGGCAATGATACATTCATTTGATGTTTCTCTTCCAAATAATCAGTTGTCTGACATACTGTGTGAAATCTGGCATTGTCATGATGCAAAATGATGCGTTTTCAGTTAGTTTTCCTGATTTTGTCGATGATTTCCGGCAAATAAGTTGTTATACACCATTCAGCAGTAACTGTTCCCTAATAGCAAATTAAAAAATCTAAAGGATTCTACTCATAGAGCAAGAAAAATGTACATATTTATACATATTTTGCTTACATTTACAAAAAGAAAATGAATCAAATATTTCTATATATGTATTAATAAACGTATCATAGTACTTAGTACAGATTAAATTTTGTACTAATGTGAGGAATGTAATTATTTTTTTCTGAGATATTACATATATCATCACATTGCAGTTCGAAGTTAGTACTTTCAGTCATTAAAGTTATTTTTAAATGATTATCTGTTAATAATGTTGCGATTTTACATACTTCATTTTAAAAGATAAAGCTCCTTAATTATTGTACAGTTAAATCAATTTTGAAATATGGAAATATCTTTTGAACTTGCATCAATATCCGAAAAGCACTGCTGTAACTGTAGTTTAAGTTACAAATATATCTACCGAATTTTTTTGAGATTTGAGGATTTCGCTAATATTTCAATTGTTTTACAGGATGGAAAATTATTCACATTTGTTTAATGTGATTTGTGTTTCAAACAATGCACATTTTCGGTGATATGGCTTCAGGGTAGAATACATTTTACATATGCACAATGCTCTCCCGGTAATTTTAAGTGAAATTCGTTGAGATATTCTACAACAGACATCGTGGAATATCTCAACCAATTTCACAAGTACTAATTTTCATTGCCATTCATTGTCATTTAATAACAATTCAATTCCTTTTCTGCGTTAAGGAAAGCTCGATAAGAACTTTCCATTACTGATCCATCAAACTGCTGTATGACTGTATGCTTTATGGGCAAGCCAGGATATTCGGCTTCCATTTATAATAAAAAAATCACGAAAGTAACGATGCTTATGCACAGTTGAGAGAATAAAGTTAACCACTGACATAGCTGGTACAATGACACATGAACAGATTGAGTTGTTTTCCACAAAAAGCTTGCTTGTAAATAATACAACGAATTACCAAAGGATTTAAACATTTATCCTCTTCACAAGCTCTAAAAAATTGTCGAACTAATCCTTTCTCCGTTGTACACATATTCCATTACCATCGGTTGGGGCAGATTTTAACTAATTCCATCGCAGATTGTACTGTGTTAGTGCTTTCTCGACTTTCTTGAAGATACATATATTCCATGCAGACTATTCATAAAGATTAATTCTTCAGTCATCTCAAACTCGGTATTGACCCTTCGAATAAACGGCAGGAATTGAGCAGTATCAGTGATGTCTGTGGACTCATCAAGAGCCAACGAAAACCACTTCAAATGATTTACTTTGTCTTTTAATTGACTCTTAATGTGACTCCTGCTCTTCTCGTCGATAGAGTGACAGATTGAAACAAATCCATTTTCTGAGCTCATTTCTTCGGAACCACCACAAGCAAAAATAATTTAATTAATTCACCATCGGTTGATGCTTTGTCTTTCGTGTAGCTGATTTTTGTTACCGCGTCATTATCACCTTTGTTTTTACGAATAAATTGCGATAAAACACGCCGTTTTAAACTTTCCAATTTGAGTAATCGTTAATTTTCTGTGAGTTTTAAACATTGTGTCGCGTGCTTGGTTTGGTAATCACCACGTATATTGTACTCCTACAGATATTATGTTATTACATGTTACAGCGCATAATTTGGTCTATTTATTTATTTATTTATTTTTTATTCATGGAGAAGAACATCAACCCGCGAGCGGCGTTAAAAACAGACAGCGTGTCGTATTTGGTCCGGGAGTCGTAGTTTTCCCTACTCCTAGAAAATGGTTACGATATGTCCAGTACAACCATAGAAGCAAGTTATCGCATGTTTTTTTGGAAGTGCTTCGTAAATTAATAACCTTTGTGGGATTCAGTTTATCTTGGAACATCCTAATAGTGGATTATCCAAGTCCAAGTGTTTCGTATTTTATATTGGAGTCATATTCAACAGGTGTACCATTATATGATATTTATGATGCGATATCTATAAAATATGGTATTTGTGTAAAAGCTGCAAAATACCGAATCAAATTTATATACTAAATGCTAAAAATACACATTAAAGAAATGGTGGAGGCGCCTGCTAAAATAATATTTGACCTATTTAAACTGGAAGCTTAACTCTAACATTTAATTAACGGTAATTTTGAAGCCGAAATTGTTTGTTTACGTAGCTTATATTGAATATTTTTAATAACAATAATTGTCCGGTTCTATCTTCGCCAATCTACTTAAATTAAAGCTGTGTGATAATAGGATATATAATATTATATTGTTATCTTCCGATAAGTCGATAATAAGCTAATGATATTGATCGATTGAGTTAGTCAACCAGTACATTAACTTTTACATACGAAACCAATTCTTTCAATTGTATCAGTCTAGTAAATTGGATACTTTCCAAAGATACGAATGAAGATACGTTCCATTTGTTCATTTATCACCTTCTACATTATTAGTATTAGAAAACGGAATCCGTCGTCGAAAATGTTATGCATCTCCGTCGTAATCGTTTGAGCAAGGTAAACGCATACACGTTACTGTAAACACGTCTTGAATGCCGGATCTGCAGAATGCAGTTTCTATTCACCACCTAGACGATGTAATATTGTTCAAGAACAATCTACACAATACTTTCACAATTTCTACTCGCAATTACCACTTAATTATCGCAAGTTTCAGCGCGGGAGAAAATACGACGTCTTGTGGAAAATTTCTAGGCGCTGTCTGTTCTACAAACTGTTACACTTGGCCTCAAAAGCATTTTTGTTTAATTAGGGATGACATATCTAAACATGATGTTTTAAAGAAATTCGTAAGTGGATTTGAAATGTCAAGCTCGATAATAGCGTTACATACACATATACATACGTGAAATGAAGAAAGAGATTTAAAAAGTAAAGTCGGTAGGTACAAAATATATGTACATGTGTTAAATTCTCACATAGGAGGTCGAAATAAGAACTCAAATACGAGGGATGTTCTCTTTCCCCTGAGTCTCTAGTAGGCGATTATATTTTTCAATAAAATTTGACATTTTAAGCTAGTTGTTTACCTAACAAAATAAAATCTGGATGACTCTTCATATAACAATCTAATTAAATTACCCGAGTTAATGGTAGGTACTAAGCGACTGTAAGTTAAGTAGGCACAATTGCAAATATGCCAATAATCCGTGACGTAAGGACGAAACAAACTACCGTGCAGTTGCTACGATTGATTAAGCTTAATTCCTCTTACCGATTATTGGCACATGCAAATTGTGATTATTTAGCAAGCCTTTGCACAATTACTTGATAGCCTCCCATTGACGTACCTAATTTAATTTTAGGTCGTTATACGGAGAGTTATCTAGATTTTATTTTATTAAGATTTCGGCTCTCGAAAATAGTTTACTATTTTTAGTGGTTTACATGTTTAACGACCGTAACATTTGACAAATATACTTACAATGCTTTCGAAATACATACATTTAAAGTGATACTTTGCACGAGAAATCATGAAATTAAACAAAGAGGATTATTGAGTGTTTGGTGATAAGTCTTATTCCCCAACTATCATAAAGTGGTAGTACTAGGAGCTTCAACGTAGTCGACTTTCCTTAAATGACAGCTCCGATGCCCAAAACGACCATTACCGAAAAAAAGAAAATTGGTGTGTGTGTGGTTTACGCACGTCTGAAGTGAATACTTCCGGTTGCACATCATATCCTCTCTGTCTCTTCTTCTGTTTCAGACGAAGCAAGCACGCACGTATCCCTTTCTTTCGGTCATTGTCTTTCGCTCGCACACCATACTCTCTCTCTCTCTTTCTTATTTTCTTTGTCTTTTACACGACGCAAGCACCAAGCTCTACCCTAAATTTAACGCTTTTACGCTCACGCTTACGCTCGAGCTGGTCCGGTGTCCCTTACGAAGTATTCACTTCAAAAATATGATTGAAAAGAATCGACATGCTACTATAAAGAGTATTCAACCAATTCTAACCATTGGTGTGAAAGCAATTAACAGCATTTCATACAAGCATTTGAAGACACGTAATCTTTGGATGCCTACATTTTGACCCAAATTCAAAAAGAAGACTGTGTGAAATATTGCAGATCTACACTAGATTGCCAAAAAAGTCGGTAGTTTGGGACTTTGAGAATCAGTCAGCTCCGATAAAAGTTGTTCGTGAAAAAAAGGGAAAGACGGTTGCCACATCCTTTGGATTTACTCGACGTTCTTTGTTATAACACTGGAGCATCACCGTATTGTTAATGGCGAATGGTTTACTACAGTTTGTTTGCGTCAAATTTTCTAAAATGATCCCAAAAAGCATGCAAAGCGTAAAATCAGCTTGAATTTCTATAACGCTCGGGCTGCTCGAACGATTGAACATTTGAATGCCTAAGACATTGAAGCAATGTATCGTCCGATATATAGGTAAACCTGGCATACAATGATTTCTTTATGTTTCCACCTTTAAGGGGTAGGTTATGGTGTTTACATCGGCCGAAGGAGTGGACCCATTCAAAAATGAAATAAAAGCTCTAACGCGGGCAGATTGGAAAAAATGTTTTGGAGATTGGTTTCCGCGGATAGAAAAATGCAAATTCCGCAAATGAAAAAATGTAGAAGGAGATGTACTTTGTTCATATATTGTATATTACTTTGCTAAGCTGAGTGGAAAGGAAACAACAAAAATATTATGCAAACAGCAGAAATGAGAACAGAACGTGGCATTTTTGCCTAGGGTAATTCCGGGACATGTGCCCCACCTTTTTTAAAATCTAACCTGACACTTTCTGAATACGTTAATGAGAACCCTTTTAATCGATACATATCGTGTGGTATGTGTAAAAGTTGGGACAATATTTGGTTCATCGATATTTGACAATAGAAAAGTACCATTGAATTATTTGTGAAAAGTACCAAATCAGCTGGTCGAGAAATTTTCAGGGACATGCGCCCCGTTTTCAATTTGAATAAAATTTCCGTGAAGACAAACGTACGCAGAAAAATAATTAGTGCGTTGGTTTTACTCGATTTTATAATTTATACTAACATATCAAAATATTTCTCGATGACAGAATAACTTTATTTGCACTCTTTTGACTTTTCTCGCATTCAAAGGATCACAAACATCATCTTCATCGACATGGTGCGTTTCTGATATTATTTATTAAAAATAACCTTCTTTTGGAACTCTCGTTGATTTTCTTGACGCTGATATTGTATTATTCTTCACGGTGACATTTTTAAGTGTTTCAGGCTCTAGCTTTTTTCCCGTTTATTTTTACAGTCCTCGCTTCTTGGGCTTGTATGTTCTTCATAATAGCCTGTTCTTTTTCAAGGTTTTCATATAACATTTTTTTCTGTTTTCGTTTGACGTTAACAAAACAGCAGATTGCCCAATTCTTCTGGTTGATGTAGAAGCTGGCAAGGTCGGAATCGGTGAAATCTTATGAAACCTTTTCGTTGGGGATAGAGACAATTGAGAAGAGATGGGCAGTTGATCTATTGACACGTCCTGGTCACGCAATTGCTGGTTAATACTCGAATCGAATTCGAACGATTTGGATTTCCCTGATTCAGGGCTGCAATTGTTATGCTGTTCGAGATTGAGAAAAAATGGTCGGGGATCATATTTCGATTTAATTGAAAAATTCCAGTTAAAGATGATGCCATTTCCAACTGTAGTAAATACTGATCGAGTCTAACTTAAATTGATAAATGTTAAGATAAATATTGATAAAGAATGAGTTCACAGTGATAAATATTAATCAATATCTATAAAAAGAAGCTCCCCGATGTGGGGCGTGTGTCCCCGAAATATAATGGGGCTTATGTCCCGATTGCACAAGATATATGTAAAATATTTTTGTTTAAAGAATATTCATTTACAGTCAATGTCCAAGAGGTTGTATATCAAACAACTTCCTAACACTTGGAAGTTATGTTGCCTTAACCAATATCTGTTGGTATTTTGACTTTAATGCATCATTTATAAACGGCTAGAAGAATTTTCAGCCTGTTTCCATTTTCTTTTGAGAACAGTGGGCAATTGTGAACGGGAAACTGATCAAAGTACAACACACTAAAACATTGTTCTTCTCGAGGTGGGGATCACATAAACATATGTTATAAATCGAGAAAGTGTGGCGCATGTCCCGACGGAGCACATGTCCCAGAATTACCCTACTGATTATAAAATCGAAACAGAAATGATACAACTTAAACTTATTCGTACAAGATGCTGTGCGACAGAAGAAAATACGAAGATAGTAACCATGTCGAGATAACAGAAAACACAAAAGTTACAAAACTGACCGCAGAGGACCAACAAGAAGACCTTCAAGAAAGTGAAAAGAGTACTAACTCTATGTATACACGAAGGCCCAAATATTATGAAAAATACTTATTAACCACCATAAAGTCATTTTCAATTCTTTTCTGCACATTTACTCATGCTTCCCAATTATTTTCCACCGCCACTCATACTCCTTGTTAATTCCTTTAAGAAATCTCAAATCTAAACTTAACATTCCAAGATCACTTATACTATAAAAACAGTTTCTAAACCTACATAAATGTTACATATTACAGATAAAAATCAGTTTCACATAATGCCTTTAACATACCACTGTGATCCGTTTTACTTTATACACGGAACCAGAGATTTTCTAGATGTAAAGGAGTGTACCGTAATAGAAATAATGGATACAGTCACACATAACTGTTATGTTGTTGTTGTTGTTATTATAAATATTCATTGATTTTAATAACTGTTGTTTTATAATACGATAAATTGTACATACACGATCACTGTCAAATGGGTACACCCTCAAGCGCGCGGCTTGGAAGGTTAGGAAAGTTGTTTGTGAATAATTTACGCTGGAAAACGTTTAAAATACCATAACTCCGGCGTAGATTTTTTATATATAATACATCTAATTGTAAGTTCAATACTGGGTACCGTTAGATGCAAATACATATCTACATGTATATGTATATGTATATAAGAGGTAGATGAAACGAAAGTTTCAAGTTCATTAAGTAAACGTAATCCTTGAACGTGGTAGAAGCGCTTCTTTGATTAACTATTTGAGATTTTTTAATATCACGCACTAGGTTTGTACATAGTTAATTCTGCATATCCGTATATAATTTAAAGGTAAGTATTATGGAAAATGTAAATTCAAAAGGTTATAGTTAAACGCAGAAGATGACTAATAGTAAGAGAACAAGGGAAGTAGACGTGTAAAAATTCAATAACAAGAAAAATAATTTATTTCAATTAAGAGTGTATCCATAGAGAATTTCTGAAGGAAAAATTTTGGCTCCAGTTCAATTGAGTAAATTTTATAGGTCACCTATACGTTTACGCACTCATTCCCTGCAATATTGTTTTAGTATACTTCAGCTACTTGACGGATGAAGACTAAATCACAAAGCACTATCATTTTCCTTTTATTTAAAGATGGTGTGAAATCTTCAGAAATTGTTCAATCTCTGGAAGGTGCATCGTCTACAGAATTTAAAACTGCAGTCTATCAATGAATCGATCGTCTTGAAGCTTGCAAAAGAGGAAGGACAACCTAAGTAAGGCACGGTCGACCTTTTCTGTAAATGAATTGCCCTGGGAATTGCTTGCTTCCACATCCACTCTATTTACCAGATCGGACTCATAGTGATTTTCATCTGATCTCAAATTTGAAAGAACTACTACGCTGTGTTCAATTTGACATCTTAGATGAGGCCAAAACTTGCAATAAATAGGTGGATTGCAGAGGCTCCGAAAGAATTCTTCGAGGGCGGTTTAAAAAATTAGTTTTTCTCGTTGGGATACATGTATTCATTTCAATGGGGATTTTTAATTTTTTCTTTCTGATACCTTTTAGAAAATTTTGCACTCTCGTTCCTAGAATAAGAACATGAAATTTTAGTACTAGCTTGGAATTTCTAGAAGTGTAATTTACTATGAAAGTACGTAACCTACGTATGTAAATTTGCATTTGAATCTAAATGTGTTTAACTATTGGGAGAAATATAAATGTTTGTTAATATTTTTACGAATCTATCTAAATGCTCTTATTTTAATTAATTACCATGCCTGATTATGTAATTTATTTTTGCTGGGCTAATGTACACTCTTATTTTTCTTTTAAAATAATATGGTAATATCAAGAAAGATAATAATGACAAGAATATAGGAAGCAGACAATCAAGACGAGAATCAGTATCAAAAATAACATTTTACCATAATGTCTACATTTCTGCGTGAAAACGGATCAATTCAATCCATTTCATCCGAACTCACTTCACTCCATGTTTGGGCTTATTTATTTTTCGTTGACATGAACTACATGCATTTCTTATCATTAACTTTCTACAATTATCATCCATGAAATTACGGCGTGTTTTTCTCTCGTTTAGATGCTGCGGTACCGGTAAATATAGAAAGTGTTAGAAATTGTGACAAGTAATTAGGATCCAATGTAACGTCAAACTGTACTTATTGCAATGATAGTCTGTATATGGAATCGGCCGTAAATACTTGTAAAATGTTAAAACTCGTTTTTGTTTCAATGAAATGTTATTTTAAAGAAATGTGGTAGTATCAAATATAAACTTGTAGAAAAAGCTAAGGAAACAGGAATTCAAAATTAACAAGAAGAAATGGTAAAAGTTTTGTATGGGACTATAAAAAGAAGTTATATACTCGACTTTCATAGAAGTACATATATTGTTTATTGAGAAAAAGAATACGATAGAATATGGACTGTAATTCCCAATTTCAAACTGCTTAAGATTTACAACCGGGTGACTATAGTTGACTTTTTGTCCCTTTTTGTATTTGAAAATAGAAATATTCAAGCATAGTGCTAGGATCTATCAAGTTCAAAAAAGAAAAACAAATTTAAACATTTAAAAAACTGACCAAACTGTTAAAAAAATCCTAATCAGTTCGAAACTAATAACATCCCATCATTATCTTAAATGCCATGGAATGAAGAACTAGATCGTAATGAATTAACAGGCCACTTGGCAAATCGAACTATTGCCTCTAACTTTATAAAATCGGAACCGTTTGTTAGTCAAAGTAGTTCTTAAGTAAAACATGTTCGGTCACGTTACAGGGATGATTCACAGAGATTGGTACCCTCTAAGGTTTTTATTCCAAACTCTACGAAAAACAAGACGAAAAACTGTTGAATATAACCAAATATGATCTGCTGGTTATTGTAGGGCATAAAGTAACTTGATATCATTGAACTAAGAACAAATCTGTCAGGATGATGCTGTCACTACCACAAACATTTTTTGATGCTTTACTTTCGTTTTTGATTATTCTGGTTAGTAGTTTTCGGGAGTTTAGTTGTTAATGTTATTCCTCCATAGCTGTTGGGGTCTGAGCGACCATGTTTGCGTTCTCAGCTATTACTTTCAGAAGCTTTGCAAGTTAAGTTATGACTTTTTTCCACATATTTCGCCGTTTCACGTGTTATCAACTACTAGTCCTTTTTCTAGTTTTAGTTTCTCTAAGATCTCTTGCTCTTGTATTTATTCTATTTCTTCGATGTCATTTATTCCTTCTTATATCTTGGTTACCTTTATTTCTACCTCTATTACTTCATTAAAATATTCCCTCTATCCTTTTTGATCGTCTGTAACTTTGTTTCTGTGTTTTTTTCCATTAAAATTCATCACATTACATTCTTTTTGCTATATAAAAGTTTGTTTACGTATCTTTTAAAGAATTTGGGGTATTCTTATAGCTTTCATTTTTTTAACTGAACCTTTTAATTGTTAATAAATGGGGAAGAAATAGAAAGAAACAAGACAAGTGAATTTTCTAAATGTTTATAAAAAACGAAATAGCGTAACCAAATTAACAATAAATTACAGATTTGGAACCCGTAAAAGAAAGAGCCCGATCTAGATTTTGTTTTTAGCCTGGGCACTAAAAATTTAAAAACACCCAAAAACCGCCCTGTTGGCAAATTTGTATACATAGTTGGAAAGCTTTTCATTCAAATATTTCAAATAACTTGTTTAACAAATGACGTGACAGAAAAAAGATAACTGAGTATAAGTATGAATAACAAAGGAAGAAACAAATAACACAACATAATCAATACATGACAAATTTGATATTCCCAAAAAATGTAGCTCTACAACTTAAGCTAAAGACTGCTGCAAAATTTATATATTTTAATTCGATTTGAATGTATCAAATAGTGCGTTTAACAAACTCCATTGTAACACCCGGAAAAGTAAAGAAATATTCTAAATCACATAATATAATTAGCAAATGACATATTTGAGAAGTACGAAACAGTCAGGTTCCAACTTAGCAACTAAGCAAAGATTGAAGAGAAGGATATAAGAGCAGTTACCAAATGTGCACGTTTAGTGTTGCATTTTTTATTCGAATATTTCAAACAATGCATTTAAAAAGTGCCATTGCAACACCTGAAAAAGAAAACAAAGAAATCTTCTAAATCACACAATCTAATCAGAAAATGATAGATTTTACAGGTTCGAAACTGTAGAGCCAACTTAAATCCAGATTCCATCTTGGCAGCTAAGCAAAGATTTAACAAAAGAATAGAAAAAAATGACCATGAATGTTTAGAAACTTTCGATTCGAATATTTAAAACAATCTGTTTAACGAATTATGATACGCGAAAAAGACAACTGCATCTTCTGAATGTCGATGAAAAGAGAAAGAAACAGGAATTAATAAATATCACATGTTTGAAAATTGCAAAACAAGAACCACAACTTAAATTCAGATCCTAACTTGGCAACTAAGCGAAAATTTCAGAGAAAATGCCACATTTGTATAGTTTTTTGATTCGATCATTTCAAACAACTTGTTTAAGGAATGATATCATACCATTCGAAAAATACAACTAAATCCTTTGAATCTTAATAAGAAGAGAAATAAATAGAAAGATGTATATAAATGTGACAAGTGACACCGTTGGCAGTTCTAAAACAGTAATGTCATCTTGAATTCAGATACTAATTTGGCAACTAAGCAAAAATTAAAACAAAAGGATGGGTGTTGCCACATTGGTATATTTAGAAAATTTTGTATTTGAATATTTCAAACAATTGGTTTAAGGAATGACACGTAATACGAAAAAGAAAACTAAATCATCTGAATGGCAATAAGAAGAGAAATAAACAAGAGGAGATAAATGCGACAAGTTACGTGTTTGGTAGTTCCAACATAGCAAAATCAACTTGAATGTAGATTCTAATTTGGCAACTAAGCAAAAAATTTAAGAAAAAGTCGGAGTTGCCACATTTGTAGGAAGTATTCGATTCGAATATTTCACCTCGTTTACCAAATGACATCGTGACAAGATAAAGGAGCAGTAAATTTTCTAAATGATTACATACATAGAAGTTCTATTAAATTTTAGAAATGTATAAATAAAGTTCGAACCAATTTCGAATCAAATTTACATTTACATATATTCCATGATCCCTTCTATGACAAACAAATCATGCAAGAAAAGGAAATGTGCCACGTATTTCTATCTATTCCTGGACAATAAAAGCGTAACACAGAACAAACGGTTGAATACTTTTGTCAGAGGCTGTAAGTGACCGTGTCTAATTCTAATCTAATCCAGTGGAAGAGGTTTAGAACGCGTGTCGTGAGGAATTTAATAAATGAGATCAGTACGAGAAAGGTGGGAGCACCTCTCTCGTGCATAAGAAAGTCCGACAACGGCTCGCGGCAACAAGGTCACTAGGTGACCCACTTCTTCATGTCATTTACAGTTAAAGTGCCGTATTTGAACTGTTAATGACATCCGATTTCCTATCTTTTCGAATATTGTCGCCGTAATAAGGTACCTTACAAGTATGTTATAATATACACCCGGGCGTAATCGACGTCAACATTATGTGTACGAGCGATTTTAAATCGTCGTTCGTGTACTAATTTGGAGGACCAGACTCTCGATCCAACTACTACGTGTGCGTGTGTATTTATGTATGTATGTATGTAGGTATGAAGCGATGTTGTATAATGGAATGATTACGAGATGAGCGAGAGAATCGTTATATTTAAATTTTGACATGAAATGAGGTTACGCGCTATACAGGTGTTTTGGAAAATGTTGCCGCTTACTACATCGAAAAGTGGGCAATTGGAAATAAGATATAATAATTAGTACCTCAAGCATGAAAAATCTAAAGATCTGTTGTACTTATATATACAGCTGCTTTATTTTTATGCTGAACCCTTTAGAATAACAAGTGCCAACCGGCCATTGAAAATTTTTAGATGGTTCCTTTCTTGGAGCTCTTTAGGAATTAAACGATCTTCGTGTACATATGTATATTGGAATTCGAAAGCTGTGCTATTTAAACAAACTACATAATATGCAATTTTTTAATTCTCCATGTATTATATAAATAAAATTTCCTTTACTGAAATTCGAATTCCTTTTAAGATGATTTAATTTTCTTTCTTGTTGCTTTGAACCAAATATGTACATATCTTGAAAATTTACGAAAACTCAACTCGACAATTTAACAACTATCACCAAATTTCTCATGTATAAACTATTAATGAAAACTTTGCAGCGCAAAATGAATTCGACCTTAGATAAACAATAATCCTAATAAAGTGGACAACCGCGGATCATTTGGAACTCAGAATTAATTCTTCGAAAAGTGCAAAGACACAGCTTTTATTGGCAAGCCCCGAATATGGTTATCAAGCTTATTTTTTCGAGTGTTTTTGGCTATACTCTTTCCGAATCCGGGCTTTAGAATTAAGATTCCTTTGGTAAAAAATTAAATATGACGGATTTTAAATGAAAAAGAAAATGGAAAATAATTGTACATCTTTAACTTTTATGATTTTTTTTTCCACTGGAATTGCGCAAAAATGGTAAATCTGGATTGGAGCACAAAATTGTTGAAGTTTAGCAGGAAATATTTTTCCTGTTAATAATGATAATAATGTAGATAATACTATATTTGTGATGACAATAAGTTGTTAAAGTTTGATAAAAGATATTTGAATATAATATGCTGTGATGTATACATCAAAGAAATATCATCTTAAAGAATATGAAATTTGACCCAGTCTAACGTCTCTAAGTTGCACGGACGGTGGAATGATAAACAATCATTTTTAGAATAGAAATGTCATTAACATGAACACGGAACAAACTTCCTAAACTTCAACTATTTTGTAAAGTGAGATTACCCATTTGTGCACAATTTCAGTTGAAACAAAAGTTGAAAATGTACAATTTCTTTTTGATTTTCCATCTAAAATCCGTTATATTTAATTTTCTAATAGAGAAATCTCGTTAATAATCAAAAATAAAAACACACTTGGCTGAATTTCACAAGTTTTATTTAGATTGCTCTAACAATTGTTTCGGTATGATTACATACCATCTAATTTTGAGTCCGGATTCCGAAACGAAACATTCAAAAATACCCGGAAACGTCATTTTTATTCATTTATTTCTTATTCATTATAAACATGGAAATGAAGTTTGAAAACGAGTTAAAGAAATCGACGATCTTCGGCGTTGATGGGCTAGATTGTTATGTTCTCTACATTGACCAAATATGTATATTAGTCAAGAAGTTTCTTTTGTAATGTGCTAAAATCTTGGAATCACTCACGAAATAAATATTGGAGCCTCAAACACATTTTTAAAAGCAAATCAAAATCAATTAGTCTTGAAAAGGCAGGTGTCTGCGTTCTCTATGATACCAGCTGTAGCATATGTATACTGAAATGTCAAGAGGGAAGTCAAATAATAAAAATTCAAATTATGAGACGTGTAAAGTTGATAGCAAAATTGGGAATGGTATATAATATAATATATGCGGACAATTTTAGATTTCTAGGCAGTCATAAAATCATAAAAAGAAACAATTAATTGTTGAATTAATTCATTGCCTTTTTAAAATTTAAAAAAGACAGCCTCTGCTGATTCTTGCACAAATAAAATAGTAATATGAATCGGAGGTCTTCGGGCAAATTAAAAATCTAAAACTTTGCGAGTTTAAACAGATTACATGCCTCACCTTATTTTCAAGTTTAACCAGTTTTTTAATCGTTTCTTTTCAAGCTATTTTTAACATTTGATTTGACAATCTGATTTCTTCAAAATTTGTGGGGATCTGTCTGTATAGATCGCTATACGTATAAGAGATTGGACTTAATAAGAAATACAAGAATAACAGACGCTTTGGAGTCGTTCCACTAGAAATGTTAATGGAAATGAAGCATCTTCGTTGATCGGGTTAAATAGTGAAAATACATCCTCTACAGTGGAGGAAGAAGTTTGGAAACGTGAGGCCGCAAGAAAGGAAGATCGAGGAAATCATGGAATAATGAAATCCATCATTGTGTGTAGTGATTAGAAACATCGACCAATTTAGCATAAGAATAGAGAAAAATGAAACTGCTTTATCGGGGTATATGTGAGCTGAACTGAAAACACAATTTAACCGCGTGGTAGAAGAGGAGATCGATAAGTAAGTAATTTTATTTTATTTTACGTAGGTATGTACGCAGAAACTGTTCCTATGACACTGTACAAGCATTTTGCCTTATTTCCAATAAATACAATTAATATTTTTGTGCGCTGAAGAAGCATCAAATTGGGATGCAAAATATCGGCTTCAAGAAATAACATTTTACAAAAGTTATTGTTTATACTGGATTTCCCATATTTACTTCAAATTTTAGAAGTGTCAGATTGAATTCAATTGAAACTATCGAAATTATTTTATTTTATGACTTTATTTCAGTCCTGGGCTATACTGGGTCTTCTTCTAAATTCTGGATTAAATGTTCTGTGGTGAATCAAAGTTACTTCAAACAATGCGAATTCTTGCACTATAACCTTCAAATTTTCTGTAATATGCATATTGACATTAAAAGAATATCAGATATGAATGGTGAAGTGCACTCTAGAATTAAGTCTAGTCAACATTCACGTGAGATACAATTTTCTCATTTAAGTTGGCAACTTAATTGTTGAAACACGTATTTAGAACTATCTAATTGCTGTAGTAGGTGCAAAAATATTATATAGGTATTTAAATTCTTGCTAAACGACAGATGTTTCTAATCAAAGAAAAACGATTTTTAAAAACCATGGCATAAAACGTAATACAAATGATGTACATAAGAAGAATGGTGGATAAACTACGTGGGACAGAATACGAAATGAAGAAACAGGACAAATCACAAGACAGCAAACAAGAATGAACATCATTAAACAAAAACAACTAAGTTGGTATGGACATATCGTCAGAATGCACCCTGAAAGAATTACGAAAAGAATATTGGACTCCGCCAAAGACGGGAAGAAAAAGGCCAAGGAGGAAGTGGATACATCAAGTACATGGTATACGAGAAAAAGAAGTAAAGGTATGAAGGAACTTGGATCTTTGCCAAGGAATAGATCAAAGTGCGCAAAATAGTGGAAGACGAATTAAAATCCCAATACGATACCTAAAGAGGCAATAGGATAAAGAGGAGAAGAGGGAAAAGAAGAAGACGAGTTCGCTTAAAAAATTTATTGCAAATGCAAGAAAGATACTTCCACCAAACTTTTACGACATCTAATCCAATATAAAGCTGAGGATGTTGAACAAGAATTTCCAAACGTGATATAATAAATTTAGCATTGAAAGGAATTGGTTTTGTAAATGACAATACTATATATTTCCAGAACAAGGTTTATTAGCGAATCCTTGAAGAGACATTGTATAACTATTATATTTTTCTGTTATCTTTGTTCTAGATTTGTCATAAGCTTGTGAAGGTCTGAAAATATTCGTTCTTATATATACAAGTTCGTGTTCATCAATTTATCATTATTTATTTGTGTATGTTCGAAACCATTTGTAGTAATATTCTCTTTCATTTGAACAAATTTCATGTTACCAAATGTTACCAAATGTTTTATCTCTATAATACGTATGGTTAATGACTGGAATAGTTCCTAATCGTATATGAATATCTTTAAATGTATATGTAGTACATATTTCGACAACTGAGACATCGCTGTTACTGGGAAAGCACATGCAGTAAAACATTGTGTACCAATTTCTGAGTAAATGTTAGCTAAAGTTCATCAGTTCAGAGTAACTAATTTTGTAAATTTATTCCTGCAGAAAATTTACTCCGGGTTCTTCACTTATCGGTCAAATGTGTTGTTTGTAATTTTGCAACCCTTAGGAATAAAAACGTTTTACTACCAAATGTACGTGTTGAAAGTAATTGAATAGGTGAAGGTAGTAAAGTATAAAAATCTGGATAACACAGGCAACTTTTGAATAGCAGTATAATAAGATTAATAAGTACGAAGCTTTACTTTTAACAAATAAGAACTTACAACGAAACAAGGCTAGAACCAAAATTTGGTTAACTCATAATAGTTTCTTGGATTGTTTCCGTACCTCTCTTCCAAACTATCACTCTATTGTCGTTTATGGAGATATTTCTGCTATTATTACTTTCAATTTTTTGCGAACAGCGTCTTACAATAAAAGGAATACGACCATTTCATTATTTTACTCCTTCATTTAAAATCGTATTTATTTTCGAAGTTGATTTCATTACTAACTAACCTCTAACGTGGTCGCAGTGCAAAGGGCCACTTTGGGCCAGACCCCAGCTCATTACAACTAACCTCTAGTACCAAAGTAGGTACCTATAACGCATAGTAGGATGCCATATAGATGGCGCCATTATTGGCAAACCTATATGATTTTTAGGACGTACCAACCTTCAAACGATACATATCAGAATGTTCAACAATCTGAAATTTAGTTCACAAGTTACAATGGTTTCAGTGACACTGTAGATACAATAGAAAAATCCGAATTTTGTATGTTGATAAAGCATTGCTTTGTAATGGGAAAGAATACGGTTTAAGCAAAGCAATGACTTGACAAGTGTTATTCGGATTCTTTTCCATCGATGATGCTGAACACTTGGTCCACTCGCCCAAATTCGGCAGTTGTTCCAGAAAGTATAAAAGAAATCCACAGAATGGTTTTGGCCGATGGTAAATTGAGGATGCGTGAGATAGCTGACACCTTAAAGATATCAGAAGATAATGTAATCATCGTTTTGCATGAATATTTGAGCATGAGAACGCCCTGTTCGAAATGGGTGCTGCGCTTGCTCACAGTAGATCAAAAACAACAGCGCCTCGACAATTCAAAGCGCCGTTTGGAGTTGTTTCAGCGCATAGAAAGAATTTTCTCATGCGACATGTGATAATGGATGAAACATGGATTCATTACTACACTCCTGAGTCAAATCGACAGTCAACTGACTGGACAGCTAAGGATGAAAATCGTTCAATGCGACCAAAAACATATATGTCAACTGGTAAAGGTTTGGCCTCCGTATTTTGGAATATGCACGGTATTTTATTCATCGATTACCTTGAGAAAGGAAAAGCCATCAGTAGTGAATATTATATGGCGTTATTGGTGCGTTTGGAAGGAAGAAATTGCGACAAAGTGCCCCCAAAAGAAGAAGAAACTGCTCCTTCACCAAGACAATGCAGCGTGTCACAAATCCATCGCAACAGGGCCTAAATTGCAGTTTGAATTGCTTCCCCATCCACCGTATTCTCCGGATCTGCCTTTCAGCGACTACTACCTATTTTCAGTCCTAAAAGGAATGCACCAGTGAAAGAGATTTGACTCCAATGAAGAAGTGATTGCCGAAATGGAAGGGTATTTTGAAGCCAAAGATAAATTGTTTTACAAAGGAGGCTTCGAAATGTTAAGGAAGCGTGGGAAAGAATGTATCACTCTTAAAGGAGACTATGTTACTGAATAAAGTCGAATTTTTACTAAAAGTTGTTGCTTTATTAATCATCCCACGAACTTTTTGAGTAGTGTGTTACATACAAAGGATTTCTGCACTGACACTCAACGAATTAAACTACGGCGAAAGCAAATCTGCAATCTTTTTAAGCAGAAAATACACCTCGAACATATGTATGATTGAATATCAAAAGTTATTGTGCCTATAAATCTGTACTTATATGCTACTAATCTGTTAATGACGACTTGTGTTAGCTATTACTTAAGAGTGTTAATTACAAATACCCTACTTCAATCAAATCCATCTTACATACACGCATCCAAGTACTGTAACCTATCGCAACGTTTCAAGGAGTCATAAAAAATGAAACATACAGTATCAATCAGCGCGCACCAGATGACATCACCTTTACATAAGATAAATATTACATCATAAGTAACCTATTTTTTACAGATAACCTTCAATAATAATAACCATGTCATCAATACGTTTACTTCATTTTTCAAACCGATTTAAACGGTTATACGGTCGACAATCACGTGTTCGAGGCATCTCAACAAAGAGATTAACGTAACACATCGCCGCTATTATCGATAAATCTCAATCTCGTTTATGGACAAATCTATTTAAAATCATGGCCGTTTTCTTAGTTAAATGCTGTCGGCCTGCATGTATGTATGTAATATCGCTCGTTGCAAAACAGAAGGAAAAATACAGGAAAAGCACGAAGAATCTAACTAGAATATTCGGTCAAGTTCAACTGCAATAATCGCGCTCTGTACTTTTTCACTTGCTCGAAAAACCTCAAATGAATGGAGTCGTACTTGAAGCCCGACCTTAGTACGGTATACGCATGACTTAGCAACGTTAATGTAATATGCCGCTTACATCTTATTTATTATTATTTAATCGATGTTATCGCGGTTACATGATTATTATACAATATGTTAAAGGAGGAAAAGGCGTCTTTTTTTCAAATTATTTATTCACCGGTTTGGTCTATTCAATGACAAAGATTTGTTTTGCATAAGTTGACTACGCTTAAACGTATCGAATACCAATTTAATGCTATTATTTATTCATACGTGTAGGCGAAAATAATTTTTAGAACAAGAAGGAGGTATTTATCGATTGATACAAATAACCACATACTTGCATCCTTTTAAAGCGATTATAAATATGTAGCTAAGAAAATTTGAAGGAAACTGTACGGCAGACCAAGTGTAATCATCTTTACGATTTAAGTTGTATAGGTATTTCCGAATTTAGATGGCTTCGCATATTTTCCGTTGAAAATAAAACTTTGTCCGAAACTCTGCCCTCGACTCAAGATTCAAGGGGATCATATCCTTTTGTTTAAAGACCCGTGTAGGATACCGTGTTCTTGTAGTTTAGTGCATGTCGGCAAGACAGATAAACCAGCTAAGATTCGCCTGCAGAAACATCAACGCTACACTAGATTTAGGAATACCGGAGACAGGTCACAGTATAGTGATGCCCGTTTGCTTCTTCGCGTAAGTGGCCCTACCCAAAAAACAAATTAAAACGGAGCTACCAGGCTACTAGGTCGTGTACAAAGGCGCTCATGTTTAAGTGCCATGGGAGCAATGAGAACAACTCTTGCAGATGCATTGGAGGTGATCCTGAATTTACCACCTCTAGCAAGGTCAATAGCCTACAGACTGATACAAGGTCAAACCCATATAAGTTAAGTCCACGGCACTGACCATCATAATTTAATTGAAAAACTTAAGGTAGATCCCCTCACAGGAATGCCTAGTGATGCCATGGTTCACAAATTCAACTGTGGAAAAATTATAAAATAATTATACCAGACAGAGAGGAATGGAAACAAGGTCCAGCTATACAGGCGCAGTCTATCTGGGACACAGATGGCTCTAAGTCAGAGGAAGGTATCGGGGCAGGAATATACGCACTCAAAAAAAGGACGATGGTCCAGATGAGTCAAGTAAAGATACTACGGTCTTTAAGGCGGAAGTAGCAGATATGTACTATTATGTCGGAGAAATTAATAAGCAAGGCGGATGGAATCGCACGGTGGCCATTTCGTCCCACAGTCAAGCAATGCTGAAGGCACCAGATTCGGTGCAGCTCGACTCAAGGCTTATATGGGTCTGTGTATGTGCTCCGAATGAACTCGACAGACGCGCAAAAGTGATTATAGCTTGGATTCCGGGGCACGAAGGCTACCGGGGAATGAAAAAGCTGACGTACTGGACTGAGAGGCTTCGTCGATGGCGTTCATAGGATCCGAGCCCTCCTTTGGCATTGCAAGAATAAAAATCAAAACTGCCATAAGAAAGTGGATCGAAGATAAATCTCGAGAAAGGTGGAGGGACTCCCCAGACGAGAGATCGACAAAACAGTTTCTTACAGAACAAATGCCGACGGACCTACTGCGCAGGGACAGAAAGTCTGTAAGAGTTATAGTGGGCCTACTAACCGGGCATGGCAGGCTCAAGAAGCACATGAATAAAATGGGCTTAACAGAGGAAGCGATATGTAGATTCTGTCAAATTGAGGAAGAAACCGCGATGCACGTATTGTGCCAATGCGAGGAATTGGCAAAGACGCGACTGTAACACATGGAAGACGAATGTCCTGAGGCGAGATTATATGCGGAAGAACCGCTGTCAAAACTGTTAAGTCTAATTAAAGGAACAAAGCTGGAGTACGTACTCTAATGAGGCATTAGGATCACAACAGATCTGGAAAGGACGCAGTGGAACAGGTATAGTTGCCACCTCAAGTAATCTAATCTTATCTAAAAGTGACCACAGCACACCATATGTTCCATATATTGCTTATATATTGCCGTATCCTTGGTTCGTTTCCAGTTGCCCTAGGTTTATAGCAACAATCGGACTAGTACATATTATCTTTAGGTTCAAACTGACATAGTCCATTCTTTTGTGTTCGGTTGTTATCACATTTATTTGAATCGCTGGTTATCAATCAAATCATTATATGAGGTACTGCAATTGCAACTTAAAATATACTTTCTAATCTATGTAATAAATGTCAGTCTCAATTGTGAAATATGTAGATAGTTTGCTCTTTGGAGTACTGGTGATGCTTTATTCCTTCATATTGTTTCACTGATGATGAGAACATAATTGTCGAAGTATTTCGAATATTTTAATGTCATACACACCCACATCTGTTTCTAGGGTTTTCTTCCTCGAAGTGGTAAGTAGTGTATCAATTTCTTACTTTAAGCCTGTGGTTAAGTTTTGGTGGAAGCACCGGTTAGATTATTTTAATTGAATGTTGAAGAGATTTTAAATCGTTACTCTTAAGTTATATGCACGAAATCATTAAACTTAAAGGGAGTTACTTCGTTATTATGAAATACGATAAGAAACTAAGCCAGTTTTCATTGCTGAAAACATTTTTCTTATACTCCAGTATAATACGCACCTACCTCATAAACGTCAGTGATATTTTCGACGTTTTATTTACGTTACGAAACTATTTAATCGTGATTTTATACGTTAATGAAATTCTAAATCGAATTAAGCAAAAACCAGAAGTATTATGAATAAAAACACAACTTTAAGGAAACATTTCATAGAAAAAATAAGAGGAATAACCTAAACTAACTGAGTGATTATTTTGAAAAGCTGAAGAACGTACTCTAAGGAAGCATTAGGACCACAATAGATCTGGAAAGGTCGCAGTGGAACAGGCATCATTGCCACCTCCAGTAATCGAATCTAATCTAACTTAATTAATTTAACTTCTGAATAAGGCACATACAAGGGTGGGGAAACGTCGACTTGTTTCATTTTTATTTTATTGTAATTAGTTTCCTTAGTTTGTTATCTACTTAACTTTCTTTTGTGTGTTGCTATAATCATTATTATTTTATTTCATTCTATTTATTTTATGCCATTTCAATCATGACACGCTCGAATCCCGGAAACAATTTTATTGATGACTCCCACCGTGGAAGCCTGTATTATTGATATTAATTATTTTGAAAATTATGAGGGATGTTTCCAGAGCTCTAGCAATTTGGCTATAATTGTTCTATTCCACCAATTTTCATCAAATTTACAATTTCAATCGTCCTCAAAGAAGGTATCAGAAAAAAACACATTTACATTTATCCCAACGTGAAACTTATTTTTTTAAACCGTCCCCGAAGAATTCCTTCGAAGCCTCTGGATTCTACCCATTTATAGCAAGTTTTACCTCATTTAAGGTATCAAATCGGACACCCCGTAGTGGTTCTTTCAAATTTGGGAACGGATGAAAGTCACTTAGAGTCAGATCTGGCGAATGTGGTTCATTCATTGATTCACTCCTTTAGGGTTGGTCAATAGACCAGATACTTGAGCATTATTCTTTTTGTACTGTTCAAGCACCCTCATGTCCTCCACAAAGGCCAGTATTTTGCTCAAAGCGAGTCTAAATGTTGTTGTGGGCTTCAGTAGATCCTCACTAAAATGCTTTCGCCTAACTTCCTTCAGTTCCCCACAGGTACAGATAATATGCATGATAATTTCTTCTTGTAGTTCACATTTTCTACACCACGGTTGGCTGTGTTGCCCTGTATTGGCCATGTTAGATAATTTCTCAGGGGGACAATCTGAGTTTTTATATGATATTTTTGCTTCTTCTGATTAGGTTAGCTGAGAATTTTCTATGTATGTATCTACCGTTGTCTTGGTGTGAGTTTCAGTCAATTTATACTTTTTTGAATGACGAATGGGTTGGATGTGAAAGCAATTTGCGGGACACTTCTCCTTTTGCAGTAATGGACGCTTATGCAACTTTCCCGACCGTTCATTGTAGTACCTTTCGGTGGATAATCCATAAAGTAATTCTCTCGCAATCCCAGAATACAGTAAATATTAGTTTTTCAACCAACGGAACTTCACGTGCTTTAGGCAGAAACCCTTCTTCTCGATTGTGCTATTCTTTCGACCCTGTCGTGTAATTATTCGTACTAATGCAAACTTCACGAATTTGATGAATTTGCCTAGCATTTTTCAATAGATTTATTTACAGAGGTACAAGTGACATTCTGCCTGCTTTAACATGATCCACCCAGCGATAGACCGTAATATTCAAAATATCCCTCGTATTAATTAATCAGGGGGAGATTATCCTGGGCAAATTAATAAAAATTTATAGTTAATGACTCATTGTCCAATGTCACGTCCAATTGTATTGTTTCTATTACTAATTACATATATTACCTCAATATACGATAATGGTTTGAAATGTAAACAAGCAGTCTGGAAAAAAATTAATTAACTGCATTAATTCATACGTAAGGACTGCAAGGAATTACTTAGCACTTCGCTGACTCAGATTCTGCGAATTTTTCATTATGAAATGTTGTTTGGGTAGACAACTAATCGAAGAAATATCTAGACCGGAAATATTGATTAGTAATTAGTACTCATGTTTTCCTTTCCGTCTGCGGCGCATATTAATTCTATGATTGGCTGTTGACCTTGCAATTTTGCATACAGACTTGGGTTATGTAAGAGATTGCTTTCGTATATTTAGATATACATATTTGTTATAACAAATATTCCGGTTGAATAACTTCTATTTGGTGACGAAACATAAATAAAATTTGTGAATATTATTTTCAACGAATTCTCGCAGTTATCAACCCAATTTTCTTTAAATATTTTTACCGCTATGTGTAAAAGGAGAACTGCAGGAAGATTGGGAAAAAAAGGCAAACATAATTCCTATCAATAAGAAGGGAAATAAAACAGAATGCTGAATTTGAGAGAAATTGCCCTTTTACGATAGATGTAACAGATAACGTTCTAGCAACACTGATAAAGGTAGATTAAAAAGTGTTAAAAGTTACATGGAGGAACGAGTAGGAGAATACCAGTGGGATTTACGAAAAAGTAGGTCAATGACAGACCAAGTGCTTGCACTGAAGGAAATTCTGTTAGGATGCTATGAGATATGTGCCAATGCGCTCTTTATAGATATGAAAGCAGTTTATGACCCGGTGAGCAAGAGCAAATTGATTCTAATACTATAGGAATTTGAGTTGCCTGGAAAATTGATTAGGCTAATTTTAAGAGTGTATGTTCAGTTAAGCTTAATGGGGAATTCATGTGGGTATTTTAAAGTGAGAAGAGGATTGAGGCAAGGGCATCCAATGTTCACGGTGCTGTTCAACTTTGTTCTAGTAATCAGCGATAGTAAAATTAATACAAACGGAAACCTATGATATAGGAACCATCAGTCGTTTGCTGACGAGGACGATGTAGCCCTGGTAACCAGAAGAATCAATACAGAAAAGAGTAAATATAGGAAAATCAACAGCTAATGCGGAATAAAAATAGGATTTAAGATATAGTTAGCACGGCATTTTTGGAGAAGTGAAAAGTTCTATATATAAAAAGAACTGGAGAAGGATTGCAAGAGACATGGAAGGATGGAGAAGAATTACACAGCACTGGGTCGAAGAGGCCTATTAAAGCTATTATGTGTGTGTGTGTGTGCGTGTGAAATTGTAACCCTATATGAAAAAGCTCCTAATGTTTATCCATGTGTAACGAATTGATTTTGCAAAAATCCGACAACTTCAATTCGCCACATATCTCAGCAACTGAACATTAGACGCTTAAGCCCGAGGAGAATTTTGGATAAACACATCGTACGATTACATTATAAAGTTCAACTGAGTCAGGAATTGAAGCAAAATGATTGCCTTCTTTGTTATTACTTCTCTGTTTGGATTTTAGAGCTCCTCGAAATTCGCCGAGTCAAATTTGAGCTGCTCTAAAGCTCAAAGGGCTATGCAAACAAGCAAAATTACTACTTTTGGGGATCGTAAAACACGTAATCATAGAGAAGCTACTGCCAAATTTAGCGTGTAATCCTTTGGCGTGGTTTCAGGAATGGCGGCATCATTTGCTCGTTTTCCTTCGAAGATGAAGATGGCAACGTTACGATCAAAGAAAAGCGCTACAGAGGCATGATAACCAATATTTATTGGCCAAGTATTGACTGAGCTCTGGTTCTAGCAGAGTTCAAGTAGCTTAGTCTTTGCGGAGTTGCGATTTGACGCTGTTGGAATCTTTTGTGGGATACCTTGAAAGATCAATGAAAATGTACAACATCAAAAATTGTTCAGGAAGGAAATGTGGCGACCAATCCAGATGAAGATAAATTTAGAAGTTCTGGTAGGAAAAGACCGAGACAAAAGAATGTCAGTAGTTTACCAGAATATCAATTAAGGAACTATCCTGCACTAGCGGAATATGGCTTTCATCGATTAGAAGAACGACGTGTTATGGTATCGGCTCTATGGCAGAATGCACCAGGCATTAAAGTGGAACGGACCGGACACATCGTCAAAACGAATTTTAACAGAATAGGAATTTAACTTTAGGTGCACACAGAATAGTAGGAGAGCATTAATGTTCCTTTATCTTTAGTTTGCCTTTTGAGTGTGTTTTATACAATCATAGTTTTAATCTGTTTTACATCAATTGTCACGTTCATTTTTTTAAATTCTCTGTTCTGGCAAATTTAAACAAGCTGCGTTACTCTCTATATCTGCTACTATTCGCGTTTCGGGCATATTTCTGCAACCCAATTGTAATCAATACACATCTTCGTTTTACAGCAATCTCTGTAGTAGATTCTCTTGATTGACTAGTCTATACACGAAACATAAATAAAATTTTTGTTGGTTTGATACATAGCCTATTGCGTCTCTGCTTACATCCCGCTCCTCTAATATTTTCCAGAAATCTCCTTTTCTGATCTTCCTTCCTTCCTCAATGTCAATTAAAAGTATATGTCTTGGTCCTTTTATATAAAACTTTTTATGGCATGTCTTAATATAAATGTTGGTAGTAGTAGTAGTAGTACTTCGTCTGCTCCTTTTCTCAATTATTTCTGCAATCACGTTATTCTTTGATGATTACAATATACTCTTATATCTTCTATCTATTTTAGTAGATTGGAGATATAACACCAAAATTTCAGTCACTGGGCATTTCTTTCGTTTTAGTTTCAACTTTGTAATAGTTACCATTGCCTCTTCTTTGCTAATTACTATTATTACTATACAACTCCTGTTCTCTTGCTTGATTATTCTGTACCAGTTTTAAAAGCGTTTGTCTTACATATGTGTTTATTTTCTGCTACATCGATATTTTGTGGTGTCAGAAACGATTAGGGACTGAATTTTAAATAATCTTTTGGAACATTGGAGATGATGCATATCCCAATGGCCACATTGTCATATTGAAAAGCAACGTGAATCACGCATCGTACATGAACTCTGGACGTGATTCCTGTGGTCTTTCCAATAACACAGAATGGCAACTTATTTATCGTAATCCGTAACCGCAGTATTCGAAAATTTGGATTGGTGAAAGTCACGTTACTGGCTTTACATTTTATTACTTTACTTCTATCTTTTATATCTGTAATTTTTTATACAATTTTCTTAGCACATGTTGCCTTAGGTTTACAAAAACAATCGGACTAGTACATATTATATTTTGGTTCAAGCTGACATAGTCCATTCGGTCGTTATCACATTTATTTGAATCGAGGATTATCACTCAAATCATTATGTGAGGTACTGCAATTGCAACTTAAAATACCTATATTTCGTAACATCTCTAATAAATATCAATCTCAATTGTATAATAGGTAGTTTTTCTTTGGAGTCCGTTCGACTAAAATCTACTGGTGATGATTTATTCCTTCATATCCACTGATGAGAACATAATTGTCTTATTTAAAATATTCTAATGTCACATACACCCACATCTGTTTCTAAGTGTTTCTTTCTAGAACTGGTAAGCAGAGTATCATATATCCAACGGTTGCCATAATATATGTTGTTTACTCAATTTCTTATTTTAAAGCCTATGGCCCCTGTCGTTTTATCTTGTAATCACGCGGAAATCTACGAATAAAGTTTTGGGGGAAGTACCGGTTAGATTATTTTAATTAAATGTTGAAAAGATTTTAAATCGTTATATGCACGTAATTTTTAAAATTAACGAGAATTATTTCGTTATTGTGAAATACGATAAGAAACTAAGGCAATTTTCATTGCCTAAAACATTCTTTTTAGGTTCCAGTATAATACCTACCTACTCATAAACTTCAGTGATATTTTCGGCGTTTTATTTATGTACGAAACCATACTTTTTTATCATAATTTTAAACGATAATAGATTTCTAAATCGTATTAAGCATAAACCAGAAGTACTATGAATTAAAACACAACTTTAAAGAATTATTCAGTAAAAAAGAAAGGAAGAATAACCTAAATTAATCGAGTGATTATTTTCAAAAAGAATTCATTATAATTGACATCGGAAATTACAAAAAGTACTTATTTACTAGGGATGGCCCTGTAGGTCACTAGAGCATTGTTCATAACAAGGTATTAAAAATAATGGTATATTACAAGGGGTTAATAGCGCATTGGGTACAGGGACCACCATTGTTACTTATGTTATAGGCAATTTTTCACAACTTCATTAACAGAGGTGGATGTAGCAAATTAAAGTGTAACAAATAGTAATTAGAATGAATATGAAAACAGTGCCGGAAACAGTGTTTATTAAAAAAATCGGAAATAGATACGCATGCATTTAACTTTTTACTTAAAAAATATGGAAAAAGAAAAGCTTATCAGATTATATGCATCTCAACCAGACAATGTTACAAGTAAAATATCAATATTATTACAGATGTGCTTTACGGTAATTCTTTCGGTTTAATCCATTTTGGACAATGGACAACATCTGTTGGTGATAACTATTACCCTATACTTCTTAGAAGTCAGAATCTAGTTAATGACGGAGTTTAGGTACGAAATTGTTAATCGGTATCTCAAGTAACATGGCATTCAACAGCTAGGGAAGGTAGGGAATCATGTTAAGAAAGTAAAATATTATTTTTTTATTATCGTTGGAAGCAATATTCAGACCTTAAGGAAGCTTGAATCGGCGTGGACCGGTTAAAGCGTTTTACCGCAATCAATTACGATACCGATGACGTTCGTTAAAAATTTTGACGGTCGATGGCTGTGCCATTTAGCCACGCTAAAAATTGAGCACCTGCGTTCATTGTGAACAAGGGGCAATAATTTGATTGTCTAATACGTCATGATGACTACATCATCACATATCATTCCAGAATGGATTGGTGGGTGAAAACCGGGTGGAACCGCAGATACGACGTCCTTGACGCCCTGCTCTGAGGGCCATGCTTCTTCATGAAGCGCTAGCACCTCATCATTATTATCAGGAATGATTGGGTGGGCGTAACCCAGTGATTAGGGTGCTGGGCTACAATTTTGAGGGCCAGGATTTAAATCGTAGATTTACCGACCCGATCTATGATCTACCCATTCACAAAAAATTGAGTATATGCATTCATTGTGAGCAAGAGGATAATAACAGCGGTTGTCCGATACGTGATGTCCTCCAATGAATGAATTAGTATATAGCAACTGGATGGCCATGTTTCTTTGCTGGGTGTTAGTGTCTTACCAGTAAATCTTATCATGGAAATTATACATGATAATTAAGAGATATTAAAGCACATGGGTTGGATGCAATGTAAAGCATAAATGTTGGAGTCGGAGAAGTATGTAATTGCTGCTAGGACTATATTTATTAAAATATGCTGAACTATTGGGATGGACTATTCCGGAAACTTCAATGAGGGGTTGAGTTTTAATTCATTGTACATAATCTTAAAAGTCCTGTTGGACGATGAAATGGAAATTAAAAACAACCAATGTAACTGACCGAATAGTGCATTTAACCTCATAGAACGTAAAATACGTATTACCAAAAAGCATGCGATAATATCCACAATTTCTGCAAACCAATCACCATACCCGATAGATAATTGCATGTAAAGAACAGTAAAGAACTAACATGTGCTGTGCGATACGACCTAAAAAGTGTTCAGATAGTATACAAGCTGCATTGAATTTTCTTTAAGGAAAGTTTTATTTATCCAAGCACCTCTTTAGCATCACCAAGCATGCAGTTACATTAACATTATTAAAACAAACAAAAATACGTAGCAATTCTGCATTTGTCTAAGTAAATGTCACCAAGGAACAAATCAACATAAACGACAAGCAAGACATGACAAAATACATGGACATAACATCTGGATATAGAAAAAATAAAACACCATATATAGTTCAGAAACAATATCTATTTCGTTCAAAATATTTTTGTACAAACATACAAATTTAATAAAATTTTAAGGAAAAATGGGGAGGGGTGCACCTCTAGAAAAAGGAAACTAAAAATATTAATCGTTATTGTCATTTGCCACTTTCAATGTGACATGTACCTAGTTCAATGCTTCAAGGCATTAATAAATAATCAATAAATAAATAAATAATTAAATATGTCGACATATGTATGCATGTTTATGTATAGAAATACTAGAATATACGCGAAAAGATTGTTAGAAAGCTACAGAATACAAGAAAGTTTCTAAATTACTATTAGATTAAGTTACAAAATGGAAATGAAAATAAGTAAAATGTACAAAAATAATAATCAAAAAATTTCTGTATATACATTTCATATTATAGATTCCGCTTTGCGTTTCAGATTAACAAAAATATTCTACTGGCAACTAAGAAAAAAAGGAATTGCACATATTCATATTTACTTTGTACTTCCAAGCCACTTCCTCCGAATCATTTCGTTTCTGTTTTATTTGAAATCCAAAACTCATTGCTATTACTAAATTAGAACGATAAATTTTGATAGTTTGTTATAAATCATGAAAGCTCGTATTTTTTTAACTAAATCAAATCAATTTTTATATTAATTAAGTCTTTCAGAAGTTTTGTACGGCATCATTCTAATTACCGAAGGTTATTAGTTTGCTTAATCCTTTTAACCTTATGATGTGTACGGTTTCTATTCTTACTGCTTTTCTTACGGTGTACGGACTTACGCGCTTTGGATTCTCGAGACCTCTTCGTTTCCAAGGCATCCTCCAAATCCACGTCGTCATCATCATCGTCATCGTCGTCATCATCCTCGGTATCCTCGTCGTCGTCGTCGTCGTCATCATCGGCGGCCAAATCGTCTAGATCGGGTTCATCATCGTCGTCATCGTCATCATCATCATCGTCGCCCTCCTCTTCCTCATCGTCAGCAGGAACCGGTTGCACCACAATAGGTTCCGGAACGTTGCTAGCTGCTGCTACTTCCGATTCTGAGTCCTTATCTATTAGAGATTCGCTATCGGTGCTATCGGCGTAAACTTCGCCCTCGGCGATATCTTCCCCAGCTTCAACTTCTTCGGCGGCTTCGGCTATTGTTTCTCCTACTTCAGCTACGGGAAGAACCGGGGCGGCTGGAGATGATGGTGTAACGACCGGTTCTTCGTCTTCTTCTTCGTCGTCGTCATCGTCATCATCATCTAAACAATAAGATGAGTCGTAAACGAAGGAACATTAATATTTACATTGGGCAAATTATTCTTGATAAGGTATACCCTGTGTGTATCGAGTGGGATTGCATGGGTAAGTTTCCTATAATTGAAGATGGAGTTTTGGTTAAATGGGATATGTTTTGTAGCGTTAAATGGTGATTTAAAATTTGTTTGAAAAAAGTGTAAAATGTCAAACCTGTCAGTAGTTAAAGAGTAAATTAAGTAGTTAGAAAAATAACAGAAAACTATCATTGCCCTGTATATCAAATATCTTCGTACGTATAAGAAATACGAAAAGCAGATTCATTCACTGTTTTGGTTTCTTAGTTTCACACACTTCCCGCGAATGAACGGCTCAGTAGCTTCAGTTTAGTTGCATAACACCTGAGTAATACTTATGGAAATATTGGCTGGAGCCTGTCAGGCTACAGCATGGCTACAGGTCCACAGTTGCCATATAAAATATATTTATTGAGTGTTCATATTTGTTTGAGATTTTCTGGTAAAAGTGGCAGACAATAGTATAGCAGCTTGTACCCGTTCAAAACGACAATCACAAAGTTCACTTGAGCGGCCGGCAAGAAAAATATTACGAGTAAGGGATCCATCTTTCGAGGAATAAGTCAATGTCTTCTTGTAAGCTTCAGATGACTCGGATAATGAGGAAGATATCGAACAGCTTTTGATATCCGAATCGGAATTGATACGCCAACATGAAAGTGACGAGGATGAACATGTAAAAGAGAGTCAGGACCTTGAAGAAGAAGCCGAAAGTGAGAGTTCAGAAACTACGCGTCTGTCAGAATTACGATCTAACTTTTATTACGGAAAAACACCTCCTTCTGCTACAGTTTTTATATCTCAACATAATATTATATCTCGTGCTGTTTCTTCAAAGTTGACGGCTGGCGATCAGAAAGATCCTTTCTGCGTTTGGATGATCCACTCATTGATTAAATGCTCCAACAAATTATGACATGGATGAACGTGAAATTTTCTGGTAATAGGACCAAGTTTGCGCGTCACGAGAGACCGAAATTGAACAAGTTGGACATTGTTGAACTTTTAGGTCGACTGTTTTATTCAGCTATGTTAAAGTCAAACCATGAAAACACAAATTACTTGTTCGGATTGGATGGTACAGGTTGTGAGATATTTAGATGCTGTATGTCAGAGACAAGATTTCTTATAGTGCTGTTGTGTCTTCGTTTTGACAATTCAAATGATAACGCTGAGAGAAAAAAGACTCACGATTTGGCTGCTATATCCCATATTTTCAACAAGTTTATTAGTAATTTCCACCACGAGATGCTAGTCAAATTTCAGGGAAGAAGTCATATGATATCATACATGCGCCAAAAAAAAACAGGCAAATATGAACTGGTAATACAAGCATTATATAATGCTAAAATTTTTTATTTTTCTAATCGTTATATATACTCTGGAAAGTACTCTGCGGGTAAAGGATTGACAACACAAGAAAAAAATTCTTAGTTCCAACTTATCCAAAGAAACAATCGTAACGTGACGGATGATAATTAGTTTCTCATCAACCCAGCTCGTAGATGAACTATCGAAACAGAAACTGACATATGTTAGGACAGTGAAAAAGAATAAAAGGGAGCTACCAACTGAATTTCAACCAGAGAAGCGTCGGGAAGTTCAGTCTACTTTATTTAATTTTACAAAAGACAAAACTTTATGTTCCTACTCGCCAAAGAAGAACAGATTGATAGAGATACTACTAACCGCGAAATTCTAATACTACGAAAGGCGGTGTTGATGAGGACGACAAGAAATGTTCGGTTTACTGAAGTAACGGCCGAACAAGAGGATGGCCGATATTGTTATTCTATCGAGTTCTAGACTTGAGTCGCATGAATGCATACATTATGCATCAACCAAAAGATGTTGACAGAGGAAATTTCTTCAAAAATTTAGGCCGTTCTCTTGTGGTGTCTCTCATGCAACGAGGTGTAAGTAATATAAATTTACCGAGAGAACTTAGGTCGACAATGACTCGAGTTCTAGATAACGATATGGTTGCAGTGGATGTTCAGGCCCCAGCAGTCATGCAAGGGACTAGAGGAGTATGCAAAATTTGTCCCTCAAAGAAGCATAGAGTGACCACCGCAGGAGCTGTTACGAACATTCTGCTGGGAACACTTAGAACATCCACCATATACTCCTGACTTAGCTCACAGTGTCTTCCATCCATTTGGGCCTTAAAAGCATCATTTGGATGGCTGTCAAGGATTTCTAAAGAGATGGGATAAGCGTGTGAATGTACAGGGTGAATATTTCGAAAAGTTAAATAAATTTCAGGAAGTTACTTTGTTTACTATTGCCTCTATCCAGTATTGCAACTTATTTATTGACTTATCCTCGTATTTCACTAAATTGTAACCATGAAATCACTGATAAATATATGATCGATGATGAGATGTTTCGATAACACCCGTATGTTTAACGAAAGGTAACCAATATAGTCAATTTATTGAAATGTTGTAGATTCGCTTGATATTTGTTTATTAAGCATTACTTTTCCTTCATTCTTACTTCTAGCACATCAGAATCGTAAATATTTCGTGGAACAATCCGAAAATTGTAGTCAAATAGCATGGTTAGTCTTAAAACTGTAGCATATGTAGCTAACGATTTGATGTGTGTTGTATGCAATATTATTCAGTAGCGATTGGTATCTTTCAAACAATAAGTTAGTAAATGAGAGCTTTCCAACTACTATACGAAAGTACATATATCGAAGCATTACAATAAATGGTGCCAGCTTTCGTAACGAGGTACTTGTCTTATTTGCTCACCAAGGACCTATATGATTTATACGTTAATGATGTACTGAATTCATAGAATTTAATATCCAATAGTTGATGATCACACTAGTTTGTTGAGAAAAATGAGACCAGGAATTGGAAAGCATTTGACGCTTTACAACCGTCTCTAATGATGGTTAGCTTAGAAGGTACTTAACTCTTAAGTTTATGTTTGCTATATCACTCATAGGCCACTGTCGGAAATTTAAGTAATCTGCCTTTCGTTTATTTTTGCGTAGCCATCCTAAAGTATAGAATTATCCAATATAAGATACAAAAAATGTCTAATGAATACCTCAACTCCTCTTTTAAAAAATATAAAACATTGACCCAGAATTCAACATTTCGAGCTCTAAGTGAAAGTAGGTATTTCAATAAATGCAAAATACATCCATGATCCACAATTTGTTTCAATGCAATAATCGTGAAACTATTAAAGTAATTGGAGATTTTAGATTTAATGGCATATGACGCAGAACTATTACATTTTGCAGTTATAGTAACTGCATTCACAAGATTGCAAAGCTTCGTTAACTTTGACGAACTGCATATTTCTCTATGACAGTCATCTTTATGTGAATAGAGACGGTTTGTGCAGGTACTGAATTTTCAATGTTATTACCTGTAACGTAATAAAATAGTGGTGAAGGTTATGTTATTTTATTACCACATTCGATCTTTAAAAATATCAGATGGGTATTTCGACCAAATAGGTCATTTATCAGAAGGACATACTATTTATACCAGTTCATATCATTTAACACATTTAATCCAAGCAAGAAAAATAACCGCAAGTATACAATGTGCATTGTTTGATAAAATGATAAACAGACAATAAAACGAAACTTGAAACTTGTACAAATGGTGAATAAGTCAGGATGTAATTATAGCAAAATAGAAGGAAAGCAGTGATTTGGATATGTAAGGAGAATTAAAGTTGAAGGTACCATTGCGAGGATATAAAAAACAAGAAGAATCTCGGAAAGAAAAAGGAACCGGTCATCGAAAAATATTGGACGAAGGAAATAGGAGAAAGTGTGCAGAAGAGAAGTAAAATTATATTAAAATTAAATTATATGAATTAAATCTACTCAATGTGAAAAGATAGAGGGGATACAGTGAGGAACAAGGGCAAGAACTAGAAGAAGAAGGAGAATAAGTCTAGGTATATTCAAAACTTTAGATCTATTAATTAATCCATCGATTCCTCAAGACAAAATTCTGGCAAGCCCATTGCTCCTAACGAAAGATATATTAAACTTATCAAACTTTAAGCATGATAATAATATCTGAATAGCAAATTTTCCAGCTTTTTCACTTTTTGTTAGCATTTACATACAATCTGCTTTATCATTTAAACTGCGTTACATAAATATCCTTGGTCAGTATCTATATGTATATATCATTTTAATACGTTACGTTTCGCAAAGGCATTTCGTTTTGCTGATTAGCAATAACTGTACTTTCGCTTTTATTGTTTATAACTTCGCGTCATATTTTAAACGTTAATGCCGCTAAATTAACAGTAATTGCTTTTTAGAACGAGAAGGAGAACTCGGGACGATAATTGCACCCGTAGTATATAACAATGGCTTAAAGCACATGGGTTAACGGTAAACGAATAACGAGACCTTAACACTTGCATATGCTACATACTTCTAAACAGTTTTACTGCGGTAATGAATGGCTAAGATAAATTAGTTCTTGTTAGAGTCAAGGTGATTAATATCAATGTATATATATATGTTCTTGCTATTTTATCACGTTTGCGGCGTGTGTTTAAAGAACATAATGTTATAATTATGTTATGATTATTAGATAAATGAGTCATTACCCTAACTCAAAGATTATCCAAGGATATTTGTCCTGTTTCGTTACTCTAAAGATAGGAACAGACTGGTGCTAAAATATCGAATATTTCAGAAATGGAAAGCTATGAGGCTTGTCTAGACAGCACAATTATTGGTTCAGTTCACTGATATTTAAAGAGATAATGTGAAAAATAAAGCCCTTCCCTAATATTCCTTATATGGAAGATATAAGATATAATATAAGATGTAAGGAATGCTGTGTGAAGGAACAAACATCCAAGAATGTTCTCTATAAATATCAGACGCTGATGAATATGAAGCTCAAGTATTGAGATAATTTCTTCCTATTGGCCAAAGTATTAAGAAGATCGGCAAGAGGACCGCTTTTATCTAGAACACCGAATTGATGATGAGTAAATGAATCTGAGGAATACAATAAGCTACTGGAACTTAAGTGCATTGCACTAAAAACCACAGTTGTATAATAGCAATGTTAACATTAAAAGATTAAAGCAGAATACATAAAATTAAAAAACGCTATTAAACTTGTCAGAAAGACGAAAAGTAAAAGCTGGGAACCATGAGGGATATAGCTGAAAGAAGGAGAGAATATGACGAGGCAAAGAAAAACTGATCAAGTAACATCGAGGACCCCCAGAGATATACCGTCTTCTTATAAGGAGAAGTTTAAAAGTTAGGAAACAATACGTCGGCAATCATTGTGCTGTGATATGTAGGAGGAAGTGAAAAACGCAAGAGATAAAATGGCAAAAAAACGGTGGTACTTAAAAAGCTCATGCATTTAATATCGACTGTGAACAACAAGTAACTAGGCATTAACGAGTCTATGGTAGAATCGTACAGCCATCGTTACTATACATTGATAAAATACCCTTATCTAAAAAAGGAATAATCAAAAGATCAACCTAATAAAAATGAAGTCTGTTAGAGAAAGAAATGGGAGGGCTAGACCACATAGAGAGCCAAAGGATTAAAGAAAAGAACCAATAACATATAAAACAGAAAATTAACGATTCACGTGGTTTGTGCATAAAAAACAAATAAAAAAATGAATGGACAATGTAATTGAAGTAGAAACATGTAGAAGAAAATCATTGAATGGAATGGATGGAACATAATCCACAAGATTGGGTAAGTTGAAAGAAATTAATACGAGAATCAAGCATCAGACTTTCTCAGATTTCACAAGAGGAAGAATACGAACATTAGTTTTTGAATGATGGTTATTAAAGTATAAAAAATATTAACTAGGAATCAAAAGAAGGCCAAAAGAGGTTAGGAGAATGTTCGTTTCGATTATACTACAAAATAGTCATCAACATCTTTACGTTAAAAATCTTTTATTTTCAAAGCAAAAATGGGAAATTCGATGGATATTTTTATAACATTTGATGTTCAACAGAAATTTGATATGGTTATTATCTCTGTTTGTTTAGATTTTTTGTGACTCCAAAAAATTATGGAAACGTTATCACTAAAGGCCGGATAATATGCAGTTTGCATAAATTTGCATATTTGCATAATATATGCATTTTGTATATTATTTGCATATTTTGTAATTCAGCATGTTTGAAATATCCGAGTTTTATTTATTTATTGGATATAATTTATTATAGGATAGGCATTACTAAAAATATGTCGTGGTTTTAACGAACAAAGAATTAAACAGCCCTTTTTAAATTAAAAATAGCATTCTATGAAGCCTCTTCTCGATACTTTTCCGATAAGCGCTTCCAAAAATTTATTAATGCTGTTCCCATACATCTAGACCGGGACGGAATTCAAGGAAAAGCTAATTCCCTGAAACTTCTAAATAAATACAAAAATACATTTTACCAGAAAATTAGGAGCACAGGTGTTTCCTTTGTTATTCGGAGAAATATATTCCCATATTCGAAAGCAATCATATTTATTTTAAACGTCATTTTATGTTGGTTTTTCGAAGTGTAAACTTATGGGTTGTTATTAATTATAATAACAAAAATGCCGAAAATAGCGACTGTGCCTGGATGGATTGCACCTTATTCAGAATTGCGTATGGATGGAGAAAAAGTATTTTGCGTAGCATGCAGCAAGATTGTAAGTAAAATTTAAGTTTATTTCCTCTTATTAATCTATAGTTTTTAAATGATGCTTAACAAAATCACCAATACAAACGCTTCGACACATAATTTTATTTTAAAAATTTTATTTTAAAATGAGTAAAATGAGATGTATATTTCACGCCTATTTTTCGCATATCATCAGCACAATACGGAATATCTGATGTTCCGTATTCTGTTGATGATTTTTAAATAAAAATCATTTTTAAATAAAATTATTTGTCGAAGCGTTATGTTGGTTATTATATTAAATGTCGTTTATTCCGATTGCTTCGCAAACTCTTTACACATTAGTTTTTATTACTCCTTTATCTTCTACTAATACTTATTTTATAAGAAAACAACTGATAATGTGTTATTTTTATGCAGGTTACAAGTGAGAGAAAGTTTCAAGTCGACCAGCATATTAAAACTCCATCTCATGCTGCAAAACTATCAAAGATGAAATTGGCGAAGAAGGCTCAGCAAACATTACCGCAATGTTTGCCATCAACCTCCAAAAAATCGGAACAAGAACAATTTAACGAAGATTTGTGCCTAATGTTTGTGTCGGCAGATATTCCACTACATAAAATAAACAATTTAAATGTCAAGTTATTTTTGCAAAAGTACACCAGCAAATATAATATGCCCGACGAGAGCACCTTAAGAAAAATTATATTCACCGTATCTATGCAGAAACATTGAGTAGCATTAAGAAGGCTGTGTCAAACAATTACCTTTCCATATGCGCAGATGAAACTACTGATAGTGTGGGCCGATACATAGTTCATTTAATGATAGGTATCCTTAACGTATCGGTTCCAGCAAAATCTTATTTAATTTCATCCAAACAGTTGGAAAAGGCAAATAATTTGACAATAACAAGGTTTATACAGGAAGAACTGGCAACCTTTTTCTTACCGGAATCGATTCCAACAGAAAAAATTCTATTGGTTTTAACGGGTGGCGCACCATACATAGTGAAGGCAGCTTGCAACTTGAAAATCTTTTACCCAAATTTAATTCACACAACTTGTTTGGCGCACGGACTAAATCGTGTGGCAGAAGAAGTAAGAAACCATTTTCCCTTGGTAAATACTTTAATTAGTAGTATTAAGAAAGTGTTTTTAAAGGCTCCATTAAGAGTTCAGTTGTACAAACAAGATCTACCCGGTATTCCGCTTCCTCCTCAACCAGTAATCACACGATGGGGAACGTGGTTGGAAGCTGCTATTTTTCATGCAAATCATTATGAAGAAATAAAGACAATTATTATGGATCTATACACAAGCGATACACAATCTGTGCTAGACGCCCAAAAGGTGTATTCGAGTAAAGAAATGCCTCAACAGTTGGCGTTTATTAAAACCAACTACAGTTTTATTTCCACTTCTATATTGCAATTGGAAAAACAATTTATGTCGCTAATTGAGAGCGTTGAAATAATAAACAAATTTGAAAAGTTATGTTTTGATGTTAAAGGAAGGGTGGGAAAATCCGTGTATGAAAAATTTTTAAGTGTAATAGAAAAAAATGAGGGTTTTAAAAAACTAAAGGATATTGCTAAAATCTTGTGTGGTGAGTCAGTAGAAAATATTGAGTTGACAATAGAGGATATTTCTAATTTGAAATATGCTCCTATAACAAGCGAGGACGTAGAACGAACCTTTTCAATATATAAATACATGTTATCAGACAAGCGCCACAATTTTTATATTGAAAGCTTTGAGAAATATGTAATTGTAAATTGTTTTCATAGTTAACTATGTTGTAAAATGTTATAAATAAACTTGTAGTAAACATAATAGAATATTTTTCTATAGTATAATATTATATTTTCTAGCATTACTCCTATTTTTTATCTGCATATTTTTCATAAGAAAGAGCATATTTAGGCCAAAACATCTGCATATTTATGCGCATATTTCCACTTTTTTTTGCATATAATCCGGCCTCTAGTTATCAGTATTATGGAACGAGAAAATTAAATTTAATTCAACTTTATTCTTGCTATGGACTATGATTAATTATACTGCAAGTGTGTCCAATTAGAATAGATATAACTTTATTGGTTACCTTTATACGATGTTTTATGAAACAAAAATATATGGTTTCTGCTTAAAATTATTTTTGTGATCATAAATTTCAGTAATTCCCTTTTTAAGTATGCTTCCTTATTCATTATTGCAGGCATTCCATTTATCGCAAAAATATCCAAAAGATAATATTCTGCAACCACTGATAAATACGCAACTAACAGATGGAAATCAAAAACGAATCAGTAAAACTATAAACATTTATGAAATAAATATTTTCTGAAAAAGGGACTATAACGCAATGCACCAGCATAACATAAAGACAAAGTGGGATTTTGCAATAAAGAAAATGCAGAAATCTACGTGGAAAAAAATCGTGGGAAACATGATGATAACATTAATATGGATGCCAAAAAATGAAAAAATTGGATAACTGATACTGATAATAATCATCGAAACAAGAAATCTGTTTTCTTTTAACCTATACTATTCGAACTGTAGAGGGCCACGTTGTAAAAGATAGAAGACGGCACTCCTGTTAGAAGGCTTTATTAAAATAGAGAGAAATCAACGAGCTTACAAAAAGTTTCTGTAAAAATGACCACACACCACAGAAATCTAATGACTGGTTAAAAGGATACTTCTGGAGTTGGTAGTTTTCAAACAAAAACTGTACAATAGGCTTTCTCTACCTCCACATATATAAAATATTTATCTCAGAAAACCTGACAACTGCCACTTCCTGCGCCTATCATACTTTTAAGGATTTGTAAATTCAAAACTGGTAAATAAGCATCAAGCTTCAAGGTGATTGAAACGTCAAGATGTTCGATTGCCTATATGTATAACACAACCCCCATGATATGAAAATATTCGTTTAGATGATAGCATTCAACATCTTTCAATTCCATCTTTTACCTATTTGGACCTTTTCTGCTAAAAGACCGAAGGATATCATAGGGAAATTTACTAGCTGGTTATATAAGCAGAATATAGCTGTGGGATTATTAATATTGAATCAGAACGTTAGGAGCAGTTGATTGAAAAGTCAAGATTTAGGTTAACTTGTTTAAAAAGGATTTTCTATAATCCCAAATCATGTGGAGACGCTCGTGTGGACGACAACATTTTATCTTTCAAACGCACTTTCTTCTTTATTTGGGTAGAGAGAAACGAAAAAGTGGAATTGCTACAAAAAGCCGAAGGACGTCACTGAATGATTTGCTGGCTGGTTAACTGTTTCTGTAAATTACAAAAGCAAGAACGGAACTGTAATGTTGGCAATATTACAGCAACAGCTGCGGACTATCCTCCAGACCTATGTCTTCTTTGGTTTTAAACCAAATATTTCAGAAAGATCGAATTAACAACTATCACTTCTTGGAAAACTTTTCAAGATTACTTCAAACCTGAAACTTATAAACTAAGTAACGGTTGAACTTTAAGGTGCCTGGAATATCAAAATAATGTGTAACTGGTTTTTGAAAGGAGGATTTGCTTGTGAGGTTGTCCTCAATGATGTGGAGATATTTGCTTTTTTGACATTTTGCTAATTCAGTATCTACTCATCCTTAGTAACCACTTTTTCTAAAGTCATATGATAATGATAATACATGAAAAGACACGAAAATTAACTAAAAGGAAACAAGGATAACGATCATAAGCAGAGACGATGAAAGACATTAGAGTTATTTAAGGGGAAGAAGATGCAACAAATAGACTCATTTACGTACTTGATACAATAATGACAAAGTACAAGAAATTTGATGGGATGACTAGGGTCAGGATAAAGACAACAGTAGGAATGGTATTAAATAGTATCAAAGCCAATTTGTTGCGTAAAAAAGCAAAAGAAAACGCATCCTGACGTATGAGATGCACAGATTTGGCTGACAACGCGAAATCAAAAACAACCAGAATTGAAGTACCAACATAAGACTTTCCAGAAAAATTAGGGACTAAAAAAGACAAAAGAAAGAAAGAATATAGTACCAGGTATTAAGGTAAAATCGAGGGAAACCACATTAGAGGAATAATAATTCGGGTGGGTGCGTTGCGTGAATGGACAAAGGAAAAACAGCAAGAAAATCAACTGGATCAGAAACAAAGAAAAGACTGTGTATAAGAAGCATGAGATACTGCAAGGAAGAGGGTACAAAACTCCATAATCTGAAAGAGTGAGAATAAAAGAAGTAGATGACATAAAAGTAAAGGTAAATACTAGGTAGACATGGACATAGACAAGGTAGTCTGGGCAAACAGCGGTAATTACGAAATAAGTTGCCTACATATACATCGAACTACTCGCATACACCGTACTGACTAGAATCGAGAGTCGGCGATGCTGTCGTAACTTATTTCGTAATTGTACGCTGTTACCGCTGTTTCCCAGGCTATATATATGTCATCGTCACTTAATAACCCAAGAAAATTTGTATTGTCTCTAAAACCACAACTTTCTGCGAAAAACTGCGTTTTATGGACAATTTCTAACTAAAGTCCAAATAAAAAATTCTGCTCTCCGACGATTTACACTTTTCTCTTTTTAAGAATATTCAGGCTCACCCCTAGTGTGTGTATAAACCAACAATGTAAATTACATACAAATTTAAAGTTAAACAAAAGAACTAACCCCCAAGAATATCGTCGAATATTCCATCGAAGTAATCTCCCTCATCCTCTCCGTCATCATCGTCATCGTCATCATCTAGACCTAGATCCAGATCATCGTCATCATCATCGTCGTCGTCATCGTCGTCGTCATCATCAGAAGATGATGATGACGATTGCCTGCCGGTTTCCTTCGCATTAGGGCTTGCAACGGGAACCGCTGGGGATTCAACTACATCAGATGACTCCTTCTTTTCTTCAACCGGAAGCGGTTGCTCCGGCTTTATCGCTTCTTCTTTTTGTGAAACATCGTTAGCTGACGATTCGTCAGTTTTGAAAACACCTAGCGTCGATTCTTCCTTCTTTCCCTGTTCTTGGACTTTGACCGGATTCGTTTGACTTATTTCTTGTTCCTCAGGAACGCTGAGTACGATCGGATTGCTCTTGACGTAGAGAATACATAGGCAGAGTACTGCCAGAAGTAAATCTTTTCTCATCGTTTATCTAAAAATATAAAAGTTAATTAATAAGAAGACAGATACGAAAGCATTCAAATAATCAAAACTTAATTGACATTCTTTGCTGCGGATTTTCTTATATGTTTGAATGACTATAGAAATTGCTAACGGGTTAAAGAGATATAACAGGTTTGTTTGTTTTCCGGACAGTTACGTTTTACGTAAGAGTTATTGGGTGAACTGATGGTTGCGGTTCCAACGGTAAATAATTAAATTCGATATATTTGGCTAATATGAATAAGAAAGGAAAATACGCGTGCAAACGTACGTGGGTTTAACGTCATTGGAATTTCAATAATACCTAACAATAAGTTCTTAATCCATGCGGTATAAGAAAAGTACACAATAAATTCGTAAGCTTTTTAGAAGCAAATTCTCATTAGCACTGTAATAATGAAATGTATTCTATTTTATAATAAATCTAAGCTTCAGAACAGTAAATACATACAGTATTCATATTTCCCTCTATAAATAACATTTTAATAAAAAGTAATATACACTATACACATTGTATAGATCATTTTTAGTTAATAATTTAGCTAATTTTTCGGAAATTTTATGAGTTCTAAATGCGCCAGAAATCGAATTATAGTCAAAGACGGTCTAACGCAGAATGATTATTTTACATATTCTTTGCAATATTGAACCAAATGTATGTGTATGTGAGACTGATGCTACAAGAATCGATAATGACAAAATAGATGATACACTATTAAGTTGACACTATATCACATCAGTAAATTCCTCACCACGCAATTGTTTAATAATAAGTTCTGTGACACGTGTTTCGCTAGCACGAGGAATTATCAAAATCGTGTAAAACCGATCTGAGAACATTATTTTTAAGTCTCCCCACCATTACTGTACAAATCTTCTAATTCGTGACAGCAGTCCTATTCAACATTCTGCGTTGTCCAGTCTATTATAATTAAACCAGTATTTTGGAGTTCAAAGTGTCTGTTGTTGAAGGTTAAAATTTTAATCAAAAGCAAAAAACGCGCCAATTTTTGTTGTTGCTTTCATTAGACCAAGAAGCAATAATTATTATATCGGGAAGCTTGAATTTTCAGCTGAAATTTAATTGCTATATTCGTAATTGATTTATTTAAGTTCGAAGATTTCCACAGCGGGGATAACTATCAGATATGTGCTAGGTGTGGATCCTCTATATTTGAAATATTTTATTATGAACGTAAGTCAGAGAGAAAACATAGTTTTTAATAAGTTGAAGGCTGCAGTACTAACATGCAGCCTACATCTTTCGTTGGACAATAAATATGTTATTATATTCTTATTATTATCTATTTGGAAAATAAGAAATAAAATAAAGAGAACTGCCTGCAAAGAAAGGAAGGCTTTCCATTTAATGCAAAACTCTTAAATTGAAATGTTCATTTAAGAATTACTTCTAATTCTTACTCTCACCGCGCCAATTTTCACAAGCAGTTTGTCGTTCATATAAACATTACGTAATAGAAAACATCATGTATGAACTTTGATACCTGTCTATACAGTGGATTTAATCGTTTACAATTAAACCTATATTAACTCTACAGAACTTAATTTTTTGATGCACCACTTGGAACGAATTTGATGTAAATATTAAGGGGTATAGTTGGGCAAAGTGATGTGGCATTCATCTTAAAAGCCAGATTTCAAATAAAGTTCGCATTGCACAATAAATCATTTTCCTATTCAAATTGACTTGGTCAGGAAAAGAACTATTTCACTTCAGTTCACGATGTTTTGGGACAAAACAACAACTATTGGCTGAGAGGTTAACGAATCTCCCTTATTACTCCAATCTATACTTCTCCAGTCCTAGCAATCTTCACTCTTTCAAGCTTTTCGGGGTACTGTCTAAGGTGATCTGACTTCCCTATGCTTAAGTGTTTGTGTGACCGAAGAAAACGTCATAGAAAAGATGAAGGTAAACGTAAGGGTATGGAAATGTTAAGAAAAGGTACAGCGATCCAAACTTTTACTTTATTTTTTTAGTAGTTCTGTTTGGAAAACCCAACTCTTGAATATGGTGACGTTGAATGCTATTAGAAAGCTTATGTAGTTTATCTCAAGTCGTGTATGGAGAAGAGAGTTACACTACAAATGATTTTTAGATCATTGATATTAATAAGATTTCAAAGTTAAGCCAATTAAAAATTCACTATTCCTACATCACAGGCACTATGCCTTGCTATCACTTTCTACATAGACGGTTAAGATTATTTTCTATATACCTCATAATCTTCTGCCCTTTGTAGTCTTTCTTGAATTCATTAGATACTGTGTGTCTAACTAAGTTCGCGACAAAACTTTTTTATTCTTGGGTTTATGAAAAAAAAGTTATTCTTTATAAAAAGTCCTGCTTCATCCAAAACTTAAATTCAAATTGTCAGATTTTAATATTTGTTAGTCATATACGAGATATGACAAAAAATATGAAATTAGTATAAGAGTAAAGTACCTTTATTTTCAATAATACTTAAAATTTAATAAGGAATAGTCGTTCAGAATTGGAAATTATACAATTTAAATACAGCATTTACACAAAAGAAAGCATTGAAAATGTTACACAAATGCTTCAACATATCCGCCTTCTCGTTCCATACATGTAACGGTTCTATCACAAAAATGCCTTAAAACCCTTCTAATTGTTTGTGGAGTTATTTTACGGATTTCTTCTCTAATAACACGTTCTAGATGGGCTACATCCGTAAACGGCGCTTGAATATAAACATGTTCTTTTAAATAACCCCACAAGAAAAAATCAAGTGGGGTCAGATCTGGAGACCGAGGTGGCCAACGTATTGTGGAAAAGCGGTGTATAACCCTTTGGTTAAAACAATCTTCAACATATTGCCTTACGTCCAACCTGCTATGACAAGGTGCACCATCCTGTTGAAACCAAATATGTTGGCGTTCCAGCAATGGAAGATTGTCGATAAAATTACTAATTTCACTTTGCAAAAAATTTAGATACCGGTCGGCATTCAAAGATTGGTGAAAAAAGAAAGGTCCAATTACATAACTTTTGTAGATTCCGCACCATACATTTGTCTTGAACGCATATTGACTTCGAGTTTTTATTGTAAAATGTGGGTTGGCATCTGTCCACCAACGGCAGTTTTGACTCGATACAGTTCCGTTCGATGTAAATGTTGCTTCATCGGAAAATAAAATTTGTCTCGACACAAAAGGATTATCTGCTAATATTGCCTGAATGTCGGCACAAAACTCCAATCGTCTGTCATTATCACCTGGTCTTAGAGTGTGTACAAATGTAGGCTTGTAGGGATAAAATTTGTTTTTTTTTTTAGAATTTTAGCTACCGAATCTTTGCCTATAGTGTTTGACATCAACAATGCTCTTTTCCGCAACGAACACTCGATTGTTCTATTGCTGATAGCATCACTTCTAGTTCCATTTCGTTATCAGAAACATGGTTTTGGCGTTTGTTGTTAAATCTGTTTTCGACATTTCCGAAAGTCTTAAATTTTCTTAAAAGTTGTCTTACCGTCTCGTGGTGAATATTCTTGTCAGGATGCCGCTGATTAAAAATAGTTGCTGCTTCCCTGAAAGTTTTGTAATTATCGCCCACTATTAAGACGATTTCAATTTTATCTTCTTTACTTAATATTACAGGCATTTCTACTTATTGTATTTTGACAAGCGTAAACGATGATAGTGACAGATTTAGTCAAACATTGTTTATCAGAGTATTCTAGATTAAGATTAAAAATGTGTACATCAAACTGTTGACTTTGTAGTTGAGAAAAGTGTAAGAATTAAAAAAACTATATGTAAGTGAATGTGATTGAATATTAAAATCTGACAATTTGAATTTAAGTTTTGGATAAAGCAGGACTTTTTATAAAGAATAACTTTTTCATAAACCCAAGAATAAAAAAGTTTTCCATTTGTCGCGAACTTAGCTAGACACACAGTATATAATATACAAAAGACCCGGGATAGAATCTTATATGGAACATCAATCAAAATTCGCATCTACACTCACAATTCAAAGTGGCGCATCAATATGACTGTTTAGTTTAGCAAATTAGACAAAAATAGGGATTCGGCAATAGTTTTGGGTAGTTGATAACGAACTGACGTTAGTTTCACAGTTTACAAAGTTACCGACTGAAGAAACGGCTATTTTGGGTTTTTCACAGTTGTTTATGTTGGTATTGAGTTTTTCAATACATAATGCTTTCGGTCTTAACGTTGTCTAGGACTAACGTGCTTGAAGGTAACGAAAATCTGATCGCTTTTGTGCATGTGTATGTGTTTGTTGATATGTGCGACTTTATGCACAAATTTCGCACCTCAATTGACAACATTGAATGCGGTCAAATGGATTCGGCATGTTGTGCACAACACTGTTTGTCTCCGGTTTCTCCTGAACACTGCCTTTTCTAGCCATCTAAAATCGGATTATTATTTTGCTTGTATAAAGAGTTCCTCTTTTTCCATCCTTTGTTAATTGGTCTCCTAAACACATGTATAAAATCATCAATTACCTCGTTTAGTACAGCAAAGGCATAGTTTTTATTTTCTGGAGAAATATTGTTGTAAAAGATCAAAGAATTAGTCAAGGAAGCTGGAATGAGTTTAACAAGTAAACACCATATCCACTTCCTACTTTTAATGCATGCTAATGGAGAGCTACAATGTTGATTATGTTTGTGAACACCACCCATGCCCATATTGCATTGAATGAAAGCGTGAGGAAATAATATGGGTATCTTCAATAAGTTTGAGAGCGTCATCCTGATTTTGCAACTTTGATTAACTAACAACACATTCGTGTTCAGTGACATTGAAAGCCATAATATACACGTTCCTATATAAATCTTTTCATATCCTATGATTTGCCATGTCGAAAAAAGCAAGTGAGATGGCAGTTTATTAACGAATTATACTACTAATACTCAAAATTTCCATTCTTGACAGCACACCAGTTAGTGGACGTAAAATCGGATTTTGGTCGATTTTGGAACTCCATGTGTAATCAGCCATTTTGTGAAATACGGAACTAACGTCAGATCAGCGACCCAAGAAACCCCTGAATATTTATTTTCATCTAATTTGCAAAATTTTTCCAATTTCAGATTTGCCATATTAGTGCGCCATTGCGAATTTTGACTGCAAATGCGGATTTTTATTTTTGTTTTTGGGTATGTTGATGCGATGCTCCAGTTGATCTACTCGGACCGTCTCTATATATAATAGATTATAGAAAGACCACAAGGGAAAGAAAAATATGAGGTGAGTGATCGCAAGGCAGAGTGCCTGTGATGTGGGAATGGTGAATTTTTAATTGGCTTAAAGTTGAAATCCTTTGAATAACAATGATGTAAAGTTCTTTTGTAATGTAAACCTTTTCTCCATTCATGACTTTTGACAAAATACATAAGCTTTCTAAGAGCATCCGACTTCACCATATCCAAGAGTTGGTTTTTCCAAACAATGAAAATTTAAGTAAAAATTTGGATAGCTGTACCTTTGGTTAACTCCTCTATTACTTTTTCTTTTGCCATTAAGGCTTTATTTTTGGGGAGCTAGATACGTTTAAACACGTCAGCATAAGGAAGATCACCTTAGGTAGTAGCCGGGAAAGCCGGGAAATGAAGGTTGCTAGGATTGCAATGGTATAAATTGGAGTAATAAGGAAGATTCGTTAACTTCTCACCCAAGTCTTCTTGTTTTACCCCAAAGCCAATGGTTTATCATGAACTCAAATGAAATACTTCTTTTCCTGACCAAGTCGATTTGAATAAAAAAAAGGATTTATTGTAGAACGAAAACTTTATTTCAAATCGACATTTTAAAGGGAACGCAACATCACTTTACCCAAAGGGAATCGAGATTCACGCGGATCATCTCGAGGGGCTTCTCAGAAAATGCACAGATTGTAGCCTTTATTATTTACATAAAATTTACATAAAACTCGTTCCAAGTGGTTCTTTTTAAAAATAGTGTTCTATTGAGCAAACTTTCTCAGTTGATAAATGATTAAATGCACTCTGCAGACAGATTTATAGGTGACGTTTACTATTACGCGATGTTTATATGAACGACAAGTTAGTTGTAAAAATATGTATTTAGGAATAGCTAAATTGGTACATAATTTGTGATAAACTACATAAACTTCCTACGAGCATTCAACTTCACCATAGCCAACACGTGGCGTTTCCTAACAAAACTAACAAAAATGAACGTAAAAGTTTGGATCGTTATACCTTTGGTTAATATTTCTGAATTCTTATCTTCCCCTTCTATCTATCTGTCGTGTTGGAAAATCTAGGTAAGGTGGCAATATTTCGACGAATTCCGATAGTTACGAGGGTAATGCCCCAAATCTGTCCGATAACAACAACAGTTAGCCAGGGGAAAGTCGGATTTAGGGTGATTTTTGAGCGCACCCCAAGTCGGTTATTTTCTAAAACGCGAAACTAACGTTAGAATCGTTATTAGCAACCCAAAATACTTCGAATGCCGATCTTCATGTAATTTGCTAAGTTTTTCTAATTTTTTAACCGCACCGTTGGTGCACCATTTCAAAATTTGAGTGCAAAAACGTATATTTATTGTTTTGAATATACCTCGATAACACTCCGACCGTGTTTTCAGCAGTTTCACGGTGACCTATAATGTGTTAGTATCCAATAATAACTTTGTCGATGTGATCACAGAAAATTTTATTGTTTGAATAAAAATTTCTTTGCAGATTTCTTGCCAAAAATTTATATATCCTTTCTATTGTTGATTAACCAATTATATCTTTAATTTCTAGAGATTTTAATCTGCTTAACATATCAACGGAACCTAACGGACCTACCTCGTATATAGCAATGAATTACAAATACCGAGATGACCATAAACTAGTTTCTAACATTGACTTTAGCAAATTGAAATCACGGACACGATTGAACGACGCGATCTTTATATACATACACATTAGAGTCGGAAAATATGCCCGATACCGTTAGTTGTTAAACAAAACTCACGCTAAAACGTGATCGAAGAATACGCGTTTGCAAACGGACACGGTATGATTACGGAATAACGAAATATTTAAGCGTCAGGTTGTGAAACTATGTCGATTTTTTTTTATTTAGGAATATCGTTGACCTCCTCGGATAAACATGTCTTCGCTATTGTATTAATTATTTATCTATTAGAATTGATAGTGTAGGTTTTTGAATTGTTCCAAGCCTTGTTTTTAAGTACCGAGGTTAAAGGTTAATAACATTTAGTTACCCACATGGTCGAAGAATCACGGCATTTAATGGTCGCGATTTGGAGTAATAACCTCACGGATAAATTAGCCGCGTAAATTAGCGTATGTTTTAGCACGGTTTAGCGAGTACGTAAAAAGTTAGATAACAGTCAGTACAACAAGCAAAACTACGTAGTTAATATTAATGTGCTACTGTTTATTTCCCCCAAACTTTATCATTTAAGGTAGCACTCGTTTAACAAATACTAGACGCCATTAACGGGTGTTTCTTATTTTCCTTCAAAAAAGTTGATCTAAAAATATGTCACTTTGTAAACTAGCAGTGCTTAAGGGTGTTTGGTACTGAAATTTTTCTTGATCGGTTAAAGTACTAATAATAAATAAAATACTAATTGTTTACAATTTTAAGAGCTCAGGCAGGTTTAATCTTCTTTCAATAATAAGTGAATAACCAGTAGGTTTGCAGGCCTGAGATTTTGAAGACCACGTATTCGATACGGTAGTTAAGACTTGTCAAAGACCATTTTTGTAAATTTCTTTGTTATCGTTGCCTTCTTGAAGTCCAAAAATGACGGTAAGCCTATGGTCGTTTTTCTATTCCTTAATTTAGGTTAAATTCAACAACAAACAAGGAATTTACAAAAAGTTCGTCGATAAGTCGCCGATATCGTAACGAATACACAGTATGCAAAATTTCGAGCCCGTATACTGACGGGTTCTTCACTTCCTATTGAAAAAAAAAGCGGTAAAAGCTCTTAACATTGCAAAAATTAGTATTTTATCGTTACACACATTACTTTTAAAGGTCAGACATACAATTTTCAAAATAGTTTTGGAACCAATAAAAAGTTTAAGTTTAACCGATCTTGATACAAAGGAGCTTACACCCTTTTTACACAAGCATAAGTTACAACAAAGATGACCCTAAATTGTAACGATGATTTCGTAAATCATTAATTAATTCGGAGCACTTGGATGGATATTGCCGGAATCTCTGCTCTCCTAGTTTTCCGGCCTCGGTAATGTTTTTTGACGAGTACGTTTGCGTTTATTTTTATTTATGCGACCGTGCCAATTAAACTCCTTTCTTTCAATATTTATTACAATGTATTTTTAATTTGATGACTATCTTATATTTTCATCTCCCATTCTATACGATCTTGTTTTGTTTCTTTTTTCTATTAATTCTTCTTTCTTCTAAGCGCAGTTTTGCTCAGTTTAGTCCTTTCTATCGTTGTAGAGGGTCTTTTAATAGGAGTGATAGTTTTTTCAAACGAGATTTCTCGGTTCCTAATATATTTCTTGGTTTACTTACAGGTGTCAAAATATTCAGTATAGTTTGCAGTTTCATCATGCAGCGTTTGATGCTTCCCGACCGTTTACAAATTATTAAAAAATATTACCAAAGTACGAGCTCGGTTGTGGGGACTCAACTTTTGTTCACCAGAGAATTAGGTCGCCGTCATCGTTACTATACGCCACACTGTGGAAAAGTTTGAGGTTGAATTCAGTTTGCAGGACAGTAAGTCACCAACAGGATAAGGAAAAGCGCGAAGTGAGGACAATATCGCAGCTCCAGCCATCAGTATTGCCGATGAGTCAAAGTTGTCGATTTCACAACAATCAGATGTCAACTTAGAGAATTTTGTGTAAGGATTTCGGCCTACGTTTTTACAAAGCCGTAGACTCAAGAACTGAAGTCAGACGATCACAGATTACTTCGGAAGTTTGCTGATTGAGCACTTGGAAGATGATCCTGATTTCGGCCAAAAAATCATCTTCTCAGACGAGGCGCAATTTTGGATAAATGGCGTTGTAAACAAACAAAATTTCTATTATAGGTGAGAGAACAACCCACAAGTGTTACATGAAATACCGTTGCATGCCGAAAAATTTACGGTGTGGTATAGGGGCGTCATAAAACCTTATATCTTCCGAAATGAGAAGGGTAAAGCAGTAACCATCAATGGCGATCGCTATAGAGCCATGTTACTTGAATTTCTGTGGCCAGAACTTGAACACATCGATAGTTCCCACAAGATGGCTACAGCTAATACTACGCTCGATTTTCTGAGGGATAAGTTTGACGATTGGATCATTTCACGACGAGGATTTGTAAATTGGCCGCCGCAGTCATGTGATTTGATATCTCTAGGTTATTTTCTTTAAGGCTATGTCAAAGCGCAAGTTTATGCTAACAATTCGCAGATTTTGGATCATTTGTAAACCAACATTCGTCCAGTATCGCCGGCATACAGCCGCAAATGTTGGACAGGATGAAAAATTGGATCGATCGGATGCTTCAGTGAAAACAAAGTGGTGTTTGAACGATTACTTGTTCCGAACATAACCGCATTATCCAAGCTTCAAAATGAAGCGAAAATCAAATTTTTATGTCAAACTGTTGTTGTTTTATTTAAAATTAAAGTCTTATGATTTTTAATGAAAGACCTTTTACATCAAGATCTATTTCTCACCCTCAAAAATTATGTTCAATGGATACTCATATCCCGCTACTCGTTCAAGTTTATGTTTATGTTAATGTTCCTACCTTTGTGCTTACTATTCGTTATCATTATCTCCAGATATTTTCATACATTGATTTTCATCTTTCGCGCTTCTATTTCCGCTGTCAAATTTCTTCATTTTCCACGCGGATCAACGATTAGTATTAAAAAGGGAACAGATTTCTAGTTTTGGAATGCTTCTTGTCATTCAGGCCTTCTTACAGTCGTCGTTAAACCAATCCTTGCGATTTCTAATTTCCATTTCTGCAAGAGTCAGATTTACTGTTTCTACTATTGCTGTTTAGATTTTATGCCATTCTTCTTCCAAATCGCTGGTTATTGGTTACTCTAGTCTCTTATTTATTTAACTCTGTATGTAATAGATTTACTGTGTTTTTCTCTTGCAAGCGTTCAATTTTGGTATATGCTTCTTGATTTTCCTTTTTTTCGTTTTATTTTGGCTATCGTTAATATATCATCACTATTGAAATCAGCCCCTTCTACAGTCTCGAACTGACCCATTTTGCTTATTTCCTATCTTAACATGTGGACTATCTAATTTTTTACGTTCACATTTGGCAAAATCCACATTATTTTGTGTATGTTTCTATGATCGCATTTTATGCTAACTATTCTCATTTTGTTTTCTGTTGCAAATTCCTTTTTCGTTTTGTTTTCTGTTTCAAATTCTTTCTTTTTCGTTTTCATTGCTTTCTTTGTTTAGGCTCTTTCGTTCTTTCGTTTTTGCTCTCCGCTACCATAAAGTCCACTCCAAAATATCTATTTAATCATCTACTTTTAAAGACAATACATTTTCCTATTTGTACCATTTCATTTCCAAGTTGCTTTGTTTTTGTGCCGCCAATCTACCAATACATCTAATTTATATGTTTCTATTATTTCCGATTTTAAGTATTTTAGTACCCCTTTTTCGTAAGTTGTCCTTATTCTTAAGATTTTTTCAAATGAGTCGTGGCTTTTCTCTCCCATTGTTAAAATCATTTTCCTCTTTATAGCATTGTCTGTACCATTTTCTTCCTGACAATTGCTTTCTGTTTCTAGTTCTTTGACCCAATGTCCTTCCTTGCCTCGCATAATAACAACCCGGAAATTAAAAAGAAAAAATTGTGGACCAGTCAGCCAAGAATCTTCGAAGGCTTTTTCGCTTGAAGAAGGTGAAAGCCCACAAACTTTACTTGATATTCAGTTTTTTGAAAATAATACAACAAATACATCATAATTATGTATAAAAAGACATTCAACTCTTCGAATTTTGTTACATATGTAAAATCGGCACCCTATTTGAATTTATATATATATAATAGTGTCCTCCCCCACCCTTCCACGTATGAACTCGTACAAATCCGAATTAGTACGTTAGAGAGCTCCTCGAGCAGTATAAGAAACATATTTTGTCTGGTATAAAAGAGCTATTATGAAAAATCAAAATTTGTCATCTTATACGTCATTTTCAATAATTATTAGTCATGGAGTGTATGTTTAAAATTGATATGTTTGCTAAAGGGAAATGTAGACAAAAACTAATTACTAATTCGGACAGCACTTCGTAATAACAATAAAATTGGTTCTTGCTTGTCGATAATATAATACACATTTGTTTCTGTATTTGTTTTACAATATCCTGCATGCATTTCAGATGTTTTTATTAGAACTCATTTTACATTTAGAATTATTTATTCAAAATATAAAATACAGGTCATGTGGTCCATATAGGCACATGCAGCTTATGTATATATTGTATGCGGAAATAATTAATTTGTGTCATAATGTACTTCTTCATAGAAACGAATAAAACACAAAAAGCAGTTGCATTAGCAACATCGCATTATAGTCTGGCTATCGCACACAGTTTCCCGCGATGAAACTAGGAAATCTTATATGAAAGCGTAGAACTGACGTATACTAAGACGAGTTTTGTCTTTTTTATACAAAATAAAATATGTTTCTTGTAGTGCACGAAAGGCTCTACACCCGCATCAATCAGATTTTGTCCGGGGTCATACGTAAAGGGGTGGGGGACGGCATTATTATATTTTTAAACAGATTAATTTATCTAATAAAGGTCAAAGCGCTGAATATTTTGATATATAATTTTGATGTACTTATTCCAACCGTTGCTGAGTTATTTTCAGGAAACCGAAACTCAAACATTGAGAGGAGGTTTTACCCTCTTATAGAGAAATTGATAAGATAAGCAGCTTCGAACATCCTTGGGTGAGAACTATTTCTCTACAAGGTTTCAAATATTTTTGAATTTTCGGGTTCGGGATGTTCCCTTGCGAGTTATCAAAATATGTGTATATGACCCCCTATTTTTATCAATAACAGCTTATTATAATCCATCATCATGGTTTGCATTCTCTTATGTTCATTATATTAATAAACAGTAGAGGAGTAAGCCGGTCCTTTACTCCATTTGAACGTGTGAGTTATGTAGCAAAACTAATTAAATTATTCAAATCTCAACCTTTTTGCACACACTTTTGAGCTTCAAATGTGCTTTTTCCAACCTCACATCTAAAAACTGTTAACCGAAATAATTCTAATACTATTCAAATACTGAAGTCAAAAGCAGTGTTCAATTGAAAGATTATATTATTTGACCAACATTTTCATCCAGATCGCCATAATTATTTTGAAGGCCCATTTCTTTCTTAATTAAATTTGCAGTATTCAAAGACTACGCTTTTTAACGCTTTTCCAGTTTTCTTTAGATATTCAGTGGTTTACAAGGAACCAGAAAATTATGAGGGAGAGGATTTTGTTATTTTTTACCTGTAGATAATGAAATGAAACGATCTCTTAAAAGACAACCATCATTTGAATTTTGTCAAAACTAAAAACTATTTCTTAAAATACAGAACAGGTTTTGCAAATAAATAACATTTTTGAAATAAAGGTTTACCAACAACCTATTTTTGGCTTCTTGACCAAAAGAAAACCTTACTAGCTTAGATTCCATTGAGAAAAGTATAAACATCTATGGTTTAGAGTTACAACTTGAGGATTGGAAATAGGGTAAGATAATCGTGTCGTCCCAGCATAGCCCTAATAGCTGGAGCAGCCTATCATTGATGAATGTGTACAATATTGTACTGCTTTGCCACCCGTCAGATGTTCACGCATCACATCAGACTGGCGCGTGCCGAGTTCCATTGGCTGCTTCAACTGTTACAAATGCTGGGACGACACGATTATCTTACCCTCATTGGAAGATTACATTCGACTCTATACGATATCTACGGTATCTATTCCTATGATGCATAAAATTAATAAATAGTCTCTTAAGCTCTTCCCACCTTCTGTTTCTTTCTCATTTTACCAGTTTTGTTTCACTAAATTTTATTCATTTTTATTTTCAACTGTTCTCAAGGATCACTTCTATCATAATGCCAAAAGTGCGTTCTTTGGTTATGGACAAATTACATAAATTTATGGCGAGATTTTTTCCAGTGCTCTATTGTAAAGTCTGTAAAGAACAGTGAATTTCGAGAAAAAATACTTTGTTACACAACAAACGGATGAACTTTACTATAAAAAAGCAGTCGAACAGAAAGCGTCTTTCTCGAAATTCAGTTAATGAAAACGTTTATGTTAACATCCAATCGACCGTCCCAGCTTTCCTTTGACATATGTAAAGCATCTGTGAATGCCTGAATTCTGTGATGGAAATGACAGTCTGTTGCTAGGATCATTATTTATTGTAAGTCGATGATAATTTACCGAATAAGTCAACGCAGAGAAAAAATTATCTGAATAAGGGATAATACCCCACAATCGGAGAAATTCAAACAAATATTAAAGACCCGCAGACTTGGATATCAATGGATGAGACAATAGATACTGTAGGAACGTAAGTTAGAAATTGTAAAATTTAGCATCCTTATAAAGATTTAAGATTTATTTGGTAAATTCAGAATGTCGTAATAGGGTAAACCACATTCCAATCGCACAGTTATTTACGACTTTCCTATTACTACTTTATCTAGAGAAAATTCATCATAACGACTTGTTTATATTCGCTAGCAATGCAATCCATTACAGGGTTTGAAGATGCTAGATTCGTTGATAGGGAAACAAGTGTTATCGGATTTAATTAATTTGTGTGGTGAGGAATTTCTTGCAATCACTATCAATTACAGGAAAAGACAGGGAGTGCTCTCAAAATTGCATTTGACATGCTTCCTCCATGGGATTCATCGTATGGTAGAGGAAATGAATGAACAATTTCTTGACCTGGATATTCTTAAGTAAAAAATATGTTTGTTAAAGCACGATCTAGCATATGGCCTTTTAAAGAAGACTTAATCACCTCAACTAATACTAACAAGATTGGAGACGTGAATTTCAGCTGCATGTTACGACGATAACAATTTCACAAAAATTAAGGAAATAATTACACGAAGATTCAGCGACCTCAATCAAGACAGTGAAGATACTTTCGAGCTCTAACTCTTAGTGTAGACATATGTTAAGGAACTAGAAATTTTACTTTAGCTGATTACAAAAATATCGCAAATAATACCCTAGAGAAATATTAGTGTCTAAATAAATTAGGTACGTATCATAAAGAAAAGTGAGTAACTGTGTTTACTACAAATCAAGATTTTGAAGTTGTAGCTTTTATTATTTCTGGAGACGCAAGTGCAAAACAATATAAATTGTGATGTCCCAGAAATCATACGTTTCAAATTTGCTGGTATAACATCAATAGATGAATAGATATTTTTCTTCAACTAACATATTTGTTGTCCGATAGGAGACAATTCTTAACGATGGAGAATTTACTGATTTACTATCACATCAGTAAACTCCTCACTATACAATTATTTAATCGAAATACGTTAAACAATTTATTTGGAAACCCGAAAAACAAAAAAATAGGAACAACGCACGCAAAAACTGAGGGTAGCGAATATGATAAAGCATACATAGGACAGTCCAGACGCGCAACACCTACACGATTCAAAATAAGTGAGACATACTATTGTTATGATGGAATAGATTCATCGAATGTTGAGAATCATATGAACCACATAGAGTACGACATTAAAATCGAGAATTTAAAATTGATAAAACATGCAAATACGCCCTTAGAATTAAATGGATACGAAGTAATACATATACATACATATGTCAAAATACGAATCTGTTAAACAAAGACGACGGTCCTTTGAATTGGTGACTGCTGTTTGATTTAGTATATAAAAGGTAGATTGCCTTTTGCATGAATTTTTACTAAATAGAAAAATGTTCCGAAGGAAAAATACATTCTTCCAACGTAAAGGAACGGATCTAGATGATGTGAGCCACCCCCTCGGAATAATTCTTCATCCTAGTAGGTATAGCAATATGACTCCCAGTTGTAAAGGGGGATGTTTAGTTTGCATGAATAGAATTTAAGAAATCACGGTTTATTCGGTAAAGTACGGTTTGAAGATGCTAGCCTCATTGCTAGTAAAACAAATGCCACCGGGTTTAATTGAATAATTGTCTGCTAAGTAGTTTACCGATGTGATATTGTGTCTAATACTACACCACTGTCTTTCCGATCACGGCGATTACTATCAGGAGAGAGAATTAGAAAAATTGTTATTAGATATGATGCTTGTAAATAAAGTCTTTTTGCTATATTATACAGTTTACATGAGTAACAGGTAGATAATAAAACCACTGGAACGATATAGCCTATTCAATTTCTGAAGTGCCTGGTTTCGATTCTTTGAATGCCGTTTTGTCTACTTATTTTAATGATTTTCAGTGCTTTAATATCTGGTCTCTAGCAATGAATTTATAGATTTAAGGACGAAACATATTGAAAAATCTATAGTTCTGGAAGTGTTCAACCAATTAATAACAAGAAGCTATTTTTTTACCACACATATCTTCAAAACTAAGAAAAATGGCGAAATGTTATATACTTAATCTGATCCAATTTTTTTACTTGGACCATTCAGGCCCAAAGAAGCCCAAAATCCAGAGAAAAAGCGAAGAACTCCTAGTAAAGAAACGCTCCTGGTGTATGGATAAAATATGTAGCACATTTTCCGCCCAAAGAAATAAGAATAGCATAAACAGCAAAATAAATAATTAAGTTCGACAGGTTCTTTCCGTATAATTGCTCAGTAGGATATTTCAAGAATACAAGATACCTATGAATTTTACGATATTATAATTGAAACTATAAACGTGCTTGAATTTACTTCAGATACAGTTGAAATATATATCACTATCGCTAAATGAATTGCAGTGATATCTATATATTTCTTTCTAGAAACCTAGATCAACTTTACATTATACTCAGGAGGTCAATACTTATGAAAATTGAGGGTGGATATCACAAAATATCTGTTTGCGTTGTGGTCATCGAACGACGCGAATTGCTATTGAAGTTTCAACCAATTTAAATCCTATTCAATGATAAAGAAAATTGTATACTGAAAATATGCAGGAAAATGTTAAAATCCTTCTGAAGACGAATAGTACCAATTTAACCAATGTGATAATTCCCAACTATAGGAAACGCCCCGTTTTACTTCTTTCGTTTAGATGATTCGCAACAACAGCATGCTGAAGTGGATTTTCCATTAATTTGAATCTCATTGAACCTCTTTTAAAATTGATTTAAGCTGTATTCTGTTATTCTACAATCAAAATTCCTTAAATTGTATCTTGTTCTTCAACTTCCAATCCTAAACTCAAAAATTATCGAATATTTTCAAATCTATAACTAGATCATCAATACGTTTTATTGTAGAATTTTTAATACGAAAACAATTCATTACGATCATCCAAATCTATCATCCTTTAAGAATTTTAAGAAGATATTGATTTCTCCTTTGGAAAAATTGGTTACTATTTTACCCCACCCCATACTTCATTGATAATTTGGACAGTGACTCCTCAGAGAAAGTTAACGGATGCCAGGAACCTGAAGTAATCCCCCACCTTTTCTGACCTTGATCTACAAGTATAATGATCTACTTTTGTTCAACTAAATATCGAAGTAGGCATTTAAAGGAAGGAAGCCACTAATATTGGTCGTGACTTCCGAACATTATGTCAGGTTGTTTGTGATGCAATTCTCTATGCTATTTCCTTTCGTATCGGCAATTTAAGCCTTGTTAATGACCTATTAATGTATTATCATTCAGGATTGTTGTGGATTGGATGTTTTACAATGCAATATCTTCAAAATAAATCTGTACGGATATAATGGCAGTTTTATTATGTTATAAATTAAATGATGTTCTACTAAATATCACGGAGAAAGAACAACTACCTGACCTACTTATTACCTTTTGGCGCCCCGTTTTACAGAAATAATTCCAAACAGTTTCGTTCTCTTGCACATTTTTCGAAACATTTATAAAAACCTGGAAATATAATCGCCACCCACTTCGGCGTGTAAAATTAGATAATGACATAGTTTCAAAATCCACATGTACAACTTTAAATCAATTTCGAACTTGACCCCATAATTTCGCAATGTGTTCGCGTCATAATTAGGACAACAGTTTCTTTCTTTATATCCAACATTAAAGTCTCCTAATTAGAAACGATAAATCATCGAAACGCTCCTCTAAATACCTCTGTGTATACCAGCTCACACGTACTTATCCAACACTTCAACACAACGGTCTCTCACGCAAAGTAGGTCAAAATTAAAGACGTCTACCGGATTGCCCGATTTAAAACTCACGCAACGTCAAGGTAATTGTACGATAAATGGTTATGAACCAATCAAGGAAAGGAAGAAGGCACTGCTAAGTTTTCGCGACGTCGTTCCAGAGTATTGATCTGTCGTATCTTTCGATTCGCTTCGCATACTCACCCTGTGTATCGAACTCCAAGCGCCGCCGAAGAGAGCAGGAATATACGAAAGTACAACAACACAGTTTTAACACTTCTTAAATACACATGCAAGAGCTTTGACCGTTTGTGACCGCGAGGATGGGCGATAAACTAACAAGTCGCGGTGCTCAACACTGGAGTACTTATACCATCAATGACGTCATTCTATTTCCACTGCCAAAGAGTACTGCTTCTTCTGTGCGAAGACACCATGACGTTGATGGCTTGATGTATCCGCGGAAGAACGACTTCGTTTTAACAATTTTAATATTAAACTCTAATTAAAGACAACCATAGTAACATAAAGGGAATCAGAGAGGATGATAAAAGTAGAATTTAAGACAATTACATTGTTAAATCTGTCACAAACAAAGCCGACTTTAGTGTCAACTTTCTACAATCTTCCGGATGATATCCACAAAAATATTGACAACTATTGCTTTCAATATCAATGCTAACGAATACATATCATTTCGGTTTCGAGCATAGGTTGGAACATGGTTTAACAACAAAATATTTAAATATTAAAACCGATTTAGTTGGGGGACCACTATAAAGACATAAAAGAAGAAAGACCAACAAAGTGATAGATGTACATACATAATAGAATTTCTAATGATGGTTTTGTATTGTTAAATCTGCAATAGAAATATTTGGATTAAAGGCAAACTTATAGTTATGTACCTAGTAAAAATCCAGAAATGATTGTCTGCGTATGGGAACCAGTATTGAATTAGTTTTCATAGACGATAAATGAATAAATCAACCCTACCTTAAGTATAAATTCAAATACAGACAATTTAGACATGAAAGATTATACTAAAGATTTAGGCGAGGTAATAAAGCTAAGGACAGAGAACAAAAGAACTTAAAACAATTCTTATTTGTACCACATCGATTGAGATGTACCCAGATGCGTAATTCTACAACTAAGTTGTCATCCCCAATAAAGGAGAACACAAACAAGATGTAAACTTAGTTGTCTAAGTACATATTTGGATGCATCTAAGCTGACTCAAACGTCAACCCTTTCATGATCTTTTTGTGTTTGAGTTGGTGCCCATGAAAGTTGGATCATCATTATCTTAATCATGTTCACTACGGATGAATCCCAGTGTACTCTAATATCCGACATCATAAAAAAATTGGCGAATACGTAAAGTGTTTAATCTGAAAATAAAATCGGCAAAAATCAAATATTTACCGCATTTGCACTCATTGTACAATGGTGTTGAAGAATATTATCATTTTTGATAAAGTAAACTTTCATATGATGTAGATTTTATCTACTGATCAAATATTTATCTGGATTTTACAATATGCCAATCAAAATGTTGAGTTAGGCAAATTGGGTGAATACACAATCCCCCAAAGAATGGCGGGATTCCCCGAACCCACTAAACGAGGTTTTATTGATAAGTTCTAACAACTGGGGAATTTAGGGATTATTATTTACGAAAGAAATCATTCTATCAAGAGGAATAAAATTTTCATACCATGGTCTTTCCTACGATAGATGTTTCAAATCTTCTAGAAATTTTGCTCTAGTACATTTGCGTGACTATTATAGGTGAGCTACTTGACTGTTACAGACATACTTTTCTACCGCTGATTTTGCAATTATGGATGGTCAGACTGTATCACGAAGAGCTATCATTTTATTTTTATTTAAAGAGGGTGTGAATAGTTTAGAAATCGTTCAACTTCTGCCAGATGTATTTGGAGAATCTGCAGAATCTGAAAGTACAGTCTATCGATGGGTCGATTATTTTAAAGATGGTAGAAAGTCACTAGAAGATGCTCCGCGAAGTGGACGACCAAACACTGAAAGCACTCAATGAAGCAAATGTTGCTGCCGCGGAAAACCTACTCAAGAATGATATATAACGATAATAACTATTCGTGAAATTAGTATTAGTGTAGGAATAGGTTCATGAGGTTTCACAGTTTCATCGGTTGGAAAAGTAATGTCTACTCTATTTTGGGATTACTAAATTGTTATTTTTATGGATTATCTACCGAAAAGACCTATAGTTAACGCAGAATATTATTCTAATCTTTTATCTGACGCATTGCGGTAGACGCTTTGCAAGAAGCAACCTGGAAAGTTGCATAAACTTGTACGCTATATCCTACGGAACGTTTTAAACGAATTTCTCTGAAAATTGCTTTCACATCCATCCCATTCGTCATTCAAAGAAATGAAAATTGACTAAAACTCACACCAAGACATTGTTAAGTGGGCTAGATAGAAAATTCTTTGCATGAAATGGACTGGAAGTTTCCATAAGCGTTCGTTATTGTAACAGGACAATGCAAGGGCTCCATACCAGACGAAAGGCTAAATATATTTTAAACGAATTCCGTTGGGAATTGCTTCCACATCTTCCCTATTTTCCAGATATGGCTCCTAGTGACTTTTATTGGTTCCCAAATTTGAAGGAATTACTATGGGGTGTTTGATTTATGACCGTAAATGAAGTAGAACTTGCTATAAATAGGTGTACTGCAGAGACTCTGAGAAAGTTCTTTAAGGCAGACTTAAACAATGAATTTCACATTGGGATAACTGTGTTCAGTTAAATGGAGATTGAAGAAATACATTATAATTTTAATGGAAATTGACGAAATAAGAAAATTATGTCCAATTTCCTAGAATTTTGAAAACATTCCTCATAGTATAAACATATTGTAAAAATTACCAACGTGTTTAAACTATTATTTTATAATATTCTAATAGAAGTGGATGAGAATTTCATCTAATGTTTCAAGGAAGTGCTTTGCGTATCCTTGCTGTAACTGCAGCCACAGAGTGCTTATTAGAACTTCCACCTTTTGATTGTAGTTTGGGAGAGGGAAATAAGAAGAAGTCTTGAGCCTGAATCGGGACACGGGAAAGTATGAATACATGTGGAAAACCTTGTTTTAGACCTGAGATCAGATCAGATAAAAACAGTTTACAAAGTGTGTCAAAAGGTTCGAGGTCATCATGGATCGAGAAGTTTGGAATGGAGGAAGTCTCAAGTTTCTATCTGGTAGGCCAATCTGATACACAGGCAGATCAAGGAGTGGAGAAGACTCTAAGGTCGGAGTAAATACCAAGAAGAAACATTAGAATACATAAGCCACTGTTTTTCAAACGGAAATGTGCGTAATTCTAAAATGCTTAAAGAAAAATCTAAGAAGGACTTGTAATAATTACAGTTATCAGTAAAAGAAGATGGGGATACATATTTTAATACAATATTTAAAACTATAAATAAATACATTAATAAATACAATCTAATAAGGACGAAAAATATACAATAAGTACATTTAGGAAGGTACACACTATTTAGCTTTAGTGACAAATCTGTTAGAAGAAAGTCTTCCTTAGTTCGTTGATTCAGTTCATCTTGAAACTCTTGCATTTCGTCTGACGATACATTCTAAACAGTCCGCTTCACTTGAAGTCGGCAGAAATAATAAGTGCTAGAGAAATAGGCGATAATAAACTATAACCAGGAATTGATTGCTCGTTAAGATCCGAAAATCGGCGCGTCATATTTTTGATTACAATGTAGTAGAAAAATTCGAGGCCAAGGTGTTGGTCATACCAACCTTACTCCAGGATGCTGAACACTTATGTCTAAGAAATTAAATCTGGAGGATCCTTACAAAGTGACGCAAGTTTATGAACTAAACGAGAGATGATTGTGATCGTTAACTTGAATTTTGTGGAGTGATGAATGACAGACTCATTAATCAACAACGTTTTCTTAACTACCTGAGCTTTAGTGATGAAACTATGTTTCGTTTAAATGGACAAGTGCACAGGCAAAACTATAGATACTGGACTACTTGAATCCTCACTGGATGCAAAGAAACGCCGTATTCACAAAATCCACAAAAATTAAATGTTTGGGCATATTTTAGCAGGGGTTATATTTTGGACTTCAACTTTTTTATCAATGGTTCATTAAATGAAATGTACATATATGGATTTTTTAGATTTAAATGAATACCTGCTCTAGCGATATTATTTCCAAATAACGAGGACTCAAATTTATCTAGTTTGAGTATCTGATATCAACATGATGGCGCACCACCACATTATTCACTTCGTCTTAGAGAATACCCAGGTGAAGTCTTTCCTAATAGATGTATAAGAAGACTTAGTCCAATGGAATCACCGGCGTGATCTCCTGATCACTTGTTTTTTTCTTTGGCGGTTAGGTTAGAATGCAGAAATATCGATCAAAAAGTGAGAGAAAACGTTTTGGAAGAATTTTACCTCCGAGTTTATGTACTGCCAGAAAACAAATCGGTGGCAATTTGAACATTTATTCAATTGAAATTGTTTTGATCGTTCATGAAATAAATTATTATTTTTCCTTTCTAAAAAAGAAGATGGGCCCCATGAGATGGAACCAAAGAAATTAAAATTAACGTCCATGAAATCCGAATTTCTCTTCCAAACAGCTATAATAAAAAAATTTGGATATTATTCATTTACTTTATTTACACACTGTATAACTATGGATTTAATTATTGCTGGAAACAAACTATGTATTAATAATCTTATTAAAGTAGTAGAAGAAGCATCTACAACTATAAAGAGAACACTTATTTATTACTACAAATAGCTGCGATAAATCCTAAAACTCTTATATATGACAACGAACAATCATTCATATTTAATAGATCTACCTTTTACAATTTTTCTGGCCCAGATCCAAGATCAAGAATTATAAATATTTCGTTCGTGTTATTGCATAGGTGGAAAAGAGAATTTTTTACATTTAATAAATTGTGATGGAAAATTGCAGGCATCCTTGTGGTTTTTTGGTAAATTGAGGCGCAAAGCATGTTGTACCAACATATTTTGTCATTAGAAGCTGGTAATACTTATTTAATCGCTTTGCTTTCTACTGGACAACTTCACCAGAGGAGTATAAGTTCGTAATAAAGATGTAACATGATGATCCATTACCACAATCACATTTAAATACAATAATACAATAAACGACTTGTAATGACTTCCTCTATAAAACGGAAGTAATAACACTAAACAGAAAAAGCAAGTACATGTGAGTATAATAATTTTAACACTAAAACAACATCGTATCTCACGCACCCTTATTCTTAACGAATTTCTCCTTCAACCTTAGTTGGGCTAACTTCGTTGTCTTTAGGTTTTCAGTAGGACTTGAAATGAACGGAAACCTCCTTAAGGTCGCACAATAATGATACAGGAAATAAGTATATGTAGTGATTTGAAACTTTACATTTAATATTGCCCCCAAGTTAAAGAACAAAACGTTATGATGCTAACCGATGAAGAATAATGAACATACACCCGAAAGAAGTGAAAACCATTTCTTATAGAAATATTTATCAAAAACTATCATTTATACTTAATTAACATGTTCCAAATGCTTTGCATTTTATATAAATTTCTTTCTAGTTAGAATTAGTAACATTGGAATGATGTAGCACTTCAAACTAGAAGAGAAATGTGCTTCTCACAATAACTTCAGACAATCAACTTCAAACGAAATTTCATACTGCACTAACACTCAACATCTTGGAGATTTTTGCGCATGCTTCTACTGTAGTAATGGATGATCGCAGTACTGTTAATCCCGAAAGATTCACTATAGTTTGTTTGTTTCGAGTTCTCTAAAATGTTCCCGGAAACTACTTAAGAGGTCCGAGCATTGTCGAAATGCAAGATAATCCTGCATTTCGACAATGCTCGCACTTGCACTGCTGCTCGAACGATTAAGTATTTGAATGGGCAAAAATTGAAGCAATGGGTTATTGCTCTATACTCAAGGTCTGGTGGATGGTTTCTGTGTATTTCCAGGTGTAAAGAACAACTTATGGGGTTTACGGTTTATATCGACCGAAGAAGCGGTAGACGCATTGGAAGTGAATTTAACCGCCTGAACCCCGGGAAGATTAGAAAATAATTTAATAATTTCGAAGATTGATTTTCATGGATGCAAACATGCATTAAGTGTTTTTCGTTTTTTTCGTTTTTCTGTTGGACAATAAAGACTATTATTATTATTATTATTATTATTATTATTATTAAGTGTAAAACGGAATACTTTACGAAATGATACATAAATATGTATTGTCGATTACTTTACTAGGCTCATCTGTCCTTTTCGCAATTATTTGATAGAAAAATTGATTGGTGATAATAGGAATCTTTCAATTTACTATTGAATCAACAAGATATGATTTTTTCCATTATGGAAGGAACCGCATTTGGAAAAATATGCGCTAATTGTCGAAACGCAGCAGTCCGTACTGGTCGTACAAATAAACGTCGACGGAATGAAATTGCTGGCGGCTACGCCAATTCCGATCGAAGTCGCGCGAGTCTTGCTTTTTAAGGTCAGTGGAGCTGATTGAAAACGTTCAGCACAATACGGACAATGCCGGCTGGTGAAAAACGCATATCTACATCATTAGTAATGTGCTGCTTTAGTATTCGGCGACACCGTATAGAAAACGAAGTTTTATTTTGAATTATTTATAAATCGAAAGATGGATAGTAGCACGAAGCGGTCGACCGCAAACGCCCGTAGGATACGGAAAAGAATCTTGCGAAGACATGATGAAAGTGTGTTAATCTTAAGTTTCCACACACTACATGCGTTAAATGTGTGCTTTACCGTAAAGAACATATGCTTTTCTATAAATGGAATCGATTGATAAAATTCATGCGCGCATTATTCTATGCCGTTATGCTTAAGCTATTATTGGCATTAGGAGGCTTTAATTTAATACGGAAATAAATGGCAATTTCTTACAAATTCACTTCTAAATAAGTACTAAATTGAACTATCACTTGCATATTTTAAATATGTGATTCACTCTATTTACAATTAAAACTAAATTAATTGTTCCCCGGGATATTAGTATTCGCTCAGTTTGTCTTACCAAACAACTACTTCTCGTACTAAAACATTGTTAGCTATTGAATTACAAAAAAAAAAATGTAACCTGTCGAGTATTGTACGGAAAGTAATTGTATGATAAACGCAATTGGCCTGGCACTTATTTTAAGTTTTTCTTTAGTTTTATTGAATTAGTTCTCCAACATTAAAACCCATTTTCGAGATACTTTTCATAAGATTTTTATCAGAATCGTATTCCTCAACCTCTATAGGCCTTAGGAAACGGGTTTCCTCAATTTATTTTTACAAACGGGAACAAAAAGACATCATTTGGATTTAAATCAGGACTACATAGACAATGAGTTCTGACTTCGATTTTTCACCATTTTAAATAATGAATACTCTGTGAACTATTATGATAAAGGATGATCCGACATTTTGCATTGGTTTTCCTGATTTTATGGATTACCTCCGGCGAACAAACGGCTATGTCTCAATCAGCATTGACCGTCGCTACCTGCGCTACCAGTAACACCGAAAAATCCGGTGATCATTTGCTTCGAAATACTTTTTGAACAACTTACTTTTGTACGATTCGATTTTTGATTCACTTCAGTTTCATATGAATAAATCCAAATTTCGTCAACTGTATAGATATTATGAAACAAATTTGGATTATCACTATTGAATTTTTTGACTTTTTTAACTCTAAAAACTTGGTGTTCTCCTCTATGCAGATAACTAAAGTTTCCTTTAATATTTTTTAGAATCTCTCTCTATCTCCATCACTCCTATTCGAGTACTGGGCGCTTCTGCGTTTCTTAGCCTCGGGTGTAGGATGGTTGATTGGCTAGATCTGCGCATCCTCTTCATATTTCATTCTTCTGCAATCTTATCCACTAGTTTGTTCTATTCTTTTCTGTTTCTCGCTTCATGTTTGACTTCTTCCTAACTTAGACCAACTTTTTATCTTCCCTTGTAATTGTTCCACAAGTTATTGTCTGGTCGTCCTCTACTTCGTTTTGCTTCTGGTTGATATTCTAGAGCTCGCCGGGATATATTATTTTCTCCTTTCCTTAAAGTATGGCCAACCCATTCCCACTTCTTCCTTCTGGTTGTGACTGATATTTGTTCCTGTCATGTTCTTTTCCATAGCTCAATGTTTGTTATTTTACTTAGCCAATATATTTTCAGGATTCCCTTCAGCGATTTATTGACAAAAGTTTGTAATTGTTAATTTGTTGCCCCATTATACTTACGAGTCTCTGCACTACATGGTAGTATTTTCTTCGCGAAAGTGTTGAATATTTTGATTTTTGTTGTTTCTGAGATGTCACTCATTTGCCAAATTTTCCTGAAGAAGTTGAATGTATGCTGTGCCTTGGTTATCCTTGTTCGAATATCTGCCTTGCTTCCTACCTTCTTTTCCATAATTGACCCAAGATATAGAAATTTATCCATTTCTTCTATTATTTTCCCATTTATAATTATACTATTGATAGGTTGGCTATTGTTTTTTATAATCTTAGTTTTCTTTATGTATATTTATTTTGACACCTACTTTTTCATAATATTGAGTTTGGCTTGTTTATTTTTATTTGCATAAGTTTATTATGTTCCGTCACTAGGCATACAAGTTCTACAAACTCTAAGTCTACCAATTGGTCGTATAGATTTCATGTAATTCCTGTTTTTTATCAGTCACCCTTTCCATAACCCAATCCATTATAATTAGAAATAACGTTGGAGACAAGATGCACCTTTGTTTAAGTCCACTTTCTAAGGTTATTGCATCTGTTCATAAAATAGTTTAATTAGATTCATGAATTTACTTGGTAAGTCGTGTAATCCTAGAAATTTCCACATTTGTTCTCTGTTTCCGCGATCAAAAGCTTTTTCGAAGTCAATGAAACTCACATTTGTGTGTAAATTTAATTATTGCATTATTCTAAAAAGATGGATTGTACCCTAAGAATTATTTTAGAACAAGCAAGTGAGTGGCAAGAGGACTCAATTGCATGTTCTAAAATAATTCTTAGGGTACAATCCATCTTTTTTAGAATAATGTAATTAAATTTACAGATAGAGGAGTAAAAGATATTAAGAAAGATAAGTCAGTTACTTGTAACACATTCTCATTTTTATCGTAAAAGTTAATGTGCGTAAATGCAATATAACTGAAGTAAACCGCATCAAACAAAAGCATATGGTCACCGAGAAATTCGCTCAACTTTCAAATTAACAATAATTTTGTTGACTTGGAAAAGTATAACGAGGATGTTACAATTTTTTAAAACTAACTACATTTAATATTGTTTTGCATCAACAAAGAAGTAACTGAAACGAGCTGAAATGAGCAAACTAACAACGTTCCAAAAATATATTTTACTTCTACAACATTCTTGTAAAACAGCAATTTCCATAGTTATAGAAACAATGCTAGTTTTTCCCCGTTACTAACGTGACACATAAAACATTTTTACAATTTATTCTATGCTCTAGATTTCGATTTTCTTACTAACATCTTAACTACACCGTCAAGTAGTACGCTTGTCCGTTTGATATTTGCATACATCGAACGGATTAGCATGTTTATATTCTTACGATCGTGAAAAACTAGTGAAAACTGTTAACGTACATACATACATACATACGTTATGCACCGTACATATTTTCTTTTTTGAAAACGACCGTCCGTTCATTGACATAAAGCTTTGTAAAGAACCATCTTCTTCGCGCCTCATAGTAAATTGGAGGTAAAATGAAATTAAAACTAGTTTTTGAAATTGAAAAGTTGTGACCCACTGTAGGTAGGCTATGACCTACAAAGAGACTTCGAGAGAAGCAAGCGCAAGGTCGCATTCTTTTTCCGACACCGCCTCGCGAGAACTTCCTTGGAAACTTATATAATGAGACATGAGAGAGGATCGTTGATTTTAAAATTTTCTACGGAAGAAATTGGAAGGTTATAAAATTATTATAGGAATACAGAAATGAAGAATTAGTCAAATGCGCGCTCTAATTATTATGTTTTCGGCATTCGTGATTAAACATAATAAATAGTAATAAATGTCGATTTAACTTCAAATATACATAATGCGTATTATTATTATATAGATTAATGAATATTTTAAGAATTTATACACTTTCGTTTGGTAAACCAGAATAAAAATAAACGAATTTAAATCACACAGTGACTGCAGTTTCAATCGAGAACGGTCATTTTGAATCTGACAGTTTCAAAAAAACTGTTCTGTGATTTAAATAAAGTGGTATATACAAAGTTAAAAAATTCGTTTATTTCTATTCATAACGAAGTATCACAAAATAACGGCTGAAATTATTTTTAATTGATTTCTGAACCAGAATAAATCATTTAGTCATTATTCAGAAATAGAGGAAGAGTAAAAATAGTTTTTTTGTTTGTTTTTATTATGCAGGAAATTCAAATCCCATCACTACTGTATATTAATTTGGCATAACGATACCATACTCGCAGTACATCAAAGTTTTGGTTTAATTCGAAGCAAAGGCAATTTAACATTATCACCATCGGTGATTTTTTTGTCATTCAAGAACTTCTTCAAGAAAACGAAATAAATGATATGCTAATGGCGCAAGATCAGGCCTACGTTCTGGATGTGGTAACACATCCTAATCATACTTCAACAATTTTGGCTAATATGACGAGATTTTCGCACTCAAGTCCCTTTCCTTGAATTGAATGGTTCAATTGCTGAATATACACATATGAAATAGTTGCTTGATTACATGGTACAATTTCAAGGTAAATAAATCATTCCTTTGTTACTCTGTCTAAACTAGTACTATAACTTTGTTGGTATCAATACCAGGTTTGGATGTTGTTCGACTTGGTCCATCTAGTTTACTTGGTTGTTGTGTTAAATGCATTTATTTGGATTCAAGAGCAATCCATAAAGTGAGTTTCGTTATATCATCCTGTCAGGTTATACATTCCTTGCCGGAATTTGAAACCGCTCTTCAATAGATCCCTATTGATTCTCTTGATGTGGTCAATCACTCCATTTGGTTTACCAAAACTGTTTCTCCGTTTTTGCTTTCTTGGTTATTTTTCTCCAATCGTCCCCGTTAGCAACGTGTTTCTTCCACTCCATCATGGCACGCAAGTCATTGGTCACTTGATCTTCCTATCTTATATTCGGCCTTCCCTCGATTTGTTTGCTGTTGGTTTCCATACGCTTCTTGTAGTAGTATCCTCATTCGTTCTGTATGTACGTCCCAACCGCATATTTTTAGGTACTTTATAAAATTCTCCAAGTTAGAAACCCCTAAGTTAGAAATTCATCATTCTTGTATATTCTCCATTTTCCATTCTTATAAGTTTAATTATTTTCCTGGCGATTTTACGCTCAAAGATGTGTAGTTTTACCCATCGTTTTTTGTTAGGTATATTACTTCCCCAGCATAGGTCACTACTGGTCTAATCGCTCCTATGTAAAACTTGTTTTCCTGCTTGGGGTCTTATCTGACAATAGCTTTTTGCGGTAGAAGTAAATTCGGTTCCCTACCATTATACGTGTTTGTATTTCTCCCTTCTTGTCATTAGTTTCGTTAATGTAGGTCTGGAGATACTTAAAGCTTTTACTTTTTCGAAATTGTATAGCCCAATTGTTATCTGTGCTACGTGTTCTATACTCCTCCTACTACATATCATACATTTACTTTTGGAATCGTTTATTATTAGCCCTTAGTCCCCAATGGTTTTTCCAACTTTAGTAGTTCGAATGTTGAACATTGCCCTTAGCTACCAATGTTATTATGTAATGATGTGCTATTTCTTGGTTTTTATATTGCCTGTATTTTGTAATTCTTTGATGGCTCCATCAAGACCTATGTTACATAGGGCAATGGACATGGCATCTCCTTGTTTCTAAATGATCTAATCTCTCTAATAGGGTTCTTCATTTCAGTTGGTAACGTATTTCTATTAACTTTGTCGGGAACTTGCTTAAACTCAATGAACATTATGTGCAGTTCTGTTCTGTGTTCATGGCATTTTTCCATTATCTGTGTTAGTATATGGATACCGTTTTTCGTTGACCTACCTTTCCTGCAGCTCTGCTCATAGCCTCCCAATGCTTTTTTCCGTATACACTTCTAAACGTTTAAAGATGATAGATGTTAATTATTTATAGGCAGTTTCTGTTACTACATAACAATGAGTTATTTTAAACGTTTTCCGGTGTATATGTATAATACATCCAACTTCTTTGTACTCTCACGTATTGTAGTATGAAGATTCGAGTCAATCATTGCTTTGATTTGGTCATCAAGTTTAACTGGACGATCTAAACATCAGCAGAGGGAAAATCTGATGAATCAATTTTTACTTTGTCCAATATCGAAACCATACCTAGCACATTACGTTTCGTTAACCTGTGATGCGTTTTTAGAGTCGAATTTCTGGACAAACTACTCTCTCCATGCTTTCAGGATTTCTATTTTGACCTGTATGTGATTGCTTTCATCTTTTTTTATAACGTTCTGTTTTGTCCTTTTTTTCTTAGTAACTTAATTATGTCATGACGCGTTCAAAAAATTTGGTCCCCAAAGTATTTTCAATAATATTTGGATAATAACCAGGAAGACCAATAATTTCGACGATATGGATTAAATCAGGTTAAATAGTTCTACAAGGCTTGAGAGTGGCATAACTGTGACAGATCTTTGTTTTGTATGTTCAATTGAGTCGAGAAGAAAATTGATGGATAGTATATTTAATGTATCCCAACATTTTCAATAGGTAGTGAAAGCGACCATTATCTTCTCTTTTCCTTCTTCTTTGGACTAGAAATTTGTCCTGTTGATTTGTTTCGACTATTGAGATCCAACTTTAACATTATCTTTTAGGAGGCCGCTCAACTAGTTTCTTACCGTTTGATTCTCGTCCCTATCTATAGAGCGAAATTATTAACTGTACTAGTTTATGAAAGAATAACGGATTTCAGGATTTTATTCAATTCATTTTAGCCGACGAACAGATTAAAAATCCATTAAAGATCAATTCACATAAGGCGGTAGCAAGCAAAAATTCTTTGACAATCTTTTCATTAGTTTTGCTGGTTTCCAAATGGCTAAAGAAAGCTGAATTTTTGCTCATTGGAAGAATATTATTGTATATGGTGATACTGGTAGATACCAAAAGAAATCTATAACATAATTTAAAGATCTTAAATACAGAATTAGACAATAGATCTATATAAAAATAAATAAATTAAAAATTTGTTACCCAAAAATAAATCTCTAATATAATTTAGAGATCTTGAATACAGAATTAGAAAAAATCAATATGAAAAGAAGTACAAAAAACAAAGTGTATGATGATCTGATCATAGGACAACATGCACAACATAACACTAAATGGAAAACGAATTGAACTCATGGATTGTTTTAAATATTTGGGTTCTATGCTCGAAACCACTGGAGCAATAGATAGTGCGAGTAAGTAAGAAAAATGTTTAATACGATACGAAATACATTTCTGGACAAAGGAAAGTTTCAAACACAATTGAGGGAGAGATAAGAAAGGTAGTGAGACCTACTATAGTGAAACATTGACGTTACTAGAAAGACAGAAATAAAGAAAAAATGCCGTGGAATGAGATTCTTACAAGAAATCAAGGGTAACATAAAACGGCACTGAATAGGATATCAAGCATACAAACAATAACTTCAGATTAAATCAAAGGAAGAAAACTTACTGGACAGCTAAGGTGATTTGGGAGAGGATAGAAACAAAAAGAGAAGACCCAATAAAAGATGGAAGGGAAGAAGGCGAGAAGAATGATGTATCTGGAGAAAATATAAAAGAATTAGTAATAGACAAGAAATGAAAAGAGGAATATAAAGCAAGAGCGGAAAAACTCAATTCCACGGCCTTACACTAAATGGTAGATAAGCTTAAGATCAAAAAGAAAAAAAGATTAGACAAAAGTTTACATCCAGTTTTCCAATTAAGTTGTGATCTTCGAAATTGTAATTGCAACAATGCACTCTTTAGGTGCACAATGCACAATTTATTTGTCAGAAGTTATCGACGAGTCCAGGAAAAACAAACGAAAATGTAGCATAATACTGCAACATGATAACGCCAGCTCACAACAAAGCAACCTGACCTGTATGTGATTGCTTTCATCTTTTTTATAATGTTCTGTTTTGTCCTTTTTTTTCTTAGTAACTTAATTATGTCATGATGCGTTCAAAAAATTTGGTCCCCAAAGTATTTTCATGTCACGTCAAACAATTGATTATTTAGAGGAGAAAAACATCGAATCGATGTCTCATTGCCCGCATTCACCTGATTCATTGTCTAACAATTTCCTTCTGTTCCCCAATGTCAAATAAAAAACGAATCGACAGCGATTTTCAGCACATCAAGTATCAACTTCAGAGTGAAAAGAATTTTTCGAGAATTGGTTTGCACCCATCCAAAAGAGTATAAATCTTTAAAGCGAATATTTTGGAAAGTAACAAAACAATTTTTTCCAAAAAAAAAGGTTTTTAACAAATTAAAAGGACCCTCGTGTATGCAAATGTCGAAGTACCGGAATTTTTCCATTAATAACGGTTTCTTATTCCAGGAAAAAATACCTGGACACCGATATGCAAGATGCCGGTATTGTGAGCCCTATTTGGAAGGATAAGACCGTATTGAGTGTTCTGAATTCAATTTCAATTACTTTCCATAAGTGGTTTCATCCTACAATGAAATCGATTAGCAATCTATGTTTAGAAATTCAAAGCTCCTGTAGTGATTTTTAAGTTTACTTGATACTATTTTGTAAAAGATACAAATTAACATACTGAAAGACTGATTTTCATTGCCGCATTAAATAATTTCATAATCTGAATTTGAAATCGCCTTTTATAATGCCAAAAACGAAATACTTAACGATACCAAATATGTGCGTTTTATTTCAGTATTAATCGTAATAAGCTAATCGAACGTGCTCGCATTGCGTACAAGAAAGTCACTATCCAAATAGGATGTCCAGCTTCATTAATATGGTAAACAGTCCACATTGTTAAGTGGATGACCTAGAGGTATAGACAAGTATGGAGAAAGTTTTTGGTTATAATGTAACGGTTCCGAGTAGCACAAAAAACAATTTCTGTTGGCTGACACTAAACCCAAATACCTTCAATCATATAGGTACTACACGAACGCACTACGTAGACATCTTACAACGGCTTTAATATGGGTAATGCGTTATTAAAGTCTGCTTTAATTGTATCATTAACGCTCTTTATTTACTAACGAAAACTTACGTGTTAGTGAAACAATAGTTTCGGAAATTACTTGTTTGTATTAATACATACATTCTATAGAAAACATTTGAGTAATATAAATACGTAAATAACTTTCAAATACTTGAAATGTAATTTTGTATTAGATCAGGAAATCAGTTAATTTCATAATTCATTAAATGTATATATATATATATTTCGTGACCTTTTTATACTTATCTTATATGATAGATCTCTACCACTAATAGGTCAATAAAACAAGGCTGGTTTGAACGATAGTTATATTTTCATCATGGTCTTACTAATAAAATTTGGAAAGATCTTATGACATCTGCATTTCAAAAGGAAAATGCGTCTATTCTTTTGACGAGCCATTTTTTCTAGTAAGATCTTAAATCTTCTTTCATTATGTTGTAGGACAGGGCTCTCCGCATTTGGTTCCATGACAGTTTCTATTTTTGTGGCTAGAAACAAATATAACTATCGTTCAAACCAGCCTTGTTTTATTGACCTATTAGTGGTAGAGATCTATCATATAAGATAATTCATTAAATATTTACCTACAAATCAAATATCAAAAGAGGGTGGAGTATTTTCGAAATCGTACTATGTAATTGATCAAATTTTACATAGAAATATGTGGAAATATATGGATATAGAAAAATAAAAAAAAGATGAATATTTGAATATAGAAAAACAATTGATAGAATAGCAAACTAAAAGACCAAAGAGATAAACAACGCAGTCAAATTCAAGAAACTGACATAAACTCAAAAAGTCAAGTAGATAGAGAAAAATATAAAATTGCAAATTATGTCTGTCATCTTTTCGCAAGTTTTACGGTTTGTTTATGATAGTTTCTTCAGGAACAGTGAAAGTTTCAGTATTATTGCCCATCAACTAGACAAGAAGAAACTTTTGTTGTGTGTTTGGAATATTATAACTGATTTCAACTGTAGTTGGTGAGCTGATTCAAAATATAGAAAGTGTTTCCTTCTATCAGTTACATGTTTTGAAATACAGCGCCATTAACTTATCAATGCATTACCTGCATACAGATGTATTTTGGTACTGTGACCTAACAATCAGTATTTGATCTTGAGTGAATGCTGACACAATGAGTTCGATAAAGCAAGGAGTGATGAAACAATTTGTGAAGACTCTTGCTCATGATGGATCATGCCTTCCATACATAGGACGAAGAATGCCTGGATTAAATACAGAGAAATTTAGAGCTGGAATTTTTGACAGTTTCTAAGTAGAATAACTGATTTCGTGCATTTAATGATTGATGATTAAATCTGTGCAAAGTAAGTGGACGCCATTTATGCCGATTCCCAGACACTCTTTTAGACAATCACAAAGCTGATTTCCTGCATTATTTGCACAGCCATTTAAACCGCTTTCGTGAAAATTTCGGAGTTAACAGCAACAAACAAGACAAAAGATTCTAATAGCATATAAAAACAATGGATGAACGCTACCAGGGAAGACGGAACCACCATTATCGCAAATTTCTACTGGAATTTGCAAGAAGACTCTTCTAACAAAATTTATTCAAGAATGTCCCGTAAAGAAACTGTCCAAAGTGTCAATTAACTTTTCGCTTAGTTTTTAATCTTCTGAAGTGTTAGCGTAGTATTGTATATTGTTACTATAACACGCTTTTTATCATGCTCCAGAAAATAAAATAATAATATTTTTATCAATCTTCCTGCCCTTTCTTGAAGCATAAGCTCAAATTTCATCATCATCATCATCATCAAGCCTTTCAGCACTTTGGGCTATGGCTAACGTCTTATGACGTTTTTGAAGTTCTATTCGATGAGATGAACTAATCCTCTTGTTCCCTGTTCTTTACCTGTTCTTCCCTGGTAGCTATGGTTGTAGTGGCCTGTGTTATTTTCCCCTGCTTTGATCTCCAGTCGCTTATCTTCATCGCCTTTTCGTCTTCCTCCACGGCATCTCTTCATCCGTCCTCTACCTCTGGGCTATATCGAAATCCACTGGATTATCTTTTTATCATAACCGTTGGTTTCCTTGTCGTGATGTGGTCTGCCGATTGGAGCCGTTGAGGTTTAATGTATCTTATGATATATTGTCCTTCAAGTTAATCCTCTCTTCTTTGTTGGTTTTCGATCTTATTGCTCCCTGTTTTGTAATGCGCGGGTCCAATATTGCTCCTAAAATGTTTCTCTCTGCTATCTTTAGGTCTTCCTGTTATTTCTTGCTGATTGCTGTGGTCTCCATTGCATACGTGGCTGGCTCTATAAAAGTCTTGTAAAATTTCATTTTGGTTTTCTTAGTGTTTTCGCTTTTCAATAATAACTTATTTCGTCCAAACGCTTGTAGTCCTTTTATGATTCTCTGTCTCACCCACGAAACAAATAAAATATAAAAAATACAATACATATCTATTGTTCGTAACCCTAATTTTACCCCCAAATAGTTTAAGCAGGAGATTGGCTAAAAGTAACTAAACTACTTTGGCCTAACTCTTTCCATTTGTTAATATTTATTCTATCCGCACAGTACGTCTTCGTTTAGTTGGTACACCTCTGGACTACAAACTCGTACAGCTTGAATTCAATCTCCACACTCGCGATAACATCGAGACAGTGTTTTCAGACTTTAGGTACAGTCACCCTGAAAAAAATGAAAACCTGTGGAATAATAGGAAGCTGAAGCGTACTTGTTGACCACACTATTTTCAATTCTCTAGGCAGTGGCATAAAAAATCGGTAATCCGTGCCAAACCGAACCGAATGGTTGTTCCTAAGTTGTAGTTGACATTATTATTATATATCATACCTTTTGAAAGTTATTACTTAGTTTTGAAAATTATGCTACCGTTTTTCTGTCGACATCAATAGACTTTTTATAAGCTGTAGTCCATCAGTTGTCGCTATATTTCTCGGTTAATTTTTTCGATTTCTTTCCCGATTTTGGCCTTGCATTGTTGGATAATTAGAGATTGTTATGGTGGACTCTGGCCTTGAAACCCCTCTATTTTTATTCAAAAACAAACAGAACTAAAAGGAACGCTTAAATAATATGGGGAGAGAAAGGAAACCCAGAAAACGATGGCAATGAATATATAGGAACAAAAGGCCAATTGTCTGTGAAAGGGAAAATTAAGAATAAGAAGAGGATGTCCGGAGCCTGGAGCCGCCATATCAGAGAAACGTAAAAGCCAATTAAATATTTCTCCTCCCAAGAGCTTGCATTCACAGTTTTATCATCAGCTAAGCTGCGGAGGCGTGCATATGACTTTACAGAATGCTATACTATAATAGTTAACCATCAAGATCTATTTATGTATTTTCCTTACTTGCTTCGCAAAGAAATAATTTTCACGGGGTGGGGTTCATACTAGGCCATTATTCCTGGACTTATCATATAAGCTGTGGTGGAACTTAATACGATAATCTATAGCATTCCACGCCCCCAATCAACAACAAATAACAACAATAACAAACAAAACAAGAATAAATATAAAACGCATAAGCAAATTATACTCAAATGGAATATAGATATAAATATAGAACAATAAAACAAAAAATAAACAACTCGACGTTGTGCTGCTATTGTGGGTTGCGTCTTCAAGACTCAAAGGAAACTGACACTGATCAGTGGAACGGAACACATAGAGGGATGAGACAATAATATTAATTTCCGAAAAGAAGATTCACGATTTAAATAGTGAGGGTCTCTGAATTCTTCTGATTATTATTCTTGTTTTATATGTTATTTTCATCGTCACGAGGTCCAATCCCGGAAATATGTTGTTGCTATGGAGAGAATATTGTTGGATCAAAATGGCTAATCCAGAATATCCTACAACTGTTCAATTCATTGGCAAACCGATTTAAGTTAAAGTGGCCCACGTGAACCATAACAAAATTGCATAACTTGCTTAAGCTCTGACTTAACACGATTAATCATTGATTTAGTAGATAATATTCGACTAATTTACTTCATTACTCAGTTCTGAATGTCAAAATAACAAACGTTATCGTAAACTTAACATCAGATATTGACAATGACACCTGCCAGTTAGACAAAATTGTTGGATGTAAGTTGTTTAAAATCTTTACTGTCACAGATCACTTGGTTTGCCTCAAAAGAATGCTTCATAAAAGTTGGATATCAAGAACTTTAATGGAAAATCCAGTAGCCTAACGTATTCCATTGAAAAGGAAAGTTAAATAGAGTGTAGGTTAAAACATGCAAGTGATGTACAACATACACATATATATCTGAAAATACTATTCGGACGCATCAAGTAGACTGATGGAATCTATAAATAAAATGCTCTCTTTTGAAATAAATGACATAAATAAAAACGGGTTTAGTGCGAGACAGTAGCATACAAACTTAAATCGCGTCCTTTTGCATATAACCATCCAGCAAAATATTCCATTTTGTAAAGTCTGAATGAATTAGGAATACTTCTGACAAGTTCCTGAAAATATAAATATCTAGGGCACTCACTTCCTTATACATAGATCCAATAAAAAATCATCAATTAGGAACATATATTCTTTTTATTATCTCTTATTCATATTGACTTGTTAAGATACATATAAATATTTGGCATGTTGTTTTTATAAAGTTAAACCTAGATCTTAGTGACTTCGAGGAGTGTATCCCCTATGGAACAAACTAACAGAAGTAAACGGTCTTAGAGCAGGATCCGCATCTGGTAAGGAACCTCCGGTCGCAGTTCTAGGATCGTTATTCAACAGCAGAACTTGCCCATTAGTGCTTTGCCTTAAAAAGAAATACAAACCGTCTAAAAATCTAGAAGAAAATCAATCCGAAAGCAGCTTAATACCTTATAATTGCTTCTCCTTCCTTCTCTAAAATGTCTTCGTCGTCAGTGAATACGATGCATCCGTAATTAGTAGCACTTCTTTCGGAATATTCATCTAAGACCCCGTTATAAACTAACAGATCGTCGACCAAAACCTATTTTTACAAAACATAACTTCGAGAAATGTAAATTTTACTATCCAGAAAATGTTACCGAAAATTCCTTAACACCTCTTCTCGGAGATTTCGAATAATTCCACAATCTTATCACAGATATCTTCACAGGGATATCCAACACGATAAAGATTTTATTAAGGCATTTGGGTAGAATTGGCGCGAGCCAAGAATGTGCTCCTGTTCTATCTTCGTTCATTCCATCTATAAGTTTATCAGGAGTCCTAACGTCATTGGAAACATCGGGTAGGACATTTACGCTTTCGGGATAAGCACAAATATCTGCAAATTCAAAGTTAAAAAAAAATGTGTGATCATTTAATTGCACTTACTTGATTCCTCAAAATACATTCTCTTCCCTAAATTGTCGAAAATTTCGATACCATTGAGACCGCAGTAATATTGATCGCCCCAGGTCGAGAAAATATTAAATTGTATTACGAAACCAACCGGCATATCGGGATGTTCATATAAATCGAGTCCCCTCATTTGATCTAAACCAAATATATTTCCCGGTGTGCTCTCAATGGAGGCTTGTATAGGTATTTGTTGGTCAAACCTAATATCTTGTACGTAATCGTAGCAAACATTTCCTGGAGCTCTTCTGGTCCAAAAGACATCGCTCTCTGTCGTGGGACTAGTTATAACTTTACCGTCTAGAAGTACCTTTAACTTGCTGACGCCCACCGATGACTTGTCCAAGGTTTCGTTGTAATTCCAAATTCGTAACCCTAAATAATAAATATTTTGCTTCTTTGACATATTGCACACCAGTGATTTTACCAGATAAATAAACGAAGGTTTGAAATGAAATCGTCAAAATAATTTCCTTTCCATCAAATGGGGCGCACCACATATTCCTTTTATCGACTGTTAAATTCTTATCATTTATCAATCTGCTTAACGTCTCAGTTCTAACACTGCAAGATAGATTTTCTTCCGATAATTTCACCACGATATCATTGCCTTGTATCAATTCCAAACCGGTCAACCCGATCGTGTTTGCATGACCCCAGTTCGCAGCCAAGACCAAATTTACCTCTTTGACACCGAATAAGATTTCATCTGCCCCGTTTTCTTTGGAAACCATTCCCGAATTAGGTCTTATTCCCGTAAAAGGTCTCTCAATTTCCTGTCAACAAAGAAACTAATAAATTGAAGTCTGATATACTTACATATATAATGTTACTTGAGAGAAAGCAGATGTTGGTGGTCTTTCCATAAGAGAACTCTCGTTGTAAGCACTCGAAATTAAAGTACTATAGAAAGTATCGTTTTCTGCTATCGCCGCTAAAATATTTTCATCTGTCGTAAAAAGTATTGTCTGTTGAAGAAATAAGAAAAGAAAATATTATGTAGGTGCACGAGAATATTAATTATATGTGATTCGTACATCACCAAAAGCGTCCACTCCTCCGAGTATTCCTCCGCAAGCTTTTCTGATCTCACCGACAAATATCAAAGTGCCGTCCAACGCAATTTGCACCTGTCTGGCGCCTCTATACGAATGAATTCGTGATTTATTGTAATTCTGAAAATGATGGTTCATTAGATTAATGTTTTCCTTCAGAAATTTATATAGATGTTTAAAGAAATGTATATAACAATAATCTACGAGGAATGTTCTAGAAATTTAGATTTGGTTCAATTGCATAAATCTTACAAATCACGCTATTGGTGACACGTTTATACAGACATTTCGTGCAATATTCTTTACTATACTTTAGCTATATGACTCATACCGGATTCATAGGACTAAATGAGCGAATAGGGAATTTAAATATCTCTGAAAATCGACTAGGATAACGAAATTCGAAAGCCCTTATCTTAATCTTAAGAATTACTGTTGCAATTTCTGATTCTCTAATCTTTTAATACTGTTTAGTCGAGTAGTACATACAAAATTACTATTTCGTAATTTTCTTATCCCATACACAACCATTGAATTTATTTCCTTTTAAAAGAAACCTGGAATGCTACTTTTAGATCACAAGAAAATGCACTTTCCCACGAATCAAGTTCAGTTGACCCATTAAAGTAGATCAATAAATTGAACACGACCTGAATCCCTGTTTCTAAACTGATGAAAAATTTCAAATTTGTTTGGACTTTATTGAAGGAATTACAATTAAAGGAAGAAGAATGATATAGATATCGTGAATGTTTGAAAAGAAAAAGGTCCTGTTGGTTGCTGGTTTCTTTTTAAATTGCATGTTGATTTGGGACAGACAGCTCTTTCGCAAGCAAAAAAATTGACAGAAACATAGCATCATACCTGCGCAGTCCAAAATGAATAGATTTACGCTTGAACAACGTTGGGAAATATTGAAAACTTACTTCCAAATTAAGTGCTGGCTTACAGAAACAGTGCGAATTTATAATAAAAATTTGGACCGAAATAATGCACCAACCGCGCCTGCTGTATTCAAGCTTCTGAATAAATTGAAGAATTCTGCATAAGTACCTCGGATATTCTCTTACAAGTTGCTGACTCAACACTGACTCAAAAATTAAAGCAAAATGGGCACCCGCTTCCTTATCGCAGCACGAAATTGACGACGATTTTGTGAAAAAAGTCTCTTTTTGTATTAACCGCCTTCTCATCTCGGCGGCCGCTTGAGACGTAGAAAACTCACACGTAGTCAACCACTGCATCCTCCAGCATTTGATTGTTTGGTGTGGTTTCTGAATTGACGACCTTATTGGCCTATTCTTTTTCGAAGATGAAGATGACAATAACGTTAAGGTCGACGAGAAGCGCTACATAGATATGATAGCCGACTCTTCTGGTCAAAATTGAAGAATTGTCCAGCTTTGGTTTTAGCAGGATGACGCTACGCACCACACAAGCCGTTCAACAAGCAATCTTTTTCGGATTTAGCTAAATAGTCATATAATCAGCCGTTTTGATGAAGTTGCTTGGCCTCCGCGGATCTCCTCTTTAAGAAAGGGCGCCTACTCTTTACACCAATCCTTTCTATAATCCATCCTAGCTAAAAGGATCTAAAGAATTTCGTAAGAAGTGGTGCTATCGGACTGGGGGTCTTTAGCTTTATTACAATTTGTTTCTCAAGCAACATCGTTTGAAGGTATTATAGAAAATTTAGTAAGGATTCGAAATTCCAGTACAACAAATGCCAACACTAAATTTTTCATTTTCACCTAGTCATATTACATGGTATATACTAACAAATTACCCGAAATATTATGTATTAATATTTCAAGATCCTATTTCAGAGGCTAGTAATTATTAAAGAATCAAATAAGAAGTTCGACTCAAAACCATGGAAATAATTTTAGAGATTAGATTAGATGACTATGTTCTTAAAACATATAAATAAAGAAGCGAAATTAATACCCAAATTCTTAGCATTGCCAAAGTAGTAACTTGATGAAATTCAATCAATATGGTATGCTTGTGCCCTGGTGTATAGGGCGCCAACCATAAGTGAACATCATCCTGAGTCCTATTTACACCATCTAATAAATTCGTAACTATCCTTGGATCGTTGTTGCATTCTGGTAATATATTTACATCGGGTGGATTAGCACCAATCTAAAAAACAATAAAAAGGAACAGGTTATATACGTCTTCTTCCTGTATTCTAAATTTGCACCTTTTTAACTTTAACGATGTGTCCATCTTCTCCGAAAATATCTACTCCATTCAATCCAACGTAATGCTTATCACCCCATGTACTGCAAATTGTAATCAATAATGTTTTCCCGCTCGGAAGGATCGGTATTATAAAATCATTAACTTCGTAATCAACAACTTCCTTGACTTTTCTATCCAACCCGGACATCTTATTTTTCGTTTATTTTTCTTCTTATTAGCGGCTTTAGCGATATCCTCAAAACTGGGCGTCCTCATTACCCGACTACCCATTTTATGTTTATCTTCTTCCATCTGATGAATAATCCTTTCATTCTCCGTCAACAACTCGTTGATTATCTCCCTGCGAAGCCTTTCTTCCTTGGCGATTTTCATTTTGTAACTGCTAAGATGTTTGTTCGACGAAGAATCGCCATCGTTGCTCTGAATCAACCACAGATTTAAATCTTTGCTGTTATTGGTAGAATTTTCCAGATATTTCCGTACATCTTCGGACGATTTAGATTTGCTTACCGGTAAATTGAATTTATCTTCGAAAATATCGAAACCTTGGGCGTAAGGTTCCGTTGCCTTTTTAATATTGCTGTAAACGTAGAAAGGGACGTAGTTGGACATTTCACTTTGCGAACGTAAAGGCATGCTCTTTTCCAGTATCGTAGGACTGTAAGCTTCGGAATGAGTCGAAGTTCCTATTGAAGAAACTGGTGATAAAGCATTGCCTGCAACTAAAAATTACTCCATCGTTAAGCGAATCGATATTTCATTTTAACAATTGTGTGCGTTTATAAATTAATCTTTTAACGTCCACGGTACGTTTGTATGCCTATCTTTGTGTGAAATTCATTTGCTAATGATCTTGCATAATTCTGATACCAATACATAGAATTTTTCTGAAAAGATGTATGACCTCGATAGATTTAAAAATATTTTCCCCAGAATTGTGTACTTAAAAGTTCAGATTCGATTTTTTTTCGTTCGAATTTTCTATAAATTATTATGGTTTTGGACTGCAAATTTAATGAAATTGGTAACGAGCTTAATAATTCTGCTGAAACATGCTCAACTATAGTAACAACTAATCTTGGTTCAAAAGTGCTGTATTGGCTGTATTGTACAGGCGTATTGGTTGAAAATGTTTGTAGTGGCATAAATATTCACTCCACTCATGAATGTCTACCTGCATCTTCACTCTCATTTAACTACCATTTCGCATTTCGAGTTGATGGATTAATGATGGCGCGTAAAGAACATTACTTATACTGCAAGTGCAGTATAAGTAGTTATTCCGACAATATATTGATAAAGGCAAAATAATGCTGAAACAATAAGGAAATTAAGTGTTCCAATTTTTTAATAAAGGTTACTACTACCAGTATTGAATTTGGATTTCCTTGTTTGTTGACACTATATCACATAGGTACACTCTTCCCAACACAATTACTTAATTAAATTCAATGATCCGAGTTTCGCTAGCAATAAATGCTTCCCTTACCAGCGAAACACGTGTCCCCAAAATTTTATTAAAAATTATGTGGTGAGGTGTTTACTACAGTCCTTGCAATCAATTCCCTATTTGTAACTGAGTTAGCCAAGAAATAAACATTGATGAAAGTAACACTGGAAGTCGTTTAATGTTTGGGTCGACATGACCGACTTTCCTGCTTTCCTTTGCCTTTTGTGTGATACAGGATTTCAGATAACGAGCCTCGAAGTAATACAAAAGCTTCATCTAACCTCTAATCAAATATTCATGTTAGTTAGGGACAGAGCTCCGTCTATGATTAATACTGGCAGAATTTTTAAACAGTACAGTGTTCGTCATCCCCACACAAATGTTCAGGTTGACAAATTAGAAGTCAAAACTAAAATAGTGTTTCTAAAAATTCCTTAACAAATCTCCGAATTTTACAATCCAGAATTTCATATTCACTATAACCAATGATAATGAGAGAGAAAATTTTGTGTACATATACTCTAATATAGAGGATTTTGCACAACTTATGCATCACATTAAAACAGAAGAAAATTCATAATAAATTTTCAGACAAAATTTTTTCCACTACTGCATAGAAAGCCGAAATGAATTTTTAAAGTGTTGGAAGAAACTGATTGGGAACTGGAAATAATAAGATGTAAAAGCGAACAATTATTATTTAGTCGAAGAAATGCTAACGTTATTAAAATTCAGTCCATAGGTTAAGCAAGGTCAAGTGAGTATTAGGATAGGTCGTGTTGGCTCAATTTCAACGCCACCGCGTTTCCCTGGTTTAAATCCAATCGAACGCTGAGTCGTGCATGCGGTAAATATTGTTACCTCAGGTATGTATTCACACCGGGCTCTCCGACATAAATAAGTCAGTATACCCAAAACAAAATCTTTATTTTCCCATTTTTTTAATCAGTATTTTTTCTTTTACACTCATTGACTTTACATTTACCTTGTAAGTAGCTTTAACACCCAGATTGCGAAAATGTAATTACATAAAATTTATTTTTAACAAAAGTCCTTCAAATTGCAGGAAAATGTCAAACTTCTTTAAATCAACTGACAATCCCAGACAATATGGTAATAAAAACTCTAACTATAACTTATTCCATGTATGAGATGATCAGCAATCTAAAAATAATACCGACAAAGGTACAAGATTTGCCTGTATTTCATCACTAGATGCAGAAAATTTGAACGAAAAACGATATTTTCCCTCGTAACTTATACGAGCACAATTATGATTTGTAAGAGAAGCTTAGCGCGGTTTGTCAGCTTTTATAATTTGTATGTTACAAAAATAATTTCAAAATAGAGCGGCTTGTAAAATCCATCAGCATGTTAAGAAAGATGTAAAGTTTCTGTTTATCGGTCTCCTATTATCGCGACTTTCCCGTGGGTTACAGAAGTAGCAGTTTCTGTTAAATACAAATACTATTTTCTAAGCAGAACCTTTTAAAAATTCGATGAGAATTTTCCAGAAAAGTATATAGCTATCTGAAAGCCTCCAGACGCACGGTTTCGTCCATCTTCTTTTTCAGGATATCCCCGTGTATTAAAGAAAAATTATGATAACAACTTTTTATTAGATATAAAATGCAATGTCAGAAAGACATACGCCAAAGAAAATACATAGTTTCTTATCTAACACCTTTCACGTAAACAGTTTCAATTACCTTCTTTATCACAATATTCTGTCAATTAGACAAGGATTGCGCTAATAGCTTTTATTAAATATGCTACGTGCCTTTTACACTACCCGGCACACATTTAACCGAAAATGCCCCGGAGGAATGTTTAGGGACACGGTTGGTCTCCGATCTTTGTAACACGTTTCAAAACTTGATTGTGAAAGTCATTTACAAACAATATGCAATTTTGGTCAATGAACTGTTAAATTACACTAGTCAACAGACATTCTGCATCTGACATGTCAATTGGTACGCAGTTTTGTGCATAGAATCCTACTCTGCCCTTAAATAGCGCTAGCACGTAAGGTTTTTGAGTAAATTAGATTTTTTATTTTAAGTCTTGCGCTACGAGAATAGGATGTTTTACTTCCATTTTTGTTCTTTCACTTGCAAATACTCTTTGTAAGCTCATATCAAATCACGCTGAATTAAATTTGTGAAAGCTCTGGATGAAGATCAGGCCTTGAGTCATGGGAAGCACACATTTCCTAAATTAAATAAAGCACAGCTGAAGAAAGACATACGGGGATAGATTGACAAGTTTCCGGAATCGCTGTTATGGTATTGCTATTTTTCCAAATACTTTATGTCGTTGTGTTGGCAACTCTTTCATATCAATTGACATACACATGTTAAATCGACCTGTCAAATAGTCTGGATTTAAGAAGCATTTAAATCAAGTCCCTTTTTGTGTTTTCACTTATGGATAAAAATGAAGTTTGAGCGGTCATCGAATTTTTCTATTTCGAAAGGGAAACCGCAACGGAAATTAGATCAATGTTAGATGCCGTTCTTGAGGATTCATGACCTTCATTTTTAACTGTGAGGTTTTGAGTTTTTTGGACGCACGCATAAAAGTGATGAACCACGTTCAGGACGTCCGACAACGACTACCACACCAGAAATCGTAAGAAAGCCCATAACATGGTTTTGACAGATCGCCGAATAAAAGTGCATAGAATTGAGGAACCCGGAGCATCTTTTATGAACGAATAGTTCGTATTTTACATAATGAATTGGGTTTATAGAAGCTTTCTTCAAGATGGGTGCCACATTTGCTCAATTCGGGGCAAAAACGCATTCGAGCTCGAACTTCAGTCGATTGTTTGGAAGTATTTACGAGCAATGCACCGGATTTCAAGAGACGGTTCGTAACCATGGAGAACATCTGGATTTATCACTACACATCAGAAACAAAAATGCAAACAGTGGATTGTACCCGGTGAATCGGTACCGAAGAAGGCAAAGACGATTCATTCAGCTGGAAAGTTGATGGAATCGGTTTCTTGAGACGCAAAAGGAATTTTGATAATTAGTTGTGTTGAAAAAGCAAATCTGTTACTGGCCAATCTTACACAACAGTTTTGGACAAATTGAAACCAGCAATTCCGGAAAAGCACCCGGGAATGGTTGCGTCCGTTCATTCGGGGCTAATCATTCAGTAAAAATTGACAGAATTAAAGCTCGAAATCCTTCTACATCTGCCGAATTCACCTGATTTGACCCCGTCAGACTTCCACCTGTTCCCGAAACTCAAAACATTTCTACGTGGCAAACGATTTTGGTCGAATGAAGAACTAATAGACGTTGTAAACGATTACTTTGGGAACCTCGAGGAAAATAACTTACGGGAGGGAATTGAGAAGCTAGAAAACCTTTGGACCAAATGTGTTGACCTTCGGGAGGATTATACTGAACCATAAAATATAACTTGAATCCGTATTTTTGTTTTCATTGTCATTCCGGAAACTTTTCAATCTACCTTCATATTTATAAATCAGAAAACTGTTGAAAGATTCAACAACAATTAGTTGCTGGGCCCCCTTTCAAAGCAATTGTTCATGGCTTAAAATTCACTTTTTATATGCATCTTTACTATGGAGAATCGTTATCAAGGGCACTAGAACATTTCTATAATGAGCGACTACTGTTGGTGTCTTCCTAAAGTCGGTGATCAAATACTGTACAAAAGCAGGTCATCATCGCCACACTTTTCAAAACAAGATAAAATTAAAATTGAAATGATATTGTGACACTATTACGTAAATCTTGGCCAGTACTATTTTTTTAATTATTCTGTATATCTAGGTATTGTGACATCAAGGGAAAAGCTGATGTTTCCATTGAGTTCCGCAACACAAAGCTAAGTAAATCCAGACATTTATTACTTCTAAATTTAATTGTTTTGATGCATTTAAAATCATTAAAGTTCACCCACATTGTATTTCATGCGTGTCTATTAATATTGTGTATCTAGGAAATGTGATGTGAAAGAGAGAAACGGTTTTTCCTCTAATTCAACACCCCAACTTTAGGTAAGATTGCTATATTTCAAACCAGATACAGAAAAGAAATTGAAATTTGCAGAGCAGTCTTAGTCTTGTAATTATTTCTTTTCTGCAGCTAATTAGCAATGACAGGAAACATTCAAAGAGTATCATAAACAAGAAGCGAGACCTCGTTTACACATTAAGAATACGAATAAAAAAGTAAATAAAGAAATCCTATATTTTAATAACTTCTTCAAATTCTTTGTTAGTTGCACATGTGGGGTGACTCAACAAAACGCCGTCGTTGCACTTTTGGCACCTACTGTACGCAGTTGTTTACGCGACTCTGTGTCATTAAACCTTTTTATACGTCCCAAGGTTAGTTAACTCGTTCTGTTCGTCAATTTTTTAAACATTTTTTACCTTGTCGGAATAATGCACTCTGCAAGAGCTCGTCCCTGGTATAACCCTTGCGTATATATTACGTTATGCTTTATGCAAGTTTATACAAGCTATAATTATTAAAGCGCAAGAAAAAAAGAAACAAACAAGTTCGTCGCTTTTTTTTTTGTGTCGTCGCCCCCTTTGTTTCTGGTGTTTCTAGAAATGAACGTGAATAATACCCATGATATTTGGGTTTGGCGGCTTTGATTTTGCAAAAATAATTGAAATGCAAATTAGCGCGATTCGTTCGAGAAAAGAAACTAAAATAATTACTTTATACAATTTATACGTTATATTTAGACACTACATCGACATCAGAATAATCGTTACATGCAATACAATCCCAAAAATATCTATTATGTGTACATACATACGAGGACTTATCAGTTGTCACTCACCCATGTTGATCTTTTTATTGCTCTGTGAACATTTGGCACTATCTAATCTGCCCATGTGAGATTTTTGGAAAAGACTTAAGCTTCGCCAGCTTTTCTCCAAACTATCTTGCTCCGAATCTAGCTGGGATGCCTCAAATTTGTTAATGTTGGGCACTAAATAATCTGAAGATGATACCATGACGTTCTTTGGTGTTAGTACTGCGTGAATCTGAGATGATAGGGAGGCTCTTCGACCATATTTAGCAGATGTTGGACTGAAAGTAGAGACTGTAGAATAATTCAAAATCTAAATTTTAACAATATAATCAATGGTATTAAATGGTAACAGTCATAAAGCTTTATACGGCGAATTTAAGATTGTTTACAAGATACGTTGCTACTGTCAAACTGGTTGCATAACTTATAGATTGGTATCACTTCAAAACTTACTAGAAAATGTTGGCATTTTTACGAAAAGAGTATAGGCAACGGTCTAATTTTGGTTACATATTATTGTCGGTCACGTGGCTTGGAAGCATATTTGAAGACCCGATGTTACTAATAGTCAGAGTCGGCGAAACGCATACAGCTCAGGTAGTGAGTTGCTCGAATAGTAACGCCCACCCTCTTCTCCCGCCCTTCCTGATAAAATGTACTAAGTAGTCAGTTCGTGAACATGGGGGATTTTTACATGTGGAATTCAACACCCGGTTATTCTTCAGATGGTGAGTACTCCACACATACAACACGTCTTAAGCTGATACTACTAATAGCTAGTGTCACAGTATCAGAGGCTGTTGTTTTATTTCAAATTATATACAGAAAGATTTTAAATTATTGTACTGAGCCTACACTACTTTCCTCAGTCCTCACATCAATATTTACTTTCGTTGAAACACAATATTTTTCAGTGGCGTGGTATTTGTAGATGCAACATCATTATACAACTTATCGTACACAACTGTCTATATAAAATGGATATCGATATCACTACTATAGGATCTGTTTCAGTAAAAATTGCAGTTTTACGTAACTTCAACAGAACAAAAAACGGCAAATACATTTGGTCTTGAAAGAGACTTGGAGAAACTAGCAAATGTCAAGAAATAATAAATATTAAACCCAAAAGGAAACCCATAGTACACCAATAAAGAGTCTGCAACAGCCATGACAGTAGATCTAGGGGAATCCACAAAGAGTTACTCGAAGGCTACCTTCAGATAGAAAAATGGTAGTAAATATGATGTGAAGAATGCGAATCAGGATCAGGACAATCATTTAAAATCACCTGTTATTTGGTCGTATTCATGTTGAACGGAGTGTAATCTCTCGACTAAATGCCCAATAAATAAGTGTTTGTTGCGATCAATTGGAACACCTATACCAACTATACTAATCTTCATCGAAGTATTCAAACAATTCGAAATTATTAATTCGTTACTCTGTATTATTAATGTTCAAATCTAGATATAATAGTAAATCGTGCAGAAATGCATAAGCGCAATTAACGTAAGTAGGATATTTACTCTTGCGTTCTTAAAAGAGAAATTGTAATACTTACGTTTTATTTTCATGGATCGAAATTTCTTCCGGTATTGCATCCGGTATCGCATTGATATCGTTTATATTGCTGGAATTAACAAACTTGTACATAATAGGATTATTCGTTTGTATATTATTTTGTTGCAAATTTGTCACATTGCTAAAAGTCAAAGAAAGTTACAAACGTGTTAGAAGAAGTGCACCTACGTTTTCTAATAACACAGAAGCAAACTACACTTTCGTTATATCGCTACTAATCGATATATCATACCAGTAATTAACGAAACTTGTCAATATTATAATAAATTATTTACGTAGTACATACATAGACCATTGTATTTTACTCACTCTGTTATGTCCTCCAACCATTTCGGCAGTCTGCCATGTCTGGGAATATTCAAAGAATCGTATTCTTCCGCATTAGGATTCATTGTAATTTAACAATTGGCGGAGGCATAATCGGATGGAATTTTAAGTATTTTTCTTGATAATCTGACAGTCTTTGTTGTCACGAGTATAAAGTTGCTTGAAATTTCTACATTTTAGTCGTGTTGTTATTGTCAGTAACTATGACGACTTGACTGCCCAAAACGATTAAGGGATGTTTTAGAAAGCAGTTTCAAATGCAAGAGGTACTTATTTAAAGATATATATTCTCAATATGTATGTAACGATAGTAATTTTCGAATTATATAATCAATAGGAAGCCATTATTAACATCCATAATATAATTGAAGAAGTCAGCCTCAGCAAAGGTGTCAGAGGGGATTGTACTCCTTAGCATCGTCATTGTTTAATTTGTAACTTTATTTTCCCTTTAATCAGCCAAATGAAGAAACAGAGACTTAGAATTAAAATACATTTATAGTGAAAAATAACAACTCTAAGATACGGTGACGACATAGCATTTATGGTTGGGACCGAGCAAGATCTGAAGGACTGCTATACTGTACTGTAAAAGCCACTGACTACTGTAAACCACATACTGCAACAATATGACTTGTGTATTGGTATGTGCGAAAGACGTTTCTTCATTACAAGTAAGAATCAATATTGCAAAATTTGAAGAAGTTCAAAACTTTCATTGGCAAGTAACAGTATGATCAGGAGCGGATGACGCCTCAAAGATATATTTGAATGTACACAGCCTAGCTTCAGATGAACGAGGGATAAAAGCACAAACGAGATATAGGGTACAAGTATGGGCGTAGCTAGGGAGTTTTTCTAGGGAGGGGAGTGTGGGGGCAACAAATTTTCCAGGGTGTGCAGTTGATTATATACGTCAGGTTTTGTAGGTGGGGTAACAAATTTTCTAGGGTGGGCAATGCCCACCCTTGCCCCTCGCTAGCTACGTCCATGGGTACAAGGAAAATATATCCAATGGATGGATAAAGGAAATCCACTTCTATAAAATAATAACAGAAGAAATTATGAAGAAAATTGCAATGGATGGGCCAAAACAATATACGTATATTCAAAAATTATTATAAACGTTTAATATGAAGGATACGCAAAAATAGAAAGATAAAAAGCGAATCGATGCTAAAAATATAAACATTAGAGAATTGGAATGGTCGTTTAAAGAAAAATAGAAACTTCTTTTTCACTTTAATAGGCAGTATTGCCACCTCTAACCCTAATACAATGTACAATCCGACGGGAAATGCTTCTAATCAAACGATCAACTTGTTCGTGCGGTAAGTGTGCCCATCCTTCTAAGGCGACTTAAGTGAGCTGATCCACATTTCCTGGAGCATCTCTTCGAGCTCAATTAAAAGAAGGATTACAGCTATTCATTAAAAGAAGGATTAAAATCCCACCCATGCTCCATGGGATTAAGATCAGATGAGCAGGCAGGCCACCTCAGTGAGATTTTTATTTCCAGAAAGTCTGTGGACACTCTGATGCTATGTGGATGGCCATTATCATGCATAAAAATGAAGTTATTTCCCACAACGCCTCTCCACAGTCTAACTATGGGTTCTAGCACCAAATCGATATACCGCCGACTCGTTAAAATTTGTCGCAAAGGACGCAAAGGAGTTTTCTCTCCCATTATAATACTTTCCCCAAAACAATTCCTTCTTTATATCTTGGAACAGATCTAGCAGTATACTGTTTAACTTGTCTCTCTCGATCTCTTAAAACCCGAATTCGATCGTCATCTGATCTCAAACCAATTCTGGCTTAATCTGAAAAAATATTTTGCTAATCTTCAATTGTCCAGTTCTGATATTGCAGACACCAATTTAGCCATTCAAATTGGTTCTGCCTCGATAACTCCGGAACCCTTAACTCTCTCCTGCTAAATAAATTTCGGCCACGACTTCTTTTTCGTATTTCATCGACTTTTTCTTTTTTCAAACAAAAACCTCCATCTCCTATCTGCATAACAAATGTGTATTAATTTCTTATTTTTAGTAAGAAATACTGGATGATTCCATATAAGTTTGGTTGTGTGTATATATACATATATATAACATAACGATTCAAAACAAGAAACTGCATACGAAACTGTTTTAAAACTTGTCATATTAACAGCCCATAAGTTTTTTGTTTTATTTTTCTATTCATGTACAATTATCACTCAAATTGTAAAGGTGTAAATGATGAACATTTACCACTAATTATTTCTTTTAAATATATCAAGGTATATTCGCAACACCAAGGTTTTGAAAGCCATTGATTAGTGTAGTGTGTCTAGAAGAGTAACATAGAACAAAGTAAGAAGAAGCATTCTATAGCACTTACATATATCTTGAACTACACTCCTTTAGCTACATTGTAAGTTATTGATAGTTAATGCCTGATGGTTTTGAACTTAGGTTTCTTTTCTTTGTTTTTGTTACAATACAAGGATTATATGATGCTATCGAAATCTGTAAGGACTCTAAAGCAATGTAAAAGAAAACTTTCATTTTGTTGAACTTTAAATTAAATTATTTCCACTGTTTCTTTTTATGGAAATAGTTGACTTTAACTGAGATCCTCATTAACCAAATTACTGCCAAAATTGTAAGCTTTGAATCGGAGCCTAAATACCTGGCTTGAATTTGAACTTCGACTCGGCAGCATCATAGTCGAGCTCTCTAACCACTAACTAAATATTGGGTTCGAATTTCGGCCAAGACAGCGTGATAGCCCAATTTTTCGAGGCTTGTATGAATTTAAGATGTAAAGTGGTAGACAAGGTAAAGTATATTAACAATCCTCAAGCGTTGTATGGAAGGGAAGAAAAAGAAAAGGCAAATAGGAGGATTATTCAAAATCATCTACTGCCCGGCATATAGGCAACTCAAAATGCATATTGTGTAAACAAATTAAGGATGTGTCATATTTATCAGTTTTTGTGGTTAAGTTAATCATGCATTATGTGTCTGCAAAAAAGATCTTATCAAAACTTAGTTTTCAAAATATTTACATCTTAATGGAAATTGGCCAATAAACATGACTACTTTTAGCTCTGAATTAAATTATTTTGCTTAGTAATTTAAGAAACAACAACACTAATAGATGAAAGTAATATGGAAAATATTTTTGAAGAATTAGGAATACCTAGAAAGTACCTGAAGCTAACCAGCAGAGAAGATAGATTCGTTGCACTAGTACATAAATCCTGGTTAAAGTATGTCGCATACATAAAATCTTTGAAATACCCCAACATCAATTTTAAATTTTCAGATCATTACTCAAACATTCTAAACTAATCGAATTCAATGAAAAAGGTAAATTCGACGCTTGGCCGCAAACAGACGAGGAAATTGGACAATCATGGATGAAAATATTTATTCAGATATATAAGAAGCATGAAGCGAAAGTAATACCATTGCCTAGAATAAGAACTTCCGTTATAAAAGACGATCCACCTTTGTCTTTCTCTCAGCTGATGCAATATATATCCCAAACTAACTATAAAAATTTATGGAAAGAAGCATATAAAAAGTACAATTCCAATTTGGAACACAGTAAAGAATCCCAAGTAACATTATCCGACTATAACCAAGTGTTGCGTGAAATAATCACTCGGACTTATGGCTGTCAGATAATAAACGTGTGTGATGTTAGTGCTAACGTGGAAACTTCCAAAAATTTCTCGGTCAATTTAAATGTCCTCCCGGTGTTATGTGGTGTCGAGACTCTGAATGCAATATTTTTGTTACACAGTCCGTATATGCATCACAATTTATATGACTGTGTCACCTTCAGTCCAGCTGTTTTAGAAAAATGTTATACAAAACCACTTTTTATCATTTATCAACTTTTAAATATACTAAAGTCATTGCATGGACGTAGCTTAACATTAGGTGATATTACATTGAGTGATATATATTTAAGGGAAGATCTGTGGATTATGATATTTCCACAGTTAAAATCAAATTTATATATACAAGATTTACCAAAGAATGATAACAAGAAAGGTTCTGTGAGCTTATCCGATTGTCAAAAGAATGGACATAAATTTGAGAATTCAAAATGTGTATTGTGTGGTACTAGAACTTATGACAAGATACAAGTAACAACAGAAACTTTAGAGAAATTGTGTCAGTATTGGATCGAAGGCCAAATATCAAATTTTACATACTTAACAACATTGAATAATCTATCAGGTAGAAAATTAGGAGATCCAAATTGTCATCATGTGTTTCCATGGGTCACAGATTTCTCCTCTAGATGCGGAAAGAATTGGCGTGACTTGAAGAAGTCTAAATACCGACTTAACAAAGGTGATAGACAGTTAGATCTGATGTATGAAGATACCCAGACACAAACACCTCACCACGTTTCAGACGTGTTATCATCCATCACTTACTATGTATATATGGCTAGAAGGACGCCGAAGTCTGTGCTTTGTAAAAATATCCGTACGATATGGGTTCCGGCAGAGTATCCAAGTTCCATACAGAGAATGCAAGAATGGACTCCAGACGAGTGTATTCCGGAATTTTTCAATGATCCATCTGTTTTTAAAAGTATCCACGATGATTTAGATGATCTGGAAGTGCCTCCATGGAGTACGAGTCCAGAAGATTTTATTGAAAAACACAGGGAAATTCTAGAAAGCTCCCATGTGTCAGAAAGGTTGCATCATTGGATAGACCTCACATTTGGATATAAGTAAGATTAATCTGTTTTAATGTTTTGTTGAAGTTCTGTTTGATTGGGGGATAATTATTGGATATATGGGAAATTATCCTTCTCAAATTTAGGATTATTCAGAAAAACCTTGGTTACTAGAATGACCCAGTTTAGATTTATTCTTTTATAAAATAACATTCGGCTACTATTTATAATATTTCTTCAGTGTAAGCCTTTATTATCCGATATTTTCACTCTCATCGAATAATCATCCAAGACTTTTCGAATTCTATTCCGAAAATCAACTTAAATTTTAGCTGATTACTCACTTGAATGCCCATAAAATCTCACTTTAGTTCAATATATAATATATATAGGGATGGAATGGAAATGGCGGCAGGTTATCCCCTCATAAAAACCATATAATACAATATATCCCTTGCTGAACAGCATGCATCGTCTCGATATTGACTCAACTATTATAGGCATGAGAGTGAAACAAGACGCAGTGCGTATTCTATGTAATCATATCTGTTCAAACTTTAATCAAGACCAAAAGCGATCTGCTAGCATGCCAAATCACGTAACATAAAGGCTTCATGCTGTTCAACAGCAAAACAAATTGTTTGATAAAATCAACATTTATCAGAGGATCTAACTTGACCATTCAAACAAATGACCACGTTAGTGGAAGGAAAGAAAATTAAAGAAAAAAAAAAAGAATGAAGCATAAAAATCTGAAGGTGTTTGTAATCGTTAAGATTAATTTTATTACGAGGGGCGTCTCAAAAGCAAGTTACACTATTTTTCTGAATCTGCGCAGTAAGCGGGAAAAGTCAGAGAATTTGCCTAGAACTTTTGTCTGGGTGTAGTGACAGCACTGTAAGGACTCCACCTGCTCCTATCACTGATTGCGAAGTTCGTGCTGTTATTCGTTTTTTTACGGCAAAAAATAAAAGTGCGACTGAGATTCATCACGAGTTGTGCAGTGAGTACGGTGAAAACGTTCAATCAAGGCCAATGATTTCTAGCTGGCGTCAATTATTCAATAACGGAGGGTCGGCCGCTTTCTTGTTCATCGTGTAATGTTGTTCTCCCTTCAATGAATAATCGACGCCAGCGGGAAACCATTGCCCCTGACATAACGTCTTCACCGTACACACTGCACAACTCGCGATGAATTTCAGTCGCACTTTTATGTTTTACCGGTAAATAAAAACGAATAAGAACACGAACGTCGCAATCGGCGGTAAGAGCAAGTGGAGTCTCCGTAGTTGCTGGCGCGTGACTGCCATTTCTTCATGGCTCTAGTAGTAACCTAACATTGTAAGAGTAATAGTAGTAATATATATATACTTTTCTCATTTACCAATACAAGCTTGGCATCGAAATACAAGGTAACTAAGTGGTGTACTATCGTGACCTAAAAACAACTACTACCCGTACAAAAGACCACTGCTATATAATAAATACCGCCGCAGATGATAAATTAGGACATACATCTGTACTTCTTACATAGTAAGTTAGCGCACCGCCTAAATATAATCAAATAATCCGCGGTGCTTTTGTACGGGTAGTGTTAGTTTTTGGGCGAGGATTACCCGCCTCCTAATTATAATATTAAATTATTGTCGAAGACACGCCGAAGTTGTTTACATATATAGTACTCCAGACCGGAGTTTTCCGCAACGGTATAAATTTCAATTGATCAAAATCATCTGTTTCATTCTCATTCATTTACTTATTTAGTTGGATTAAAACAAAAACAAATAAATATTTTAGACTTTCAGGTTACGCCGCAATAAAAGCGAAAAATGTTTGCTTACAACTAGTTGATGGGCATTCCAACCTCACATGTTCGGGTGTAGTCCAATTATTCAACCACCCTCATCCAGCACGTAACTTAAACAACTTATTTTGGGGAAAGATTCCACCTAAAATCTACATTAAGCGGTCTCCCAAATATAGTAAGTTGTTAATATTTACACTACCGTCCGTATTAGTTCGGACACTTGGTAAAACTTCGTAAAATATTCTTAATGACTGTACCTACTATTACTTTAAATTGTAAATTATATTATGATATTAAACTAGATATGAAGTTCGCAAAGGACCATTGCCTTCAGAATTTCTGGGTAATAACATTATCAATAATAATTCAAATTTACGACATTTTAAAGGCACTTGTGGAACAAATTTACAATCCCTTTATTATGTTTATTTTTGAGGTACGATTGAGTACGACTAATGAATAAGCTTAAGGAGTTTACATTACTCTGTCCTAGCAGTGCTGCATATTTTAATAAATTTTTTAGTTGCTCGACAAACGTGCTTGTGCGTGTATCGATAGTAAGTGTGTCTTGAAGCAAATACTTTTATTAAAAGTATCTAAAATGTCAAGGGGAATACCAACAAGTCAAGAAAAACGTGCTATTCTGATTGCTTTTCACCAGGAAAGGAAACTTATCGCACGGTTAAAAAATTAGCGTGCACATTTGAGCTTACAATAAGTTTAAGATTGTTTTTTTACAATTGTTTAAAAAGTTGAAGAAAAGTTATATCATATAATGATGGTGCACATTATTGTATAACTTTTCGTTGTCGTTTTCGAAAATTAGATGTGAAATTCATTTTTTAACTTATTTTATAACGAAGTGTAGTTGTGCGGCAATATTTGCGAGATTTTTATATTGGTACCTGACAAATTACTTTAAATAAAATTAGTTGTAAAATTACTTTAAAAAATTCTTTTACATATAAGGACCTCAATACAGGTTGGAGCGCTTAAAAAGTTTAATGTTTTTAACTAGCGTTGTATTTGATTTTGAATAATCACTTCAAAAAATGAATTAATATAACAAAATTGTGACATTACAAAACAAAAATGACAAATGTTAACATATTGCACTTTAAAATAATGTTTGAAAAACTTATATACATATCTTTCAAAGTTCTTGAATGACCTAGCCATCATTTAGTACGTCCCAACTGGAAGAAATGAAACTAACTAAATCTATGATTGATTCACGGTTGGTATAACTTTGTTCAATGGGATACGTTTCGGGATGATTCGAAGATTCTCCACTAGCTCTGACTTGTGCAATAATTTCTTCATCAGTCCATGTTTCTTCAGATACTGTAAGAAAGCACATTTTATAATAATTTTTTGCAAAATTTTGAACTTTTCAGTGATTTAACGATGAATATGGGTACAAAATTATTGCCAATAATTATTTTCAATGTCTTTTATTCATATTTAACATGTTTTAATTCTTTTTGCAATACATTTTTTAATTTTATTTTTCTTTCAAAAAATTAAGAATTGTCAATTTTGCATTTGTTGTTTTCGGCGATTATTTTATATAAAAACATGTCAACTGATCAAAAATTTGTACTTACCGTCATTAAAAATACACATCCATTTTATGTGCCCCCGAGTGGACTAAATTCAAAAAGATCGAAATGAATCTCGACGACGACGTGAACGCGCGGGGGTGGGGGAATAAGTTGCGGAAAAAGTATTCCCTTCACCGACCATAAGCGCATTTATTACCAGAGTGTACTGTATATAAATTTCATTCTGTACTTTAATTTAATGTCAATATTTTACAATTTTGTAAATTTACTTAAATGTCCGAACTAATATGGCCGGTAGTGTACATACCACTTTAGTATTTTATCATTTATCTTTGTAGAAACGCGCGATCATAGCTTATCATCAGTAACTGTGGAAACCGAGAAAAGTGAGGAAGAACTCGAAGAAGATATTTCGTTATCCCAAGCGAGTAATTGGTCACCTTTGGGCATTTCGAGACTTCTGTCGAGAAGCCGATCGTCCTTGAGTGAAGAACAAAAAGAACAAAAACCTTCAAGGAGTCCGAGCAATCAACGTAGTGCTAGCGTAGGCCCGAAAAATCCCACATTCATGTCGCACGTAACTCCGAAAGTTAGACCCAATCAACTCTCAGTTCCATCCACATCTTTAAACACCGGCATTATTTATTTACCGAAAGAATATAATCCGGCTCAAGCGTTACTTAATCTGGAGAATAGGCATCAGTTTTATAGTAAAATATTCCATCCCGAAGAGAGGAGGAAAATCACAGTTTCGGAAAACGTCGATAACTCATCAGATAGTAATTCTAACGATACCATCCAAAACGCTTTTACAAATCGGATTTTCACGGAAACTTTCGAAGCTAAGCTGAGGACTTCGAGGGCTACGAAATCTTACACATTCCCGATCGATAACCAAATGTTTTCGTATAAATCTCGAAAACTCGCCGAGAAATTCGAGAATTTAATAACCTGCAATTACTTCGAGATCGTTGCGGCTAGAAGGATTAAAGAGCTGCAAATATTAGGTTGTCTAGTAGTGGAAATTTTCATGGCGAAACAATTACGATCCTTAGGTACTACTAACCTATCTGATAGTAGTATAAATAACACATTTAACGAAAGACTTAAGTCTTGTATTACTGTAATTCGCAGTTGTAAAAATGACATTCCCCCTTGCGTTAAATACATCGCTTATCTCCTATTACAACCTGAACAGCTCAATTTACAAGATTTTAAATATCCGTCCGTCACTGATTTAGGTTTACCGCCGCCAAGTGCCCATTTACTCTTAGAACCCCTTTTAAATCGAAACATTCCATTTACAGAGCGCTATCTGATGTTATATAATTTATTGAAGAACTTGAAGGATTTCGAGAATATCACACAAGAACTTGAGATCTTGTACCATTTCGATTGCAACGGACAAATGTGTTTGGAATACGAAAATATCGAAAGGGCTAAAATCCTCTTCGAACAAACGGTTGGGGAATGTAAGGTTAAATCGTGCGCTAGAAATTTGCAGTATCTTCTGGAGGATTTAAACACCACCACGGACATTGAAATTATCCACCTTTTCGTCCCGTACGTAAAGACGATGATCGAAGAGCCACCTACCTCGGTTTTAGCCGCATGGTATCTCTTCGATCCGATAGCCAGGGTATTAGGTCCTCGGAAAACATCGGAAATTTTCCTGGACTCGCTACTAAAACTCTACGAAAACGAACCATCCGAATCTACGATTCCGTACAACAGTAAAATCGCCAAGTTGTATCATCACAGTTTCCTTTTAAGATTGATAGTACGCTTTGGACTTAAATGCTTTTTAGATCATTTCGTCACGTCCTTAGTGGAGGCGATCGGTGGTTATAGGGATTACGATAAAGTCGACTTCATATTGCACACGCACGAAAAGGTGGTGAGAAAAACATCGCATTTAAAAGCGATCGACCATGAAGAAGAAGAACTGTCACCTAGCGACGATTCCAGCGGTTCGGAAAAGAATATGCCCACCGCTAAAAAGGAGGATGTTATAGTCGAATCTGAACCGGAAGTGTTCGATTTTGAAACTGAGGATACCCAAGAACCGTTACAATCTTTAATTGAACACCTCGAGCTAAACGTGGCTTCCGACCTGCCTTACATCCCTCAAGCGGAAGAAGCTCTAGACGCCCTTAACGAGAACGACCAGTTGAAGAATCTTGAGGAATTAAATTTGAACCTGAACGAAAATTACGACGAAAAGCCTGATTTGGCATCGCCGACCATTCCGATACCTTCGAGCTATCGGCCGCAAGAATTAAATAATATCAGCTGTGATATTGGAAGCAAAAAGAGCGAAACTGAATTCTCATTCGATAAGAAATCCGATTCCCTCAATTTTAAAACCAGTCCGGAATCGTCTAGCATCAATGATGGTCGACGAAAATCTTTGGATTATATATATTCAGTCTCTGGAGAATCTGGAAATTGCAGTTTTCTATCGAAAGGCAGCTTAAAAAGGAAGCACGATTCGAAAGTATCAGACATGAGTTGCGACAGCTTGATATGGTTATCGCACAGATTGGGCCCTGTTTTAACAGCTCGTTATCTGTCGAGAAATTTGCTTAAAATGCTGACACTCTGCTACGTTGGAAAAGAAAATCTTGTACCTCCTCAAAAGATTCTTCTTTTCCGGGTGATATTGATGTCATTAATGTCGCGAATAGTACAGTGGTGGGGGATATTAATGCATATAAAGTTTTAGACTGTCTTGGAAGCATAGCAGGTATTGATGAAATTTTTATTTTTACATTCGTTTATAATCTAGATGAATTCCAGCCTTGTATGGTGAGCAGATTATTCTCGTCCAGTACTTTCCTCACATGAGAGAATTGATCGCTTTGTGTAAGAGGAAATTGACGCCGAATCTGGAAGGTGGACTGATCTCATGTTTAGCTCTCTTGAAGCATTTGATTCCTTATTTGTCTGATTCAACTTTAATGACACATCTTCAGGTAAATAAGCAATTATAAATGTTCTAATGTGAAAAGTATGGTAGTTTTAAAATTTATATTGGGGAATTTAAAATAACAGCTACATTCGAAATATACGAGGCATGTTTCCGAAGTTATAGGAATGCGGCTATAATTTTTGTATTTCGTCAATTTTCGTGGATAATACCCAGAAGTGCTTCAAAATTACCGATAATTTTTATGAAAGTGCGTTGTTAATAATTCCACGAGTTCGAAGAAGGAAGCTTGAATGAAAATTGTTCAGTTAATTTTTCAGCACTCGTGAGGTATTTAGAAATAATATTTCTCGATTAAAAATACAAAATACTCGGAACCAATAGTATGACGTATATTATTTATTTATTTATTTATTTATTTAAATGGTAACGTATAACAAACTTAACATTATTTACTATTGAATAGTAAAAACTGCAGTCATGATAATTCTAAACAACGCTGATGCTTGCCATAGAAGGAAGCATATTGTATTGAGGCTCAAGCTCCGTTTCGTGTTCCCTCATTTTTTCAACTATTTCTTTATGATAGTCCTCTTGCAAGTACCTTGATATTGACTTCGCATTAGAATATCCTATGATTTTTATTATATTTGTTTCTGGGACTCCGCTTTTGGTGAGTTTTGATACGGCGGTGGCCCTAACTGGGCGATTTGTGATTTTATTAGTGGGATTAAAGCCTAATTTTACTGCTTGTACTGCTTGTCCAAGTTGATATCTCAGTTAGTACTACGGGATTGCTTTTGAACCAATTTCTGGTAATTCTCCAATGTGGATTTGGAGTCAAAAATAGTCGGCTTCTGGTGGCTTTTCCTCTGTTATCTTGGAATGTTAGAAACAGTGATTGGGCAAAAGTTGATATCTAAATCATTCTTTACAAGTCATTTTGTATCAGCGGCGCGTGATTTTAGAAAAAAGAGGGTTATATTGGATTCTACTTCTTTTTCGCTGATATTGTTGATTTCTTCTTCAAAGAATGTAATTTCTGTTCTTGCGCCTTCATATCCTCTCCAAACAAGTACATAAGACAGTATAAAAAGAGTCTTTCTGTAGACCTTCTGGCGTTTGCTTAGCACACTCTTTCATTTAGTTAATTGAAGTTGTCCATTAGTGATTTGGCAGTAACATGTTGGCATGTTCATTATTTTGCTCACCATTTGCTTTCTCATATCATTGGCCCAATTTTTAAAAATCAATGCAAGTTTGGATACTGGCGTCTCGCATTCGTATACGAGTCATCAAAATTACGATGTAGTTTTTCAATATAATCTCCATTTAATCAATCATACTTATCCGAACGTGAAACTAATTCTGTGAAACCATCCTCAAAGAACTTTTTGGGAGTTTGTGCAACCACACCTATTTATAGCAAGTTTCAACTTATTTAAGGTATCAAATCGAACATCCCGTAATAGTTCTTTCACATTCGGGAAGAGATGACAATCACTAGGTGCCAAATCTGAGAAATAGGATGGATGTTGGAGTAATTCCCAGCTCAATTCTTTTAAACATCCCTTGTTTTTCGTGCGGTATGTAGTCTGGGATTGTCCTGTTGCAATAACGGGCGCTTATTCAGCTTTCCAGGCCGTTTGTTGCAAAACGCCTGTTGCAATGGATCAGATAAACGGTTGGAATAATATTATGCGTTAATTGTAGTACTTTTCGGTCGATAACCCACAAAAATAATCTTTCCCCTCGGGAAATAATATTATAATATAAATAATCAAAAATCTCGATCGAGTCTTAAAAAATCTTGAAAGAAGTCTTCAACATCTTAAGGGAATATTGCTCCAATCTTGAGAAGGTCTCAACAAAATTTAGAGAAAGTCAACTGAACAAGAAATTAGAAAAGTCTTCATGTGAAAATTTTCAATCTTGGAGTGATACTGGAAGAATTGTCGTCAAGCTTTGAATGACCTTCACGAACCCTTGGCGAAGTCCTTAACGCCACGCTGACTAAAACTTTAGGGAAGCTCAAAATCTGAACGTTTGCGTTATGTCCAGGCTGAGAAGGAAGTTTAATTTTCATAGAGAACGCCTAAAAACGTAAAAGAGAGGAAAATGATGAAGGACGAACCAAAGTGAAGAATTTTTTAACCGAATATTGCCAAGTTCGTGAAAAAGGGAACAATATAAACTGGAAGATACAACTAAGCTTCTTATAAATCCAACAAAAAACTTTGAAAAAAACTTAATAATGCATTGGTGCCCCCAAGATCTATAAAAGTTTTCAAGAAGCCTTCACAGTATATTACCATATTATGTAAGTCGTCAAAAAATTGAAAGAATTTTGCCAAAGCCAGGGAAATCTGTATGAGATCCTTGATAGTATCTTGATCAAGTTTTCTTATTGAAACTCAAGATCCACCGACACTTAAGAAAGGTAAAGGGGAGAATGACGAAGACAGAACTAGAGCGAAATTTTGATACAGTGTTGGCCAACTCGCAAAAAGAACGAACAATATAAACTTGAAGATACAACTAAACTTCTTGTAAATCCAACAGAAACCTTGAAAAAAAAACTTAATACTGCATTGGTGCCCCCAAGATCTATAAAAGTTTTCAAGAAGTATTGGCATATTGAGTACGTCGTCGCAAAAATTAGAAAGATTTTGCCAAAGCTAGGACGATCATTAATAGATCCTTGATACTACTTTGATAGTTTCCTTATTGACACTCATGATCTATCAACACTTAAGTAAGTTAAACTGGGAAAATGGTAAAGACAAAACTAGAGCGAACAAAGTTTTGACAAAATGTTGCCAAATTCACAACAAAAGGAATAATATAAACTTCAAGATACAACTAAGCTTGTAAATTCCAAGAAAACCCTTGAAAAGAACTTAATAATGGATTGGTTCCTCAAGATCTGTAACAGTTTTCTAGAAGCCTTCATAGTGTATTGACATATTGACTAAGTCGTCGATAAATTGAAAATTTCTTGCCAGTGTCGCGAAAATTATTAAAAGATGGTTGATAGTATCTTCATCAAGTTTTCTTATTGACACTCAAGTTCTATCGATACGGGAAAAGTGATGAAGACAGAACCAGAGCGAAGAAACTTTTGACACAATGTTGGGAAATTCGCAAAAAATCAACAATATAAACTTGAAGATACAACTAAGCATTTTGTAGATCCCAACAAGAATCCTCTCGCAACCAAGAGTACACGTTGGTATGATACGTACGGGGTATTAGACATACGACCAATAGAAACAATTCAAATATTGCGCGTTTTGTTGGGAGTGGCTTAACTATTTATGTTGAATGAACAGAGTATACATAGAGCCAAATGCCTAGAACATTCGAAACATCTCTGGTAGATATTTGTGGGTTGGAGAGGAAATTTAGAACCGAGAAGATAATATGACGTAACATTTTTGAAAACATAACTTTTAAACCGAAAATATCGCAAGAAGCAACTTAATTTTTTACACATTTGATGACTCTTAAACTCCGGTATTTTTATTTGTTCCTTTTAGGAAGAAATTTTAATTTACATCGTACTGCCATGCGTAAGACTATTAGGTTCTAGTAAATATGCTTTCCCAAGCGGAGCTACCTCAAGGAATGTACTTGCCCGGAAATATATAGACACCTTATACGTTCTATCTTTGAGGATGGGTGCGGATAATACCAGAACCCATTTAGCCGTGCCGTTTCTGCAACGATTTTTCTTGATATTCGAAAAAATTAAAGAAGACGGCGACTATAATATCATGCAGGAATCAATAAATAAGGTACAACGTTATAAACACAAACTTGAAATTGCTTATGTTGTACACTTCAAATTTGTAGACCAATAGCAAAACAACCACGGAAGAAAATCATTTTGTTGAAATAAAAAGAGATGGTTCGACAACCGAATGGGTTCTTAAAGGTAAACCACCTCACATCATACAAATTCGTCTCTTGGACTCGGATTCTACTGATAGCTTATCCCCACCAGTTGCTGGAGTGTCGACGACGTTAGAAACTACAGTTAAAGTAATTTTAGAACTCGCATGTTTTTCCCATTTTTTCTCAATTCGAATTTTTACAGGCGATGGATGAATTAAAAAGCGTTTTCACTTCCGAGTTGGCCCACACAGCTTACATGCCATTTCTCAAACAAATCGGTTCGACATCGTTGGAGATCTCGTTGAAAAACTATACAACTATACATAGTTTATGTCAGAAATATGAAGAAGAAAATATCAGTGCGGAGACTAAAGTGGTCGAAACGAAAAACACAGAAAATCAACCGCCTTCGGCAGCGATTGGTAGTAACGTAGCCTTAATCGGGAACCGAATAGACGTGCAGATACAATCTGACGAAGGTGACGTGAAAACTGCGGATATTTTGAGCCAAATTAGCAATAAAATGGAAAATACGAGCAGACACCTCAGAGGGAACTGGTTGGCGTATTGGGAGCACGAGATCGGTAGATCCGAGAAAGATATCATGTTTAACTTTAAACAGATCAAATTACAAACTTTCGTTGGGCATGCCAGTTCTGTAAAATCCCTATGCGTTTTGGATAACGAAAACAGTTTCTTGAGTGGTAAGCATCTTTTTTTTTTATTATTTATCGGTATTCACATTTTATCCCACACCTGCTTATAATTTTCTTCAGGAAGTCGTGAAAAGACGGTTAAATTATGGTCTTTAAGAAGTCAAGGTGATGGTTCCAGCGTCTCAACTTGCCAATGGACTTATACTTCGCATAGGAAATCTATAATGGCCATCACTTTCATTGAAAGCTTTAGATTAGTTGCCTCTTGCGATGGAACCGTTCACATATGGGACCCGTTCCTCGGACAGTTGATCGGTTTGCTCGAAAGCCCGAAATATCCTCCAGTTAATACCGTAAAAGCTATGCCGGCTCCGAGTTCTTTGATATTTGCCGCTACCACCGAAGGGATTTTGCGCGTGATAGACACAAGAACTTGTAGTTATACCCACGATTTGAAGGTAGGAACCAACTGAATTTTTTGAATATGATCACTGCAGTAAGTTACGTAACATGTACGTAAAAGTATTTTTGCTCATTGCTTGAAGGTTAACGTGAATCAAGGCAACTTAATTCGCTGCTTAGCCATCGCGAAATCAGGCTTATGGATTGCCGCAGGTCAATCATCCGGACACATTACGGTTTTGGATTCAAGAACTGGACAGATACTGGCTACGTGGCGTGCTCACGAAAGCGAAGTTTTACAATTAGTCCCCGTCGGAGAAGATACATTGATTTCTAGCAGTTTGGATCAATCGGTCTGCGTTTGGAATGTACAAGATGGCAAATTCAATTTCCATATGAAGTAAGTACAGGTGTACTATATACGGTGTACAGTATATACAGTGTGAGAATAATTTAGATTATTTAATTTGTTGTATATATTCTTTCTAAATCCTTCACGATTCCTCCTCTTCATCCCCTTGATCGCTGTTTTCCCCTGGCATATATTAATATTCACCCATTTTATTATAATTTTTTGACAAAATTTTCTTTTTTTTTTATTAATTTTTATTGTATGCTTACTTGAAGTTTTTGTTCCTTAGTGAAATTATTCTTTCGTTTTTGTCATCTTAACAGTCTTTCAGTACTTTATGTACTAGGTATACACATTAATTTATTTAAAAAATGCTCTTCTGTACCAGTGATCGGCAATGCATCGTTTTTCGCTATTCATACTGACTCATGAAATTTTAAATATAAGTGAGTAGGCATCATTTAAACCCAACTACTCTGATTTACTCATACCACGATAACGTTGATTCATAAGTATAGGTTGCAATAATACTATACTCACACTCATAAATCACCTCAGTTTGATTTCTAATGTCAGGAAAATACTTACAATACTTACATCGATTCAGCTCACTCAACTCATCCATGTATATTGCATAGTTTAGTCATTAAACAGTTTGCAACTACTATAAAGTGTATAAAAATATACCAAAGCATAAAATTGTAAGTTTATACAGAAACATTTCGGGAAAATTATTTTTTATTATTATTTATCATTTTTATGAGCAAGTAGTGAAAAATGGGTAGTAATAGTGAAATTGAGGAAAAAATAAATAGCGGAGTTTTTCAATTAGTGCAAAAACGTAAAGGTAAAGGCGCATAATATGAAATAAGCAACACAAATCTACACATATTTCTTTGTTTAACTTTAGTAAAAAAACAACAGTAAAAAAGGCAACAGAGCAAACACACAACCTCATAATGAGTATATTAATGTTCGTATGCGAAGTTCGCATTGCGAGCCATACTTATTTTGCATCGTCTATACCCGTTGAGTTAGGAGAGTCGAAATCAACGTCATAAATGTTGTTAAGTATGAGTTCGATGAGCACTTCAAACTTCCGAGTGGATATGAAGTTGGACAACATTGCAATAAATATGAGTGCGTATAAGTACAAAAAATTATAAGTCATGATTCAACTCTACTCACTTTTTCACTACTCATTGCTGATCACTGTTCTGTACATCCTTTCTAAATCTTTCGCGATTCCTTCTTTTCATCCCCTTGCTCGTTTTCCTTCCCCTGGTATATATTAGGGTTTACCGATTTTTATAATTTTTTTGTTTTTTTTTTTGTTTATTTTCATTGTATGCTTAATCGCAGTTTTTGTTGCTTATTGAAATTATATATATGACACAAATATAACATCGGTAAACTAAAATAGAAATTATCCATTTTCTTCTGTACATTCTGTTCAAGTCTTTTAAGCTTTCTTATCTTCATCCTCTTGATAGTCTTCTCTTCCCTGGCTTGTATTAAGCTTTACCGATTATTATTAGAATTTGTTTTTGCAATTTTTTCTTTTTTAATTTCTATTGTATGCTTAATCGCATTTTCTCTTGTTTATTGAAATTATTATTTCATTTTCGTCGTCTCAACAGTCTTTCACTGCCTATGTATTATATAGATATGATTTTATAAAAAATTTCACCCAGTTTCTTCTATACATTCTTTTCAAATCTTTCACGCTTCCTTCTCCTTCATCCCCTTGATCGTCTTGTTTCTCCTGGCATATATTAAGCTTTACCGATTATTAGAATATTTTGCATTTTTTCATTTTTTGTTAATTTCTATTGTATGCTTAATCGCAATTTTTGTTGTTTATTGATGTTATTCTTTCGTTTTCGTCGTCTAAACAATCTTTCACTGTGTATGCATTATATATATTATTTTATAAAAGAATTTCATCCAGTTTCTTCTGTACATTCTGTCCAAATCTTTCACGTTTCCTTCTCGTCGTCCCCTTGATCGTATTCTTTCTCTCTGCATATATTAAGATTTATCGATTTTTATTATAATTTTTTTGCAGTTTTTTCCTTTTTTTTTGTAAATTTTTATTGTATGCTTAATCGCAGTTTTTTATTGCTTATTGAAATTATTCTTTTGTTTTCATCGTTTAAATCAGGTATGGGCAATCTCCGGCCCGCGGGCCACATGCGGCCCTCGAGTAAGGTTTGTCCGACCCGCTACTAAATTCTTTCGTTGCATATTAACACGGCCCGTCTAAACTTAATTCATAATGAATCGTAAGGATACTACAAAAATGTATATTTTTCAAGATTACTCACTGCATAAAACTTCTACAAAGACAGGTTGCCCATGCCTGGTTTAAACAGTCTTTCGCTGCCTACATATTATACAAGGTGTAAATTAGGTGGACTTAAATTTCACGTTTTATGAGAAAAAGTTCAGATAAACATGCATCCTAACTTTCTTCGTTTTCGAGGAAGAGGATGTCAAAGTTTTAATAAATAATGCGTTTTTAATTAATTACTCAAAAGTCTTTTCGACGATTTCGATGAAAGTTGTTGCGTCGCAGTAGGTTACCTGTTTGATGTTTATTGTAAACATCATTGTTTTGACATTGTTTTTCCACCAAGTTTTATATTTGTATCAGATTCAACAATTAAAAATATAACTTTCTTGTCTCTGGAGCTTTCTCGTATCTCACTTAGTGTTTGAGAAAGAAATAAATCTGTCTGTTAGAATATCGTTTGTCATGAATTCAACGGGCTTCTGCAGCATTTCCATTTCCAAGCCCATAAATGAAATGCTTTTGAGCTAATTTGAAGTTGTTTATATTTACTTCACACGATATGATAGTGTTTGCACTCTAGAACAAACAAAGCAAGTTAGGACACATGTTTATATCAACTTTTTGTCATAAAATATGACAAGAAATTACCCCTGAAATTAAATCATCACTTACATCCTGTATGTATGATTTTATTAAAAATATATATATATTCAGTTTCTTCTGTACGTTCTTTCCAATTCTCCACGATTCCTTCTCTTCACGCCGTTCATCCTCGTCTTTTCTCTGACATATATCAAGGTTTACTGATTTTTATTAGAATTTGTTTTGCCTTCTTTTCTTGCTTTTTTGTTCATTTTTATTGTGTGCTTAATCGTAGTTTTTGAAAGTTGCTTATTGAAATTTTTCTTTCCTGCTCGTCGTCTTAACAGTCTTTCACTGCCTAGGGGAGCGACAGAACCTGTTCATTGCCTAAACCTCTATAATTACGAACTGATATCAGGCACAACGGCAAACCGTATAGGTGTTCATACATCCATCAACGCAGACGCTTCCTTTACAAGCACAAAACTCCGAACGGATGCGTTCAAAGGTCTGCTAACGTCCATGGTAGTGTTACCGTTGAATCGACTACTGCTTTTGGGTGCCGATAATGGAACTATAAGTCTACTTTGTTAAGCATCTCAAAGGAAATAGAATTGGAAACCAGTGCGATTCAAAGATGGAAGACGATTTCTTCATAATTGCAATCATTTATGTAGAGGCACTATGGTTTGTATGGCCTTCTCACTATAGTTGAATTTAATTATAACGCGAACAACCCAAGTACGATACCTCGGAATGAATTATTACTTAAAATCTAAAATACTTTATGAAAATGTCGAAAAAGATCTATTTTTTTAAACTGAAACAATGATACATTCCACGTTTCCAAGCTATAATGAACGATAATAAAGTTATCCCGTTTTAATTTAAATTTGCGTGTAAAATAAAATGTTAGGGATTCTTAGATATCAGCAAAAGAACAACCTGTTATACCTATTGCAAACGGCGGATAAGGTCAAAATCGCTATTGCGCATGCCGAGCTATCCGTCGCGCGTACCCTTACGTCGATTTGAATGAATTTGATCGAAACGTACAGTTCTCTCGTTTTAATGATGATATATGAATATCGAACGAGATGCACTAAATTTAAATAGTATTGCTAAATTAGAACAAACGAATGGCAGTCACATTTTCAGAAGTATTATATACGTTATCGATGCAATAGACCAAATTACAGATTTCTGTGTCATTTCGTTCACTTCTGCAAGTACTATACTTAAGCGTACGCGCCACGGGATTTCCACCTTTCAGGCTGTTTCCACACGGTATATATCGAAAATGATAAAAAAATTGGATGTAGCCAATTTATGTATGTATGTATATAAGACTGTATTTGAAACCCCTCAAAACTAAATCCCTCTAATTCCAAACAAGGGCTCTTGCTAGTCAATTTTCATTTAATTCGTGTAGGATTAAAATTATAATAATATCTTAGAAAGTAATGCCAACTTATACAAAATGGGAAACGGTTTTGATTTTATCTTTTCTCCTACAAATAAGTAATAAATTTTGATTATTTACCTCTATTATCACTTTATATTTTAGCTCATGTCGAAGTATTATGAAACAAGCAATATATTACATACTTTATTAATAACTTAATTGCTCATTGTATAATTTCTTAGTTGGTTTGACTCCCTGAAAGCAAAATACGTGCTAGTAATAATTATTGAAAAATGTATCAAAGTATTGAATAATTATACATATAATTTATTAGACGTTATTTGTAGAAAAATATATAAATAAATATGAAGTATATAAGTACAGATTTAATAATTGTTTTACTTTATAACACCACCTTTACCCCAAATATCCAATAAATTTATTGAATTCTTTAGTATTCTAAAATATTGTGTTTTGGAGATAAGGTATTACTGCACAATATGGGCGTATGTTTTTAGAAGCTAGCAGTACTGATTCATTAAACGTTGCTAAATCTAATATTCATAAAATTTGACATTTCTAACTAGTATTTAATTTTATTCAGCATAATTATTGTGAAAATGGGCATTATATAAACATCGACAATTCCACATACGAGGGTAGGATGACAAGTTTCCGTAATCGCTGCTAGGGAGTTGCGATTTTTCCGAATATTTTATGTCGTTGTGTTGGCAACTCGCATATCAATTGACTGCAAATTTTAAATTGATCTGTCAAATAGGCTGGTTTTGATAAGCATTTAAGTCAAGTACCTTTTTGTGTTTTCAATTATGGATAAAAATGGAATTCGAGCGGCCATCAAATTTTTCTATTTGGAAGGGAAAATCGCAACGGAAATTAAATCAAGGGTAGATATCGTTCTTGAGGATTCATCACCTTCATTTTCAAGCATGAGCTGCACGCTAGCAAATGATGAACGACGTCCAGAGCGTCCAAAAACGGCTATACGTCAGAACTTGTGGAAAAAGTCCATGATATGGTTTTGGCAGATTGCTGAATTAAAGTGCGTGAAATTGAGGAAGCCGTGGGCTTCTCTAATGAACGAATAGTTCATATTTTACATAATGAATTGTGTTTGAAAACGCTTTCTGCAAGATAGATGCCGTATTTGCTCAATTCGGAGCAAAAACATCAGGCGATTTTTATGTTTACGAGGAATCCAGCGGATTTCAAGATACGATTCGTGATCGTGGATAAGAACTGGATTCATCACTAGACACCAGGAACAAAAATGCATTCAAAACAGTAAGTTGCATCCGTTCCTCAGAAGGCAAAGACCATTCAATTGGCTGAAAAGAGGGATGGCATGGGTTTCTTCGGACGCAAAAGGAATTTTGCTAATTGTTTATCTTAAAAAAGCCAAAACTTTTACTGAATAATATTACACAACACTTTTGGATAAATTGAAAGCAGCAATTCAGGCAAGTGGAATCATTCAGCAAAAGTTGACAGAATTTTTGCACCACATTCGTAATTTTATCGGAACCCGAAACGTTCCAGCAAATTAGCTGTTCCTTGCATGCCGACTGAAAGAACGAACTGTCGATATGTGGAAGCCATTGTTTTTCAATCCTACAATAATTTTCAAATCGCAAGTTTTAGAACTGACGTATGGACAGTTGGAATAACATCAAACCAGTTGTAATGCAACTTTCTTTTACAAATGCGCGGTATTTACATATATTGTTCTCCGAATTGTTACGTCGAAGATAATGTCCATTATGCGGTTATGTGCTATAGGTACAATAAAATCGGAAACGAACACGGACGCAATTTGTTATGTCGATTTGCAAGGTATATTTACGTACATATTGTATTTTGATAAAACATTGTGCAACACAATTAACTACATGTGTACAAACGTCGTACTCCAGGCTGAAACGTATCTGTGTAACTAAATAATAGGTATTCAAAAATAAGTTTAAATAACTGCATTTCTCATGGTTACATTTGCAAATAAATAACATGCACCTCATATAGTGAGATATGTATATATTTTTGAAAACAATCTATCTAATGGGAACTGGGAACTCTAAATGGTTATATTAGATTTTCAATAGATATTTTTACAAGCATAGGAGCGTAAAAGGGTAATGCGTATCACCATGCTTGTTTCAATATACCTCGTTTTGGAACTTACTAATTTTTATTACTACAAAATTATTAAATTTTTCTAAAACAATATTAAAAAGTGTCAGGCCACAGCAAAAATTAATTCATTGCTTTTCAACGTATTCTCTCTTAGAATCAACATACGAGGAATGTTGCCGAAGTTCTTGGATGTTGGCTCTAACTTTTTTATTTAATCAATTTTCAACAAAATTAGAACATAGTTTTCAATATAATCCCATTTAATTCAATATACTTACCCCAACTATTTTTTTAATCGTCCTCGAGAAACTTTTTCGGAGTCTCTGCAAGCCGTCTATTTATACCAAATTACTGGGAGTCAAATCTGGCGAATAAAGTGGATGTGTAAGCAAATATTGAATATTTTTGAAGGCCCACCCTCCCCCTCCCAACGATGCACGTCCGTCGTAAATGACCTTTGTATAAATAACATGTCAATTACACAGCGTGTCTAATTTCTAAGCGATATTTCTATAAGCATGTGAACGAAAGAAAAGGTACCTGTTAATGGTTGCGTTGTCGTTTGAATGAGTTTTAAATGTTAAAAATATTTGACAGGTATCGTTATGTGACTAATTTTGATTTTGGCTTAATAATTCGCCAAAGAACTCCTATCTGTTTCAGCATCCCGAAGAAAATTAAAATGATGAATACACCTTACAAAGACTGTTGATACTTAATTATATTTACTTCATTATAATAGACTGAATAAGGCCGAGTATTGAATAGGGCTGCTATCACGAATTTTTATTAAACAATTCTGTGGTGAGGACTTTATCGATGTGATATAGTGTCAGTAAATACACCACAGTCCTCGCAATCACTATCACATCTTCAGTGAAATATTATACAATCTTGATGTTTCAGTTCTGCACTTATGTGTATGTAATTGCTATATTATCAATAATGAAAGTATAAAGAAACAATCAATTCGTCGGAACGCAGAACTTATTTCAATACATTGTTTCACCATAAAGTACCTGGCAATATACGAAATAAATTATTTCACAATTATATGAAATGCACATTTTCCACAGAAAATGTCTCAATACATATCAGCATTTGCAATAAATAACAGCTGCTATGTACCTACGTATTCGACCGCAAAAGATACAATTAAGTAGGACAAATTATGAAACCCATAATCTGTAGCACGACCGCCGATAAGTAGAAATCGAGGAAAACTGAGGTTTCATCTCGAAGACCCAAATTCGAACGAACAATCAAATCTTGCGGTTCTAAAAGAATATATCCCGCTGCTTTATTTTAATGATAAATAAAGTACGCATATATGTCTGTAACATATGTAGGTAAAGTCTAAATATTACGTTGCAAAGATTTATTGCCTCGTAAAACCCACGAAATTTATATATTACGTATTACACAATAAAAATAACGAAGTGAAAAAGAATGTATCTAAATTATTCAAAATATGTACTTGTGCGTTTACGTATACCCTACGTAGTTGTTTTACAAAAGAAAGATTAGAACAATGACAAAAATATTTAATAAGCGTGAAGTCGCTTAATGGGGGTTTTAATCTGATACGTTACTCGGTTTTCCCAAAATTTATCAAGGTTAAAGAGGATATGGAGAGGACGCCATAATTGTGAATGGGTAGAATTATAATATTCCTTTTTGCTCCAAATGAATTTGAGACCTTGTCGTGAATAAACAAATATGTGTAAGAGAAAGGAATCTGCTCTTTGAAGATCATACGGTGATAATACTATTCCAAGTAGACATACTTTATCTTAAGCAGGATAAAATTCAATTGAGATGAAGTAACTTCCTCTGATAAAAAATCGAATTTATCGAAACATCATCATCATACTCTGCTTAAATGACAGTTTCAACCTCCTAAATCAAAACGGCTATTACCGAAAAGAATATTGATTTTTTCTGAAACAAAATCGAAATGGGCCGATATGTTACTGCAAGTAATATTCAAGCAACGCTAAAGTTTAATGTGAAAACAATTAACACCATTTTACACACGCATTTAAAGGCACGTAAACTTTACTTCCGTTGGATTCCTCATAATTTGGCCCCAGTTCAAAAGGAGGGCCGTGTGAAGCACTGCTGATCTACACTCCATCGCTTTAGCAATGGATTGTCTTATCACTACACGATATACAGAGGTATACTGCTATGATCTCGAAAAAAGTGACAACAGTTTGCGTCTTTAAGATTGAGTCGATTCCAACAAAGGCTATTCATGAAAAATACCGAAGAAAAAGACAGTCGATGACTATGACTAGAACAATATTGATCCTATTGGGAAATGTGACAAAATTAAGAAGCTCACATAAGACTATCTAACCCCAAAAGTTTACCCACAGAGACTTTGACTATCTGCTAATCATTATTCAAACGTGACGAATTTGCCTAAGTGCTAGTGAAAACACAAGCAATAACTTTGACTTTAGAATTTGCGTGCAAAAATTTTAATTAATTTTTATCCAAATTTTACTTCAAAGTTACAGGGCCATGACTTTACCTAAGGCCAAATAAGAAATATGTAGTCGTTATACACTTTAGTTGATTGTCTGTTGAAGCTGATGTGCGACTTCTTTGGGTTCTAGATCAACGTACGACGACTTTGTCTAAATCTGAGCCAAACCGCTTAATTACGATTGGCTTCAAAGTTAACGTACGATTATTTTGGTTAAGGGTGAATCAAAGTTGACGAATCATCGCTTTTCCTTTGAGATTCACTTGCCAATTCTTTGACCAATTGTTAGCGTAAATTCATGCGAGACCACCTTGTGAAATTGGTTAAATACAACCACTCTCTCAAATTTAAAATATGTATAGCGACTTAAACAAGTTGTCAACCAAACTTCATGTATAACGATAATTTTAAATACTTGTTGCTCAAACTTCACACACTCAAAACTTCATTCCTGTAAGAACGGTACAAGCAGTTTAACTACAACTCTCAGAGGTTTAAGAAAAACCTAGCGAATGAAGAAGTCTTACTACTTTGACTAGTTAAAAATGTAGAAGAGGAAAGAGCTCTCTTTACTACCGTCTCTTGAATTTGAATACTACTGAATTGATATGATTCTTATCATCTTGATCGTAGTATAATGGGTTTTTAGATACAAGAAAATCGGATATGAGGTAATTTCTTGGTAAAGAACATCTGTCCTAACATCCAAGACAATGATTGGTACGATTGATATTGAATGAACACCATTTTGCACAAGTATTTGAAGGTACGTAAGCCATTTTGTCTAAGAACATCGTTATGGGTGTTAAATCATATATTCCCATATAGAGAGAAAAATTCCTGCTGCTTCAAACCACAATAGTCTCATAAATACCACTACTCAACTAAGATCCAAAAGAACAAAAGACTGCTACGACATTGATACCAAAATTTGGTATACCTGGAATAGCAAGCAGCTTAGGTTACATTTCTTACTCTTGTATCACGACAGGAATCTTCCCTGATAAATTACAAGTGGACAAAGTTAAACCCATTTTCAAGAAAGGTTATCAAAGTGATATTGCCAATTACAAACCCATCGCAATTCTAGTTGCCTTCTCCAAAATATTTGAGTCGATTATAAGTACCTTGAACCCTTGAACGTAATAAGTAGCTTAGCCAACATCCATTTGGTTTCCGGGCTGGATCACGAATAATTGATGTATGGCAGCAACTGCTTGCAATGGTGGTGAATATCATGGATGAAGGAAATGAGATTAGAGTCTTATTCTATGATCTTTCTAAGGCATTTGATTGTTTGTTCAACAATCCTTCGTTGCAAACTTGAACATTATGGTTTTAGAGGAGTGGCTTTTCAACTGATCGACTCATTACCAATATGTAATCAGTATTGATAGCAATAGTGGCAAGCTACAAATCAATACAGGAATACCCAGGGTTCTGCTCTAACTTTTGATACACTATTATATGCAGACTACACCAGAATATTAATCCGTTAAAATGAACACTCGGCCTGTGCAAAGCAACGGGCTAAAGAATTGTTCACCTCGAATAAACTCACTATTAACTTCGATAAAACCGCTGAAATTGAACGTCTTCACAAAAACCATGAAGAAGTACCTCGTGGACCATGCTTTTTATACATTAGAGGATTAATCAAATTCCTTTCACTATTTTTTTTACAATCATATTTATATTATGTTCATTTTATATGTTATGTGCCCATGCATGCAACTAATAAAGATACCATACTATACATATTACTATGATGATTGCTATGAAAAAGAAGCAACAATCGGCACTTTGGGTTTTTGAGAACGAGTTTGTAAAATGTACGCGAAAAGTATCCAAGAAGTAGGATCATCTTGCTTTTTTTCTTAATTTTTGACAGATATTTGGATGTGTAAGAAAGCGATTGCGATGTTTTACTGTACATACTGTTCATACGTACATTTTACTGAAGGATGCTGATCAATCAAAAAATTTCAAAATTTTTGGAGATAATAGGCTAAATAACATCAACGTATCTGACCCAGAAACTAGGAGAAACCGGATGCAATGATTTGACTAGATTCTCTAACAATAACTGGTTTAAGAACACGTTAGCTAAAAATGGGGGCAAAGAATTTTCGATTGCCGTATTGAAAGTTTGCTTATGTAGATTTTCATTAAACGAAAAAATTGGTGTGTGTGGTTTACGCACGTCTAAAGTGAATACTTCCACTCGCACATCATACTCTCTCTGTCTCTCCTTCTGTTTCAGACGAAGTAAGCACGCACGTGTCCTTTCTCTCGCTCATCGCCTCCGTTTTCTTTGTCTTTCACACGAAGCGACGCTCCGCCCAAATTTAACGCTCTTACGCTTACGTTAATGCTTACGCTTACGGTTACGCCTTCGCTCGAGCTGGTCCGGTGTCCCTTAAGAAGTATTCACTTCAATATTCACTTCAAAGATGTCCCAGTTCATACGAAGTTTTGTTAATTTTATATATTCAATAATTTCTTGTGGAGGTAGGTTAGTATAATGTGAAAACTACCCTAATAAGTGTAGCGTGAATTACGTTATATGAGATGTTTTGCACCTCGATTGATCTCATATTGATTCACTTTGTTGTAGATTTTATGACGAAATCATTAAGGAATTTTTACGCACCATTTTGAAATATTGTTGGATGGGGAGTTTATAGTCAAGACTATCGGGGTGATTTGATAGACCGTAAAACTAAGGAATTTTTGCGTTAGTTATTCTGGGGTTAAGATGAATATGAAGAATCATTTCTGATAAATTTCAACAATTTTGTCAATCGATGACTGAGCAAAATTTCTCATTTTTGTACAATTTCAATGTGAAAAGAAAAAAAGTTGAAAATGTGCAATTTTTTTTCATTTTTTCATTTAAAATCCGTCATATTTAATTTTTTGACGAAAAGAATCTCAATTCTAATCTCGCTTTCCGAAAGAGCACCCCCAAAAACTTCGGAAACTTTTATTCATATTATTTCTTTATTATAAACGTAAAAGAAATCCACGGTCCTTGGCATTAAGGGGTTAATTTTACATGAATCCTCTTAGAGGCATGGTACCTACTATTTTATTCCTTTTTGTGATTCACCATGATTAAAAATCTAATCTTGTGTAAAACTATTAAATATATATGTATATACATAGTTAAATAATTTCAAGTAATAAACATACAACGTAAGAAATTGGTCTTAAAACTCATTAATGAGGTAAAACCTGTTGTCAGGGAATAAAACAAGTGACTTTCTGATTTTATAAATACTACTAAATTACAAAAGGAAGACTCATTCCAATTCATATTTTGGTCCAGATGTAATCGCCACGATAATTACTGTAATGTGATACCAGATTTAACTATTATCATACAAATTTATTAATCTGTCAGCATGTAGACAGGTCCTAAAATAAAAAAGATTTGTTATTATGCAACTACTTATTGAGTTAAACAAAGGTTTCGTTAGTGGCAACCAGATTTTGTTAATGTTTAACAGATTATGCCGGTCTCATAAAATTAAGAATTATTAAAACATCATTAGAAGTAATCCACAAATAGTGTTATCTAAAATACATTTGTAGGCATTGTTAAACTTATAAATTTGAACAAACCTGCAACCAGTTCGTTAATCTACATTAGTGCGGTAGCAACTTCTTGTTTGACCGATGTAAAACTTCAATAGTGTGTCTACAAAAGTAAGTATTACAATTATTATAAAATCAGTTCCATTTAATTAAACCAATGTTTCTGGTAGTGGTCGATGTAATAAAGAAAAATGTTTTACGCCATATTAACATCCTCCAATGGATGCCCAAATACCAAAAGATCGATGCAATCTCGGATTTAGTAGCTGGAATAACGCTAGGATTGACGATGATGCCTCAATCTTTGGCATACGCCGCTTTAGCTGGTGTCCCACCACAATATGGATTGTATACAGCTTTTATGGGTTCATTCGCCTATATATTTTTGGGACAATCAAGGAAGTGTCGATAGGACCTACTAGCCTGTTATCCTTGCTAATCTTTTCGTATACGGATGGTTTGAATATTGACCACGTGATACTTTTGTCGTTTTTGGCCGGATGGTTCGTTTTCTTCATGGGTGTCTTTAAACTAGGTATTGTTTTGCATATTTGGCTTCATATTTTTATTAATTGCTTTTGTCCATGGCAGGTTTCTTGGTCGATTTTATATCGATACCTGTGACATCTGCGTTTACATCAGCGACTTCAATAGTCATCGCTTCGAGTCAGTTGAAAGGATTGTTTGGCTTAACAGTCAGTAGTAAAGGGATAGTGGACATGTTCATTAAGTTTTTCCAAAACGTTCGTTACACTAAGTCTCCTGATCTTATACTGGGGCTTTTTGGCATTACTTTCTTGCTGGTCATAAAGGTAAGGATATAGATACAATAGTTCGGAAAAAGTTAATTGGAACCTTAATTTTAGCAAATTTGTAAAATCAAGGTGAAGAATCCCAAAGGTGCCAAAGCTTTATGGTTGCTGTCGATTGGTAAAAATGCTCTCTTAGTTTTAATTTGTTCAATAGCAGCGTTTTGCTTCAAAAAATATACCGGTAGCATACCTTTTGCTATTTCTGGTAAGTTCGAAACAAAAATGGTTGTATTTTCTTAACTGTGTCTTATTTCGATCAAACCAGGTGATATTGTTCCCGGTCTACCACCATTCAAACTACCCAATTTTAGCACCGTGCAAAATAATCAAACTATAGGCTTCCTAGAAATGACCAAATCCCTTGGATCTGGTATTGTGGTCATACCCATTGTCGCAGTTTTGCAAAATATAGCAATAGCGAAAGCCTTCTGTAAGTATCGTTATATGAGTTAAAGTACGCGACGTGTGTACCAATGTATTTGCGAAAATATTGATACTTGAAGTAGTTCATCACGTAAGCCACATGAGTCAGGGTAAATCATTAAGAGCAGATAATGGTAGGTGCTTACTCATGCCATTACAGAATCGTTTATTGTGGAAGCATAGATATAGAAATTAAGACAAAGCGAGAATTACCACTGTTGATAACCGAGAATTTTATATTGAAGGCGGAACTTAGAATTGGCTTTCGAAACTAAAGTTCGAAGTTATCTATTGAGTAGGAATCATATTTTGCAAATATATGTATATATACAAACCTTCGTACTTAGAACAAAGTTTCCTCACGTAGATTTTACCAAAATATTTTTTTCTTCAGCCGTCGGAGTCATCGTTGATGCTACACATGAAATGATGACTTTGGGAATTTGCAACGTTTTAGGCTCGTTTGTTCAAGCTGTACCTGCTAGTGGAGCTTTCACTAGATCAGCCGTCAGCAATTCTAGTGGTGTCAAGACACCTTTCGCTGGGTTATACGCAGGTACTAATGATTGTTATAAGCTCATCCATGTCATGGATCCAATTGCCTATATTATATGCATTTTGTACCAAATTCTATACATTCAAAAAATGAAAGGATTAAAAAGAAGTTAAAAGTACTTGAACGGCCAATATTAATAGTTGAAGCTTCTTTTGGGTTCTAGCATGGGTCATTATTTGATACCAACGTTTTAAGGCACGTAGTATCAGATTCAATATACCTGAGGAGACCAGCAGCATGGACACCGAAACGTCCATACCAAATAGTGACATATGGCAGACCTCACGAGAAGCTTCCAACTAAAATGAAATACAACTGCAAACACAATCCCACCATGTCTTCTTTTTCAGCAACCATAATACTTCTAGCGCTCAGCTTCTTAACTCCATACTTTTATTATATTCCGAAAGCAACCTTATCCGCTGTCCTTATCACTGCCGTAATATTTATGGTAGACTACGAAATTATTCCGAAATTGTGGAAATGCAGCAGTAAGTTTCTATCTTTTACCTTCCCATGGTATGTCGATTATTTTATTTTATTATAGAGTTTGATCTTGCAATTACTCTAACAACCTTCGGACTTTGTTTGTTTTGGAGTATGGAGGCCGGTCTTGTTACTGGAATAGCCCTCAATATGGTTATCCTTTTAAAAATGTGGACGAGGCCGCAAATTGATAGCAGTATTTACGTGGTGAGTACTCATTTTTCATAAAACTCATAAAAATCATGTTTGATTCATTATTTATTCACGTCGTTTTTTAATTCGAACGCGTGCAAGCTAAGTAAGTAAATAAAGGCTGAGGTTAAGGTTGTCTGTTATCTATAAAATATATTAACTGTTTGCACAACTGTCTGCTTTTATTTTAAAAATAATCCGTTTGTTGATTTTCTAACTGATATACAAAAAGTATTTTATACTTTTTATTCAGTGTTTGGTACAAAGATCATTATAACGAAAATCCGGTCTATTTGCAAATGATTATAATATTCTTATACTAATACTTAGGAATCTTAATATAATATTTATTTAGCTTTTGTTGGAATGAAATAAAATACAAATAATATTTAAATGCATACAACATTTTCTTGAATCTGATTAGCTAAAAGCTTTTCCAATTTCGCAATAGTTTAACCCTCCAACCGGCCAATTTTTTCGATTAAAAAAATTATTTATTGATAGTTTTTGGATAAATAAAAGATACGTTAATGTTAAAAGTTGAAGAAAATTTAAAACTTACCTTCCAGGTGAGAAAATATGTTGACCGCCAAAAGGCGGACCTGCCTGGTAACGTAATAAAAAATTTTAATTAAGGGATAATTTTACTTGAAATTTTATTCAGTTTTTTATTGTTTTGTGTGATAAATTTGGAAACATTTTTTATCCGTTGATAAGCATAGATTTAATTTACATTTAGTACAATACGTTTGTGTTTCGGACTTACATCCCTGTAGTTTGCACATCGTTTTACCACTGCGGTCCAAAATGTCTGGCATGTCCAACTCCATCAAAACGAATGTCATTTGTTGGACGATACGATTTGTTTGGTTTTTGTGTTTGTGGGTTTTGGCTCTAGGGTCTACCAACAGCTCTTTTGGTGTTAGCGTTTTCATAACGACAAAGAACATCAGCCACCTCAATACGAAAATCTGGTAATTTTTTATGAGTAACATCTTCACAGTCAATTCCATGAATACGGTGGAAAAGGAGGTATGAATTCGCTAACGACATATCAATTAGGTGATAAAATAAACGCAAAGTCCATTTCTTTATTTTCATTCTGATGTGATAGCGACCAGATAAACTGCCCATCAAATCAACACGTTGTTGTTCACGTCTGGCAAATGTTTTTCTACGTTTGGTAGTTGACAGTCTGGGTCTTCCAAATCATCATCGTCGTCAAGATCGAAATCGGCTTCTGAATCTGCGCCATCCACTGATTCAGCCATGAGTGCTTCAATTTCCTCATCAGTTAATTTTTTCATTGTGAAAACATTTTCAAACGGTTAATTCCTTTCTAGAATGTTTAAAACCGAAAAATGTTTAACCTTCCTATACTCACGCATACGGTTTGTGAGACCGATTTATATAGTATAGTATACGTCTTTCACTTTGACGTGAGTATAGGAAGGTTAAAGAAAAATGAAACGAAAAACACTATGAACTAGAGCAATGTGTATGCAAAAGTAGCTTGTAACCGGCAGGTCCGCCTTTAGACGGTGTCCAATTTTCACCGGCTGAAAGCTAAGTTTTGCTAAAAACCTGGTATTAAAAACACTGAACACAAAAGAATATATATTTACCTGTATGAAAATATTTTTACACGCAAATTATGAATTAACAGGGTTTTATACTTTTTCAAAATTCCACTTGATACACAAATAATTATTTTCACACTTTGTCAAAAAAATGACTTAAGCACTCAACAATTTGCAATCAAATGACAAATGCTTGCTGCTATTTGCCTCAATAAGAGAATTGTTGATTTCTCTGCTGATATTTACCGTTAGAACAGAGCTTTTAATAAATAGAGCTGCATAGCAACGTATTTATTATACACCGTCTAAAGGCAGGCTCACCGGCTAGAGGGTTAAATTAGAATTCTCTAGGATTCTCTGGGACAACAGTTCTGAAACTGTGCGCCAAAACTGTATAGAGGGCGCGTCGAATAAATAAACATTTTTAAAGATATTTATTTCGAATTTAACATATAATCACAACAAAAGCATAACAACTAAAATTAATATAAAACATTTCGAAGACATAGATTTAATGAGTAATACGTGTCAGCTTTAAAGTATACAATTTAATAGATAGAACTCGTAGAGTAAACAGTTCGCATATAGTTAACTGTTAACAAAAAAATTGTAACAAATTGTTAAATATAGTGAAATGTTTACTCTACGAGTTTTCTTCATTATTATCATAAATCTTCACCAAGTAAAAACCAGTTCTATTCAATCAGTAAAAAACTTGTCCAGGTTTGATATTCGATATAGACACTAAGGCTATCATCTATTTGAAGTTTGTTTCTATGTTTAGACTTTAAAGCAGCTACAGGGCAAAAACAATTTCGCAAAGATAAGAAGCAGGAAAAAGTAATGGTATTCGAAACAGTTTTGTTTTAATAAGAGACAGTTCACCCCAGAAAATTTGTTAATGAGTCAAGAATAAAATTTGATTTTTCTGTGCTACTTGAAGAAAAACCTATCAGTCATTAATTTCTTACAAAGATAGGCCGGTAGGTATACTTTCAAACGAATTTAATACCCAATTCCAGTGACTTAATTTAATATATTCTCCTGCGAAAAAGTATTGGCTGAAAGTAGTGTTCTAGTTTTCTAGATCGGGGTCCCCAAACTACGGCCCGCGGGCCAAGTCCGGCCCGCGACAGCTAGTAGCTTATTGTTGTTGTAATAAGTTGGATAAAAAACAGAGAATGATAATAACTCGGATTTATTTACTTGCTAGGTAAAGCTTAATGACAAGTACAATACGCAGAAAGCTCACTGAAGTAATCAGTATGGCCCCAAGGTTGAAAAGTTTGGAGACCCCTGTTCTAGATGATCCTCTACTGTCTTTGGCAACACCTTTTTATGATTCTTTTCCACATGTGTATCGTAACTTATTTGGCAAATTGTATTATTTAACATAGGAATGTTTTTGAGTTGTTTAGCATAGCTTTCATCATAGTTTCTAACATGTCTATGGCAATTGAATGTCGCTTCTTTCATTTTAGCTATTTTATAAGCCATTTTGTACGATACTAGTAAAGATTTGTTATTTACTGTAAGAACTTTGTGTGAAAGTTTGACTTTTGTTTCCCGAAAGATTGTTTCTCTGCAAAAAATTAAGGGGGCTTATCGACATGTTCCTTGTGTACAGTTTATAATTGCCTCTTCAATTTATTGGGTTTCATGCCAAAGTTTTGCGGAAAATGACACATTGATGTTACTCTCCACCGCTTATTCTTGGCCATATTTTCGTGTTTCTCATTTTATAAAAGGATTAGCACTGGTATCCATATTTGAGCTCCAACTGACACATTGCTATTATAGTCGCGTCCTTTCAATCCGCACAGTTTGAGACGTACTGCTTATTAATTGTATCATAACAGTAACTTAACTATTATACGTTTTAAATAATTCCTAAATACCCCGTAAAGTGATAAACATTTTTTTATTTACCTTTTTAAATATACATTATTACCCGAAGGCAAGAGGGCGTTGCGTTTTAGTATATCCAAAGGGGCAGTGATCGAAAAAGTTTGCGAAACACTGCCCAAAGACATATAACAATAATAGTAATACACAATTTTTACCTGTTCAAATGTTTCTAATTGGACCAAAATTCGAACGCGTCAGATAATGAAAAACAAAAAGAATGGTTATTTTAAATGTGCTTACTCTTATTTGAAATATGTTCACGAAATTAAATAAATGTAAAAGAATAAGATATCTATGGCTTAAAAGTAAATTAGCTCTTACCACACGAATTTGGGAAAAGAATTGGTATTTCGACTACGAAGCGCTCATTCGCAGTGAAGAATACAAAAGAAAACTCATACAATTGGCTAATTATCCTTTTAAAACGGCATACTTTACCACCTCACAATCGACACTATATGGTGCTGAAGTATGCCAATCAAATCAATCAATCAAATTTAACGGTCGACGCTTTTTTCTTTTGTGTTCTCCAGTGAGGATGACCATTTAGTGTCTGAAATACGTTCTCTTTTCCATATCGGCGTGATAAGGGTATAAGAGGGTATTTAAAGTCTTGCATCACAAATATCCGGAATCTCAAATCTTTCGAATCCTTATAAGGTTCGTTCCAACACAGTGCAAAACCAGTTTGTGGATCGTCGGGTACATGCGCAAAGCAAGTTTGGCGTTCCAAATTTGCTTTGCGCATGTACCCGACGACTCACAAACTGGTTTTGTGTTGTGTTGGAACGAACCTATAATCTTTCGCCCATGAATATAATAAAGAGGTAAGATGTTTAACTGAAAAATAAATTTATTTTACATATTTATTTAAAAGATAAAAACAAACGAGCATCAGTAATGAGCAAATCCATAACCAGCAAAACCATAAAATCGTAAAACCGGAGTAGTAGATCCGTACGTTATTGAATCAATTTCGACAAATTTGTCGATCTGTACTCCTTATCTGTCCATACATACTTCGATGCTTCCACAACTAAATTAGTCCTTACCTAAATTGAAAATAGTTCTTGCTAATATTAAGAGCTCCAAAAATGTGAATAAAATCATGACACCTGGAACTTCGTTCGCTTTAGACCTTAAACCTCTTCGTCCTCGCTCCACTGTTGGAGTTTTTCTGTTGTAGGTTATCGTGTTTGTGGGTGGCTGGCTCGTTCTATTTGCCGTCTTTGTAAGATTAATCTCGCTAATCACCTTTGTGGGTTAGGCTATCAGTTGGGTTAGAATGTCAAATAATTTCATTCGTTCAAGATTGCTATCATGCTTTGCTTTATGGTTTTTGACGGAGTTTCGGACGCTGGTGCCTGTTTTTTGTCGGTGTTTGTTTTTACCGGTTTGGTCACGCCTTTCTTCAGGAGTGACTCCAGGCGGGCCATCGAATTCTGTGTCATGTCGGATTCGCTTCTTACTATTGCGTGGGATCTTGGTACACCCACGATAATTGCCTGAATAGACATCACCACAATTTGCGCAAATCGAAGGCTCACTACTCGGTCCGTCACAATCGTATTTCCTGTGGAGGTCTCTACAAGCAATGCATTTTGCTGGGGCGTGTTTGAACATGCCTGTAGTGCTGGCAGCGGAAACACCACGCAAGTCTTGCTTTGGCACGAAGGGACCCTACCGTCACGGCTATCTGCAAGATTTCAGTGACTCGGTAGATCTCGGTAGATCTCCTATCTATCACGCTATTTTTACGAGGAGCAATGGCGAGGGGAAGAGGACTCTTTTTCTGGCTTTCCTCATCGCGATGAGGCGGCGCAAGCACGTCTTCCTTCCTCGATAGACAACGGTCGACTGAGAAAATCACGATGATATTAAAAAACTAATCTTATCTCAAACACGGTATTCCTGTAGCATGCCACCACCTGCGAGAAAACTAAAACTCCCCTACTGCAGCATGTCACGATGGAAAAATGGAAAATTTGCACCTACTATTATATGATTACATGAAGAAATTAAGAAATACCGCGGAGGATTCAATTACATTAGAAGAGATTGAACTGATTGAAAACATTTTCAACAAACAAAATCATATGCAAATTTGAAAAAACTTACAAACAATGTATCATTAAGTTAATACGTTTGGCGAAGGTTGTTTTGAACTGTATAAAGCATCATCAAATAATCATGTACATTTCATTAGACCTTAAATGGGCGCCTCATTATGCATTAGTCATTTTGAGCCGAGTACCTTTCTAATGGCTTCGTAGTATAATAAGCAGTAATGAGCTATTTGCTCCGGGGTGGTGATATGCTACGGTAGGCGGGTTTCAATTTTTTCCAAGGTGGTGACATGCTACATGAACCCCCTCAAACACAAGGTAACGTCAAACATTAGGTCCTAGCTTGTTTCTACTTATGTATATCAAATGCCCAAAGCGGGATGATCTACAATAATAAAGATGATAGAAACTTGCTCACCATGTAACAACGATGACTTCGCTCTATTACATCTTTAACTATTGCCAGGTTGCGTGACCGATCGAGCGAGTGAAACAGAGCTCTGTCCGGCCAGGTCATGGATGGGTAACCGCCCCCGTTATCATTTAGTGAGTTGTGATGTCGGTTTTCTGCAGTTTCCGTACATTGTAAGACGAGTTCCACGGCATATGCTAGGAAAGTCGGCTGCAGATGCAAAATCGCACATAATAATAATAGCAATTCCTCCTTCTAGACTAGTACAGAATACTTGGGGATGGTGATGAAGTTATAGCTATTGCCCGCAGAAGTAACGAGTACAACATAACTGCACACTTCAGAGTAACAACGTGTTGTTAGACTCTTGGGGAGGTCAAGGTGAAAAGACCTAAATTTTGCTAATATCGTTTATTGCTGCTACAGAATTTTCGCCCTCAAATTAAAGGCATCCTCAGTGTAGGCAAAGTGATATTACAAATTAGTTGGAAAATCCATAGTGAAAAAATGTAAAAAAGTAGCAGCAGTAAACGCAAAATTTAGATCTTTTCACCTTATTATTATTATTGATGTTTGTACATATGAGCTTACCCAATTAAAAACTCATTATGTACCTAAATGCGCATTTTTTGCAGCTATTTGCATCATATTGATACATAATGGAAGAATTGGATAATCTCACATGTACAACAATCAAACACACAGCCGCACTATAGGAAACCGCGGGAAGCCCACTCAATATTAAATACCCTTTCTGTTTCGCATTAATCTAGATTTGAAATGTCATCATATTCTTTAAGATTTACAAATGTCGGTAAAATTGATCAACTCCTTTTTATCGTTCATATTCATTTTGTAAACCCATACAGAAACCCTAAACCTCAACTAAGCCGAACATCCGTTTATTATTTCAGGATAGAAAAGGTGAAGAGTATCTCGTCATCAAACCCGAACTGGGTTTGTATTTTCCAGCCGTCGATTATTTCACCACATCCATAACGAAAGCGTCGATTAACAGCACCATTCCCGTGGCGATAGATTTTAGCAATATCCATCGAATAGATTACTCGGGTTGCATGGTAAAATCTTTAATTTATATCGTCTGGATTTTGTACTATCCACGACTTTTTCTCCTTTCAGACCCTCAAAAATGTGATGAAGAACTTCAAAAAACAATCGCGTCAAGTATTCTTTTTCAACGTTAAAGACGAAGTCTATGATAGAATCGTAATGGTCATAGATGCGAATGAGTTGAATATCCACAATGCTCTGGGCGAGTCGCGTTTGAATGGGATATCGGAGAAGGAATCTGAATTAGAGAAACCTTTGCTGGAAAAGTTCGAAATTGCGGAAAAGAACGATCAGAGGAAAAATCCAGATATGGTGTAGTTTATAACGTTCGTTTATGACTTACGTACAAATAGCTTGTAATTTTTGTAAATATGTACATATATAAATAAAAATAACGATCTAGCACAGATGATTTCATTTCATATCACCATCCACTACCTCCTAACCACTTTTCGATTTGCTCGTACGATAACCAAAATAGTACAGCCCAAGGTCCACAATTAACGTATAAGGGGACGAATCCTTTATATATATAAACTCAGAATTCCTTCATTCCTCACCGACTTCTTTACAATATCCCAAGCGCCGGCGTAAATCAAACTCCTACAAAAAAGATTATACTAAATTAAGTCTTCTTTTTGAGCATTATGTAGATATTACTCTCCGGTGGGACTATATCTCTGATGGAAAGTCCTGGTCATAACAACGTCAGCTGGGGTACCGATAGCAGCAGCAGTCAAGCCAGAAAAGAGGCTTGTAACTATATGCAAAGCTTTGTTATCTTCCACCTCCCATGTATTGAGAATAAACCTCTTGACGAAATCATATCCTCCTATGTCTCCGCTAGTCACCAAGGCTCCTCTTACAATGGCCGGTAAACAACCTTTTATAGAAATAAATAAAGAATGAAATCCATTACCAATCCGAATTGTCAGATCATGTCACCGCACTCAATAATTGCATTAAATAACTAAGCTTTTGACTAACTTACCCTTATAAAGACCACTAATACCACCTTGTCCCCATGCGCTCATGAACGCACCGCGTAGATTTTTCACTCTCGGTTCTAATCCGAGCATTTTTCGTTTACCTTCCATTTGCAAACGGACTCTACATATATCGGCCGGAGTTCCTAGCAATTGACCGAATGCACCAGCTATGAGGCCACCTACAAGTTAAAATTCTTTGAACCTTGATAAAAGAAAATTTTTTCGAAATTTCGTATTGTGACCTACATCCGTATCCCACGTGAACTGGAACTTTTTCCGTACGCGAGTACTTTAAGACATCCTCCTTTAAGGTTCTGTACAATGTGACTCTCGTTCCACTGTAAATAGCATGGCGACATATGATGGCCGAAAAGCCTTGGTACAGCTTGTGAATGCCTTCTTCTCTCGCTATTCCCCATACGGTCTTTAGCATACCTCTTTTGGGAGCCTACGAATAATTCTTTTTAATAATTTCTCGTTAAAGTTGTGTTAAAAGTTAGTCTATGAATGCAGATAATCTAACAGAACAATATGACTTTATATTTGAATGTTTGGGGATTCTTCTAGTTCTTTCAAGCTAATTCTATGATAATTCTAAAATTGAGGAATAAAAGGTATATCATTTCAATATATAGGCCATATATTAACAGAGGAATTACTACTATGTAATTCTGATTTCCTCTAATTTCATTTTTGTTGCCATTTAAGAAACACATCCACAAAAGTTTACAAAATTAGCATGAATTCGCATGAAATGGTTCTTGCTCAAATCAAAGTAGTTTTACTGCCTCCAAATTTGTGTTTCGATAACGTAATTATCATTGCTAAAATTATTATTATTATCATTTTTTCTATTACACTTAAACAATTTCCATACACGGATTTTCCCACCCTTCCTTTAACATCAAAACATAACTTTTCAAATTTGTTTATTATTTCAACGCTCTCAATTAGCGACATAAATTGTTTTTCCAATTGCAATATAGAAGTGGAAATAAAACTGTAGTTGGCTTTAATAAACGCCAACTGTTGAGATACTTCTTTACTCGAATACACCATTTGGGTGTCTAGCACAGATTGTGTATCGCTATCAAGATCCATAATAATTGTCTTTACATATTTCGTCATAATGATTTGCATGAAAAATAGCAGCTTCCAACCACGTTCCCCATCGTGTTATTACTGGTTGAGGAGGAAGCGGAATACCGGGTAGATGTTGTTTGTAAAACTGAACTCTTAATGGAGCCTTTAAAAACACTTTCTTAACACTACTAATTAAAGTATTTACCAAGGAAAAACGGTTTCTTACTTCTTCTGCAACACGATTTAGTCCGTGCGCCAAGCAAGTTGTGTGAATTAAATTTAGGTAAAAGATTTTCAAGTTGCAAGCTGCCTTCACCGTGTATGGTGCGACATCCGTTAAAAACAATAGAATTTTTTCTGTTGGAATCGATTCCGGTAAGAAAAAGGTTGCCAGTTCTTCCTGTATAAACCTTGTTATTGTCAAATTATTTGCCTTTTCCAACTGTTTGGATGAAATAATAAGATTTTGCTGGAACCGATACGTTAAGGATACCTATCATTAAATAAACTATGTATCGGTTCACACTATCTGTAGTTTCATCTGCGCATATGTCAAGGTAATTGTTTGACACAGCCTTCTTAATACTACTCAATGTTTCTGCATAGATACGGTGAATATAATTTTTCTTAAGGTGCTTTCGTCGGGAATATTATATTTGCTGGTGCACTTTTGCAAAGATAACTTGACATTCAAATTATTTATTTTATGTAGTGGAATATCTGCCGACACAAACATTAGACACAAATCTTCATTAAATGGTTGTTGTTCCCATTTTTTGGAGATTGATGGCAAATATTGCGGTAATGTTTGCTGACCCTTCTTCGCCAATTTCATCTTTGATAGTTTTGCAGCATGAGATGCAGCTTTAATATGCTGGTCGACTTGAAACTTTCTGTCACTTGTAACCTGCATAAAAAATATCACATCATCAGTTGTTTTCTTATAAAATAAGTGTTAGTAAAAGATAAAAGAGAGTTTGCGAAGCAATCGGAATAAACGACATTTAATAAAATGACCAACACAACGGTTCGACAAATAATTTTATTTTAAAATGATTTTTATTTAAAAATCATCAGCAGAATACGGAATACCAGATATTCCGTATTGTGCTGATAATATGCGAAAAATAGGCATGAAATATACATCTCATTTTACTCATTTTAAAATAAAATTTTAAAATAAAATTATTAGTCGAAGCGTTATATTGGTGATTTTCTTAAACATCGTTTAAAAACTATAGATTAATAAGAGGAAATAAACCTAAAATTTCTTTACAATCTTGCTGCATGCTACGCAAAATACTTTATCTCCATCCATACGCAATTCTGAATAAGGTGCAATCCATCCAGGCACAGTCGCTATTTTCGGCATTTTTGCTATTATAATTAATAACAACCCATAAGTTTACACTTCGAAAAACCAACGGAAAATTACGTTTAAAATAAATAAGATTGCTTTCGAATATGGGAATAATTTTCAATTTAAATAACAAAGAAACACCTGTGCTCCTAATTTTCTGGTAAAATGTATTTTTGTATTTATTTAGAAGTTTCAGGGAATTAGCTTTTCCTTGAATTCTGTGCCGGTCTAGATGTATGGGAACAGCATTCATAAATTTTTGGAAGCGCTTATCAGAAAAGTATCGAGAAGAGGCTTCATAGAATGCTATTTTTAATTTAAAGAGGGCTGTTTAACTCTTTGTTTGTTACAACCACGACATATTTCTAGTAATCCTATAATAAATTGCATCCAATAAATAAATAAAACTCGGATACTTCAAATATGCTGAATTACTACAAAATATACAAATAATATACAAAATGCATATATTATGCAAATATGCAAATTTATGCAAACTGCATATTATCCGGCCTTTAGTCATTACTAGTCGAAAAAAACAGTAAAAAGGATTTCGTTTGAAGTATTTGAGTTCTTTTTTTAGTTTCTTGTCTTTCCAGTTTTTGGGTTTTTGTATTTTTCATATATTTTCATTTATGCGTTCTGTTTAGGCGAAACTAATTGAAATAGGTAATTACACATTTTATCTCTCCATCATATTATTCCTCATGTCATATTTCCTAGTGCATATATCTTAAACCTCTTTGTTTCCTCTCCTCTTTTAGGGCTGGTTCTTTCGATATCTTCTTCTCTGACTGTGGGTAAGCGAACGGCTCGCTCTGTTTGCAGCCTGCTCGAACTCTAATATCATTGATTGCCACTGCAAGTTGAGCCACCAATTCGGTTAGAATTTCTGCTAACCTGATTAAAGTTTCGGCCATCTGGTATATTTCTGGCGAATTATCGGAGACTTGCACCAGCCTTCTCGTGTTATTTTTATTAACAACTTGAGCGAAAGTCACACTATAAGACGTTCCTGCTCAACATTTGTGACCGCATGGTCTCTGACGATGTCGTCCTCAGAGATGCCAACTAGAACGCCTCTTAATACCACGCTGAGGCTTCTTTCCCGATATAAGTTGGTACCTGTGGTATGAAATGGCTTTTTCGCCCAGAATCTGATGATACACCTGAACGATTCGATGGTCTCTGGCTCTATCTTGATACCATCAGTCGTGTATCATCAAGATCCAGTTTTCACTGTCTCTCGCAATGATTGGCGGAGTCTTCGTAGCCCTTTCGCTCTCAATTCGACTGTGGGTATCGATCACGATTTCTTCTGGCTGCGATTCTGCAACACCTATTGGCGCGGTTGAAGTTTTGCAAGGAATGGCCTGCATTTCCACGTCAGGTCGTTCAACGTTGACTTTTTCCTTTTGAAATTGCCTCTTCTCTTTTGGAGGGGCTCGCGGTATAGGCGAAGTCACCCCTTGCTCACCTGCTTCACTCGGTTGCTGGTAAATTTCGACCATTGCGACCTCGGCGGGTATTGCAGGCTGTTTATTTTTCTGCTTGGAAGTTTTCTCCTTAATTTTAGAAGCCATTTTCGTGGATTTCGTCCCCTTTTATCGGCTTGCTTCCGGAACTGGTGCATGGAACTTCCGGAGAGGTACTCGCTCATTTATCGTGCTAATGACGTTGGGTAACGGCGAGGTGTCCCCTCTGTGAATGATATCGCAGATGTTGATGTCTTCAAGCGACACAGTCAAGTTGGTGGTTTTTTCGGCATCGATGATTCGTATCTTCTATTTACGTTCATATGCCCTCAAACCAACTTAGCATTCACGTTTTTATTATTTTTATAGCTTCCCCTTTCATAAGTTCTTTTATTTCTTCATTCAACAATTTCCGATTTCAGAAATTTGTCTTCCTTCTTCTTTTCCTCACAAACATACTTCGCTTGTGTCTTATTGTAACCAATCTTCTCTTTTATATCTGCTAATTCCTCTTCCATTTTTTTATAATTGAAATATGTTTTGTATCCAACAAGTTCTCCGTTCTATCACAGTTATTTTCAGGCTTGTCTTATTTATTGTCATTTGTAGTTGTTGAAACCATATGTTCCCTATGTGAAATTTGAAATATTCTTGCCAATTGTAACTAAACTAAAATGATTTTCGACTACACAGATATAGGCACATATGTATACAATTTTTATTATTCTTGCACTTTATTTTTGGATCACATATGTAAATATGTCGCTATTATCTTGACTTTGCGTACACATCAGACTGCACATTATCTAAGCCTATTATCGCTTCCCTTCTTTAAATAGTATAAAAGTTAATTGCACTTTCTAAATATTTTCGTTTTCGATAATTGTTGTTTACGCGTTATATACTTTAATCTGTCCAACGTTTACGATGCAATTACCATACTTCGTACAATATTGGCAAATGAGCTTGAGCCTAGAAATCCAGTTGTCCGAGCGGGAACGATTGAAGGATGTTATACTTATAGACACTAACATGCGCAATGCAATATTCAGTTCACCCTGAAAATGTTTGGTATGATATAATAAGTATCAACGAGAGTTACTTAATTTGCGCCAATAATACTATAACTCTCTGAAATTACTGTACTAGAATAGTAAGATTGAGCTATGCGAATACAGATGGCTTTATACTATACATTGAAACTGAATCTATAGTATGAAGCCATCTGTATTCGCATAGCTCAATGTTACTATTCTAATACAGTCGTTTTAGATAGTTGTAGTACTATTGGCGCAAATTGAGCAATTCTAGTAACAGCTAATTCAGAACTCATATACAGATACCTAATCTTTTTAACTTGAAGTACACGTGAGTAGTTTCATCTCTCACGCTTTGACATTTCTCTATGGTATCACACACTCAATTGACGAAAATGCGTTTCTGCGTTGGCGCCATAAAAATCCATGTTAAAGCGAATGTAGAGTGGAGTATGTGCTAGATACTACCTTGTTATGTAGTTATGCTTGAAATTTGAATTGGTGATGTAGATAATGGGAGAGAATAATAAATATCTTGAAACAAGAATGTGCCACACACTACCAACTGTTGGTGCTATTCCAACAAGATAGAACAAATAATTCTTCCTCGCTCGCACAATCATTTTTATAGACCCAAGATCTGCAGTGTTCAATGCTGTATATACATATCTGTGAGTTACGAATCTGAATTTGGTAATTCATTGGTTGGAATATACCAAACACTTAACTACGAAAGCTTACTCATAGAATGTTGATTGTGCAGTTTTGGGAAAATTTAGCAGTTATGTAAATTTTTGTCAGTTGAAAAAAATTATAAAATGTTACCACAGGCAGTCCACGTTCATTTCAATTTAAATTTGGAAACACTGTGGGAAGGGAAAAACCACGACGTTTTATTAATGTTTTTGAAAAACATGGTTGGACCTCTAGCATTTTTTGCAGAAGTGCAATGAAACTAATCGTAATCTTCTAGTAACGGGTGTATATATCAAAAACATTACCGTAACAAGTTTGTAATCCAACTTATTAGCCACTTCACCTTGAATCTGCAAACGTGTCTTCGCTAAATCGAAAGGGGCGCAAACTGAAATAGTAGGAAAAATAAAAGAATTATACATTTATATACTTTGAATTTCCTAATTTGTGTACTTGTCTAAGCTATGATTTAGTGTTAGTATATGTTTCGGTATGGCAGTATTTAAATACATAAGCGTAGATAAAAAGTAATAAAATAAAGTAATGCAAAACGGATTTGCGAAACTTTGGATGCTCATTTTCACATGTAAATTATCACCCTTCATTGGAATGCTGGGGAAATACTTGCCTGAAGTTCAGGAATAAGAAGGGCTATTTCATTTATTTGATCTTTGCATGTAAACTACACCCTCTTACAATTGTTACTTAACTCTTATATGAATAATTATAGTTCGCCAGAATAAACAACTTTTGCGTTGCAAAAATTAACAAAAAATATCACGCTTAATTTATAGAAAATAACTTTGTAAAAGGAAGTCACTATACTTAACTCTGCACAAATTGCACCACTGACTGCAAGACAATAAATCACCGGTTTTCTATGTGTAAATGCTATCTGCTCGGACGGTTTCGCCATTCTAAATGTTTTTTATATATTTCTTTGAACTCGAAGAATTTTGAGTGCATAAAGCATATTTTTACTTTGACAAATCAATGACAAATTGACGTTGACTAATACTAGTACCTATAACAGCAAGATAGAAGACCATTTCGTCATATAAAATCCTGGAAAAAATTTACGTCTTAGCAAAACTTTTACACGAAAATCTTTATTTTCTCCAAGTTTTATATCATAGCACCTATGCATGTGATATAATCAAACGATTTCAACTAATGTTTGACAACTTATAGTGGTATTATCGAAAAGAGGAACCTCAATGCATAACGGCAACAGACAATAAACACAACAACAAAGAATAATACAATGGAAAGGATGTCAATGAAAAGCTTTAAATAACTTGAATTCAGTGGTGTGTAGATCCTAACCTAATCCCTATCACTGCTTCCATTCGCCTGGACATGCTTTTTGATTAAGTTTTCAATGGTTTCCTGAAGAATATTCTCCCATTCGATAAAAACGATGTATTCCTTAAGATTGACAGACGCTCTATGGGTTCACATCGAAGCTTTTTGGTGACCAGTGTATAGTTGAAATATTCACGAATCGAAAGTAGCCCAGTACGTAACTTACGAAATTGTTCCCACCAAATGAGACAAACGACATCACATCTTTTACTAATATGTTTTGTACGTAAAAATGGGTATTCATGGATCTCACCCATGTAGAAACCAAATTCGTGCGATCATCGAAACAAATTGCTCTCCAGAATATTATTGATCTACGAAAAAGTGCGATCCTCGGAGAGATAGTGCAGACAGCAAACTTCTTCCCTGCCCTCTGCCAGACTCATTACCGTTCATCTGGTGAATTGAGACTTACTCTTGATTCATCTGAAAATAAGATCGTCGATGGTCCAATTTACCTGTGCTCTTGGAACTCAGTAACTCTATGTTCCTTGGTGAGCAGTGATGGAATAGCTAAACTTCTACAGTCCAATCCACCTTATCAAATTTCTTCGTCCAGAAACTGTTACATTTCCAGCTGCTACTAGGGCTTTGTTTAGCTCTAAACCGGTAGAACGGCGAGCTGACGAGCTTGTCCTGGGGTTGTAGAGTAACTTCCAAGTTCATTAAAACATTTAAGTGTTCAGCTAATTATTGACTGTCTAACTAATAACAAATTAGTCACTGGCTACGTCCCTCGGTAACTAGAGTTATCGTTTTCACTACTTCTTCTCGTCTTCAGCTGCGTGGACGATGCACATCTTATACTCTAACTGTACTAGAGAGAGTGTTACATCCACTTAATGACTTTAATTTTTTTAATCACTGGCAGTACTAATTGTATTGCCTTTTACCAACACTTTAGACAAAGTTAAATGTCTTATTAACAAGCAATTGCATAATATAACTTTACATCTGTCAAACAATTATAATTGTGTATTGGTAGTGACAGAGTATATCGTAGGCCACCTACATAAAATGTTTAATGATCTAAACCATCAAAACATTTCAAGTAATAATGAGAACTTTTGCTGATGCATTAATTTTGTCTAGAAGTTTATATTGGCTACAATGTCAATTAAGATCAAATTAAGCTACTTCCCCAAAGTATGAATGTTGGGATTGCTATGAAAACAAATTCTTTCACGATCATAATAGATTCATTAGTAAGACTTTGAGCATCAGTTCTTAAAGAAATTGGAATGTGAGACCAGATGAGAAGCATATTCAGAGGAACCGAACATATAAGATTTACATGGTTAAGAAAACGATAGTCCACGGTCAATGTGCAAAATGGACGAAAGAGGAAGAATTTAATTAAGTATACTTACACACTTGTGATTATAACTTTCACACTTTGTTTTTATTTATTATAGAATCTTGAGGTTGGGACATCAGCAAAGCTCGTCTTCATGTTTCTTGGGGATGCTTTTGATCTCTTCCACAAATTGACAAATTTCACAGTTACAATACAGGAATTAGAAGTCTGGGAAAATAGCAATCTGGAGGTAGAAATAAATACGATGCAATTACAAATTTTATATTATACATCTTTCCGCGTATTCTTATTTACTACATCGCATATGAATATCCGTGATTTCACCATCCAGTACCTCCTAAACGTCTTTCGATCTGTTCGTATGACAGCCAAAACAATAAGGCCCATGGTCCACATTTAATATATAAAGGAACAAATCCTTTATACAAACTAAGGAAACCTTCGTTCTTTACCGTTTTTACTACAATATCCCATGCACTGGTGTACACCAGACTCCTGTAAAGTATGATAAACTTAGTCTTTAGCTAATCTTCATTACTCAATAAGCATTACTGTCCTGTCGGACTATATCGTTGATTGAAAGTTCTAGTCATAACAACATCAGCCGGTGCACCAACTATCGCAGCGAATAACCCAGCGCAAAGACTGGTAACTATGTGTAACATTGTATTATCTTCTACGTTCCATGTATTCAGGATGAATCTCTTAACGAAATCGTATCCTCCTATATCTCCACTAGTTACCAAAGCTCCTCTCAGAATAGCTGGTGAGCATCCTGTAAATAAAAAAATATTCATTTAATCTACGATTGGAAGAACCTTTAGTTCGAAGATAGGCATAGTTCAAGCAAAAATTACGATTGGCCTTTTCCTTGACATACCTTTGTAAAGACCTTTTAGTCCACCTTGATCCCATGCACTTTTAAAAGCACCACGCAAATTCTTAGCTCTCGGTTCCAATCCAAGCAACTTTCGTTTACCTTCCATTTGCAAACGAACTCTGCATATATCGGCTGGGGTTCCTAATAATTGACCGGTAGCACCGGCTAAAAGACCACCTACAATTTATGGATTCTAAATTCCAATTATAAGGTTCTGTGGGAATATTCAAGAAACTTATTTATATTTTAGACTGGTAGGCACCTACACCCGAGTCCCACGTAGACCGGCACTTTTTCGGTGCGTGAGTATTTAAAAACGTCTTCTTTCAAAGTCCTGTACATTGTTACTCTTGTTCCGGTATAAATAGCATGGCGACATATGATGGCCGAAAATCCCTGATACAGTTTGTGAATTCCTTCTTCCGTTGCAATTCCCCATACAGTTTTGAACATACCTCTTTTAGGGGCCTAAAAATTATATCTATAATATTGAGAGATGTTTGAAAATAACTACAGTAGGGAGTCGATTATTCGAACTAATGCTGGTCAGAATAATAAAAAATTCTGATAATCAAAATTCACTAAAAACTAAATCAACCAAGTTTTTACAAAATAATTATTTCAGTATAGTACATAGTGGAAAAAAGCAAACGACATAGAAACATATAAGTTGTATGTTTAAGGTGAATTTGGCACTAAAAAGGTCGTAATGCTGGTCTGATTCAATGATGACTTCCTCTTTACGGCAGCTAGGTCTCTAACTCTTTTAAGCTGCAATAACTGGATGTGATCGGATTCTTCTTGTCGTTCGAATCACCGGAATGCTAAATTCACTAATTTCACTAATTGTAAGTAGTAACGGGTGTTTTTTATAGAGTGTCACAAGTTTAAATCATAATAAAACAAGGAAATATATTTTTAATATCAATGAAACGGGCTTTATTGGAAAGAAAATTTTATGAAATTAATGTTTAAATAGGATTTCTGCCATGTGGCTGCCACGGCTGCCACATGGCACACCAATTTTCAACAATTTTTCGCAGCATTTGCGGCCGTATTTCGCCGACAACTCTTCGAATGTTGATTTCCAAGTGTTCAATTGTTTGTGGTGTTAAATCACACGACCTTGGTGGCCAATTAATTGGGCCCTTACGTGAAATTATTTTTTCATCAAAAGTTTCTTTGAGTAAATCAATTGTAGCGCCCGCTGTGTGGTATGTGGCTCCGTCCTGTTGGAACCACATATCAGCAAGATTAATGCCACGTAATTGAGGTACGAAAAATTTCGAATCATATTCCTATCCCGTTCACCATTGACAGTAACATTCTGACCATCATCGTTTTTGAAGACATATGGGCCAATGACTCCGCCAGCCCATAAAGCGCAACAAACAGTAATTTTCTGTGGATGTAAGGGTGTTTCGACAAAAGCTTGTGGATTCTCCTCACTCCAAATGCGACAATTCTGCTTATTTACGTACCCATTCAACCAGAAATGGGCTTCATCGGAAAATAAAATTTTGAATGGAAATTCAAAATCAATATCAATTTGTGCTTCAGCCCATTCGCCGAATTGGCGGCGCATGGTCGTTTGGCTTTAATTCCTGCACAAGTTGAATCTTGAAAGCTTTTAAGCCAAGATCCTTTCGTAAAATCTTCCATAAAGTGGAAGGAGATAACCCCAGTTGCTGAGAACGGCGACGAATTAATTGATTAGGATCATCTTCAATGCTTTCCTGTACAGCGGCTACAGCTTCTTCAGTGCGCACTGTTCGGCGTCTCACGGGATGCATTATCAGTAATAGTAAATGTAGTCCGAAAACGATCTATTGTTCTTCGAATAAGCCGCTCTGAAGGACGATTATGTACGCCATAAAATGGAAGAAGTGCACGATGAGTTTGACGAATAGAACAATTATTTTGATTAAAAATTTCAACAATTTGCACGCGTTGCTCTGGTGTAAGTCGATTCATATTGAAATTTCAAATCAAACTAAACAAAAAGCAATTATCAGCTGTCAAATGGGTGCTCAAATATAGCAGTGATACCAACTCAAAGTTGTGACACTCTAAAGAAAACACGCGATAGTAATTCAGGTGATGGATATGACGAAACATTGTCCAATAGGACTAGTACCGTGCCTTCTTTGCCGCAATGCTGCTGAAATGTTTTACTTCAAGAATGACATTGTGTTCAAACCAATTCAGGAACACATCAGTGTTCATCCACGCGTTGTTTTGACTCGTATATATTACCGGAAATTTCATATTTTGAAAACAACGTGGGTTTTCCGATTTTTCTATCAAAAGCAGTGGAATTCTGTGTGTCACAATTAATGCTACATGATTGTGACACGCTCATTCCTGAACTTGTAGTCTGGAGCTGCGGATTCTCTTCGAGACATCAACGAGCTCGATCGTACAGCTTTTCAATAGAGGCTCGTTTCGTCTGCATTGTAGACAAAATCCATGTCATATTGATTTTGTTCAAGAAATCTCATTAAATTCTCGTAAAAATAAACTGCTGCTGAGGCATCTGAACTTAGTCTCTCACCATGAATCTCGATTCGCCGAATTCCATGTCTTAATTTAAAATCTTTCGACCAACCAGAACTAGCGGCGAATTACGGGTCACCACCAAGCTTCATGTTTAATTCCACTGCTTTTTCTTACAAAATGGGCCCAGAAGCCCAGAAGTGAATGCAGTATCTTCCAACAATTCGGATTTAGGTTTTCCCATAGTTTTAGGATATGAACTGTCCTCCTCGTTGTCAAGATTAAGTGCATACCTGGTGATCGAATCAGAATTATTTCTTATTCCCATTGTGGTTGATTTACCAAACACTAAACTCACTAACTAGTACCTGACCTGTTTCACCTTTCTTCAGCCGCGTAATAATTTTCATTTTATCCTGTAATGAAAGCACTAGTCGTTTCCTTTTTGTCGATATATCGCAAATTTGACTTAAAATATGTGACCCCAAATTCAATGTATGTACACCTCACAAATGAATGTTTTAAAACTGAGAACCTTGATTGACAACCGACCGTATGAATGGAAAGGGAAAAATCTAGTGAACAAATTACACAGACATACTTCTTAGTATAGAAACATTGATACAGCTAAAACCCCTCTTTCTAAGAATTAATTAAGCCTTTTATACACAAGTCGTCTCAACACTACATTATACATTATTTGGTATTGATTATAACGATTCTCCGTAAATAAAACTTCGAAAACTGAAGCAACCAAAGACTGAAAGCAAATGCTAAGGATGCTCGGTCAAAACCAACATTTCATATGCTTTGATTTTTTCCCCATGAAGCCAGTTCGAATAACTGACGTTCGGATAATCGACGCTCTACTGTACCTTAAAATATAAACCACAATGAAACAATCGATTATTGATTAACCCATGATTATAAGTTTAAAATTAAGTGAAAAAATTGAATGCTGTTATATCAATCACTATACATCTCCAAAAACCAGCATTATAGAGTTGAAATCCAAGCAAACCAGTAAGAATCCCAACTACAGTCTGCACAAATAGAATCTTGAGATCCTTACTCACTTCTGTAGGAAAACTAAAACAGTATAAACTACTAAAATATGTAAAATCTACTATGGTTTTCTCGTAGGTACACATTTTGTGCTATTGTTGTTTGGAAAGCGAAGAAAATTGCGTAAAAGCAAATACTCAGATGTTTTCTGTTGATATACATACATACATACATAGATCTATATTGAAAACATTACCGTAACAAGTTTGTAATCCAGTTTATTGGCTACTTCACCTTGAATCTGCAAACGTGTTTTCGCTAAATCAAAAGGAGCGCAAACTGTAACAATAGGATAAATAAATGGTAGAGATTATTTTATTGTTGCCTTTTATGCAAGCATGTACGAGGTGTTTTTCGTTCCACGCAAATGTGCGAAACACATGTGAATTAATACCGCGCTTACTTTATTATTACTTCAGTACCCATTCCATAAATTTAGAACAATGCACTCAAATTTATTTGCAATATAATTAAGCCATATAACATAGTATTAATAAACAACTTTACCAGAAGGAATATTCGTTCTAAAGAAAGAAAGCAATTCCCAAGAGAAGAGCAGAAAGCGTTAAAAATTATCATTTGGATTTACCAGTTTCCGCGCAAATTGCACCACTCACTCCAAGAATATAAATTACAGGTTTTCTATGTGTCAAAGGTATATCTTTAGATGGTTTCGCCATGTTTAGTTTTGTGAAAATTGGAGATGCGCGAAAATATTTTTTAAACCGCTTTGATGAAGCAGTTGTAAACTGACATTAGTGAATGAGTATTTTTAAATTATTTCCAGAGAACAAGTGACCTAACACCAAGAGGGTCACAATCGAAAGAGCACTGAGATAAAAGAAATCTCATAAATACGGCGGTAATCTGATTGCAAAATGCGCTTTCCGCCTAAGACCAGCTACAATATAAAATAATTCCCAATAAGAACACTCTTACTTTTCGCTAATCTTAATCCACGGATTTTTTTTTTTAATATATATTTCGTTAGAGGACGCACCTACATAAGCTAAATGCAAAATAACAAGACAAAACGGGAATGACTTATCTCGAACTGATAGGCATTACCGATTTAATTAATGTGGTTGTTTTAGCTTTGTATAATTACAGTAATAATCTTTTAAGGTCAAGTTGAATCACAAGTATTGCAATGAAATTTGAACCTTATTGATGTAAACCAAAGATAATATATAGCGATCCAAAAAAGTTTTGAAATGTGGGTGTGGCCCTGGTACTCTTTTACAGTAAACTCTATGATTTTATTTCTTTTTATTATATGATTCTTTAAAACCGGGTGTCCAAAACTATTCTCTGGTCAATTTTGCACTTGTTCCCAACATGCTTCTACTGAGGTTATTGCCCAATCGACGGTCGTTAAGGAAGTCTTGATATGGAGAAGCAGGGAAGCAGCGCAAAATCACATGGCTTAGTGTCAGCATTACAAGATGAATGGTCAACCACGATTTTATCCGGTTTGGATAGTTGAAGTGTCGTGACTTGCTGATGTATCATAATGGAGTCTCTAAACGCTTAGGTCAGGATTTGGTTTTAGTTTCCGAAAAACTCAATTATCGCAAATTTTGCGTGATACACCATTTAGAAATTGTAGCCACATAACTTTAGACGAATTATTCTTTGCGAAAAAAGTCATTACCATTTTCCTTTCCTTTGACTGTAATTGTTTCACTTTACCACTGCTTCTTCTCCTTTTCTTCTTGTTCTTCCACACGATCTTGGGGATAAAACGCAAAGATTGTCACTGGCGTGGACTCTTTCCCACGCTGCCTTCAGAGATTTTGCAGAGTTGGAAAATGTTTAGTTCTCGATGAATTACATTTCTTACATAGCAAGGGGCGTCAACTAGGATTTGGACAGTTCTGGTCTTTAATATCTCCGAAAAGACTGGAACATGCAAAGGGACCTCCTAGGACCATGCTGTAACGTCGAGGTGCAGAGAAGCAACTTACCACTTAAGTGAAAAAGAGTCCTTTGCCCTAGGAGGCGGAGTAACATGTTGCGGACAGTGATGAAATGAGTGCGGATCTCTTCAACTTGTTTGTTCCAGAGTAGTAGTACTTAACATCGATGCTCTACTGCCGCTTGCAGGCCTAATAATAATAATAATTGCGGGATTAATTCCAAAAACCATCATTCTGTAAATCAGCCCGTCGTTCGTGCTAATTCATGTAATGCAGTCCAAATTAATTCAATTCTTAATCCAAATGACCGATGCCTTGATTTCGTCTTTTGTCCCGAACACAATCGATATAATACTGAGCACTTTCAGTTTCCACTAGTGCAGTGGTGCGCAAAAATATGTATACACATATGCATACTAATTTATTTTAAAATCTGCCCCAAATGTTGTATCTTGAGAAGACAAAATTCTTAACAGATTTCTTGAGCTACGAGATGAAGTTCAGATATTCCTTTTAGAAACAAAACTTTCAAATTCACTTCATGATTTTCTTGGCTTTGTACAGTGGCTTATTTTACAGATATTTTTGAGCATTTAAATGTGCTGAATTTGAGTTTACAAGGAAATTACTTAGATATCTTCACAGATGACGACAATATTGAAGCAACAATTAAGAACTTTGCGGCATGGTCCAAACGAGTTGAGAAGGATTCGTTTACAAACTTTCCAATCCTACAACAGTTTTTGGAATCTAGTTGTGAGAAATTACCTGAACAAGTAAAAATTGAATTTTCAGTTCATCTCAACACTTTGGCAAGCGTATTGGGACAGTATTTTCCTGCATCAGATCTTAGAAGCAGTTGGATTAGAAGTCCTTTCACCAGCAAAATTGAAGATCTAAATTTGACAGAGGAAGAGGAAGATCAGCTGATTGATTTGGCAAGTGACGGAATGTTGGAAACTGTTTTTAATACTGCAAACTCAATACAATTCTGATAGATTGTACAACGGGATCAGAAGAAATTTGTCCTGAAGGTATTAAAACATTTAGTTCCATTTTGCACAATCTACAGCAAGATTTCTCAACGTTCTGTTTCATGAAAAATAAATATAGAAATCGGCTCGACGTTCATTATGATTTCGGTGTAAATATCTCCAGAATGCGGCCTGATATTGAAGAAATTAAGAACAGATTTCACCGTTCACACTGAACAGTTGTTACATTACATGTAAGTACATACACCGTGATCCAGAATGATTAACGTGTGCCGCTCTATACTAATATGACATTTACCACTCCATATGCATGCGTTTAACGATAAATTCCATAGGCGTGCCGACAATCCATTTCTTTTCTTTCTTATTAAATGTATATATATATATATATATATATATATATATATTTCGTGACCTTTTATACTTATCTTATATGATAGTTCTCTACCACTAATTAGGTCAATGAAACAAGACTGGTTTGAACGATAGTTATATTTCCAGAACGTTTACAAACGTTTTCGGAACACCTTCTTCAGTGAAAATATAACTAGATAAAATCTGGAAATATAAGTATCGTTCAAACCAGTCTTGTTTCATTGACCTAATTAGTGGTAGAGAACTATCATATAAGATTTTCTTATATCAAATTCTTAAAAACTACGAATTAAAACGATGAAAGAAAGAAAAAAGTAACGAATATTACTTTATTTGCCGAAAAATATAGAATTAAGCTGAACTTCAACTAATCTGTGGTCAAAACCATCATAACCTAAAAGTTGGGAGGTCAATTTTCTTTTGGAAAGTAGTTTCGATCATAAAGCGACAATGCAGTCACGTGACCGTCAATCATTCTGGATCACTGTGTATATTGTGATTATTTCAAAACTGATACTTATCATAACTAAAATATACGCTAGCTTTAAAACTATTGAATGGTTGGTCACAAAGTATATATTGAATGTCCATTCGTGCATTGTATTTATAATATTTGTGCAATAAAGCAATTTACGAAATATTGGTTATTTTATTTCCAGAAATTTAGCTTAAAGATGTAGATGTGTGAACGCGGTAATCTAAATATCTCAATATGTTTCCGCAAACACAAAATATTACCAATAATAAACATGCCCGTGAAGTATGAGGACGATTCACTACATATTTATTGAGACATACTAATTTAAAAAGTTTCATTTTTACATGGGCTCTTACGGGATTACTCGAAAATAGCAGAAAACATAAAATAACATCTTAACCCGTTCATACATTTTCAGGAACAAATAGATAAGCATTCAATGAAAGTTTTTAGCCTATCTTTATTATGGTTCACTACTGAATTTGATAGAAATTATAAAAAGTTGTCAAATAAAATTTCTCACGTTCCCAGCGTTAGATGTATAAAACTATGGCAACACCGCTTCATGACATTCAATTCAAAAGTTTGAAAACAAGTCTTTTTTCCGACTTTCTTCCCGCATTACTTTTCCCAATCTTTTGGGAATGGATTCCCCGTTCGTACACGTCTTTTGTCATAAGTTTATCTTTCTAACGATACGTTTCAGGCTTGGACATTTTTCTTTTTCAATGTAAATACGAACACGATTCTCTGTTTCTAACCTAACCTCACGGTAAATTGACGCGTCGCGTTCATCGCGTCGTTTGGATAGATCACTGCCACCAACTTACCAGATAAGAACATTCGCCATACAGTGTTGTCACGTTTTCTCATTCATTTTTCTATATTAATTTCTTGGATATTTATGATTTTAATTGAAAAATTCCATTAATATTGTGATAATTTTATGGTCATGCAAACTTAATTCGATCACTCTCATCGTTATACCAGCAAATTTATGTTTCAAAATTTTTATGCCGCACGGTTGGCTTCCGGTACAGTCTGAGCATTTGACAAATAGTAATTATTGGATAAATCTCAATTTGAAGCAATTTAAACAAAATAATCTACTTGTAGACTGAAACCTAAAGATTTTTTATACATATCAGCTAGTTGAAATTACTTTTTGTACGAAAAATAAACACTACAAACCGAGAAACTAGAAACCTCAAAATTTGATTAACTTTTTGCACAGACTGTCACACATCTAATTCCTTAAGTTAACCACACTGAATTTCAAAACCTTTGAAAGCGTTGGTGACCACATATCAGAGGTAGGATTTCAATAGAGAATAAAGGATCAGTGGTTCCTGTTATTTTATAATCTACTTGGGATCCGCGATTGGCTAGTACTTGGGTTGGGGATCGACGATTGGCTAGTACTTGAGTTGGGAGTCCGCGATTGGCTAGTATTTGGGTTGGGGGTCCACCACTGACTGGTATTTGGAAATCACTGTTTTAGACAATCGTTTTGTATCGCGGAATATTTGGCTAACCCTGTATGTTTAACAATTTTTAGGCACCGATGTATACATAGTTCTGGCAGTTCAGGAACGTAACCTATACAAGGCATTGATTTTGTCGATATAACCTGTAGCAATTGAAATATTTCCACATGCAAGTAAAATGTTGTGACTTTATGGTGCTAGGATCGACTTACAGCTAAATATCGAAAATAGCTCGCAAATAACCGATAAATAGTACACAAGTATACAAAATCGTTCTCATCTATAATTGCATTTATCTGTCAGGGTTAGAGTGGGGATATCTCAACATCGTGCGTGTCTAAAAAGTAGTACCTTGAAACGTCGTTCATATTGTCTTAAAACTTAATCGATTTAAAACACGTTCTTTTAACGCGATTCTAATTTAGACACGCGAACAAATCCGCTCTCGTCGGTAACTGTTTTATAGAGAAACTGTTAGAATTTATTCAAAAAAAAAAGATAAGATATTCCTACGCCGCTGGTATCCTTAAATTTCAATGGTGTATTGTGGGAGTGTTCGTAAAGGTCTACGAAAATAAATTTGTGGAAATCTCGAAAAGGGACCCAGAAAATCCCAGTAAAATCGTTAATTACCGCAACGTGATGTGTTTTAAGTGCTGTGAAACAACTACGTATAATTACTATTGTTAGTGGTTGTGATCTTTCATCTGAAATAAGAGGAAAGTTGTTGACGTCTTTGTATTTAGTTTTAATAGTAGTACGGGACTTGTGCAAGTGATAAATAATAATAGGAATGGAGGCTGTAGCGAAGCACGAATTCAATGCAACAGCTGATGATGAGCTCAGCTTTAAAAGATTCCAAGTGCTAAAAGTAGGACTGCAACAGGACGACATTTTTCACCTATTCTAATTATCGTCTTTGCAGGTACTGAATATGGAAGATGATATGAATTGGTATAGAGCAGAACTGGACGGTAGAGAGGGTTTAATTCCTAGCAATTATATAGAATTAAAAAATCACAAGTATGTTCTAGAATTTGCCAAGTTATATCAATATTCATTCCATGTATACACTTTACGCAACTCCTATTCTGAAGTAAATTCATACCGAACTGTCCAAATAATTGATAAAATAAAATCAGTGTCATAGAAAGTTTATCATCACCATTAGCAATGTTTAATGTGTGATATAGTAAAGAAATAGAGATTGAAATTAAAATAAGTTGTGTTCAGTTATTTGTAACTGGAGAGATGTATTCATAGTGTATATACGGAAAATACGCAGTAGTTGTATTCCTGCTATACTAAATAGCTGTATTCTTTCCACAATACTTTGTGATGTACTTTAAACTAAATTGAAATTTGCTAAGAGATCAGCTGTGTCTCATAACTAGTGACAGGTCATGGTCAGATCGTTTCAAATCTGTAATCTTTTTTACATATCTCTTCGTGACACAAAATAGTACATTTATCCCTCTTCCAGACTATCCGTAGAAACATGTGGAATCTTCCATGTTCACATTGTGTTCTATTCGGCAATAAATATGGTCAATATCATATAGAATTTCATTAGAGTTGTATACACAGCTGATAGCTGTAGTATTTATCCAGCTATTATGCGATCAAATTTTATCACTTCAGAATTGACATCTTTATAATTTGTTTTTATTAGGAATTTCATGTTGACACAGAGATATTTTGACCAGCATTCTTGTAGATCTTACTTATTTAATTCTTAAGCTTTTTCTACCCCTATTCCTGGGGCGTAAGGCGCGTGTGGAGTTGAGTTTTCTATATTGTCTTTGTACATATATTCCTCCATCTCTTTTTATCTGGCATGGCTTGTGCTTCCTTGCACTTCCTTCTGTAGATCTTTCAAGGAAATATGAGGAGTTTCGTATGTGTACATCGTATCTTGTTTTACAATGAACATGCTCAATAAAGTGATACAGAATTTCACTTGAATTTAAGTCACATCAGATATTTTTATATAGAAGAAATATAAGATGATGATTGTATCCTTTATACAATCCTTATTAAATTAAATCTTATCACGATAATATGTTCTTGTTTGCGAATTTTGTCTTGTAACAAAGAAATACTTTCACCACCACCCTTGCAGATCTTCCACAAAAGTGAAATCTTCTGTGTTTCCATCACGCCCTTTTTCGCGATAAATACATGTGAATTTGATCAATCGAATGAAGTGATACGGAATTTCATTTAAATTTAAATCACTTCAGATTCTCTTGTATATATATATGTAAAAAATGAGGTGATAGCTACCCTGCACTTATTAATAAAATTTAATTGCTTTAAAATCTGCTTAAGTTATTGTTTCTACTAATTTCATCTTCAAACAAAGAAATGCATCCACTTCTTGCAGATTTCTCATGGAAATTCGTTAAAATTTTCTGTTCAGATCGTATCTTCTTTCACAATAAACATGCTCAAAACAAATGAGGTGGTATGGAATTTCACTTGAATTCAAATCACATCAGATATTTTATATAAAAACAGGGGCTGATGACTGTATTGCTTACGGAGGCTGTTCTCATTCCGTTGAGCCTACACAATATATCTGTTGACAGAACATATTTATTTATAATTTTTCAAAATATTCTCCGTTACCATCGATGCATTTTTGCATTAGCGAAAACCAATCTCTAAAACATTTTTTCCAATCTACTCGCGTTAAGTGGTTTGTGTTTTATTTCATCTTTACATGCGTACATCGCTTTTTGGCCGATGTAAAACGTAAACCCTGTAATTTATTACGTGGAAACAAAAAAAGTCATTAGGTGCTATGTAGGCCTGGACTATATATGGCGAACGACCGATTTTTTCAGTGTTTTGGGTATTCAAATACTAAATTTTTGGAGTAGTGTTGGCTTGAACGTTATCGAAATGCAAGACGACCTTACCTTACTTCTTTGGCGCTTTTCGTGTTCATTCTGGAGAAATTGACACAAGAAAACTAGGGAACCATTAAGTATTAACCAGTACAGCGATCTTCCAGTACTACAGGGGTAACATATCTAGCAATTACAAAACATGAACTAGCATCTTTTCGTTTAGGCTTTTTCTGGAATAACCTTTGCTGGAGCCGACTCATTCTAAAGGTTCCAAAGTGCGATTGTTGCTGTTTTTCGGGATTATAGGAGAATATTCATTGTCAGAACGATCTAGTGTAGATCTTCACCATTTCACACGGTCTTCTTTTGAAAGGGCGTCCGATTTTGGGGAGTCCTACGAAAACGAAGCTTACGTACCCCTTTTACATGAATTTTTAGAGTTGCATGTCGCCTCTTTCAATAATTAATAAGACCAATAGTTTGTTCTGTAAAAGTCGGCCGCGTTGAAATTCATTGTGCCGCCAGTTAACTTCAGACTCTGGATTCGTTTCCTGAAACGATTGTTTACGACTTAAGCCAGATTTAAAACTAAAAATCGCAGCTAGATAACGCTACGTGTTTGTTGAATTCCATGATTTCCTATGCAAAGTATGGCTTTAAATTTACGGGTTTTAAAAATATTGAAGAATATTGTCAACTGTCAAATAAAATTTGGAAAATATCGTGGCCTGTTCGAGACGATCAGAGGAAAGAGGATATACCTCGTATCACTCGTATCGTATCGTATCGTATCGTATCGTATAACTCTTATCATGTAGGTCAGATTTCGTCACTTCTAGGCTGACACGATTATCATTTGTTCTTTTTGTAAATTATTATGCTGAATATATATAATTTCAATTGAATTTGAATCGCATTTTTATAGATAAAAATGAGCTGAAAACTATGTATACTTTTTATACAACTTTTACCGGATCAAACTTTATTGCTTGTTTCAAAAGTGACCACCGTCATAACTCTTTCTACAAACAAAGCAGTACATTCACCATTTCCCTTCCAATATATGTAAATATGTAGAATTCTCTGTTTAGATGATTTCCTTTTTTACAATAATTATGTCCAGTAAAATGATGTATGAAGTTTTCCTTGATCTTATACGCTTTTATTAGAAGATATTGGCTGGTAGCTGCATTGTTTATACATCAATTATCAGAGCTGTGGTCGTAATAATTTTTTTTTTGCGAATTTCGCCTTGAAACACATTGGGACATTCACCTCATCTACCTTTTAGTTTTAAGTTCTAGATCTTCAATGGAAATAATTAGAGTTTTCTACTACGTTTACATCATGTCCCTCTTTGCAATAAATATATCGAATGAACTGATGTGGTAGGGAATTTCATCTTCGTTGAAATCACATGACATGTTATAGTTTTATAAAAGGAATAATATGGCTGATTTCCATATTCAACTATTATCAGATCAAATCTCTTTAGTTTAGACTTCAATCGTATATTCTAATAGTTGTCCTCTTTACAAATGTCCTCTCGAAATAAACGTTTAGATGTGAATGTCTTTGTTTATAAGAAATATTCTGAATAAAATGTTGTAATATGGAATTTCACTTTAGTTTAGGTGGTATCATATTTTTACACAAAAAGAAAATAGAATTGATAAGTGCATTGATTACTCAATACTTGAGAATTAACGTCATAATTTTCTTTTTCATTGTACGAAGTGGTACCTTCACCATTATTGTTCCAGATGGTTCATAGCAATATAATATATGGTATATGTGGATGTTCACATCTTATCCTATTTTACACTAAACATGTTCAGTGAAACGATGTGATATGAAATATTAAATATGTCTGTTAGGAAGAATGTTATTCTCGTTCTCGTTATAGATTTCTGGCAGTCATTGTTTTGAATTTTTCATCTCCATTTGTTTTATTAAACTTGGATAGAAGTGATTTCAATCATTTACTAGTGTTTTTACTTTGACTTTCTTTCTGATTTCCACAATGAGATTTTCTTGCGATGGTTACTATTGCGACAGCAATTGTCATAAATACTCTCCTCATATAAACAAGACGATAGCAACTGTTGAACTGTCGCAATAGCTCATTCACGGCTTCTGGCTCAGCTAGATAATTGATAAAACTATCATATCGAACTACCACAACAGTAATATCAATGAGTAACTCTCATCGTGGAAACGTAGCTTTATAATCATTCTCATTACTTGCAGGCCGGAGTTCCGTTGTATCATCATCAATTTTATTTTTTAGCTGTCTTTCCATCGTTGTCGGATTTTTGTTGTTCCTTAATGTTATTTGTAGGATTTGCAGAGTAGTTTCTTGATCTGGCCTATCCATCTTGAGGAGAAACATCCTCGTATTTTGCTACCAAATTGGTGTCACCATCGTATCTAAGTTAATTAATTTTCATAGCATCGATGGGTACTCTTTACTAGATTTCTTTTCTATGTAATATAAAATTTGCGTTTATGTTGTGCAATGACAATATACATTCTCAAGTTCGTCTGAGCATCTAAAGGTTGAAGTTGTTCGTTTCCATTTTTACAGTGTCTTCGATATAGATTTCTTTCACTTACTTTTCAATATATCTTCGTCATCGAAGGTTCATTACGAATAATTTTACAACGAGGAAATAAGAAAATCATGAAAATGGAAATATGTCACGCAAAAGCAAGGAAAATATCGTGAAAAGAAGAACATTTTGTTATATAGTACATCTGCTCGGATTTCATGGTTTTACACTAACTTCCGGTAGAAATTGTGGAAAACCCGATTTTTTCTCTGTTTGGGTTTGTTCAAGTCACGTTCCAGCTGATTGGTGTTGATAGTTTGCTATTCACTAATTGTTAGTTTAAATTTAATTCTGTCGATTTATATTCATGATTCCGTTATTCGAACAAAATATGATTTACATCTCTTTACTCTCCGCGCTAGCATTTGGGGCAATATTTAGTATTTATTTCATAAAGATAAGCAATGGATAGATTCGAGGCTATTATCGGTTTTAAGTAAATTAGCTCTTATCAGTATAATTACTGATTTTGAAATACTCCTAATACTATTAATATTCCGATAATTAAATTGTTCTCTATGGAGAAAGAGTCCTCAACTAATTTCACTTCTTTCCTACTTTATCAGTTCTGTCATTAGTAGTAATTTGTCCGCTGGACACTGTTTTTTTGTACGAGCCTCTTTATACATGTACAAAGATCGGAAAAAATCTTTGTACGGGAGATTTTTAGTTTGTACATCATAATAATGGTAACTGAACTACCCAAAAAATCTTTATACAATGTACAAACACGCTAAAAAAAATCTTTGTGCGGAGCCAAAAATGTTTGTCTCGTACAAAAAAAAAAAAAAAACCGTGTATAGAATCAAGATACTAAAAGTTTTTAAACCAATGAACCGAGGTTATTTCCTTCCAAAATTCTGCACTTTTTCCCCGGCCGTGTATCATTTAATGATTCGTTTTCACTTATTTTATACGTTTATTGCTCAGTCCATCTCAATTTTTTTTTAGGTGGTTTCCTGGAAACATACATTTTGGTTCACAGTCTGCCGGCATTCGCAGTAGATAAACGTATCGTTTTAGACCAGGTATGGGCAACCTCCGGCCCTCGAGTAAGGTTTGTCCGACCCGCTACTGAATTCTTTCGTTGCATATTAGCACGGCCCGTCTAAACTTAATTCATAATGAATCATAAGGATACTACAAAAATGTATATTTTTCAAGATTACTCACAGCATAAAACTTCTACAAAAAAGGTTGCCCATGCCTGTTTTAGACATTCCCATTCATATCGCTCAAATTACCATTTCTCTTAAGTTAATTCTTACAGTTATTATTGAAATATACAGTACAGTCCACCTATAATAGACTTGGTTTTAATGTATATTTGCTTATAGTGGCACGCAGCTAGCAACCGTCTTACCGTATATGATGTATTTTCCATACTGCCCGGTACGAAAAAATAAACGCTTGTTACAAATTATTATCAATCAAATTATCAAAATCCGAAATAATCTTGGCATTTCGATGTAACGTATACTAAAAGATAATTCATATAACGTATGTAATTCAAATAGAAACAACGTATTTTATGTTAAATATACTAAATAGAAAATAAATATTTTCATGTTATGTTGGTGATAATAGAACGTTTATTTTCGCTCTTCAATGGCGCTGGGGCAGAAAAGGGATTCACAGTGAAGCATCAAAATTATTCAGAGACAAGAATAAGCGTAATAAGATTGTGCGACATGAATTGTTCATGACTTGCGACAGCTGCTACCTGCGCTGTGCTTTATAAGCGAACTTCAATTGCGAACAAGTCCATTATAGGCGGATTGTACTGCACATGCATAAATGTATTTCGCCTTCAACGTGTTACAGTTACTTTTGATCCAACTTAGCTTAGGAATACCCTCATTTCTTCGCTTTCAATAGTTTTCATTTCATATCTTCCAATAGTGACCAGTTGTGGTATCAATAGGACATGATCTATTCGACTAGTACTTATCCAAATCGTTTCGTTGTGTGACAGAAAATCCATCAATTCCACCACAGGGAGTTCAGACATTCTTACAACATTTTGAATACGTAGTTTACATTTTTATCGTATTTTTTTGGTAAAAATTTAACTCACATGTTTCAGAGACGTAATTTGTTTTATTGGAACGTTGTCAGTTAAGAATATTTCAAAGGTGTAAACACTGTAGACAATCTAGTATTCTGTTTTCTTATGATTACGTCGTAAGCTACATTTCTCATATAAAACGCATTGATTTCGATACCCCAAAATATGTATTTCGATCAATAAATTGTTAACCTCACCGGAGAATACGTTCGTCATGCCTTGTTGCATTTGTGTTTTTTTCCATTGAGCATGACAATTTCGTTGTCGGAATACAAACTTGTCGATGTTCAAATTGGAACGGTTAAGATAACTACTTTATTCAAATTCGTTCTAAATCACAAATATCCCCACTTGTTCCATTTCTCATAATCGTACAATCTCCTTAACATACGCTTGCGCTCAGAAACATCATCCACTACTATCATCTGATGTTCATAATTACTTAGGCTTCGCTCTTTGTTTAGCCAAGAGAGAAATCATCTGACAGTCTAGCTTCCTAAAGGCTGTCGTTCATTAAGCGTTACTCAAGATGCACCACGAGGAACCGAACTATGATTGAGTTGAACCTTGTAAGGAATGTATAGTATGGTACAAATCAAAACCAAACAGGTCGGAGTAATTAATCCATTCATAAATGGAGCTTTTGTCTCGTATCCGACTTGCGAGTGTCATATTTTCGTTAAAGGATGATCTGGAAGATGTTAACAAATCTAACTGGCGATGCATTTAATTAGCTGAAGAGCCTGAATGTATTAGTTCTGCTGTCCACAGTTTGATGCCACATGTTTATTTTATTGTTATACTGTTAAAATGTACGGTTTTATCGTTTTTGTTAAAATTCTATATGCTAAATAAAATAAATACTGTAGACTAAATGATTTGTATCCACCCAACGGAGTGGCCCATTTGGCAGCCTCACCTCTTTAATTCCCTGAGCACAATTTTTATGTCCAAATTCGTGTCCTACATTTGTTAAGAAATTAATGGAAACAAACTACGTCGCTTGCTTATGATAATTGGTTGTGATCATTTTCTACCTGCCTATATAAATCAGATTTCTCTTATATAACTCTCCAATACTTATAACATCTGCACCAACCCCACAATTTAGAACGAAGTACCGAATCGTAAGGTTTTTCCAATTTAACTAAGGCGAAGTGAGGTTTCTCAATTTTTTTCATAGAACTTCCAGTACAAAAAGGTTATCAACACAAGATATCTGGGAAATGATTTTACATTTATATTTTGAATGGAGGCCGTTACCAAAGGATAAAAACCAGTTATTCTATTATTCAGAAATATTCGTCGGATCTTATGAGTAGACTAGGCAAATTGCGGTAATTACGAAATAAGTTACGACACGCTACACCTACACATAACTACTCGCATACAGCATCGATTTAGTACTGACTAGTGTGGGTAGTCGGCGATACTGTCCAAACTTATTTCGTAATTGTAAGCTGTTGCCGCTGTTTGCCCAAACTACTTATGAGTTGTACAGTTGTTCACTAACGATGCTTTCAATTCGTTAGCAATAAGATGGATCAGACATTCCCTGCATGTTGTCTACATCCTTAATTAGTCTGCGATGTTTCCTGTTTCTTGTGATCTTTTATTTGTAGTTCTAATCCGTTCTTTTCTTAAATCTTTACCCGATGTAAATAAATTTATTTGACATCCTCTGGTAGGTCGCTTTACAATGATATACATATATATTAAGTTTTAATCTCCACTTGTTAATGTGCAACCCTCCTTTTTATAATTCATTTGTTACCCCAATTTTTTTTCGCTATCGATTCTATTTAGTGTCCCTTTTATATGTACACACATTTTATTTTCCCTTATATTTTTTCTAATTTTTTAATCACCAACTCGTTAATATCGTCTGTAAGTCATATGTGGATATACGACGCACAGTGGACCGTCTAGTGCAAACCAGATAAACAAAACTTTTTAACACTTCTAATTGGGAAATAATACTGTTTTATAGAGCTGTTAAATAAAATAAGTACATTAGAACAAGTATCTTTTTATTTACACTCATAGTTATACTTCTATATACTTCAACATTATATTTACTTTATCAGCGAAATTCAACCTATTAAAACAAGCACACATAAAAATAAACAATAATCATTTAAAATTACACTAACCTAGTCATACGAGGGTAGATTGAAAAGTTTCTGGACAGACAATGAATAATGCAGATTCAAGTTAAATCTTATTTTTCAATACAATCCCCTCGAAGCTCAACACACCTGGTCCAACGTTTCTCTAGCTTCTCGATTTCCTCCTGGAAGTGACTTTCTTCGTAGTTTCCAAAATAATCGTTTACAGCTTCTATCAGTTGTTCATTTGATCAAAATCTCTTACCACCCAGAAATGTTCTTAGTGTGGGGAACAGGTAGAAGTCTGACAGGGCCAAATCGGGCGAATACGTCGGATGCTGAAGGATTTCGAACTTCAATTCTGTCAATTTTTGCTGGACGATTGCAATTGAATGAGCGAGTGCATTGTCGTGGTGAACCAACACTTTTTTCGTAACCATTCCTGGGAGTTTTTCCTGAATAGCTGCTTTCAATTTGTCCTAAACCGTTGTGTAATATTGGCCAGAAACAATTAGCAAAATTCCTTTTGTGTTCCAAAAAAACGATGTCATCACCTTTCCAGGCGAGTGAATGGTCTTTGCCTTCTTCGGAACCGATTCACCGCATTCAATCTATTGTTTTGATTGCATTTTTGTTTCTGGTGTGTAATGATGAATCCAGGTTTCATCCATGGTCACGAATCGTCTCTTGAAATCTTTTGGATCCTCGTAAACACTACCAAACAATTGGCTGAGGTTCAAGCTGGAATACGTTTTTGCTCCGAATTGAGCAAATGCGGCTCCCATCTTGCAGAAAGCTTTTTTACACCCAATTTGCCCACGGCTTCCTCAAATTCACGCACTTTTATTCGGCGACCTGTAAAACCATGTTATAGATTTTTCCACAATGGCATGGTAGCCGTTTACTGAACGTGGTTGATCACTTGTCTGCGTGCGGCCGCGCTTAAATTCCGAAACCCAAAAACTCACGGTGGACAATAACGGTTACTTGAGAAATGAAAGTCCCAACTTCTAGACCCTCGTGAAGACGTATGAAGCGTGGTACAATAGTTTGATATTGAAATTTTCGATTCAGTATTTCATAAGGGGTTACGTCACGTGTTTTTTCGCTAATTTATTCAGACCCGATATACATCTCCTTAGTTGTCGTCACGGCAATTTTTCCATTTCATCCAAAAATTAATTAATATGTGATCACCTATCCTCTCAGTCTGTCCCAAAAATGTTACAGATTTTTTAGTGAATATTAATAAAAAGTCATTTAATTTTAAATCATTCAGCTATGTTTATAGGAAGAATACAGTTATAACGTACTACTTTTGTTAGCTATAATGTTTTGTTTTTAATTTGGATATTAATTTAACTTAAAACCTCCACCTTTACATTTTTCTATACAATTGTAATACCATTTACAGTTGGTACTATGGTAAAATCACTAGAGCCGATGCCGAAAAACTATTAAACACGAAACATGACGGGGCCTTTCTGATACGTATTAGCGAATCATCACCTGGAGATTTCTCATTATCAGTCAAGTTAGTATCCTGTTTCAATTCTCATCGACACAATTCCAATCACGATTGATTTTAGGTGTTCGGACGGTGTACAGCACTTTAAAGTTTTAAGGGACGCTCAAGGGAAATTCTTCCTATGGGTGGTTAAGTTCAATTCCCTCAACGAATTAGTCGAATATCATCGGACGGCGTCGGTGTCCCGCTCACAGGATGTTAAACTGAAAGACATGGTGGTCGCCGAAGAGGTAATTTATTCCTTTTTTTTTAAATGTAATAACTCTTACTTACAGTTATTTGTAATTACGAGAAAACGGATCATTTTTGTTGCATGGTAAATTGAGCATAAACCATTACGGAAAGTGATTTAATTAACAGTAAAATGTGAATCATTGTTTACATTAGGATTAAATTTATGATTATAAGATGGCGAGTATGTATGTATTTTATTAAAATTCAGGAAGTGTTGAAAATGTCAATAATAAACAGATATAAATTCTAGATAAACTAAACTTGAAAGTATTTCGAAAATTCCGATATAATCAAATAAGATAATTATTGATGAACTCTCCCAAATATTTAAATAAGGAAGCATATTACTGGATATCTATTATATTCTGTGCTTCTCGCATTAGTCATGTTTGTTAAACAAACCTTGGCTTCGATCGGTTGAATGCTGGCAATGAAATTGTGAAATACTCCGTGCAATAGAACATATTCAACTTGAACAAGAAAGCAAAAATCATTGAATGTTCTTGTCCTTACACGTATTTAAATAGTATGTTATTTATTCCTCTTGTATTAGTTTGCTGCATGGCAATTTCGCCTTATCTATTGGGTTGGGGAATAAATTCCCGCAGTTTCTTTTTTATTAAAACAACTTACTATTTTACAACAATTATAACAAAGAATTAATCAACTATGTATTCTCCATTGTACACGACTTACTCCCATTTCCCGACCAAATTGTTTATGCCGTTTTGCTAAAAATCGCATGGCCTGGACTCGAAGAAGTTGTTGAGCCAGTTTTGTAGCTCCTCGTCATTGTTGAAGGTAACATCCCTTATTTTGTTTGACAGCGAGCGGAAATGGTGATAATCCGTTGGCGCAAGGTGCTGCAGAACCTGTCAATCGAGCTTTTGGAGAGTGGCCTTGACGATCTTTGCGGTTTGAGGTCGCACATTGTCGTGGAGCAGGATGATTTGGCCTTGTCTATGGGGTTTTTTCAGTTGATTGCCTCGTTTACTCGTTGAAGCTTGGTTTTTTTCAATCGTCTTGTTCTTCTCCAGCATTTTCCACTACACTGGATCCTCCCAATCCCGCCAAACGCAGATCATAGTCTTCTTGGTATGAGGTCTTGCTTAACTCATGTCTTTGGCGTGTCTCCTGGAGTCACTTATTCCTTCCTTTGCTGCATGTTGCCGTAGAGCAGGTATGGGCAACCTCCGGCCCGCGGGCCACATGCGGCCCTCGAGTAAGGTTTGTCCGGCCCGCTACTGAATTCTTTTGTTGCATATTAGCACGGTCCGTCTAAACTTAATTCATAATGAATCATAAGGATACTACAAAAATGTATACTTTTCAAGATTACTCACGGCATAAAACTTCTACAAAAAAGGTTGCCCATGCCTGCCGTAGAGGCTCCATTTCTCATCTCCCGTGAGGATTCTGTACAAAAATCGTTGCTGGTGCTCGCGTGTTGTTCTGTGTGGGCTGCAATTTGGAGGGGATTTTCCTCAAATCCCATTGAGTGGATGTGGTTCAAAATTGTCTTTTCGTCGCAGTTCATCTCCTCCAATTCCCGACTTGTTTTACGGCCGTCCTCCTTCAATAGTACTTCGTTATAAAAGAATGTTAATACACGATCCCTTTTAAAATATATATTATAATCGGACTTACGATAAAACAAGTGTGGTAAAAGCAAATCATTCATAAATTCCACAACTCAATATTTCAACACTTTCATCGCTACCCCTCGCGTTTCTTATCTATTGCCATTATCTTCTACATTATAATCTATCTAATATATCTTCTGTTATAGGGTTTCCTCCAATTCTTCATACATTACATTGCAAATTTTTATTTTATTCTATTAAAATCATACCATCAGCGTTATACAGGTTAGAAATTTTGATTGTGTGCATCTTCTAGTAACATATACGATACATCTTCATTTTTATTATCCAGCATTAGATTGAATAGACTCAAAATACAGACTTTAATCTTATTTCATTCTTACATATTTCCGAGTTTTCATTATTTATCTGCAGATAATTGTGTTTATTCGTCTTATATTTACTTACTACCTCCAATGTCCCCAATCGAACTACATAAAACTCTTTACAGTGGATTTTCCCCCTTTTTCACCCGAACTTGTCAGTTGTACCGTGTTTGGATTTTTCCTGATTATACTATACACATATTCATTTCATTTTAGTATTGTTTACTTTTTCTGATAATCTGATGTGTGTCATTGATTCAGTTTAAGAAACAGCCATTCCATTCTATTTTTATCACATTGTCCCCTTGCTGATGCTTATTTTACTACCATTTACATTTAATTTGTTCTATTGGATAAATTCCGCAATATCCATTTCATTCATGTTGGGACTGCTTTTTTATTATTTTTTTAGCATAGTATTTTACGACAAAATTTTAAAAATCATGGAAGGAAAGGTTAACAATATGGGTTATTTACTTCAGATAATTGAAGTGTCATTTTGTTATTTTTTTATCATCAATGTTGTCCTTAACACTGTCCTGATTGTATTTTTTTATGTGACGAATATTGCTTACAAAATTTTTTGTTTGTTCCTTTTCCTATAAAATCGTAAATATCACCTTATTCACTAGACATTCTCTCTTTATATCTCTCAGTGCTGCCTTGAATGATTGTTGTCACCCTTAATTGTTGTAGACATTATCGTATTGTTTCCCTTTTCTCTGTGTGTTTCTCGAAGATCGATGAAGGTCATATATAGAGTGTCCTCCTTTCCTATCGTGCTTTCTGGAACATTGTATTTATATCCATTTGTCATTTATTTGTCTCTATATTGTAAGTCTCGCTTGCTTGTATTTTAGTTTTGCTTTTATATTTTGGCTACAAATTTAAATAAAAGCTAAAAGTTGTTATTATTATTTTTGTCAAGCAAACAAATTACTTATCAAGATACTGTTAAAACTTAACTACAATACAAATGAAATCGTTTTCTTTTTTTTTTTAAATACGAGGGCGATTCGTAAGTAAGTTTCGTTTGGTTATTAATACACCAATACATTAAAAGGTTTTTATTATATACAACTTGTATTAGTAGCCTTCAGCTATTTTTCTAGGTAGTTGCCATTAAGATTGAGACATTTTTCATAGCCATGTATCCATTTTTTAATGCCCTCTTCATAGAACACTGCCGCCTGTGAAATAAGCCATGCTCTAACACTGCCCTGCAGCGCCTCATCGTTCTCAAACAGTTCTGTGATTCTTAATCGCCGATTTTCACTAATTTTCTCTTCTACATTACCCAAAAGTTCGTCTGTCATAATAGTTGGTTTTCCACTCCGTTCTTCATCCTGGACATTAGTTCGTTCTTCTTCGCACCATCTTCTAACCATATTGTTACTCCTGACATTTTCACCATAGACAGGACAAAGTTCACAATGAATCTCTCCACCGGTCTACATGTTCCTTGCACACAGAAATTGGATAACAGCACCTAGTTCACAGTCCACGGGATTCTCAATTGCAGCAGCCATTTCATACCACCAAAATAGGACGAAAGGATGTCATTGAACCAGGCTACACCGGAGCGCTGCGATCGCGCCGATATCACCGCCCCTGTGCTCACTTGGTGGAAACGGAACTTACTTTACGAATCGCCCTTGTATGTATCCTTAACAATTCACATTGGATTTTCAATAGAGTTGAAAGACGGAAGTCCAATTAGAATTCGGTTTTCCTTACTACATTGTATTAAGCAAATCTCCCTCCTATTTCTTCTCATATTTGAAATAATGCAGGAATTTTTAACTCCTCATCAATAAATGAAATATTACAATTTTCAATTTTATATTATCATTCTTTGAGGATTCATTATAAAATGTTATCAGGTAATCCGTGCAAAATTTTTGTTGTTTTTGTATTTCCTTGTATTCAATTTTAATGAGTTAATAGTATACATAAGAGTGACATTTCGCTATTGTGACGATTCTTTGATAGTATTTGGTTTAATTCCAGCCTGATGATTCTATTTAATAAATAGTGAAATGTCCTTATCATGTACTATTGTTTTTTATTAATACACGTCTTTGCGGTGCAACGTCCCGAAGAAATAATTTTAATTAATTCCACGCCGGGCAAGACTCATATCATATCCTCCTCACTATAGTATGGGATTGTAACCAACAATTTTTTTATTTTAAACCGACGTGAATGTAAAACGACTCATTATCGCCTTCGTTGTGTTTGGAAGTTTCGAACTCGAATTATTCAAATTTTTATTTTGGGAGGGTACCACACGTTATTCACTCAGTCGCGATATGCCCCTGGTAGGTCATGAGAGCTGTTTAAAATGAAAATCACAAAACAAAAATGTTGTTGTTTTTTATTTTAACCGTTTCGTTAATTATGAGCATCATGACATTCGTAATTTAAACGTTTGATATTCGTTGTCGTCATATATTTATCTCTACTTTCTGTTAATATATGAATGAAGTGCTACCGATTAGTATAAAAAGTTGATCAATAGATGTTGTTAAACCACTCCGAGATCTTCCTTTAATTTTTCCCGAAACGATCCATTTCTCAAGTGGATCGTCTAGGGAGGTTGTATTGGCATTACATTGAGTCTTTACTGTTTCTAGTGGTGCACGGTATTCTAAGAACATCTCAAAAAAGCATCGATTTATTTTTTGGTCTGTCACCTTCATTGTCGATGATTTCGCGGTATTGTATTAAGTAGGAACGAATGCGCCTCGCTGATGAGCCGCAATAATAACAAAACCTGTTCGAAACTTTCTTTTCGGCTTAATAATTTAACGTAATTCCCGTCCCTAATTAATTAACACATGCGTCTATACTTGCTACATAGCAAATTGGTGTACAATTCTCGATGTAAGTTGTCATGTTTACAATGTTTTTAAATTTAGCTTATTTGATAAATTACGTCAGTTTACAATATCGAAGTTATTTTGTATTATTATTATAATCTGCGTAGTGTTTACATGGCACAGATTAGTGCCTAAGCAGGGCGCGTACTTCTTGGAAAAAAGTTATAATTTATCATTTGTTATTAAAAATCTACTCTGATAGAGTCCATAATTAGATCGGTAAAATTTAACAACGTAATCAGATATTAAATATTTTCTAAAGCAGTTTTAAATTTCTATCTACATCGTCTAAATTGTTACGATTTGTTATATTTTTAAAATCAGTTGGTATGCTCGTAATAAAATAAATAAATCAATCAATTCAATTTGACGAGAGTTATTTATTTATTTATTTATTTTATTTATTAATATCTAAATTTTATTAATATCTAAACCACAGTTTCCTAGACTTGTTACTTATGGATAAAATTATACATACTTTGCTTTTGCCTAAAGAAAATCCTGGTTTGAGGAAATTTATATCATCAAGCAAGCATCGCATTTTGTTATTAATGAAAAGCGTGGTTTTAAATTCTTGCGTGGGCAATCAGGATGACCGCGAACGTTGCAGATTTGTTTGCAGCGTGTTATAAATACATAAAACGATTAACAAGATAATTAGGCAGAATGCTGTGGAAAGGTTAATGTGTTTAAAGCTGTCACCAGAAATAAAACTTGTGAATTTTGACGTCTAATTTTGGAATAATCCTAGAATAAGCTGTTGCCTAAACTATTATTTCAAATGCTGTCATTTAAGACTTTGAATACAAACGGTACTTGATTAAATATTTTGAAGATTTGTAAAATTTTAGCTGTGGAAGGAGTACATTACTATCTAAAAATTAAATATTTTTTTATCGTTATATACACTACCGTCCATATTAGTTCGAACATTTAAGTAAATTTACAAAATTGTAAAATATTGACATTAAATTCAACTACAAAATGAAATTTACATAATAATTTTATTGTTATTAACACATATTTATAACATACGACAAAAATAAGAATAATTCTCAACATGTATTAAATTTATTAAATATTCTTTTCGTCGCAAAAACCTCCTTTTGCACGAAGGATGGTACGAATATGAAGACATCCGTTTCACCAATTTTTCAAGCACTGTATTTGGGATATTGGGCCACTGGGCCAATGTTCCATAAATGTGTTGTGGAGGTAGTAGACACCTTTCTAATTCTTCTTTCGAGTTCATTCCACAACAGCTCAATCGGGTTGATGTCAGGACTTTGCGGTGGCTACTTCATTATTTCATGAGTATTATGTTGTTGTTGGTCGCTTAAGTAATTTCCGCACACCAATGCCGTATGGTATGGGATCGTTGTTATGCATGAATATAAAATTGTCACCAATTAAACGCAACCTTGAGGGTACTGCATTTTCTTTTAATATTTTTAAATAATTTTCTTTTCTCACGTCTTGAATTCGCTGAAGCCTCTTGACTCAGCGTACGAAAAGCAACCCCCAAATGACCACAGAACCTGTTCCTTGCTTCGCAGCGGGCACGATACAATCCCGCAACATTCTTTTACCCTTGGATCTTCTTGACAAGCAATTATAATAGCATATTTTTCTTGGCTTGTTGACTTTCCGCTCAGCACTTAATAAAACTATTTGCTTCAATACACACTTACTATCGATACAGTCACAAGCACTTTTGTCCAGCAACTAAAATATTGATTATAATATACGGCACTGTTACTACAGAGTAATGTAACCTTATTAAGCTTATTTATTAGTAATACTCACACTTCTACCTCGAAAATAAACATAATAAAGCCGTCGTACATTAGTTCCACAAGTGCATTAAAATATAAATTTTAACTATTATTTGATGATGTTATTATCCAGAAATTCTGGAGGTATTTCCCTTTGCTAACTAGAAACTTTATCAATAGCTTAATACCATAATATAATTTACATTTTAAAGTAATAGTATCGTCGTTAAGAATGTTTTACGAAATTTTATTTTTTATTGAATTAATATGAAGGGTAGTGTACTTGTTTCTTATATGAATGTTCCTACACTTATTGATACTTTCTGTCCAAAAGGTAGTGAAACTTTTGAAAACAATAAGTAATGTGTTTTTGTGTATGTTAGCTATTTCGAATTAATTTTTGTTAATTCTCCAATCGGGTGTTATATTCTGTGTGGTTCGTGTGGTTTGTCACGCTCGAGAAATCACTTATTTCGCAGCGATAATGCGTTGCACTCAGTGTACGTTTCGTTTGATCTATTACGACTTTTTAATTAGAATTGCCTCATGCAATTTTATAAATTCCCCATCTTTGTTCTGCGGTTAGCCTATTTTTCCGATATCCACAAAAGTTGCTCAAAGTTCTTATGGGATGCTTTCTTCCCCAGAGCGTCTTTAGCAGGACATGATGTTTTTCAACAAATTTCATTTGACACTTTAAGCTAGTTGTTTACACGTTTAATGACTGCGATTGTTGAATATTTTTAAAATACAAAAGTGTAAAACGACCCTTTCCATAACAAATCGTTGAATTGAGTAAAGAGCGTTATTTTTACAATTTCAAACGTGGCTTAAGCCGGGAACAATGTCTTCATCGAAACCAATCGTGTGTTTTGTGACAAGTCGTGTTGCTTAGCGATCATAAAGTGATGGTACAATGAAATTCAACGACTTTCCTTAGATAACAGCTTTCTAGCTCTGAAGCCAAAAAACGGGAAAAGGTATCGGAATTATTCAGAATATGATTGAAGAAAATCTGTATGCTACTGTAGGTCGTATTCAGGCAACTTTAAAGAATGGTATGAAAACAATTAACCCTTTGCACTCGAGACCTTTTTCGCTTGCGCGAACCAGCAACTCGAGACGATTTCGGCCAAATTCGGCAAACACTTTACAAGTGCTTTAAAAACATTTATAAACAAACAAACGTAAACAAAAAATAAAATTTCACCAGTTTATTCATTTATGTGTCGAAAACAACAAACTTTGATATATATTATACTCTGTAATTAGTTTTGGTGTGATATTTTGTAAAACAATATCCAAGATGCATCCTAGGTTTGGCAGGACACGTATCACAGTAATACGAAATTTTCCGCCTACCTCCAGGCATGCTATGATCAGAACAAACCTTGTAGTCCCTTTTTGGCCCTTTTAGTATTACGTAGAGCTTCCCGTTTAGTCGGATTTCATCTGAATGCGATGTAGACTCTTGCTCTCGTTGTTGGCGATACGATCATCCAAAGCGGCTAAATCGAATTCGTCCGAACTCGAGCTCATTTGATCTTCCTCCATATTTTTAGAGGTCAAACACCTTTTAGCTACTATATTTACTGCCAAAACTGTTTCAAGCGAATGCAATGACAGCGGGCGCCACAGCGGCGCCACTTGAGTTGACACTTAAATCTGCCGGGCGCCGAAACGTCGCCGCTCGAGTGCAAAGGGTTAAGATCATTTTAAACAACCGAACAAACCCGAACAAACAACACGACTGGCAGATTGAGTTTTTGAGGATTGAGAGTATTCTGACAGGAGTTATTCGCGACGAAGACGAAACAAAAATAACTTGGCCACATTTTTTGGAATTGCATTGCAGGATGGCAGTATTGTTACTTCTGAATGGTGCATTACAGTTAGTTTATGTTCGCGAAAAGTGTCGAAGAGGTTGGATTATCGTGCATTTTTAATGATTAACTATTTTAATCCTAAAATAATAAAATCGTGGATCATTCGCCATACAGTCAAGACCGGACACCTACTGATATATATAAATTTTTTTTCACGTGTAATGGATAAATTATGGGATTTACATTTTTCATCGGTCGGAGATACGGTGGACATATGGAAAAATACATTGACTGTAACGAAGAATAGTTTGAAAAGTTATAAATAAATGTAATTTATCAATAGATTGTGCCTCAACGGAACGACAACAGAGAAATCTTGTAATACAATAATTTAATGAATAACTATTAAGCTAAATTGGAAACGCAAAATTTCCGTTGATCGTTTATTGTTGGTGTGGAAGAGGGATTGTAATTGCATCGACTTTATACCAAGTTCTATTGTTTTGATAAAAATTCATAGATATGATGCGATTCTTGGCTCAGCCTAACTTAACATGAAGGTTACTAACGACTGCTTAATTTTTATTACTTATCCCATCAGTTGATTATCCATAAAAACCGTCCTAACCCAAAAATATGCAGTTTGCAGGTTATCTAATCTGGCCTAAAATGATCAGTCATAGATAATAATCTCTCAAATGCGCATGGAATCATTGATTATAACGTCATTACTACATAAATTAAATTTATGTTTTCATGTTTGAAATGAAACAAATTTCATTCGTCCGGTTTTCATTTTATGGAAAAAAATGATCATTATTTATCGGTGATGAATGACACTAATGTTGTATCTTGTGCTAACCGTTTAAATGATCTAATTCTCTTAATACGTACGCGAAATTTCGATTATATTCGATATATCCGAATTACATACATATCTACATTCATTCCTTCATTTACGTAATATAATTTTAATTATGATTTCTTATAGGTGAATACAAGACCGCTTAAAGTCACAAGGTTCGTAAAATCTTTTGAAATTTCACGCAGTGGTCTTATTTACTCGAGTAACAGCTAAGAAAACATTACGCAGCATGTGTCCATTAGTACCGTCTCACAAGATATTATTTTTGTTCCATGTATTCTCAGAATCTAACCTAGTTCAAATGTGTATTATTATAAATGTGTGCCGTTTTAATTTTGTGTGTTTACAACTTTTCGCAGCTATTACACAGCCGTTCCTGTTATATAATCGAGGTTTTATCGTTTATCTCCAATAGCATCACTGCGTTTCTAATTTCTAATGCCTCTAGTAATGACTGTGCTACATTGACACTGGCTTTGTTAATTTTCTAAAATAGATTTGTTTTTTTAATTTTTTTTTTATTATCGCAGCTTCTAAGTATTATATTTAATAGATGTCAAGCAGCAGGAGATGACATTCAAAAGTGATTGTTTTGTTTGTTGTCACCAAGTGACTGTTACATTCTTTCTCAGTAATTTAAAATTGTCGTTTTTCATCACGTCAAGGTAAATGGTATGAATCAATCGGCAATCGATACAAGAATTAAAATTACAACAAAGGTAAAATCAATGTGTTTGATTCTTGTTACCGCCCAAACAAAATAATTTTTGCTCTTATCACACTTATTTGGAGACTTCTAACTATATAAATGGAGAGAATACAAAGAAAGGAGAACGTTGAAAGTTGAAATTTGTGACGTTCTTTTTCTTTTGCTTTTTGCCGCTGAGACTAACTTAGCTCTCGAAGTACATATCTGGATATACGAGGTGTACAATGCTTGGGAAGTTCCATAAGCGTCCTTTATTGCAACAGGACAATACAGAACCACATGCTGCATGAAGAATAAAGGATTTTTTAAACGAATTGCGCTGGGAATTGCTTCCACATCCACCCTATTCACCAGATCTGGCTCCTTGTGATTTTCGTCTGTTTTCAAATTTGAAAGAACCACTACGGGGTGTTCGATATAAGATCTTAAATGAGGTAAAATTCGCTATGAACATGTGGATAGCAGAAACTCCGAAAACGTTCTTTGGGCGCGGTTTAAGAAAATGTAGTTTGAAGTTGAGATAAGTGAATTTAATTTACTGTAGATTATATAGAAAAATTACATTATAATTTTGATAAAAATCGACGATTTAAAAAGTTATAGCCAAATCGTTAGAACTTTGGAGTTATCCCTCGTATCTAAATCAGTGTGACAAAAGATTACACTAAACCAAAAGAAAACTAACAAGATATTTAAATTAAGTCTAAATTCTGGCAGGTCCAAGTAAATTATTCGCGAATTTTTTTTGGAATAGAACAAGAAAAAGTACCTACTATACTTCTGTTTATGTCAATATCTTATCAAAGGAATAAAAATTGATTGATTGAATTAGTTATTTACGATATTAATACATAAAAATCCCATCAATATAATGTAGGATAACCACAAATACGTATATTGATCAAATAGTTTGTACTGATAATTTTTTTAAGGATATTGTCTCATTTAATCTCATATTACCTCTGGTTATTTCTTACAAAAATTCCGGTTCCTCACCGCAACACCACAAAAAAGGAGTATTACTCGGAATTACTGTTTCCTTTACTGACGTCAAAACATCGCTTGAAATTAAAATGATTCATTGCGGATAATATCGATCTAAAAAAGGAAATGAACCGCTTTCTTAGTTCGTTTTGTGATAGATCCAAATAAACAAGGATTGTTAGTTGGAATAAACTTACGTAATTATCCACCATACCCAGGCTAAAAATGGAAGCGAATTTTGAAAAATCACAGGACATCGTGCAATTTTTGAAAAGTAAAGAGTTCGCCGATTTAATTAGAACGATAGTTAGTGATGAAGTGTCACGTCTTGAAAAGAAACTGAATCCTTTAAATACGGAAGTCGAAGGATTTTCTACGCTTAACACGTCGTTAACGGACAATTGTTCCTATTCAGATGCGAAACCGGATGAAATGTGGGCTGAAAAAGTGTGTATAAATCGCTCTGTAGTGCATCTTTCTATCAAAAATTCAAAAGTAAGATATCAATTGTATATACATACTCATTTATAACTAGTACATTTATCATATTGCCTTTAAGTAAATGCGATTTGAATTAGACTACTTATCTAAATATCAATTCGCTCTATATCAATCAATTTAATCGAGATAGGAAGTATTGAATATACAATATAATGACAATTTTTCAAAAGTATCCGCCTTTCTTCCCGTGTTAGGTTGTTTATTTCGTTTTTAAATACGCCCCCAGCTCCTTTGGCTGATGTAAAACGTTAACCTCGTATCCTTTAGCTACACGTACAGTTCCGTCCATATTAGTTCGGACACGTGGCAAAATTTCGTAAACTATTCTTAATGACTGTTCTATTGGTTTAAAATGTAAATTATATTATGATATTAAACTATATATGTAGTTTCTAGTTCGCAAAGGACAAATACCTTCAGAATGTCTGTGTAATAAAATCTTCAAATAATAATTAACATTTACGACATTTTAATGGCACTTGTGGTACAAATTTACGACCCCTTTGTTATTTTTTGTTTTTCGAGCTAGAAGTATGAAGTTTGAGTAATAAATAAGCTTAAGAAGATTACATTACTCTGTCCTAACAGTGCTGCATATCATAATCAATATTTTAGTTACTGGACAAACGTGCTTGTACGTGTATTGATAATAAGTGTGTATTAAAGCAAACAATGTCGAGGAGAAACCCAACAAGCCAAGAAAAACGTACTATTCTAATTGCTTTTGACCAGGAAATCTATTCATTGCGCTAGATTGGGGAAAAGACGCATGTGAACAGCTCAACAGTAAGTGATATCATTCGGAAATATCAATGCAAGGGCAGTTCACAAGCCACCGCACGTCCAGGTCATTCGCGAATAACAACAATTGTTAAGCACACAAGTTAGGAGTCTGACAGCACACGAAATTGCTGCAGACATCAATCGCGACCGTGAAAGTCCAATTTCTGTTACGACAGTAAAACGGCGATTAAAGGCTGCAAATCTTCGTGACCGGCTTGCTATTCGAAAACCTCTACTACGCCGGGGTAACAGATAAGTACGGTTGCGGTGGTCTGAAATAGATAGAAACTGGACAGTGGAAGACTTCAAACTAGTTTTATGGGGTTTTGTGCTCGTTTAGGGTTGCTTTTCACGCGCTGGAACAGGAGACTTGCAGCGAATCAAAGGCATAATGAGAAAAGAAAATTATTTTAAAATATTACAAGAAAATGTAATACCCTGAAGGTTATGTTTAATTGATAATAATTCTATATTCATCTATGACAACGACCTCAAACATACGGCATTGGTATGCAGAATTTACTTAAATAACCAACAACAAAATAATGTTCTTGAAAGAATGACGTGGCAAAGTCCTGACATCAATCTGATTGAGATGTGGATTTATGGAACATTATGCAAGACCAGTGAGTCAATGTGCCAAATATAGTTCTTGTAAAATTGGTGGAACGGATGCCCAGAATTGTTAGTGCCATCCTTCGTACAAAAGGATGTCTTTTTCGACGAAAAGAACATTTAAAAAATTTAATATTATATGTTGAGAATTATTATTATTTTTGTTGTATCTTACAAATATGTGTTAATAACAATAATAATTCAGTATTTTTGGGCATGCAAACAGTAAATTGCTCGAATAGCAGCGTGAAAGCGAAAGTTCACATCCACTTTGGGGAACTTGAAGCAAATAAATTGTAGTAAACCATTCGGCATTAACAGTACGGCGATTATCTAGTAATTCTTTAAAGAAATTATCGATGCTCTTTTCGTGTCAGCTTTTTCACGAATCATCCTTTGTTGGAGCCAACGAATTTCAAAGACCTAAGCGTGTCGATTGTCGCCTTTTTCGGGATCACAACAGTACATCCATGCTTTATCAGCCGTAATGATGAGGTAACCTATTATCCAAGCGATCGAGTAGATTTGCATCATTTCACACGGCCTGTCTTTTGAACTGGGATCAAATTGTGGGGAATCAAATGGGATTGGTTCCTATTTGATTCCTCACAATTTGCTCCAACTGGATTTAACTGGAGCCGAAGTTAGGTACTTTCAAATGGTTGTGCAAAATGGCATTGAATGCTTTCACACCAATCTTTAGATTTAGTTGGATACTTCTTAGAGTAACATGTCAATCCTCTTTAATCATGTTCCGAATGTTTCCAATGTTTTTTTTTTTTTTTTTTGTAATGACTGTTTTTCGAAGACGTATGTCGATCAGATTGCAATTCATTAAACCGCCGCTCTATGAAGGAATCTAAGGAATGCAATTTGTTACCAAACACTCGAACGATTTGATCAAAACATTGTTTACGACTTAAGCCACGTTTAAAATAGTGTTAACAATTGCAGCTCGATAATGCTCTTTGTTTAATTCCATGATTTCTTATTCAACCGGTCACTTTAAACTTCTGTGTTTCAAAATATTCCAGTATATTTGTCAACTGCCATTATACATGTAAACAACTAGCTTAAAATGTCATAAAAATTTATTCAAAAGGATGGTCTGTGAGAGGGCTTTAGCAGAAAGAGAGCATCCTTCATAGATACGTGTATACATTTACTACAGTGTTTCATTTCGTAGTATACATATCGAATACGAGCGTTGCCCTAGAATTCGAAAATCGCTAAAACGTATTGACAAATCTTATAAATGTATATATTTCGACGATAAGGAATGTGTAACTGTTATTCAGGGCGAGGTTGCGTTTTAAACAATTCCAACGCCGAGAATTCCAAAAGATAAAAATAACTCGGGTTTGTCGTTAAAATAACAATTGGTCCAAATTTACCAAAATTAGAAATCTATGAGGTAAAGGGAATAATCAGATATGTATGTATGTGCGGTAAAAATTTTACCAGAGCAATTTATTGCATTGTATATTATAGATTACTTATCTGTGCATTCTAATTGGTTTCTATTTTATTATGAATTTGTGAGATAGACACAACATACGAGGTATGCTTCCAATGTGCTAGGAATTTGGCCATAATTTTTTTATTTAGGCAATTTTTATCGAAAATGCAATGCAATTTTCCAATACAATCTCCATTTAATTGAATACAAATCTCCCAATATAAAACAACTTTTTTGAGTCTCTGTAGTCCACCTGTTTATAACAAATTTTACCTCATTTTATGTATCAAATCGAAGATGCCGCAATTCAAATTTGGGAACATATGAAAATCACTAGGAGCCAGATCTAGTGAATGTATGTTACCATAATCGTCATTTCAAAATTTATTAATTTCAATAGAAAAACTATCCCTTCCCCAGCTCTTTTGAAAATTTTATTATGCTATCATTTAGTACTATTTAAACAATTAAAACCTGTCTTAACCTTTTCTTTAATATCTCCAATAGTGTTCGAGTTATTTGCACAAATTTCAAGGGATAGTATTTTCATTAGAGCGCCCTCCACTTCGCCGATAAGAATAAGTGCAATAATCTTACATTGAACCCCGCTACAAATTTACAAAATTTAAATTTTTGGGGGAAATCCGGCTTGCCAATGTTCCCTTGTAAGCTTGGGGCGATGAAATGCAATTTTTTGTAAGCAATGCTTAACACTTTAAGTATGCTTAGTTAAGTGTATACGGAAGTATTAAAAAGATTAATGAGGCTAAGAACTTTTTTATAGTTACACGGTCGACGTGAATAAGCTAAAGAAAAACCAAATCAACAGGATTTTTTACATGGTAAAACGGTTTGTTAGTACGTAAAAGGAAAATTCCCCAATGTAATAATATAATTCAAGAGCAAGGCTTACCTCATGGAAAATCTATCTGGATTATCAAATGACTACGATGCGATGAAATTAAAGTTTAAATTAAAAACGCATATGAAAAAGTGCTTTCTCACAAAACGATGAACCAATGAAGGAAGTTATTGAAAATGTAATTCCGTTTTTAATCCTGTATTCATTATGTTTAGATATATGTATATCATTGTGGTTAGTGATTTATCCGGCTTCGGGAATGCACCGTGACGAACGTGCACATTTTAGCTTAACAAAAATAATGTGACACTTTTCTACAGTTAACCGCAACTGTCTTTATACTATTAAAAGCGGAAATATACTACATGACATGGAAATTGCAACACCAGGAAGATGGTCGAATTTTTTACCAAACGTGGCAGAAACGCTTACTTACTCAAATGTAATAATCGAGTAGAATTTCAAAGAAAAAGATAAAAGATTAGCACATTTTATTCTTTCTTTTTAATAATATGTTGGGCCTCCCCCTATTATTAATTTCACACTCCCTCACTCTTTGTGGCATTGATTCCAGTAGGTGGTTGATGTCCTCTTGTGGCAAAAAAATTAAAACAAGAGAAAACAGTGATAATTGAATAAAAATCGCATGAAATACAACTGACAGTAATGCTAGAAAAACTACATGTCACGACAACTTGATCTACCGAAAAAAAAAAAACAAATCAGGTTTGAATAGGTAAAAGTTTCTGCCAAACTCACTTAACAAATTTGCACCCCTTGTTTGTGTTACAATTTCCATGTCATGCAATATAATTCACAATTTTAAGAAGTGATTTTCAATATAGGGTGAAATATCGGTTATTTTTCCTATTGGAATGAATCAAATGTCGTTACGCCCTTTTTTGTGATTAAAGGTTCTAAATTTTACAACAGGATAAACCAAGGTTAAAGGTACGAGGACGATTCAATAAGTTCTCGGAATTAAGAGGTAAAATTATTCATATTGTGATCGTAACAATTATTTTATTTTTTAACAGATTTTTTTAAACAACTATTCTTTCACCGATTCTATTTTTTTTTAGCAAAATGCTAAATACAATCTAGTTTTCCTATAATCGTTTTGCACGCCATTTTTTGCAGAATAGTGTACATATATAAATATTTCTCTTTCTCTCTAATGATCGATTTAGAAAAAAGGTACATTCATAGACAGCTTCCTTAAAGAACCGAGGAACGGCTTTATAACGAACATAACTTAAAACAATAATTAATTTAATAATTAAATAATGTACGTTGGGTAATGCCGTGGTCGCCGAATAATACTTACCGTTTCGTTGGTCAAGTTACTAGCAGTAGCGCTAATCTAAAAACGTTATGTTAAGCCTACTCTTTGACAACAACAACTTTAGAATAATACTGAGGTACTAACATCCCGCGGAGAGGGGGAGTATTTTGCTTTTGCATCGGGTTGGACAACTCCATTATTACCCCTTAGTCATAATGAATGCAGATACTCAATCTTAATATTGACTGCGATGAAACTACACAGCCTGAAAGAGTATCTTGATCATATACATATATAAGTATAAGAACAACACAGTTTTCTTTTTCTGCGGAATTTCGATTTCGGGGTACAGCTCCCTCCAAAGATTTGTACTACTTTTAAATTTTTGTAAATATCTCGGAAACTATAAGTGATTTCTTCTTTTTCTGTAGAATATAATTTGAAGTATATTACATAGTCCCAAGTATGACGCGAATTATTTTCGGTAAAAGTTAATAACGGGGGAAATTTTTGTTTTCATTTATCACAAATAAAGTCGGTTTTATGTAGAAAATGATGCTGTATAGCAAGTTTAGAAAAGATATAAGAAAACGGTAATGAAACTTATTATATATTATTATATTGATCTAGAAACTATTTGTTATTTCGATAGCGATTTAAAGAAATACTGTAACATAATGTAATTGAAATGGATTCATTAGAAGTGCTTACTGTATATACCGATATACTAAAAGTACAGTTTTCCTGTCACATATACAGTAAATATATATTTATCTCGAAGGCTAAAAATTATTAATTATTTCGATAACGTTCTCGAGAAATACTGTAATATAATCTATACCCATCAGACCCTGACTAAAAGATGCTCTCTTTCCAAATATCAGTGTTGTCTTGATTGATTCGTGAAGTGGCCATTGTGTTGCCGACCTTCAGAAATTGGTGCCGAAAGATAAAACTACACATTTTAAATATCCCTAAAAAAACAATTAAATGTATATATACAGCCTTGGCCAAAAGTATTAGGCACCCACAATAAAATTACTTTGCACCTTTACTATTCGACCAACACACAAATGTGTTTTTATAAAAGCGACACCTGTGTCATAAAACATATGCACAACAGATGCTAGTGGTCATAAAACACCTGCTGCATAAAAAATTAAATATTTGGTTTTCACGTACTCTTTCTCTGCTCTGTAGAATATTTTGGCAGTCTAAGCGTGAAGAAGATTATAAATTTATAGCTTTGTGATAAATTTGAGAACAGATTTATTTTAAAATGTCAAAAAGAGGCGAAATTAGATTAGAAAATCGTGTAAAAGTTTTACACGACTAAGGAAGATTGAGAGATTGCCAAGTTGGTAAAATATTCGGGGTGCACAATGCAATCAGCCATCAAACCGTTTGCTGAGAGTCGCTCTCACGATAATTAACCACGAACATGCCGAAAACGCGTGACGACAGAAAGTTGATCTGTGAGGCTGTGAAAAACTGGAGGAATACTTCTTCGGACCTTGTTGCGGCTTTCTGTGAAGTGACTGGGAAGTCAATAAGTCCTCAAACCGTTGGGAGAGGGCTAGTAGAAGCAGGTTTAAAAGGCTCTCCGAAGATAATAAAAGAAAACGGCTTCAATAGGCTCTGCGACACTGACAGTTGACGGAGGAGGATTGGTCCAATGTACTCCGGTCTGATGAATCATGATTGCATAATGCATCAATGGCAGTAAATTATAGGGTGCATAATACTTTTGACCAAGGCTGTATATATATTTCGTGACCTTTATACTTATCTTATATGATAGTTTTCTACCATGAGAATATAACTATTATTTTTTATAATAGTTATATTGTTTAATTGACCTGAGATAGGAATAGATAATAGTTTTGAATGTAGGTGTGCGATTTTGTAGTCGAACCCCTAACCATGTCACCCACGGCCTTTACCTGGAGAGTATTTAACTACATTGAACGGTGGCTGTGAAAGTCTGTGATTATTGTAAACGATTCTCCGCAATAAATTTTGAAAACTCACCTTTCGTATACAATCGCTTATATGTTTTTTAAATCAGCAATTTTTGAAATTTTTATACTTATTCGCTACTTGAACATCTCACAATATGTCTTATACGACGTTTTTTTTGTTACAGTATTTAGTCCAAGCGTTGTACGATTTTACACCACAGGAGCAAGGCGAATTGGAGTTTAAACGAGGCGACGTTATAACCGTCACGGATAGGTCGGATCAGCACTGGTGGCATGGAGAAATAGGTCACCGTAAGGGACTCTTCCCCGCCACATACGTCACGCCCTATCATACATAATTCGGATCAATCCCTTGTCTCCGCTCACGACGTCCCCCTCCCCGAAAATTCAAAATTTAGTAGATTCCGATTTTCGTTCAAACACGCACACGACAACAACAAGCTCAACAAAACAAGACAAGCAACAAAAAAATAGAACAAAACGACCCCCGACCGATTTAAACGTGACTTTGTCGGTTATACGAATCTCCTCGTGAATGCCTTAGTTTTAAATAATTTCTTTTCTCTCAAATACAATCGACAATAAGGAACCGTTTGGTATTTCTCCCCGAACCTCCCCTTCCGAACCGCTACTATCCCCTTTCTCCGATTCTCAAATCTTTACAGATAAACGACGAATTTAAATGAAATCGCAGCACATACTCACACACTGTCTTCGAATTTCGTTTCTCTGCAGATGTACATTTATATAACGTGATGGTGTTTGCTTCTTTTGGATGTTCTATAGCGTGGTAAAGGTCTTATCTATAGTGAATCAGATCTATAATATTCATAGTTACTATAACAACACATCTATAGCGTTTCTTTTTTTATTTTAAAATGATCGGTGCATAACGAAATAATATTAAATAGTAATTTACATCCGAAAGTATGCACTCATTCGAGTACTTTCAATTGCATTTTAGTAGCAATACTAATAAATCTTGTTAAGTGATAGTTGGTAACGTAGGTTACACAAAGGGGTTTACGTTAGTTAGCACACACCGAGGTAGTTTTATATCGATAGTCTGGTAGAACTGTTATGAAAGTAAATAAGGTGTGCAATCAGACTTAGGAAAGGATATAAAATAGGACAAGTTACATGTTTCATTTGAATTCCATCATTTGATCTTTTATAACAGGTTCACATTTTTTCATGGTCATTTTAGAATAAAAAAGAGGTTTACCACTGTAAAACTACATATAGTACTTTCTTTTTTTTTTTTTTCATATAGTTACTGTTAGTGTCTGTAATGATAATTATTTAAATATGTTTTTTACGTTATTTGGAATTATTATTTGTATGTTTCGATTTTGAAACTAATGGTGTAGAATTGTTATGGTTAGCATCGCCATTGTTACAAATTGTTATTATTGAAGTGCAATGCCAATGGTTCAAAACCACAAATAATTGTTAGTAAGGTATATCGAAGTACCTTATGAAAAATCGTCAACACGGTACGCTGGTTCTCACGATAATTCATTTTTCATTTCTTTTGGGCGTTATTAGTTGAATCCGGATTTTTCTAAAAGTCGTAGCGGGTAATGCCCCACTTACAGGTAGCATACATAGATGCCTAAAATCTGAAAGGAAGAAAAACAAATACGCCCTCGCTATAAAGACCGTGATTTTTATCGGTTTGATATAAACTATAAATCAATTAACCATTCTGATAAAACTGAATGCATATATCCGTGAGTATGCGTAATAATACTTACGAGTTGTGTAAATAAAGGAATGAGACCGATTTTTTTCAATTGTTTTATTCCAATAACATTACAATTCGTCCCCTTCAAAGTAACTGCATTGGAAAGCCCCACAGCGCTGGAGACGGTCCTTCCACTCCTCATAGCAGTGCTGGTACTTAGATAATGAAATAGTCTCACAACCGTTTGAATGTTATGCAGTGCCCCATGACAATGCCCTTTGGGCTATTTTTTTTTTTCAATCTCTGGAAGAGGACGAACTCATAAAGCCTCAAGTCGGGCGAATAAGGAGGCTGAATAGTCACAAGAATGTTATTGCTGGCCAAGAAACGGTTAATTGAAATTAACTGAAATATGTGACAAGGCGCATTGTCGTGATGCAACACTCAGTTCTTTTTGATATTTAGTCTAACGCGCATGACCCTTTTTCGAAATGTTTCGGGAACCTTTCGGTAATAGTATTCATCAACCCCTTGGCCTGGAGGCACAAACTCATTGTGAACGATTCCCGGGCTATCAAGAAAGCAAATCGGCATGCTTTTGATCTTTGACATGCTCATTCTTACTTTTTTATGGCTTTTTTAAGGCTTGGTTTCCGGATCGTACTCTAACATTCAAGTTTCGTTACCAGCAATGACACGTTCCAAAAAATATTCCTCAAAATTTTAGCAAGTTCCAATTCGCACTGATGGCGTATCACATATTCACAGACCTCCACTCCAAGTACTGCATCATCAGTCTCATTACTTTATTTACACCTCGTATTTATATGTAACAATATTAATATTATTAATATTCCTAAGGAAACAAAGATGATAATGATACGTATACACCAAGAAGAACGTCGAAAATCATTTTGTTCTTTTTCATCACCTTTTTGCCATCATTTACCTTCTTATCCCGCTAAGTGTTGATGCTATTCTATTCGTAAAGGTAAAGATTTTAGAAACCTATTAAACATTTCCGGAATTCGTATTTAAAATCGAAACATACAAATTCCTTTGTTGCTTTGGTTTATAATTAGTACTACGTAAAACTTGAAACATATTTTTATATCGATATAAATGTAGGTATTTATTCTGTAATTGATATCTCTGATTAGGAAACTAGAGAGTAAAGAGGGAGGCAAAAGTTAGCGATATCGAGTTAGTTCATGCATATAATAAATCTCTTTCCATGTGATGTAATTTATACACGTACGAGGCGACGTGTGTGAAAAGAATATCAATGGCAGAATACTATTTAAGAAGTAAAAAGAAAAACAAGAAAAAACAGAGTGCATGTTTCAATATTTTTAAAATATACGCAAAGAAGCTTCTATTCCGTGATAAATGACTATTAAGTAGGCGAACTGAAGAATGTAATTTCGCATTTAATAAGAAATAAGGAACAAGATATAGATAATACGATTCGTTTGCCTTTTCAATACCACCATCTAAAAATAACAACGAACGGTTTTGTTATTTTTACTAGAGCATTGCGCTTTATCATATTATTTGCTTCAAACACATTAGACTTGGTAAATAGGCAACCGTAACTTACAAAAAGACTTCATGAGAAAAATAATAATAGTTATGTACATTTTAGGTTTATCTACAGTTCATTGTAACTTCACTCAATTTTTAAGAGTATACTATTATTATTATGTCATTCAGATTTTTTAATTATTTTTATTATTGTGAAGACTCGCGCCTATATATATAAATATAAATATATATATATTAGATTGGTTTATATTTTTAAGAGATATTTAGTTTGATCTTTCTTCTGTTTCTCGTGTATATATAGTTTATGAAATTGTGCCACAATATTTTTTAATGAGATATTTTATTGTGAATTTTTGAATTTGCAGTCACTGCATTTTAATTTTTAGTCAATAGCAAGTAGTTTATTGGCATTATCTTGCTTATATTTTTAGGATGATTTTATGTAAATACTAACTTAGGGTTATTATACTTATATTATAATCTATTGATTTTAAGTGCAAGCTATACTATTGAAATATATGTTTTATCAAAATTTTGGCGTTCTGATTTATTTTTATTTATTATCCATCATGACCATCACCCGGCTTCATTTTTAATTTAAGGAATGCAGCTATTGAATCCCTTCGTTTAATAAATCTTATACGTTACGTTCTGGTAACGTCTTACATACTAACGATATATTTTAAGAGCTAAAATGAACTGTAAGAACACTTGACTACCAAAAGCGAAAATGGAAATCTATAATTATATTGCCAACAACTGATCGGATTTGGAAGTAAAGTAGTAGGAAACATTTTTATAAAAGGAAACGCTATTCAATTTAAAACACAAATTATCCAAAGAAGATTCTACAATACAATTGAAATATACGGCCAAAAACGAATTGTATTGATATTAATGTACTGTACACGGGTAGATTCAAAAGTTTCCAGAATGACAATAAAAACAAAGTACGGATTCAAGTTATATTTTTTCAATATAATCCCCCTGGAGCTCAACACACTTCCCTAGCTTTTGCGATTCCCTCCCGGAAATGGCTTTCTTCGAAGTTCCCAAAGTGATCGTTTACAGCCTCTATAAGTTCTTCATTCGACCAAAATCTCTCCACCCAGAAATGTTTCGGGTCTTTGTCTTCTTCCGAACCGATTCACCGTGTGGAATCCACTGTTTGAATTGTATGCTTGTTTCGGATGTGTAATGATGAATCCAGGTTTCATCCATACTGACGAATCGTCTCATGAAATCCGTGGGATTCCTTCTAAGCACTTGCACACAATCGGCCGTGGTTCAAGCTCGAATCCCTTTTTGCTCCGAATCGAGCAAATGCGGCACCCATCTTGCAGAAAGATTTTTTAAACCCAATTCATTATGCAAAATACGAACTACTCGTTCATAAGAGATGACCACGATTTCTTCACTTTCACGCATTATTCGACGATCTGCCAAAGCCATGTGGATTTTTTCCTATAATTTCTGGCGTGGTAGCTGTTTTCGGACCATGCTTGAATTCCGAAACCCAAAAACTCGCTATGGTACATGAAGGTGAAGAATCCTCAAGAACAACATGTAACCTTGATTTAATTTCCCTTCCAAGTAGGAAATTGATGACCGCTCAAACTTCGTTATTGTCCGTAATTGAAAATAGAAAATGGTACTTGACTTAAATGTTTCTCAAAACCAGACTGAAGAATCGATTCAATATTTTGAGTCAACTGATATGAGACAGTTGCTAACACAACGACATAAAGTATTTGGAAAAAAGCAGCGATTCTGGAACTTACAGAATTTTTGGAGATTAGAGGAAACAAATTGAAATGAAATGTAAGATGGGAGGAAATGAGGAAGTATTGAAATATTAGAAATTATGGAACAATAAAGGATTATGAATATATGTACAGAGAAAAGTCGAAATAAAAATATGACACTGGATGAATCTGAAATAAAGTAACAACAGAAACAAATTGATACTCATTGCAAGGACTGAGTTGTACTATTACTGGTACTATATCACATCAAACTGTATCTGACCAAATCTATAGTGATTTCTTAAATTATATTCATGCAAATTAAACTTCGTCATGTCATGTCATCTCAAATCCCGTAAACACGTCCTCCTTTCGCTGACGGTACGTATCCCCGAACAATATTTCTACCACCGCCACTTCATATTCGTACTTGGCAGCTTGTTTTTTAATTTCTTTGTAAAAACTCAAACTTTTGCATCCAAAGCTACAAATACTGTCTTATAAATGTTCATTTTCGTTTTTTGAGAGATTTCTTTCTTTCTAATGAGAGTATTCTTTACGTTATGGTACACCCGCAAGGCACTCTCTTTCGTTTATTTCAATTTCTTGGGCTCCTCTATTGTTTATGTGTACAACAACATATTTGAAGTTGTTTATTGTATTCTCTTGCCGTTTAGCATAATATTTGTTTCTTGTTCATCATCTCTATTCACTATTTTTTTCCACATTTTCCACATTTGTTTTTAAATTTTTCAGTGTATGCTTTTCCCAAATCAGCAGATTTTGTTTCAGATGCTTCTGTGGTTCTTAACTTTAGATTTCTATGTTCCACTTAGATCCCTTATGCGCATTTTCTAGTCCATTTTGTGACGTTCATGGCAATATTAAAGAAGGGATTTATCACGCTCCCTTGGTAGAGATCATCGTTCGTCGAGAATTCTTCAAATTCCAAATCTTTCTCTCTTTCTATGCCGGTTAATTATTGCTCTTGTGGTAGCTTTCTATTGTTTAAGATCTCCTGTATCATTTTTCAGGGTCTTTTATCGTAGGCTTTTTCTAGAACTGGGAATATTTGACATATGTTTCTAGTAATATTCCTGGGTTCTATTATCTGTTTTATAGTAAAAAATCTAATCGTGCTTGCTCCTGCCCTTACTGAATCTGCCCTGTGTTGTTCTAGTTGTTGGTCAATCTTGGTTAATCTTTTCTGTAGTATTATTTTGTAGACTTTTCAGAGAAAGTGAGATACTTAACAGACTGATACTGTGACAATTCTGACAACTCTTCTTTATCACATTTCTTGAATAGGGGAAGATAATGCTGACTTCCCAATCTTGAGGTATTTTACCATCGCCCCATGCTCTATTAAAAATTTGCAGTTTTTAACAATTTAATTTCTTTATAAATAAGCCATGTATTTCATCATTTCGCCAATGATGTCATTACCCTTTTTTAATCTTGCAATTGCTGCGGTGCGTATGTTTCTTCCTGATGAGTTCTCCTTCCCAGATCGGTTCTTTGTACGTTCGTCTGTGTTCAGTGGGTTTTTGAAATGCTCGCTTCGCATTTACGTTATCTCACTATTGTTCATGGGGATTTTTGTAGTGTCATGGTAGTGTCTTTGCTTTGCTTTACTGCGTGTTGTTTTTCCTCTCTTCGTAGATTTTGGAGTACTTTGTAAAATAGCGTTTGGTTTGTGTGGTAGCCATTCTCAATTTTCTTTTGTCAGAATTATCCTTTGTTTATGATTATTTACATATATCTATCTTGGTGATCAAAATTGTTATTAATTATAATTATATTTCTTAGATAAATTAAATTAGGGAATATATGGGTTTTCTAAGGTGAAAACTACTCGCCGATTGCCAACCCTTTGAAACGAAATACCAAACAAAATTACAATATGTCTTTTTCTAAAAATTTCCTTTTTCGTTGTTTATTGCTACAAAATGTATTTTATAATTGCAATTCTCTAAGAAATAAACTATAATCTGATTATTTGTAATAATTTAATCCCTTAAATGCCCTTACTTAATCGACCACACAGTTTTACAGTTTTAGATATTACCGACTTGTTTGAAATATTAGCCAACACACCAGAAACAAATTCTCTCTCATGTTTTTCCCAGTGGCATTGTAGCACGTAAGTAAACTTTATTATAATTTATTTAACAAATCCTATTTTAAAATTATTAATTTGTTAATTAATTTTATAGAGTATTTACTAGATTTAAATCAACGATATTTATTTTTGTAAAAATATCGTTTCTACTGCAAATATGATTTTTTAAAGTTTAGTATATCGTGGGGGACACGGCTTTAACAAGTTGTAAGCAGCAACAGCTAACCAAAATAACGTGATAAATAGTAGTATTCTAATAATCTCGCTTTTATTCCTGTTTTTTTTTAAAATTGTTACTTCTTTTATGAGGTTAACCTCTTCTGTTATTGTTAATTTTCCTCGTGACTTCCCTTGGTGAGGTTAATCCTTTTTCTTATTATTTCTTTTAACTGTAACTCCTATTTTCTTATTTCTTACTATTAGCTCTTTGTTAATTGCTATTTTTTATTTTAAGGTTAATCGTCACACCAAATAACGTTCAAAATGTCGGGAAACCTAGAGGTGTTAAGTCTCAAAGAAGATGATGTTACGAAGATGCTTGCCGCGTGCACGCATCTCGGCACAACTAACGTCAATTTCCAAATGGAACAATATGTGCACAAGGTACGCCCTGATGGTGTACACATCATAAACTTGCGTCGAACTTGGGAGAAACTCTTGTTGGCTGCTCGTGCCATTGTTGCCATTGAACATCCAGCTGAAGTTTTCGTCATTTCTTCTCGACCCTATGGACAGCGTGCTGTACTGAAATTTGCTGCACATACTGGAGCAACACCAATTGCTGGACGATTCACACCAGGTTAGTATAAATAATATGTAAAGTTTATATGTCGTTGATAGAGTCGTTTTTTTACATAAAAGTTTATGCGGAGGAATAATTAATATAAGGAGGGACTTCATTACATTAGAGTGACCTTGAATTATATTTCCAAAGATGTAAATGTTTATACAGTAGAAGCTTGGTTATAGTTGGTCCAGACAATCTTTTCAGTCACCAGTCAGTAATCCATGAATCAATAATAATTAAAAATTACAAACATCGAACAATATTATTTGTATCTGTTATAGAAAGATCGTACTGTAATATGCAGTCTCTTGCAGTGCAAAGTGAAAAGATCGGCCGGACCCAGTATATGTTATCTAATAGAAACCAGTTGTGTTCATAATATCAAATTGTGCATCTGTTGGATAGGTGAATTGCTCTTATCAGCAGCTTTGTTTAAAACGCTGGTCGTTCATATAATCAAGCTTGTCCTTGTTCATATAATTGAACTTGCTGTTGTTCACGCTTTAGAACTAGTATACAATTGTTTTTTTCTATTCACCATCGAGGACTGTTCACATATTGAAGTATTCACATAACTGAGTTCCTAGTGTATTATGAAAAATCATTTCAGGTCATAGTGATTGAAATACATTTAATCAATGAATTAGCAAAATATGTTATCATCGAGTTTAAATTATACAAATGATGAATCCTTTAAACTAAGGAACCTATGATTATTATTGATTTAAATTTACAGTCTGAACTAATTCCTTCAGTGTTGATTTATACATTTAAATTAGAAGTTTGAATACTAAATCACACTTTGTACTTAGGTGCCTTCACGAATCAAATTCAGGCTGCTTTCCGCGAACCACGATTGTTAATCGTGACCGATCCATTCTGCGACCATCAACCAATCACTGAGGCATCTTATGTCAACATCCCTGTTATTGCTTTGTGCAATACAGATTCGCCGTTGAGATTTGTCGATATCGCTATCCCTTGCAACAACAAAGCTCCGCACAGCATCGGTCTTATGTGGTGGTTACTCGCCCGTGAAGTAAGTTTAAGCTTTGAATAATTTTTAAAACATTAATAATAGCAATATTTATTGAAATTTGTTGTATATGATGAGTAAAATCGTTTCCTCAATCATTTGAGTAACCATGATTTATAAAATTTTTCCACCTGATCATTCCACTAATCTCATTAAAATTTATCCCATTTCTTACTTATACCTTTACATCCGTCTGGTATAATTTATGATAGGTACTTCGTCTTCGTGGTCAAATTCCTCGCGAAACCAAATGGGATATCGTGGTAGATCTATTCTTCTATCGTGAACCGGAAGAAGCCGAGAAAGAAGAGCAGGCCGCGAAGGAACCAGTAGTGATTAAACCTGAAATCCCGGAACCGCCAGAGTTGGAACCTTGGAATCCAACCGATACTTCCCAATGGACGGAAGAAACGCCCGCACCAGTTGTTGCTCAAGCTATTCCTCAAGCTGCCCCAACTTTCGCAAATCCGGACGATTGGGCTAACGAGGTTCAAGGCGAATGGGCTAATTCGGCTGCCGGTCAACAAGCTCCAGCCAATTGGGGCGCTGCTTCTTCCGAATGGCATTGAAATTAAATTTGTGTATTTGTACACATTTTTATAATAAATGACCTATGTAAATGATTGATGACTTTTATTTATTTTATGTGTAAATGTGGGGTATTTTTTACGATTACGTCGCTATCAAATACGTATTCAATTTATTAAACGAATTTACTTTCCTCCAAATATATAAAATCCAGACATTTATGCAGTTTTTCACAACTAATGCGTCAAATTTATTTATAAGGTTATATGACGTAAAAGTAAGTACAGCTCAATTAGTAACTGATAGCACCTGAGATGTGAGAAGGTGTGGTCTACCGCTATACTATACGGGCACTTCAAATATTTAAACAAGTACTGACTGACCTTGCTTAACGTATTGACCTATTTTTACTGGAGTTTACATTTCTTTGGTTAAACAGTAAACACACCTTTATTTTACTCTATGTGTCAAAATAGTTCCCTTTCGAAACTTTAACTTAACAATTCTTTTCGGTTTTCCTCCGATAGTAGGAAAATATTTTTAAAACAAATTCTGGTATAGTTGGCATAAACTTTTTTCAGTTTTAAGTTTGATACATAAGTTGTGAAAAAGGCTAGGATTTTTCTCAACTTATGCGTCAATTTCATTTATAAGATTATATGAGGTAAAAAGAAGTCAATAAATATAGGAGTATAAAATTGACATCGCCTATTCTACTTCAATGTTAACATTCTACATGGTGAGTTGCTCGTGTCGCACGCGTGATGCAATCGTTTCGTAATACAGGTAGTACGATGCAACTATTTGAGAATAGACTGTTTAATTGATTGAAAACCTAATAGTCACTTAAACCTGGTAAACATATGAGTCGAATTTCACTAGTATTTATATTTCTTTGTCTACATTGGACTTATTGAACGCGACAGATTACTGGATAATAGCTTAAAGACTCGAAGTTGAATAAACTCGTTTGATATACGCGTCTTATCGTAATATCCCACTTGACCTTGCTCTAGATATGGTCCGAATTGTACTACCGTTTACATTTCTACATCTAAATAATAAAAAATCTTATATATTTTTCTACCACAATTAGGTAACTTAAACAAGGGTAATTGAAATAATAGTTATATTCTCTCCAAATTCGTAATGCGCATTATTGCAAACTAAAAGTCCGATACTAGGCTGTATAACTGTTAAAATAAATACACAATAATATGAACATCAACATATATATATATTTAAATAGATGATACATTAATGATTTATAAAATTTACTTCTATAAAGTTTTAAACAATTGCAAAAATCACAGAAATAAATACCAAAAAGTTCAAATAAATACGAGTATGGGACCTATTGAGAATGGTAAATCATTTGGCTTAAAGTAGAAATATATTCCGAGTTAAATATCTTTCGAAACGGGTAGTTCCTCGATTCCCATTCTACCCCTATGCCTCCATAATCGATACCTCGCCAAATCCTTCCTTGTAACCATTCCAATTACCTATAAGCATAACATTAAAATGATGGTGATTGCAAGGACTGTGGTGTATTTACTGAGAGTATATTACATCGGGACTCATCACACAATTGTTGAATAATAGATTTGGTGAAACGTGTTTCGCTAGCACGAAGCAAGCATTATTAAAACCGTATAAAACCGATCTGAGGACATTTACCGTCACTGTAATCATGTGTGGGGCGTAAAAATATTTTCCTCGGAGACGGCCCGCAACGATGCCCGTCCGTCGTAAAAGGCCCTTATTTAAGTAACATATCAAGTGGTCAGCGTGTCTAATTTTAGGCTTTATTTCTACAAATATGCTAAAGAAAAAAAAATATGCCTATTACAGGTTGCATTCTGCTTTGAATAAGTTTTGAGCGTTAAAAACTTTATATGTATCGTTGTGACTAATTTAGCTAATTTTCCGAAGAAAATTCAAATGATAACCAACCTTAATTATTTAATTATAATAGACTAAACAAGGCGGAATGTTGAATGGGGCCGCTATCACGATTTAGAGGATTTGTATTTTTACGTATGATGTGAATTGCTTATATGCATCAAGTTCTCACGGGGAATTAACATGTTTTATCAACGTTAAATATTCGATTTGTATGTCGTACATATGCTTCGTAATACTCGACGAATCTATTCCACCATAACGGTAATATACCACATATTCTTTAAATTGTCCACTTCAAATTTATTATTGGTATTGTTCTTAATAACTAAACTATCTAAAAGTGGAAGGCGATTGTTCACTTCTTCATCCACCGTAAACTTAATTGTGTCGAATTTAGAATTTAATTGTCCTAAGTAATTTTTTATCGAGTATTGCTTGGTGTCGGATACTTCCGGAAAATATTCACTATATCTCTTCATCACCATTTCGAAATTACTCGTAAATAAGTTGACGATGAAAGGAGATAAAGGATTTCCCACTGCTGTAGCTTCCCGTTGTATGTACATTTTGTTATTAATTTGAAAGAAATTCTGTTTCATAATCTCTTATATTCGGCTAATAACATCACAATATTTTATCCGTTCACGGTACTAAATTGCATTGATAACTTGACACCACAAATTTATTTATAAATACTGGACATGTGTTTTGCTAGTAACAAAGCCTGTATTTTGATCAGTAGCTTAGCAGATTTAGCCTAGTTGCTAATGAAACACGTGACTCAGATTGATAATTATCTGGTGCAAGTTTTCGTATTTTATTGCTCATACCTCATTACTGTCGTTGACAATTGGCAAGTGTCTCAGCCCTAATGCCCTAAATAGTCTAAACATTCTTGGTAATGTAAATGACTGCAATAAAAGTTTACAATTATTACTTAACCAAAAAATCAAATTATGTACTGAACTTACATGTAATACCGTATAAGGTGATCTATTCATAAATGGTCTCAAATCAATAGAGTAGGTTTTCTCGATTTCGGTAATTTCCACTTCCTAAAACAAAATTATTTAAATTAAAAGTTGTTTGGATTTTTGCAAATTATATACTAACATCGATTGTAGGAAATCTTGGATATTCATCCCTAAATATACAATTGGTAATTTCATCCCAATTTTGAGCTTGTTCATTAAAAATTTTACGCTTAATTATTACAATTAGTTGACTTCTGAGAATCAATCCGCGTATTCGTCCATACGTTGTGACTTCACCCTACAAAGTTACCAAAAATCAAATACATACATACATCAAACGTAAAAGTTAATTTTGAATTACATCATCAGAAAGCGGTGGATCGACCACCGGAAATCCGTTGTAAGTCGTGAGCTTCAACAATTCAACTATGTGCCCAACGTTTTCAACTGTTTTTAGCGTAACAATTGGATGCGACATAACTTCACTTGCGTATATTTTATTCGCCATTGGTGGGGATCCCAAGGTAACAAGGGTACCCCGCTTAATTGAATGTGGGTGTCATAAATTCCCTAGAATAGAAGATAAATATACTGTGAATCAGTGGAAGGTTGTATATTACCTCATTAAAGAAATCACCCGTCCATTTCGCAGCTATAAGGGCGACTATCAACGGCAATCCGAACGAAATATTTCCTGTAGTTTCCATGATAATAACAGTTAAACTTATTGTCATGCGGACTATTCCACCAAGTTGAGCGGCTGCCCCGATTAACGCATACTTACCGGGATTGGTTGCTGTCTAAAGTAGAGGGGAATGGTAGTGCGTATAAGTTCAATCTTTTGAGATAGAATTTACTTACGATTGAAGGGAAAACCCGAGATAAGCCGACCGATAATAATCTTCCCCACGCCGCACCTGTCAATAAAGACGGTATGAACAGACCGTTAGATGTGGCTAATCCGAAGGTCCAGCAAGAAAGCATAAAATAAAAAATTACAAAGACAGCGAGGGAGGCGGCATTGTGAGTGTTTGGAGGATCGTGTAGCAGAGACCGAACTGAAGCTTCGGGAGTTTGGAACCAAATGCTTGCCAAGACGTTATACTGACCGTCACCACAATACATCTACAATTTTACCCAAAAATTAAATATTGAATATGTTTAAATCACATTACGAATTAGTTATTATAAGTACTATTCGTATTATTAGTATAAAAGTGTAAGATTGATACACTGCACTATTTGCGGCTGATTTCTTTCCGCTGAGCTTATTAAAGTAATACACGACATATTGACTAAACCAATTTAGTTATAATTCCCCAAAGTATTTCTTCTTGCAGACAATTCATTTTCGCATACGTGAAAACCAATTCCCAAAACGATTTTGCAATCTTTCCGTGTTAAGTTGCTTATTTAATTCTTAAATGGGTCCACTTCTCTTTCGGCCGGTGCAAAACGTAAACTCCCTAACTTACAAAAGAAATCATTACCTGTCAGGTGTAGATTATATGGCGAACGATGCATTATTCTAATGTTTTGGGTATTCAAATCTTAATCGTTCCAACAGCAGGGTGAGCTCAAGTGTTATCAAAATGCAAGATGATCCTGTCTCTTGGGCGCTTTTCGCGAATACTTTGGAGAACTTCAAGCAAACAAACAGTACGAGGCTAGATTGAAAAGTTTCCGGAATGATAATGAAATCAAAATTATACCTAATATTTTATTTTTTCAATATAATCCCCTCGAAGCTCAACACACTTGGTCCAACGCTTCTCTAGCTTCCCGATTCCCTTCAGAAAGTAAATTTCTTCGAGGTTCCCAAAGTAATCGTTTGCGGCCTCTGTCAATTCTTCATTCGACCAAAATCTCTTTCCACATTCCATGTTTTTGAGTTTCGGAAACAGGTGGAAGTCTGACGGAAAGATTTTGAACTTCAATTGTCAATTTTTGCTAGACGATTGCACTTGAATGGGCAAGCGCACTATCGTGGTGAAACAATACTCTTTTCTTAACCATTCCCGGGCGTTTTCCAATTACTGCCTTCCATTTGTCCAAAAGTGTTGTGTAATATTGGCCAGTAACAGTTTTGTCTCTTTCAAGATAATCAATTAGTAAAATTCCTTTGCGTCCCAAAAAAACCGATCCCATCACCTTCCCAGCCGACTGGTCTTTGGCTTCTACGGAATCGATTCACCGCGTGTTTTGATTGTATTTTTGTTTCTGGTGTGTAGTTATGAATCTAGATTTCATCCATGGTCACGAATCGTTTCTTGAAATCCGTTGGATCCTCGTAAACACTTCTAAAATAGTCATTGTTAGTCTATCCGTTGTCCTAACTCCCAACCGTATGATGATGCGCAATGGATAATATGCGCACGCCGAACGTGTTTCCGAATCTTTAATAGCATACCTAGTATATTTCTACCCTGGATTTAACGTTTGCAGTCAGTTGATATGAAAAAGTTGCCAACACAACGACATAATGTATGTGGGAAAAATAGCAACCCCCTAACAGCAATCCTGGAAACTTGTCAATCTACCCGCGTAGTTAACCCTTCGGCATCAACACTATGGCGATCCTCCTACAGTGTAAACATGTCCAGTGATCCCAAAAAAGTACTGTAGCGGTTTTTGTTTTAATGCTATAATTTAGTGGAACAGTAATTTTCAAGTTGTTAAGTTTCGAGTTTGTGGTTGGCAAGCCGGGAACACGAGCCTATAGTGAAACATGTAATGAAACGAGGTTATCTTTGCCACATGTTGAGCAAGTATCCTCTTCTTCTTTTAGGTTCTCCTTTTATCCTATCAGGGCGCCGGAAAGCAACTTTAATTTTAGTACGGAATATTTGAAATTCAGTTGAGGATCAAGTTAGTTTGAATGGATGAAACTATGTATGGACACCTAAAGATTGACTAATTATGGATTATAATTATATGCAGATCGATAAATCTACTACTCATGGTTTTCCGATTATGAACTTGCTAATTCACGATTCTTATGGCCAATTTACGTTTTTTCTTACGACGAATCTACGTTTTTGAGATTTATAATTTCCAGAATATTTATGTTATGTTTAATCTATAATTTCATAGTAAATCAAATCGCGCCCGTTTGTGTGTGCTCCAAATACCATCCCACAGGTGCTTACTGGCGTACAGCTGCCGTAGCAAGTGATACTTTAAATATCGCACTCAGTAAATTATGGGATATAACATGGCGACCATCTTTTTCACGAATAACCTTTGTTGGAGCCTATTAATTCTAAAAGACACGAACTGCTAATTGTTGCTTGTTTTAGCTAGATGATTGCAATATACTAATGTTGCATGATCTTTAATGGTGTACACTAGATGGCACGATCCATTCTCAAACCGATCTAGTCTTGATCTTCACCATTTACCACGCTCTTGTTTTTGAAATTAGAGTTGATTGAATACTCATTGCCGGTCCTCTTCAATCATATTAGGAATAACACCGATGTTCTCGGCAATGACCGTTTTTGTTTAAAAGCTCGTTATTTAAGAAAATTCGACCATGTTGAAATTCATTGTATCACCACTTTATGGTAGTTAAGGAATACGACTTGTTACCAACCACTCCATTGAATTCCTCGAAACATTGTTGACGTCTTAAGTCATGGTTCCAACTGTAAAATATCACAGTTTGATAACACCCCTTTGATAAATTCCGTGACTTCTTATGCAAAGGACCACTAAACTTCTATACATCTTCACAGGGATCCAGAATGATGGACGGTCACGTGACAATTGTATTGTCGCTCTATTATCAACTACTTCCCAAGGGAAAATTGATAGTTCAATTATGATTCAGTTCATGCAAGTTTTTCACTTATTTTATCACAACTTCAAAACTAAAACGGGGAATATACTACATTTTGGTAAGGTTTCCTAACTGGAAAATGCTAATTAACTCTCAACTTTTAGGTTATGATGGTTTTGACCATCGATTACAATAAATTCCTCGTCGAGGCTTATTTTCGAACAGAGCGATTGGGTACTTAAATTGCCAATCCTAACCTTGAAGTTCAACTTAATTCTATGTTTGGGCAAATAAAGTTATAATCTTCGTTACTTTTTTCTTTCCTTCTTCGTTTTAATTCGCAGTTTTTAAGAATACAATTTAATTTTTGTTTTAAAATCCACCAATGTAATTCAGTCAGTGACAAAAGGGATGGATTGTTGGCACGTCTATGGAATTTATCGTTAAACGAATGCATGTGGAGCGGCAAATGTCATATTAGTATAGAGCGGGACATGTCAATCATTCTGGATCACTGTGTATGATTTTAAATGGATTTTAAGTATATTTGTCATCACTAGACAACTAGCTCAAAATGTCTTAATTTCTTTAAAAATATTATGGTCTGCTAGGGAGGCTCAGCGGAAAGAGATCATCTTTCGTATAAATCATATTTTCGAGAATTATCATAATATTGAACTTTAATTGATTCATTATGATCTTTTTTCGGGAACAGTATTTAGTGTATATTTTATATAATACCTGTGTAGGATACTTTGTCGGGTCTTGGCCAATAGGTTTACAATCATTTAACGAGAACATCATCAACATAGCAATAGTAGCGCTCATAGCTGCTACAATACAAGCTTCCAGCACTCGCAACCATCGTTTTCTCAAATATCTGCATATATGATTATCGTTTTCAAACATACATACAATAGACAATAAAAGGTAAACTTACATTTTCCTAAATACTGATAATTTATAATTTACATGATTCCATAAAGCGCCAAGTAGTCCTCCAAAGCAACCAACCAACATAAACAGCGGCAATTCATAAATTTCATAAGAAACGGATTCGAATTTTCCTAGATTAAGTAGACCGGGATAACTTAAATCACCAGGTACTCCGTGATAGGCTGACAGAACCGCATTAAGTGTGAAAGTGCTAACGATCGATGCGAAAAACGTTCGCCAAGTAAGACTCTGGTTCCAAAAACTAGAACCTTCTTCTAAACTGAAGAGGACACCACCTGCAAATAAACGTTTTTCAATTATAAATGTCGCAGTTTAGAAAATGGGGATTTACCAACAGGTGCTCCGAAAGCAGCTGAAACTCCAGCAGCCGCACCGCCGCAAACGAAGTCCCGTTTCTCGTGATCTTCTCGGAAGTATTTGAATATTTTAAAGTCCTTTTTAAACGTGGTGCTTTTTCCTTGTGATATTCCCGCTGCAACGACCGCACCTGAATGTATCATAGGACCTTCCTGTTATGTTAGAAGAAACATTAGAATTCTATAGGGGATGGATATTTAAATGCGGTTACCTTTCCTCCAGCCAGTCCACCGACAACAGAACATACTACGCCGATACTTTTCACTATTAAGGTTTTTATTCTTACAACTTTAGGTATCTTTACGCCATTTAAATAACACTTTACTTGTGGAATTCCGCTACCGGCTGCAATAGGCTATACGAGTAGAATGAACAGACATAATAATGAAAGTTAAAATGGAGTAAGCACAAACATATTATGTAATAATACTTACTTCAACATATGCGACTAGTGTTGATCCTATTAAAACAGGAACAATATTATAGGTCATAAAAAGGAAATAAGGTATATATAACTTTCCCTGGACAACATATATTTCAACATCTAATTTGAATTAAAGAATAAATCATTAGAAATTGAGTTTTGAAAAGAAATTTGAGTTGAGCATCACAATCTTGCAAAGGATACATTCACTTAAAGATTTATATTTAATAAATGATAATTCTTCTATAGAAATGTCAATTATACACGCAACTAGCGCAGTGAACATTCCAATTAGTAAAAAAACTAACCATCTCGATATATCTCTTTTTATAAAATACTGATTTCCTTTACTTCTTTCTTCGTCCAGTAATAAATAATTTTCGCATATGTCATAATCCAAACTCTATAAGTAACAACAACATTAAAAAAAGAATATAATATCGGTTCAGCTAAGTTTTCATACAACTAATTTCCGCATAGATTTCTTCATTTTATTATTGAGGCGAACGCAACGGTTTTACAAAAAAACCTACCCCAATAATTTTTCAGGTAATATGCGCTGATAGAAAATGCCAGCTGTGAGTGATGCTCGCCATTATTCCTGTGGGCGGTTCATAACAACGTCGGCTTTTTTATCATAAACTCTCAGGTTATTACAATGAATATGAATTATTTTATAGCTATTCTATTTACAACAACCATGTACATCTCATTAAGGTTGCTTGAAAACTTTCACATCTATTTAGTCAATTTCACGTGGAAGCAAAAGGGTTAAGGAGCGAAAGTAATTGTATACCAATCATAAGAAGATCTAACTTACTTAAATCATATAGATTCGAAAGCAATAGGGAGATCAATGTTGGAAATTTCGTGCGAAAGAAACTGGTTGGTTGGTTGTTTCTGGATTCCAGTTCAGTTTTTGGGTAAGTAGATTTGGAGACTTTTGTTGAAGAGCCCAATATGACACGAAATTCGGAACATTTTCATTGAAGTCGTTCATCGCATTTAACTAATTAGATTTGGAGAGTGTCCACCGATTTTGAACAATCACTTACAGCTGCATTTTGGATGTGCCCAAGAGGGAAGAAAACACCTGTCTTTTGCACAATTTAATTTTGGCGGTGGCGACTGATTTTGGCGTCAAAACCGATGTTGGGCAATTTCTCAGATATTGACAGAGGAAAATTAATTATTTCTTGCTATCAACTGTATTTGTACAATGTCAACTAATTTTGGGAACTTCAAGGGGACAAAGCTGAGTATGGTTAAGCAATTATCTCAATTGCAAAGATGCAATCTACTTCCACTCCTACTAGTTAGAGTTCTAGTTAGTTAGTCTAGTTAGAGTTTACATATATTTGCTATCGTACGGGCCCTCTAATTCGGTCTCCGAATGGATCGGCCGACAACCAGAGTATGAGTCACGTTTCTTTAGCACTGAAAACATTTCAGGAAAACTTTTGCTACTTCAACGAAAAAATCAGCGGAGACTTATAAGTTACCATCCTTTGTTATTGGTAAATCAGCAAAATCCAGAGCATTTAAGGACTTGAACGTGTCAGTTCTCGTAGTGTACTACCGGGCACAAAGATCGGCTTCGATGCACACATATTTATTCAAAGAGTGGTTCATTTGAGAATTCGTCAATGAGCCAATCCCCCTGCAAAAGATTGAATGTGAGTGTGCAAATGACAAAGCTGTTGTTTCTGTCACCTAACACGACAAGCCTTCAACAACCAATGGACCAAGGTGTCATAGAATGCTTTAAGAGAAAATATGATGAAATGCCGCCACCAACAGTCTTGGAAAAAAGGAATTATTGCAAGAAGGGAAGCCAATAATATTGCAGATACTGTCTAATTGTAAAAGCATTGTTGAACAAGATGTCTTAGACTGGATAATTGAAAAGGAGATGGACAATTAAATTTTAAATGACAACGAAATTGTTCAGTCTGTTATTCATCAGGAACGGAGAAAAAAATGAGCTATGCTGAAGGAAAAGTTACACTGCAATTGGTTACTATGTACACGAACAACAGACAGAGACAACAGCAGCTGATGTTATGTTTGTTAACAAATGGCGTGACTTTGCTCATAAAAAGTCAATCGAAAAAAAAACAAAAATAACTGATTTCTATTAAGGTTGCATACATATTTAATTTTTGTAGGCCAATAAAATTTTAACAGTTTAATTTTGTGTTTTGGGTATAAAATAAAAAGTTACCATTTGATGTTAAAACTAAAAATTGCAGAAAGTTGTAATACGGATGTCATTTATCAGTATGTTTCCTCTATATTACCAGTAAATCTGCTACAAATTAAAAAAATACGTTTAATTATTTGGTACTGAAATTATTCCCCGTATTGCTTCTTATTAAATGAGTTGATCCAATGCATCAGGTATTTATTATTTGTTGGCAATTTTAAAGTTTTCAATAACAATATCTTTTTTTATCCAATAGAAATCGAATCTTTATCCTTTTACTTTGCCTTTTACGTATAATTTATTATGGGACCATTTGCACCGCATTCGTAGTGTATACTTGTCATCGCTTGATTTTAATTACGCACTTCGTGAGGGATTTTTAAAAATAAGTTCGGCACTCAAGTGGTTAAGAGATGTACCAAGGTGATTACATTAAGCGACACGCACTGTCTGTCCGAATCACAATGATTCATTGTTCTAATTTCGACCATACAATCCTGATTAAGATTCTTTTACAATTCAAATGCTTGTACAGCTTTATTGTTAGTTAGATCACACCTACCATGTTGAGAAATATTCATCATATATTCATTACATTTGCTTTGTGTTGTGCAAATAAATTCTAGTGAAAAATACTATGAAAATTGATAGCAGAAAAATGTAAACAATATTCTGTAACAGTTTTCTAGGAAACCTAAGAATTCTGTAAAAGAAATGAGTATTGTGCGCACGCATATCTTTCCGTTTTTCCCATGAAATGTAGATAACTTTATCCTTATGTCGCATTGATAGGCTATGGAATTTTGTGGATGATGTAATAATTAGTGCAAGGAATTGTTTATTTCATGCAAAAATAAAGATAATTTAAAATTTCACCTAAGTGTATGGAAACTTAACTGAAATAATTTCTACAGTATGCTATGACAATACCTCATATTTTGCTGATAAAATATTTAATGAACCAGGTTCGATTGTGTTTTTGTGCCCCAGTGCTCTCCGTCTTACAGATGATATGAGAGTGCTTTCTTCATTAGTCACTATAGAGTTTAAATCATCTTGACTTGTGGAAGTTGCTGAGCATACATTCTATAAATAAGGAAATGAGAATTATGTAATAAATATCACATTAAAATATTTGCATTTACTCTGAATCTTTTCGGAGTCACAATTTCTTCAACACTTGTACTTTGTATTTCATCCATTCTCTAGTCTTTAACATAAGTGCGACACATAAACACGTATTGACGTTTCTATTGTATTGTATTGTATTGTATGTTATTTATGATTCATTCTTATCTCTTCTGTGAATTCTTTCAACATTAAGTTGCGGTAAATCCCGTCAATACTTGATTAAGGACTGAGCACAATAAATATTTGTTTCTAATCGATACAATAGGCAGTGTAGTCCAGTATGTCCATAATTTTAGATATAGATAAGATTTTATAACTTTAACACTGTAGGAGATGCGAATAAAAAATTAAGGTCACAGTAAAAAGTGAGGTTATGTGTGTTTAATTATGACTTCGACATTTCAATTTGTCAACTACATTCAAAATATCCCTAAGATCAGCTGATGTACTGTTGCTATTCATTAAGTTGTCAATGTTTGAATTTTAGGTTATAAATGCCTTAAAAATTAAATATAAATACAATGGAAAAACATTTAGAACGGGTTTTGGAAGACATGTATGCATAATCTGAAAACGAAAAATAGAAATTATTACATTAATATTTAACTTTTAGCATTTCGTCGCCAACTGTATTCGGCTGCGTTTTCGTCGATCATCAAGGACTCTGTTTAGGTGGTAAGTTCTATTGTGCCCCTTAAATTAGATAGACAAATGTAGATTTTAAAACGCAGCTAAAGGAGATGCATCCACCGAAAGCGCTGGCGTCATTGGGGCAATAGCAGACCAAGCTGGGAGACTCGAACCGCAAAGTCAGCCACCAATTGTAGTATTGGAGGACGATACTAAAATGTGTATCATTCAAAGAAATGGTACTATAACAGGTGCAATATATAAAACGAATTGATTTGTCATGTTATTACATTACATAGGTATATGTCACATTTGCCACTTTTTTCTATATGTATAGATACTATTAGTTTATGTTTATGTAGATATGTATTAAATTGGAAGTTGAAGAAATACAAGTTTTTATTACTACTATTAATAATATATTTTTGGCATAATATAAAAATAACATTTCGTATACTTTGAATATAACAAAATGGTATATACTTGGCAACTAGGAGCAATAAATAATTTACTATAATTTAATTATAGAAATTGGAATATTTGAAACAGAAGGAATTCGCCTAAATTAATTTTTAATTAATCACTTTTTAGAGAAACTCTTCTTTTGTACTGATCGATCCCGATCCTCGCAAGAGATCTGTTTTCGAACATCCATACAGCGATAGTTATAATGAAACAAATGCCTCCTATACCAACGTGGATAAAAACAGCCTTCATACTTACATTTGAGAGATAGTATTTCTGAAAAGGGACCCACGTCATTAAAAAAAAGAATTATAATTAAAGATTACCTCAGAAAAATTCGTGATCACGCCTGATATCACTAAAACAAATACAAATTTAGCTCCTGGTCTCAATCCCTCCAGCGGGTGATAGGACGATTCCTTATATTTATTCGTAATGAAATAAACGCTAGTCATGAAAAATAGAAAAAATATGAGTAGTATACATTTTCGCAACACGTAATTCATTGTGAAATACGCATGTAGCGCGAAATTTACCGTTAATTACCCATGGGTAATCCTTACCTGTGCATAATTCTTGCTGCCATATTAATACAATTGGCAAAAATAAATCCTACAGGACCGAAAAATATTGTAAAGATATAAGAAACTATTAAAAATGCAATCGAAAACGCCACCATCACATAATTATATCTGGAAAGTATAAGACTTATCCTCATTGCCTAATATCAATGTTAAATACGAATGTACCTATCTAATTGCCTATTATTCATTGTTGCGAAGACATAACATTCAGTCACTCCATTTACTGCAAGCAATAAAACTGCGACGCAATGACATTTTAATAGAATCATCGGCAGTTTGGTGGAGATTAAAGTATTTCCACCGTACAAATACAGTAGGGTATGACTATACGCATTACCAAATACAATAACCACTAGACCAATTGACGAAACGACTTTACACAGTTGACTTAATATCGTCACAGCTTCAGACACAAGTTTCTGTAAACACGGAAAATTTAATTTTATTTCCGGGCGTACAAACTATTTATATAAAATACCTGATCTTGTTTGTTAATCGGTTGATCGCGCTTTATCATTTGCGTGAAGTAAAAGTATGCACTTTCCTCGATAGGGCGGAATATAAATCTAAAACCAAATTAAAAGAAACACCTGAAAAACTTCAATTGTATTTTCAAAAGTATATAAGTTGCTGACCAACTAATAGTTACCGTGCTGCTAAACTTCCGAGATTGTTGACGATGTCATACATGGACTGTTCGCTGAATGTTAGAACTGGCGATATGGTCATAACATATCGTTCTCCTTCCGTCAGAACTTGCTTTACGACGCTTTGTTTAGCAAAGCTCATCGTTAACAAGCTTAAATCTTTATTTAATGCTTTCTCCTATAAAACATACACTTTGTATACTGACCTTACGTATAGAAAACCTGCGATAACGTGAACATACAATTGTCTTTGTTATTAATGAAAATTTTTGTTACTCAAATGCGGTATAAATTCATGACTACACTTGAAAAATTTACTAAACATCGCATATACGGAATCAAAGTGCAGAGCGAAACAAAAATTATTTTCCTAGTTTCAATAGGACATTGTGAAGCGAGGGGAGGACGTAGAAGGCTGAAGGCGGGGTAAATAGTTGCAGGGGCGTTGAAGAACCCAACAGTTAGTTCTTCTATCACAACGTTTCTGTGTACCCAGTATTTAGTTCTGCTGTGGGTTTTAAAGTCCTTGATCACCCTCTGTAGAGCCCTCATTTTGCTCCGTGCAACTGTGCTTTGTTTCCACTCAGCTGAAAGGAGAGTGTTTTGCAACAAATGAAGAGCTCTTACGGGCATGGAATGATAAATGTGTCCAGCTTCAAAATCACTTGAAAAATTTGTTTCATAAGTTATTTCGTCGGATATAGAGGGGCAGAGTGTGATAGAAATTAGTTTTGGACATATTCCGTTACGGTAATTAAACCGTTACAAATTTATGTTTAAACATATTGCATCACGACTGCAATATAAAAAGATTTCAAACGTAATTATGTGGCCGCAGCCATTTACACTGCGGGTACAAATCTTCAGGAAAATAGAATCTGCTGTCAGAAAGAAAGTTGGTTGATCTCCAACAACCCGAGCGCCCAAAATGTTGACGCAGTAAAACGCTCAATTTTGGAGTTTCCTATAGGCTCTATTCGAAAACATGTATCAATACATGGACTCTCCGATAGTTTTGCGTGTAGATTCTTTTACCAACATCTTTTCTATTGAATCAAGATAATTCTTGTGCAAGAATTGTCAGAATGCGATTAACATATTTTTTTTGGCATATAAAGCATGATTGAAACTTTAATGTATGATACAGTTGCTTATTTCAGAAGCGAAACATATTCCGGTTTTTCTCTGCGTGAACAAGCAAAACCTGCGGTATTCGAGTAAGAAAAATCCAACGAAGAATCCACCAAAGCCTTTTGCATAGTGATCGTTTAGCAATTTTATGCATAGCACCACAAATGGGGATGATTCGACCTTACTTTTTAATTTGGTTACCGTTGATTCTGAGCAGTATATGAGCATTATACAGAATTTCTGTTCTATCCATTGAAGAACTTAATCTGGAAAATGTCTGGTTTCAGTAAGACGAGGCTCCGTTCAGCATATTGGAAGTATTAATTCAGATTTTAAGGTAAATGTTTTCGGAGAGCTTAATCTCATTGATTGGCCATAGTTCGCCATCTTGCTACTTTTCTCCGTGGAGACAAAAAAGTATCTACAATAAAATTTTTCCTATGAGTAGGCTTGATAAAAAATCTCAGTTTATATGTTTAACATATTTTGGACCCATTAGCGACAATATAAGTAACATTTTATTCAAACATAATTTTAACATCAGTTTCAAAATCTCAAACTAAATTATCTCATTTGCTTTTTAATAACAAAGGTAAAATTCAAAAATATAAAAAACCCGGAGTTTATAGGTTATCTTGCCCAGAGTATGATAGTTTTTACATAGATCAAACTGGTCCTTCTATTGAAATTAGATACAAAGATCACTTAAGTCCGTTCAAAAATAATAAACCGGATTCTATTTTATCGAACCATATTTTAGAATCAGGACATGTCTTTCCTGATTTGAAGAATATATCCATTCTACACAGGGAGATAAAAGGGAAAAAAGTGAATATTTCAGAATCGATAGAAATCTATAAAGCCATTATGAATTCCAAGGACGCTATCCTTAGCGACTAGCCATCATCTAAATACAGTTCCAGTCGATGTGACCTTCAATGGGAGTCCTTATTTCTAGATGTGGGCGGATAAGCAAGATACAAATTTTTCTCAATACTAGTTTCGGTACCCTGCTGAAGTTTTAATCACTTACACAATGTATAATTCATAATTTCACAGTTCTAACTTCCCCATTTCTTGGTCTTGCAATTTGTACTGACTGCAATGTACTTAGAGATTTCCATTAATATTAATGCTCTAAATTTTAATTAATTCACGTTATCGCAAATCCATTGCATGTAAATATTTTACTTACTTCATTCACCATGTATCCAGGAAAGAAATCTAATACTGAAGTAAATTTGAAGTCTTGCATGTCTTTAAATAGCGCAATTTGCGTTTCGTTTTGTAAAATTACGCTGCCATCTTCACTTTTGTGTTCCCTTAACTTGTTATAACTTTTTATGTACCAATGGAAAAATCCATAATACAATGTGCACAGAGCAACAGCTGATAAAACTTGAGCTATAGAAAATGCGTTGATTGCGTGGTTTGGGAAACAGATCACTAAAATGACAAATGTAATAGTACGTATCGTAATGTATAGTGTTTCGAAAATTATCTGTAAAATAGAGTTTAATGTATTAAATAGGAATCACAATGATTGATTTCTCACTTTTAATCGAACGAAACAATAGCTCTGTGCAACCAACACTAAACACTGAGTGATTTGATCTATGACACATGAAAATGCAATGGCGTAACATCCAGTTTCATACTGCTCCAAATATTTGTTTTCTGTTGAACTCAGCCAGTTTAGCCAGACATACACTAATCCAGCGCTTAGAATACTAGAGAGCGGTACTCTGAAATATTTTATATGCATCTTCTCTCGTGAGATACATATATTTTCAACTTACGATAACCAAACTTGGTTTATAACTTGAGCCCAATTATGTGATTTGGTATCTGTCAAACATGCTTTTAACAAAGGCTCTCTCGATAGAAACAAGATCGTTGACTCCAATAATAACAGTCTCACATTCATGATTCCCAATACTTCTTGGCCGACGTGTCTTATGATAAAAGCGTTTAACACAAAAGTAACACATCTGAATAAAATCTGAAATTCAGATATAAAGTAAGTTTGTGGATCCCTTGATCTTGGCTAAGTACCTGAAATATGATATTGAACGATGCGTTTTCCAAGCTGCTTTTTAGTATATTCCTGCCCATGATGAATTTTGTTTTTATTATTGATTGACCGAGTTGATAAATATTAGGTTGGAGGTTATGTTATGTAATTCTTTGCTTGTCGTTGAATCTAATAGGACAAGGAGAACGTAAGAAAAGTTTCATTCGCCTTATGGAAAATTTAAACGCATTCTATCGTTCCACCTAATCGACAACATCCCGGAATGTCTCAGAAAAATTTATATATTTCATCATTGTTTGTAAGTTATCCACTTTGCCCAAAAGTTTTAAATTTTCAAAAATTTTGGATATCACGAACTTCACACAGGTAAATTTTCAAAAAATTCAAAAATTCCCCTAAATTTTAGGGTGGAGGTGCAGCTGGATTGGTGGTGGATGTAGTTTTATTTCCTTTAGATACAATAAAGACCAGATTGCAATCTCAACAAGGGTTCTTAAGGGCAGGCGGTTTTTCGGGGATTTACAAAGGTATAGGGCCGCAAGTAATTGGCAGTGCTCCTCAAGGTACGTTCTATTGTATTTATGACTTTATTTTAATCTATATTATCTTATTTTTAGCGGCGTTATTTTTTGGACATATGAATCGTTTAAACATTATGCATCGCCTCTGGTTCCGTCCCATTCTTTACCGGTGGTGCATATGGTGGGAGCATCTTTAGCGGAAATTGTAAGTGAAAAAATTAATAAAAAAGATTACAATGGAATTTGAAACTAGTTTTTATGCATACATATATTTCATGTATTTAGGTAGCTTGTTTAGTGAGAGTTCCAATGGAGGTCGTAAAGCAAAGAAGGCAGACTACTAAGAATAGGTCCTCAATGAGTATATTAATTAGTGCCTATAAAAATGAAGGCTTTATCAAGGTTGGTAACAAAGGAAAAAAGAATGTAAAGTACACTGAATCAAATATAGGAACGCACTTCAAGGTCTGGAGTGCACTGGCAAAACGTAGGTTTGTACACCGCACCTCATTTACCTAGTGATTCTGATCGTATAAACATCGAGTACACGTTGCAATTAAAAGATCACGATCATTAGGTAAATGATGTGCACTGTGGAAACTTACTTTTTGCCAGTGCACATCTGACCTTGAAGTGCGTTCCTATATTTGATTCACTGTCTAATAAGAAACTTATTAACTTTCACTACTTTGGTAGCCATATGAGCCACTGCTGACACAATTATATAACCCATTGGTAGCCGACAATATTTAGCTATCAAACTTTTTACATTCATTACGGTCACTTTCTCTTATCCGCAAAAATTTTCCAAAGTTAATATTGTTTTTAAATACAGATCAAACATGTTGGGGACCCGCTCTATATTTGGTAAATTTCGCGGTCCTCTTCATCAGTATTTTACATAATTCTTCAAAGAGTTGCTTACATGCTGCCAATTACTTTTCTTAACCTTCCTATACCCACGCATACGGTCTGTGAGACCGACTTATATAGTATAGTATACGTCTTTCATTTTGACGTGAGTATAGGAACGTTAAACGAATTTACTCTAAATTCACTGTGTCCAAGGTGTTTTGAAAAGTATTTTGGAAATCAGTGTTAAACAAATTTGTGGTGAGATTTTCATCAAAAAGGAGAATTTTCTTTTAACTTTTTATCCGTTTCAAAGAATAGTTCTTTTTCTCCTTTCATGAAGTATATTTAGTCGGTTTTGTGTCAAAATCATAGCTCTTCTGATGCAGATGTCCAACACCCTCTCCATCAAATACAAGCAATACAAAATTACGAGGGCAATTCGTAAAGTAAGTTCCGAGAAGGCACTCAGTTCTGTGATTGTGAATCGCCGATTTTCTCTACGACATTACCCAAAAGTTCATCCGTCACAATAGTTGGTCTTCCACCCCGTTCTACATCATAGACGTTACTTCGTCCTTCTCGAAACATACGACACCATCTTCTAACCACAGTGTCACTCCTGACATTTTCACCATAGACAGAACAAAGTTCACGATGAATTTCAGTGGCCTTCATATTCTTTGCACACAGAAATCGGATAACAGCATGCAGTTGGGGGAATTTTCAATTGCAGCAGCCATATCAAACGACCAAAATAGCACGAAACAATGTCCCAACGATTCTCTTACTAGCACTGCCAGACTCAGATTGAATCAGACTAGACCGCAGCGCTGCAATTGCACCAATATCCCGTCCTCTGCTCACTAAGCGGAAACGGAACTTACTTTACGAATCGCCCTCGTGTAAATGATCGTATGGCTGTTTAAAGTGGTAAAACTCGGTTTCTATGTATTTATAACTTATAATTATTACTTTTTCTTGTCCTTTTTATTTCAAGGGCCTCTATAGGGGTTATGGATCTACAATCATAAGGGAAATTCCATTTTCCATAATACAATTTCCAGTACTTGAGTACCTCAAAACTTTGTACAAGATCCACTTAAAAAATAATACGAATTTGGAATCGTGGGAGGTGGCGAATTGTGGCGCCATTGCAGGTTTTGTAGACATTAAAATTATGATGTACGTAGATCGAATTGTACATAATTGAAATCATTTAGGTGGTATAGCAGCAGCTGTTACAACACCTTTAGACGTTGTGAAAACGAGAATTATGTTAGCTGATACAGCTTTAGCGGCTACAGGTAGCTTAACAGTGCGAAATATGATGAAGGTAGTCTATAGAGAAAAGGGAATGCCCGGGTATAAAATTTTACTGGCAATTTTTATAACTTTTCAATTATAATTTTTACAGATTATTTGCCGGTTTCGCCCCTAGGGTAATGTGGATAACCGTCGGTGGTTACATATTCTTTGGCGTGTACGATTTCGCAAAAAATTTCTGCTCCTATCAACTATTGAATGATAATTTTGACTTAAGATAAAACTTAAGTGATATATTTTGTTAACAATTTTTTTAATGAAGTTTTGAAATAAAAACAAAAATATTGAAAGTTTCTGCATTTATTTTTTGATCTTACAAATATGTATGTATATACAAAATACTATATAAATCTCATATTGTACAAAGCAATCAAAACATACTAAAAATATATTTGAAATTTGTTGTGAACCTTGTTTTCAGTTTCGTACAGTCCATTATTGTCCTTTTAAGATATTTGTGTAGAATATAATATAATTAGTGCCACATGACACGTAGAAAAATATTTAGCGGCGCTTTTAGGAGTTTACGGATATTGAATGCTTGTTATATCAAGCCAGTGGATGATTGGATTAATAGTTTCCTTAGGTTGAAAGACATATTTACATAGTTACATTAAATTACGAATAGGAATATATATGTGTATATAGATTTCTTCCACGTAAATTACACGACGCAAGCCGATAATGTTTTTAACAGCATCTCGTGCATACGGTATGTAAGATAAAGAATACCACGTCATGGCTAGTGATTGTATTATAATAAATAACAGGGCAAGACCAGCATTTTTAAGCTAAAATGGAAATGATTAGAGAATTAATGTTAAAATTAGGTTAACATACCCAGAGTGCCGATATGAGGGTCATAGTAATAGAAACAATGACAAGTATCGTTGCTATCGCCCTGGTCTCAGCAAACATCTTCCTGATCTGATTGAATGGTCCCATTAGGAAGCAAGTACTTGCGAGGGAAAGTATGTTCCCAATTGTGTACAGCACCGCAAATATTTTCATACCATTTAAAAACAGTGCAAAACTGCCTAGGAGGGATAACAGGATGCCGATAATGAAGCATATTAAAAAGCCTTTGATTCTCGTCGACCAACTGAAGGTTGTGCTTTCGCTGAACTAAAACAAAAGATGTGAGAATTATAATAAAACCACTATTTTAAGAAAATTGGAGGGTAAATTACTTGTGCCATTATACCACTTTCTTCATCTGGCGATCCATCATCACCACTTAAGAACCTTCGCAGCTTATCCATTTCTATTTTAATAAAATTACTTCCCTAAAAACTTGATATGTAGCAATAATTTAGTTGTAATTGTTGGTTAGTTTATCTCCTTTTTGCACATGATAAAGAGGATAATATGATTCAGTCGATTGTTATCACTAATTATTGTTTAGTTTCTCGCACGTATGAAAGCCGACAAGTCGTAATTGCAAATCGTACTTACGAAATGTGGAAACTTATAGTGCAAAAATAATTTTCAAACTTTGACGTTTCAATTGCTACGTTGATTGGTGACAATCAACAGGTTATGACAACTCAAAAAGTTTCTTGCAATTGGATAAGTACCACTAAATATTTTCTTTACACCCTCGTATAGTGTGATGCCTAAATTCAAGAAGGGGAAGTCTTAACACTTATTAAATGCTTCAAAACTGAATATACAAAATAAATAAAATTACCCTCACCACACCTTTCGGAAATAACTGCAGATATGTATTTCGGCAACTAAGTTGCCATCCTCAGTGGAAAACTAGGGGAATTAAGTATTACCAGTGATATCCGATCAAACGCCCAAGACGAACACCACGCAACGAGCACTACAACTCTAAAGTATGCATAATGAATATCACACACTGAACGTTCGCGCAAAACACACCAAAACACTGTTGACACTAACAAAATACTATTGGTATTAGCGATATTCGGCCAACACCCAAGACGAACACAATGCAAAAAGCACTGTACAACTCTAAAGCATGCACAATGAACATCAGACATTAAAACTAGCAAAACACTGTTAGTGTTCTGTGTGTTTAGTATGTGAGGTTCATTGTGCATGTTTTAGAGTTGTAAAATGCTCGTTGCGTAATGTTTCGTCTTGGGCATTAGCCGGATATAGCAGGTAATACTTAATTCCTCCAGTTTTTCACTGAGGATGGCAACTTAGTTGCTGAAATACGTATTGGGGATTTTTTTTTCCGAAAGTTGTGGTCATGGTAATTTTATTTATTTTATATATTATTTTAACCACAGTCTCCATATTCTTATTTGATAATTCAAATTTAAAAGATTTTGTATTTTTTGTTTCAGTATTGCAAGTAACACATGGGTAGAGGAAATTTGAAATAGAAACAGGTACAAATGACCTTTTTCAATGTGTTTAATGTGTCTACATTGAAATTTATTTTCTCTATCCCAGGCAGACATTTGGAATCACACAATGAGCAAAATGCCGATTATACATATACATACTACATATGTATATTCTTTTTGGTTTTTATGATATGTAAACCCACGTGCGTTTAACGAAGAAGTGCTATAAAAAAAGTAAAAACACGGTGACTATTTGGAATTGATTACAATTGCATCAACAATATTCTTATTTATAATTTCAATCTTTCAACAGTTTACTCTTACTTACTTTACTTTCTCTTAATTTGCAAGAAAATCTATTTATGTACGTTTTTCGACAACTAAGTTGTCATCTTCAATGGAAAAGCCACGGATTTCACAAGCTTCTTCCGAACCGTGGTCGAACACCGCACTCAAAACTATGCGTAATAATTACATAAATGGGTATAATATATAATATTGAGTGGCCCTAGGGCCGCGCCAAGCCTAATCGGAGGTGCCTAATGAGCGCTTTTATGCAGTGGCGATATTAGAGGAAATGACCTAATACAATGCTTAAGACTGTCACCTCTTTTAGAAACAAATAACTTTATAGTCAATAGTGTTTTGGTCTGTTTCGCGCGGGCGTTCAGTGTGTGATATTCATTGTGTAGTACTTTAGAGTAGTACAGTGTTCGTTGCGTGGTGTTCGTTTTGGGCGTTAGCAGGATACCGCTGGTGATAATTCCTCCAGTTTACCACTGAGGATGGCACCTTGATTGCCGAAATACGCATTTGGAATTATTTCCGTAAGATGTGAAAAGGGTAATTTTATTATTATTTTTTATAAATTAATTTATGTTAAATATTTCAAAGAGAGATGTGTTATGTATAGAGTTGTCCACAATCGGTTCAATCTTATCTGCGGCTTGCCCGTATCGGCTTAGGGTGTACGGACGAAACATATATACTGTTGGTACGTCTCGTTATATTCTACAATGTTATTTGTGATTATATTTTTCTCATTATGTTGGTACAATGGATTTTATTTTTGCACAGTTGGTCAAATCCAGTGCCGTAGTGTAGAATCACGGAGCGACATATTGCTAGGAATAATAACAAGCACTAAGGTACACTATGGTTACGTTTGTGTGAACTCGTTAATAGACATATAACAAACTCTCTATTGAAAGAAAATAACATTGATGAGAAGAAAATAAGTTTATTTACAACATTTCTTGAAAATGTTCTTCATTAGCTTGTAAACACAACATTACTCGTCGTTTCATGTTTTCAAATACATTGCGAAGCTCTTCCTATGTTGTGGTTTTAATTTAATGCTTAATCACATGTTGAAGATCATCTAAATCATGTAAACGGTCTTTATAGACATTATTCTTCACATGTCTGAAAAGAAAATAATCTGGTGAAGTCAAGTCTGGACTTCTCGGTGGCCACAGGCCTTGGTTTATACAGTAGAAGCCGCTTATTGTGATCAATTTGGAACAAACCCTTTTTGATAACATTAACCGAATGATAACAGTAAGCGGAAGGTAAATATAAATGTATTTTTCTATGCTGATGTAGTCAATAATAAATATGTATGTATGTAATCAAATTATTTAACGACTTACAAATAAAATTCAAGGGAAAAATTAATGATTAATCAACAATTTTTAATATTTTACCAAATTTGTTTATTTTTTATCATCGATACAATACGTAGGTACATTTATTTACACTTTACGATTTCATTCGAAAAACTGGTCGATCGTCGTTTGACGTTTATTTTTATTAATAAGACTTTGTATGTATATTTCAAAATCATAATATCTATCAAAATTACTTTCTCGGAATTGTACACCACGTCGGAGAATATTTAACGCTTCTTGCATCTGGCCATTAGTTGGCGGCTCTTCAGACATTTCCTCTTCTTCTTCTTCTCCTACTTCGGGTAATTCAGGATTACTTCCTTCGGACGATTGATCCACAACTTCCCGACAAATGTCTGATATAGTCATTGTGGCAGCTGTTTGAACATCATTGTCGATATCCACCCAATCGGAAAATTCGCTTTTGGACAGACCTTGAACTACAAAAAAAAAAATTTAAAAAATATTAGTTAGATGTACAAAACAAGTTCTTTTTCATACCTTCTAAAATGTCAGCGCACGTTTCATGGAGATCAGGTTCTTCATCACCAGTTTTGGGAAAACCTCCTTTTCGAAAACAGTTTCGGATCGTTTCTGGTTGAACTTGCCTCCATGACTTCACTAGCAAATGCAGCGCATCTAGAAGACTGATTTTTTGCTATCGCATCTGCAGTAGGTGCATCTCGATTCTCATCAAGTTCTTGTATAATTTGGGCTCGAATTTGCCCTCGATAGTATTCTTTGAATGTTCGAATGATTCCTTGATCACATGGTTGTATCAATGCCGTAGTGTTCGCAGGTAAGAAAATAAGTTGGATGTTCGTCAAAACTGCATTCACTTTGTGCGCAGTACAATTGTCTACTAATAAGACGATTTGACGTTTCAATTTTTGTCCCACCTGAGTAACCACTCGCTGAACAAGACACTTGTCATCCAAGCATTCGCATTAGCAAAATACTCCACGGGCAAAGTTTTAACACCTTTAAAACACCGAGGATTCTTACTTTTTCCTATCACTAGAAGTTCTTCCTTTTCACCTTCCATATTAACAGAACATAACACTGTTACTCGTTCTTTCGAAGATAAGCAACCTCTTACTTTATCGTTTTTGAACAAATAAGTATGATTAGGCATCGCGCGAAAGTAGAGTCCTGTTTCATCTGCATTGTAGATGTCCCGAGGCGGATATTTTGCAATAATTTCTGGCCATTCCGAACGCATCCAGTCAGCGGCTGCTAACGAATCAGCACTTTTTTCTTCACCGTGCAGAGGTCTATAAACGATGTTTTCTCGCTTTTTCCACCGATTGAACCATCCGTCTGTTGCAATGAAATTTTCTTTCCCCATAGTTTTGGCTATATCTTCTGCTTTTTGACGCATGATAGGACCATTCACAGAGGCATTTTTTTCGCGGACATTTGTAAACCAAATTTTTAAAGCTGATTCAACTTGATTATCCTTTCCAGATCTTTCCCTTTTTCGTTTTATGTTTTCATTCGAACGCGCACACGTTTCTATTTCTGTACGATTTTTTAAAATTTCACACAACAGCGGCTGCGAAATTTTTAATTGTACCGCAGCATTCCTTTGACTCATTTTCGGAAGTTTATCGAAGTTATCGAGAATTTGTCGTTTTTCTTCGTTCGATAGATCGCGACGTTTTTATTCACTTCTGCCATGACCACGGTGGTTTATGCGAAATTTCAATAATTTACCCGTACACAAGACTGTAGAACGTGAGATTCGTAGAAGAGTATAGGAGAAACTGAATATCATTTAAACGAACGGACCTTTTATACATAAAGTACATCAAAAAAAAGATGACCTCTTCATAATATAGAAATAACAATTCGTTAGATTGTAATATGCGATATGAGAGTTTTAATTGAAATCGGCGAGAAAAAGCGGCTCGTTCAAAGGAGTTGCGCTGCAGACACCGTCGCCTGAAGAAACTTTCCGGCAAAGGATACTATTCATAACTAATAACATTAAGCGGCTTTTGATTACAATATGCGGCTTTCTTTCAATGAGTTTTAAATAGAGTGATTTGGGACCAACGGTTTTCGATAACAATAACCGTTTGATAACATTAACCGTGATTATAATAAGCGGCTTCTACTGTAATACGATTTCCATAACATTGTTGCAAATCATTTATGGCGGTCGTGCAATATGAGCAGTGGCTTTGTCTTGTTGGACTGGCCCATTGTTATTTGCATCACCATGCAGTTGATTAATAAATTCTATTAAAATGACAGTGATATCTATCTCCATTAATTGTGTCGTTAAAGAATTTTGACCCTATTATTCTCCGTGTTGATATTGCAACCCGAATGCCAACTTTTAATGGATGCAAATTGTTTTGTACAAAAGTGTAAGGGCTCTCTGTCCCTCACGTTCGGATATTCTGACTATGTTCATAATCAGAGGCACAACTGCTGCACAACCGAAACTCGATATGGATGCACCTGTAAATCTTTATAAAGAACTTTTGCGCAACTACCCTTACTAATGCCTAGAAAGACCGCATAATTAAGGAATTGTGGTAAATATTTTTGCGGGCACTGATTCATTCGTTCTTAAAGATCATGGACAATAAGTTCGGTTAATATCGTAGGTGTCCCTATTGATTTATTTCTACAAATACAGCTTTTTCTCTCAAAACGCTTTGTAATCTCACGTTTCTGATGGCCGAAAATCTCATAGTTGACATCTTAGAAAATGACTCCACAAATTGATCAGAGCAAGATTGTAAACTATACGACCAAATTACATCCTGGTTTTAAGTTGCACTTCAAAAGTGGGCCATAAGAATGTATGCGTCTTGTTCCGGCGTAAACATTTTTGATTTTACAGTCAAAACTCAAAAAAGAACGCAAGTTGTATTTGATATTAAATTATTTCTTACATGCAATTTACAAACGATCATTAATGAGCTCCCAAAAATACTGTTTAAAATTAAGGGGTAAAAGTATGAAGTAAGATCAAATATATAAAATAAAAGAAAAGACCCGTATCATACTTTTCCGAAATAAATCATTTATTTCCGAAAGGTATGGTAAGGGTAATTTTATTCATTTTATATATTATTTTAACCACAGTCTCCTTATTCTTACTTGTAAGATATAAATAAGCAATGCCAATCGACAATACAAACAACAATGCGATTTACAACATTTAACGATACGTCTATGCACTCAGCTCAAGCGGCAGGGCGACCACTACATCTTGGGAAAATTGCAGGCATGCCAACTTAATTGGCATACATACATCACGGGTACTGTTTGGTAATAACAGAGTATTTGTGTCGTGTATTTCACATTTCGTAAACTTAGCCATGTCACGTGAAAAACGCGTGCTGTTTATTACGTACATACAAACATTTATCATGCGGTTTCTGTAGTTGGAGTGTAGAGTAAATCGGGTTTATTATAACTTTTGTAATGTGGAACTGTACACTTGTCTAACTTTCGACAAATGCGTGCTATGGCAGAAGCGCCGGGAAGGGGTTCATCCGTGTGCGTCTTTTATAGTATTTTGTCGCAGTGGACATCAATACCTCAATAAAAGTTAAGTATATATTACTTTTTATTAATACTGTATCTCACGCACCTATTTTTGCGCGATACGCCTCTGACATTGCCCTCGTCTGTCAATCAGTGATCATGTGTGCCTATGTAAACAGTGCCAAACAGACAAATGAAAGAAGGCAGTTGACCGCATTCGAAATTTTTATATGATTTCATTTTTTGTTAAGTGTGTGTAACATTCCGCAACATGTAGTGTCTACAACAAACATTTTAAGAAGTTTTGGAAGATCTACGTATCTGCTTGCAAGGTACCAACCCGATACGCATAAAAAATGGTAGAAGCAAATTTAAAATCTTCTTTTGGACCTTCTGCGATACCTTTTATGCAACACTAGAATTTACCACAGTTACGGCACAAACAGTAGCACCCAATTTCGATAGCCAGTTTGCAAAAAATCGCAGTAGAATCCAACCCAATATCTATGTTGGTAACGGTTGGAGCTTCATACTTGTATATTCTAAACGCCGGTAGGGCACTGCAAACACGTTTTGGAAATCTCCACCATCACTGCGTGTTAAAATGAAATGGGGAACGTGGCCTTATGTAGTTTCATGTATGGCAAGCATTCCAGCAAAGTGAAAAACGTAGTTTTAACTTTGAACTAGTAAGATGCAAATGCCGTTAAAGAAAGGCAATAATAGTCTAAGAATTTCGAAGTTGCAACTTGTTGTCCAATATTACGCAGTTATTTCCTTTTAGGGTAAGAGTTGGCAGGACACTTCTTTGTCATTTCGAACAATCAGCGACATTTATATGAACGGTTGAAGCGACGTTAAATCAACTAATTGATTCTACAGGCCAATAAGTAGCTCGTTTTTTGCAGAAAAATCTCAATTACGTCAAACTTTAACACATTTAAAAGTTGCAAATCTTACCACAATTGATGCCGAACGTATAAAGACATTTTTGTTGGTAAAGGCCTAAATTTAACAAAGTCGTCCATAGAAAGTTATCCGATGCTTCGATTTCACAATGTGTCTGGAGTGTACGCACTATTTCCATAATGATTTCTTACATCATATTTGTATTATACTAGTAGGTAATAGTTATCGCTTTCAGCAAGCCATTAAATTTCCGATGAAAGCAAATAACTTACATATTTATGCCAGTAAAAGTTTATATTATTTTATACTAGGAACGCAAGCCCTCAATTGCTCCCTTTGTGACGCTCATATCTGCGTCCTGTGTTAGCCAACTCTAATTATAAGGTATTTCATTAAGTTTGTCAACGTAGTGAAAGTGGAAATGTAGATAGGGTAATATTTATTTCTTTCCTCTTACCAATGATAAGATATAGGTAAACAAATAAACGAATAAATAAACAAAAAACAACGATTATTTGGTAGAATTTTTTTCCTTCAACACAGTCTTCAACAATGTTGCAGATTTCTCATTCATTGAGTCATTTGAATAGAATTTGATCCTATTAATAGTGATTTAGTTTTAAAGAAATTTTACTTCTTTTTATTCTATATGTGAGTATTCCTAATTTTTTGGATTAAATAATTTAAATAATATGTTTGGTAAAATTTAACGATACCTTCCAGTATAAGCATCGTTTTTGGTCTTATAACTATTTCCATATAAATTGTTGGGATAACGATAAGTCAAAAGATTGTTATAATTGCTTTTGTGAGGATTAAATGGATTATATTTATACTTGCTATCAACAGAATAAGTCGGATAATTATGATTATTGCGATAAGGATTGGAGTTTTGATTGTAAGGATTTTTATATTCGTTGTATGAATTTTGACCGTACTGATTTTTATTTTGGTCGTATGAATTGTATGATTCCGTTTGATACGTCAGATACTGTCCTTGTCCATAATAATTTGGCTGGAGCCAGTAAATTAGAAACACTATCAAAGCAGAAACGAATCCAATAATTCCTCCCGGAATCAAGAAGTTCCTGATAAAGGGATACCTTTGCAACTCATAGACTAATGAGCTCATACTGTAAGCGAACTTTAATATTATTAATGGTATGTAGCCTCTAATCCCAAAATTTTTAAACACCTGAACTACATTACTACCATACTGATCATTGGAATAAATGTCATTTAAATAAAAGTAATTTAGACCAAAGAGCCTTTCGATCATTTGAGGAATTGCTATTTGTAACTTATCTATGATTTTATCTAAGATTTTGTCGAGGAACTTATCGAAAATACCGATTTTTTTGGTACGCCTTTTAGTTAGTTCGTTTTGGTTGTGGTATCGGTCAAACGCTGAAGTCCTTGCAAAGTCTTCTTTAGGTATTTCTTGGCTTGCATCCTCAATATCTAAAAAGATTAAGAATAAAATATAAATGAATAATAAATGTAAAATATTTCATTACCGTACCCAAATCTTCAGATTCAGGAATTCTTGCTTCTGAAACGTTATCTTGAAGTTCATTTTCCAAGACGCGAATTAGGGCTGTAGATAGAGAGCGGACATCGATGTTATCAACTCCTCTTTTACGTCTATCTTTGTGTTCGGCTTTCTCTGTTTCTCTACTCTCCGATTTAATTTTTTCATACATACCAGTTTGGTGAATACCGGGAATTTGTAATTGGGGAAACTGCTTTGGGGTTTGGTTTAGATTTAAGGAAGCAAAGCTTGGTTTCATAACAGTTTTAGCCAATGCATTCTTCAGTGGATAATGTTGGATGTTTGCGTTGGATTGAAGCGGAGTTTGTGGTGCTGGTTCAAAATTTACGGCGGGATTCAGGTAGTTTTGAGTAGAGGTAGTGTGATATTGATTCCCAGGAAAGTTATTGGTATGAAGTGTGTTGTACGATGGTTCATTTGCTTCAATCGCATAATTCGTGTTACCACCATAATTCGGCTCGTTCATCATGCTGAATAATACTTCCCTTAAATCATCGATTTGCATGTTTAAACCGTCTAATGTCTTTTTATCTTCCGTCTTCTGAGTGTATTCGGGACGATCTAAGCTCATTATGATACCTTTCAAATTTTCGACTTGCTCCGTCAAATCTTTAACTTTCTGGCTTGCATAATACGAGTTATCTTCTGCTGGACTAGGTGGATATTGTGGCGCATATGTTTGATAAGAATTTTGCAAATCGTTCTGATAATTTGAAAGCATTTGTATTTGGGTAGGTGATGGCAAAACTTCGTTGCCGTAGTCATGAAATAACTTATTCCGGTTGTAATTTGATGGGTAATGATAGGGGTGATAACTATTTTGTGGATACTGCGCTATGTTTGGTTTGTATCGTTGGATATCCTGATCGTATGGACTTTGTCCAAATTGTGGATTATAGGAGTTGTAAAAACTATCATCCTGGTTAGCATATTGAGGTATTTGTTGGCATTTGTACGTACCAAATAGAGGAATGTTATGATACATAAAACCATCTTCTAATTTAGGAATTTGAGCATTGTCGTCATTAACCGGTGTTGAAAACTTCTTGATTAAGGCTGCGATCTGTTTCTTGGTTAATTTCGGATTTGTTTTTAATACATCCGGTTTTATAGTTGATTTATCAGGACCTATTAGTTTTTGTAATAGTTCCTGAAAGTTCGTGCTTTCTTCGTCTTGGTTTTCATCTAATACAGCACCATTCTTCTGGCGTAAATGTTTGATTTCATCGGAGAGTTCTTTTAAGTTAGCTATCAATTCGTTATCTTCAACGTTGTTATCCAACGTTTTAGCTTTTGGCTGACCTACGAATTTTCGTAACAGTTCTACCAGTTCCTTTTCTTGTTTCTTCTCACTGTCTGTCTTTAGCACTTTACGAAGACGGTCCAGGATGCGATTACGTTTTTTCTCGGGTTCTTTGCTTTTGTTCAAACGCTTTATCAACGATAGAACAGCTTCCGTGATATCATCCTCGGATTTCGGTAAATTGGTTTCGTCGTCATCCAATTCATCGACGACGTTTTCGATAGAATTATTGTTGGAGGGATCATCTAGTTCTTTTAAAAGTTGTTTGAATTTTGTCATCGTACTTTCAGTGGATACTTCTTCTTTTTCTATAAGCTTCAAAAGCTTATTCAATCCGCCGATTGAATCTTCGTCATCATTATTTCGGGCAGAAGTAATTCGCGATTTTAAAGACGGCGGGTCTTCAACTGATGTCTCATAATTGCTGAGATTATCGTCTATTGATGTTCCAACAATTTCGTTATTCTGTAGTTGGTTGGACCTTGTTTCCATGATCGCCGATATGTTTTTCTCTAAATTCTTCAATTGACTTAAAACGTTATGAAATACGTTATCGTCAAATTTCTTATGAAATTCAGGCATTACAGTCTGCGATTTGTTCCGATCGAGTAGTTTCTTTAATATACTGAAGATTACTCGCTTCGTTTCTAATAAGTCACTACTAAATCTTTGTAGTTGCTTCTCAAAATTATTTTCCATTCTTTTTCTAGAAGTAACTTCATCGTCAAATTTCTCTAAAAGACTAGTTCTGACAAAGAAATTCAAACGATCGAGAGTTGCTTTCAAGCCATTAATATCTTCTTCTTGTTTCCCACAACATTTAGACTTTATAATCTCTTCGTTTCCAATATCCGATCCATTAACGATCGTGTTGATAAGTTCTGATATTTCATTTTCCTTGAGATCACGTCGTTCAGTTGTATCTCCCATTTTTTCAACATTCGTGGTAGTATCGACTTCTTCGAGTAGTCTTAAAATATTTTGCTGATCTCTTAAAATCTGCACCAAGTCCTGCAATTTGGAAACTTCTTCTTTGATTTTAGATATGTGCGTTTGCTCGTTGCTTGCGGATATCGGGAGATATGAAAGACTGGGTTCTTGTTCTTTTTCATTGAATTTGTTTTCTTTCTCTGTATATCTTTTCAAATGAGGATGAAGGTGCTTTGTGTTTGCTGTAAAAAGTATTTTTAATTAGTTAAATGAAAATTGACGTTAGATACGATGATATATTGGTTTAGTAACTAATAAATAAGTCGAGGATGAGCAGTCTTAAATAGGAAATAGTTCCTAATTTTAACTAGATATACATAAATCAGTGGAAGGAAAATGGTATTGATTAAGGATCTGAGGAAGAAATTACGGTTATAACAGAAACGCTATTATGAACAAATAGTCAGGTTTTAAAACGAAGTTAAAGGATTAGAGGGAGAGCAGAGAAATTGCTATTAAGACGTAAGAATTGCCTTAAATAAGAAAATTTAAAGAATTTTTGGAGAAGGAAATGGAGAACATAGATAAAGAAGGAAGAAGACTGAGTATCGTACTGTATAATGATTCTTAGAAGGCGCGAAAGAGTACAAGTGAATGTAAAATAATACGGGAAATACGGAAGAAAGAATGGATCTATTTTTGCCGCCAAATTCAATAGTTGGGGAAACAAGGAAACCTCTGTGAAGAACACAAAAAAAGGAACCTCATAGTTTGTAGTATCGTTGCAGACTATACCGAAGGAGAAAATAAAATATAAGCTAAACTGGAGCTAAAAAGAGACTTAAGCTTACTGGTGGGTACTAAAAGCTCAACATGAATGTGAAGGAAATTGACAAAACAAAAGGCGACGTTAGAAAAGATGGATAAAGAGCAAGCAAAAAACGACTAAACTAATAAGTATTCCACCACAATCTTATAGTGAGCATGGTAACGATAAATATTATGAATGTGATTGCAACGTGGAATGAAGTAGCCGCTTTGAGAAATTTGATTCAGATTCCAGATGAGTAACATATAGCGGTAGTAGTAATTCAGGAGGACACCAGAAAGACACGTAATATCAGAAATGGACAAGTATGTATTTTTAATAGCAATGGAGGGACTAGATGAGTGGAGCTAGGTTTAATAATTGATAAGAAATTTACTAATACGCTGAATTTCGAAAGAATCAATTACAGATTATGTTGAATTCTGTGTTTTTAAGAAAACATAGGAAGAAATTTAAGCACGATTGCCAGCGGGAAATATATGCGTATGCGCACTAAAGACTGTGACAAACAGCTAATTAACAGCTAAGAAATAGATAGTGCAGATTTACTAAACGGTAATAAGACCAATAGTGCTCTTTGGAAATTAAAGTTGGATAGTATATGGGAACGCAGAATATAATGGAAAATATACGGAGCCGAAATAGTAGTATGAATTTAGGAAAAGCAGAAAATCAGCGGGTTAATGAAGTTATACGGAGAACCAAATATTCAAAGAATCAAGTACTAGTAGCATCTCAAAAATGACAGCGACAAAAATAATAGGGGGAGGACGGGAAGCGGAAGACTAAGAGGGAGATTGCAGATTGGAAAAAAGGAAACAGAAACAACAAGAAAACCAAACATTGGGCCTTCCACGCCTGTAGAGCTAACAGATATGACATTTAACAATGTACATGCACCTGCAGAGGGAAAAGATAAAGTAGGAAAAGGGACATATTATGAACTGTCAGGAGGACCACTACACAAAATATATCTAGACATGATTTTAATGAGATGGCATTTTAATGTTAAAGTGACTCAGGAAGAGCTATATAAAGACATCACGAGCGGGATTAGTAAACATGTCAACAATAACTGGAAACGAACTTGTTCATTCACACAGGTGATTCACAGAGGTGATAAGTAACAAGGGGTTCATGTATAGTCTGACCATTTTTTACGCCAGCAACAACCCTAGCATTCGAGTGAAGATTCGCCACCTAGCAGATTTTTCAATATTGACTGAGGTAATGTCCTTAGATTCCTCGATGACAATCTAACTCCAACTAAAGCGAAAGGCACAAATAATATTAGTAGAGATTATAATAAATAAATTAGATTGCATAAAAGGTGTTTTTCCTCTCCATTTAGTTTACATAGAAAACTAAACTTTTATCATCACCCCCAATAGAGGATTTAAGGCATTTTTCGCTAACCCTAGAATTAAAACGAAGTTCCACGACAGAGGATTTCTTGATCAGAATAAAGATATGAAAAGAATTACTATAGAAGCACCTAAGTAGTAAGGAATGTAAGAAAATATGATGTGCAGACAATGCACAACGATATGAACTTCAACTTGAACCTCGTCTTGAAATTTTCATTATTTTTGTAATTTGTGTTTTGATAGTATGTACACTTTTTTGAGAATAAACTTCTTTATTATTATGTAGGCCAAAGATTTAAACAATTGATATATGAATAACTACATGGAGGAAATAATGTAAATAAGTGAGGGCAAATGTCAATTTCTAGAGGAAAATATAGAAGAGATAGCAGTATAATCAAGAAACAAAGCGTGTTGCCAAAAAGCGCAAATATTTAGATGTTGTATAGATGTTCATGATGTTGGGAATAAGAAATGATAAACAAGTTAACAAGAAAACAATAAATCTTTGTCTCGCTTTTCGCCTAACTCCAACGAAAATACTCGTTTTCCTTTCTGACGAGTGGAACAATGTTCGAGTTGAACGTCGAAGAGGGGTAAGGCAGTTTCTGAAATTTTTCTTAGAACGTGAGACTGTACTTACTAGAGGATTGATGGTTTGGGGTTGAGTTAGCATAAGAAATAGGACGATCTAGTATTTCTTCGGGACCAACCTTTATTAACTTTAGATGTGCGATACTGATTCGCTATGGAATAAGTGGGATGGTAATTTTGGAGGAATTCCAGTAATTGCGAGATTAATGCCCTTATCCACCTCATAACAGGACTTTCTCATTACATTTACTGTACAATAGTTAGCAAGGGATAAATCCGATTTTTGAGCGTCATCTTCAGTGACGTTGTTTTGTCAAATGCGAAATTAACGTTATATTTGTTACCAGCAAAATAAAACATCCCCGAATATAGACTTTCACGTAATTTGTTAAACTATTCCAATTGTAGAATCGCCATATTACTACGCCATTTTGCAATTCTAATAGCAAATGAAAAATATTTGTTTTGTTTTGAGTATGTGTCCACGCGATACCCCAAATAACACATTATCGCGTAATTCAGGAATTGGCTGAGGAGATGAACTGCGACAAAAAGACAATTTTGAACGATCGCCACTCAATAGGATTTGAGGAAAGACTTGGAGCTTGAGTGCCACAAGAACTTACCGAAACAAACAAGAAAAATTCCCTTCTAAATTAGCGGGCCAACATCTCGCCCGACGCTGAACTATATGTGGCCACAATGATTTTTGTATAGAATCGTCACGGGAGATGACGTCAACATGAAGCAAAGGAAGGAATGAGTGGCTCCAGGAAACACGCCAAAGCCAAGAGTGAAACAAGATTTCGATCCCAAGAAGACTATAATCTGCGCTTGATGGGATTGGAAGGGTCTAGTGCACTGGAAAATGCTGGAGAAGAACAAGATCGCCGAAAAGAATCTCTAGATAGTCCAGCTTCACCGAGTAAACGAGGCTATCAACTGAAAAGATCCCATGGACCAGGCCAAGTCATCCTGCTACTGTCTAAAAGTTCGATTGGGAGCTTCTGCAGCATCCCACCGTACTCTCCGGACCTAGGACCAACGGATTATTACCATTTTCGTTCGCTGTCGAACCAAATGAGGGGTGTTTTCTTTAACAACAACGAGGGCCTACAAACCTGTCTCAGACAACTTCTTCGAGCCCAGGTCAGATAATTTTCGGTGAAACGGCACCAATAAATTGGTTGAGAGGTGGGAACAGGTCGTGAACAATAACGGAGAATACATAACTGATTAATTCTTTGAAATAATTATTGTAAAATATAAAGCTTTTTATCTTTAATTTGCAACGTATAGTTCTCTTTTGTAAATATTAGAGCCATTCGGGTATGTATGTGATTAATTAATTGTTTATTTTGATATTTTTTGATAGGCAACATAAATCGACAATTTCATTCTCGCCAACTATATTCAATCAATATCGATCGCTCCGTATATCCTTTTTGTAACACATCAAAGCTTATAACTGGTCTAAAAGGCGATTGTCGCATTTATTAAAAAAAAACGGAAAACGTGTCAATTAGGAAAATACAGAATTATTCACATATTAAAAGTTGATAAAATGCTCTACTTCTGTAAAATTTATATTGAACTACATATTTTGTATTTCCTTGATGTTAAATTTTCGAATAAATACAAGTCTATTTTTTTTTTATTGAAACATAAATCTGGCAAAAAATTTAAGCATGTGTTAAAATTACGCTTGCATCCTACTACGACGACTACTACATACATCTGTATTTGGCGCCAAAACGCTTGCGCATATCTATTTATATACGCATATTAGCTCCACGTGAATCCAAAAAAAAAGAGGAAAAAGAAAAACGGCACTTTTTATGATACCGACTATTTGAATCTGTTAGTACTAGTATAGGTTCGGAATTGTTGTACGGAATAGATATAAGATTGTGCACGCGATTTGTTAAGTTCAGTGATTAATAGCATATTTAAGATGAGAAAATTAAAGAAATGTTTCAAGGTGATGTGATACATTCTAAGTAAATCTGAAAGGCTGAATGAGAACGGTAAGTTTCTTGTGAATTTGTTGTTTTTTCTTGTATTTAATATTTCTTTTCGCAATGATATTTGTTATCACACAATCAACTTAATTACTAAGATGGCGCAATGATCTTTCTTTAGTGGTTTTTAGTGTGTAGTAAGGTACTCATTAAAAATAAACTAAGGTTAATAGTATTGTTCATTCGATGAGGTATTTAAAGTTTTTTACTTATTATAGCACACTCAAATATTTGTTTGCAATGCACATTCATTCGAGCTAAACTTGCAAAATACATAATTCGTTGAAGTTTAATTTACGTTTAACATTAATTTTATCAACTGAAAGATCGTTCTTTGACAATACATTAATTAATAAATTTATCCAAAATTGATTTAAGAGCTTTAGTTATTTCAATTTTATCCAAACTCGATGCGCTATTTTGAGGGCCATATCTTCCTAATAGATAGATGTATTTGGGAAAGCATGGGGAAGAGTTAAGAAATAAAAATAGGAAGCTAATGCTAAATTTTTGCATCGTGAACAACATGATTATAACAAACACCTTCTACAAACACCTTCTACAAACACAAAGATATTCACAAATATACAAGAGAAATCAGAAGCCGAAAAGAAAAGTCAATAATAGATTATATCCTCATCAACAAACAGTACAGAAAGGAAATAAAGGACGTTAGAGTGAAAAGGGGCGCGGAAATTTACAGTGACCATTACATGGTAGTGGCAAAAATGAAAATTTATAGTGACAGACCAAACCAAATAAGAAACCAAAAATGCAAAAGAATCACAATAGCGAAAAAATCCGAGCATATAAGCTACAAGATAGAGCAGTCGCAGAAGAATTTAAACAAAAGGTAGAAAAGAAATTGAAGGCAATGAAAAGCGATTGGACCAATATGAACCTAGAAGATTTGTGGCTTGTATTCAAAGAAAATGTGCTAACTTCAGCAAAAGAAATATGTGGCTCCTTCAAAACGAATAAAAGCAAAAAGCAGACCAGTTGGTGGAACCAAAATATTAAAACTGAGATAGCGATAAAGAAAAGATTGTGGAAACAATATTTGCAAAATGGAACGGACTATAACTACAAACAAAGTAAAGCACAACGTAAAAAGTCAAGGAAATGGTAACTCAAGCAAAGCAAACTTCCTGGGAAGAATTCGGAACTAAACTAGAAGAAAACAGCAAAGGAAATCTGAAGCTATTTTACAGTGTTCTGAAAAATCTACGAAACGATGAAATAGTTATATGTGATACTTCTATACTCTTTTGTTTTAATTTTGCTGCTCCTTGTCGCAATGTTAAGGTCAGGTTCCGTTTAATCAAATTCACAATTTCTTTTTCCATATTCGATGTCACTTTGTCTATCGAGCCACATTCTGGCAAGACATCGACGTTTTTGATCTTCTTATATTTTGACTTTCCCATATATTCAGCAACCGCTCCATATGACATTTTTTGGTTCTTTCGGGTGGGAACAATGCGTATGCAGCACTCATGTCAGTTAACGTATTTCTCAGGTAAAAGTTTGACGCCAACTGAACAAAGCATTCACGACAAAGACGACTAACACGATATTTGAATCCAACTGCCATTTATGCCGTACACGCTCTTACTTCACAAACTGTAATCCCCCCAACTTTAACACATTTCCCACAACGATCAATTAATAATTCTATACCCTTGTAAAAATAATCTAAAGTTTTTCCCTCAAAGTGTTTTATCGCGGCTTGCAACTCACTATCGTCCTTAAAACGATATCGCCTAATGCCTTTTTCTGTAAAACGGAATCATTATTTCATCTCCTATGACAATGGATTCCAGAATCGGTTTGGGGTCGTCTCCGCGCAGGTTTAAAAACAAACGCGCACGTTCGACTCGACATTGCGTTGGAGAAAGGGAGAAAAGACGCGGTATATGGTCATCGAGAATTCAGCGATAACTAGTTTCAGAAATGTTAGACATTACTGCTAATTCCTTTACTTCTAAACAGCGATCTACTAACACCATTTCTTCAATCGTTGTAATTTTATGAGGCGTTATCACTTCAGTTGGCCGAAATATTTTGCCCATTTTTTTACAGTGAAAGATGAAGCAGATAGATCCCATAAACGCCGTCTAAACGTTGTTTAAGGTGATTAGGCGTATATACTCTGCGAGCCGTAATATATATATATTGTAGGCCTCACACTTGGGAACTATGACGCAACGGAGTTTGAAACACGTTTGAACCTGTATAAGCCAGTCAGGCCGAGAATTTATAGCGCCTACCTCTTATAAATCGTTAATGGATAAAAACATTAATTCGTCTTAAAACAATGCTTGAATGTCTCTTATTTGGGCCTCTGAAGGCCACGAAGGAATATATATATATATATATATATATATATATATATATATATATATATATATATATATATCTGTATCTGGGGATTTTCGAGAACACAAAATTGGTCCCGGTCCCAGGAAAAATTTTTTGTCCCGCTTTTAGGTTTTGATGAAATTTAGTACCTGGGGGTTTTCGGGGCCGAGAAATCGATCTAGCATGGTCCCGGTCCCGGAAAAGTGCATTTTAACGAGGTTTGCACACATTTCATTGCTGCATATGAAATTGGTTATCGAAAATAACTTTAGCAATTTTTATGCAATTTAGTATCTGAGGATTTTTGAGAATACAAAATTCTCGGTCCCAGGAAATTTTTTTTTGTCCCGCTTTTACCTATTTCTGCGCTACATAAAATGTGTTATCGAAAATTACTCTCAAGATTGTGTTACAATTTAGTATCTGCGAGTTTTTGGGGACGAAAAACCGATTTAGCATGGTCCCGGTCTCGATTCAATCCATTTAGTCCAGGTTTTCACCAATTTCGGCCTAAACGTGGGTTAGCCACTTTTTAACATCATGCAGCCAAGCGAAATTATAAGTGATTAAAACTTTACTACTAAACCACAGATGGCGCTGAAAGTAGTATGTTAAAAGAAAAATATCTACGAAAACTAACAACAACATGTAAATTCACATACTTTTAACCTTATAAACTTTTAATACAAATGTGCTACTATATATACTTGAAATATACAATATAAAGGGCGTTATTGTTTGGTTCAAAATTATTCAAAAAATTTTGGGAACTCCGAGCAGGGCTCCATCCACCAGATACTATAATTTAACCGCCAACTACTGAGGACTTTTTGCACTAAAACCTAGCCTATGCCTAGCAATCCCTGTTGTGCATGCGTTTCGGATGCAGTAAATATTTTTATTTAATTTTGGCCATTATTGGTCAAAATTTGTTTTAGCGTACAACAGCAGCTGCCGAATATAGACGCACGGTAGGCTCATAATATTTAGATCTTTAAACAAGTTTCTGCAACTTGTTCTTGACGAATTCTTGCCAAATTCGTAATCCTCTCTTTGGATCCCAAATATGGGGGCCATATTTAGATTACTACATTACAACATTACTAAACAAATTTATTTCGTTTTATGAAAAATTGTGAATTCTTATCTTAAAGGAATCCATTAGTACTCCGTTGCTAAGCCAATAATTTGTTCGGGTATTTACTTCTGAAAGAGCAGTGCAGGTGGATTGTATTGAAATTTTTACTGGGATCGGGAACTGGGGAACTGGGACCTGACAGAGTGAAATATTTCTCTTTATTTTGGGGAGAAAGAATTGTATTTCCTGACGAAGTATTTTAGCAATTACGAAACTCACTCTTATTTTCCAAACCTTTAATTGAATTATCATCAAGAAACTGGCTTCGAATCCTAGTTTCCCGTCCGTTAATGCCTATTCTATCCTCGTCGCCGACAATGTTTTCTAATTTTTTATTCTGCTTCGCAATCTTTTCGACTTCGATTCCTTTTAAGGGGCTCCTAGACCATTCTATGTAATCGTGAAATTGATCTGGAATTGTCTGATGCGGGTTCCACCATATATCCAAGGGACCGCTCCGTTTTAAATTCTTGTTTTGTTCGGACTGACTAATTTCCTCAACTTCTTTCGTCCGCCAATTGTTTTCCCTTTTTATTGTATTGTTATCACCGCCGTTGTAGTTATATTCAGCTTCGATTTCGGTACTTTTTCGGATTTTCTTGTCACCGGACTAAATGCCGTTGCAAGGTCGTAAGCAATAAACAAAATCACCACAAATGTCAACTTCATTTTAATTTCGGGACACTTCCGAGTTATTTATGTGTAAATTAACCGCAAACACATTTCGTTTGTGCATTTACCGAATTAATAACCGTTTTATGGCGTTCAATTTTAATATTCGCACCCGTTCTGATATTATCGCTTATTTAACGAGCGGTTACCGGTTTAATTCGATTTTCTTCCCGCCATTCGTATAAATTAAAATTAATTAACCGACGAACGAAATGGAAATGTCATATAACGTTTTAGTTGTTCAATTGGCGCAATCGAGTGTTATTTCGTTTAATGAATTATCTACTAATCAGCTTATTTTCCAAGGTGATTAAGCAGAATTTGCGGATGACCCACATTGTTTAGAACTCGTGTTTACGGGCACAATTTTGCTAAAATTGCATAATAAATTGTAGTATGCAACTTCTAGAAAAAATACTTCCATATAGATGTAAATTGAAGAATAAATATCTTATGTTCTGATGATGTTTTATAACATTACCTATTCCGTAATATCTTTGTTGGTGGATTATGATTTGACTCGCTCGTGTTGCTTTATTTATTTTATAGAATTTGTCACCTGCAAAGACGTCATCACTAAATAAATTTTAAGGAAGTGTAAGAAAATTGGAAAAAGTACAGCAAAAAGTTAGTAAATTAGGATGGAAATATGTACCAAATGACATAGAAAACAAGCAAGAACAGGCAGTATTTTGAGATTTATTTTTTGTACACGTTCCTATTTTTCCTACAGAACTCATTTTAAATTTCTAGTTTGTATGATGCTGTCTGGAAATTGCCCCATTTTTCAGTTTACTTAGTTTACTGTGCTAGCTGTTGCTGCATGATTATGTTTCTTCTGGTTTAACTGTTCCTTAATTTATAAATTAGTATGATTACTACTTTTCCCAACTACCGGGAGTTTAGTAGGATTGCACGTTTATCCAAAAGCATTGATCGTTTTGATATTGCGAATTATGCAAAGAAAAGTCTTTTATCGAGCTATGCTTTGGGTATCTAATCAATGTGAAACTATAAATCTTTATTAACCTTCCTATACTCACGCATACGGTCTGTGAGACCGATTTATATAGTGTAGTATACGTCTTTAATTTTGACGTGAGTATAGGAAGGTTAAGCACTGGTAGACCCACTATCACTAATTTAGCCACTATCGTTTGATTTATTAGTGAACGTATGGATATGCATGCTAATATCTACATTGTCTGTACCGAAGTCTTTGATACCCTATTTTTATTATTAAAATATCCGCAATTTAGTTTTTCAGTTTTCTCTTCATTAATATCATTAGTTTTTATCTTGACAGCCGACATTTATAATAATAATAATAATAATAATAATAATAATAATAATAGCATCTCGAAAAAGCGTTTGATAGGGCACCGATAAGTATTATATGGAAGATTTTACAAGAAAGAGGAGTAAATAGAAAGCTAATGCAAGCAACTATGCAACTATGTTATTACCCAAAATATGGATCCGATAGATTTGATGTAAAAGATGGGCTACGGCAGGGATGAGTTTTGAGCCCTACTCTCTATAGAATTTTGATGGATGACATAGTTAAACAAAATACTAGAAAAATAAAGAAAATGGAGGCAGGTTACAAAAACTTACAGGCAGTGGGTATATCAGAATGTTCTTTCGCAGATGATGTAGCTATATTTGCTAGCAATGAGAAGGGTCTACAAAGTAACGTAAATATATGGAAAGAAACACTGAATAGTAAGAACTAGACGATAAATACCCGAAAACTAAAGTAATGGAGACAAGGAAATCCCTATAAGAATAGGTGAAAAGGAAATAGAGTAAGTTAAAGAATTTAAGTATTTGGGAGTAATAATTGACAGCAAAAGAAATCAAGAAAAAGACATTAAACAGCGTACAGAGAAAGCTTCAAAGGCATAATACAGCATGTGTAAATAAATTGTTAAAAAAGAATATCCATGAAGACGAAAATGCTGGTATATAAAACCATCTTCCAACCTATCTTGCTCTTTGGCAGTGAAACATGGATGCTCTCAAACACCATTAAAAGCAGAGTCCAGACAGTGGAAATTATGTATCTACTTGGTATTAAAGACGTACTAACAAAAGACTGAATTAGAAACAAACAACTAAGAGAAGATTCCAAAATTGGTGGGGTCATTTACATAGACTAGATAGTGATGGGCCAGTTAGAAAAATATGGAAGGCAAGAACTTTGTATCGGAGAAGCAGAGGTAGAGCAAAGAAGACGTGGATGAAAGTGATCACAAAAGAAGAATTTGAGATGGAGTGAAGTAAAAGGTTTGGCAATGGACAAACAAGAACGGCGCAAGTTTGAGCACAACATATAAAGTGCTGTCCCAACACCTCATGGTATAAGGGAAAATGGTTATATAATAATAATAACACATTTATTGCCCAACAGACATAAATCTAATGACAGGACAAAGCTTGATACAGCTAACTAAACTGAACATATAAAACATTATGTGCTAATATTCACATAATAGTTACATAACGTGTCTTGTGATACACTTATTCAATACCAAAGATAATGCAGAAGAATTAATATCTAAAAGTAACTCCCAAATCCTTAATCGAAGTACAACGCGGTGTAATGTTATGATCCAAATGGTAGTGGTGAATGATTGAGTTGGGTTTGTGTATGTATGTCACGCCGTTACATTTGGAAACACTAATTTTAAGGCCATTGTGAGAACACCAAGTCTGAGGAGTCTGTAGTTTTTTGCTGCAAAGCAAAACAATCATTTAGGTTATTGCTCTTAGCATACAATTTTAGATCATCTGCAAACCATAGCTTGTTGAAAGTTAATTCTAAGCAGAGGTTGATCATAAAAATCAAAAAGAGCAAAGCACCAAGATTATTACCTTGTGGAACACCGGATGTTGATGAGAATATATCAGATTGATAGCCCATATATGGGACGTATTGTTTCCGATCCCCCAAGTAAGAGTTGAGTTTGACGGTTATATGTGTTTCAACAGTTATATCCAGTTATATCTATAATAGTTAAGCGGTGTAAAGTTCCAACTTAAATCTCATGTTATTCAATATTAATTATGATAACTAAAATGTAAAAAAATTAATGTTGCTTGGTCGTTGAAAAGAGAATAAAAAGTTCTGTTCCGTAGCCTAAAAATCTATTTAACCTAAGGAAGTTGATATGAGTACCTCAAAAGTAGCCACGTTGAATTTTTGTTCGATATCAATTTGAAATTGGTCTTATCAGAAACAGTGACTTTCATATGAAATTTTTCTTCCTATCTCTTATACTTACGAAGATATTTAATTATACTACTAGAAAATGATAGTTTTCTTTTTTTTTTTTTTTAATAATTTCTGGTGGGTTAGACATTTTTAACTTTTTCAAGCAGATTCGGCTTTAATTGGTGTATCGGTATGTATATACCTTACCCTAGTACAAAAATATTTTTCTTGAAATAATTTGCATATTGTTTGTATATTTTTGGCCATTGGCGAATTTTATGTACTTTATTCACATTGTTGTAGCACTTTCTCTGGTTTTCATAACTGTTGGGCACTGAATAAAGTTTATTATTATTAGATTATTATTAGTATGATTATTATTGTTAGTATATATGATCTATTATCTATTATTAGTACATTTTATATATTTTTATTTTATTTATTTAAAAGTTGGTAGGATTTACCAGATATAGTGTATTCCACACGTCACGTGTAAGCTGCGGTGTCCGAGTGGTTAAGGAGATGGACTTGAAATCCATTGGGCTCTGCCCGCACAGGTTCGAATCCTGTCCGCAGCGTTGTTGAGCTCTACAAATTCTTTTTTATTTCATTAATCGTTATATTTTGCTTTGTTTACTTTAAATCATACTGCCGTAAATATAATTTTGTTACGGTAGATCGATGTAAATTGTGGCGTATATACCATACATACAGTACCCCAAAACGTCGATAAATTAGTTTTTCTATGTTCGTTAAAAAACGCTTTTTTCCATTACTTCGAATTCATAAAATATGCGATTCCTGAATGGATCACAAAGGGTGAAAAAAGTGCCACAATGGTTAATTTTTTTACTCTGTTGCGTTAAAAAAGTGTCATACCATGTCCTTTTTAATGCGCTTATAATTAATTGTTCGCTCTGATCGTTGTGAATTCTTCCCTTTCAAACTTTGTGTTCGTTTTGGTTTTCTTTGTAGTGATTACTACGGTTCGATAAACATCATGCATGATAAGTTGCGTAAACCGGACTGACGCTGTCCCTCCTCCGAGTTTGAATATTGGGCCTCGCGCGTTAGTGGGAACAGCGTCAGTTCGGTTTACACTACTTAATGATAACTTATCATACACTCGTTTGTCAGTTTGTTAGTGATTACTAAGGTTTGATAAAAGAGTGGATGACGTGTTATCATTAAGTAGTGTAAACCGGACTCACGTTGTCGCTCCTTCGAACTTTAGTGATAATTTATCAATGATATGACAATAATAAAACTCGTAAGAGTGACAGAATGAGTCCGGTTTACACTACTTAATGATAATACGTCATTCACTCTTTTATCAAACCTTATTGATTACTGATTAGCATAGAAGATCAGTGATGAACAGTGAAGGCAGCTTCAGCATCACTGTTGAGTTGTCAAGAGTGTTTCGGTGCGGTTCTTGCGGGCGTTCAGTCCGTGATGTTCATTGTGCAGGGTTTTAGAGTTCTACACTGCTCGTTCTGTGGTATTAGTTTTGGGCGTTAGCCGGATATCGCTGGTCATACTGAATTCACCCAGTTTACCACTGAGGATGGTAACTTGGTTGCCGAAATACGTATCTGGAATTATTTCCGAAAGGTGTGGTACGGGTAATTTTATTTATTTTATATATACGCCCACTGATAACTGAAACCGTGACTTTCTACATTGTGGGTCTACGAAAATTTATATTATTAGAAAAATTAGCGAAATAAAAACCGGTTAATTATTATATTAAATGAAATAAGTTTTTCTATAAAATTTTGTCTAGTAATCCTGCCTAGGCGGTTATAAGTCCTAGAAAAATTTTCAAAAGCATGGTGTCATGAAATACTAAATAAAAAGACGTTTTCGCTCGCCACTCTTGTAAAAGGTTTCTTCAAACCCAAAACGGCGAACTGGTCAGGAAAAAAATGACATAAGACGATAATTTAGTGGCGAAACGTTGAGTTTTATATTTTTATTTTGTGCATTATTTTATTTGATCTTATATCATAACACGGTTCAAATCGTAGAATCTCAAGTTATCATAACTCTAATGGACTGGCTCTGCGTTTATTATGCAACATGCAACAGATCGATGATTGGTTTCCAATTCCTTGCTGGTCTTTCTCGGGGAATTTGTCTGGTAAACCTTTATCTCTTTTTCTTCACAGGATTTTAATAAAAATATAAACCTACCCCAATAAACATTTTTTAAATTTCGCGGGTAGTTTAGGTTGGTAGTTCCAGCAATAGTGAACATATTCGCATGCATTGTGCTTACACATTGGCGAGTACGTCTACTATTACCAGAACTACCAACTTAAACTGTCCGCGAAATTTAAAAAATGTTTACTGGGACTGAAAGAAACTACCAATGTATATCACCAGGTTTAACAGTTGCCTTCCCAGATATTTGTTGCGTGAAATTCGGCAGTTTCTCTTACATCATCACAAACCTTATGGCTCTCGTACTATTTTATTTCATATGCTTAGAAGAATATCCTCAGAGTTACAGTTGTTTGCTTTAATCTAAGTGTGTTTATTTATTAATCGCTGTTAGTTCTAATTTTATAATATTTCCTACAATATGTCTTTTGTGTGTTATTTCTTGTGTCAGTTTAAAGACTGTTCTTGTATATCTCTAGATCCATATCTTGTTATTTCACAGATGAGTTCAAGTTTTAAAAAAGGAAGTGTAGATTGTCTGACGTGCTATGTGGGAACTGGCATTGTCATGATGCAGAGTGATGCCACGTTTTCGGATGTTTTTCCCGATTTCATCGATTACTTCTGGCAAACAAATTGTCGTATATCATTCAGCATAAATTTTTCTCCAATTCTCTAAAGGAACGGATGCAACATGTCCAGTGCAATCGAAGAAAAAAGCGATGATTTTCTTGGAAGTGCTTCGTGAATGAAAAACTTTTATGGGATTCAGTTAGTTCTGAAGCACTTTGACAGTGGATTGTTGCTTAGTTTCCGGTTTATACGATTATTCGCAAGTTTGGTCACCGTTTACGATGTCTTATACGGATTTTTCAGTTGTTCAGTCGAATTTTGAGCATTTTCTTACAGCAATTATCACGAACCTTCCTTTGAGCTTTGATCAAATTATGCGGAAGTCATCCGAATTCGAATGTACTGCATTCTTTGATATGCCTAATAATGCCTTTATCCCACTGTAAGTCACATGACGTTCTTCTTCAATCACGTTGCGCTCAGCATTGATGTTGATGAATAGCAACCGATTTTGGTCGACCTTCACGCAATTCATCACTAGAGTTTATTAAAAGGTGGATGACGTGTTACATTAAGTAGTGTAAATCGGACTGACGATGTCACTCCTCCGAATTTTATTATTCAATAATAACTTATCAATGACCACTTTGTATTGAATAATAAAATTCGAAGGAGTGACAGCGTCAGTCCGATTTACACTAATTAATGATAACACGTCATCCACCTTTTAACAAACTCTAGTGACGAATTGCCTGAAGATCAACCAAAATCACTTGCTATTCATTAGTCATTTTTCATGATACTTCATTTGGAAAAGGTGAACGAAGCCATTTTATGCATTGGTCTTGACTTAGGTCTTTACTAAAGTTGTAAAAAATCAAATAGCAAAAACCTTTCAAACGTTCACAAAGTATACGATCAATTTCCAAGCTGCCACTGTTGTCACAATAACAAATGTCAAATTTTACGAATTTTACGAATAGTATGTCACATCTCAATAGCGACACCTAGTGGTCGTTTGTAAAGATATAAATGGCACCCCTCGTATGATCCTCTTTAGGGTCACTCTATTGTTGTGGATTAGTTGATTAGTTTGGGTGCTCTGGTCTTTAGCAAACTGGAAGAATTGGCGCTAGCTTATTTATTCAAATTGTCCACTGACGGCGTTTTGTGTTTAGAAATGAAAAATTCAATTGTATTGAGCGTATTACAAAAATTTTGCATCACCAGTATACTATTTAAACTTCATAAATTCTGTTGCAATATTGTGAACATTTTTCTTTCTTGTCGATGCTTTGTGATGTCCTCTCCCCTTTATTTTGTATGTCTTTAGTACTCACCATAATGTCTCCACCACCTACTATATTTACGACGCGGGTGTAATATCCGCAAGTGTGTGTTTATATCACCCCATACGCAAACATAATACATATAGGAACACAACATGTGCAGTTGGTATCACATATATTGTGGCGAGTGGTATATTATATATGTATGTATATAACATACATATATATTTCGTAAACTGACACGTTAATTTCCTCTGTATTAATGTATAGACCCGCCTGTTTGACTTTCTCGAATATATCACGATTTAGTACTGTAATTGAATAATTTGTTGGGCTCTTGAATCCTTGTGTTTGACACCAACTGAATTTATGTTTCTACCACAGGCTGTTGCGAGCCAGATATAATTTTTGACGAGACGCGAAGAAGGCGTTCGAGTTCAGGTATTCAAGATCCCCTTCTCGATTGTTTCGTTGTTTTGTTTTAGTCTTTGTTTTGCGAAGGGGAGTCGTCGAAGGATGGGACCGAGTGAATTGTGCGGTACATTTTAAATGATATATCTTCGGAGGGTTCTTACGCGAAAGTATTAAATTCTTACTAGGCGAGGGTGAAGTTTACGAGTTAGTGGAAAGTACGTTTGGAAATACTTTACGAGGTGTTTCACTTTTTTATAATGCCGAAAGTTGTGTAGAAGGTAAAGTTCCTTAAATAAATAAGTGAGTATATTACGCGGTGTGTTAACGGCAAAGTGCGAAAAATTCTTTTTTTTTCCCTTTGAAAACTTTTGAGACTTTTATTGCCTTTTTGGGTTTGGACTTCTGGGGTGTTTTAGTATTGATTATAGTTTCAAGATTATACGATACGTAATATTGAAGTATACAGCATTAAATAATACTCCTAGAATATTTGAATCAGTTTAATTAATTAATATTAAGTTCTTAGTAAAACGACAAAAAATAGGGGTAAGGAGTTCAAATATGTCCGTTAGTACATATAGAGGTCGTGGGTGGCTAACCTTTTGAGCAACCGGGTCAAATTTCAGAAATAATATTTCCCACCGGGCCGCGCACCTAATTTTTCTTTTTTTGTTAATTAAAGCAAACAAGCAAGCGTGCTACAGCTTTGACCACATCGTCGCTTCCCAGCAAATGAGATCGTGCTCAAACGCTTGCCTGGTCTAATGTAAAAGAAAACAAGATATCTTTGCCTTTTTTGAGAATATAACTGGGAATCAAACATATTTATTTGACAATTTAAAAATATTTTAGTTTAGTGAAACGTCTGACTTTGTTTTTCAGAAATAAGTGCATCAATATTGATTTCGACTGAGCTTGTCGCTAGACGCCAACAGTTTTCCAAGTGAACATCCATAATTCGTGTTTTCACTTGTGATTTGATGTGCTTCATGCGACTAAAAAGCTGTTCAGGCGCATAACTGTTCCCAAATAGTGAAACCATCGACAGAGCATGGTCTGTCAAACGTAGAATATTTATCCTTGTCCAAATACGTAAAACTCTTCCAAACCAACTTGATAAAATCCCTCCTTTAACTGTTATGTATCTTCCTGGTAATAAATTCACGCCTATAACGAATGGCATTGCAAATGCACAAAAAGCACATGCTGTTTCTTAAAATCCTGAATTCGGTATTGAAATTCGAACTTCAGATATCACAGATATCGCTTTGATCCGTCGCCTCCTGTGTGACGTCTGATTGCAATGACAATATGGGAAAGTGAGTCAAGTTTTTTGTCCCCAAATGTTGGTTCCAAGGGCCAAGTTTCATTTGAAACGCAGAAATAAGATTATATACGTTATCAATTAATTGCTCTTTCCCCTGTAGACGAGTATTAACGTCATTAAACAAACGCGAAGTAGCGAAATCCACTCTTCGTTTTCAAACTCTGGGATACTTTTTGACTTGCTTGCAGGGAATGGTTGCATTTCTTGCTACAAATCAAAAGCTCTTTTAACATTTTGGCACGGGTCTACCGTCTTACTTCTGCATAAAATGTAACGTCATCGTAATCTTGGTCCACAGACTTTAGAAATTCTTGAAACCGACGGTGATTCAACAACCCGTTCGACTTAATGAAGTTCACTGTTTTGACGATCATTTTCATGACATGGTCCATTTTGAGGGACTTGCAACATACATTCTCCCGATAAATAACGTAGTGTAAATTTAGCATTGAAGTATTACCGACTTTGGAGGCCTTGTTTCTAATCAACTTTATTAAATTTTCATGTTTTTATGTCGACGTAACTGCCTCTAACAAATCTTGCAGCTTAGTAGTGTCCTTCAGTGAATACAGTACCAATACCCCTGACAAAGATTGCCACTTGGCGAGTACCTGCTATATCTGTATTTTCATCCAATGCTAGAGCATAAAATATAAACTCGGATGCTACTCTTTTCCAATTATCTTCAATATGTTTTCCAATGTCGTCCACACAGACTTATTTTTGAGAAATCCTTCTTTTCTGGACACTGACTTTCAACGACGCTCTCCAAACATTCCTTAACAATTTCAGCATTTAATATGACTTCAATTGTTTTCCTAGTATCATGGCTACTGCATAACTTGCTTTTACATAGCATGTTAACTCTGATGTCGCTGTAGTAAATATCTTTTGTTGGGCAAAAAGTTTCTGTCAAAGCTATTAAGTTGGTCTTGTCGAAATTGTACTTCGCACTTATTAAACTTATTTGCATGTTTGGTTTCGTAGTCTCGCTTGATGTTAAATTCATTCATTACATATTAAGGACATGGGTTTTGTATTGATTTCTACGAAAAAAAAAGGTTATAGTCCATTTGTTTGGGAAACTTCTTCATTTTTCTGTGATTCTTCTCTTCATTGGTCCAACGTTTTTACTAGTTGACACCATGGTTGGGTACACATAATATTCTACTCGACAGTTATTGGACAATAGTTTATAATAGTTAATAGAACGAAACTGCAGAATAACATGGAACTTTTTCAAGCTGGACTGAAAGTAGTTATGGGCCCACACGCTTTAACACAAACAAAAGAAATTATGGTGATAGTTCCGTCAATATACTGAAATACTCCCATAGTAATGTTATATGGTACAAAGAACTATGATGTAATGTTCTATTGGTGATACGTACAATCAAAGTTAATATTTATGTTCATTTGATCCAGCTCCTCGGGCCACAATACGGCTTCCGGCGGGTGGCCTATTGGCCGTCGATGATATAAGTATTAACAAAATAAACTCCTGGACAAAATTAACGCAACAGCAAAACGTCTCATTATTGCCTGTAATGTTTTATCTAGGTGGTCTAAGATATCTTCTGTCGCTGTTGATAAAAAATTACAATTGTTTGACAGATGTAAACTTACATTTTGCTATCGTTTGCTAATAAGATATTGAATGCTATTTAAAGTGATTTATAAAAGGCAATAACATCAGTTTTACAAGTGATTTCCTTTTAATTTGACGTCACTAAGTGGACGAAACACTTTGACCAGTGTAGTCAGAGTATAACATATGTCCACGCAACTTAGGAGAAGATGAAGCTATGAAAGCGGTAACTCTAGTTAACGAGAGAGCCATTATGTGGCTAATTTGTTAGGAGTTAGACGCTCAACAATTAGTCAAACAGTTAAACGCCTCAATGAACTTGGAAGTTACTTTAGAACCCTAGGATAAGGTTGCAAGAAGTCTACAGATGCAAAAGATAAAGGATATCTTATGCAAGTCATCTTCAGAAACTAAGCAAACTGCTGAAAAAATGTAACAATTTCTGGACGAATGGTCAGAAGAGGGTTTAATGAAAGAGAAGTGGGGAGTAGAAAACCAGCTATTGCGCCATTGCTCACCAGAAAATGTAGAGGTACTAGACTACGTTATGCAAGGGTACACGTAAATTGGTCCACTGATGACAGGATGGGAGTTTTATTTTCAGACAGAACAAGACTAAGTTTCATTTATTGGTGGATCGATAATATTCTTAGGGGGATTTCTTTTTCGATAGTCGCATGCATTTGGTTTGGAAAAGATCGTAGAAGAATATGTGATGCTATTTGCTCCATTTGTAGGGGATAATTTCATTTTCAGGTGAGATAACGCTCAGATCCAGGTTGCTAGAGATGTACTGGACTACTTTTGATTCGTAAATATTCCAACACTTGCCGTGTTTTTAAAGCCTTTTTTTTGTTTTGGTTTGGCCAGTTTTGGTAAGAATAATGAGTCAGGAAGTTCCTATCAATTGGCTTCTAGATATCCAAGAAGACGATGTTGGAGTAGCAGAAGGAAATAATATTTATATGGCACCCCATTATCGCCAACTTTACTCTAGTATTAATTACTCCTAGTATTTAGTAAATAACTAGTAATATAGGGTATGTAATTTTTGATTTAGTTAAGTTTATATTTTTACGATTGTATATAGAAACTGAAAAATATACTGCAGCTCACTGTAATCCCAATCCCAATCAATTTCTTCAGATAAGAGTTCATTTCTCTTCAGCCTTCTCCAAAAGCTCTAACTTTCTTTCATAATATTTAAGTCAGGCACTGAAAGCTGGATTGGGAATCGTTGGACGCAATTTCTTATTCGTTTGCTTTATTAATTTTGCAGGTACATAATTGCTCCAATCTTCCTTTCCACCCAATGGTACTTGCTAAAGAAATTTTGTTAGTGGTGTATTAGGTGCATAATATAAATACTATTTTACCTCTGCAGTTTCCATCGATATTGCTGGTGCTTCCATCATAATATGATACCTGCTGGCTATTTACGATGACAGTTATATAATTCCTATATTATGGATATTCATTAATAATTATATACGTACATTATAACAAATAGAAACTGGTTAGTGGATGCTTGCGGATGAAAAATGACAACAATTAGATTGCCTATATTATAAAAAGCACAATCACTATCAAATTTGGATTCTAGTCCAATAACAGTTTTCAAATTAATAATTTCTAATACTGCTTCCGATACACCATCCAGGTCTCTCATTTTACTAGGCCACCACCAATTCCTCTTTGCATCTAATTGGGTGCGTCATTTCCTTTATCACTTTTGATTTTCAATTATCATATTTTGATGTCGTTTGTTCTTCTGGCCTGCTAGTGGTACTGCGAGCAATAGCCCCTATTAAAATTCTCTGCCGGGCTCCCTCCCATGATTCAGATAGATATTTAAAAGAGCACCAACTTCAGTTGATTTAACTTATCCTCTAACTATTGCATAATTTGTTCGGCGTTTTGTATTCAATAACATGCTTATATTTTTTTATTTTCTTAATTAATTAACGAATTAAGAAAATTAATTAATTGCTTATATCAAATAAATACCAATGAAACCATACCATTATTGTTTAACAACAAAATAAAATGTGAACCCAAGAATTTTGATTTCCACACCGGAGATTTTACGAGTCCAGTAAAAATTCAGGTTAGATATAAGCATACAATGATAATTTCCAGCACATAACGCCGCAGCTAATTTGCGATTTCCTCAGCAACGTGTACCCAGACGTATACACATTTTGCCGCATGATTAGTTTGTGTACTCGTTTACATTGCCAGTTTATATTTTCTTAAGCAGCTGAAGAAAGTCGAAGCGAGTTATCTACCGGTAGAAAGTGCAGGAACTGTTAATCCTCAATTAGCAATAACACATCATCCAGGTTCTTCGGCATCAGCGTTGGAACTTTACGCTTAAGTCTCCATTTTTCACGGGTTCTAAATTCGTCCTCCTGACTTCATTTCTGGCAAATTACTCCGCGTCGTTTAAGGAAAATTTATTATAATTAAGGCGGACTGATGTTTTAATAAGTCCTGTCAGGGATTTCGCTTATTAAAAGTTATATTATTTCGTTGCGATGTTTCGTATCTTCGTGTAAAGTATCTTGTATAATATGATTAGGTAGCTAAAATATCTAGGCTGTTTGAATAAATGATATTTGAGCATGCGATGATGTAAATAATTTTGGAGGTAATTATTTCTAGATATAATTATGATTCGATGAAGTTGCGTAACGCATGTAATAGGTAATAAATATACTATGTGATTACGAAAACGATTTAAAATAAAAGTTTATATTTTTGAACCACATTTTGTTCAGACGTTCATGGTCTTGGGAATAAGAAATGATAAAGATATTAAAAGAAAATAATCTGTTGGGCAGATGCATAGAAATATTCTTGTTGTTATTCGTTGTTCGAGAGATTGGTTTCACGAAGGTAGGCAACATCGTAGACGAGGCTCTGGACACTCTCGAGGAACCACCGAATGGGAAGATAGGAAACTAACATTACTTACCCTTAAGGATCGGCATAGTGCTTAAAGGTGTGTGGTAAATGTATTTTTGGCAGAGATAGGCCGTAGAATAAGAATGCGTTTCATGCATTGTTGTACTCGTTCGTTTTAGTTGATTTCCTGTCATCCAAGACTAATATCTATTGCCTCTCACTAATCGGCATGGCAGATTGGGATGAAACGTGGAACAATATAATTTGCTCAGACCAATCTTGCTTCTATTTGTGGGCCTATGATGATGTTAGAATACTATAATATTTTCCTTAGAAATTTGAACGTGAACTTACTAGATAATTGATGATATAGGAAGTAGGGCGCCTTTAGTATTCCTTCGAGGCCGTTTAAATGCTCAAATGCAGATGCACGAAGTTTTGGAACTATTCACCTTGACATATATCCAAACGCTAAATAATGCCATATTCCAGCAAGATAATTCCTGGCTTCATATTGTCGCAGCTACATTACGATTCCTGCAAGAGACCAACATCAATATTCTTAATTGGGATGCGAACATGCCTGAGGTATGATGGCTCCAGGTTGTGGTATGCTTCTTAGCGCTCCAATGAATTTAGAACAGCTACATGATGCCCTACAAGTTGTATGGAATGAGCTTCCACAGGACTCAACAGATCATTTTCTTAGAAGCATGCCCAGGCGAATAGCAGAAATTATTCGTTTACGTGGCGCGGCAACTCTATCAAATGTACGAATTTTACAATGAAAATTTAATGGTTTGTTATTCTGTGACCACAAAATTTTCTTAACACTGTTTCTCCTTAATTTGCATTTTTTAAATATTTGGTTTTACTCTTTCTGCTCCTCCTGTTCGTCTGTATTTTTCACCGTATTTTTATTGTTCTTTCTTTGATTCTTATATTTTTCGTAATCCTGATTTTATAAAGTTGCTAAATATTTTTCCATGTATTCTTGTTGGAACTAATCTTCTGGTTTACCTTTTTCTTCCACCACGATATTTATTTTTTCTGGTTAGATTTCTAAATATTGTTTCGAAAATCACATACTCAATAGTTTTCCACATTAACTCTCAATCATTCTCTCCATATTCTTTTCAGATCTGTTCCAACTTCTTCTTGATATTATTTTCGGTTACTCTTTTCTAGTAATCTGAAACTGCGTAGATGGGGATTTTAAAACCACATCTATCTTTTTCTTTTCTAGGTAATAATTGAAAACTTATCTTTCCGGGGAATTACTGGGGAAAATTTGAAAATCAGAAGAAAGATCAAATAACGCTTACTGGATATATAATACTGTATGCACCGAGATAAAAGAAGTAGATTAAAGAAGATTCTCGAGGTGTGTAAAAGGAATTTAATACTAATTACGAGTCGGTCTTTCTACAAAAAAGAAAACAAGGCTGTAATTGACTGCGGATTTTACGACAATGATCTACGGAGAAATTTTCTTTTTCTAGACTTACAGCTTAAGATAAGTTTTAGCTTCCTCGATATTATTTTCCAACGTGTCCTAGCATCGACTACTTTTACCAGTTCCTGAAATTTATTTATTGCTCTTAAATTTTCTTTGGTGTCTTCTACGCATGTCCATTTTGTGACCTATCTTACTTCTATCTTGCCATTCATGTATTGTCTTATTGTCTAGCAGTGCCAATTTCCGAGCCTTGATTTATGATTGATTTATTACGTGATTTAAGAGATTTCTCCAGCCTATTCTTTGACACTAATCCGTAAATTTCTTTATCGCCTTTTTGTTCTATTAATTGCTGTTATGCTTATTAGTAGGTACCGATATGTGCATTGCTTTGCTAATCACAAACCTCATTACACGCCTCAATAACACATTATGTATTCGAATTTCCCGATTTCTCCTTTTCTTTTTCGGCGAATTTCTTGTGGAGCTAATATTTCCATATTGTACATTTTCGTCACTTCCGCTGTATCCCCCATTGCGCTTGCATGTAACATGGTCCAGACACTTCTTCTTCTTCTGCTGCTCCTGCGTATCTACTAATGGATATGTGCGACCACATTGGTTCATTCCCCTCTATCTTCTATTGTTGTAGGAGGTGGTAGGAAGAAGATGTAACTTTTCCTATCAACCCCTCGCTTGGTTTCAATCTTCCCTTCAATTCACTCCAGGTTCTAATTTGCAATACTGGTCTTTTATCAATTATTAGGTGCTTTTATCGCCTTCGAGAGTGTTATCTGATCATACTACTTGTTTACTCGACGTACAATTGCCACTCTTAAATTTGGAATCAAATGTTTATTACATAGAATAAATTCCCCAGAATAGCTAAGTTTAATTTCGTTTAGGGTACGTAATACAGATACAAGATGTGATGATTTGTTTCTTGTAAGTTTTCATAGGACTATATGGTTATAATATCCCTATTAATCAAATTGCTAAAGAGCTGAATTCATTTTCAGATAATTTAGATATTTTTGTATCATCATTTAGGGAAATCATGAATGTGATAGATATGTTGTACCTAGATTCAAACACTTAGAAGGTCAGATGCTTTTGCTATATGCATGTATTTTTGTTTTATTTTTAATTGAATGTTATTTCGAAGTTGACCTTTATAAGTTTTTACCTGTTTGTCTAAATAAATAAATAAATAAATATTAGTGAGTTCATTGCAACAGAAACAGTTTTTGAGGGTGACCGTGTTAGCCTAGACTAAAGGCACCTTCCAATGTTGACATGGCCGAGACCCTCACTTTCTTTCATTATTTTTCTAATGCATACGCGCTGTACACCATGCATTGTCCCAGAGGTAACACGATGGACGTGGAAGTAGGATTTGCTAGTTCATTTCGATACAAACGATTTCCCAAGGATCTATTGCAGCTTTGCAGCCTTGTTACTCATAAGGGCTAGGAATACCCTTTGGATTTCAGAGAACATACTACGCCAACGTAAAATCCAACTTTATTTATAGATCAGAACTCTGGGAACTGGGCGTTTGTCTAAGTGAGAAATTTTGCCGCAAGATTAGTTTGTGTACTCGTTTACATTGCCAGTTTATATTTTCTTAAGCAGCTGAAGAAAGTCGAAGCGACTTATCTACCGGTAGAAAGTGTAGGAACTGTTAATCCTCAATTAGCAATAACACATCATCCAGGTTCTTCGGCATCAGCGTTGGAACTTTACGCTTAAGTCTCCATTTTTCACGGGCTCTAAATTCCTGCTGACTTAATTTCTGGCAAATTACTCCGCGTCGTAGGAAAATTTATTATAATTAAGGCGGACTGATGTTTTAATAAGTCCTGTCAGGGATTTCGCTTATTAAAAGTTATATTATTTCGTTGCGATGTTTTTGTTTTTTGGGTGTAAATTGAGTCTAGAGTCTAAACAGAAAGATATCCCTTTTGAATTAAAGTGATTTAATATTAAGCTACACACCATTTACAAATTTTTGCAAATTAGGTTTGGAGACTAGATGTGCGAATCTTCTTTTCCTTTTGCTTATACTTTGCAGCATCGAGAACCAAATGCAAAAGTCACGGCGACAATTTCCTTCGATTCCGAGAGTTATTTGTTTAATTAATTTTATTCCTCTATGTCTCATGAATGCTGATGCCCATCAACGGCGAATCTTCTCGGAATTTCCAATATCTTTTACCCACTTCCTCCATTCTCTCCGATCTCTACTCATTATTCTCATTTCTTCTATGGTCTTCGCCCTCTTTTATCCCATTTCATTTATTCTATCAAACTACCTTTTTCTTGGTCTTCCCTTTTTCTTATCCTATTTCCTTTTGCTTCTACACCTTTTTTATTAAGTTCTTTTGATTAATTTTTAATAAACGGTTCATTGTCCTCTTTCAATTTTATTCAGTATATCTTCTTAGTTTATCATTTTTATATCTGTTCATTCTTGTCTTCGCCGTGATTTTACTTAAAAATATTTCATTTCCATAGCTGTAATTTTATTGGCGTGTTTTTATTCCATTGCCCAAGATTTACTTCCATACGTTGTAGTAGGAACAACTATTGAGTTAATGTACATTCTACCTTAAACATTTCTTTTGATTTTTGTTTTTGTTTTCTTTAAGGCGCAGTATATGTTCGTAGCTTTTTACCTCTTTTTGCTATTTCGAAATCTATTTTTCCATTACTTGAGATTATGTTACCAAAGTATTCATTTCATTCACATACACTCTAAGTGTATGTCACTGATTCTAATTGGCCTCTTGTTAGTTATGATAATTATTTTACTTCTCATTTTATTTCCCATCTGCATCATTAACACGTCTATAGTTATTGGTTTAAGTCTATTGTATCCCATTCGAGTCTGTAGGCTTGTCCTACTGCATCTTAAGAACTAATTTTGTTCTAGAAAATCGTCCCCTTCACAGTGCTCTTCGGAGTTTTCTTTATTGTAATAGTACAATAGTTTCTGTGTAGTTGGTGGTTACCGTACTTTGACTGCTAATGTACGAAGAAAAAGTATCCGAAGTCCTTTTAGTAACTTCGAAATCGATGTGCTTAGACGTTAAAGATTTATTATTTTGAGACGATGTTTTGGTTCCCATTTTATGTGCGCCTTAATAGCATCATATATTACGTATAACAGATCGACGAACTGGGACGGGGCAACTCTAAATGAAAACTAACGGTTATTTTTGCATCCATAAATTCCCAAACTAATTATTGCAATATTGCCACAACGAAGCGTACCCTTTACTATGAGCGACCAAGTTTCAAACTTAATACTAATAAATTTAGTATCGGATGTCCGCATTGAAAAATAGAGAATAGTCAGAATGGGTCGTGGGAGCTATTAAAGCCTAGAACTTTACCCGGAATGTGTACCAATTAAAATGGAAATAAACTCAAATATTTCGCGTGAAATATTCGAAAATTATACTAACGATTTCGCGCGGATTTCCATGTCATACGAGAACTATCACGGTAGTAGGAAGTAATTGCGCGTTTTTCTTCTTTTGCTCGTTGACAGATGACACGAAGCACCTGTCACGGCGGTCTCGTATAATGGTGGGGAATTTATAACTGGTGTTGATACTTACCGCCAAGTTATTACATTATGAAATCTAAATACGACTGCATGTAGCGTTGATGATTTATGATGTCGGAAACTGTTCAAATAATTGATGCTAATCGGCTTTTGCGGAAATGCTAACGAAACTTTTACGTCTGTATGGTTATCGTCGCATGCAAGTATTTATATCTCGGTTGTTGGTATCTTTTATCTCAATTGTACTAATGGATGAACAGCTTGTTTGTTGACCAAATGATTTGAACGTAATTTCATTCCTGAGGTAAAAGTTTTCAGCAGTATTGTGGCAAAGAAGGCAAGTTGCTACTCCTATGGGACAATGCTCCGCCACATCCAGAACCTGAACCTATGAATAAGGTCAATGATATGTTCGAGGTAAAGTTTCTTCCCCTTATTGTAATTGCTTTAACTCAACCTATGGTAGTCACTCGCTTCAATTTTAAAAAGTGAAAAGTATAAACCTTATAAGGTACAATTTTTACACGAGTTGACGCAAGATGATTTTGATAGGAGACTTCAATTTTGTGAAGAAATGTCAAATATTTGCAATCATAATGAAAATTTCATCAACAATATTCTTTTCTCTGACGAAGCTACTTTTTGCCTTACCGGCGTAGTAGACAGTCATAACTGCAGATACTGGTAATCTGAAAATTCATTTTGTTTGTTTGGAGCACCATACACAGTATCCCCAGAAAGTTCATCTTTGTGTTGGCATTTTAGGGAGTAATATTATCGGTCCCTTTTTCATCAATGGCAATTTAACTTCGGCTCTGTATTTGCAGTTATTGCAAAATCAAATTCTACCTGCTTGTGCTACGCTGTATCTACATGAAAACAACAAACTCCTTCTCAATAACGGCATCTGGTCTTAGCAAGATGGCGCCCTACCGCATTAGGGTTTAAATGTTCGTCAATATCTCCCTAACGTTTTTCCAAACAGATGGATTGGGGGATGAGGAAGCATTGAGTGGCCAGCTCGTTCGCCTGATTTAACTTCTCTAGATGTTTTCCTTTGGGGATACATAAAAATAAAGTTTAGAAAGATAGCTACTTTACACACATCGAACATTTAAAAATCCGAAGTACCAAGAAATTCCCAGTGAACTTTTAGAGAATTCTCTTCGGGGTTTTGTAAATCGATTGGGTCATTGTCAAATTACAAATGGAGTACAATTTGAACACTTAATTTAATTTACATTTACGAAATACTTGAAGCGATGTTTTCTTGTAAAAATGTTATTTTAGAAATAAAAAAAAATTGTATTGCAAAGAGAAAAAAATCTCTATACAGTAAAATTAACAAGTTTCCATTTAAGAAAATTATGCGGGCAGGCGTAACTCAAAAATGATTGAAAAAACAAATTAAAGCATTTTTAAGTGTAAATAGAAATTTCATAAAATACTTTTGTATTGAACATAATTTCCTAAAATGAACAACAATAAATCGCCGTCTCCATACTTTTAGCTAACCCTGTATATACAGCAGATGTTATACACAGGCGCGTAAAAAGTTATTGCGATAAGGCAAAGAAGGAAGACAAAATAAATGGCTGTAAGTGGTAAAATAGAATCAAAATAACTGGGAGGAAACCATAAGAAAAAGGAATAATACAACAAAGCAAGTAAGGAAACCGACGTTATATACACTTGTGAGCAAAGGCGAGTGCATGTTCAACATAATTTTCCTTAAAGTATCATAAAATGGTAAATAATAAAGGAAATTTCATGAAAATTTTCAGCAATTATTATTTATTGTATTTACAAAAAAATGTAATATTTAATAACATGATAACAGAACAAAAACAAACAAAGTCAATATAAAAACTTATGGCAACATCATTCACTCACTTTTGCATGTTTCTCTGGTTCAACTATAAATTATTCATTTCAGTACGGTATCCATAATCCCTTTTAATAACGTTTTTCATACGCCTGGGCGCACTTTCCACCAAATTTTCTTTAAATTCACTTGAAATATTTTCCCATTCTATTTTTACACGATTCCAAGGCTCCTCTGTGTTAGTAAGTGCTCTATTGTGTTGTCCCAATCGCCTTTTCAATATAGACCACAAATTTTTGATGGGGTTGAGGTCTGTACTTTGCGTAGGCCATTTCATCATCTGAAATTTTTGCCCAGACAACCAATTTTGGACAAGCTTTGACGTGTGTTTGGGGTCTCAGTCCTGTTGGAAAAAAATGTTATCTTCGGGATAGGCGCTGTGGTCCACAAAATCGGGTAAATGAATTTGAAGAATTTGGAGGTAGTCTTCTTTCTTCATTATTCTTACAAGCGGTCCTAAATTTTACCAAGTGAAACAACCCCAAATCATCAAGATACTACCGCCATGTTTGAGAGTTTGTTTCACATGATGTTTTCGAATAGGTTCATAAGATCTCCTCCAAAAGAACTCCGTCCCATCAGATTGGAATCGGTTAATTTTAGTCTCATCGGACCAAATAACCCGTTTCCAGTTCTCTATGGTCCAATGCTCATGCTTTTTGCAGAATTCCAGACGCGCTTTTATATTCTTATCGGATAGAGCTGGTTTTTTCTTTTCGACTGCTGCCACTAAACCGATTCTGTGAAGCGCTCTACGAACAGTCCATTATTTATAGCACTAGCAGTTTGAGTGTTTCTAAAGTATTTGTTTAATCTCACGCACCATTAATCGAGCGTCTGAATCTTTTAGTAATCTGGGACCACCACCAGTATTCGGCATAGAAGAAACATTTCGTCTTTTTTACAGTAATCACGGTGCGTTGGCTCACTTGTATTTTCTCGGCAATTACTCTGGATGACTTTCAGTCAAAGCTACTATGCTATTGTCAGTGCCTATGTTGATTTTCTTCATTTTTTCCTTTATTTTATTCACATGCGCTATTATTGAGAACAAAACACAAAAATCAGTCGCCAATAGCAAAACTAACAACTGAAAGTAGATGACAAGCTACCAGCCACATGTAGCGGTAAATTTTAAATTGCTTACAGAAGTACAGCCTACATTTACTCATATCATACATAGCGTGCAAAACTGAGTGAATGATGTTGCGATAAGTTTTTATATTGAATTGTTTTGTTTTTGTTCTGTTATCATTTTATTCAATATGACATTCTTGTAAATACAATAAAGAATAATTGCTTAAAAATTAATAAAATTTAATTTATTATTTACCATTTTATGATACTTTAAGTAAAATTATACTGAACATGCACTCGCTTTTGCTGGCCAGTGTATATAAATTTATTTCCTTCATGAAGGGTGTGTACCTACGAATTCCAAAAGTTGTAATTCTACAGACACCAGTCAGGATTAGATTAACTTCTGAAATATTTGTTCGCTCTTTTCATGGATTTACATCCGCATAGACAGTTTATTCCACCCGTCTTGATCCTAGGCTGTTTGGAATCAGTTGCTTGATAGTCGCCTTGTATCATTAGTTCGTCTTGTAGTTGGCGTGCTACGCTTTCGACAGGTTTTTGTGGTGGTTACCATCCTACAAGGCATTTCCTTTACTTTTTTGCAGTCTTGCCACATGCACAGTATAATTTAATGTATCGCATCTGCGACTTTTCTTCTTTCCCTAATTATAGTCAATATTAGTTGTTCTGTATCGAAGACTTATATCCAACACTGACGGTTCCATTTCTCTGACACATTTACGATTCCATTTGAAACTTTCTACGTATTACTTGCCATATTCTCTAGATACTGGCAAACTAATTTATGTATTCGCATAATAGCGTAATATACATTTCCCTACTTAGTACTTTCGCGAATGCACAGCTGTGCATATTTGCATGCTATCGATTTTGCAGAAACTGCTATTTACCAATAATCAATCAATTAATCCTCCAGCAGCAACTGATGTTTGGAGGTGATACAATTACGTAGTCCGCGAATTTATGTATGTACGTAGGCATATCTATGTATACATAAATACACATATGTTATGTACGCATGTAGCACGAGCTGTTGTAATTTTATCAGTAGGCTCGCTTTTTTACTTTGTAATAAAAGTGGCGTATCTCACGATGCGACAATAATAATAAAAACGCCATAATAAACGTGACTGACATGAACTTGCCAAAAACAGGTTGTTAATTTTTAATAAAGGCGTGTTGTATGTATCTCCATAAACATATGAATACTTGGCTACTGGTATTTTGGTTCAGAAATAATGTTGCGGAAAGGAAATAAGTACGAAACAATTATTTTCAGAATCTGTATTGATGGAAAATTGTTTATATGGAGTACGAAAGAAAAGCACCACGTAAATTTTAATAACTGAAATGTAGAATTATTTGTTTTCATTGTTATACCTTGTTTTCGCTTGTAATATGTATGTCGCAGGGAACTGATGAAAATGGATATTTGTCCAAAACTCTAAGATCGATGATAAATTCACAGAAGATGTTAAAATAACAACTCTGTGGCGTGATTTCCCTAAAGAAGCGATTTGATCAAATCCCTTAACTGTGTTAGTGAAAAGATGAAATAATATTGTTTAGATATTAAAAGTATTTATTTAGTAAACCATGCATTATTAAACGTAAGTGTAGGTAATAAAATAATTGTCATTAAACCCTAATTATTTATTCGAAATTAATTAACAAATTGATGTTTGTACATGTGAGAGGAATTCGATATGTATTCTCTCACAATGCACGTATTACGCATTTTTACAGTTATTTTTCTACAGAAGTGGACAACTTGCGTCGCCACAGCCTTCTGCAGTAACTGCAGTCGCGCTCTTCGGCTACCCGCCGTGGGAAAATTGCAAATTACAAAATTTTGATCTTCTCTTGCAATTTTCCCACGGCGGGTAGCCGAAGAGTGCGACTGCAGTTACTGCAGAAGGCTGTGGCAACGCAAGTTGTCCACTTCTGTAGAAAAAATAACTGTAAAAAATGCGTAATACGTGCATTGTGAGAGAATTCATATCGAATCCCTCTCACATGTACAAACATCAATGTTCAGACGATATATACATAAAATTTGTATACGAAATTACAGCTCCTGCAAAGCCGTACTGACGAGCAGTATTACCGCGAAACGTACGTCTACGGATGGCAAGAGAAGATCAAAGTTTTGTAATTAATTAACAAAAGAAGTAGGTACTTAAGCTGATATTTTCCAAAACAAACAGGATATTTTAAGTAAAATTTTAAACATTTTTAGTGAATGTACTTAATCTGACTCTGATTGAATTTGTATCTGAAGAACAGTTTAATGAAACTAAGAGGGCAATTTTGAACAAGCGGCGTAATAAAGAAAAACTTTTGTGGACTCGACCCGAAAGGATAGAAGAAGCTATCACAGTCATTGAACAATTTAAATTAGCACCATTACTTAAACTACAACGGACACATAAACAGTTCTATTATGGAAAAAAATATGTTGCTATAGAAGTAGGTATTGAAAAATCTTTGATTTTGAAGAGAAAGTCTGATTCCGATCTAGTTGTCAAAATAGTGCCAACGGAAAATTTTTACCACATAATTTGGGAAACCCATCAGTCAACTGGCCACAGAGGAAGAGATAGTTTGAATTCGAAATACCTAACACTACAGTTGTACTGGAATTTTTATAGCTGTGCACGGTATGTCAGTCTAAACAAAAATTTCCAAGAAAAGAAATCGTTGTTTGCCCAATTGTATCTAGCGATTTCATTCATCATGGTCAAGTGGATTTAGTTGATTTACAGTCGACCATAGATAGAAATTACAAATGGCTATTACACTATCAAGACCACGCGAAGAAATTCAGCGTTCTTCTAACATTGATTTCAAAATCAGCTGCTGAAGTAGCAATGGAGCTATTAAAAATATTTTTGGAAGTAGATTGTCCTTATACACTACAAAGCGACAACGATCGTGGGTTTACGGCTGTTCTCATACAAAAATTAACAAGCCTGTTGTCAACGTGCAAAATTGTAAATGGTAGACCTAGATATCCAAGTAGTCAAGGATCTGTTGAGCGATCAAATCAAGATATTGAAGCTATGTCACATGCTTGGCCAATTGACAACGACATAGAAAATTGGGCTATAGGTTGATACTTTGTTCAATTCTAAAAGAATTCCTCTTTGCATCGAACCATTAAACGATCACAACGAAGCACAATAGATCAACGATGGTCGCAGTGCAAAGGGCCATTTTGGGCCAGACCCCATTTCATTACATTACATTACATTAAACGATCACCTTACAAAGCTTTGTTTGGAACAGAACCAAAAACAACTCTAAAATTTAGTCATATTTCGAAATAGTTGCTTGAGAAACTTATTATTGAAGAGGACTTGGATCTACTTCCTGAGAGAACAACACCGACGCTTCAACTTCAAAAGATCTACCAGCATATGAATTAATTAATTACAATGCTTCAACTTCAAATGATCTATCAATAGTTAACAACCAACAATAAAGTTTCAATGTCACACGATCTACCGGCAGCTGATTTCCTCACCGAAGGGATCTACCAGAAATTGAATCAATTTCTTTAGCGACAAGAAGACAACTCCAACCAGTTAACCACTCTAGTTCAACTCCTGCTCAACTTACATTCATAAAACTGCGAAGAAAGCACGATGCTTTAAAACAATTAACGACAGACTGATGTTGGTACTTTGTACAAATGTAGCTGGCCATATCATCAAATCTGGACTTATTTACCGAATCCCTGTGCTCTTAACAACAAAGATAAGTATAGTGAACTATTTTGCCGGGCATGTCAATATTTCTCCTGCTCGGGAGATGGGGTTATTATTATGACCATATCCATCTCAAACAGATATCGACGTATCACTTGGAAATTTTTGCTGTGTCATTCGCAGAACGATATACTGTACTGACGAGTCCTAATAAGGACGAAACTAATAAGTCTGTGTTTTGCGATTGACATAGTCAAAATTTGCTACAGGATTATTAGCATATGCAAATTGTGCTTACTTTGTAAGCTTTTGCACGGTTACTTGTTAACTGTCCATTAACGAACCTAATTTATTATTAGGTCATTTATAGAGAGTTCTCTACATTTTATTTTATCAACAAAGATAAGAATTGTCTACGTTTTTTTGGTAATCAAATTGGAACGCGTGGGTTACGGCTGTGTTATTTATGCAATGGTTTCATCGATGTTTTATTTAGGAAGTGAGAAGATATTTGGAGAAGGAAGGATTACCGTGCAAAGTGCTTTAGATAATAGACAACGCTCCTGGGAATCCTGTATCACTAGTCACAAAAGATGAGAATGTTCAAGTAGTTCTCTTCCCACCTAATGCGACCTCATTGCTATAGCCACTTGGTCAAGGTATCATGCTTTATAGATGCTTTAATGTCATATATACTCGCCATGTTTTCGAAATGTTTGTACGATGGTTGAAGATTCCTTCGATCGCCCATGGAATGTTGGAGGTCATCCACAATTGCTAATGCAATTGTATTCATCAAGGGAGTAATGGATGAATTGAAACCAAACACGATAGTGGCAGGTTAGAAGAATTTGTGGAATAATATCGTTCGTAATTCCGAAGACGCCCAAATATCGATCCAGAGCTTATAACGATTATTAATATATACATAGATGGACAAGGATTTAGCGATAAGACCGTAGAAGAACTAAATGATTACATAGTGGAAGAGCATCAGCTGTTCACCAACCAGAAATTGGAAGATCTTGCCAATTTTTTCTTAGAAGACGATGAGGATGAAAGCCATCATGGACGCTTGAAAAATTTTCTGCAATATTTCGAACGGCACAAACATTAACAGATTATGACCCAATAATGAAATGCAGCTTAAAAATTACTCGCACTGTAACAGAAGTCTTGAAACCGTTGCAAGATTTGTTACTCAAACGAAAAGACAAAAACAACAATGTTCTTTCAAAAAGTCGAAAAACTATCAATGCTCAGCCGTTCACATCGTTTTATTCGCAACCAAGTGCAAAATCGATTGCCAAAGACTCAGAAGATGATTAAAATATGTAGCTCCAGAAGACAAAACATTTTGTTCTTATCCGCTATATTTTCATTTATAGGCTGTTGTCGTGCACTGTTGTGTAATTGTATTTTAAGTTAAATTTTGTTTATGTAACATAAGAATAGTTATTTCATGGTAATATTGAATAAATATCATATAGCACGTTTTTCCTATTTTAATTTTGCTTCATATTTTGTACACATACGCGTAAACGAAAGTGCTCAATGGTATAAGAGAAATGGTTAATCTGGCAACATTTGCAAAAAAATTGATATCGGTATGTTTATCCCCAGATCCAAACTGTTTACCGTTTCTGAGAACTCATCTTCGAGGAAATTAGGCGTTTCCAGAGCTTTATATTAGTTCTTATGGGTTGATAAGATGATTTCATTGCAAATAAGAATAAGGAGACTGTGGCTAAAATAATACATAGAATAAATAAAATTACCCTTACCACACCTTTCTGAAATATCCAGATACGCATTTCGGCAACTAAGTTTCCATCCTCAGTGGAAAACTGGGGAATTCAGTATCATTAGCGAATCCGGCTAATGCCCAAGACGAATATCACAACACGAACACTGTACAACACCAAAACACTGCACAATGAACATCACGCGATGAACGCGCGAAACACATCAAAACACTGTTGACACTGAACTCCCATTAAGAGGAAAGTGTATTAATACCTACCTTTTATGCTCTATGGAGGGTGTCAATACGGTTGAAAGAATCTAAAATTTAATTCAATAGCTCGTACAATTTGGAATTTGGAATAGGTGCTCCATCTGCATTCATAATTCTCTCTGTATTCTTATAAATATATATGCTTTCGTAGCTATCCAGTTCCCTGTTGTTTTCTATCGCCTTAACTAATTTTCAACTTTCAATTGGCATAGTGTGTTTTTTGTCCAAAATATGCCGGGCTACACTTGATTTTTCGGGCCCGAAAATGAGCAATGTGCTCCTTGTACCGTAGTTTGTCCAATGTATTTTATGCCTCATTACTGACAACTGATTTCGTAGATACCTGATTTTTGATTAATTTCAATTTTATCTTTGGCATTTCCTAAAAGATTACCGAATGAATTAGCTGATTTAAATGCAACCTGTAAATTAAATTGTTTGAAAATTTTGGGAAGGGCCTTAGTGTTATGATGGAATGGTAATTTAACGAATTTCTTAGCTGATTTATTCAAAGTTAGGCTTCCCAACAGTGTTTTGGTGTGTTTCGCGCGTTCATTGTGTAGTGTTTTGGTGTTGTACTGTGTGTGTCGTTGTGTGGTGTTCGTCTTGGGCATTAGCCGAATTCGCTAATGATACTGAATTCCCCAGTTTTCTACTGAGGATGTAAACTTAGTTGCCGAAATACGTATATGGATTTTTCAGAAAGGTGTGGCAAGGGTACTTTTATTTATTTTATAGATGATTTCATTGTTTACAACAAAATTCGAATAATTTTTTTTTAGGTTATCAGTAAATGTGAGTTACAATAAATTTTTACAATTTTATCAGCCCCGAGAACGCTTACGTCTTTTATGGAATTATTTAAGGATTTACATGTATTACACAAAAGGTGCCCAGAAATTAGGGCACTAATTCCTCTGTTTCCCAATGCTCTCAACTATGAATGGAAACGATGTATAGTCTTTTTCTATGCTCACACGGATATTGTACGCAGACAAGTTCAAATTCTAAACGGTTTGTTTGCTTGAAACATTCCCTTGAAAGTATTTGAATATGCAGGTGTAGATATGCTTCCGTACCACCTTCGTCCCCGTCTCTTTATACCGCCTCACCCGCTCACTCCACAGCATTACAGGCCTGCATGTACTAAATAATAACAAACCGACTTTTTCGGTGGATGTACCGGTCCCAAGGCGCAAACTCGACGCATATTGACTACGGTATAGCGCGCGCTGCTATTGTGACGATTTAGACCGACGCCCGCTAGAGCGCGCTGACGGACAGGCGCTCTCGAAGCGACGCGTCGACCTACACGAACGTCGTCCGATTGCACATGTCCGTTTGATCGAAGAATCGACGTGCGTTATAGGCGAAACGATAATTAAAAACTTTTAACGTTCGCAATCGTAGCGCCTCTTGTTCCTCTTCCTTCCTTTTTCTCTAGTATCCGGGACGGTTTCTGGGTTGATTGGATAAGTATCGAGTTTGTTGCGTTCTTATTTTATAGAGGGAAAGAATAAATGTTTATCTACTTTCGGAACTTTAGGAAATATTAAAGTAAATCTACTTTCGGATATCTCGCGTTTGTAGCGAATTCTTAGCTTTCCGGAAGCAATCGTTTGTACGACCTTGTTTACTTCTTAACACGTAATTCTAGATAAAAGAACGGAACAAAGTAAATTTTGGTAGAACTATGGATGTGGCGAAAGTTGTATGATTGTTGTCTTCAATGTTAGTGACAATTTTTGGTATGCTTCTGATAATGCCGTAACATATACATTGCGTAATTTCTACGAAGATCTTCCTTGTCTATTTAGAGAGCTAATAATACAGCGGTGCCAAACGCTCTTCTTCTTGACTAATGGGTCATAAACGAGCTTTACATGCATAAGCAAGATTTTAGTTGTTTGCGAAGCTCTTGCTACCTAGAATTATACTTGGAAAACAAAACGTTGGCTCTGCATTGAATTGCGTCATCGTCTGAGTGTAGATCTGCTTTGCGTGAACGTTTTACTATGAAATTTCGCAAGAAATAATATTACATCTTCTGATCGTAGAATGGAAAATTCATAAAAGGACTGTAAACTGTAGATATAGTCTTTTACTATTATAATGGTGAGAGATGTTTATTTTGGGGGTGGCATCCCATTAACAAATGCATTGGATCTCCAGTATGGATTCAATTTATTCGAAATAACTGTTCCGTTTTCCCACCTCAAAGTGTGCGAAAATCCAGACAAACTATATTTATTGAAAGCAATTCAACAGGCTTTATTAAATGCTCAAAAATTTTCCAATAGAAATGGGTCGAACTAACCTTAAGGTACGGAAATTTTTGTTTAGAACAATTATTCTGACCACATATAACGCACCTGAAATGTACGACTAGGTAACCTTTTTTTCGAATGATAGTTCGGAACCGCCAACATGGTAACATCTTTTAATGACATTATTTCATTTCTTGTGCTGGCTTTCTATTGTGGATTTTTAGTAATAGGCCTTTCAATTGAGGTATACTGTTATTGTAAGTGGTAATTAAGCCATTGCAGTCTTTATATTAGTTAATTACACTTGTAAACAATGTTATCGTTTCTTATGTATTTTTCGATGCTGATTTTGAATCCGTCCACAGAAATCGTCCATCAGGTACCAGTTTTCCCCAATTGCATTTTCCATTGTTGCGGGTTAGCCTTTGTTCCTCGACCAATCTGCGTCGCCGTCACGGATGATTCACAGTATGAAACACATGCTTGCCATCTTTGCGCAAATTTGAAAGTCATTGCCTTTGTCCTCGGTCTTCAACTAGGATATATCAAATTTTGCTGTTTCCTGTGTGAGTGGTATAGCAGAGACAGACAAAACCATGATGTAAAGAAATAATGGCCACCAAGAAGACAGCTTGTTCCGGGAACAAAAAGTACCGTAAGTTAGCCCCTGGTGAATACCCAGAAACTCTACTTGCCATCTCTAGACATTCAATTGGGATTGAGTTATGTTAAAGGAATGGATCGAAACGGTGGCGGGTTTAGCGTTCTAAAAAACAAATTTCCACTGGTCAGTGACGCAAAAATCAAGTAAAGCACATTTGGTGGCCCTCAAATTCAAAAAATTAATGAACAATTCTGGGTTCGATACCACCCTAAATGACTAAGAAATACAGAATGGGAGTCATTCAAGAAAGCAATCCAGCACATTGTTGGAAATAAAAAGGCGGGCAAGTATAAGGACTTGTGGAGGAAGTACTTTAGAACCATAAAGCTCTTGGTGGTCATATGTCTCTCACATTTGAGCTTTTTGCCCGGAAAATCTAGGTGAGGTCAGCGACGAGCACGGTGAGCAATTTCACCAGAACTTATCCATCATGGAATCGCATTATCAAGGTAGAGCCCAAGCATTCTGGCCGATTACTGTTGGACATTAAAAAGAGATATTTCTGCTGCAAAATACAGAAGAAAATAATGCAAAAATACCTTCTGAACTAACATTAATACATGAATTTAAGCTATTTTAAGTTGAAAACAAATGCGAACAATATACGTCTTTCAAAATTTTGAACGCGTGCTATTCAAAAACTATGCCTAACACACACATTTGGAAGGCAGATCAGAATCAGTGGGGAAAATACTATAAGGCTGATCGTATTTGGTCAAAGAAAAACGCAAAATGTGAAATTTTGTTTACCAATGTTATTATCTTTGCTGATTGATGTTGTGGAAATGTATCGGTTACATAAAGGCAATGAAAGCCAACCTTGGTAATACTCAATTCTTTCAATGGTTACAAACCATGCTTTGAAATGCTGAGTGTTGATAGGAGCAAATGCATTTAGGAATAGTTCCTGGGACAGTTGCAGAATATCGCTGGAATATTGGAATCTAAAAATTATTGCATTTAACACTGATTTTAATGGTCCGAAATTGGTGGACTTAAAGAAGCCAATTTGGAAAAGCAAAAGCAATACAGAAGTATTTGCATATTATCGGAATAAGACATCCAGAATAGGGTGATGTTTAATGAATACTCCCATTACTTCAGCCTATACTTCTGGAGACATGGCGATTTTGGGCTATCACTAGGACAAGTGAGGATAGGTGTTATGTACTTTCCACAATACTATAACTAAGCACTAGTTTACGTTTATTCTCTCGAAAATAATGAAAAAAAAAAAAAACAGAGAAAGAGCATTCGGAAAGCAGGAAGGGGCTCAGAAGGCTTAAAGGTTGTAGTGATCCAAATTCAGTGGAATTGCACAGGAGATGTTCAAGGTAACAATTTTGGAAAACATGGCTCTTGTATTTGTTTAAGTTAAACGCTTTCAAACAGAAAGCTTACAGACTTAACTAATAGCTTAACTATTTTAGATATATAAATTAACCTTCCTATACTCACGTCAAAATGAAAAACCTATACTATACTATATAAGTCGGTCTCACAGACCGTATGCGTGAGTACAGGAAGGTTAATAGATGTTGATTTTATACGATAGCATTCTTTCTCATATGATACAGCACAGCAGGCGTAAAAATTTGCGATCTGCGAAGGGGGTTGCGACTTGTTTACTACGAATTCTATGCGGATGGCTAACTGGACTACGATTACATACAGGACTCGTCAATTTTTATGTCTATGATTCGTGCGGAGAAATTTTCTTATCGATCTAAGCCAAAGTAGACATGGGAGACGTTCGAATCCAATTGTGTAAAGTTTCGTTTCTCCCACTGATGCTTTCGATGTGACTATGTGTAGATTGCATCTGTCTGTATATTCCCTTTCCGTCTAACATTGTTGGATACCTCCCGCATTGTCGTACAATATTCTTTAACAAAATAAGTTAGTTACGATATGCTCTCATGTTTTGTCTTTCTAATATATTTGTCCTTGAAAGTGATTTGTACACGTAAAATTCATAAACGTGTTCTAGTCCATTATTGACTGCCACCTTTTTAAAGTTCGTATTTATGGTACTAAAATTGTGATTTATCTCTCATTTTAGTTTTTTCGAATTCTTACCGGGTTCTTTCCTATTATTTTTCTTGTTTTATATCCCATTAAGAAACACATAAAATGACAAAAATAGAAAATGATGCTTTTAGCCTGGAAGGCCAGAGAAAATTCAAAAACACCAGCTAAATTTTTTTTCCTGAAGAAGTCAAGAAAAAGTGGTATAAAAAAAGCTCGATAAATTGTCTGAAATGAAGAGGAAGCTCAAAAAATGTATAAAACGATAATTAAGATCAATCGATGATGATAATAATAATAATAATAATATTTATTGCATAATGTACAACAAATAGCAACACGTGAAATAGAACAATAACAAAATGGAATGATGAAAATTACAGGAAAATGTTGCGAAGAAATGTAGAACAAAAGGTAAATAATAATAAATGAAGTTGTGGAAGGGCATGGCTGATCACACCTTTGACTTTGAAAATTTGGAGAAAGCCCCACTAGTGGTGGTCGAAATATTTATTTACGTTTTCTAAACTATTTGTGGTCAGCCGGAGAACAATTAATCTCATACTTCTTCGATAATAAGAAAATATTAAGCTGGAGGGCAACCTTGAACTTACGAAGAAATTCATTCAGTTAGGGATAGGGATCAAATCTGATAGCAGTGGAGAGGCTGCATTCCGAAGAAGAAGAACATAATTTAACAAATGTGTTCCACTCAGAAACCATTCGCAATAATACCAAACTTATATAAGATCTACAATGCTAATTATAACCTGAATCGTGTGCCATTCAGGTGAAGGATGATCTCTATCATCACTTTCGTTTATAGTATTATCCATTCTGTGAAGGATACCAAGAAACATCTTCTTAAGTCCATTGACAAGCACGTTCTATACCGAGTAAGTTACAATTTTTCTACATACCTCAGAGTTTGCTAAGCCTCAAATACTAGTCCGCACTGGTCATTTGGTTGGGAAGGAAAACGACAAACTGCCATGAAGAACATCTAACAGCAGAATGTAAGGCAAAAGATCGAAGGAAGTACCACGAAATTGTTGAGAAAACTAAGTTACACAAGACGCAGAATTTCTGATGGGCGTTAGGATATGTGAAAGGCACACAAACGGGCAGTGTTGGAGGTAGAAGATTTAGGAAGTAAATCGGGGCTATAGCAACAGTAGATAGTGAGCAACTTAGAAGAATCTTTTGTTTTGCTAGAAAGTTATTGGACTATAAGGGACTACTTTTTTAATGTAGTCCAGGATAATTTTCATCAGTCCTGGAAGCAAGCAAATTTCGGGAAACGCCATTGAGCTTTCGCGTTAAATATTACTGACTTATGTAATAGAAATACAATACTTGCGTGCTGCAATTTACGCAACACATACGAAAAATGTAAAAGTCTACACAAACCTATATTTATAATAATGATAATATGGATATTCCAATGCCTTAGCGATAAAGAGGAACAACTTTAACATGTTGGTGTACACAGACAGTTTATATTTTGGAATGCTATTGAAAGTTGTATGCGTGTAAATATTAGAGTACAAGTAGAATGTATTTAGAAATAACAAAGAATTTAGGGTTAATATGTAATATATAACTCTAGTACTTATCTCGAAAACGTAACTCATTATTGAAAGAGACTGTTTATAGGTGATAGAAGGAAGAAACTCAAATGAGTTGACGTGGATACATTAATCTTTAGCTTATCTGCTATTTCTTCAACTTTTCTTCATTTGATACGTCACAGTAGCAATAAGTATGTAAACTACTGGGTAGATTCTTTTTGGGATCCATCGGGAATTCAAGTGACGTAACCTAATTAAAATTCAACTTTTCTTTTATTAAGACTCTGAATTCGTGAGATTATCTTTAAAATGTGGGCGCGTATATGTATGCGCACATTTGCATAGGAAAAGTACCAACATTGGGTTTATTACAAACTACCGCCTTAAAAAATATGAATTTATAAACTACGTCGTTTAAGTTATTCAGAAATTAACTCGAAAGTCGGGGGAAGATAACGTACTATAACTTAAAATCCTGGTGGAATTTAATTAAAATAGTTGCTTGCAGCGGATGCCGCATATTTGCTAAAATTTAGTTATTCTTTAAACGACAAGCCAAACATTAGTCGCATTTCGTTCCTTATTAACAATGTTGAATAAATACTATTTTGTGGTTTTGCTACTGATCTTTATCATTTGATGTTTGAAATTTAGTAAATGAACGTGTAAGAAAACAAAATTGCGATTTAATAGAAAAAATCCGCAGGTGTAAGGGTATATAAGTAAAAATGAAATAATTTATTTATTAAAAAATTTGGCCCATTGTTTTTGTT